>JAWIIS010000053.1:3368839-5768839 GCA_033682625.1 Helicoverpa zea x Helicoverpa armigera | reverse complement strand
TTTTTTTAATATTTTCATATTTATTTACTTTTAGACTATTAAAACAATGCAAACGTAAAATACGTTTTGTTTCAGGACAGTCTGTTTTGTCAGTATGTCATTTTGACATTGACAATTGTTCACTTTTTCGCTCGAATCCGCTGCAAACGGCGAGGAATTTTATTGTTTTGTTTTGAAATTGAATTGCTGATTACCGACAAAATGAGAGTTCTTCTGAAAAGATTAATTTCTGTAACTAACATACCTATGCAACGGTATGCAGTACGATTATGTTCTAGTGATTCTCAAGCTAAAGCAGCTGTAAAAGACAAACCGGAGGAGCATGAAACGAAAGAATCGGAAAAAATTGAAGTACAAAAAAAAAGTGAGGTTAAAATTATATATTTTAATTTTGTACCAGTAAATTAAACTTGTGTAAAAATATCGTCGTAACAGTAAAATTTAAATTGTGAAATTTTGTATCAATTCATTATTTAACTACATAATACTCTATACAACATACATTAACATGATTAACTCTATAAAGTTAAAATTGTATACATTATACACATTTTATTTTAGTTACAGTCATTAAAGCTATAACCCTAGTCTTGCTGGCACTAGACGCTTAAGTTGAATTACAATTAATATGGCTATTAATTTATAATTAATATTAACTTTAAATTTCTTGCAGACGTTGTTGTTGAGAAATTTGGGCAGATCACGACACTGAACATCGACCGCCAGCCAACACGTAACAGCCTGGACATCGCCACTCTTCAGGAAATGACAGAAGCCATTAATGCTTTTGACAAAGATCCGGAAGCAAAAGTCTTGGTATTCAACGGAGAAGGTGGATCCTTCTGCTCGGGCTTCAACATGAACGACATTGGCACTGTTGGATACCATAACCTTAAAGACGCAGCAGTAAGTAAACAAAAAAAACTATGAAGCACCATCCTGAGCCTTTTCCCAACTATCTTGGTAGTCGGCTTCCAGTCCATACAAGTTATGGCCTTTTAAATAAGCCACGGATTACTCTCACTAATACTTCATAGTAATAATGAATGGTATTTATTAGAAAAAATACATAGAGAAAAATACGGACACTAATTGGCAAACTTTCACAAATATTTGTTATTAGATTTTCACTGCTTGCGATAAAGTTTTGCAATAAAGTAAGCAAAGGATAGACAAAGAATTTTACACTATATTCCATGTTTATATTTTATGTTAGAGTAAGTGAATAAACTAGAGCCAAAATGAGTTTCTCTAGTGTTTCGGTCATTAGCTCTTGACTGAATGCGTTACAAAAGTTGATTTGATTTACCGGTTTCTTGGTTAACCATTTATACAATCTTAATAGGACTTTTAACACTAATTCACGTAAAACAAATACACAACAGCATACAATAATAATTTAATTGATTTAGTAATTGTTATGTATTGTATTTACATACATTTTTGACTGTATTTTATTTTTAAAGAAGTATTTAAATAAAAAGTTACATGAATATTGTTTACCTCTAGTTAATTGTCTATTCAAATGGAGTATAAAAACTAGGTCCTTATGATAAGTGAAAAGAAGATTATTTAATATCATATTAATGCAGAGATCAAGGATATTTTTATTTGCATAGATTTACTGATGAATCACAAGGCCTTTCTATGAAGTATTGATCATTAAGAATAATAAATCAATGTTTACAGTTAATTACTTGATGATATTATAAATATTTATTGTCTTTTTACTGTCCCACTGCGAGGAACAGGCCTTTTCTCACACAGAGAAGGAATGTCCGTAAATCACTAACCTTGCTGAATGCAGATTTACAAATTCAGACTTTAAAGTTCAGGTTTTCTCAACTATGTTGTTGTTCAGTCATTTGTGTCCAAGCCAAGATACATTTAAAATATCTATACATATGAACTTTACAAATCTAGGTATTTTTTAATATTTAATTTTTCATCAAATTGATAAACCTTATAATGAAATCTTCATTCTCCAGATGCGCCTAGAACGTCGACCTCTATGCGACAAGATCACAATAGCTGCGGTCTCAGGGTACGCGGTGGCTGAAGGCTTTGAGCTGGCTCTGTCGTGTGACCTGCGTGTTATTGAGGATACGGCCATACTTGGATGTCTTGGAAGGAGGTTTGGTATGTATGTTTATATAAATATAAGATGTATGTAATGAATAATAACGACGACCTCGATGGCGAAATGGTTACCATTCCGGACTGCGGAACCTGAGGTTCCGGGTTCGATTCCCGGTTCGGTCGACAGTTATGTGATGAGCATGCGTATTGGCCGTGGTCTGGGTGTTAATATGTATTTATAACTATGTATATATGTAGTTTATCAGTTGTGTTAGCACCCATAACACAAGTTAATTCATAACTTACCATGGGGCTAAACAACCGTGAGTGAAAAGGTGTCCCTGTCTATTCCTTTTATACTACATCTTTATCATCCTCGTGCCCATTAATCTCCAAAATATCTTATATAATTTCACATATGTTTTCCTGACCCTTTTGCAGGAGTCCCCCAGTCTT
This sequence comes from Helicoverpa zea x Helicoverpa armigera, assembly GCA_033682625.1. NCBI lineage: Eukaryota > Metazoa > Arthropoda > Insecta > Lepidoptera > Noctuidae > Helicoverpa > Helicoverpa zea x Helicoverpa armigera. The sequence goes on along the minus strand of JAWIIS010000053.1, from coordinate 5,766,304 downwards.
TATTCGGCGCTCGTAAACTAACGTCTCTGATTGGGCTGTCCCCGGCACTGGACCTGCTCATTACTGGTAGACTGATCACAGGAGTAGACGCCCACCGGCTGGGATTGGCTTGCAAACTCACTTCTACTGGCACAGGTAAGAATTATGCGATAACATATCTTTTTGATACGGAGGAATAATAATTTGCTACTAATTAACATTTCGAGAAAACTAGGCTGAACTGAAAACAACACATTCAATACTAACAGTAAAAAGATCATAACAGTCTCAAATAGAGTGGTCTCTTTTTTATTATTCAGTAGGCTAACATTTGACCTACTTGCCTAGAATAGTGCATTTTCAGTTTTGCCTAGAAAAGGGTCAGTCAGAGTCTCTGAAGGTGATCTGATTTCTACATCCTAAACACATGGGGATCATAAAAAAAGGTTTAATCCAATTTTAAATATTTATTTTTCAGCTCTAGGCGAGGCAATAAAGCTAGCCAAATCTCTAGTGAAGTTCCCTTCAAACGCGATGGTCATGGACAAGATGGCGGCCATCAACTCTCAGCTGAACCCCAACAGTGAGGAGAGCATGAGAGACGAGGCTATCATGAACAGTTTACTTGGTAACGCCATTGAAGATATGAAGGAAGGAGTCAAGAAGTTCCAAGCAGGTTTGTAGCATTTTGCTTAGTCTATGGTCAAGTTGAAATATTCTTAAAAAATAATCATGTACACTTATTTTTTTTATTTGTGCCCGAATTTAATGCTGAAACCGCTTGAACATAAAAACACTTCATGTAAATTCTGTAGATGACTATTTTTAAAATTTTCGTTCTTTTTTTCCAGGTATAGGAAAACACGGTAAATTCTACAAGCTAACAGAGGTCGAGCTAAAAGACTGGGAACTCGAAGAAACTTCAGATGAAGTCACCATCAAAATAAAGCAGAAAGAAAAAGAAGATAATATTAAATCTTAATAGTTTCAAGTGTTGTAAATATAAGACTGTTTGATTTATAAGTAAGGTTGTTTACAAGTGGATAATAGTGAACCGCTTGGCCAAAGTTGAGCCAAAGGCATTTGTATTTTTAAGCTAGTCATTCTAATGGTTGATTTTAAGTATGTACTAACTGCACTTGTTTATTAAAATGTGTTAGCACAAAGTTCTAAAACAGACTTTTTGTTTTCATTTCTCCCATTAGTTAGTCAGACTATGAGCAGATGAGTCAAGTTATCTTGTTGCTTTGATAGTGTAAATACAGGTATAAAATACATAGGCACAGCACATAAAATCAGGCCATTTGGGCATACAATAATTTACACTCATTCTGGCATAACATGTTTGCATTTCATAAATATGAATCGTAATAACTTTCGGAGTAAAAGACATGAAAAACTATTTCGAAGTATATTATAACCGCGATGGATAAGATCACGCCGCATATTGATTACTGTAAAACATATAAAAACAAGTTATTTTGAACTTCCCGCTACCAGTCGAAGCATTCACCTTAAAAAATTACCATCGGAGAAAATAAAACATAATAATTACAAATAGCAGTTTTTTATTATTTTAAATTACAACCTAGACTTCATTGCCCTTTTCGGCGGCGTATTTGTAATGGAGCTCGGAGCAGTCCTCGTTGGAGATGTTGACCCATCCCTTCTCGCTGATGTGGTAGACTCGGATGATACCGCCCGAGTACGCGTCGCGGTGAGTCGCGTGGTAGATAGCGCGGCGGCCGAGCTCTGGAAGAAAAAATAGGATGCACATCGTTTTTTACATAAAATCTTATGAAACCTCGCACATGTCACGTGCGAGCGAGCGTTAAATCTTCCGAATTTGGCAGAAATTACAGGAATATGGAAGACCGTCATCAGATTCCGATGTCAAGATGTTGTCGCATCTATACGAACCCAGCGTTGTCACTCGAAACTAGGGTCAATTCACACTGAAAGAGCAGCGGCCGGCAGCGGCCGTAAGAGCACGGAAAATGTAAGAGCGCGGCGCGATGCGGCGCCGCGCGGCCCGCCGCGCTCGCGCTCAATCCCTTGCAATTACGGCCGCTGCCGGCCGCTGCCGGCCGCTGCTCTTTCAGTGTGAATTGACCCTAAACGAGTGGAAAATCCGCCAGTGTAAAACCGCTGTAAGTGTGTTGCATTCACGGAGAACAAAATGACTAGCGAAAATATCATAACGCAAAATGTTCGGATGGAGGTGTTCACACATCTCCGTTGAGCATTCCTCAATCTGGTTACATTCAACAAAATATTCTTCTTTAGAGAAAGGGATGTTAATAGTTCACCTTGTGCATCCTTATCAGACAAGTCCCAGCTGTACCCGCTGTCGAGCACACCGAACGCGTACACGGAGCCCGAGCCCACCGAGAACACCTTGCCGGGAGTACGCGTGCCTTCTGAGTCCACGTAGTACAGCTGAGCGCCCTGGAATTTATTGATTGATTAGTAACAGAACATATATATGTACCAATTTTGTGGGGCAAGATATCAAGCAAGGCAAGATATGAAAGAGATTGATAAATAAATCAAACTATGAACTATTTATTTTTTTAAAGTCAACTTTTTATTTATATTAGGTCTTTGCAGGCTCATATGAAAAGTCAGATACTAAACGCGATTAGAGCTATATTCATTCAGATAATGCAAGCACATATGAACATACATATATTGTTTTCTGTCAAATACTGTGATGAGTGAAAACTCTGAAAGTTTGTGAAATTGGCGATTTCATACGGGTTGTGAGTTTCGCGGCCATTTAGTAATTCTGATGAACACAGATTATGTCTCTAGAAACATCAAAAGAGTATACTTGATATAGTTCGGCCGTTCAGAGAATGCGTTCCTGACACCTATCAGTTAGTCAGGACTAGTGATGGGCACAACATAACACTGAGTTCGTTACCGTTCCCCCAAAATAAACCGCCGCATTATTTTAAGATTATTTTCGTTTTAAATTGGCGGAATCATTTAAAATTTATATTTTAGTTATTTAAGTGGAAACCAAAAAAAGGTAATATTCATATAATAAAATCGTTTTATTTATTCTTTGTTACAAAGTTACAATCTGTATTTCTATGCAATAAAGTAAGTACATTGAATTGAATGTGCGTACAGAATGTTAATCAGACTCCGATTCGCTTGAGGAGGTGGTGTCTTCATCATCATCTTCGCCTACGTGTATATTACGTGTATATTAGGTATTATCAATAACAGAATCAATCCTGATATCTCGGTCAAAATCTTCCAAAATCAGGTTTTTAGAGCTCTACCTCACTGGGACGCCATGGCGACGTCGCCAGCGGCACAGGTCTGGCTACTTCTGGCATCCAAATGTCGCCAAGTCGAGTGGCCATGGCGTCTCGACAGTCAATTGTTTACGTCGTCGCTCAAGAAATTGCAAGCTGACTGGCGACCACATTGGCGACTGTGTGAGGGAGGTGCGCTTTACCGTGTACATTATAGTGGCTACTGTGGCCACGTCGCCAAGTTGCCACGGTAGCCAGAAGCCACATAGGGAACTGTAGCTCGTGGCCACGCCTCCAATTTGGCGACTTTACCAAACCGTCGCCAAGTGAGTTAGGTTCCATACATTTCAATACTAACTGCTTGGATACGTAGCCGGCGACGTCGCCATTGGCGTCCTAATGAGGCAGGGCACTTAGTCTTAGCGCACGAAACGACAACAAATGACTATTTAGACGGCCCATGATGCCATTTGGGGTTACCATTTTCAACCTAAATATAAAAATGCTACTTTCTTTCGCGCGTTCAGTTTGATCATAGTTTTATTTTTATATTTCATAAAAGTTATCCTATAGTCCATTATTTTCAAATTCTTAAAAAGAAAAACAAAACGTATTATTTTATATTGTAAGTATAACTGTATAAGAACCATCAACCAGAACAGATTACGATACTTGCCTGTTATTTTTAGCACAGCACTACAAATATAAAGCGCTGACATAACCTTGTAATAGCGCAGTATAGATTTAGAAAAATATTGTTTACCAAGTTATTTGACACTCAATTTGGCACAAAATTACGACATTCATTGATTATTATTGATATAATAATGTTGTTTTAATGCTCAACAATTGTTAAAACGATAAACAACCAGCAAAAATATTTTTATCGTACTGCAACGCCATTACAAAGTTACGTCGTCAGTTCAATCGCGATGTGTCAGAAACGCATTCTCTGAGCGGCCGAACTATAGTGACTAATTCATATATTTTAGTTATAAAAAATATAACTGCGAATATAATATGAGCTTAAAACTCACCCTCTTATCAACACCAGCGAGCATCATCCCCATGCTAAGTCCCATACCCTTGTAGTTATACACCATGTTAGCCATCAGCTTGCTGGCCGCCGCCACGGAGATACGCTCCCTATTGCGCAGCTCGTAGAGGCGACATTGCTTTGCCAGCACGCGGTCCCAGTAGACACAGTCGGCTGCACCACCGGCAAGAGTACCTGAGGATTAATAATGATTATGAGAAATGTCGGATGCAGGTCGCCTCCAACAGGTATCTGTGGAGATGTAAGGGGAAGGCCTATGTTCAGCAGTGGACGTCCAATGGCTGAGACGATGATGAGAAATGTGGAGCTGATTTTGGACTCTTGTAAGGCTTGTTTGTCAGCATGATTTTCTATCTTAAGTAGTTCAGCCCTTTTAGTGCAAAATTATAATTAAGTTTCACTATTTCGATAAGGATAGTGGTGAAGTTTTGAATTGAATTGACAAAGATTGAATTGAAAAGGTGGTTCAGTTTGTTTGGTTAAATTGATTATTTCTTGTTGTTTAGTTGTTTATGCTAATAAATCTCATAATTAAATAAGCACAATGTGCACAACTAAAACAAAATCGGCTTTTGTGTAAGTTTACATAATTTTTCAGAACAGTTAATTTCAGTTTATGTAATGTGAAAGATTCAAAAAAATTCATGTAACGTGCAACACCACAACACATGATACATATTGCAGTTTTAAATCCATATGTTAGTATGTATTTAACTAATCTGTAGTAATCAAACTTACCAAGCAAGTAGTCATTGATCTCCACAATCTTCTTCATGGACTGTGAGCCGATGAACTGACCACCGGTGGCTCGGGAGTCTACGGCCAGTAGTACTCCACCCTGAGGAAGAAAATAGCTTGACTTGATGCATAGAAACGTAAAATGATGGGCCCTATAGTTGTTGATTTTGTTAACGAATTGCGTCAATATAGTAATGACACATACTAACTACCATTTTTGTAAATTGAAGTGATATGAGTTCACACTCAAAATGCCTGTGAATTGACTTGGATGATGATGCAATTTTAGCCATGTCATGTATTATATGAACATGTTAATTCTGCATGATTCAATAATGATAGAATATGATATGATAAATTCATAAAACAGACCAATTATTGTGTTGACAAAGAACTATATTAGACTAGCTGGTGCCCGCGACTTTGTCTGTGCAGGTTTAGTATTTCGAACAATATGTTTACAAATTGTAGCCTGTGTTATTCTGATGTATAAGCTATATTATTGTAAAGTTTCATTAAAATCCATTCAGTAGTTTTTGCGTGAAAGAGTAACAAACATCCATACATCCATACATACAAACTTTCGCGTTTATAATATTAGTAGGATTTTGATAGTTTTTAGTCAAGTTAGTTAGTAGTTCTGATATAATGAACATTTGAGAACAATCTACTTCTCAATAGTAATGAAATTGAGAGGTTTACCTTGTAGCGGAAGCCAAGAGTAGTGGTACCGTGATCGAAGTTGATTTTGATCGCTTTCCCAGTCTCATCTTTCTGGTTGAACTGCGCAAGGGTTTCTACAGGCTGCAAACACGATAAAACAACAGTAATACACATAAAACAAAGGAAATTAATACGTTTTTGGAGCACCATAACCTTCTACTTACGTTTGCAAACGGCGGCGTTGCGAGTTGTGTGCTGTTTAAGAAGTTTTCGCTGTATCCAACGACGTCATTTTGGAACGAAGCGAGAGAATCGACGGGTTTCAAGTTAATTTTCTCGTCTAAACGGCAAAAATCAAGTAAAGCCATTTTTGTTTTGTGAATTCAAATAAACTTTTCTGTGTTGGATGAATGACAAGCGATTTCTTCAAAAACGCCGATTTGTCAAGTTTGACATTTAATGTTTGATGTTGCATTCATAAAAAAATACCACAACTATTGCCACTACAAATGAGGAAATTAATGAAATAAAGATATTCTAAAATTGTCTTTTTTTCAGATTAGATAAATCTAAAATGTTTAACAGAAAATTATATAAAGTAGAGCTTGTTTTTCACTGTAAATTGAGCAACAGTATGTAACCATGTCTATTTAACGCCATCTAGCGTCACCGAGGTGTAGTTAGAAAATTTGAGTAGTAATGCTACTCCCTAATAGATGTCACTAGCAGCTAATAAAATATTCAAAGTTGTTCTTCGTCGAAATTGAGGTATGGAACTAAAAAAAGGGTTCCGAAATAGAATAAACAATACTTAGATAGATAAATAATTTTAAGCAGAATGGTGCTTAAAATGTTATTTTATTTTCATAAACCTGAATCTTCTCTAGACCATAAAATGACCAACAACACGTTTAATTTCAACCAATAAAGAAACACAACAATCGAATCTATGGCATAATTCGTTAATGAATAGTTCGTCCACAAAAATTATCAGTTATAAACCAATTCAAAGAATCGTTCAGTCGAAAACATTATAAAATTCACCGAATACGAACTGTGCCTAATAAATAGCGTAGAAGTTAGCAAAGCTATCATTACGCTATGAGTCAGAGCGATAGGATCAGCTTGTCGATATTATTCGAAGCTCCTCAGTTTAAAGTCTGTCATTATATCTAAGATATAAGATAGCGTTTGTATAATTTATATATTAGTCAGTTGTTGGTCAGTTTGGAAAGTTATCAAGATGTTATTGTGACGCTATGCGGAATGTTTAATATTTATCATACGGGTTATGAGTTGCTCCTTGTATTTTATTTATAGACTAAGCATTTATATGGAAGTTTCCTGAAATGAAAATCCTCTATTTACGTTCTACATATGTTGACCAGATCTAGTTTATATAGTGGCCTATAAAAGCTTTAAGTTTTATTTTTTATATAAATGTAGATTTTGTTTTATTCAGCATCCAGGAATATGTACAATGTGTTTTTTCCGTCTTTTATTTGGTTTGCAAAGTTATTCATAATCCGACAATACCATTCCTCGACTAACCCGGCTCCACTGACGACCAGGACTATAATTTAAAACGTTTCGAACTTTAAACCTTCAAGTTTAAAGGGCGTTAACAGAAAAAATACATCTTACAAACGTACATTTATCTCAAATCCCGAAAATTATGTGTTTTGTCGAAATTTGTGGCGCCAACATCACCCACATCAAAAGGTTTGCGTCAAATAAATTCAGAAATCGTGTTGTGTATCGCGGGAGAGTCACGACTGGACGCACCTAGCGCACAAATGATAGCCCCGAAAGTTGAAGTTGTGAGATTTAGAGGGTGACTGTCACACCGATGAGGATGCGACGGTCAGGTTTGGTGAAAAACTGAAAGATAGGTAACGTTTGTTAGTTGTTTTTCTACTCCAGTAACGTCCTACGAGATTTAAGCATTTTTTCATTTATCTTCTCAGATAAACCTTAGATAAAGAGTTTTTTTTTATTTATTTTAAATTATTCTCTCTAGGCGCTATCTATCATCAATCGACTTACCTATCGTAAGAATTTGATCGTCACTAAAAAAGGCAGGCAAGTATATGACAATTAATAAATTAACATAAAATAAAAACAGTCAAACTCATTCATTACCAAATCATGTTGTCCATGTTGCGAGCCAAAGTTTTCAGCGAACAGATACCTACATCGCACTACATTTCGGTGTAACACACACCCCATTTTAGGACTGATTAACGCATTCCCGCGGTGCATGGTTGCAATTCGTCAGTTCTCGTGCCTAAGGCCGTCAGAAGGTCGGCCTGACAGGAGAGGGGTGAGGGGGGGAGGCAGTTTGTTTCCCATAGGAAACGGCGGCGACTCGGCCGGTTGTCACGCGACACGATACGGTTTTCGGTAGTCCATGGTGGTGACCATGAGATCTGTGGTAGAAAGATTAGATTGGATATTTTGAGGGATCGTTACTTATATCGTGAAGAAATGTGTAATTTTATCTACATTTTCCTCGGTTCTTTTGGAAAGTTGATCCTCGTATTCCCCGTAGCCCTAGCACCCGCTGAAGAGCATAGTTACTCTCGGTTTCTGAGCATCTTTATCATTCATTTGAATGACAACCCATCGTATCCCTTTTGTATATTTTCATAAGGTAAATGTGTATGTAACGATTTTGAGGTCGTTTTTTACTAGGCATAGATCTTTGCTTGAATCCACGTTGGTCAAGAATTTTATACACTAATTACCTAGAACACTAAACAATCAACCACAATCCAACAACATAAGAGTAGATAGACTGTCCCAAAACCCCACAAAATGACAGCACCCCTAACATCAGTATTTGTGAGTCCTCCCCGAGGCCAGCAGTAATGTTACAAATTTCATAGGCATCTTAATGATATCAGTATCACTTGACAATATGATTGTAGTGGCCCGTGAAATTATAGCGTTTTACAAGGAATGCGGGACTAATGTACTGTAGATTGGCAAACGATTAGAACTATTGGAGCTAATTAGTTGGGGCTTAGAAGGAAGCCTTAAGTTGGGGCTTAGAGGTTGACTAGAGAAACTTCTGGGAGATACTTATGGTAATATGTATTATTTATCTAGCGATGGGAAGATTAGAAAAGTTTATTCTTAGGTGATCTTAGGTAAGGTCCGTAATGTCCACTGCTAGACTGCTGCCTCCCCACGTGTCTGCGGGGATTTGCGTATATACTCACCTCGCTGGGCATGTGTGTTGATGATTTAAAACGACTAATACACAACAAAGCTTTATTGTATAGTAGCAAATTTCTGTGATTTCCCCCGTGTCCCGAGAGAACTGCTTTCCTTACATGGATAAGATATGAAATAATCCTCCCATGAAGTACCTAAAAGAATTTTAAATTCAGCAGATGCAGAAATTATCCCTTACAACGTCACAAACTCACAACTGTCAGCACAGGAGGGATATTATTAATGACCCTTCTTGACACTGCTTCTTGAGTCGGGTAACAACGTTGAGCATCATTCTTCCATCAAAAAGACTTACTTTTCCACATAAAACCATCGCATCTCTTTCTCTTTAATTAAATAACTCAATTGGATCAATTACCGACTGCGTCAATAACAGTCGCATGCGCTTGCACATTAGGCGTCATATAAATCGGCGGCTGGTATGTTTTGCACCTCGTTAGATGCAATCACGTTTATAGCTTCATGCTTTAATACTTCGCTAGAAACAGTTTGTTTTTTAATTATAAATAATTAGTCATTTATTTATTGTTGATTTTGAGGTGTTAAGAAGAAAGGAGGTCTATTGCGGTTAGTAGCAAATGTCTAGTTATAATTAGTAAGCCAATAAGCCGTAGCATTTTTCTCTATATTTTCTTATTCTATTTTGCCAACTGCCATTCTTGTTTAAGATGATTATCGAGACATCTAAACTAGGTACTTGGAAATGGGTGCCCCGTGCCTGTGATGCTTTGCTCTCGATGCTAGACATACCGACACTTACTTAGATCTGAATTTACTTTAGCAAGTAGCAGACAAAACAACAACCAGCGAAAATAGATGCTATAGAGACTCTAGGAGCTATTTCTGATGAACCCTTCGGGTAAGCGGAGTCATGATATCTTTAATCAAATGTAATGTCGACCATAATTTTAACGCGAAATACTTAAAGTACATAATTACATAATTATGTATTAAAGCAACTTTATTTCTTGATACACCCACGATACACTCATTACATATTTCCCCCACTGAATGAGTTATCGGGCGAAGGTAGTAATTACATACAGCCTATAAATATGTATACAGATAATATATAAGTCGTTATAGAACTTAGATAAATCTCCGTTGATCTACCATCTTGCACCAAAAAGGTCGTCATTATAAGATTTTCGAGCATTAGAAGAGTTAAGAGATATAGTTTTTGTGTTAGATGAAGGGAGAAAGGATATAATGATGTTACCCAACGTGAAATACGGTGTAATGTTGCACGCTCCTTATTAATATTCGAAAATAAAGAATGTTGCCATTTGCCCTCGGGGGTGGGGAGTATATTTTTATGCTAGTGATGACTATTGTTGTAGAGTATCGATGTTTTCTTAATAAATTGGATTAGTGGTGAAGAATAATATAACTCACTGTAGGGATCGTGACCTGACGCGAAAATTTTTGGAAAGATAATTGATATAGGATCACTAGGTATAGGTCTATACTGTATGAGCTTATAAAGCGCTATTTCAAACTAAAAATAATTTGAGATTTGTCTTGTTCTTTCATCACTGGTATGAATGACATAATAAACTATATTACGTTTCTGTTGGGAAATATAAAATCATACCTTACAAAACTGTGGTGCTATTGTTCTACAGAAGTAGGCAGTACGACTGATATAAATTTCTTATATCGAATGACCACATTTACCGGCCCACAATAAGGAAAACATTAAATTCATGGGGATTAGAGATTATAGAAAATCGACAATAAATCGTTGTCACAACACTATCGGGAGCGGGCTCGATGGTGAGCGATAGTAGTGGTCGGGCCCCGGGCTGCGTGCGCGCCACCCTTTCATTTTCTAATTATATAACTGGCAACACCGGCCCGTGCGCGACCGGCCATCGTAACTTCTTCAGTTTTGAATTTAGAATTATTATTGCGCATTATGCTCTCGCCCGCCGCGATGGACGGACGTGCGTGTCTTTAAGTCGTTATTGTTATTTGTGAGATATGTCCCATAATTTTATGCTCGCGTTCTGTATTATGATTGGGTTTATCGTATAAGTACTGTGATTAGGGAAATATTGCAGTTCAGTTTTATATCACATAGTATGCTAATGATAAAGGATAAACGGGCTATATTAGATGTAATTTGCATGTGAGTCATCGTCATTCTCTAGTAATATCTACTTTGGATAAAGTAGGTAATCATACGATATGCAGTAACAAAACTAAGCATTAGCTTCGATATTAAAATTGTGTCCGATTTCGAATAGTAATTATGGTCATTGCACTATAACTCGTTTAGAAATCTAACATAGGATCCATAGTATTTTTTGGTATTAAAATAAACAGTCTATGACGCAGTTAAATCAATAAAATACCTATAAGAAAAAAACATGTTATTTCTTAGTCAATAAAAAAAGGCGGATCAATAGACAAAAATGTATAATCTGTCACAAGATCAGAAAGGAGTTCAGATACAAATTCCATAGCCAACAAAACTAGTTGCTAAAATGATAACACAGGAAAGCCAAGTTTAACACTACCAAGCGTAGCAGATTGACGGATGCACATTATAATCCTGTAGTATAGTTTAATAGCTATCCGTGTTATTCAAATGCCTGGCCCGCGGCGGCCGGGTGCCGAGTCAAGTGCGCGCGCATTTGACACTGACAGTTCTGACAGCATGGCCGATTGGCGGGAAAGTGGATTATACTTTTTTTTAATGAGGAAATGAGGTTCTGGAGTATTTTGTTCTTAATAGTCCAGAGTCCACTTTTAAATTTGTGAAATGTTCTTTGTTAACAATAATGCAGCTGATGGTTCAACTATATAAACTTGGATTCAGAAAAGTACCTACGTGCCTAGGTACCCAAGACTGAATATATAATATACTAGCTTTTGCCCGCGGCTTCGCTCCCGTCAACTGACTTCTCTACTTTACCCAATTTTTTTTTTCATAAGAACCTTCTCCTGACAATAACAAACACAACAAAAAGAATTAGCCAAATTGGTCCAGGCGTTGTTGAGTTATGCGCTTACCAACACATTTTGCGATTCATTTTTATATTATAGACATATGAAGCAACTAACTACTACTTACTAACTACTCACCATTTCCATTATAAAATGTTTTGATACTTTGCTTCGGTCATACCCCTTTACTCTTTGATTCAACATTTGATTGGGGTTTCCATAATATCTCAAAGGCCTCCTGAAAATTGATGATGTGATAAAATTAATTTTGGTGAGAATTTATCTTACCATTTGAATATCAAATTTTAGTTTAGGGGAAAGAAGATGAGCATGCGGATACGCAACTGCCACAAAATAACTTTCAAATGATTTACGTTTATATTTGGCTACACATAGGCATATATTATGTACTTTCAAATCACTTGACCTTTTCTATGAAAACTCAATCTATAGAGTGATTAATCGTTCGTAACAACTGTAATTAAACATTTAATAAAACCATTATGGATTACATTTTATCACGTATGACAAGATGGCGCCTGAAGCCGTTCACTAAACGGTGGTTTAAATTCGGTCAAAAGCTCCAATCAAGTTCCTAACGCGATAACGAGTTTATCTAAATGTTTTTGTTGTAATTACTCTCATTATTTTGAACAATTAATTGGTGTAATTTGAGGTTCATCAGCAGATTCTTAAAGATATTAAGAAGCATTATTTGTCTTCATAACATACCATGTAGTTGCACATACGATTGGTATAGACTTAAACTATGTTTTCATAATTTGTCAATCTCTGCGATATGAAATTGCTATAGTTATTCGAATCCTAGTATGCATTTTTAAAATAAGGAAACTAGCGGGGTTTTGCTCTGCACAAGCTACGAATTAACCAACAAAAATCCATCAAAAACAGAACTTTCTAATTTGACGTAAAAAAGCGCGCGAAGCCACAGATGATATCTGCATGTAGTCTATGGTCGTTCACGTGACCGCCGGCGGGAGGCCACGTGACCGTGTTTACACTGTAATGCGCCCTTTATTAACCCGCACTTGAGGGTAGGGTGGTAAGCTAATAAGTACTAACCCTAATAAGGTCGGTTGTATATTAAATTTTGACAGTTTGGGGGAGTTTTCTCGTTTTTGATAGTGTTGTGTGAGTGGGTATCGGAAGAGTATAAGATGAAAGTGTGTAGGTACGTTGCCTTGTTGAGGAAAATTCGATGAGGCTATAGACATTTCCACCAGTTGTTAGCTAAAATACTACTTAAATGTTGTGTCTGAAATCAATAATTATACTACATAAGTAACATTATGTACCTACTTCAAAATCACTCATCATATTTGCCTGTTGCAGAAACTCTTTAACACATACGAGTAAATCTCTTTGTTGAGAGTAAGCACGTGGAATTGTGGATTAGATAAAATATGCTTTTCAGCAAGTACTGACCGATAAAAATCTGCCAGGATCCAGCGACAGATGAATTCTAAATTAAAATCTACAATCTACAAAACTCCAAACAGTAACAGTAATATCGAGCAATAACAAATATAAATATTCATATAGAGAGCGTTTGGCTATAATCCTGTACGTCAACAGCTCTTGAGTGACGCTTGACATTCGGCCGCTCACACGGATTAGCGGAGCGAGGGTGTAGTGGATACGGCAGTTTATTTGAGCACAGTTGGGAAGGACTTAGGGTCATGGAACATAAAAATTAGTACTGTTTTGTGTTGTGGTTGGGAAAGACAGTTGACAATTCAATAGTCAATAAGGCAACGAACTCTACTATATGGATATCATAGACATGCTCATGCTTCTCAATGGCTCATGCTACCAATGTCTAAGCTAGTTTTTTTGACTAATTGATTTTGATTTTACCTAATACATATCACAATACTTGTTCATCTTTATACCTTAACCATCAACACTACAGGCTTCGTCATTGCAGAAGAATACGCCTTCAGGCGTTATGCTACACGATGAACCGATAAGGTGGACTGCCCGTTAGTAGTTTGGCTACTATCTACAGAAATACCACATCCACCATTACCCACATCACAGCCACCCAAAAATGAACAACACGCGCGACAAAACCCTTGTTGATTTTAGTTCTCAGAGGGCGATCAGCCGATCGGCTATTCCGGCCGCTTCCCAAGACTCTCTCCTGGGAGCGAGACAATTCTGCTGATATAAGCCTGTTAGCAGACCGACACGTAGGTACTGACGATAAATTGTATGAAATTACTGTGAGTATTGACGATTGGTTTTGGGTGTAAAAGTGTGTTTTTGGAGTTCCGAAGTGTGTGAAGGTTGATGTACAAAAATTTGTTTTTGCGTTTCAGTGTAGCTATGTACTAATTTGACGGTGTTTATGTATCCAAGAATCCTGAAGATATAGTGCACTCTGTACGCTGAAATCTATATAGATGAAAGCACATTGTGTTGTCAAATTCGCGAGAATTTGTAAATGGTTTCAATGTGCCAGCTCTAGAATTCACGATACTTAACTCCAATTCCTAATTCTACTTATGCTGGGAAAATTGCATAAAAGTTATCTTCAACTTTAATAGTCATTCAAAAGACTCAACCACTTTAACTTGCATTACCATAACGATAACCATAACCACGGCGTACCCTTCTAATCCCTAAAAAGAGGTTGCATAACTTTATGCATAACTAATATCTATCGGTTTATCTGCGCATGCGATCGCGTCACTATGACGTCATTAAGGAGATCTGCATAAATGTCCCCGTGTGACTGGCTCTCTAGGGAAGAAGGAACAACTTGTATTTTTGTTTGTAGGATGTAGGAAATTGAGCTTTAAGATGGAATGTGAAGGTTGGTTTTCGTTTGGGGTTGTTGTGTATTGGGCAGATGAACTACAGAAGTTCAATTCAGAAAGAAAGGGTTGGTTGCTTGGATATACTTTACTATTTTTTGCGTTTCAATGAGCGAGATAAGGTAGTCTTTATTTAACTAAAGAAGAAAGTAAAGGATGGTAAACTAATTTGTCTTTAAAAGAAATATAACTAAATAAGTTAAATATGAACATAGCATCTACCTACATTTTATTCCGTTGATTGTATAGGTATTATTATTATATATTATATTTCCCTTTTTCGGAATTCTTTCTTTGGAAACTGAACCTTCTTTCTTATACTTGCGCATATTAATATGTCGCCCTACAGTTATAATATGCAAATAATACGCATAATTTAGGGTGTACCCGTGTTTTATCTATTTATCTATGGAATTGCTCAATTAGCGAGACGGAGCATGCAAATCGCGACATTATCTTCTCTATGGAATATGTTAAATGATTTATTGTCTCTGGTTGGTGTATAATTTGGTGATTTATTTGTCTATGGGTCTGTGGTTAAGGACTATTTGATTAGTTTTCTTTGTTTGATGTGAGTTATTGATTGCTTTTGTCGTATTGATCGGACTATATTGATTTATGTTTTTTTTTAACCGATTGCGTCAGAAAGACGATTTATTATTGCCTTATTTATGTTGCTATTTTCTAATGAAGAAAGTCGAAGGTAGATGCATTTTTACCCTTTCATCTCTATTATGTCGTGACATGCTGGCTCATATTCATGAGTAACATGACCACACGCATTTGAGACATCATACATTAAAAGCTCGTCCTTAAACAATATTTTATTACGGTCACACATTTATAACCATTAGCGGCACAACAAAAACCTTAACAAACCACTAATTTCACCGAATCTATAAAAATATATAAATCAAAGAAAAAAGCAAACACCACAGACTATTAATATCTCTATCCTTATACTTAAGTTCGGAAACGACGATAATTACAGTTCACGAACGTCGGCCTTAACGTTCGGAAATTAAAAGTTTTAACGTTGGTGCAGCACGTATATTATTATGTTTGCATTATTTTATTCTTATTTGTCGACCTGAGGTTAAGTTGGGTCACGACACATCCCAATTAGGGGTGATTAGGCGTCGTAATTTATTGAGTGCGTTTCAGAACGGTTGTGGCACCGCGGCCTCTTTGACTCGTGAGTGTCATGGCGCCAAAATTTTATTTTTTAAAGTTTTTTTTTTATGTGTTGAGTTGCAAACGTTGTTGCGTTGTGGAATAATGCCAGTCATCGATTTAATCGGCGCCACGAGCGAGTAATAATATTTTTATTGTTTAATGAGGCTGCTTTCTCTTGTGGGCGTTGTAATAGCCATTAGGAGGGTGTTATTATAGTCATAGATGTGACCTCTACTCTAGATTCTTTGTGCGTAGCGGTGTACGTGAGGTTTTATGTGCGTTTGTTTTAAAGCTAATAAACAGGACCGTAGAAATTTTAAAATTTTAGTTGCTCTGTTGTGTCCAGTTTTATCAAAATGTTGTATACTTAAAGATGGATAAACATTTCAAAAAGCATTGTAGATCAAAGTTTTTCACATAACTTGAATAGAAGACCAGGACAGATCATCTGTTCGGTTCCTGCATTAATAAGTAGGAAAATTGCAAAATAACGGCTATCCTATAAATAAAGCGCACCAATAATTGATACTAATTGAAAAACAACTTAAAATTATCATAGACTAACTTTAAATAACCTCCTTGGATAACAAGACGCGGCTTGTAATAATCTATGCAAATTGTATAATCTGTGCGTGTCGGGTAAATTGCGCGGGTAATTTGTCACCGTTTGACCCCCGTCCCGCCCACACAGTCATGCTCTAATGAGGGGTCATAATCATTGACCTTAGTAGCTGCATGTTGATGTTACGTTTCGACCTGTGACGTCAGAACTACTTGTATTAGGCTTTGCAAAGAGGCTAGAAGAAAGAGTACAGGTCAATATAAGAAACCTTTTTATTAATTCTCCCATTTTGTTTAAAAGGGCCAGGCTTTAGGGTCGTTTGAGACAGGGTATCAAAAAAGTTCTATTTACTGGTCATACTTATCTTTTTTCATGGGTTTTCGGGGGTTTTGTGTAACTCTTAGTGACTGGTGAAAAGTGGGTGCAAGTACTAGGTATTTATGCAGAAAAAACCACTTAACCACTACGATTATGCCTTCAGAAGTGGCTTTACCTAATAACCATGTAAAATTAATATCCTCAAATTACTCGTAACACTGAACTAATAATTTCCTTGTCACCTTACATCAGATTCTCATGCATTAACATCAAAACAGGCTTAATAACTCGACGCATTTAACGTAATGTAAGGCAATGATGTCCTTCTATAATGGCGCGCAACACAACCTGATCATAAACTAGTAATTTATTGGAAATCAAAGGCCAGTTATCTAATTATCTAATCACGTATTAAATATGCATAGGAATAAAAGACAATTGCCAATGCCTTTGACGTGCAAATCAAAATAATATGACGTTTGACGTCGTTGTCTATGGTTATGGGTAATTTTGGCGCGAATTTATTATGGTTTGTTATTATGGGTAGTACTTGTTCTTTGAATTTTGTAATTATGTGTGGTGTATGGGGGATCGTTATTTATTCATGAAGTTTAAAAATGTTGTCCAGGTATTGCACAGAGCTTTAAGAAAATGCTTGAATGGTACCTATTTTAGATCGTATATCAATGTCTTAATGCAAGCTTATAGTAGATACTTATTTCCGGAAATGTCGAAAAAGCTTAAAGCTTTCTTGACATAAAAGTTTTCCAGCTATACGCAATACTGAAATAATTTTTCAATCTTATCTTTTGAATAAATACTTATTATTTGGAAAACATTTTCTTACTTATTTTGGAAAATACTTTTATGAATGCGGACCACTCTCTACCTGTCAATTTAGTCTAGAGCAAGAAAGGA
Source organism: Helicoverpa zea x Helicoverpa armigera (assembly GCA_033682625.1). Classification (NCBI taxonomy): domain Eukaryota; kingdom Metazoa; phylum Arthropoda; class Insecta; order Lepidoptera; family Noctuidae; genus Helicoverpa; species Helicoverpa zea x Helicoverpa armigera. The sequence continues at coordinate 5,748,592 of JAWIIS010000053.1, read as the reverse complement.
CATACGTTACTTTTTGTCCAGGTGCAAGAAAAGTTGTTCCCTCTGGACGCGGGTGTAACCTTTGGAAAGAGCTAGTCTTTGATCTGAGATAGCATAGAAATAAGACGTCGCACCATGGCATAATGGTATCGGGAAGTGATGTCTTCCCGTAGTGGCAGCGATAAGCGAGCCCTAATAACATAGCTATGAGATTTAACGCACTGAGAAGAATAACCAGCTATCTAAGGAAGAACGAAAAAATGTAGTTCACGGCAAAATTACGGATGAAATTCGATATACAGATAGTCAAACCCAAGAAAGGACATATAGACTACTTCTATCCGGTTGCAGGAAGTGGGTCCCTGGACGTAAGTGGAACTGCCGGTATAACAGTAGGTCTGCATACTCTGATCCGAGATAGTATAGAAATAAGACGTCGCACCATGGCATAATGGTATCGGGAAGTGACGTCTTCCCGTAGTGGCAGCGATAAGCGAGCCCTAATAACATAGCTATGAGATTTAACGCACTGTTAGTGTCTGTGTCCACGGATAGCTTCGGAGGAACGCTTCTGTTAAAAGTTGTGACGAGGAAGACCATATTTTATAATTTCTATCGTGGTCTTCGTTTTAGTTTTAAGACTACTTAGTAAAATAAGTCTAACGTCTCGTCTGTTGTGGAATTATAAATGACTGTCTTGCTTGAAAACGATGTTTTTAAAATAGGTCATAATGCAAGGAAGAAGATATCTACCTACTCCTACATGATAGGATGTATCTCTATATTAGGATTAATTAGAGAGAAAAGTTACATAGAAAGAAAGATGAATGGAAGGATTTTTCAGGAGAGGCTTTTCGACATTAATAGTTGTGTAAGGATGGGGATAAGTATAAGCTATTACCATTACCACTAGCATAAACCTCTTTTATGTTAGGTAGTTCGTTGTATGACAATGTTTGGGTATGGTGGGTAAAATAAGCTTGTGCGAAAAAATAAGTGCAAGAATGGTGAATGAACGAAATGAAAATAAAACTAAAAGGTAAGTAAAAGCAAATCGCGTCAGTTCTTTTAACAATCTTTTATGTACCGACTGTACATGTCAAAATACTTTCTACTAAAGAAATGAAATCGAACCGTATACCCAACTCTAACTCACAACTATGCTAATTGTCGCCCGAGTAGATATCGATCGAGTAACGGTGTACATCGATCGTGTGCTCGTAACGCCTCAGTTACAGTTATTAGAGCGGCGCGTGCGATCCCTGGCGGCTGTGACGTCACCATGTGAACAACATGGAGAGAGTATGTGAAGAATTTTAAACTATTATCACTAGCTTTATCAGTATAAACCTCTTTTATGTTAGGTTGTCTATGGTAAGGCAAGGTTGGGCTAGATTCGTATCACACGAGGAGAGTGTAGCTTTCCAACAGTGAAAGAATTTGTCAAATTGGCCCAATGTTTTAGGGGCATAAAAACACTTTTCATTCTCTTTATATATTTAGTAAAGGAATGAAATCGAACCGTGTACCCAACTCTAACTCACAACTATGCTAATTGTCGCACGAGTAGATATCGATCGAGTAACGGTGTACATCGATCGTGTGCTCGTAACGCCTCAGTTATAGTTATTAGAGCGGCGCGTGCGATCCCTGGCGGCTGTGACGTCAGCATGAAGAACATGGAGTATGTGAAGAATTTTAATGTAAGAGGCAGATAATTTTCTGTTATACGGCATCATCATTATAAACCTCTTTTAAGATAGAGATAAGTACTCTATGGTGGGACAAAGTTGGGGATATGGTGGATAAAAGAAGCTTGTGCAAAATAAGAAGGGCGACAATGGTAAATGAACGAAATGAAAAAAATAACGAAAAAAGGAAATCGTGTCAGTTCCATTTTAAAAATCCTTAATTTATTATCTGTTCATGACTCAAAATTCCTTCTATTAAAGAAATCATAAAGAGTACATAACTATCGAGTAACGGTGTACATCGATCGTGTGCTCGTAATGCCTCAGTTATAGTTATTAGAGCGGCGCGTGCGATCCCTGGCGGCTGTGACGTCACCATGTGAAGAACATGGAGAGAGTATGTGAAGAATTTTAATGTAAGAGTTAGGGTATTTTTAAGCTATTACCACTGGCAGCAATAGCATAATAGGTACTTCTTTAATGTTAGGTGGTCTATAGTTAGACAAGGTAGGGCTAGATAATAAGTATAAGTTGGATAAAAAAGGCAGTGCGTATAAAGAAGTGCAGGGATGGTGAGAGAGTCTACTGGTAATTGTCTTTTCAAAAGTGCAAGTCTTGTTTGAGCATGTGAGAATGATCTATTTTCATAGGCTTAAGTATATTTATTAGGCATAGGCTCAATGAGCTGTACGTGTAACTGTACCTATGTAGGACTTTAAATATTGAGTTGATTTCATTTTGTCTTCATTTTTTAAATCTAAGCAGGATTTTCACCTTTTCATCATTTAATTTTCATCAAAAACAGCGTCCATCTCTATTTTAGCTCCATGTAATCCGCATCAGAACATCTCACTAGCCCACGCGTAAACTTTTAGTGGCGTGCCGTCGATATGTCGATGTCGATACGTCATAGATAACCAGTGATTTATAAGCAGTTATTACACGCCGCCCGGCTTTCTCTATGCTTTGTCTCTATTGCCTGTATAAATAGCTGTCTATGGTGATGAGTGGCTTCTCGATGTGTAGTGATTAAGTTTTCATGTGGAAGCTAGAACTGTAATGGTATGTGTGTAGGATTTAAACATTGATAGAAATATTGTTTGAATAGATTTGCGTGAAGGGAAAAATAAAAGTGAGAAGATTTGGAAAGATTGTATCTGCACTTAAACCCGCTATAGAATTGCTTAGATATTTTGTAAATCGTCTTTCAAAATCTTAATTTTGCTCTTTCAGAAGTTATAAAAAGAAAACAAAACACTATCGAACCGTAAAAAGAACCAAATAACAGGCTTCCTCCCCTTCAATACGCATAGACAATCGATTGCTTACCACAGATATACATAATCTCGTTTAGCCGACCGCTGCGGAGTAGAATTGGCACAATTATGAGTACCAGCGTGCCAGGGGGACAGGCATGTGGTGCTATTGTCACCACGAAGGGTGAGTAATCACACAAAAAACAATTGGATAGCTTAATATTCACTTGTTTTTCTAAGTAGGTACATGTCAAATTGTTCGTTCCTTTACTATTCAAGTTATGTCAATTTTGATGGCATTAGGTAACTCCTTATTGCCTATGAAAATATATACCTTATGTCCAAAATAAGAATAGGTTCGTTTTTGAAAAGATTTTCATTTATTAAAAAACTAGTATTTAAAAAAAATTAATGTACTTACTAATCATTAGGCGTGATAATTTTTAGCTCAAGTAGCATATCTTTCCTAAAATTTGAATAATCAATCACTCAAAAAAAGTCTTCCTAGCTAGTCTAAAGGCTACGACTACCCCTAAATACCAAACGTCTTAACTCCTACTGGTGAAATCTATCTTTGTTGAAAGTGAAATAATCAATCACCCAAGAAAGTCTAACTAAAGCTAAAGCCTGAGTACCATTCCACAGGGTCCCCTATAACACCACAATGGGTACAAAATTAGCACAATTTTCGTCGCTAACGTATTGGGGTGTGACTCCGCGTGACAGGAGGTTTGGTTCCATTGTCACCGCACGCGCGTTCAACAACCCTTTGAGAACTGTGATTACATATTGATTTGTGTTTTTTTTTAATGAAGTAAGGGTTAGTGGCGGTATTTTGTTTTGGACTTTGGGAATTTTAATTTGAGAGACATAAAACAGTAAATAGTTTTCTAAAAATACTACGTACCTATTCCTTGAATGAAGTAAGTATGTGGTACTTTTTTGGCTATGTTAGCATTACTTTGGTCAACACCAATGACATGAATAGTGCACCAGCCTAAAAAAGCCTTAATAAATACGCTGTTGGGTAACCATTAAATAAGTTATACAGTTTTTTAATCGGCCCAAAAATTAAAACAAACGACTGTTTTACAATATTACATTACATTACACATTTAATTTAAAGTTGAAGCATAAAATTGGCAAACTTTCTAGTTTCATAAATGTGAAAGGAGGTCTACAATCACTTAGGACAACATTACTGTATTAGAAACTCTTCCCCCGAATTAACTAAGCCTGAATGACACATGCAAAGGACTAATGGAGTAAAAAAACTATATTAATTGCCCTCAAAATCTGTTATTAGCTCAAGGGCCCTATGAAGCTTATCGTACGATTTGCTAGGGGTCACCGCGCCTGATTTTGTTTTTTAAGCCATAGAGATGTTATTTTATCGATAACTTGTGTAACTTTATTTTTCATATACCATATGCGACTATGCGTAGCTAGTAACTGGAGTTAAGTACTTAGGTACTTCCAGCATAAGACTTAATAGTAAAACGCTAATATCATAAACGATAATTTCACTTATAAAATAAAACGCTGACTTAAGAAAGTCTTAATACAAGCAAAGCATAAATAAAAGAAAAAAAAAACACCAAATTATGTAAATAGTTCTTAACCAAATTATTTTATTTACAAACATTTTTTCCCTTAAAAAAAATCGATAAGTATAAAAAGCGTGTCCCCTCACTAATGACAAAGAATTAAACAGTAATATTATTTGGACATCATTTAATCTTTCTTTGATCTTCAAAGGGGATGTATTCGCCAAAGTGAATTACAAAATCATCTCTTATTTTAATTAGAAAAATGTTTCTGAAGATCCAAAGCTATTTTCGGCTTTTATTTTGAAGACTTAAATTATGAATATTGTTACTGGTTTTTAAGATGAAAGGATAGAAAAGCTACTGCCAACTCTGAGCTCCTGGCTAAAAAGTATACCCTACCTATAGTTTCCAAAATAAATGCGCTAATATCTATCACTGAAATTATTTTAAATTAGTTAAGTAGTTTGATTGCAAATGATAGCAATAGAAACAAACTGTCCAACTTTATAATATTAGTAATTGTAGACTTAGACTTCTTTTTAGTCTGAGAGATACCTTTCTATACTATCTACAAGAATAAGGAAGTACAGATTAAAAAAACAATTCCAAGACCCCAATTAGTCAGAACCCAGCATTGTTATTTGAGGAAACCTCAAACTCCACTTCAATGGTTAAACTAAACAAGAGCCAAATAATAACAAAGATACCAAATGTTTACTTTCATAATAATCTCTCAAAGGATAGAAACTTACAATTTGAGTATAAGTAGACAGCCATGGTGTGCAAACTCCTTGATGCTTGAAAACTTAACAATGTAACCTTTTTGGTGTAAAAATTACTTATCTGTAGTTTTTTTTTATGGTTCTAATAGAGTTTTAGCTACTTTTGCGAATACATTGTTTTTTTGGGAATATCGTATAACTCTCTCAGTATCTATTTACCGTCGCTCGAGAAGTGTCAGTTTCAAAAATAATGACAAAAACAAAAGCCGAACAGCTAAGCGGCAAAAATTCACACGAAACCAAAGATCATACAAAGTAAGTATTATCCCCAAAATGTAAAAACAAAAACATAAGAACGTTTCGACTCTCAAAAAGCTCTTAACAGCGAACGAGTCAGGAACACCCATAACAGCGCTGATTACACGCGAAATGCCTGAAATTTCCGAACGCGTCCGTCTGGCTGCATGCGTGGCATACCTTGGACAACCAAAGGAACCACAGAATAAAGATGTACAGTTGTGAAGGTACCTACTAACGTTCGCTAAAAATGTCACTCACACACGCATGTGTAACGACGAGCTTTTAACTGTGCTGTCAGAACTGATTATCGTGCATAAAGCACATGCGTGTGTGAATGTCATCGTTACGAAAGTTGCAACGTAGCTTCACAACTGTTTACAAGAGAATATATTTAAACTGTGCAAAACCTAAAGAAAAGAGTATTTGGAGCGAAAAAGTCGTGATAGTTATTCAAAAAAGGAACGCTGGGCAATTACTGGCACGCGAGCGGGCAGTCGCGCGCCTGCAGCGGCGGTGTGCACACTGGTTCGTGTAAGCTGTAGTTTTCAATTTATTGAATTTACATGATATAGGATTGAGATGTGTGTATGCTAGATCATTTATGGAGTAAGTAGATAAAGATACCATGTATCTTGTGTAAGAGCTTAACGTTCCAGAATATAAATAATGTCTGGCTTTTAAACCGGCTATCCTGCTGCTCTTTCTCTTATCAACTCAGACTAAAAAAAATGACCCCAACCAGAACAGAGTAATAGAGGAAATTGTTGAGTAACAGTCAATTTTCACACGAGGAAGATCATCTTTGAACCTAAACTGAAACCTTTACCAACTGCTTTCAAGACAGAATTTACACTCGTAGAGAGTGTAAGGCTACTTAGGTTTTCATTTCGGAAACTAGTTAGAAATTGCTTTATTTACATCAAAATTATTTACAAGTTCATAAAAAAAATCCAGATCAACTTCCAACATTTCGATTAAATTCTTTTCCACAGATAATCTACAACTAATTCGGCCAACCTTCTTGGTGAACAATCAGTGTGTCCATCGGCTTAGGTCGTCGGTCGTCGTGACCGCCGCGAGCCGTTGACGGATCGCCCCCGTCCCTCGCACCCCGCGCTCCTCTACTCTCTACTACCTTGAATATCTGAGCGCCTGGTACCTACGCTTGATGATTCGCTTCTGCCTCGCCTATTGGCTCGCGAATGGGCTATTTATTGCCCCGCTATGTTGGTTGGGCTAGATGGAAACTGGATCTTAGGAAGAATTGAGTTTTGAGAAAAAAAAATGTTGCTGTTTTCTTGTTGATAATACTACAATCACTCTAGGCACTTCTGTCCATCTTGTTGTAGATTCCTCGGTGCAGCTTTCCTAACCTTTCCCTAAGTTTGTCATGAATGTCATGTTCAAATTATTATGAAAGACGCATTTAGATGTAAGCAGCATCAAAACAAAGTAAAGGCTGTTGCAACTCATTGTTAATACTTATGCTAAAGAAAATGTTATCGTTACCAAGAGAGTAAGAGTTACTTTATGTATGTATGTATCATTTAAGTACTTAGTAGGTATTTTCAGTTATTCACTCAATTTCAGTGCCAATTTCATATGCACAAGAAACCAGTATTTTTGGTAGAGAAACCTTAGAATATCGCACTTAGGTATTTGTAAAAAGGTGTGTATCGCCACGAACGAAGCGAGTCCCTTTTTAAGAAGTTTATGGTGTTATTTTACTGGTTGTTGGTGATAGTTATATTGATTATCAATGGTGAGATAAAAAATACACTAATTTATGGTTGATTATGAATTATATTAAAGTCTACAAATTATTGGTTTAAATGGTTAAAACTAAAAGATGATTTGATTTGATTTGATTGGTACGAGTTGACCGCGGAATGCGAACTGAACTAATTACACGTAAAATTTGCACTTTATGAAAATGCATCCAAGCAAAAATGCTGAGCTGTTCGGTTGCGTTGCTCCGAACATACTCCCGACGGCGAGATGCGATAAAGTATAAACCTAATCAAACCATTGAAAACAAATATTAACAATGTAAAACGAATATAAGCAATATAAAATGAATATAAGCAATGTAAAAAACAATATAAAGGTAAAAGTTAAGTGGTAGAACAATAACTATAAATTAACTAAATGGTCAAATTGATTAAGTGAAAACTACAAAAAAAGGTTACTATAAATCTATCTTTCTTAAACTAAAGAGTCCTCAATAGTCACAACGCGATCTTTTCGCGGGATAGGCAACGTAGACCTATTCGTAATTGCCGTCTTACGCATAGCGCTGGGCCACCGTTTGGCTAAAAAAGAACTTAAGCCGATTTGTTCGTTATCACTTAGCTGACGGTCAGCTGTAGTCTGGTTTCTTGGTTGCACTTCACTGTACACGTCACTAATAGTTTTTGGTGCGGTTGCCGATGCCTCCTGCTTCTGGCAAGCTTCTCCACCGCCACGACGAGTGGGCAGGGAACAACATCTCCTCCATGCCCAAACTGCTGCTCCGCTTATTGCAATTGTCAGCAATATGTAGCCTATTGTGTAATGGTGAATATCGTGATAGGAGATATCATCTATTTCTGCTTTGCTCGATTTTAGATCTTTGATCTGTTCTCCTAGGATCGACAAGGACTTATTCAAGCCCTGTCTTTCTATAACGTCGTTTGGTAATTCTTCGTCTGATGGAATCTTTATCTTCACGATATGGTTAATTTGGTCGAGCTCGGGTATCAGAATATTTGATGCGAGTTCAATTTGGTTCGACTGTTGTTGTAATGAATATAGTGCGAAATCTTTGCCTTTGATAAAACATGACTGACTTAAGCTAATGACCCCGGCTCCCGTCAGCTGTTGAACGGTAACTTGATCCTCACATATGATTTTCACTGAATAGCTGCCACAGCAAAAGTATAGGTATTGTGATGTCGACTGTAATTCAACCCACTTGTTTTGGCATACTGATTTTTCAACATTACATTTACCGGTGATCGGATTTATCTTACAAAAGTTTTGATCATTTTGCAGACTGAGAATTGGTTTGAATAATTCACACATGAATGATTCTCCGTGAAGCAGACATGTATTCAGCTCATGAATGGTTGGTATGAAATAAGAATCCTTTTTTAGATTCACTGCAACGTAATCTGAGACTGGGATTACGCTTATCATGCTATTATCGGTTTCTTGTGGCACTGGTAGTATCTTATACAATTGAAAACTTTCTCTTGCAATAAGGGGAAGGGTTATTTCAAAAATGATGTAAGTTTCGGTTACTTTTGCTTTGGTTTTCAACAGCTTGTAAATGTGTTGCAGGTCACTTTCTATGTTATCTATGGGCAAAACCAAATCTTTGGGCATTTGACCATATATGATTTGCAGTTCTCGTTTGAGTTGTGGTGGTGTTAGAATATGTAAGCTGATTTGACTATGGTAAACTTCTGAAATTGTCTCGATTAAGGTTTCTTGGATTCTCTTTAAGTTTTGCATTAGATTAATGGTAGCGATAGACACATATGTGAAGTCTTGGTGCTTAGTCATCACATCGATTTCTTTTTGCATGTTACTGGTCACGAAGTCTAAGTTATGTAGGTGTTTGTTTATAATTTTGTGTTGTTTTTCTATCATGTCTTCCGTTCGTTGCAATATATTATGTTCCGCTTCCACTATTGAGGTTTGGTTCTTCCATAGCTCAGCGAGATGGTTTTGATTACGGTGCACAAGTTCAATGTCCTGCTTGTATTTTTCTGCAAAACTCTCGTCTAACACGCCAAACAATGAATTTGCAATTGATCCGACAGCGTTGATAAGACCGCGTCGGGGGCGCATGCGATTATTATAACGCTGACTAAGTAACAGCTGGTCGTAATATTGTAATTCATTGTAATCGTGGCGTATTTGTAGTAGGATCATATGGCAGTGACTCGGTTCCTTGATCGATTCACAAGTTTTTTCGAGGTAATTGGTAAAATCCTTGACCGCCTTATCTCCTTGCCAATATGGTGACATGTCATAGTAAGTGACAAGTTTCCATTTGTCACGAATCAATTGCATTTTCCCCAATGGGTCAAAGTACAAAGTTTGGTTACTGTTTAGTTGTTTGTAATTAAAGGATGCGGTGGTTGGTGTTATGATACTAATGAACATTAACAATGCCAATGCTATATTCACTATTCTCGGATGAGAAGATGTGCCAGTGTGTGGGCTGGTTCTAACTTTTGGTTCAGCATCTTTAGTCTTTGATGTTATTGATTCGTTTTCGGTTTGAGGTTCTACAGGTAAAACCGAGAGTTTCACTATAGGCCGCTTAATATTTCCATTTTTGGTTTTTAAAGTTACCACTCTTACTAGATCATCGTTCCCCGGGTGGACTTCTGTTATACGGCCCACGAGCCACTTGCCTGCTGGTAAATTATCTTCTTGTATAACTACAAGATCCCCCACTTTAACGTTCTTCTGGTATTTTAACCACTTGTTTCTGGCAGATAATTGTGTTAAATATTCACTTTTCCATTTCTTCCACAAATCTCCATATAATTTGGTTACCAAATGCCACCTGGTTCTGGCATCTTCCGCTGTTTCCATCACAGTCACGCCTGGTCGCGTTGTTAAGAAATGGGCTGGTGTCAGAAAATCGAGATCTTCAGGATCTTCGGTAAGCGCACAAAGCGGACGAGAATTGAGACATGCCTCTATTTTTGATAAAAGTGTACAGTATTCCTCGAAGGTTAGTTTTTGGTGACCGATAACACGCTTGAGGTGGTGCTTAAGACTTCGCACGGCTCTTTCCCAAAGTCCTCCCGCGTGTGGACAAGAAGGTGCGTTAAAGTGCCATTCTATCTGTAGTTCGGTAATTTCTTTGTAGAAGCTTTCACTAAATATTTGTTGAAGACTCTCGTACTCTTCTTGAAGTAGACGATTTGCTCCGACAAAGTTGGTGCCATTGTCACTATATATGTGTCCTGGTGTTCCGCGTCGTGCTGCCATTCTGTGGAGTGCTGCCAAGAAGGCAGAACTGGTTAGATCGGATACAAGCTCCAGGTGAACAGCTTTCGTTGCCATGCACACGAAAATTGCTATGTACCCCTTAGTGGTTTTAATTCCTCGTCCTTTATTAGCCTTGATTTCCACAAAACCTGTATAATCAACACCGCAGTGGTAGAAGGGCGTTGCTTGATTTACTCTGGATGATGGTAGGTCCCCCATAAGTTGGTATTGTCGAATAGGTTGTTGTTTGTGGCATGTAACGCACTGTCGTATATACTTTTTTGTGGCCATATATCCACCGATAATCCAATATTTTTGTCGAAGGTTAGACAATGTAAGGCGCGCTCCACCATGGAAGGTTAATTCATGAGCTTGTTTTATAATTAATGTGGTAATTCGATGGTTATGTGGTATTATGATTGGATGTTTCATTGCAGCATTTATGTCAGCGTTTTTTAATCTACCATTTACACGTAAAATCCCATCTTGGTCTAGAAATGGATTTAAATTTAATAGTTTACTTTTTGAAGGCACTTTTCCCTTTGTTATTAAGGAGCTTATGTCATCTGCAAATTCCATTTGTTGAACATTCTTGATAAATATAATATTTGCATGACGTAGCTCTTGTAACGTGAGATAGGGTGATCGTACACTTTTTGCAGTAGGTAATCGCAACAACCATGCAAAAATACGAATAATTTTTGCATAGCAACTAAATTTGCATAATAAATGTTTAACAATATATAAAATTATTGGTTTGTTTTGTTGTTTTACAACTACTGCATTGGATTGGTTTACCGATGATTTCTTTATTTCTAAGTCAGTTCTGTAAATTGGTTGGGTTGTATCCTGGTTTTGGTATGATTTAATCCATGACGGTCCGTGCCACCACAGCTCGTTTTCCTTTAATTGCTTCGTGGTCAATCCCCGACTCGCGCAGTCCGCCGGGTTTTCGCTAGTGTTGACATATTTCCAATGCTTGGATGGTATTAACTTGGTAATAGCTCGGACTCGATTTGCTACAAATGGTTTCCATCTCCCTGGATCTCCTTGGATCCACCCTAAAACAGCAGTCGAGTCGGTCCAGCAATAAGTTTGTATGTTGTAATCTTCCAGGCAACTTTCTACTTTTTGGATTAGTCTTGATAGTAGTTCAGCTCCCATTAACTCCAGCCTAGGCGTCGAGATGGTTTTGTTTATTGGCACTACTTTAGCTTTCGCTGCGACTAAGACTACCGTAGAATTCTCTCCCTTGTTGACTCGGCAGTATATCACCGCGGCATACGCTTGATTCGATGCGTCACAAAACCCGTGTAATTGTACCCTGTCGTTTTTCTGTATTCCGAGCCATCTGTTTATTTCTATGGTATTAATTTCTTTTAGGTCTCTCCTTAACTTGGTCCACTTGGTTTCGATCTCGTTTGGTAAGATATCATCCCAGCCCAGCTTTGAGAGCCACACAGTCTGGAACATCATTTTCATAGTGATACTCAAAGGAGTAAGCCATCCTAATGGATCGAACAGTTTTGAAATGTCCGATAACAGCGACCTTTTGGTTGGTTTGGTTGTTATTTCCTGTTCTAATTTTGAGTCGAATATAAATTTATCTTTTTGAGGGTTCCAGGCAAGCCCTAACGTTTTAGTGGAGTCGGATTGTTTGAACTCATATGTTTGCTGGTTACACAAACTTTTATCTAAATCTGACAACAGCTTAGGCTCATTTGAGGCCCATTTTCTTAAATTAAACCCGCCTTTGCGTAGTATTTTTATTAGGTCTTGTTTTACTTGGTTTGCCTGCTCTATTGAATGTTGGCCCCCACAGTAATCGTCCATGTAGAAGCTTTCTTCTAAGGCTTTTGTTGCGTCGGGATATTTTTTCTGTTCGGCTGCTGCTAACTGTTTCAAACACATCATAGCTAGAAATGGTGCGGGTTTTGTACCATAGGTTACGGTGGTAAGTTGATAGGTACGAATTGGTTGGTTTTGGGTGTCTCTCCATAATATTTTTTGGTATGGTTGATCATCGGGATGTACCCTTATCTCTCTAAACATCTTTTCAATGTCTGCTGTGTAAACAAACTGGTACTGCCTCCATTTGAGGATTAGTTCTTGAAGATCTTGTTGCAAATTGGGACCTCTATACAAGATATCATTAAGACTTACTCCGGATAGAGATCTTGCCGACGCGTTAAACACAACACGTAGTTTTGTGGTCGTTGACTCCGCTCGGATTACACTGTGATGCGGTAAATAGCACTCAGGTGTCGCATTAATGTTAGATAGTGTCATATGGCCTAACGCGATATATTCATTTATAAAATTTTCATATTCTCTTTTTACTTCCGGATTCCTTTGTAACTTTTTTTCCAGATTACGAAACTGTGCCAAAGCTAATGGTTTAGTGGCCCCAAGTTGGTCCTTGGTGTCTTTTTTGAATGGTAGTCGAACTTGAAATCTTCCATCCTCCAGTCTCTCTGTGGTTGACAAGAAAAATTGCAAACAGTCCTGGTCTTCAGTAGACATTTCGTTTTGCTGGTTGATATCTTCGGTTTCCCAAAATCTGCGTAAGTCATCAGTATTATGAATAACGACGTTGCAATTGTATTGGGTTTTCATTGTCCCGCAAAGCAGCCATCCTAATTGTGTTTGCTGAGCGATTGGTTGATTCTCACTATCCCCTCTTAAAATGCCGCCTAGCATTATTTTACAGTAGACATCTGCCCCAAGAAGTAAATCAACTGCACGGCTGGTATAGAATTCGGGATCTGCTAAGTTAATGGTTTGTATGTGAGGCCAAGAGGGTTTAACAAATGTTTTATTTGGTAAGTTTTTGATTAAACTTTTCATAATAAGGGTCTCCCCTTCTATCGCAAAGTCAGTGTAAATAGATTGAATGCGAATTTTCATTACACCTTTACAGTTATTTTCTTTTTCTCCGACGCCAAAAATTATACCCTTACATTTATTTCTCTTTAGTTTCAAAATTTGAGCTGCATGTTCGCTTATTATTGATATTTGTGATCCTTGATCAATCAGAGCTCTCATGGTATGTTGAGTGCCATCTGCTCCTGTCACTTTGACGATGGCTGTCGACAACAAGGTTTCGGTTATATCATTCTGAGACACGTGAGTTGATGCATGTTCATTTTTCGCTGATCTGAAGTTGGTGGATGTGGTCGTAGCTTTGTTATAGGATTTTGCTGATGCGTTTGATTGGTTTTTCATCATTATTCCTTCATGCAATAAAGTGTTATGGCTAGCGTAGCATTTTCGACATCGCTTGGTCGAAAAACATTGTTTATTAAAATGGTTAAATAGGCAATTTACGCAATAATTTAATTGGTTAACAGTTTTTAATTTTTGCTCATCTGACATTTGTAAAAATTGAGCGCAGAGCCATAATCCATGATCAGCATTACACAATGCGCATGTTATTGATTTCGAAACATGCATAGTTTTCATATTATTTTTCATGTTATAAAATTGGTTATTATTTGACGATTGCTGATGGTTGTTAAATTGAAATGACCTTTTCTGGTATGATTGGTTTTGATGCGATGATTGATTGGTTTTCTGGTTATTCGATTCCTGTTTACGCCTCGATGCCTCTAATGCGGTAAACTTATTTTCCAAGAAATCTAGGAATTCTTGCAGAATGGGTAATGTTCTTGGACTTTTTACGGACTCCATGTATTCGGAAAACGATTCACTATCCAGTTTTTGAGCCAACAAGTGAACCAACAGTGGGTCCCAGGTGGTTATATCGACGCCTAGATTTTGTATTGCGTGCAGACATTCTTTTGTTACATCATGCAGTTTTTTCAACATTCCCATTGTTTGATTTTGCATGTTTGGTAGGTTCAATAGTATATTAATATGCGATGTAAAAATAAGTCTCTGGTTACCATATCTATGATTAAGTATCTCCCAACATACTTCGTAATTTTCCGAGCTAATTTGAAGGTGGTGAATTAAGCGTTCTGCTTCTCCCGCTACTTTACTTTTCAAAAACTGCATTTTTTGTGCATTCGATAACGATGGGTTTTTGTGTATGGTTTCAGTAAATAAATCTTTAAAGGAAGTCCAATGGTGGTAGTTACCCTGGAATACGGGAATATCCATTTTAGGAGTAGATTTATCTCGATGTGTTTCAGACCACATTTTCGAGTTAATAGTTTTCTTCAAATCGTTGTAAATTTGTTCATGCTCGCTAAACTCATTTTGGTACCAGACGTTTTCGTCGCCATTTTCGCCCTCTATTTCCCAGTGCAGATTATCAATGACCACCCAACGACTTTGAAGACACTTCAATGCATCCTCGTACTCCCATTTGTTCTGTAACTTCTCCACTTCTATGGTGGCCACTGTTCTCTTAAAAGCTCTAAAGTTAATGGTTTGTTTTTTGATCATGTCACCTAATTTGTCGACGCGTTCTGCACTCTTTGCGTTATCCTGCTGTTGGTTAGCTTGAGAACGGAATACGTCTTCCGTTTGATTTGATACACCTGCCTCCTGTGGAGGCTGTCTGACTCCTTGTTGCTTTGACAAAGGAAATTCCATGGTCTTGGTAATTAACTGCTTGGCAGACAAATATACTTCCTCTGCCTTATCGAAACAATTCTCGGTAAAATACACATGGCCAAATTCACTAAGTTCACAGCACCTTCTATGGTTCCGTTGATAATCTCTCCAGTAATTTTCTAATAGTTCTAATTTCCGCTTACAGTAATCCATGGTTTTCCGCTCGGCTCCATCTTTTTTGAAGTTGGTTAAGAACTTAACTAAAGCGTCGTAGATCTCAGTTTGGTTGATAGCGATTGCTTCCATCTTGTTCAAAGACAAATATATCGTAATAATAAAATGGTTTGGTCTGACCTTATTTTCTCCTTTCGATACAGCTTCTCTCCAGTTGCAGCGTCCCCTGACTACTTTCACTGCCTACTTTACCTCTACACACTGGTTGCAAGGTCCCTGATTCACAAAACACTCCCGAACTTGTACTTCGCGAACCGAGGCCCTTATGCTCGAAGGACCATGTAAAAAGGTGTGTATCGCCACGAACGAAGCGAGTCCCTTTTTAAGAAGTTTATGGTGTTATTTTACTGGTTGTTGGTGATAGTTATATTGATTATCAATGGTGAGATAAAAAATACACTAATTTATGGTTGATTATGAATTATATTAAAGTCTACAAATTATTGGTTTAAATGGTTAAAACTAAAAGATGATTTGATTTGATTTGATTGGTACGAGTTGACCGCGGAATGCGAACTGAACTAATTACACGTAAAATTTGCACTTTATGAAAATGCATCCAAGCAAAAATGCTGAGCTGTTCGGTTGCGTTGCTCCGAACAGTATTTCTAATTTCCATAGTCCTATTATAGCATTGTAACTATACAGGCACGTTATTGTCGTTCTAAAACTATGTACTTCTCGCTGACAATAGGTCATAACCGGTAACAGTATCCCAGCACCCAAGCTCATAGTAACAAGTTATTACGGGGTGCAGATTGTCTTATTCCAATACGCACTCCAAACCAAATAGCTTCAGGCAATACGGACCCCTCGACACTATAAAGAGCTCGCTGGCTGACGCACCGATATTCGAATATGTTCCAATTAAAAATAAAACCTATTCTTTTTTCAAATCCGTTGGCGGCAAACGGTTGTTTCGTTTCGCAGCTGGAGGTTGGCAAAAACAATATGGTGGATATAAGGCGCGTGACTTTTTAGGAGTGCTTTAATAAATTGAGTTGGATTGGAAATTAGAGATTTGAGTTATTCACACAGAAATTATGTTGAACGAATTCTTTGGCAATTCAGTTAGCAATGTTTGCTTAACAAGAATTTGTTATTCACGGATTAATTAACTCCATCATCAAATATCTTGATTTCAACGATAAAACTACTCCTGAAGCGTCAAAGCCGAGTCGGGATTACGGGACCTTCTTTCTTCTATAATAAATTCGCGATTGTAATATTATTTCCCAACCAAAAACAAATCTAAACGCAGGAAAAAAAAACTAAATTCTAAATTCAAATCTCCCTCGTGTTTTGCGAGTGCGTTCCGTTTCGCCCGCGGTTATTTACCGAACGACGGAGAATTGCGTCTGCATTTCTATGAAGCAGGGATTATACCGATCCTTCATTACCTAATGGCATATAGTAGGGGGACACACAACTTCATTTTGACAGCGTTCCTTTTGATCGATTCTTTGAGTACATATTGTTATTATGTACGGATCATCTACCTAGAATTTTCCCAACTTTGTTGGGGTCGGCTTCTTATCTAACTGGATGCAGCTACATACCAATTTTTAACCCCCGACGCAAAAACGACGGGGTGTTATAAGTTTGACGTGTCTGTGTGTGTGTGTGTGTGTGTATGTGGCATCGTAGCTCCCAAACGGATGATCCGATTGTAATGCGGTTTTTTTTGTTTAAAAGGTATGTCAGTCGGGAGTGTTCTTAGCTATGTTTGGTGGAAATCAGTTCAGGTCTTCAAGGTCATCAGCTCGTTTGCTAGATGTGATAGGAATGTTACACGCTCAGTTTACTTGCAAGTATATGTGGGATCTGAAATTTGAAACACTAATGTCTTTTGGAACCACTGAGCTGGTCTGCTGTTAGGGCACGAAGGTAGGAGACGTAACCCTGAACTGCCTTTTAGTAAACCCATCGAGTTTGGGCTCGTTGAATTTGTCTTGACGAGTTCTCTTCATGTTTCTGATTGACGAGAACCTGATGCTGGAAATGGGATGTGGCGAATGAAACCCTGAGATGCCGGAATAAAACGGATAAACCGATTTATATTTTTGCTGAAAATCTAGAATGTCCAAAGGTTAATCTTTATTGTTTCTCAATCTGTGCAATTCTCCCAGAGCCAGTTTGTAATGAGGATTGTTAAACAGCTTCCTTTGGCCAAGATCGCATATGGCGACCCCATCTTAAGATAAAATAAATTAAATGAAAGAAGGAAAAATTAAGGAGCTCCTTTAAAAAGCATGAAATTAAATTAAATTATAAATTTAAAAAAACCCCCGACCCAATAAAAGTACGCAATAATTATGACAAAAGGTTAAAAACGCTAAACCCTATAAAAAGCAAAAAATAACTTTTAACACTACGTAAACTAAATTTTGACGTGTCGGGGGATCGCTTTTTACCTTCATAAATACTTACATAAATCAAATGATACCTACCTAATTACAATATTCGTTTAAAAAAAAACACGTATCTAAAGTAATGAAATAGAGCGATCCCCCGACACGACAAAATTTAGTTTACGTAGTGTTAAAAGTTATTTTTTGCTTTTTATAGGGTTTAGCGTTTTTAACCTTTTGTCATAATTATTGCGTACTTTTTTTGGGTCGGGGGTTTTTTACATGTAGCGACTGCCTATCTGACCTCCTCATCTCCTGTACCCTTTGGTAAAACTAGTTGTCAGACTTTCTGTCTGAAATCGAACCTGCACACTTGTACGTTAGAGTCTGGTACTCTAACCACTAAGCCACCTTGACTATTGATAAAAACGATGGACAGGACAATCCTCACTAGTCTAGTGAACGATAAGGAAATAAACAAAGACTAGGATGCGAAGGACCTGCGTTCTTATTCCAAATCCTTCTCCCCTCATCTACGTCATAATTAACGAAACATTTTCATACTCCAAACGTCTCAATCGGGCAACTTAACAGTGGTTCACCAGTGGTGCCAACACACAGACTACAAGCTACAAGCTTGTTAAGCGCGCGCCGGGAAGCGGGCGTCCCGTCGCGCGCTGCCGACGCTACCGACCGCTCTTATTGTGAATTTCGAATATTATTCCGACATATTGATGTGGTCGACGCTTCTGTTTTTAAAAATAGGTCAGGAATAATGTTTTTATATTTAATCAAGTAAAGTTGAGTTGATTTTTCATTTCAGTCTTTCCTATTGTACACATTGTTTCTTCATGATAGAGATTTGGCCCTGAAAAGAAAATAGAACACCTAGCTTAGAATTTTTCTGTGTCGAAGCAATCCAAAACGCTCTATTAAGTCTATTTACAGAGTAGTCAGTGCCAAATCACTAACATACTGACACTGCAATGATTAAACCTCTTTTGCAGCCTTCTAAAACAATGGCTTATGGGGTTGCCCCATCGACCATTTGAATAAATAATTGGGACAGGTCTAATGAAATATGGAGACAGGAAGATTATTTATTGAAAAAAAAAATACAGTCGAAAAATGTGACAATATATTAACATTCGTTAGTACTTACAATGGTGGTGGTTTATTTCAACCAGTTTATATTGTTAGAACTGCATTGTTAGTTAAACTTGTAACTAACCTTTTTCATTACATAGGTATCATTAACTGTCCAGCCATTACTTTCCAATTTATTTGTCACCCAACTATTTCATTCGGACTTTCACCCTTAAAAAACATTTACTACTTAATAAAGCTTGCATTAGTAATGCATAACGCGTTTTATCGGTACGTGTATAATCACCGCGATCACCCTCCTGTCAGCCGCTGTCTCGATATCGAGGGTGAACCGTGTCTACATCACTAGTGGTTACACTGCGAAATTAATTATCTGTACTGCATTATTTGGTCGTGAATATTGGTCGGGTATGTATCTGTGGTCTGAACGGCTCTATAACGCAGTTAACAGTAAATAAGCGAGGTATTTAATGTGACGAGTTTTCAATTTTGTAATGATTATTACCTTCCCAAGTAGTTTTTTCTTTAGAGACATACACTCTTGAGAGTGTAGGTAGACAGTAGTCTAATTCATATTTCTGTTCATACACTAAGAATCGATTCTATAACCATGTATTTCCAATTGTATCTAAGGTAGGTACTAAGCCGTTAACAATTATTGAATTCTATCGAACGAGTACCGACCGAATAAACACGCCAGACTCAAGAGCGACTGCGATATGTTCTAACTTTTTAATGACTTCCTCACCGCATCCCTCGCATCTCAAAATCTTTTGTTTTTCCAATCAATCAAGTCCCCTTGCTGAGACAATGTTCGTTACAGATTCATGAATTAGCGTATGCTCCCAGTGTATGATGTGCCAAATATATGAATATGATAGTACGGACGAGTATGGCCGCCGGCGCGCCATCTGTCAACGTTTCCACTAGTGGTACAGGATAGGGATGTGTGTTGTCGATGATTTTGAAATTGGAAGTTTACGTGGATTGGTTTTCGATTTTTGAAAGGTGCGCGTGTTCTTAATTTAAAATACCTATAGCTGTGTTAATATTTTAGGCCGTTCTGGTCGTTTTGAGCTTGAAAACGAAAATACTTAATACTGATATCAATTCACCTGTTATGATGATGATTACCTACGTTGAAATACAACGTCGCTTTATGGACTTGGTCGAAGAGAGTTTGGTGTGGCAGATACAATTTCTACTCAGAATATCAACACTATCCACTGGCTCATTCATTTTAAGGCCCATTTCACGAGAGAAGTCCCAGACGCAGCGCTAGTGTCTTACAGATAGCTCAGTAAATAAATACGTACAAAAATATAGAGTTCCACAATTTTCCGCGGGACTTTTTCGTGAAATAGACTATTATAGCCAGATATCGACACCCAATAGTGATGTACCAAACAGTCCCGTTGAATAATTTATGTATAAGTTTTTTACTCATCACTTACGGTTCGCGGCGCAGACGACAGATGTCGGTGTTTACTGAAAATTAACTGTCAAATGGTGTGTGAAAACGCTCGCAAGGGAACGGCAATTAATGGAAATGAATGAATCATTTGAATGGGATCTTTCTTGAATAGTGAAAGGAATTTATTGATACTTTTTAATAGATTCTTGGTTATTCGTTCGTTATTCGTCACGGGTAGTCAGAAACCAGAAAGTCCGACAACCAGTCTTACCAAGTCTTATTGGGTTGCCCGGGTAACTGGGTTGAGGACCTCAGATAGGCAGTCGCTTCTCGTAAAACACTGGTACTCAGCTGCATCCGGTTAGACTGGAAGCCGACCGAGTTGGGAAAAGGCTCGGCAAAAGATAACTTTTGTTTGAAACCTGCGATATTACCCAATTTGCATCTATCATCATCTTCCTGCCCTGTTCCCAAGTCATTTGGGGTCGGCGCAACATGTCTTTTTCTTCCATTCCTCTCTGTCAGACGTCATACTTACATCCACCGCCTTCTTGTCCTCTTTCAGGCAATCAATCCATCTTTTCCTCGGTCTACCTCTGCCTCTTGCATCTACCATTCATCAATAACAAAAATGAATCCATATCCATCAGAGCAAAAACAAATGAATCATCCATATACTCGCTACAACTTAATACTACATGAACCGAACTTGGTAAACGCGTACATATTTCTTGCCTGCATCTAAATTAATACGAACATTATAAGTATAATGGCAAGAATTCAATTATTCGCCGTACTCTCGCAGCGTGGGCTGGTAGCGTGTACATCGTACCTACATGTGTCCGTGCCTCGACAAAATGTTAAAAACATATTGATTAATGGTCTGTGGTGTATGGAGATGTATTGGTAAGCTGTGTAATGTCACTGTTGATATTAAAAACAGTAATCCTTGCTAATGTACCTAATTTGACACTTAACCTGAACTAACTCTTAATAGACTAACAATGGGCAGTTAACATCAGCCTTTCAATAATGAAGATTATATAATTATAATTTTAGACAATCCTAAAATTTTAGGATTAGGTTTCTAGCGAAGTGAATGAAGCTAACTACCAATCATGCGTCTATTAAAAATTACAAGTATAATTCTAGAAGTGACTCCCAAACTGCTATAATTAAAGTTACAATTATTCAAACAATTCCCAGCGTTACAAATGATTAATGAAACAGAACAGACAGTAGACAAACTATTTCAACATGAAAGGGCGTCAGTTTGAACGTCTTGTGTAGTCATTACTTCAAACAAGACACATTTCTATTCTAAATGATGACAGAAGTAAGTATACTGTTACTCCAGGTACGAAAACAGAAGATTATCATGCCTTTTGTAGCTGGAAATTAATGTGAAAAATGTATAGGTCAACCATATAATGAAGGATTATAGTTCGATTGTGATAACAATTAAATTGAATAAGCTGAATCAGATTCCAGAGATAAATATAAAGCAAAGTTGGCTCTCAACAAGGCAGATTACTTACTAACAAATGACTATAAGTTGAGGATCCAGCATACACAATCAAGGAGAGAGCAATTATATCCTACACTGAGGAAGTAATTTTTAACTGCAATAGCCAACTTGAACATCTGTAAAATGCTTATTAACTCTACAAGAGAATAATTAAGTGGGAAATGAGATTCCATAACTACATACTAACTAAATCATAGAGCATATACGAGAACTTTTTCATGTAAAACCTCTTTATAAAAGCTACTTTTTGATTTTATTATTGATTTTTTTGATTGCTCTTCCGAATAAACGTAATAAAAGTGATCGAAGCAAAAGACTGATGTTATGCCTCGTGATGAGGCACAAAAAGCTACAACTTTACGAGTGTTCCCGCCATGTAATTGAATAACAAGATGGCGGCATTAGGCTCTGTGTACAACAATCTGTTTATTATAGTCATCATTATCAAACTGTTGAGTCGTAATGAGGTTCTTTAAAAAATGTGGTTGCGTCAATGCTGCAATGGGGTAAAAGGAGGATTTCATTCTTATTTCTGCAATGTTGAAAAAGATCAAGCATGGAGAATTTGCCATCAAAAACACTTTGACTTGTCTAATAGAGTATGCTGTTGTGTGTTGCTAGCGTAAATTAGAAAAATCTAAAATAAATATTATTTAAAGCTGCCAAATGGATCATCTGCATAGCCTTTTCCCAACGATGTTAGGGTCGGCTTCCAACGGTTGATGGATGTAATTTTATATAGGTACTACTTGCTTGATTATGGGGTCACATTCTCTAAAGGAAAATTCCTCACACTTTAACATCTATCGTAAAATTCTATGGAAGTGTATCGTGTGTAGACCCTAAGGCGGCGAAGTGTTGTCGTGTCGTGGACGTATATATCAGCTGGGGGACGCAGCATGAGGCCAGCCAGCGGGATAATGTGGCTACTTTAGCATATCTGCGAAAATATACCTAGATTTGTCAGGCGATCCACCTAAAATGTCTGATTATATTGCATTTTCTAAATAGCTGAAGTATTGAGTGTGTTTAGTTTGAAGAGTCTTGAAGATATGTAGTCAGGAATTGGGGCCATGTTCGGCATATTTGTTACCTTATTTAGAGTACCATACTGCATACTAAACGGTCGGCTGATAGTTGTGGTTGAGAAAGATTTTTTTGTTGAAGAATATATCTTGATTCCAATCACAGTTTTTAGTCGGTTTGATACTGGCTAAATACCTGATCTTAGTAGTGAGTGTACTACTATTCATCGTCATACTGATTTATGAGCTCAAATAAACTTTACCAGATAAAATGTTTACAATGTGCTCTTAGAATGGAAAAATTTAGAAAATCTTCAAACCTATTTACAATAAATACCCACCACATTAATTCATTTCCTAAACGCTCCCACATTTACCTACGCACGTTTGGCAAACGCTTTAACAAAAGCTGTCGTGAAGCGAACACGCCGGGACTGGGGTCATAATCTCACAAAGTGACGTCACAAACAGCTCCTAGGGTCTCTGCCGTCCGTAGCTTTTGATCCGCACAAAGGGCAAAGGGGGTACGCTATAATGCCTGCGAATGTAACGAGTTCGTAATTCAATTAAGTGCTCTTTTTTATAGGTATGGGAGTTGTTAGCTTTGTTCATTATTTTATTGCTGTTTATTGCGGTCCTAATCAGAAGGACCCTTTTATTTCTGATATAGGTTAAGTTAATTTTGCCAACAGTTACTGCCGTAATAAACACAGATATATCTTTAGGGGTAATGTTTTTAATTTTCTTCTGAAAATTCGCTGGAAAATTAAAAAAGATAAAGGCATATTTTTTGTTTAGGTACATTAAACATTCACAATGTTATTTACTGACATCACAAGCCTCCTCTTCCGAGCTTCTCTCATCTATGCCACAAAATACATAGGTACAGAAGTCAATCTACATACAAAGCGCGTTCGAGTCACGCAGACATAGGTGTCTATGTGTGCGTGTTCACAGACGCGCTGTCTCAAAACAACTCAAAACAGTGCGAGCGCGGCTGCCGTTTTCTTGAGATACGCGCGCCACACACAAGGTAAATAAATGTGCACGCGTTGTGATACTAACTGTAATTTGACTGTAATATTTTTAATTTTAATAACAAAAGAAAAAGTAATAATGGAGAAACAAAAAAAGTCGTATTAAATTGTTCAGTGGACGGTTGTTTTAATACAACTAAAACAGTGAACAGTCGTTTTTTTAGCCTGCCGTATTACCTATAGTATGTACCTGCTTATTTTCTCATATTTCGATGGTTCGTTTAATAAACGCAGTTGGTAGGTACAGTTAGGTGGGTAGGTAAGCGGCCCGGCGGCCTCTGGCCCAATGCCGTAATAAGTTTTGCTAGTGTCGACCCAGGCGAACCTCCCAACCTACCCTCAAAGATTATTACTAGTAGGAGTTGATAATTTTTGTGATCATGGCGAGAGTATGTTGTAAGGTAGACGAAATAAAACTCGCACATCAAGGTGATGGTGGTGATTTTGATTTTTGATTTCATTACATACAAAAATATTTTTTTCGCAAGTAGAGAGTAGGATAAGTATATATTTATGAATAACAAAATTATAAATTGCGGTTTCTAAAAAAGTTCGGTATCTCGTTCAAACGAATTTCCTTTGAAAATGTTTATTAACCTCTTGTAAGCCACATTAAATATTTTATTATTAGGTATTGGTTTACCACTACCACGTTAGTTTTATAAAAAAGTTGACAGCCCTAGCGCGACCGCCGAGTTTAGGCATGAAAAGTGAAGTACATACATGAGATTGACTTCTGTACCTATGTATTTTGTGTCTATGCTATCACCTTACCAACGCCACAAAAAAAACAAGCCCAATAAAATGAGCACATTTTTATCGCCATAAGAATCTATCGCTAAAGCAAACAAGCCTACATATCTGTAATGTTGCCAGCCCAGCATGGCTTCGCGCTCAGCATGGCGCGAAAATTATAACCTCTCGCGGGCCGGCGCGCACAAATCAATTTGTGCCGTTATGTTATGTTAACGCAACCGCGACACGGATGCACGGCTCCTTGTAAACGTCTTTTTGTATTTAAATATTATGCTAATGATATTTAGAGATGATTAAATTATTGGTTTGTTGTACTACGTAATAAAAACGTGGTTACAATATTGCAATATTGGTAACAATGTGACATTATTGCGTAGTTATAGTTAACGGCACGGATATCGAGCCATGACCTTCACCTGCGCAGAAGCGATTTATTGGTTTATTGCCTTATGTGTTGTTGCGCAAAGCGATCCCCACTCTTCCGCCGAGAGCTCAATATCCGTGCCAGTAACTATACCCAATAGAATCAGATACTTATGTTCTTCTAAAACTGCAGTACTTTTCGAACACAATCCGACTTTTGATATTTGGCTGACTATCTGTCATGCATCATATGCTTAGACCTAAGAATTCCATCAGTCACAATTTTATTTGCTTTTGCAGCATAATCAATGTTAATATCGACGATATCTCAAGCAGTATGACAATCTATTACAAAACCATTATCTATAACGATGTTTATTTTAACTAAACATCGCGACATCTGGCCATAACTTCTCCACACCATACTGTTTGCTTACTAAAAGTACTAGGGCGCCACACAAGACAGGAGGTCGTCGGAACAATGCTGTGTACAGAGCGCGCAAAGGCACGACTAATGACTGCTGAATAATTTAACGGAGAAGCGGCGCGACTTGCGTTGCCGGCTGTACGCTGTGAAGAAAACGCTGGAGATTTTTCATATTTTTTTCCGCGTGGTTAGTACAGAGTATATATTTTTCTGCCATAGTTGCCTGTTATGTATTACTTAGGTTCTAAGTTCTAGTCGAAGATGCTATTTCTGTTGACCAAAACATCCAAACAATATTTTTCTGGTCGACCATAACTCAACTTTCTGTTTCTTATTCTTTCTGCGATGCAAATTCTTAGTACTTTTCTTTATTTTATTTATTTCGTCCTTCCCAAAGTTCGCGATGTCAACAAAACTTTTTGTATCCTCGAATAAAGGTAGAAAATAAATAAATAAGTATTCACTCGATGTGAACAGCCAGTGTTATGATGCAGCGGTCTTCCTCATTCGTCACGCTATTGCTTCACAAAACTTCACAATGAACCACTTAACCTACCACAAAGAAAAACATCCTTTTTATTGCGAAAAAAATTGCAAAGGTTTTTTTGGCACTCCAAAAATACACAGATAAACATACACCATTTTTTAATTTGACAGAACAAGCACCCACGCATGGACAATGCTTATTTTTTTATTGTCGATGGTATTATGCCCATTGATCCTCTATCGAATCGAATTGATAGATCGAGCATGAAATTCATTATAAGGGTTAAGCTACCTGAGTGTTATATTGTGCTATTATCGTTTTAGTAAGTGTAACATTAATTTTGTTAAATGTCTTATGATTAAAAATGTTCGTTGGAAAATTATGTAAGCTCTTTTCTTTCGACTCTCAACCAATATTTAAATCAGATAGTTTTTTGGCAGACGGTTTGGCATTTGAATATAATATTATTAATATGCTTAGTTAAAACTAAGTTTATTGCTATCTTCAAACGATTACCACAGATTACTTAAAAGTTACCTACTATGTAACTATTACTTAATTTTGCGCGGAAGCGAATAGGTACCTGTAACCTACTTAGTGCTTATCCAGTAGCCCGGAGTCAGAATTGGATTACTTTTTCCCCATAGATTGCCTGTCAAGTGTCGAAATATCTTCACATACACTTTGCTATCACAAAAACGAGCATGTAATCAGAATCTCCGTGGTAAAGTCCGCAGGTTGTACGAATCTAATGCATTTTGTACAAAATCCCGCGCGTAGTAGGCGCGTAGCGAATTGTTGGGAGGTGTGCCGAATCGAGTGGCTAATGCCAATTTTGAAGATTGAATACAAAGTTGCAGGTATTTTTTTGTGTGTTATTTTTATTAAAACTTCAGTAAATTGTATTTTTTTTCTATTGCAATAAAGATTAACCTTGTGATTGATTTATAAGTATGTAAGTATATGATTGTGAACGTTGGTCAAAAATGCTTGTGCAAATACTTTATTGTGTCAAATTGTTAGAATTAAACTCGTGAACGGCGACGGTGCGATTAAGCACTTCTGTGTATGTTTGTCTAACAGCTTATAATTCCAAGATTTTATTCTGATAAAATCAACTAGAAATCCCGTGTAGTCCAAGATTTACTTAAGAAAGAAAATCAAACTGCATATTGGTAGATAGATACGTATAAATACCTATAGCTTCCAATTCCGTCTTCCCCTCTTGAAATAGCATCGTAAAAAGACAATATAAAATGCGCCTATACCTACATACTTACACAATACCGCAGTAGGTATACTTCAGTTCAAAGTATTCAGCAGGGACGCCGAATCAAAACGGACTTGTTATTACAAATTATATTTTTTTTCTCAGGGGGAGAATGTTTGCACGATTCCTTAATAGAAACGAAACACTGGTCTGAAAGAAATCTGTATAATATTAAAAGTAGACTGGAGACTTTAAGTCGGCCGATAGTTGGTTTGGGCTCTTAAATCAGTACGAAGTGATGATGATGTCCTCCTAGCTAATTATCGGCTAGAGCGGATGTTCTCATATCATCATCATCATCATCTCAGCCATAGGACGTCCTGCTTAACATAGGCCTCCCCTTTAGATCCCCACAGATACCTGTTGGAGGCGACCTGCATCCGGCGTCTTCCGGCGACCTTTATAAGATTCTCATACAGGTACGGAGAATAGCCAACTGCGTAGGACACATTATAGTACACAAGCATTTGCGCAGACACAGGTGCACTCACTATTCCTTCACTCTCATACCCCGATGGGACGGCAAACCGACACGATCGGAGAGAGATCAGGCGCAGGACCGATATAACGAATTACACACGTATCAACGATCAGATACTAGACCGGTATCAGAGAGATTTTCTGAAAAAAAAAAAAAAAAATTACCATCGGGCCAACTGTCGGTCGACTGTTAAATCTGCAGTGTGCGCGTAGGCAAAAGGATTTGAACAAAATTGAACTTTATTTTGATGCGAATAAGATTGATGTGGCTCATTATTGTAATGTTATTTGAATTCTTCAGGTCTGGCAGCGACAGGTTTATTAATTTTCTTTTTTCTTCCTTTTTGTTTTTCTTCGGTTTTCGTTTGCCGAGTTTCCTTATTTCAGTTATTTCTTAATGTACCCTGTCTTTCGTGATTTGCATGCTAAACGGATGTCAGTGGTAGTGATAGGCTTCTTTTGAAGATAATCGAGGTTCTTTTTGTACTAACTACTTTATTTTCTCTGTTACTGTAACGATAATCGATCACAAATAAGAAGAAATCTTTTTAGCAGTCGGATGAAATAGTTCCTTATTCTATAAAGAATATACCTTTGAAACAATCAATTAAGCATCCCTATGTATCCATTAAGATTATGTAGGCCTACATAAGTAAGTGTAGTAAAAAATAATTTGATGTATATAATGTAATGAATGCATTAAAATAAACTGGGGCCCGATTCTCCTAAGTTACACATGCGATATTCAATCCACTGCAGCGACTGGCAAAGAATGAGACCTAAGTTTTCCGTACACTCCAACTTATTTTGTTTTGCGTCTAGCTTTCAGGAAGACCCTGTGTGTCCTACATTCTAAATTATAGTAAAACTTTGAAGCAATTACTTGAGATTCAATAAAAATAGCTATCCCAAATTACTTCTGTGTAACAAATTACAATAAAGCTATCTCTCAAGTAAATCGGATAATTTATATCTCATCTCGATAGCTATCAATCGAAGGGTCACGCAGGACTAACAAAATTTACGGTAAAAGCCCAAAGCCCGATTTGTTAACCTACCTAAATATTAAATCCCACAGCTGCAATTCGCAAAAGCAGCTTTCATAAAACTAACAACAAAAATATTTATCCATAAAACTACAGGTATTTTTAAACGCAAGCAAAACATCGCGCTCTCTGCAAAGAGATGTAACTGTGAACGTGTAGGTGTAGTTCGCAAATTTCAACAAAGCTTCCTCTGACAGCAATTCCGTTTTAGAGCCTTAATCCCGACTCTAGTACGAATAAAAGGCATATTTCGTTCGCCGACGCTCGCAAAATTGTCATCGCAAATAGCTTTTGCCTTGGGCGTTACAGTTCCCAACTCCAGAACTTTGTAACTCCCCAAAACTTGCAGACAAATTTGAACTTTGAACTTCTGGTATAAAGTCTAAAATGTATCCCGCTAAACTCTCCTGGGCATTGTAACAATGAAAATGCCAGCATTGCACACGTAAATACAATTCGTTGGGACGCTTCGATCGTCTAGATTTAACCGCTTAAAGAATAAGGTCCACAATCGTTTGAATTGGAAATCTGAACTTGAAAATCGTCGCCTGCCTGACGCTCGATATCAAATAAACATTATTGTGGGTGCAAAACGCCTCAAGCGACGCGTTCTGTTTGAACGATTGTGAGCTTTATTTGGCTTTGTATAAAGATGGTAATTGAGAAATCATTTCATATTGCTAGGATTTTCGCCGGGGGAAGTAACAAGGATGGCCGGATGCGGGTATCGATAGGAGGAAAAGGGAGAGCAATATAGCTCGGAGCACTGTGATTGGTCAGGAAGGCCGCAGGCTGTGAACAGTAGCCCGCCCTATGTCTACTGTAAACGATGACGCAGGTGCCACAAAAAGACGTAACTAGTCCTGAAGTGGCAACTATTATTTTTGTTTGTTCACTTTTAAAACGTTTGATAGGTGCAGAAATGAATATGATTTTTAAAGCTGTGTACTGAACCAACATAAACGTTTTGCAGTTCTTATATTTTTTGTTTTCATATTTCATTTACTGTTTTTGAGTATTCATACGCTCTGTAACAGGAGGTAACTTATAACAACGGACACCTGTTCTTGTTAATGAAAGCCTTGAATATATGAATGAGAACATACGTAAGTACATACACCTCTTTAATAACATAATTATAATAATTTTACATACGCACTTATTCGCTTTTGTAACTTTACCTATCGATATTTCACAAATAAGAGCTGAAGAATGACGAAATTTTATAATGTTAAGTCCTTGTCTAGGATAAAATCCCCATAATTAGGTACCTATTTTAATTGTAAATACCTAAGCAAAGATTTTGCTTTCAATCTTACAAAACATCTAAGGAATGCAGTAACCCATCTATTCGGGAAAGCCGTCGCCGCCGGCGTCACCGAGGGCGCTCATAGCTCGGGGCGGGGCGCGCACACACTCGCAAATACACCCTCCGTACCATATACATACACGGAAAATCTTATCCATGTGTGCGAATTCCACGCACATTCTTGCAATTTCAAAAAAAAAAATCTTCACAAAACCCATGCGTAAGTACAAGGAGACTTATCTGTGTGAGTAAGCTTCCTATAGATACAATAGAAACTTTTTGGAGCAAATACATGAATCTTTTTATATTGTTCCACTCACACATTGACGCGGAGTTTTTTCCAAGATCTCTATTTCCCTGAATACAGATACTTATACATTTGTCGTACAAGCAATTTGGTTATATAACGGGGCTATGTAACGTATAGTTACTTTTTCAAATTAAGGGATTGTGATATCTGTTTATTTTATACTAACTTCCGCACGCGGTTTCAGTCGCTTCTTGAGAGAGCTAAGTATTTTCCGAATAAAATTCTGTCTATAAGGCATTTTACCACCAAGTTTCTCTAGAATGTGTTCAGCCGTTTGTGTGGGAAAAGTGCGAAATAAACATACACATTTTCAGACTTTCACTTTTATAATATTACCAGCGTTACTACCATCAAAAACTCGCGACGGACGCGGACTTATGTTTTCTTACAGATAGTCTGAGCTTAGCTCTACTTACGCAGCTTCTGAATATTGAGAGTTAGATAAGTAGGTACTCTAAACATAACTTTTGGCTAGAGTCTGTGGAGAATTTTTATAGTTTATGAGATTTGATAGACAATACGGTAGTTAGTTGAACTTAAGTAAATGAGCAGGTGACACGTGTACCTAATTGTGGTTTTTACCCGCCTGCTAAGAAAAGTTTTGTTTTTCAATAAATATACCTCGACGAAGAAACAGTTTCAGCGTTATTACTTAGATAAAATGGTTTAGAATAATGCGTTATCAAACAGTTTAAAAGTTTTGTGTTTCTGAAAAACACGCACTGACACGATAAACCATTTAATTCTTATTTACAACCGACTGCAACAGAACTGAATAACCTTCACACTAGACAAACAAAAACAAAATACCATTAACCTTACTTAAAATTAAACCGAAAATTCGAGTACTTCATAAACTTCATAATATTATCGATACAATTCACAGTATATGTAGTTATACTGCATTTGTTTCGCCGCTCCGTTAGTTTCAGCCGGGCCGTCCTGAAACGCGGCCATTGCGCGACGGCGACGCCATTTTTGTTTTATAAATAGCATTCTTTATTTGAATTTGCTTTTACTTGTTTTTGTTTTTATATTTGTAATTTGCAGTTGCGTGGTTATTCTTTATGGGTGCTAAATGTGTTATAACAATGGACGTGTTATAAGAACAGAGAAACTTAGGTACAGTTGCAACAAAAATAAATTTGCCGTTAGTGGAAAGTCACATAATCATACTTAAATGATATAAAATGTAATTTGACGCACTGAAGTTATTTAATAACTGAAATAACCTTGTTATTTTATAAACTTTAGTTATGTTGCTATGTTTAGGTTTAACCGGTGATTATATTTAGGTTACAATAATACATTACTAATATTAGGTATACTTTCACAATACCTAATACTTAATCCATGGGTACCTAATTGGAAATTACAGTACATATTTTCAACTATGTGATATGGGCACTCAGCTGCGAGTTAAAAATAGATTTAGGTACGTATTTCTTCTGCAAAGCGATAATTCATAGTTATTATACATTATCAGTGTATGGAAAGACTGAATTAAGCCTGTGTTTTTAGCCGTTGGCGTTAGTAAAAGGATAAAATAATAGGTTGTTTATTTACTTCGTGAGTTCCTACATTCTTTCTCTTTTCTATATTAGTTACAAAGTGGTCATCACACTCCACGTGTTTACCTACATATTTAAGAGCGTTCGTTTTAAATAAGTATTCGTAATTAAAGTACTGAAAAACCAAATTAACGTTGTCCCTGAAGTTTATCAACAAAAGAGACTTATTTAAAGGTCCACCTACATTTCGCAAATTAAGCTTAAATCCCATGTCCTGTCCAACAAGAGAGCACAAAGGAATCATAGACCCACCTAATTAAAAGTTCCACGAATTACAATCATATTGTAAGAAACAAACACAAGAAACTTGAAACAACAGCCAAATTAGCGTAAAAATAAAAATTGCGTAGATAAAGCCAAAAGGTAATCATCGCTGCCCATAATCTTGTTACACAAATGTTTGCCAAAATAAAAGAAGTATAATTATTTAAGAAATTCGCAAAGGGTCGCTACCCCCTCCCCTTGCCGACTGCTGAAAGGGGGGGCGCCATTGTAATTATTTTTCTTAAAAACTTTCCCGTTACGAATTTGCTTTTCAAAAGGGAATCGTTGGATGTGGTTCGCAGTAATTTTATGTTTTACGTTTTATTTAATTTTAATTGGGGTTTATTTTTTTTAGGAACGAACTATTTATTTAAAGTAAATTATGTAGTAAGTATGTGAATTTGTGAGTGTATTTTTAGGTCTTCAACTTAACATCGGATATATACGCCATGGACTTATTACTACTTAAGTACTACTTTTGGATTAATGCTCAATCCTTCTCCCTGTGAGAGGAGGCCTGTGCCCAGCAGTGGGACGATATAAAGGCTGTAACAGTAACAGTATACGCCATACACTTACATCTAAATTGGTACCTTGTTTGAGTACTTCGTACTTAATGCTATGATAGTGTAACAAATAAATCCTCTGTACCTATAGGTATACTATTTACCTACCTGAGTTGTCTAATTCGGTTGTTAAACCCAGTAAGTAAAATTTTCCCAAGACTTCATTATATTTCGTCATGTATTCAAAAGTAGCATTTACAGCTACTTAATAATTACTGTTTATTTACAATACATATTTACAATAAAAATCAAAAACTATCCTAGTAAAACAAACAACTAAAAAGCGTCAAAAAATTCGTCCCCATCGCTGTCAACCGGGAGCGTGCCCAAGAGGCTGGCAGCATTACCATTGCATTTACAGTAAACCTGAATAAGTGACAGCTGTAGCTTATGTACATAAGTAGGTAATACGCATAAAGTAAATAACCACTAGAGAGCGCACTCGCCAATTTCTTCTAAGAACACGACTCACCGCTGCGGGCAGGGGGGGGCGACATAATCCGCGGCTACTATTGGTCAGTTCAAGGTCGCTACTAAAGGATCGTACTGATCGTAGCCTTATAGTACGCGCAAAATCACTAACTTTTGGCGAGCGTCGGGGCACTGTATGCGCAGTCAAGTGGTTTTATAGTCTTTGGTAATACGTAAACTATGGTAGTTAAAATACGAGTATGTGACGTATTACACTATTTATTTAGGTAGTCCACGCAGGACGAATGTAATGTGAAACTTCTTACTTGCTCACGTACAACCTACCCTTTTAACTACGAGTAAAATAATAGGGTTAAACTGAACTCAAATAGTGAAAGTTACGTAACAGTTTTAACTGTATGCTAACTAACCTAAATACTATTTTAGGCGCTTTTGATGTTATAGTTAGGTGGTTTTTAACTGGAGAAATTCAATGTAAGTATTTAATATTGGAATAGAATATTGTCATAAAAAAAAGTATGTTAAGTTTTTAGGTAGGGTAGGTCTAGGGAAATATTTTTTTTGGTAATATGCTTTATAGCTTTATTTATTATTTGCTAGATGGGTTCCTGCTGTTTCACCCGCATTCCGGGTGAAATGCTTCCGGTATCAAGATAAAACATAGCCTATGTTAGTCAAGGATAGTGTAGCTTTCCAACCGTGGAAGATTTTTTCCAAACTTTAGTAAATTCGGTGCGTTTAATACATACAAAAATCCTTTCCCCTTAATTTAGGTATATTAGCATAGGATAGTTATAACTTTTTAGTGATCTGGTAGGTACATATGGAGACCTAGTATTTTAGATGTTGAAGAAATTTTTTGTCAATATTCTAGGATATTTTAGGTGATGTATTGTAGATGTATTTTCAGACAGTATTTTACAACGAATGAAGTGAAACAGACATAAAACTCTTTAGTGAACAGTAAACTGTGGTTGCAATGAAGTGCAGACTGTTTTGTGATGTGACTCCTCACGTGTGGACATTGTGATGACTTATCTGGCCCTGGAGAGTAACGGATGGCAGGTGAGTGTTACCATAGTATTTATTTATTAACACTTTATTTATCCACTAACTTCCACCCGCGGCTTCGCCCGCGTAGAGTTCGGTTACATCGCGTTTCCAAGAGAATTCTTCAAAAGTCCGAGATAAAAACTACCCTATGTTCTTTCTCAAGGTCAACTCTATCTCTGTACCAAATTTTATTGAAATCAGTTCAGTGGCTTAGACGTGAAAGAGTGAAACAGACAGACAGAGTTACTTCCGCATTTATAATATTAGTAGGGAATGAAGGGATTTAACTTTTACGATGATTGATGCGTACCTAGATAATTAGTGACATTTCATAAGGCACTCTCTGTCTTCATATCACTACAGTAGACCATCGGATCAATGTGATATAATTAAACCTTAACTTTTGGTAAAAAAGGGAGAAACAAAGAAATTGAATACATTACGTAATGTAAATGAATTTTAAGTTCAACATTCCGCATACTTAGGTAATTTTCTTTTGTGAATCTATGACTTTCAGGTTATATTCTGTAGCGTGACTTACGAAAGATTTTCATTGTCAGGTATTTTTTAATTTTGGCTGTGTAAATGAATAACACATACTCGTACATACTTACAAGTCCCATCTCTTTATTAATTTCATAAATAGGGTAAGAAGTATCTAAAAATCCACGGAACTTCTAATCTACCCTCGAAACGGGACATCGGAGAAACTGGCGTAAAATCACATTTTCCCACTGAAAACCTTATTTCTTCAGCGGAAGTGACGGCAAACTAAATAGTGGTGGCACCTGGCGGCCCGTGGCGCCGGCAGTGGGCTTTATTGGCGGAAATGGACCGTCCGACAGGATATAGCAATTTACACGGCGTTCGCTACAATTTACTCTGTTGACTTTGTAGGAAACACACTTTATTTTGAGTTTGTTAGTGTTATTTGTGCGCTGTTTATTTTATTGTTTGTTAAGAGTTTTTTTGTTGGGAATTATTGTTTTTGAAGCGACATTGTGTAGGTGGATTTGGGGTTTCGTAACTTCATTGTCCACGGTATAGAAACAATGCGAATGAAATAAGAATAGAAGAAGGAATACAGGATCATGGGAGAGATAAGTTATCAAACACTTGTATGGTAGATATGGGATAAGTCCTCATGAACAGTGATTTCTGTTCATTACTAATACTTACAAGCCCGAAAACTCACACTGAAATTACGATTGACTTCGTGGAATTCCGTTAAACTATACTTTACATAGGTATAAACAAATGGATATGCCTCAGGCTTATAAACCTATCTATCTCTTTCTACAATTCCTCATTTAAATGGAAGACATCTTGAATTCTTGACAGGTGTCATAAATGTCAAACTTTTTTAAAATTCGAAATTGAAAGTTAACGGTCGTCAATTACTTTTCATTACCAGCCAGCTTCGTAATTAATTTAAAACTATTTTGCAGGACCTTTTTTAACACATTAACACGATGTTCTTGCTAACGATTATCACCTTTTGACGTGTTCTTCAAGTGTTGTGACAATTTGTCAACTGTCATTTGTCTATGCGAATAAATGACGGCTGTAGTCGGATGCAAGATCGATGCATCTTCATCTTGCTGAAGGAGGGACAATTCTGTCATTATGTTATTTTAGACTAGCCGTATTCTCGCGGTTTCGGCCTATGTTACTCGGAAAGAGAGTAGCTTTCCTAGTAACAGTGCAAGTTTTTTTCAAATCGGTTCAGTAGTTTCGGATCCTTTAAGGTACACCCAAACAAAAAATGTTTCCTCTTTCTTATATTATGTGTAGATGAACTTTGTTAATCAATTGCACAAAGGGCACATTTCAAGTAAAAAATTACCCCTGTTTTAAAAACATGACCATGTGGACGTTAAACAGCTAAAAACATGACCAATTAACACATCAAAGTGACCCAAAACTAACAACATTTAGTCCCCCAACAATCGTAGATGTTATCGAATCGTATTAAAATCAAATTGCACGTTAAACTCAGCAATTTGTGGAGCGATCAGATAGCGCCCCCTAGCGAGTGCAGGCGCGCGACCGTGACTAAACGACCGGCACTGGTGATTGATGACAAATGTACCTAAGTACATGAAGTTAGTGGCTCGTGGCTGAGGAAAATCAAAGGTTAAGCAGCGCTTGATGTAGGTAGTTAGTGGCTCGTGGCTAAGGATAGTCGAAGCGGCCCGTCCCATGCTTAGCTTTTTGACAAGAGAAACTGTAGACACCACCAATATAACGTGCATTTCGAAACACTAAGGATCTCGACTAATAAATATCTAATTGCAAATAATTTGTACTGTGCCTCTATCTACTGTGACTGATGGTCTAAATGTAAATGGGCTAGCCGCCAACAGTGTGCTTGCTACATACTACTTTGATATGGTCGTCTTCGGCATACCAAGATTCTTCCTTGCCTCAAAAAGCACGTTGAGCAGAGACTTATTTTACCTATGAAATCTTGCTGTAATGCTAGAGTGCCCCCAATTAACCCCAAAAGGGCGATCTAACTTAGCGAAAAACTTGCAATGCCGTGCACATGATCTAATCTAACAAACTTCACAGCTTCCTTGCACAAAGACGTCTCTAAAATCAATTTGACAACAACTTAGTTACACTGACATCGAGTTTTCATTTCTGCGTGCAAGAGGCATGCAAAATCGCCTTAGGGGACGACCAGCTAACTGAGACCTCCCGCTCATTGGAAAATGTACTTTATTGGGGGAAGTTGAGGTTTATTTTGCTGGATTGTGGGGTTCTCGTGAGGGTGGGTGGTTGCCAGAAGATCATCAAGGTGTGTTTGTGGCCGTTTGGGCAATGCCACGGTTGGTATCCGCTGCTGAGGGTTCGTAATAGGCGAGGCAATGACGTTTTATGCTTACGCCGTTGCCATGGATACGGAATGATATTGATTTTCGAATGTTTTGGTACTGAGCGATTGCATGCATTAGAGAGGTTGTTATTTAGAAGAATTTAATATCGCATAGTTTCGCGAGGAACTTAAGTACCATATGCATTTAAATGGGATAATTTTGGAACAATCCGTGTGAGAGGAGGCCTGTGCCCAGCAGTGGGACGATAAAAAAAGGCTGTAACACTAATTATAGAAACAATGAGCGTTTCACATAGATAGGTTGATGTATGTAAAAAAAGGTAATATAGCTACATTTTTCAATTTTGTTCTTATGCTGACTGCTGCAAAATTTCAGTTTTAGCATACCCTAGCAAGTATTTGTAACTTATATAATACACAATAAATTATGTAGTTGTTGCACTCGTTATGTATCACATTTCAACCAAATTGTCCTTCACCAACAACCGAGTACACAGACCACAAGCTTATACATTTTGCTAAACAAAAAACGGCTCAGCATTAGCATATCCCTATAGTGTCCGGAGCGGTGCGATACCTCGTCGCAGGCGCACTACCGCGCCTCGGGCGACGCGCGCAGCTGCCGGGACCGGTAATGAACGCACCCTGTATGCTGACGGCTTAGGAGTATAGGGGGTGGGGTTAAACTTGGAGTGTTGTTTTTAGGGGGGAATTTGGTTAAATATAGCTAGGAGAAAAAATATGCTAGATTATTTTGAAGGGATTTTATATGCTGGTCATAAGGAGAAAGTATTTTTTTGGGATACAAAGTACCTACTTGGTCACACTTGAAACAATGAGTCAGACCATTCACATTTAAAGTGATGATGTGGATTCCTTCGAAACATTATGGTCTGGAAGAACGTCTAAAAGCCTATGGTCATTTCTTTTATTTGGGTAATGATTTGGACTCCTTCGTGACTTGGAAAAGTAAGCTGCTGATTCCCTTCCTAACTAGTCAGATGGAACAAAGAAGGAACAAAGAAAGAGACAATCTAATCTTATTATTATGTTACAATATCTTAACTGTAGGTATTGTGGAGATCATAGACACAGAGTATGTTATCTAAAGCATTCAGCTTCATCTTTTTTATGGGAAATCATCAAATGACGTCTGAAGTTGTGGCTGCAGAGTGAGGGAGTGTCGACTCTTACTCATTAAAACTCACCATGTTCCTTCTTAAGCCCTTTGTGCCAGGGCTTCATCTGAAGTCTTGATTTAATTAGTAACGGTTGTATAAAAGTGCACTTATAAAATACATAATTTAATCCTACCCTACGATAGTTATGAAAGCTAATTATTTAACAGCATGTACAGGAAAATGTCTACATACACAATAAATTGAAAAGTCCTACAGTTATAGCTTCTCATTAATTCATGTCTGCCTGATGTATGAGACCGTTTACAAAACGGTAGTAATTCCTCTTCCTTATATTAATTTATCCAGGTTTTATTCGTCGTTAAATTAATAATTACTGGTGGCACTAAACTTATGCCTTGGAATATTAATTTTGTTACATGACTTAGCTGAAGCTTGATAGTATTAGACGTAGTTAGTATGGGAAACTTAAGTTTTCCTTACAAATGGTCTTTATTATGTTACTAATGCAAAGGTGTGATTTTGATTTTATGCCAAAACCTTTGCTTTTTACGCCAAAACGGCTGAATCAATTAAAAAGAAAATTGGTAGGATCCTGAAGACAAACAGGCTACTTTTTACTATTTCCCTTGAGACAACCTAGTTTTTAACATGAAATGCAAGGCAAAGATAACTTACTAGTAATGTAAAGAAACTGAGCTGCCAATATAGTCAATTCCTTAAGCACCATTTAGGTACCTATTTCTTGAATTCAAAACTTTCACAATATAACACGAAAAACCAGGTTTAGGCACATCAAACACCATGTGTTTTGTGTTCCAGAGCACATTACATATTCGTGCGCCATAATAAATGTATCCGCTTAATTATTATTTTGAAAATATCCGCGCCTCGGGCCGGCCGCGCGCTCGCCGCAATCATAACTCTTTAAAAATAAAAGTAAAATGTACCCATGTTCACTTGTTCGTGGCTACACTTGTAAATGGGACAAAAGTTTGGTAAGATATGGACGAGTAATAGTAATGGTAAAGGTGTTTGTTCTTCTTCTTCTTTCGTGTCGATGACATGTCTTATAGTGAGACTACACTTTGTCAGCCCAATATGCCGCCACGGCGAGAGCACGGCCGGATGCGCTCATGAGGTCCTGACCGGCATTGCCCCAAAAGATGTTCGCAGAAGCGTGGCTTCTGGCATCGAGAGAGCCAAACTCGAAGCAGACCAACGACACCCCCCCTCAAGGTGTTTGTGTGTGTGTTTGTTTCTTTACGCGCAAAAGCTTGGATTAATTCTGCTTAAAAGTAAAAAGGCAAACTTGATACTCAACTACGACTTAAACAACTTTTTAAACGGCTTCAGGAGTGCAGGCATTCATTCGGGATACTTTTCTTGTTTGATCGTTTCAGGCTTCAAAGTCTTCTGAAAGTCAAAGCCTTCCTATTTCTTACTCAATGCTCAATTCTTTATTGGCATGCCATTTTATACAGGTGTCAGGTGTAGGTACATTTTAGAACCTACATAGAAACAATATACCTAGATGTGTAAGAGTGCATTGCGATGATAGGCACATAGATATTTACTAGATAATTAGTCGTGTTAGAATAAAGACATTTTTAACCGGCTATACCAGAAAGTGTAACTATTTTTATTGCAATTTATCCAGGTTAAAAATTGTGTTCATTACCTCCAATTAATCCTAAAAATGAAACATAAATAACTATACATTTCAGTGAACTATTTGCTACTAAATAACGAGGTAGGTACCAGGAGATTAGTTATTAAAGAAGGTTTCGTACAGCGGAGAGCTCGCCTCGCCG
The DNA here is from genome assembly GCA_033682625.1 of Helicoverpa zea x Helicoverpa armigera. Taxonomy (NCBI): domain Eukaryota; kingdom Metazoa; phylum Arthropoda; class Insecta; order Lepidoptera; family Noctuidae; genus Helicoverpa; species Helicoverpa zea x Helicoverpa armigera. The sequence continues at coordinate 5,708,756 of JAWIIS010000053.1, read as the reverse complement.
TATTGTAATGGCTGCCGAAAGGGAAAGGGTTGCTTAACCCTTTGGTGCATAGACTTACAAATGTAATAGACTGTAGTTAGGTACCTATTTTCTATTAAAACTCATTTTATCGTACTGAACTCTCTATGTGAGAGGGAGATAAAAAAAAACAATATAAACATCCGAACCTCAAAATACTTAAAACTTTTCAGTTTTCAGTGACTGAAAATTACAAGCACCAGAACTTTAGGTAGGCATTTCGACAAAATATGTAGGGTTTGTCACTACTTCAAGTCCATTTCACGAAAGAAGTCCCGCGGAAAATTTATATTTTTGTACATATTTACTGAGCTATCGCATAGACTATAGACACTAGCGCCGTGTCTGCGAGGCTTGTTTCGTGAAATGGACTTTAACAAACGTATAGTCTCGAAAATAGCTAGCAATGTCTTCTCTATCAAAATAACCTACCACAAGTCTACATCGCCCTCCGTACTGTGCATTGTTACCGATCAATAGCTCTCCCGCTTAAATAACAATCATTCATTCACTCGTTCCTGCAGATCGGTTACATTCGTCCGTATTCCGAATTCAAATAGCTGCACAAAGCTGCGTGGTTATTTTAATTTTCATTATTTTGTGGTAGTGGTCTTTTGAGGGGAAGTTATTATACTTAACTATTTTAATTATGTATAAAAAGAATTGGGCATACCATGATCAAGTAAATAATTTGGATAAAATAAAGATTCTGAAGAATTGAACTCCCTCCTTTTTGGGGAGTTGTTAAAAACTGACAGTGTTTCTACGATGTTTTTGCGAGGGGTTTTTAATCAGTCATCTTTGTACTAGGTAATATGTTGTTGTCAATTGTTTGCTGTCGCGCGTATACCGACAGCGCATCTCGGAAAAATCGATCGGAAAATGTTTCAGTGTGAAAGCCCTTTTTTGTGAAGGGATTCTTACTTTCAAAGTTAAATATAGTATATCCGTTCTTATTCCTGACGAGTGAGCTGCAGGTTTATTCTTCTAACAAGCTCCAGTGTCAGACTTTTCTCAAATCCTTGACGGGCTCTTACGTGGAATAGATTACCATTTATACTTACATAGTTATAGTAGTAACCCAAAACTTTAACAACATCTAATTTGTTAAAAACAATATTTGCTATAGCAACCCTCTAAATGAGAAAATTACATGGCAAAGGTGCGCTGCAATAATGCCTTATTCAGATGCAATTATTTATTCGATAAACTAACACAACCTCTTTGGAGGCTAATAACTACGAACTTTTTGTGCAAAACAGACGATTATCAACCTTATGTGTGAATAAATAAAGGTTTTGACAGATGCAAAGTTAATTTTGTGCTTCCTAATAATAGGTTATCGATATAAAATAATAATAATGTTTGTTATATGACATATCGCAATATTATAGTCACGAAGTTCTGTTAGACTGTTATTTATTATTTAAATTATCGCCATTATGAAATTATTGAGGTTTCTTCTTACGTAATGGCCATGTATTTGACGTTAAGATGACACAATCTAACATTATCTATGCAAGCACTTTAGAAGACATTATTTTCAAGATTTTAGAATACAATGATATTACCTAGTTAAGTTAATTTAATTTCAAGAAAGTAATTATTTTTAAGTCGTCCATTCATAATAATACACCTATGTGCTATTCTATAGTCATAACAGACGTTGTGGCTACTAAAATCTTAGAAATTTTATTTTAAAAAGAAAGCTGTATATTTTTTCAAAATAAAAACATACCTATTAAGTTAACCCTCTTAGTATGTTAAATAATAAAATAAATTCTGAACACATTTTTATTATTTCCAAACATAATAATCTGACCGAACACATTTATTTCGAACGTAGGACTAGATCAAATTCATTCTCAATGAGGGTTTTTGAAATTTTTTCTGCCACCGGGTGGCGCCACGTATGCGTCTGGTCCAAACAGCTGTCAAATAGTATGGAATTGTAGGTGCCGAACTTATTGTTTATTGAAATTCTGTTATATTGGAAGTGTTATTGATTTTATTATGGACTACGGTCAGAATAAGGTTTCCGAACTAAAAATTGAGCTAAGAGAGAGGGTGCAAAAGTCACTGGTACTAAGGAAAAGCTTGTTGAAATTTTTTTTAACACAATATGATTTAGTTTTTTTTATTTACTCAACCGCAATAGTAAAACAATAATGCAGTGCTTTAATTATAAAATAAAAAAACACTAAAATCGTTCACTATTCATAGTAAAGATAAGCACTTTGACAGTTATTTGGACCTGACGACTCGGTGCTGCCACCTCGTGGACGCCATTTTACGAAACCCTCATTCAAAAATCCTTCGAAGAACCTACATTGGTTGTCTACTTACCTTTTATACAACGCTTTGCCTGTTTGCAAGCCCGTGCATAAGGGTACAACTACAAACAAAAGTCAATGGTATCACATTATCAGTACTACATAACTATAGAGCATTGTGCTATGGTTAGCTCGCCATAAGCACCGGTGGAACGGCCTGGAAGCTGGCCACGCCTTGAGACGCACACTTTCTCTAACTATGTACTGTATGTAGCTTTGTATACTGCACTGTACATTATGTCGGTACATTGTAAGTTTAGTGAGAAAAGTCAATGGTATAGTTATCGGCCCGGATATTGAGCTCTCGGCGGAAGAGTGGGGATCGCTTTGCGCACTGTACACATAAGGCAATAAACCAATAAATCGCTTCTGCGCAGGCAAAGGTCAGGGCTCAATATCCGTGCCGATAACTATATCACATTATCAGCTCACTATATACCTAAGTATAGATCATTGTGTGATGGTTAGTTCGCCATAAGCACCGGTGGAACGGCTTGGAAGCTGGCCACGCCTTGACGCACACCTTTCTCTAACTATGTACTGTATGTAGCTTTGTATACTGCACTGTACATTGTCGACTGTATGGTTGGTACATAGATAGGAACTTAGTTTGAAAATCGAATTAATAGTTGGGAAATGTGCAAAATTGGGTTACTGTGAATCCTATAGGAACTTCGTACCATTATAAGCACCTACGCTTAATAAGGCAATTGAAAATAAGCTCGAAGAAAAATTCGTAAAAATGTTGAACTTAGGTACATAAAGCGCTCTGGTGTAATCCGTATTTAATCTAGCTTTACGAGTATTACAGAGTGAAAAATTACCTACATCAGTTTATGGCATATGAAATTTTTGAAGCTTGCTTGCTTTTTATCGGAAAACTTTAAGCGCTTTTTATTTTCTTGGATAGTTCATAAACCAATTTATACTCCACGAATAACAACAAACACAAGTAAGCAACTTTCAGAAATTACACACGGCAGGCATGCAACATTACCCAGATGAGTAGGTGCTGCCAACTGCAGAGGCCTAATTGTGGCCCGATGCCCTGTCCCAGGGCGCTCATGATCTAGCCACACGACTCCCCCACGGCACTCGCTAAATACAGCCAACATAACAACGAAAAAATTCCCCACTTTTAATTTAACGTTTCGTAAAATTCCCGCCGTAAACGGTAAGGGATTGTTTCAATCGTGAGAGTTTTTCGTTCAAGGAGAATTAAATGACTAACGGAGGTGTTATAACGGAAAATTGACTTAGAAAGTAGCGCGCCAAAATGTGGGACTGTTTTCGCACTTATATACGCCTTCTTTGGGCCCGATCTTTAAAATACCAAAAATCGTTGACAAATGTCTCAAAGAATGAAAACGCGTCGTAAGTTCACTCGTAACTGATCGTTTTGGTCATGCCCATTGTACGAATTTGACCTATCAGAAGGTGTTTGACCTACCTGCATTATCACATCTCCGTTCATCTTTCTTTCCTCCGTGGTTTCGTCAAATTCGTGAGTTTTTATTTTAGTTTACCGATGTTTTAGCCTTAGGGTCGGTAATTAGAAGGTCGATGCATGCATGGTGCATGTGACGGGAACTTCACGAGATCGTGATGCTGTTCATCAGGGATCGATGTCAATTGTAGGGATCGAATTGTTTTGGCTTAATGATGGCCGCATTCCAGACTAAATTGTTGTTACGTGGAAGTAAGGAGGTGAGTTTAGCACGATTTTTTAAATGTCTTATTTGCGAAAGGGTATAAAATGTTTCGTATACTCTGATTTCATATATCGCAAATTAATGGCATGTTCATAGGTATCTCATGGGGTACTATCATGTGTCTAGCTAGATACTAATATATGAAAACTATTCCTAGTACTTACATATTTTTATTTCGCACTGAAAATGACGTTACATTTTAAATAGGTGCTCAATCCTTCTCCGTGTGAGAGGAGGCCTGTGCCCAGCATGTCGATTCTATAAAATATCACAACTCACTTCGACATCACTCTCACTTCGACTTCGTTCTAAAGGTAGAATTCCGTGGACGCGACAATAGTCAACCTATGAAAATGTATGGCACCGTTGCCGAGGCCCGTGACAGTCGCGCGCGGCCGACGAATTTCGTAAGCTGCTCGCGGCATTGTCAACAATTTAATTCTGGTTTTACTAAAATTCTATAGATGTTATTAAGCGCTAGACCATGTTGAGAAGCGTACGGCCGCGAGCGGCTCACGAAATTCGTCGTCCGCGCGCGACTGTCGCGGCCCTTGGCAGCGGTGCCATACATTTTCATAGGTTGACTTTAGTCGCGCGCGGCTGCGACAATCGCGACCCACGGAATTCTACCTTAAAGTTTCGTGATTGACATTGTCAAACTACACTAGCGCTACACTATCGAGCGTGTTGACAAGTTGAACTAAATTAAACTCGAGATTTTGACAGATCTGCCAAAATCTGTCTATCTATAGGGGAGGTAGGGGAGAGATGGGCAGTTGGGAGACATGATCAAATCAGAATAAAAGGGGGGTCCTTTTATTCTGATTTGATCGTAGTTTTTTTTTATTGGGTAGTTTACGTTACCGACTGGTAACGGTGTTCATCCATAGACTATCTGTCATTTCTGTGAGTTGTCAAGAACAAACACTCGTAAAAGTACTTAAATATTTTGTTGCGGTTTCGGATCGTTATAAAGAGAAAACTAATGAAAGGTATGTGTATTTTCTATTATTAATGATTGATTGTCAAAATCTCCAGTTACGATTATAGTAAGTCGATGCAATCCACACCTATTATACCTCTAGAAGAGGTACTACAGCAATAGTTTATGGGCCCCACGTTTTTATTTTAGTCTAATATGACCGGGACCACCTACGTAGGTTGACAGGTAAGTAACTATTTTTTATTTTCTAGTTTTCAGTGCACATAAGATAAAACCGTTTTACTTAAGTTTTTTTACCGATTTTTTTTTTATAAACTAAGTCAAAAGTGTCCAATGCTCCCTATGGTAGGGAGGCTTGGACATACCATGTAATGTATAATTTGTAAATTTTTGTTCTTCTTCTTCAGTGAAAATTTGTGAGGTTATAAATCTGCGCTAAAAATCCTTTATAGAATCTTGTTTCAGGTACCGTTGCCAACTTGATCTAGGGACTCCATATTTATCAGCTGTTAATTTTATTTTTTAACCTTTTGATACCTCTTGTATTGCTCGTTATATTAAATCTTTAGGAATTTCCCGTCGCAAACCATTCTTTTTAACCCACGACGCAAAAATGACGGGGTGTTATAAGTTTGACGTGTCTGTGTGTGTGTGTGTGTATGTGGCATCGTAGCTCCCAAACGGATGATCCGATTGTAATGCGGTTTTTTTTGTTTAAAAGGAATGTCATTCGGGAGTGTTCTTAGCTATGTTTGGTGGAAATCGGTTCAGGTCTTCAAGGTCATCAGCTCGTTTGTTAGGTGTGATAGGAATGTTACACGCTCAGTTTACTTGCAAGCATATGTGGGATCTAAAATTTGAAATACTAATGTCTTCTGGAACCACTGAGCTGGTCTGCTGTTAGGACACGAAGATAGGAGACGTAACCCTGAACTGCCTTTTAGTAAACCCATCGAGTTTGGGCTCGTTTAATTCGTCTTGACTAGTTTTCTTCATGTTTCTAATTGACGAGAACCTAATGCCGAACCCATCATAAAAAGAAGGAAAAATTAAGGAGCTCCTTTAAAAAACCATGAAATAAAATAAAATTATAAATTTAAAAAAACCCCCGACCCAAAAAAGTACGCAATTATTATGACAAAATGTTATAAACGATAAACCCTATAAAAAGCAAAAAGTAACTTTAAACACTACGTAAGTACCAACTAAAGCATGTCAGACTAAACAAAATTTTGACGTGTCGACGGTTTTATTTAAACCGTTTAAATATCTCGTAATGTTGAAACTGATTGTAATTTTTAGGATAGCTCTTTGATTTTATCTAGCCAAGCATAAGAAATGGCAATAAAAGTTGATTATCTGTAAAATCTGATTTTTTATGCAATAAATGTGAAAAAGTGCCCATCCCTCCCCTACCTCCCCTAAAGTATGAAATGACATTACGAATCGAAGTGAAATGCGAGTTGTTGATCGAATTTTATAGAATCGCAGGACAGCAGTGGGACGATAAAAAGGCTGTAACAGTAAGTATTTGTCCACAAAGAAGGTTTAAGGACTTACCTATAAAGAAGTTGACAATTTATAAATACCAAATACTAAGAGAAAGTTTTGAGAGTGAGTCATTTCACAAACGATTAACCACCGAATTAATAAAACCCGTCACGGGTCACCGCAGCAAACGCGTTTGTTTGGTCAGTGACGTGACAGCTCACAGCTAGTGGGAGATCAAAGACGCGACCAATGTGTGCAGCGATGCATGCGTGTCACGGAGGGGGGTGGCACCTATTTGGAGTCATTGTTCACTAAATGATTTCAAGAGAATAAGGTATGAGAATGGATATAATATGATACCCAAACAAAAAAGTTGTGAACAAAAGATGTCAAGCGGTAAATCACGTAATTATTCTTTATTTTTTCCAAACTTAAAATAGGCGAAACATACCTTCATCAGAAATGATCTTAAACAAAACCCATATCACGGTCAATAGTTCATGTTCAACACGCGACACGAAGTAAAAATGGTCTAGTTATTCTGCTTAAAGGAGTTTCCATGGTGTTTCTCGCCGGTTCTTCTCCATGGGACCAACTTTTCGAAACCTTGCATCCAACCTAACGTTACATATCAGGTTAGGCTTTATTTGTACATAATAACAATCTTTGAGCTTAATGTAAGTTGAGTTAAAGTATTCAAACTTTCGAACAAACAGTACGCAATAAGTCACCAGCGTGTTAGTAACTCGCGTGATTGCGTGTCGTGTGGACGATGACAGACTGAAGATCAAAGCAGTGTGCTCCATTTTGTTATGTGCACTGCCAAACGTGTGGGGAGTAGAGATGGGATGCAGTATTTATCTATCGATAGAATGGATTGGAAATACTGTATTGTGAATACTGAATTTTTTTAATGAAAATGTCAAAACTGTGAAAACGAGGGACCTAATTTTCATGAGAATTTTTTATTCACCCAAAACTTCCTTATAATAACATGTTTATTTTATCTATTACTAGCCGTTTTCCCGCGGTTTCAACCGCGTCCCGTGGTAACTACTGCTCGTACCGGGATAAAATATAGCCTATGTTACTCGTGGATAATGTAGCTTTCGAATGGTGAAAGAATTTTTTAAAACTGTCCAGTAGTTTTTGAGCCTATTCATTACAACCAAACAAACAAACAAAGTTTTCCTCTTTATAATATTAGTATAGATTTAATCATTTATTTTTTCTTAGTCATTTATCAATGTAAAATATGTATATGGATGTCCTTAATATTAGCAGCTTCAAAACCGTGACTCCAAAATATACCAACAGCTGTCAACCACAACAATCGACATTAGTCACAGCACTAGTAAAAAAGAATGCACTGATAGAAATTTGTTTTTAATCGACCTCAAATTGGGCGCGAAATGACTTGGACCCTCCGGTGGGGAGCGATGGCTTCATTACAAACGCAGAATTAATATTCTAAACATTTATCATGTTCATTCCTCCTGCCCTTATACCTATTTCATTTGGGGGTCGGAACAGCCAGTCTTCCTATTTCTATTTCAGTTCTTCTCAGAACTTATGTAACTTTCCTGCTAACCTCTCTTGCCATATCGTCTACATATAAGCCATCAATAGTTTCTTTGGTTGTCCCCTTTGTTGGTATATATTTCACACATTAGTAAAAAACGGTTTTCTCATCAATCTCTTTTTAGTACAAATCCAAAATAGCATTCGTAGCGTACAGATTTGAATTAAGAATTCCAAATTCAACATTATTGTTTCCCTCCAAAATCTGACAGCTCAATTACATTCGGCCTCGGACGACATTTGTTCAAATTGCCCATGTTTTATAGATATTACCACGTTACATTACCAATGCTACAAAAAACTGTGACTCTTATGTACTGCTACATAGAGTTGAAAATGCAATGACAGGTTAGCGTTGTAGATGTAAATATAAGTTTGTAAAATAGGTTCTTTTTACGTTCCATTTCGCGGTTAACACAGCGTGTAAATGAGTTCTTTATCATGGCGTGTTTTAAGCGGTTGTTGATAAAGTTTTGTTTCGGGTGACACTGGAGGGTGAATAAATTAAAATAAAAGCTATAATGTAAAGGGAAACGGCTAATTACCATGTAGGTGTAACTAAATTACTTTGAAGTATTTGTGGGGATAATATAGTGCAATGTTTGGATAGGAGCTTGCACCAAAGTAGCTATATCTTTTACTTTTTCTGGGAGACGAAGTGTAAATACATAAGCATTGGTACTTATTTATGGATCATTAATAATTTAAAATTATTTGCAATCTATTCAAGTATTAATTTTCAATAACAAAAAAAAAAAAAAAACTATTCACAAACTGCTTCAACTGCTTTTGGACTTTCTACTCACAATTTTTGTTCTACAACAATAACGCCTCGGTATAATTTGCCCACTTATATACAATTTAATACATAAAGACATTTCTTAGTGGATACATACGTTCATCTTGCACCTGCCATTCAAATCACGCCTACAGCACTTAACAGCAATAATGTGAAAGCTAAAACAAGCGATTTTCAACCTTATCGACCGGTAATAAAGACTAAGAAATATTAAGCACTAGTAAAGTATTTGTCTTAGTAAAGCGAGTTATGGACAAAGATTAAGAAATTCATTTTTATAGATGGGCACTAACTAAATTGTTTCTAAACTTCAAACTTCTTATTTATTAATCATGTTCCCCTTCTCAACTTGCATTGCATACATATTCTCCTATTAATTTTAAGACTATATTTTATCTGATTATTGATTAAACGTCCCTATAACTTAAAACATTCATATCGTTCAGTGGCATTACGAAACGAGAAAGAATCTTCTAGTTTGATGTATATTTTCGTATTTTGGATTTCATTATACTTTTATATATCCACTCAATTAAAAACCTTAACTTCTCGTCAAAAACAGACACACCTGTTTTCATCACATTCTGTTCTCTTCCAGACTCCTTGCAATAGGCAAAATACATAACCTATTACCCAGTCCCATCTGCCCCATTCTCTGTCAGCCCGTGGCATACAGTTACCGAAGTGGCAGATCGCAAGCGAGGCCTGCAGGCATCACGGCGCTCGCTTCGTACGCAAACCGCATACGTTACTTGCCAGCTATGAAAAATATAACAATATCTGTATTGTTCATTCAAGGTTAACTTTAATGTGCTGTGCACCTTTGTGGTGGTAAGGTGATGAAATTAAGTTAGAGTTATAGTAGAAGATGTTTGAACTCCTTGTTATATTGGACACTTACGAGTCCAATAATTATGATGATAGGTTTAAGCCTAAATCCGAATTTGAGACAAGTTTCGTTGGTACAAATAAAATGTAGTAAAGAGATTCAGCAATGATGGTCTTAGGCATAAACGTGTATAGGCATAGAGGAAAGGGATGACCAAAGACGCGTAGATGGCTTATGTTAAAGTTGAAAAAGAGTGTGAAAGAAAATATGCTGCGACGACCAATAGCTATAACATTAGAATAAGGGAAAAACAGGATGGCGATGGTAAATAATGTTATCGTGTTAATAATTTTACTCAAATAGGCTTATCTAAAATACTAATTCCAAAATTCAAAAGGAAATATTCCAGAAATAGCTATCAAAAACAAAGCCTCTAAATTAAGGAAAATTTTCCGTTCAAATAAGAACAATAATTTACAATGAAAAGCTAAGCAACTAATAACTAGTTGGAAATAGATTCCGAGAACTAAGAAAATTTTAAGACATTGTTATAATTCAGTTTATGAGATCATGGAAAAATAATAAAGTTACCTTCTTGATATAGGTAAAGTTATTCTTCGTAAACAATGTATTGAAAGACAATATGAGTAGCTGCGTTCCTCATTTGATCTGGAGGATTTTCAAATTTAAGTTAGAAAACTTGAGTCAGTTTGTCACTAATGGCATCCACACCGACTGTCGGCCACGAAGGCAGTTCCCTCTGATGAGATCAGCCAGCTGCGCAGGATATATGCTTGCATATATGCACGCACATTTGCTTGGACACAGGTGCATTCACTATTCCTTCACTTTCATAGCCCGATGGGACGGTAATCCGACACCACCGGAGACAGTGCCAGACCAATCCAGACTCCGGGCTGTTTCTTTGACCTAGAGGCTTTCAGGACGTTGCTGAAACGACAAGGTACGACGTTGAAGCAAAATCTTTAAATATATAAAGACGGGACCAAGCTACTGTTACTCTACAATTCTTTCACAACATACGTCTGATTTATAACTCTAGCTACATAATAAACACATCATACTACAATAGGGCAATAATTACGTATAACGTATTGTGGCGCAATTCAATAGGTTCCTCAAGTACTCTGTAGATGCTGACTGATGTTCCACTGTGTAGTATGTACCAGGCTTTTACAGCGGATTAGTATGCATTTGCTACGAAAATTTTATTATATTTGTCAATTTAGTTTGTCAGGTTTCAGTAAATACAAACGTTGAATCGTTTTTGAGTAAAATAATTTTAAACTTTTTTTTTGGTGGGTTGTCATCAAATGGGAGTCTTTTGATGATTCCGCTGTGGGTGCAGCGTGCGGGAGAGTCAGACTTTTACTGACTAAAACCCACCTTGTTCCTTCTTAAGCCCTTCATGTACCAGGACCAACGGTAACTCTTTCAAACAATTCCGCAGCCTTAGTTGGCTAATATTAATCCTCTCAGACAGCAGTATGTGAACTGTGAATTCACCAGTCAATCCGGGATTCAAGAATCATTATACCTACCAAGGAAGTGCCCTAAGTTCATACTTGGTTATCTGTATTCCGATTATAATTTTACCATACTAGCTATAAATACGATATAATAGAACGATATAAATAAATACATAGATAACATCTGACAACAATAAGTAAAAGCAGAATTAGCAGCAATACCGTTGTCGTCATTAGTCAACGACAGCGGTGGTCTATTTACCAGTACATAGTAGGTACGTTATGTACTTACAGGTAATTTCACAATATCCAACGATTATATATTTAAGTAAATAGCACAGATACAGTTTATATTCTGCTGTACTGAGGAAGGTAATAGCCGGTGTTACGGGGACCATGAAGTGGGTCTTTTGTGGAAAGTCTGGTCTAGTTTTAATGACAATGGGTGTATAAAAAAGTTATATTTTATTTCATAACTAATACTTCTGTAATAGATTGGTCAAGTCTGTCAGACAATGACATACTTTGACTGTCTAATTATTTGCAAACTGCACATAAATAACTAGGGATTTTCGAGGTCTCTATCCTCCCCACTCAGAGACATTTAATGGTTACCTAAGTCATTCCTTAGTGAAGGATTTCTATGACATTCCGTTCCTATGACACTTTCTAAATGATATCTCAATCTTCTTTGAGTCACAATCATCTCAGATTACCTCAAAACCTCAATGCCTCTTACAATTTCACTCCTTTATCCAAAATTCCTAAACACAGGTTATTTCCACCTGTCTAAAACTGTCACCAATTTCTACAACACCTTTCAATATTATTTTCCACCAACACCACAGTGGTACAGACCCAAAAAGTCCCACATCTCAATACCTCATGGAGTCCCCACCCCGCAATAGTGTAGGTACAGTCAGTAGGTACGCTAGCCGCGGGCTGTCACGATGAATGACCCGCCACGCCGCCCATACACAATTTCACTGGACTGCGCTCATGAAAAACCTTTTTTTTTCTTTCAACCTTTTTTGTAGCATGATGAGCTCCTTTTTTTGCGTTCGGATATTGTCTGTGCCTGTTTTGTCTTTGGTTCGGGATGTAGGTGAAATGTGTTGGCTTAGTTTGTGCTAGTTAACTGGTTTTTGATGGAAAGTGCGATGATTATGCCTTATCAGTTTTGTGAATAAGAATAGATAGAATATGCTTAATTGCCATGAGTTAGGGAGATCATGTACATAACATTTTTGAAAACTAGATCAGCTAAGGAGATGATGTACTTTATTTTTTCTTTATTTCAGTTGCCTACTCAGAAACCTGAATTAAACCATATCATGCATGAAATCTACTGAAATGCTTATTCCAAAAACATGCGATATAGTTCCATTCCAGTCCATTTATACAAATTCTGGAATGAAGAAACGTCAGAAAGAAATAAAGGCATCAGACCGCAAAAATCGACAAAAACAAAACGCAATCACGAAAAATCAATCACCACATGCGCCACAAAGTCTAAACAACAAACACACGAAAAAATAAACTATTCTTTTAATAAACTAGCTAAAAACACAAAAGGGGATCTCCGTAGACCCCAAAATTATACCACGGGCCCGACTATAATCACCCTATCTGGGTTTTTTATCTTGGACCCACAAATCTAATATGAATAATGACAGGATCGCAGTGGACGTTACAAAGCGCCTATTTGGTACCCCTTGTGTCATATCGACGATTTATTTCTGCCGTAATAATAATGATTCAAGTTTAATGTAGTTGTCGAACTAAATGTTACGATTTTGCTCTCAATTTGAGTTATGAGGACAGTCGTTGCTGTCTTTCTAGTTTAATTTGAGCTGTTTCTTGGTTTGTAGATTTTAACTTCTTTTTAAAAGTCTCAGATAGAATAATAAATATATTATTATAGAGAATAAAATAAGGAGAGATAGAATAAGGGCAGATATAAAAGTATGTAAGGACAAAACATGCTGCGCGACACCAAATAAAATTGAGATAGAGGTACGAGAATGATGAAGATGAACTTCCAAAAGTAATAGAAGATATATGAATTTTATGCTGCCGCAAACCGCTTTCTTACTCCACATAATTTACATAAAAATAACAAATTTTACAATCTACATTAAACTCTAAATTGCTCCGATCCTTCAAGAAATTATTCACAACCCAAGCATAGGTTGTCAACACATTTTTCGAATCAATCAATTAAGCGCAGTACATACGCCGCACGGGTGCCGGCTCGCAGCGGGCGCGCCGCGGGGAGCGAGCGATGGCGCCTTTGTCTTTAACGCACCTACGTTAGCGGGAAGTGCGGGAACCTTTGGAAATAGAATGTCTTTGTTTTGAATTTCGAAGTTGATGAGGACAGTATGTTTTTTGGAAGGAGTGATTTGAATATGGAAGCTTTTGGCTGTTTGATTGTTTTTTTTTACAAATAGGTCGAGTTTTTATCTTTTGCCAATGCATAGGTACTCTGTTTCGGAAGTTAAACTGTAGGTCCCGGCTGTCATTTGAACATCCTTAGCAGTCGTTACGGGTAGTCAGAAGCGAGTAGCCAGCCAGCTCAGCTGAGTCCGGTTAGACTGGATGCCAACCCCAACATGCTTAGTTGGAAAAAGGCTAGGCAGGTGATGATGACCTAATTAAGTAGGTATTATTAAAAAAAAACTCAGACAGAAGAAAAACTTACTAAGATAATTGTAGGAAACTTATTAAGGCAGATCGTTTGTATAATTTAAATGAAAATATGATAGTCGATAGGTAAGCAAGGTGAAGCAAGTAATAAAAACATGATTATTTACGGTGGACGTATCTGAAAGTAATTAGCTTTAATATATTGACTTTCAGGGCGATGAATTGTAATTAACTTATCGGTACTTGTATCTAGCATGTTTACCGAGAAATTATAATAAAATTATCCTTGTACAAGAACTGTTTAGCTCGCATTAAACACATCTGCTCGGAATTATTTCAAAGGGCAATTTATATTTACCACTCCATAAAATAAGGCAGATAGCATACACATTGATCTAAAAAGACTTTATAAAAGTTTCCTATGCTATCAGACCTATTTATGGAACTTCACGGGTCCGGATAAAACTGTGTTTTTTTCGGGTTCGCTCAGTAACAGCCATAGGGTTCTTGTAAGCCAAATACTTGTTTTGTGCGTTTCATTGTGTTTTATGATTATATTAACTTATTTGATATCCGTGATCGTCGGTCCAGTATGGTACCTACACAACATGGCGACAATTTTGATGGTGACTCTATCATCGTCATCATAGCGGTCTATTGCTGAACGTAGGCCTCCCCATTGTGCCAACTTGCTGTTAGTAGTATCACAGATTATATAATAGTTACGTAGTATTAAGATTTCGATGGAAAAATCGCTTCTATCCACATACCATTGCCTACCTTCTCCAAATCGTTACGTTGACTCTATCATCGTCCTTGTATCAATTTAATATTTTATTTGTTTTTATGTATTTGTGTAAAAAGTCCTATCAAGAGTTTTTGTACCTTTATATAGTGTAGTGCCTACTCAAATGCAGTACAGGAACATTTTTTATCAACCATCCCTTCATCTTCCTAATTTACCCAGTAAATTCACCCACGATAATTACGGCTAGCACTAACAAGCTAATGCTGAGAGCTGTCAGAATTAATAAAGTAGAGGTATCGAGTGTCGCCGCGTGGCGCACAATGGCGCACAATGGCGCAATGTTTTTTATTCGTGGCGCGTAATGGGTGCCGCGTGGCGACACGAGGGCGTATTATAGACCACGAGTGACGTTACTCTATAAGCTCTATGATACCGTAACAAAGTAGGTAAGTACTTACTCTATTTAATATTTTGTTTCTTACATTTCTGGCCACGTGTGTTTTGTATGAAAAAAAATATTGAGTTGTTTTTTTTTTATTGAGTGTAGAGATTAGGGTTATGTGTGTAGTCTACTTAACAGGTCATAGATAGGTTTCGTTTATCTCGTTTCATGGTATGAGTAGTTTATTTCCCCTTATGTTCTAATGTTACTCTGTTATGTTTTTTCCAAATTTCACAAATTACTTAATGATTTTATACAAAAAGACATACTTATGTATTTACATTTTTGTATAAGTAAAGCATATTATTACAGCAAATGGCTTTAAATCACAGTTTAATCAAGTTTAACGCGTTAAAAAATACTCGCTCTTCAAGTTATTTATTTTAAACATTCATAATTCGAACCCCGTATGTAACCTCCGTACATTTTTCGCGGAAATATGCAAAATAAATGCATAGAGCACGCGCCACCTGCCAGTTCAATTTGAATTTTGAATTTGGAATGCTTTTAAAACTTATCTGGCGTGATGCGATTTGCGGCACGCAAGCGATGCGAGGGCGCGAATCGGAGGGAATCGATGCCTGAAATCACATTCGATTCGCGTTTTAAAATCATTTTTGCTCCTTTGATATTTTGTGCTATCTGCCGATGTCTTTTTGAATCGAAAGAAAATGCAATTTATGATTGTAAATATGTATGTATGGTATGGACATATAATGTTTTCATAGTTTGTGTTAAATGGTCTTCCGTTCATTTGCATTGAAATTAATCATTCCTGAATATTAATATTCCTTTATTCACTTTCAGCCGTGAAGCTGAAATCTAGGTTTATTTTCTAAGAATGTACTTATATCTACATATTGATTAATATTATTAATGTTATAGATACGTAATTTAATTTTCAGGCATTTTCAATACAATCAAGTTTTCATTATCATCATCTAAGGACATAGCACCTAAAATAATTATTATACTTAGATACTTATTATACCTTTTAATGCTTCGACATGATCCATTATCTGACCCTTTCTAACAGACTTGACGTCCGTCGACACACCTGTTCGATTTCGAGAATCGAATTAACATAATCGATTTGGGGGTAAGCCACGCAACGTGCTCTATGATGATGCACAACCCTACTTGATACTTATAAGCATAGACATAATATTAGTAAACAGGATTGCGCATATAAACCCAAAAAACGAGCCGAGTGAAACAGTTAGTACGGAGGCTGTCTGTCCCTTTCTAATAGGGTGACTATGAGATTAAGCTATGTGAGACAAATCCGAATTTGCTAAGATTATTAAACACAGATTAGTATTGAAGTTTTAACTTACGCAGTTTGTGACCTTAAGATACTAATAAAGGCTTTTAATAATTAGCGGAAATTAGCAGTATAAAAGCAGGAAGATTCGAAGTGAAGACTGTTTTTTTTTGTATTTCTACATCATATATAGACTGCTGAGCCATTTATGTCGCCTTTCTTCATTTTTTTGGGAAGCAATAACAATAGTACAACAGTTTTAAAATCCATCACCCATATTTTGACTCGTTACAAGAATTCATGGGCACCCTAGTCGTTTGGTTTACGAAAATGTTATTATTAGCTAACCTGTGGAACGATATATTGCAACCACCATAGGATTCACTTTTGCAAGTAGAAACGCAACACTTTTCACCATTTTAATTATTTATTTAAAAACATACACACGAATAGTTTAAATTGATTTAATACAAAAAAATATAAACAAAATTTTAAATGCTGATTACGCGCCAAGAATGTTCAGGGTTACCGCTAGAAAATAAAAAAAAGCAAAATAAAAAAATTTATGTTGTTTATGTTTTAATAATAAATACGAATAAATTAATGCGATTGTTATTAATTTGTTGACTTACAATTGTTAAAATAAGATAAAAATATAAGTGATTCAATTGTTTTTTGGGAAGACAAAACTTTTGATCACAACATTTTTTTATGCTGGCAAGGTGTTAGAAAGAGACGAACAGCCTCCGTTCGAACTATCCCTCTCGGCTCGGATTTGCCTCTGTGTATTATGCAACCAATTTAGTACCTTATTGCGTTAGAATAGAGTTCATTTTCGTAAATATATATTTTGAGCGTGCGCAATCTTGTTTAGTAATATTATATCTATGCTTATAAGTAGGACCACAGATTACTAAATAGTTAAGTAGTACTTACTCACTTTAATTCCAATGCTCTATGGTAGACTTTTTGAAGACATATTTTTCTGTGAAAAGTCTGAATCACAAGCTTGAAAGATTGAAAGGTAAAGTCATATTTTTCACAGAATTCTATAAATTTCATTTTGTGGTTTGCCTTTAATTAACTACTTAGGTAACAGTCTGTTTTGTCGACCTCTTACTCCCACAAACATAGACTAGACGATTATTTTTTTCTTTGCAATCATGGAGGTTCCCACAAAATAGTTTTAACATCAGCAATCCCGACAGAGTCATTTCAGATTCATGCCAATTATTGTATTAAAGGAATTTGGTAGTTAATTCGCTGTATCGTAGAGCTAATAAATCAGCAGATAATGTTCCCGTACATGAGTGATCGCTCAACAGTCATAAATCACTTTTTGGGGATGAATGTGGTCAAATTGCAGCCATATCTCAATGTTGTGAATTCTGTGGAATTAGATTTTTGAATTTCGAGCGTTTTAAGAATTATGAAGTTGATGCTGGCTATTGGCTTTGTAAAAAAACTGAGTAGGTACAGAATTTTGACTGTTTTTATTCTTGCATAAAAAGGCCTTTCCAAACCTTAGCTGTATCTGTCGCAATCATTTAAATAAAACCATCATTGTATTTCCAAATTGCTAATCAATGTTATATGTAAGATAGGAATGAGATACACTTTGGACTTTTGGTAGCTGTTGATAAAATATTTAAGTATTAACTTTCATTTTGCAATTACTCAGCTGCATCCGGGTAGATTGCAAGGCGACCCCAAAATTGTTAGGAAAATCAGAAAAATATAGTCACTTGCTTAAGAAGAGATCTACATTGCTCTTAAACCGAAACCATTTCAATCCACTTTTCTCAGATCTACATCGCACATTAAATAGCAATTACTGTGAAATTTTCGAAATTCTAAATTCTGGGGACTTGCGTGCGTCCAAGCGTTCAAGATGGCGGTGCAATCAATCAGTCAAATTATATTGTCTTAGAGAATCGAGCCAAATCGTCTCGATCCGGGCCCCAAAGTTTACCACGACGGATTAAATTGATCTAAATGGTACGTAATTGTAAATATATTATAGTATTTTATAGATTGAGTGCGTTTTACGTTTCGTTTTTTAGGTTATCTGGATGGTCGTGACTTATGGTTAAGATTCGGAATGTCTTCTCTTGCAATTCTCTTCAAGTAAGTAACTAAATGTGGTCCTATATAAAATCCATTTCACGAAAGAAGTACCGCAAAAATGCTGCGTCTGCGGGACTTCTTTCGTGAAATAGACTTTAGTCAATCATTTGACGTCTTGCGCATGCGTAGTAGTGTTTTGTTCGGTTTTGACTAACGCGAATGGTTCCCCAACTAGGTACGATATAAGCATCATAAAAATATAAAATTGGTGGTTTTCAAGATCTTTTTACTTAAAAACCGAATACCAAGAATCGATTATCGAATACCCTGACATTTGACGAATTAGAAACTAAATCGTGACAAAACCAACCTCTTAACACAAATTAGCATAATGCACTACAATTTAATGTTATCACCAAATAAATCAATGGTCAATTACTTAAAAAACTAAGACGAAATGCAATCGTGCATCAAAGTTTTTTGTACAATCAAAATATGAGAGGTTACCACGGAATAAGGAAAGATGAGCGTAGGTGCCGTAATGCAGATAGGTCAGGCGCCTTATTCTAGGTCAAATTAGTACAGTGGGCATGATCAAAACGATCCGTTCCGAGTTAACTAACGACTCGTACGGGTTCTTTAATTGTGTCAAAATATATTTATGTGTGCAATAAAGAATAATAATAATAAAGGCGAAAACAGTAACGTTCCTCGTCCCCCGCACACACGCATTTTGGCGCGCTACGCTTTCTCAGGCAATTTTCCTTATGGCACCTCCGTTAGTTATTTTCTTATATCTCCATGGAGGTTACAGTCAATCGGGCTATTATCAGATTAGTCAGATGATCCTTTAGTCGAATTATAATAATTTTGATTCGTGTTAGTCGATTCTTTTTGTACTCGACTAAAATACTCGGATCGTTTTGAAAAGTAAATTTTGATTGATAGAGTCAATTTTGTATTTTTGTTAATGTAGTGAGATCATGAGGTTAACTTGCGTGTTTGGTATTTACTATAATATTTGTATGTGTTTCCATGTGATGTTTATTTCTCGTGTTAAGGTGCATTTAAGTCTATTTGTTCACCGATATTACCTACATGTAGTTATATTCTTAACTAGCGGTGTCCCGAAGATACTATTTCTGGCACCTGGATAAAAAGTAACCTATGTTCTTTTTCAGGCTCTTCGTGTATCAAAACGTGACAGACAGACCGATAGCTCCGAGCTGATTCTAAAAGTTTCTAAAAACCACCGATCGATTTGGGCCCGCCAGCTGTGTCTCTATGCGACTAGCACTATCTGTAACAAAATCACAAACGCGTTAATACATGGTAACAAACCCGACCACACTAACACCCAAAATCATCGTAATCACATTATGTTCACAAAAAAACTTCGGTATTTTAATGTGCCTTTAAGTATAGGGTTTTCACCCATTAATGTCGCAGACCACGTGGTGCCTGACCCGCCATAGTTCAACACAACCTTTATTTCACCACATAAAATGTTAATAACATAAAAATTATAATTTTCCCTAATTATGGATCGTTTCGACAAAATGTTAGTGGATTTATATGTTAATACAGATTCAGCAGTCAGCGTTATGATGATTCTTATCTTATCATGCCCAAATCTGGCTGGTTGTGTTCTTGTACGCATTAAAACCTTTTTAGAAGTTGCCTCTTTTGATGATCTGCAAAAAAAAGTTGACGTAAACTTTCCCGCCCAAGTTGTTATGTTGCCTAGCAACGGTGGAGCTGAATTCAGTTAAAGGATTTACAGGATTATATGCATACTTAAATCGACAGTTAAAATGTCAATGAAGGAACACTCATACAATAAAAAGTAAGAAAAAACTGGTTTGTTTGTATCCTGAAGGCTCCGAAACTATACTTAGAACCGATTTTTTTTACTGTTGGAAAGCTACACTCTTCCCGAGTAACATAAACTATATTTTAACCCAGTACGGGCAGTAGTTCCCAAGGGACGCGGTTGAAACCTCTGTAGTTTAGTTATAAAGAACAAAATCGAACTATAAATAAAGAAGACATCAACAAATATATCAAAATTATTGCATAATGCCAATTTAAACAAATAGCTTGAAGACATTAGCCAAAATGCAATAACAAATCTGACATTTCCACCTTCACAAAAAAAAAACACGATATCATCAAGATTTAAAAGGTGAAGGTGCCATACCACTCTCAAACAAAAAAACTGAAGTTTCCACAAACAATATATTTATTGTTTTAGCCATAAACTAAAGCCAATGACTATGTTTAGCTCAATTACAGGTGTGGTCCAAAGAGGCGCAATTATAAACCGTTTTGTGATATACCCGACCTCAATTATGAGAGGGTCCTATTGTTTTTGTGCATTTTTATTGATTTTCTAACCTTTGACGTCCTTTTGAGTGGTACTTTGATTTTAGAAGGCTGTAATTATACAATGTTGGGGTAAGGTAAAAAAATGGACATTTAAAAAGCAAAGCTGCGAAGGGACTGTTAAATGCTGAGACATAATATCTCACTATGTTGAATTGTATCTTCTTTTGAAATAAAAACTGCAGCATGAACTCATTCAATCATTTTGCATTAAGTATAAACAATAAATAATTATAAGCACTTTATTAATTTTTGTATTTACAAGGATACATATAATTTTGTAATTACTGGTCCTCTGTGGCGGTTTCTGCCTGTCCGTTCGCGTTAAATTCAAAAACTACTGCACACATATGACATCAGTTGGGAGTATACTTACCCAATAGGCTGACATGATCATCTATTCTAGGCTAGATTCACCAAAAGAAACAAAGCTTACAGAAAAAAATAACAACTCAGCATTAAAGACACTTGAAGTTTCTTATACTTGGAATTATGCACCTAATCAGCTGACTATCTCAATTACACGACATTATCATCAGTATCATGCCCTAATAGTGAGCATCACATCATACCCAAGTAATAGAGGTGTAGGTACCTCGCGTGCGTCCCCAAATACCTCAGTAATTGTACCCAACACGAGTCTTCAAATATTTCGGATTTCTACCAAATTATTCCGACAAATTACAACACTAGTTTGACGGAATTCCTTCTCATAATTGTCAGGTGGCCTATCGTTGATCTCGTTTTGTTTTTAGTTTCTTTTAGTTGGTATTCAAATCGTCGGCATTCCGATCGAAATTGAATCGGTGATTAATCGAGAATTTGAACTTTAATTTAGAGACAATGTGATTTATTGGTAACGATTTAGACTTGTTTAAAACTTAAAACGTCTCGGCATTCTTTTTAAGTGAGTGTCAAGAAGCTACAACAAATTAAGTACCCTATTCTTATTTAACGAAAATATTAAACTAATTTACAAAACACTATTAATAAATCCGGTAATGCGTTACGAAAGGCTAATGATAAAAAATGGCGACTTATAAAAAATGCAAATGACAATGTAATTCCTAATTTAAAATAGGCTTTCCAAATTCGAAACACAAAAACAACCGTTAAAGAATTTATTCGAAAATCGAAAATCTAACGGTACGCGTGACTAATAGGTCGGCTAAAACAAAACAGACATAAGTAAGAAAATGTGAATTTATCAAATGCATCTGACAGTTTTTAAATTTTTAATTGATGACCCGTGGGTCGGGTCGCCGTGGTGAATTAGACATTAATGAGCCGATAATGTGTGAGGCCATTTTTTTGTCAGAAGTTTTTAATATTTTTTTAATCTTTTGTACTGTACTGTGTTGATGTTTGCAGACTTCTGTAACGCCTAAAGGTTTGTTGTGATATTACCTATGGAATGGAAACTTTTGTTTTTGTTTTGTGTAAAGTTGTTTGTTTGTTCTTGATGTTTTGTTTAGTCAATCTTGTTTGATAGTTGTGTTGTTTACGTTTGTAACTTAACTACATACCTACTACTCAGGCATAGGTACCTACAAACTACTTAATTGGCATACCTACACTCTACTCTACATAGACTACATTATACTTATAAGTACCTACCTACATTCTTCTTCTTCTATAAAAATTATAAAACATCTTGCTTTTCATAATATTCTTACAATTTCAACCCTTACAAAACATAAAACCGTATTAAATAAATTAGCTATTCACTCATAAAAGTACGCAATTATCCATTGTAACATCAGAGAGGGGCTTATTTTGAAAACTTTCGATATAATGAGAGAGTTCCCCAAAGCCCGCGCCGGCCAAATGTCCAACACCTCGGGGTAGTTATTAAACACACGGGGAAGCGAGCGTTTCCACAAGAAATTAATTATCGCGAATTATTCGCAATGGCAAACCCGAAAAATTGACAATGTCGCCACCGCAAGACCACACAATGGTTTGACAGCTGTCATCTGGAACTTAATTAGAATTTAGCTCAAGGCTGTCAGCGGTTTTTGTTTGAATGTTAGTGTTTTTGTCAATGTTTGACTTCCTTGCCTTAGAAGCAGCTTACTCTCTCGCTTTGAGTCTGCTTATCTGACTGTTTAACAAATTATCTATATAAAACCTTTCAATGTAACAGCAAAGCATTTTCCACAATTTTAAATGCGTAGTTAGGGTTGATAGAATCTCGATAAACTGGTCAAAAATTACTCCATTAATGTGCAAACCAAACTTGATCAAATCATACTGTCTGTAGTCTGTAGGCACTTGAAAACGTAGGAATCAAACAAAACACTCATTTGCACTTACATGTCACGATACATAAAACATAAGTTTGGAGAAAAGCACAAAATACTTAGACCAAATCAGGAACGTTCAGTACTTATTATGTTTAGTACTATAATCTTATCTTTAAGAGGCGCACATGTCAATACTTTCATTTTAAAATATACTGAGCTCAATATTACAATCATGTCAACGCAAAGAAAGTACCCAACTAGTCAAATCATCTCCAAACTTACATCTCACATCTTCATTCCAACATTCAAACACGATATCAAACGTATTTTCCTTAACAACGATGTCCCTCTAATTCCCTACTTCCTTACAATGTTAGGTAACATTATATTCCTCTCCCCTTTCATTCTCCCTCTAGGAGGAAAACCCGAAATCCGTTCCCCGTACTTTTGCAAGATAAACATAGTAAGATGCGTCCGTATGAGGGAGGTGGAATATATTAATAGCAACCTCCTTCCTATATGTTTTCACTGTATTGTGTTTTAGTAAGACCTTGTGGGAATATGTCTGGTTTACTGTGTATTGTTTTGGGGAGTATTTTGTTTTTTGGGACAGCATTTAAAATGTGCGATGGGTTGTATTTAAAGATTTGTTCTAAGATGATTTGCTATAAACGGATACTTTTGTTGTCCGTTACAATTTTCTGAGAAATGTTTGTATAAAGCAAACTTTGCACATCATTTTAAGAAAAGGATTTCATGGAAATATTTTTTACATAAAAGCAAACTTTGCACTTAAAAGGCCGTTTGAATGAAAACATAAAGTAAACAGGTGGTATTAACAATACCAACAATAACGTATAAACTTAGTGCAACGAATCCAAACTCGCTGACATCGAGCCTACACAAATAGCAGCAAAAAACGAACAAAACGATGCGCCCGCGCAAATCTGACACAAGGAACGTATCCACTACAAACGAGCTATTCAAACATGGAACACAAACGTCACGTATAACTGCTCACTTAACCCTACAATAGCCATAAAGAATTACAATTAATCGCCGCGACGAGAAATGCCACCGCGCCGGTAAAAAAACGTCAAAATATTGTCGGTGGATGCGACACGGTACCCCCACCGGCGGCTACCGGGTAGCCAATAGGGAGGCGCGGTCGAGGCCCGCTACCGCTTTTTAGCCAATGGCGTTCCCTGGGGCGGAGCCTCGAGCTACGCACGGTGTTTCGCCCCCAGCTAAAACCTTTTCGCCTGCAGTCGTTTACAGATAAGCCCGCGGGATGGTCGATTATTATTACATTTCATACGCGTGATTCTGTGATCTACGCGCGTCGCCTCGGGCGGTTACCGAATCAATAGCGATGTACAAAGCGAAGTGCGATACTAGAATTAGTTTCGGAGATATGATAGAACTGGCGTTGTTGTGATATGGTAGAGACATATTGTGCGTTCTGTGATATGTTTGCCTTAGTATAGATATAGCGTGCGGTATGAACCTATATATGCAGTGCCATCGTGAGGTATGGATGTATCTATCTTATATGCTTGTGTTCCTATAGCGAGATGAAGTCAGCCTTGTTACAGCTTGTGATGGATGCCAACAATGGTTGCTCTGGCTTCATAAGTTGGTGCATTTAGATTTTAAGTATTAATGACATGATTTTTGAATGCTTTTAAGATATCAATAAGTGAATTTAGTGATCAATGCTTATTTATAGGTACGATATTTTTGTTACATTTGCCATCTTAATCAGTTCTCTTAATTTAATACTATCATAATTATTTATTTTCGCATTTGAAGTTATTCATCACTTATTTGTTTTCTTATTTCTTGACTGACTTTAGACGTATTGCCTATTTAATTTAAACCAGTATTTAATAAAAGTTCAGAAAACCAACGTTGCATGGTTGCATCAAGAGGGTTAGAAAAATAAAACCTTTTAGAATCATTACAATCAAACTAATTACAGTTATAAAACTAGACTGCAAATGAGCAATTCAGAACCAACTATAATTTGCATTAACTATATAGGTAAATACACAATTGATCCAAAGACACGAGTTACAAAGGAACCATTAATTATCAACAGAAACAGTTACAAGAAACATTTTAAAAGAACTAAAATTTATATTCGACGACAAACCACAATTAAATAAACAAAAAAAAAAATAGAAATAAAAAACCAAACTTTGTAAGAGCAAAGCGGCCGTTGCTACATTTAAAGCATTCCTTCAAAGGATATAATTAAATAGCCCGTATTCTTCTCTAAGTTATACTTTAAACTTATAATTGGCGGTCGTCGACAAAAATTACACGCGAGACATCCCTTTGTAGCTCGTCTACGGAAACGGGTTTGTTTTTATATCTTTTTTTATTATAAAAAATGATGGGTCGTTTAGAAAATTTTATGAAAAATGTTAACCTACTAGTATACCTAAAGACTTTAAATAAAGGCGAAAAAGGCTTACACACTCCAAAAAGAGTGATTTTGTGGTTATGTCACTTTTGTACTAAACTTGCAAAATAAATATTTCCTTAAGCTTCAACTTCTAAACATTCACAAGAATAAACATTAAATGTAACGTAAAACTGAAATTTTTATCCAAACCGACTGACATATAATAAATTAGGTAGGTATCTATTGACGAACTCATTTAAAATCCTGTTTTTTTTTCACCCGTCGGTTGAAGTAGCAAAATATATTTTCGATCTGCCTTTAATCTTTTGTATAAAATAAAAAATTTCCTTGACTTAAAAAAGTGCAACTATGTCGTCTAAATACTCCGAGTTTTTTTTATAACTATTGCTTTATTATTGCTATATAATAAATATTTCTAATTTTAAATTGCACTATGTTTGAGAAAATAATAGATATATCAAACTTACTTAATTATCCACCATTAAATAGTCAATATAAGAGTTTTATAATAATTCACACATACCATTTATATCTGTCAGTATATTTATGCTGAGTCCATGCTGAAAACAATTACTACGTTTCACTCTGAAAATTGCAAATTTCGTAGTAATGCTATGAACTGTTTAATGTTTTATTATATTTTACCAAAGTATATAGAAATAATTTGTTCAAGAATATATCGGCATTTTTTTTAATACTATCTGACAGAAAAACAACTTATGTCGCTTTACTTTCATCTTTTCACGCACTTTTTATTTTAGTCTTTCTTTCGTCGTTCTCTATCTATAATCTAGTCAGGTAAGTCAGCTTTATAACAAGATTTTTTAATCCTAAGACTTCGAAGCTAAAAAATGTTATTATACTAACTCATTTTTCCATCTTATATGAACTTCTACGAACTACTAATCACATATTATCAAACAATGATTCACCGATTTAGCCGCAGACCATTCCGACATTCCGTGAGGTCGGATGGTTATGTTCTGTCTCGGCCGACGGACTTCCAGACAGTCTGGAACGCCTCGGTAGGCGCTTACCAGTCAATACGAGACTATGAAGTTTTGCTTTAACCAGTTGAATATTTACTTTTGGTCAGGATGTTTAATGTTTATTTATAGCACCCTGTTTGACTAAGCAATAGCATTATTTTAAATGGCGGTATGTTTTCTGTTTAGACTATATATCTAGAGTATTACAAAAGTACCCATAAAGCCGAAATGGGGTTAAGTTTTATTTATTTATTTACATCACTGATTTACCATTATAGGGTTATCTTAGCCCAGTGCTATAGATAGGAAAGAGTCAAATGGGTTAATCTTATTTTTGAATCGTAATATTTGACTTAACGCGAAAAAAAAGTGGCGATGATTTTGATAAATTTTTGCATTACTGTCATAATATAAAATCACGGTAATATCGAAAATGTTTCTAATAAAAGTACTGGAGATCTGTTCAACCCCAAAATGCTTACTAAAGAAATGCCTTAACTCCATTATCTTATTCAGATTAAAGTAATAACGAAATTAATTTCCACATAAACAAAAGGGAATTAAAATCAAAAGGGAAAATAATTCAAAACGAAATGGAAGGCATTATATTTTTATGACGGTGTTCGCGATCCCATTAAGACGCTGTCATCGCTCGTTGATAAGATTTAAATTAGCCCCACAATAAAGCTCCTGTCAAATCCGCCATTAATTTCGAATTTTGAATTTGGAACAGAAGCGGTGTTTGATCACACCACTGGCTGGTAAAGCCTCTATGGTTGGAGTTGAGGTTTAAATGAATTGGTTTTGTCAAAAATGAAATATTAACGTCAAACTGGTATTGTTTATTGCCTATGTGAATTAAACCCATAGATATAATATTACTAAACAAGATTGCGCACGCTCAAAATATATATTTACGAAAATGAACTCTATTCTAACGCAATAAGGTACTAAATTGGTTGCATAATACACAGAGGCAAATCCGAGCCGAGAGGGATAGTTCGAACGGAGGCTGTTTGTCTCTTTCTAACACCTTGCCAGCATAAAAAAATGTCGTGATCAAAAGTTTTGTCTTCCCAAAAAACAATTGAATCACATAAAATTTGTATCTTACTTTAACAATTGTAAGTCAACAAATTAATAACAATCGCATTAATTTATTCGTATTTATTATTAAAACATAAACAACATAAATTTTTATTTTGCTTTTTTTTATTTTCTAACGGTAACCCTGAACATTCTTGGCGCGTAATCAGCATTTAAAATTTTGTTTATATTTTTTGTATTAAATCAATTTAAACTACTTAAATGGTGAAAAAGTGTTGCGTTTATACTTGTAAAAGTGAATCCTATGGTGGTTGCAATATATCGTTCCACAGGTTAGCTAATAATAACATTTTCGTACACCAAACAACTAGGGTGCCCATGAATTCTTGTAATGAGTGAAAATATGGGTGATGGATTTTAAAACTGTTGTACTATTGTTAGTATAGCTTCCCAAAAAATGAAGAAAGGCGACATAAATGGCTCAGCAGTCTATATATGAAGTAGAAATACAAAAAAAAACAGTCTTCACTTCGAATCTTCCTGCTTTTATACTGCTAATTCCCGCTAATTATTAAAAGCCTTTATAAGTATCTTAAGGTCACAAACTGCGTAAGTTAAAACTTCAATACCAATCTGCGTTTAATAATCTTAGCAAATTCGGATTTGTCTCACATAGCTTAATCTCATAGTCACCCTATTAGAAAGGGACAGACAGCCTCTGTACTAACTGTTTCACTCGGCTCGTTTTTTGGGTTTATATGCGCAGTCCTGTTTACTAATATTATGTCTATGATTAAACCCTTCATACTATTGGGCAGACACTTAGTTTAATTATGGTACATTTTGACTCTACCCATTTTAAGTACGTACTACCTGAGCTTTCACTAGTTTCATATGTGAAACTTATTTAATCAATACTTATTACTTTAAGTAATAAGCACGACTTGAGTAATGCAACTGTCTAAATCAATCCTTTTAAAAAGTGACCAGTGCAATCCGCAGCACGCTCACGTCAGAAAAGGTCCCTGAATGTAATTTCAAACTAATTAATTTTGCTCCGCCTGTCTGCCTTTGAATAACACTATTTGGACTTCAATTGTCTGCATGCCAAATAATAAAATAATGGCGATTTTGATGAAACACCACACACGAACCGCGAAGGTTTTTATACAATCAGAATGCACGACCATAAAGTTTTAAGTTATTAATGCCACTGAAATGGCAATAATAAATCAGATTTTTTATCAAATGCAATTGAGGTTTTTTTGGGTGTCAAATGTTTATCGAATCGACGATATCTGGACTTTAATTTTAGCCTAGTATTTTTTGTAATATTCTAGATTCAATGCACTCATTTCCTCTCTACCAGTAATTCAAAATAACTTCAATATTATTATATCCTCTACAAAAAAAAAGGAACGCCGAAGTGAAACAATGTATCATGCGGTTACAGCTTACATCACATCGTATAATAGATATTGTCAAAAAGATTTAACGACATGTCACTCGGGCCCCGCCCACCGGCCGACCATAATCTATATCGGACAACTCGATATCCGACTAATTGGCTATTTCGAAATTCGTTTTTCAATAATCATTGCCGATATTATATTTTAATAGGCAATAAGAGCAAGGATAAAACCGTCGATTCTTTTTTTAAATAGTGTACCATCGACTAAATGAGCCAGTCGTTGTTTTTCAATTTTTTTGATTTACTACCTATGGATTGTGGACGGCAATTAATGAAGTATTGAGTAGTGTCGCGAGGAGTATGCTCCTTTTATTTTAAGTTTTTAATGGGCATCTATAAACATAACTCTTGTTGTTTGCGCTCCTTTATAATTCAAATGGTTACCGACTGTTCAAAGTTCCGAAGTGATCGTTCTTTTTTTAAGCCTGGCACGTTTGATTTGAAAAATCAAAATTAGAATGTTCTCATTCGCTATTCAAACAATAATAACTTTCTATGATGCATCAACAAAGCATTGTATGAAGGTGCTAGTAATTTTTCACCGTCTAGTTTTTGTAATAGCACATTTATAACAGCAAATACGCAGCTATTGTGTGTCTGATGCAGAGGTCAGGCGGCGCACGGCCATCGCTTTTCTAAGCCATAACCGGAATTTATACCCGACATTATTCATGCGATGCTGTTCGGTTGTTTTCCTCTAATTAGAATCCATTCAAGCGTACCCCATTAAAACTCGTCTAAATTAAAATTCGAATAACTTACTAACTAGACGTATAAATCACAACCGTACATAAAGACAATAAAATATATTGTCCAGCCGGCCGAGGATACGACGCAACAATAATTAATACAACAATACACTCACCGCAGTAATTAAAATAAACTAATTTCTAAACGTGAATGGCTTGGCTTTTATGAATGAATATTCTATGGCTTTTTTTTTAATACTGGCAACATTTCTCATTCTTCGTCTCGCGCACTGACAGTTCGGTTGACGGCGTTCTTTTTTTGAAGCGCGACCTCTCGCAGCGGGGTGCAAGCGCATCCGTTGCGCGCTCGAATTATCTCATTTTAATTTAGGAATCGGCACTTTTAATGGCGTTATTGAGCTAATAATTCATTTTAAATCGGAATCAATTACGTGGATGGTTTTGGTATAATTTGGTGCGTTATTACCTACTGCTTTCCAGTAATCCCTTTGTTTCTTTCTCACGCTAAGCAAGGGTTGACTCCCACGAATTAGGTAGTCTGCTAAGGATTTTTATTTGCGGGAACATCGGATCGGGATGAGCAAATCGGTGTTCATAATTACAACGTTGGAGTATTTGGGCGATGGCGGCCGCGTGCACAGTAGCAATAACGTGCAATTTAAATGTTTCACATTTCGAACTGATTCTTTTTTTGAATGCGAATCCGTTGCGTGTGAGCACGCAGCAGAAATATTTGGTTATTGCTGGCTGGAAATGATTGTGTTGGGTATTTGTTTTTTTAACTATTGCAACACTAATTTGGGACATCAGTTGAAAGACTTCAAACTAATAAAGGTTTGAGTTTCTTTGTCATTATCAGAACCTAGTTCTCTCCATGATAAAAATCAGGACCTACCTAACATAAAAAGCTTAAAGCTCTTTCATGGAAACCTCAACTAAACAGCATTCCAGTCGTCGAATCATGCGCAGAACATTCTCTCGGTTACCAAAATGATTTCATAATTACAACAATTTGCATACTTTGCAGATAAATTAATCGTTACTAGCTTTCTGAATTGGGGGCGTGTTATAGCGCATTCTAAAGCATTATGTCATCATAAAATAGCCAGATTTTATCATAACTATAAGTCATACATGATAATATATAGGTAGGTTGTATAAAGAATTGTTAAAAGCATAGTAAATGATCAAAAATATAACTTTAAAGAATTTACAGGAGTTTCTGTAATTTTGATTTTAGTGTTCTATATTAACAAAGCTATTGCTATGTAGCTTTATTGATATGTAACTAGAGGAATATGTGTCAATTTTATAGCAATTGTTTATAATACATAAAATAAAGCACTAGAAAGCTTAAATTATAAGAAACACTTCAAATAAGAAAACCAGCAGGGAAAACTCCATAAACAAAAGTAGGTACCTACGCATTACCAAATAAAACCTACTTTCAAACAATACATCTGGCAACACCGTAACAGATTATTAAAAACAGACCATGATTACTGGCCACTAACACCGGAGACCACTGTTCTGGCCATCACGTACACACAAATAATAGTAGCCTTTTGTTTTGAAGAAGAAATGACAGCTTTCTTCGACGCTGATGTGCATTTGAATTTAGATTTGGAACTCTGGTGCTGACTGGTGAGATTCAGGCTGTTGTAGGTCTTATAATTCGTCGTAGGTTTCTTTTTTTTGGCTACTATCTAGAGAATGGATAATAATCTCAATATATCTCTTGAGGAATATGTATTTAAGTTTGAATAGGCTTTTTAGATCTCAGTGGCGTGCACTTGGAGAGGCCTATGTCCAGCAGTGGACTGCGATAGGCTGATAATGATGATGATGATGAGGCTTTTTAGTTTTTAAGACCACCTAGGTTTTTTCCAAAGCACAAAAAATATTTTTTTCAACAACGGATGATTTCCATATTTAAGAATTACGGCAAAACATTGTTTTTCGTAGTGATAGAGTTAAACAATTAAAGACCCATAATAAAGTTTAACTTTTCTAGCATCTTTCGATCCTATGCGATATAGTCGATTTAATAAAGCATAAAACCTCTTTTGCCCAATCAATAGGTACTCATGACAGCTGACAGGTGGTGTTTACGTCAAAAATCCTGTAGGTAATTCACTTGACATTTACTCACCAAGCAGGTTAATATATTAGCTAAAAATTGTCTGTCATCGCTGTGTAGTAATTAATATAAATAATGAGTGTGCCTCTAAGCTATAAGTCTTGAAGCTTAGCCTTGTAGCCTATTACAAGCGATGATGGGCTGTAAATATCATATTTTTATAGCTTTATTTTATTTTAAACTCATTTTAATTTGCTCTTGTGATAGTTTTGACGTGTAATTAGATTCTTATTGGTAGGTTGTTGTGGAAAAATGGAATGGTTTATTGAATATACATAGATCCGCATAATAGTATGTATTTAGTACCTACTTTAATAAGTTTATAAATTGTGGCTAATACTAATTTTATGTTTATTTGGTCGATATTGTTTAGGTAAATAAAAATAATATAAGTAAAACAATAAATTACAAGACAGATTGCCTTCATTTGCTTATAACATCTATTAAAAGTCTCATAACTATCAAATTGTTCCATAAATCAATAAAGAAAATAGTTTTACAAAACTATTCTTAAAGACTTTAAAGCACTTGCATAAACTTCGAAACAAAACTTTTTAGGTAATTCGTTTATTTTATAGCTTTCGGTGTTCGCAATCTTTTGAAAGAACTATTTAAACTTTTTGACATTCGCACCGGAAGACATAACATATAATTCTTGCTTTTAATTTAGTTTTCTAGACTAAAATAAAATGTTCTTAGATATACTTTATTAAAAAAAACTTAAATGATCAATAAGCTTCAAATAATAACCAGTAATTCATCTAATTACCAAAAATATACACTAATGAAAAAAACACGTTTCTTAACTGCCAGTTCGTGAGCATCAATGTTGCCAGTTCAAAAAAACAGTATTCCCAGTGTTACGCAGTGCGCTGCAACCGGGCATCGGTCACGACCTGACCCGATCTATCAGTTTCATTACTTTATTAATGGCTACTAACGAGCTACCTTATTTATTAATAGCCTTTTTTAACTATGTTACTGGCTTGAAAAGTGAACTATTGTGAATATGAATAAAATATGATGTCTAAGCTGACCTGTCCCTTTTAAGTATAATCATTACAGCTATTGTATACCATTACCATATACAGCCGTGTACTTGCCGCCCAGTGGTCAAATCGGTGGTCAGTGGAATCGGCGATGTGAAGAACCCACTAAGAAGGTTCTGAAACACCTACTAAAAGAAACTTTCTTAAAGTAGCACATAGGTATAATATGTTGTTGGCATTAAGATGAGAAAACCTGTAAGTAGGTCGCCACTTAAAGTCCCAGTTTTATTTAGGTAACTTTTACTCAGCTAATTAAAAACATAACTGAGTTAGTGCTCGGTCATAAGCCTTGTTGCCTTAGCAATGGCAGGCCTCCGTCACTCCATGTACTTGCGCGCTATAAGTGCCTACCGCCCAGCCGAGCGGTCTCGGTCCGCCGGCGGATCAAATTCAGTTGCGGTTTTCACAAGCGAAGCGCGCGCACGCCGTTCAATTTTTAACCGACTTCTAATAGTGCTGTTTGTTCGTACGCGCATTACGATGCCGTGTGGTGCCTTATGTGCTGTAACTTTAAAGATTTTTTTATTTTACCTGCACACTGATGTATATAATTATGTTTTATCTAGGTTTCTTCTACAGTCAGCACCAATAGGTATATAAAACAAAACAAACTTACAAAAATAATAAAACAAACTTTAAAACAGAGAACCGACTTCAAAACACTAAGCCGTAAGAAATAATTTATTTTTTGATGTCGGTGCTTTTTAGATTCGTAATTACCAGCTGTTAGCACCAACATAATTACCAGCTGTTAGCACCAACATAAAAAAAAAACAAATTATTTCTTACGGCTTTGTGCCTTATTTGAAGTCGGTTCTCTTTTTTTAAGGCTTTTTTTTTTCATTTCTAGTGAACATCTCCGAAGATCATCATCAAACTAAGAAGTATTATACTTATTTTAAAAGGTTCTCCTAAATGTAACAAATCCTTTTCTGAAAATCGCATCGATATCGGTTTAGCCAAACGCGAGATTATCACGCACAAACATACATACCCCTACAAACCATACAAGTCAAACTTCTCAGTTTGGCCTGTACCTATGTCTAATCACCTCCTTTTTTTTAAGTTGGTTAAATCCTTACTAATATTATAAATCGGAAAGTGAGTTTGTTTGTTTGTTTGTTTGTTTGTTCCGCTTTCACGCCGTAACTACTGAACCGATTGCTTTGAAATTTTGCAGACGTAAAGTTAGAAGTCCGGATTAAATAATAGGGTACTTTTTATCCCGAAAAAAATAGATATTCCCGAGGGAAAACAAAAATATTGTTTGCTTGATGGATGGATTGTAGATGGCGCTGTGTGTCGTTTAAAACAAGGTTATATATTGCAAACGAATATAAACATGTAAATTTAGAAGCTAAATGATACGATAATGAATCCCCGAAAATGAGGAATTCCCGAGGGATGATGTACAATTTGTTTAATCGTCTAAACTGTTTTTTTTTACATCTACTTATATATTGCAAACGAATATGAACATATAAATTTAGAAGCTAAATGATACGATAATGAATCCTCGAAAATGAGGAATTCCCGAGGGATGACGTACAATTTGTTTTATCGTCTTAACTGTTTTTTTTACATCTACTTATCCTGAAATAACTATAATTCAACGAATTACTAATTGGTATAAGTATTAGTTAAGTTATTTAGTTGTTGAGGTATACGATAGATGGCGCTGGGTGTTTTTAAAACGTGGTAACGATGTGTTTTTAAAATACGTAAGAAGTGGAATGATAGCTTTTTAAAACGTGGTGACGTTTTTTTTTAAGATACGTAAGAAGTGCAATGATATCTCGCGCTTTAACCTGTAGCTCATTGTTCAATCGCGAGCTTCCCGATAGCTCGATAGATGGCGTTGTGCTTTTCTGTATCGCGGTGTTAAGGTTCGCCGCGAATTAGTTTTAAGGTGTTTTGAAATCAAATCAAATCAGGGCCAGCCGGGGCTGCGGTTTGTTCGAAAGAGGTACCGCGGCCTTGGTATATAAAAGGCCTAGGACGGAACACGACGAATTTAGTCAGTAAGAGTCTGACACTCCCTCACCGCTGCTAACCCACAGCGGGAGGGGTGAACCGAATTCCACGCGGGCGAAGCCGCGGGCGGAAAGCTAGTATTTTATAAATGATAAAATTTTTAACTGCCACATAAAAGTCAGAACATATTCACAGTTCTCAATAACATAGATAAAAAGTTATGTTAATTTAATTTTACCGAAGAGGCAGCCCTGCGATTACTGTGGAATCGCGCGGTGCGAAGCAATCACTGCTGTACGCTTGAGCATTTAGGCGCATTTTAGCATACAGAGGTTGCTGACGCGAAGGAGTAGGCAATTATCGTAATAGGTATTGGAAGTTTTCTACTGAGTGAAGTATCTGTAGTAATCTGTGGCAATGGCACTCAACATTCAGACAAAGCCTATTTATTATTTACAACCCTTCGTTAATAACGGATATGACCAGCAACCAAGCACCATTTCACTAGACGCATGATTGATTTTACCCTCACAACGCAACCTATTTCCATTCCTTAACGAAAATCATTAATCAGCATACAACCTTTCTAAACACCAATTAACCACTCCAGTATTCCCCGATATGGGAAACGCCTACCCATAAAATCATTGCCAGTGTAAAAAATGTTATTACCGTGTTACGCCGGGCTCGCGCGTGCCCGAGTCACGACCCGAACTGAACCAACTGATTTTATTACTTTACACGAAGCGCGGGTAACGAGTAATTGAAGGTTAACGAACAAGTTTTTGAATTACGAACACTTGTGGTGTTTGAGGTTTGAATTTTTTTTAAATTCGGATTTTGTGTGTTTTTGAAGTTTAGGAAAGTCTTTCTTCCTACGTATGAGACAATATAAAGCAATGTGTAGGTTGAGAGATGCGAGTTTCAAGTTTAGAATTGCTTTTTAAAATAAAAAATAATTTTATTTATTCTCCGTTCAGTATAGGTAATAAATGAGGGAGAAACCAATAATTCGGTTCCCATAAAGTTTTGTCGTTAGTGCTCTGGAATTTTATAAAATTATAAAAAAAATGTACGAAGCACGTTTTTTCATGTCACTGCCTGAATGTTATCGACTTCTGTGACAGACAACTTTATATTATATATTTGGCTTAATTATGATAACTATTATTATGAAATTCATGATGACTTTACAATTTTACTTACTTCAGTCAACAAATATCAAGATTTATAAGTATTAGTGTACTTATACTCATTTGCATTATCACTATCGTTACACTATCAATTTTAAGGTCCTACGTGACAGAGCTTCTTTTCATAAATTGAGTTTATTTCATCACATATTGTAATATGTATCTAGCTAGTATCAAAGTCGTTACTCTCAAATTGAGGGTTTGAAAAAATATTATGCTGAAAATCCCATGAAAACCAGTTCAGCTAAACCTGTATACACACTGAGAATCTTCTTTTTTGATGTCGGCAAAAAATAATAATAAATATAAGGTCTTTCTCCTCAGAGACCGCCAAGTTTTAAAGCTATTCCCTCGTAAGTAGATGAAAACTGAAGCACCGGTGCCCCTACGTGGAAATACAGTGCCTGAAACCCTGTAGGTATTGATAGCTACATGGAGTGAATGAAAATCCCGTATGACGTTGTTTTGGTTTATATTTAGCAGAAAACTGCGATAAGCAGAAGATATAGATATTTGAAGAATTGAGGACAGACCTTATCATATCAAAGAATGATGAATTTTTAATCCTTGATGTTGGCTCACCGTGACGTCAATAAATATGTAAACCGGATTCGCATCATCATTGATAAATTGATGACGATGATATACGGTTTAATCCCTGTCATATTTATTTCTGACCAAGTCAGAAAATGGGTCTCAATGGAGACCCAAGTCGACGACATAAAAATCCGTGTTTTATAAATAATGTCTACTTCAAAGTTGAACGTGAAAATTCACAGTAAACAGTTGTTTTGAGAAAACTGACGTTAATATTGTCTTTGTACTTGGGACTGAAGCTAGGTACCATTTTGTTCAAACACTATAACAGGTGAAGTGGTATGTTAATGATACCTACATATGTATTTGTACGATTTGAAGCTTTCTTTTGGCCCGGAAGAATGCCTGTATCTATACAACATTTTGAGACCTTATAACCAACTCGGATTGAACGCACGCGGTAATTAACGCTTAATTCTTTTCTGTGGGAGAGAAAGCCTGAGCCCAGCAGAAGAACGATAAAAAAGGCTGATGATGTCAAGACGATAAGTCCTAAAAAAACTATGATATAATATGACCTTGATATCTTATGATTTATTGGAAAAAAGCAATTACAGGTCAAAACAGGTACATAACTGACAGATTACTTACTAATCTAATCACAAATGGATAATAATACAATTTCAATTCAGCTGTTATAGTGAAAGATAAACAAGATACTATATATAATTTAACGTCACGTTTCCGTTGGATTGTAGTAAACTCGATTTGGCTTCCACCATGGCAGGATCTAAGTTTGAAGGTGACATCCAAGATGTTACTCAGCGGCAGTTAGAATACATCAACACTGTGATTGAACAGGAAGGATTCAAAAACAGCAAAGTGAAGATTGAGCCTGTTGGAGCAGCAGGAGACAATTATGTGGCAAATGTAAAGAGAATCATCGTAGAAGGAGATGGTGGCAACTTATCTATCATCGCCAAAATAGCACCATCATCGGAACAGATACGAAACAACTTCCAAAGCCCAGTTGTGTTCCTCAACGAGATTTTTATGTACACAAAAATCTTGCCAAAATTCCTGCAACTACAGAAGCAAGCCGGTGTGCCAGAGGATGAACAGATTAAATTCCCGAAGTATTATGGATCGCTTAGTGAAGCACCCAATGAAATCATTCTGCTGGAAGATCTGAAGGTGGCAGGATATAACATGCTGGACCGATTTATTCCTCTGACTGATTATGTCGTGAGAGGTGTGCTTAAAAGTTTAGCAACATGGCACTCCCTGTCCTATGTGTTGAAAGCCAAGGAACCCGGTACCTTCAATCACTTCAGAGACTCCTTGGTCGATTATTGGGTACATTTCTATGAATTAAAAGATAATCCTGTAGTCGACGTCCTCCGTCAAGTCGAAACTATTGCCATTGGTCTCCTAAGTGATTATCCACAGTACCAGAGTATTATTAAAGACAAAGTAAATGCTTTTATGGAAAGAACCGTTAAAATGAAGAAAATTGAAGATGGAAACAGATTTTCAGTTATTCAACATGGCGATGCTTGGACTAATAATATTATGTTCCAGTTTAGAGAGGTAAGTGTCATTAAATTTTATATTCATATAATTGCATTTGTAGGGGGAAAGACTCATTAGTCACTTTTAATTCAATAGCAAAATATATAGTCATTCGCATTCCGTTACTGATCATATATATTTTTTATTTCAGGACGGCACATTAAAAGAATCGATGTTGATAGACTACCAAATAGCAAGAAATGCAAGCCCAGTGAATGATATCCTGTACTTCATCTTCAACTGTACTCACCATGAAGCTAGAAACGAGTATTTCTACGAATGGCTGGATCACTACCACTCGGAATTGGACAAATCTTTAGCTAACTTCGGTATAAAGGCTAACTATGTTTACCCTAGAGATCAGTTGGATGCTGACTTAAAGAGGTATGGAAAACTGAGTGTGGGTAACGTTATTGTGACAAATATCATGACGTCATTGAAACCGGAATTAGCCAGTAAAGTTAAAGATCAGATGGATTCTTCAGATCTGAGTAACTTACTATCGGAAGATGATATGGATGCTGGAACTCTGACTGCTCTTAGGAAGAGGCTGGCTGGTCTTGTCGATAGCTTTAATAGATTTGGTCTAGTGTAATCACTGTTGTTATTTTTTTATGTTCATTTATTAAGTACTTTTGGGACTTAATGATTTGTCAGTACCTTCTGCCTAAGATATGTATAACTTTTATTATATAAATAATACAAAGTTATTTTACCGCCTTAAAAATGTTGTTTATATTATTTTCCTCCCAGGCTGTATACTTCAAAATCTTCTTTAGTTCGATAAGTTGATGGTTATGATCATAATCACCCTTTTACATTAAGAAGTAAATGTTTATTCACAAGCTCATAGCAGTGAAAGTTTTTTTTTTGTGATCAATCGAAAGGTTTTGATAATGTCAGCCACGACTAGATTTCTACGGCCAACAGCAATTTAATCTAAATGCACTCATTCATGATAAATGAGTCATATAGTCTATGTTCAGGATTCAATTATTCAATAATTCGTTTTTTTTTTGTAAATTTTGGGATATTAATAACCTTGGGTGTACTACAGGGCACGATAAAGGGATCATTCTCATTTAGTAAACTTTGAAAAGAATGTTGGTTACTTGCATTGGCGTACATCCTTGGCGGTCGTTAGGGGTAGCGTCAGAAGCCAGTAAGTCTGACACCAGTCTAACCAAGAGGTATTGGGTTGGCCGGTTAACTGGGTTGAGGAGAGGTTGAGAAAGGCACTGGTACTCAGCTGAATCCTCTCGGAGGATGTTGATAACTTGCATTGGTGTCGTAGTAGTGTAACAAAACTGCTAAATCAAATCTTATATTCAAGTAAATTTTACATACCCTGACCAAAAGAAAAGACCTGAATATCATCTTGTGGAATTCGGGGCTAAGTAACAGTCGCAAGGATCGATCGAACATGAGGATAAGCAGTCCTTGGTGCGGGTTGTCTGTGACGGCTGTTATTAGAAAATTGTTGGCAGTCGTTACACATTGGCTTACCTAGGGATTATCGTATTGCCCAGGAAACTCAGTTGAGACAGGGTTGAGGAGGTCAAATAGTCAGTCGCTCCAAGTAAAATACCTACTCAACTGCATCAGGTTATACTGGAAGCCGGCCTTAAAAGTAGGTATACGTGGAAAGATGAGCCTGAATTTTACCGACTCATACCTACAGATAACAAGACAACTGTATAGTATATCATTTTGTATCTGATAATAATTTTATTAAATTCATGATGAATATACATTTTTTCTTTCATAATCTTCATTCATAATTATCTTGATAAGTAGGTATGCTAATGCTTATTAAATTACATAATCCTTATCGTTACAAATATCTAAGTCCTGCGTGACTTAGCTTTTAATTCAAGTTCTAGCTTGAAACTATTTCAAAATTTCATCACATTTTGTAATTGATTAAACCAAGTAAGTTATTATTCACCTAAGATATCATTTTTGAACCTTAATAGTACCTCGACGTGAAATTCGATTCTCAATATTTGCCTTTCCATTACTATGATGGTCGTATTTTATCCTTTTATGTAAAACAACAGCAGTTGAAACAGTAGGAAATAATTTATACATCTATTAAGAAGTTGCCTACATAAAAGCCTTTTTAACCCGTATAAAACATAACCAGATACATAAACAACCAGTTCCAACAAATATAACCTCTTCCGTAGTTAACAAAGGACACTGACACGCCACATAATTGTTTCGGAGCTCATAACTCAACGTCAGAATAAACTAAAACAAATCCAACCGCAGCTTCCTTCATTAGCAACTTGTTAGTTCGGACCTCCTTACCAAATTACTTACGTACTGGCCGAACAGAAAATGTATGTTCAAATGTGGAATACTCTGGAAAAAAATAAAAGGAAGAATAAGGTTCGCTTCAAAAAGTTATGTTGGTATCAATTTTTGTCTATGAAACTTTCTTGTTAGTTGATGAGGGTTTAACTATTTATCTACCTATTTACCCGATTTAGACTTTCAATTAAAGCTAGTAATAAACCTATTTCTTAAATGAACTATTTACCTACTTCCTAAGGTGTTAAATTATTATGTCAACAGTATAAATTGGTAAAGCCTCCAGCAAGTTTATATAACTTGCTTTATCACCAGTTTTTACTATCGACACATACCTACTTAAGTATGTCCATGATTGAGTTAAGAATTGAGTGTTAGAGACACTTTATATATTCAAAAGTACTTACTTAAAAATATACTATAAGTTACATAACATTTAGCAGCTTCAACGGCTTAACCCAACAAGCTGTCAGGCAGTTCTATTTTCAAATCAATCTCGAGCAGGACAGTACCGACCAGCGCATCGATCATAGAGCCACGCCCCGCGGCCGCCGCGACAACCGGCCGGAGTTCAACCTTTTCGAATCAACCTCTTTCGAATGTGGAATTTGGTAATCTGTTTTTAGATTATCTGTGGTTTTGAGTTGGCTTTGTATGGTCAGTTGTAGGTATAAATAATTGATTGGTATTTGCAGAACTATGATAGGTATTGATTCAAAACATTGATGACTGAAGACTTATCTCTCTACTTTTTGCTTCAGCTACATATGTATATTATTATACCTACTACCTGCAGGGACAATATGTATCTTCATATTTACATACTTAAATGTGCGTGACTAAGATATAGGATATGCATGTATTTTTTTAAACCAGTAGGATAACAGAAATAGTCTTGCGGTTCTCAAAGCTGCTAAGTTTTCTTTTAGGCTGAAAAATATTAGGTATTCAAAATCCCAAAACAAAATAGCTTTTTTTTTCTTTTAAAATAAAACATTTCATCTTATTTCATCTACTGACACGAGTTGAACAACAAAAACAAAACGCTGGCAATTTAAAAACAGCACAATTTAAAAAGAGAACGGATGGAATGTTGAAATGAAACCCGCTACCATTCCCGAATACGCACCAAAAAGTTTTAATCAACTTCGATCTTTATCCCAATAAACATAGAACTCTTTTTTCAGTAGAACATTTTTGCGATATACAACGTTTTTAACATAAATTCTTTGGTAATTTGGACTTCCGTTCTTATACACCGAAATAATGTAATTTAATCTGTAAGAGAAAGCAATTAAGTCGAAATTCATTTGTTAAGGGATAAATTGTTAATATTAATTTGATTTTTTTTGTGATGACTACCTGTATTGAAAGTATCGAAAGTAAAAATGTTAAATAATAATTTAATTGTGGGTTATAACTGCTACCAGTAATCATATTTTGTAGGGAATGCACCATCAATAAATGTGATGTAGGTTATAGGTACCTAGATACCCATTTGTAAATACCTTCCACCATCAGCTTCCATCTAAATTGTTATAACAGACTATAGATAGCCTTCTTCTAAAAATGGGCTATCTACCACTGAAAGAATAATTCAAAGCGAGCCAGAAATATCCGAGATTAAAGCGTTGTTAAAACGAATGAAAAGTGAAAATCTGCTTGTCCTGAAAAGTTCGTAAGTAGTTTTCAGATTAGTCATAAATAACTTTGTCATCAATTCATCTTGCATAATAAACATTTATCTTAAGATGTAAAATCGATAGGTGCTTATAAACTCCCACAAATTCTTATGATTTAGGTTTGCCTACTTGGGTC
Organism: Helicoverpa zea x Helicoverpa armigera; assembly: GCA_033682625.1. NCBI lineage: Eukaryota > Metazoa > Arthropoda > Insecta > Lepidoptera > Noctuidae > Helicoverpa > Helicoverpa zea x Helicoverpa armigera. The sequence continues at coordinate 5,666,512 of JAWIIS010000053.1, read as the reverse complement.
ACTCACTCTCAATATCTATATATATAAAGTCTATAAAGTTATAAGTTGACTAGTAGTTTGTAAAAGGGCTCTAGCGGATTATTCAGAACTGTAAACTGAAGCACGGAACAATGGCGGCCAGTTGTTAGCGGCCATGTCGACGCTACCAGCAAACGTGGCCTTTGTTACTAATTTCAGCTCAACAAGACATTCAGAGCAAACTCCGTTACACGGGAGAAACTACCAGCGATAGTTAGCAACGCACGAGCCAAATTATTATATTTAATAACGCATTACATAGCACAAATATATCTATTCTATTACACGCCGAGCTACATTCCGCAAATACACTAATTAATCTTTCCGAAACACGCAAAAAATGCCAGCATAATGATAACTCAGTGCGCTCTACAATGAGGCATAAAATTCTTGATGTCTGGTACTCACAAAAAAGGGTAACTTGAAAAAAGCGACATCTGTTATCGAATAGTGGACCTAAACGCTTGAGAGTAGAGCGTATATTTGTGAGTGGCAACATCGTGTTTTGTTTTTTTGGCGGTTAAAAAATGGTGGTGCTGGCCGCTTTGCCTCGGGCGTGGCACGGGCCGCGCGCTCTGCCTAGAAATCTTCGCTTCAAATCTGTGCTTAATGATTGCGTACAACTTAAAATTACCTGTCAATATTAACTGTGGGCTATTATTTTTATGATGTCGACTATTTAATTTTAGGTGTAAAGTATGAAATGAATTTTGGTTTGGACGTAGCCGGATGTTTTAAAATTAATTTTAGTTTTACATTATGGACCGTGAAAACATTAAATCGTTTCGCTTGAGCAATTTCATTTAAGTAATTCATAATACATACCAAATATTATACTTATTCTAATGCTTTATTTAAAACTGAAATACCATCTAAAATCATTAAGAAAACTTCGGAATTCAACCAGTCCAGTAACTTTTTCTGACCCGCTAGAAACGTAACATGATTTGTACCCCTACGCCTAAATCACTATAAAATTATACCACCAATCATATTCCGATCTAAATTATGATTGCTCCAGTAACGCTGATGGACGCGCCATGATGATTGCTGTCAATTAACCCGTCGCAAGTCAGTTATCTATAAATCAATAGAGCTGAGGGCTTTTAAAACGTTTACCTTATTCGGCATGGATTGTCTAGAACTGAGTCTGAATTGTTGCAATGTAATTAAGTGACTCGAGGAGTTTTCGCGTTTTATGGATGCATGCAATTATTATAGCAGACAAAATTACGTAAATTGCGCAATAAGTAGTATATTCAAAACTATTCAATTTTCAGTAGATTCAGGTAATCTAAACCAGCAATATGCTCAAGCTTGCTAAAACGTATATAAATATAAATGCTTAATTATTTGGTTGAAAACCTAATGCATATTTGTAAGATTTTACCGCAAAAATATTGCGAATTGAGATTCCTATTTGTATCACTAAGTAAGTGTTTTGTTTTGTTCTAGGTAAGCTGTGAGAAGAAGTTTATTTGTAAAAAAACTGACCAATTTTGTGATATTTAGCGAAAATGACTTTTCGGTGTGTTCCTACTTTTCAAACTGTATCCAACGATAGCAACGCCACCTGGGTAAGTAACTTGAAACTATAACTTTCTCCTAGCTATTCGATACTAGATGGCGCCATACGGTTGACTTTTGACATTTACATCTAAGTTACAACTTAGTATTTCAGATACTTACTCAAAGTAAATATTTAATTTAAGTAACTAACTGCAACTTGAAGTAATTTTCATTATATATTCTAAGTTTATTTGTAGATACGGTCTATTCTGATAATATAAAAGTAGCGCCATCTATTACAATAGCTTCGAACTATGACTAAACATGCACGACAAACTGGTTAGTCAGTTATGCTATTCGCCACTAGGTGGCTAATTTTAAAAATAATGTTAATAAAAACTTTTGTTTTTACCAAAATTACCATAAATTATTAGTATTGAATTATTATAATTAATTGATACTTAGCTATTCTAGTTTACGCTTTATATAGGTTAACAAACCTTTTCATATAGGCCCAAGTTTTTAGTCCACACAGATTCTGCCTAATCATTCCGCAGTAATCATAAAAAGCAATTAACAAGTTTCAAATCAAGGCTTCATTGTCGATGCTCAAGCGTGTTCAAGCCATTGACACATGAAGTGTTATCTCGTTGACATGTCGATGAACTGGTGTTGTGAACTCAGCCATCGCCCACTCGCTGCTTAACCTACAAATAACCAGTATATCTTGGTAGTTATAGATGGCGCCACTTGTCTTGTCTACAGGACAAATTCTGTAGAAAATGGATTAGTTCCTAGAATTCGCAGGTGTCAATTTATACTGGATTTTCTTGTAATATTACATGGCTTCTTGAGTAGGTATTAGTGACCCTATTACTCCCTGGGAATAAAAGTTAGGATGGGCACGTGGGCAGTAGACAGTTCTAACACTTATAACTGTTGTTATTATATGTGTGTTGTGATTTATTTCTTTTTGCAGTAAATATGAATTTGTTACTTTTTTAATGCGGTGTCTGGGATGTTTTAATTTATTTAATTTGCAGTCGGGCGTGGGTTGTAATTGCAGGTATTCTTAAGTTAAGATTTTATTTGTTAATAGGTATTTTCCTAGTTGCATTTTAACAGATGTTTGTAGAAAAAACTCTCATAGCGGGATTAAAAAAAAAAAACATTATACAATTTTGTGAGCGAATTTTTAACCAATTACCCAAAAAGGAAAAATTTCACATCTCTCTTCTCATTTTTCATTTTTTAATGTTCGTTCGCTTATATCTCCGTTGTTTTTCTCAATAGTCTTAATACGAGTTTGACATACACAGCATCAATAATTTCATCTATCTGTGCAGATGAATGCGTTCTAAGAACTATCAGAGAAAGATAATTAGTTGTAGTCGAAGATAATTACAAGTTTCACGTTCATCAAACGCTTGTCATTGCGTTTGTACAGTTTAAAACTATTGATTGTATGAACGGACTCATCATTTGTGATTGGTTCTCTGGTACCTGTACGCGCAAACAAAATGCTTTAATATAAATTATACTACAAAAAAATCTATCATAATTAATTACAAATGCTGAAAAATTTACATATCTGTACCTAAGCTATACCTGAAGTCCTCAACATTGGCACAAGTGATTGGCGCTAAAAACCTGTTATTCTACAATTCAATTTCAGAACTCAGATCAAAGTTTCAGAAGCCATCACAATTGAGAGTTAGGACGAGCTAGGGCTCGTTAGATTCGTCTAAACTCTCGAGATCAGACGAATAATTAGGTACTTAAATCTTCAACTCGGTAAACTGAAGCTCAGAAAGCTTACAACCTGCCTGCTAATATATCTATTACCAGTTACCAGTCTTATAATTAAAGGTAAAGTTTATTTTTACGAATGCACTAATGTCAGGCAGGTATGTACTACTGAAGATATAAAAATAATAATTTAAGTGTTCCATATTCTTCAGACAAAGTCTCCTATAGGTATGCTTCCTTTTATCCGGAATCAAAAAGTAGTTCCCTCGTGACCTAGAAAAAAAGAAAAAACATGAAAAGGCCTAGGAGCCGCTATTTTAAATAAATCCTCAATGTTGCTGAATAGCTAGATATCATGTAGTTCTACAATGATTTGACTGACGATGGTATCGTTACCCATCGAGCGATCATTAAAACAATGCGTGTAACCTCCCGCCGCGACAAACATTTGATACTGCTATACAATACAAGAGGTTATTTAAGTACATAGGTACCTACAACTTTTATAAGTTACAGTGGTACCTACTCATTGCCTAAAATAAATTAACTGTTACTCTTTGAACATTAAGAATATTCCAATTCCAAGATTATTAGAACTTTAGGTTTTCTTAAGTTTAGTAGCAAGAAAAGTTCTGTTGATCCCTTAAGTATGGTGGTATGGAGCTTGACTAGTGTGGAGAAAGACTCGGCTCAGATTATTTTTCATATTTCAGTTTTTTTTTCTGACAGTTAATGATCTCCGGGCTGATAAAATTTTAGCTATTGAACTAAAATAAATATAGTTCAGATGAATAGTATTGTGGTCAGCAGCTCGTGTCTGTCATGTGGAAAATTGAGGTTCGATGTCAAGCTGTACCTACGTTGTATGTATGATTAACAATATACTCACAAGCTTTTCTTACTAGCAAGTTTTCAGCAAAACTTTTCGCTTAAACAGAAACTAATAACGCCTATTAAAAAAAGCTTCTCGTATTGAACTTTCTAAGCTACGAACACCTTGTCATCAGCGTGCGTACGAACCAAAATCATTTCACGCGCACACGCAAACACGGCGTGCATGTATACTCGCACCTCTGACGCACACATGCGCGCAATCACCTCACAATCAAACCTGATATGAGAGGAACAATGATACACATTCGCGGCTAAGAGCGAGAAGGAGCTTTTCTTGTAGTATATGGCAGAAAAACAGATGATTTTTGTATATATGTGGTAATTTTGCAAGTGTAATTTTTTGAGGGTACAATTTGTTTGGAACAATCTCTCCAAATAACGGACATTTTGTCTTCCGCGTTTCCCTAAATTCCCTAATGATTATTGTCCTGTTGCAGCCCAAAATTGAAACTTAAAACACATCCTGTTTTGAAGTATTAGCACAGAAAGACATCTTTAAAATTAGGTATACTTTCTTTTCTCCTAACTTATAACTGATTTATTAAAATAAATTAGCGCCATCTAGCCTGCTAGTTTTCTAAGGGTCTAAAAATGTAAATTCCGTCGCTTTGTAATAGACTAATTTATCAAGTCATTCATTTAAAATAATTACATAACAGAAAGGACTGCATCGTATGCACATACAACATAGTAGTTAAATGCAAAATTATTCAAAAGTGACAACTAAAAATAATGTACCAAAGCATTGACGCGATTCAATTATGCACCCAATTAATCCACGTTCTTCGTCAAGTTTATTAAATGTTAATGTATTTCTTGATCTGCATATTTGCGGTGGTCTGTGGTTGTCCGGAGTTATCGCGGCGCGTCAGCCGCGGACACTACATGTGATAGCCGCGGGCAGCCGCCGAATGCTCACGTGGGCCCCAACACGCGCCAACATACGAATTTAAACTTCGAATTTAGAATACGAACTTTTTTGAATTTGAAATATTCGAATTTTGGACAGTGATTGTGTTTTGTTTTTAATTTTTGTTGTTTAATTAATGGTTGTTTTGTTATTGGACTTTGAGTGTAAACTTTTTATGCAAAACTTTTTTGTAAATTGTGTGACAGTGTTAATTTAGTGAAGTTTTTTTTTTCGTTTTCAATTTGATTGATTTAGTTATTAACGGCACGAGAATAGAACCCGCACCAATCAGGAGGTAATCACATATTGGTCGGCAATTTCCTATACCATCAATAATAACGGGGCAAGTAAACAATAACATTATTTGATGTTAGAGAGGAACAAACGTACACAGAAGAGGAGGACAAAAGTAAATCAACGATCTAAGAAAATAGAATTCTCATACGAATTGTAATGGCGGTACAATAATCGTGTAAAAGTTCACGATAGTTGGCCAACGTGAGGCGGTAACAATACAATAGAGCCAGCGTATGTAGGAACTAAACAAATCGATTTATATATACATGGTGTACTGAAATTAGAGGTCGTTGTAAACTGGCCGGTTATAGCGGTCATCTCGGCCGATAGATAATGATCTGTCGATGATTTACGCCGCGTTAAACCGACAATGGCACGAGATAACCCCCGGCCGGTGCACAATGTGACCAATTAGAAACGCGGAACATTCGCCACGATGACTAAAATGAATGGTATCAACCTGCCCGATATGACCGACCGGGATCTCACCGTCGAAGACATTTTCAACGAGAACTTTAATCTGAAAAGAAAGAAACTACAAGTAGACTACGAAGAAGCTAAGAAAAGCCACATAAGTGATGACCCTACTAAATTCGTTGAAAACAACAATGTAATTAACAAAAGCGAAGCACCACAAAATATGAAGCGAAAATCGAAAACTTTTGCTGACAACTACGATATCGATAAGATCGTACAATCGAACATGGTAATCGATAAGGAATCGAGTAAACTAAGACTGGAGATGAGACAGATGGAAGATTTGGAGTATAAAACAAACGGGCATGTCGGTAATGATATTACCGAAGTTGGGTCTGTGGTAGATAGTAATGAGTATGCCATGAAGAACGGTAATGATATTAGAATGGATGGTGGTGATGATAAGATGATGAACAACGAAGGAGGTGATTACATCAATGGGAATGACGAACATGGGAGTGATGTAAGTAATAAAACCTACTTAAATACTCTTAGACAAAGGATGATGGGTAAAATTGGCCGGTATATCCAATAAAAACCATTCGCATATCAAATGATAGCTTAGACCCTAAGCTTCATTTTGTGTTATGGGCACAACCTTGTAAACCACCGGAGAACGAAGATATGACACTTGATAGCATAGGACAGCCCATGGCTTTGAACCACTTCAGTGCGTATGGGAGGGATGTTTAAGTGCATTATTATTGTCAATCATTGTCAGAACGAGTCACAGAAGGTGTCTGTGCCCATATTTTCCAAGTTTATTGAAAAAAAAAAGATTATTTAACAGGTAGTATTTACAACGTATGGTGTACGCATTTCGCCGTTCTGGTGAGTCTACCCGGTATATCCAATAAAAACCATTCGCATATCAAATGATAGCTTATACCCTAAGCTTCATTTTTTGTTATGGGCACAACCTTGTAAACCACCGGAGAACGAAGATATGACACTTGATAGGATAGGACAGCCCATGGCCTGGAACCACTTCATTTTGTATGGGGGGGCTGTTAAGTGCTTTATATTATTGTCAATATCAGTCAGGACGTGTCACAGAAGGTGCATGTGTCCATATTTTCCAAGTTTATTGAAAAAAAAAAAGATTATTTAGCAAGAAGTATTTACAACGTATGGTGTACGTATTCCACCATTCCGGTGAGTCTAACCGGTATACCCAATAAAAACCATTCGCATATCAAATGATAGCTTAGACCCTAAGCTTCATTTTTTGTTATGAGCTCAACCTTGTAAACCACCGGAGAACGAAGATATAACACCTGATAGCATAGGACAGCCCATGGACTTGAACCGCTTAATTGCGTATGGGATTGATGTTTAAGTGTATTATTATTGTCAATAACTGTGAGAACGGGTCACAGAAGGTGTCTGTGCCCATATTTTCCAATTTTATTGAAAAAAAAAAAAATTATTTAACAGGTGGTATTTACAACGTATGGTTTACGTATTCCGCCGTTCCGGTGAGTCTAAGCCTTATATCCAATAAAAACCATTTGCACATCAAATGATAGCTTATGTCATAAGCTTCATTATTTATTATGGGCAAAATATTGTAAACCACCGGAGAACGAAGATATGACACTTGATAGGATAGGACAGCCCATGGACTTGAACCACTTCATTTTGTATGGGAGGGCTGTTAAGTGCATTATATTATTGTCAATATCAGCCAGGACGTGTCACAGAAGGTGCATGTGTCCATATAAAAAAAAAAACCGTTGGTGTAACTATTCCGCTGTTCCAGTGACTTTAACCGGCATAGCCAATAATATCCATTTGCACATGAAATGATAGCTTATACCCTAAACTTCAATTTTTGTTATGGTGGAATATTGTTAACCATTGGGGAAAAAAGATATCAGTCCTGTAAGCCTACGACTGCCTAGTGAATTAAACTACTTTGGCACGTATGGTATATAAGGAAAACCTATCTTTTTATTATAAACTAGCTGGTGCCCGCGATTTCGTCTGCGCAGGTTTAGTATTTCGAACAATATGTTTACAAATTGTAGCCTATGTGTTATTCTGATGTATAAGCTATATTATTGTAAAGTTTCATTAAAATCCATTCAGTAGTTTTTGCGTGAAAGAGTAACCAACATCCATACATCCATACATCCATACATACAAACTTTCGCGTTTATAATATTAGTAGGATAACGTAGCTTTTCCACCACTGAAAGATTTTTCAAATCAGTTCAGTCAAGTTCAGAGCCCATTTAATGCAAATACTTGTCGTGAGTACTTGCACAGACATCATCTAATGGCCAGGATAATACATCTTGCTTTGAAATATAATCCTGTGGAATTAGAGATGTGCTGGCATCAATCTATCATCACCAATGACTGTCGACTGTCCTGGCTAACAAGCCTGATGTGCCATATGATGAGAACTCTGTGAAATCTGACAAACAACTTAAATAACTTTATTCTACTGATTAAACCGGACTTGACCACCCGTTTGGTTACTATTTGTGCATCACTACATAGTATAAGACAAAGTCGCTTTTTCAGTCCTTGTATCCTTACGTCCCTATGAAAGTTTAACTCTTCCAAACTACGCAACAGATTTTGATGCAGTTTTTTAATAGATTATTCTATTCAAAGATAGAGTGATTGAAGAGGAAGGTTTGTATGTGTAAAAACATTCGTTAAATAGTGAGTAAATACTGCTTTCCCGTGCGAAGCTGGGGTGGGTCGCTACTTTTGTAATAATTCGACAACCCAGGGCCGACTATCCTGGTGCCGCAGAACGAGGATATGTTATCTCCAATGATGGAAATAATATACGGTGGTAGAAGTAAAAGTTTTTATGTTTTGTTTTGCTATTAAAACAATTATGCCTAGTTAAGACCGATTTTAATTGATAGTCTACCCTAGGCTTATTTAAATAAGTGATGAGTTGACGAAAATACATCATACAATGATTTTTCCTACTTTTTAACAAAAAAAAATGGTGCAAAAAGTATAAATCTTGTGTGCCCGACTGTACTTATTTCCGGTAGATTCTTGACATGAACTGTTTTATTTCAGTAACTGTAGGGTATAAGCAATAATCTAATATACATTAGAACTTTATTGGTTATCAGGCCAGGGTTCATACAAAATTGCCCATCATCCTTTGCAGAAAAGAAATGGGCTAAGCACGTAGCCTTTTTTTGGGAAATCATCAAATGATCTCTCCCGCTGTGGGTGCAGCGTGAGGGAGTGTCAAACTCTTACTGACTTAAACCCATCATGTTCCTTCTTGATCCCTTCATTTACCAGAGTTGCGGTAACTCTTTCAAACAATCCCGCAGCCCTCTGTAGTCTTTGTAAAAGGTTTTACGCCTTTTCAACCAGTCTTAAAAAATAAATATTATGCAAGTTATTGCGCTTGTATAGACAAGTTGTTTCTTCATTAGCATTTAAAGACTAATTATGTCAAGCGTCTATCAATTAAAAGGTTAGCGGATGTTATTGTCACAGCATGGTGGCTTTTTTAAGCAATACGTGCCTTGTGTAATTATATATTTATTCTTTAGTTTTGTCATGTAATTCTGCAGGCTCTGCGGCTTATTCTCTATGTTCCAAATACTATGATAAATAAGTTTACAGATAATTATGTGGTTTTGATTAATTAAACTACATTTCTACTGGATTTATCTTCTACAATGTGTTTCACTTCTCCAAATTAAGTTTCTATCGCTTTCTTGGTAGGTACGAAATCATTAAGTGCCCAAGTGCTACCTTTGTGGAAGGAATATCACTTTTACTTTCTGACCCACCTTTAGTCCACCTATACTTTCTTCTGGCAACCTTCGTGTTCCAGGATCGAGGTAATTTACTTCACTAACCAGTAACCACATCTATCGATACCTATTTACAAATAACAGAAACAAAACAACCTTATTCTTAAACGAAGTAGAAACAATTCCCAACCATCTAGTTTACATCAAAGCGTACAAAATTCATCATGATTCGATTCTTATCTCGATACCGCCGAAATTCCTACAATACTCGACTAATTTCGACAATACTCGACTAATTCCGACAATAGTCGCCTCGGTGCCGTTAGTCGATCACAATGGAGTTATCGAGTGGAAATAATCGCAATCGCTTTAGAATCGATACGGTAAAACTTGTGGATAATCAGGTCCTTCCTTATTGTCGTGTAAATCTGCTGAACAGGATCTAGAATCTAGATTTTTTGACTGATTTCAGCTAGAAATGAATTTTAATTCGATTTTTCCTGTTCACTTGAACTGTTTTGCAAAATTTGAAGAGTTCTATTAACCAGACAATGCGGTATTATAACCTAGATAGTCAAGTATGTATGGTTTCTCTAGGTTAACCTATACCAGATAATGTCATATCTAATTGGTAGTTACATCTTTGTTCTACGAAATATCTAGACAGAAATTAAAGACACAAAATAAAGAAATATAGGAAAGCCCATAAAAATTTGTGAAAATATCTTCAGACAAAAACGTATACAGTTAATCAATCAATTTCGCGCCATAACGCCATTTATGTCACTCTATTTAAGGTCATGACCATAAAGAAGCATAGACAATCGCTAGGTTTTTTTTTTAATTCTTGCCAGCCTGTGTTAAACATAAAATGGTTAATAGTACTCTGATGCACTTGTGGAGGGAAAAATTGACATCTGCGAGTGACCTTAACGCGTGTCCATTTTTTTGCAATAATATAACAAGAATTGTAGATATGCAGTTTATTTTTATCATCATCATCATACAAATGAGATATGTCTTCGTCTTCCATACTCTTTTATTAGAGGTGCTAGGTACTTCAGTCCATCGCCATATTACCTTAAGAGGTGTTTTACCGTGGTTTTACCCCAGTCCCGATGGAACCTCCTCCCGGATCGGGATAAAAGATAGCCCACGCTAAGCGATAGTGTAACTTCTCAACAGTGAAAGAATTTTCCAAATGGGTTTGGTAGCTCCTACAAACAAAAAAATGTTTCTCTTTATTACCTTAGTAAAGGTACATAAATTAGTAAAGATAGTCTTACATGTTCGTCGAATATTTTGAGTATCTTCATGACTTCTTCTTCCACACTCTTCTATAAGACGTCCTTGCAACCTTTATACTCTAATTCTTACTAATGGCGGCCCATACAAATGCTGAGCAAATCTAAAGTCTGACACTAGGTGACTTGACCAAGCACATTAAAATTAACTAGGCCACAACTCCTAAGGTTATAGGGCATGAACAAATTGAGCTACACAGGTATAAAACCTTCAATTATGATAGAGATAGCTTCATAAACTATGAACTTCTAATAAGGAGGATTTATGCGCAATTATTTTGGTGTATAATTGAGCTTTTATGATGGTCGGTCGTTTGTAGAGTGACATTTAAATAGTGTGGAGTAGTTTATGGTAGGAAATGTTTTGTGTTTGAATAAGAACTGATTAAAGAGAGATCTAGTAAAGTCTGTGTAAATGAAAAAGATTAGAAGATTAAATGGGCCAGACAAAATAATTATGTTATTTGATAAAAGGAGAAGAGGAAATCTCCAATGAGATAAGCTGTTCTCCAAATTGTCACTCCAGTTAACTATTAGGATATGTTTGATCTCATATACGCAAAAACTACAGAATGGAACTCGACAATAATTATATTTTTTTATACATCAGAAAACACATAAGTAGTCAACACATAAGTCTTCTCACCGGACGAGGTAAAAATCGCGAATGAAAGCTAGAACCCCTTTTTTTAACGACTTAAAAAATCATCAAATGACCCCTCCCGCTGTGGGTTAGCAGCGGTGAGGGAGTTTCAGACTCTTACTGACTAAAAACCGTCGTGTTCCGTCGTAGGCCTCTTACCTACCAGGGCCGCGGCAACTCTTTCGAACAATCCCGCAAAGCTAGAACCCCTTAGTTAGACAGACCTAACTTTGCATACATTAGCACCTAACACGCAGGTCTACACCAATATCACTAGAACCTCACTCCTAAATTCTTGATCTAACACACCCAAAACGCTCTTAACGTCACCTCACATGATCAAGTTGATATATTGTTTATGGTAGCATGGCATAGTGAGTTCTTTAACCTTTAACTCCAGTAAATGTGTCACGGTGGCCGGTTGACGGCGCGCTTTTTGCGAAACCAAACCAGAATACAATGTGACTGGGGTACGAGTTGTGATTGATATTATAATAATAATAAATTATATCTTAATTTTAAACACAAGTCCATTTCTTTACAAAGTAGAAAAAATAAACAGTTGTAGTGATAAGTACCTAATCGTATTTGTTGGAAACTTAAGTAGTAATGTGAAATTCTTTCAGTACCTAGGTAATTAAGTTCTTTCTAAGATACCTAGTCTCATATGGCATTATTTCCTCACAACATGATTTGCCAAATAGATTGGCGATTTCAAATGAGTTTCCTATCATAACTTGGCTTCTCAGAAGTTCTCCATTTGACGCCTTGGGTAGGTGCGGTAATGGTATATTCATTCATGTGGAGTTATTCACTGTCGTGAATTCATGTGTAGCTAACTTCAGAGAGGCAAAGATACTCGAGAAAAATTGTAATTAAAAACAAATGTGACAGGGGCAAGATTCTGATCATGTTGATAATGACCGCTCTAGAGAAAACACAGGACACCATTTGTCTTTATAATGTCCTGTAACTAATTCTACATATGGATGATAATAAAAATGCGTAAAATAAATATATCTAAATAAAATTAGGTATTAATTAATAAGCTCACCAGAGCTTAGTAATTCGGAATCAATTATTATACTTTTTTGAGAATTAAGATGAACAAAAACTCAGGTAACACCACATTACAATGTACGCATTCATATCGCATACATTAGAATAATGACATCATTTCAGTCTAGACTGTATGATAGACTGTGCGTCTAGTGATTGTCCAAGCTAGTTAGACTGACAATGTACTTGTTCAGTTATTCCGTCTGCAAGTGGGTGAGTGTTGGTGATAGATTATTGTCCAAAGATTTGTGGTTTCAGATGATATTTTTTCCTGTATTACAACTGTATTTTCTGACCGTCTTTTGGTGCAGTATTTTCCTTGAAAATTGACAGCTGTCAACTACACAAAACATTCGGCCTGATTCTTACTACTACTTAAGTTATATCTACTTAGTTTATGTTTCTACGGTTCAGAGTACCTAATCGTCATATTGTTCATACAGTTTTTTTTAGTTCCCTTTTTTAATCTACGCCTTTCAACGGCCTCACTGCTTTCCTGGCGCGCGTCTTCTTTTCCAAACGTTTTCTTTCCAGAACGCATATATTTCGGTAGAAATTACCATCTTTATGCTTCATTCAAATGGGTGATGCCTCGTTGACATCTCACAGTACAGTGTTACCAACATAATAAATAGCCAGTAGACGTTGTACCAAAGAGTTTCATTGTACGACTATGACACGCCACCCACGCACGCACCTCTGACTCGAAGTTTCACTAGACAGTACTTGATTGCGAAATATAGTTATATTTTGATTATGTTATATCCAAGACTGAATATCTATGATAAAACTTATCGTTAGTTCCTTCTCTGGGTCGTGTTTAAGCTTCCTGTGAAATGCCATCAAAATTGATTGAACGGTTATAGGTTCAAAATACTAGGTTAACGGACACACTTAAAATTCTAGTTACGCGTATTGAACTTGAGTATGCTACCACTAGCTTCCGAAAGCCGTTTCACCCACGTCCCGTTGGCCACTCCTAGCACCTGGATAAATATGTAGTCTTCCTCGGTAAATAGGGTATCTAACACTGAAATATTGTTAAAGCTTTACTCTTCAGCTATATAATTTTATGCATAGAGTGCCTTTCCTTTCACTAGCTAGGGTAGGCGTGTATAGGTCCCGATCAATTTCAGTCATATTAATTCAATGGTTAAATAAAGCTTCAAAACCAAAAAGAGTTATTTCAGAATCCATTTATTTTCACATCCAATCCGATAATACACTCATAACACTCTCTAAAACAATCAAAAACAGCCAAAACCCAAATAGGTGTTGGCAGACACACCAAAAAAGATCAAATTGTATTTTGATACCAGCTCCAACTATATTGAAACACGTATTCCAAATAATTGGGATCATTAGGCAAGTCCGAGTTCCTAGAAACAGATATTTAGATCCATTTTGAAAGTTCAGTTAGGTCCAAGTAATGTTCAGTGTTGCCAAAGAAAAAAAAACTGAAAATACCGCAAATCTTATTTATTCGATTTAAATTATGTTTACTGTAAACTTAATTGGGTATCTTGTTGGGTTTTTGTGTTTGTAAATTTTGGATTTTATTTTTTGGTTTTATTTTTAGTGAGATCGTTGGAGTCTAATCCTTTGCGTTTAGAAGCAGATAGGATAGGATTATAAAATTTGAAGCTTAGCTAATTCTTTATATCAATGTTTTTTCTTGTGCTGCCTCATTATCAAAGTCAAATGTTTTTATTTCAAATAGGAATTTGCAGGCTGCTATGAAACATCGCGCATTGCACGGTTCCAAAATGTTGATCTTTTTTACGGAAATTATCTTTGATATCATGTCACAGACTCACTCTTTTCTGCCAGTCATCCTTATCGGCCTTTTTATTATCCCACTGCTGGACAAAGGCCTGAGAAGTAGTTGACTATTCTAATCGCGTATCCAAGGCACTCCTTAATTTTCGTAGAAACGGAACATAAACTAGACCATCCAGGTCATCAAGAAACCACCCAATCAAGATTCAGCGACACCACAAACCCGTGACGTCAGCCACCACAAACAAATGACTCTCGTCATCACACCCAGGACATTGACCTCTCAAGTGAGTGACTAATGAGTAACGTAGTGGCTATCACTCGCTTCGGTCAGCCAACAATAACATACCTTCAGATCTATTGTGTTTTTATAGCCACAAGCCACTAGCCATTCAGCCCTGTGTAAGAGATATTGCAGAAGTATTAAGTACCTACTTTTGTACGCCATTGGGTGTGGTTCTTGTCTATAGCTAGAGAAGTTACGAGAGTAAAAACATTTATAGAGGAATATGGAAGATTCTACTTCTCTATGAATGAACCTTAGTCTTAAATGTTTAACAAACAAAAACAAAATGTATACGTTTTAATACTGTAAAATGCCTAAACCTGTTCTTAATTACATTATAATAATTATGGTTCATTAATGCAGTCATTTCCACCCGGAATTAATTAAGCAGCACAAGTTTTCCAAAGCAAAAAGGCTAAAACACAAGCCATTACTAAATGAAATGACAGCTGTCACTCACACGTCAATCTGTCAAACGATTGGAATCTTCGCGCGCCATCGTTAGCGAAGTTACGGCTGCGTTCCTGTTTATTGTTTTGTGATAAATAGGTGATATGCTATAACAAATACATTAACCTATTAGAACATAGGTGAAGGCTTTATTGTATTCTTTTTTTGAACCGTTACTTCTAGTACTTTGAGCTTATAGTACCAGAAGGTTTAAATGTCGAACAGAAGTGCTGGACCCTTAGAGTAATCTAGCAACCGGAGCCGCCATGAATAGTTCAATGCATTTTAGTTCACATCGTTATCCATGCGGACTCGGACAACAAAACTGACATATAGACCCAAGATTTTAAGGCTTTTCCATAATTGAATATTCAATTCCTAAGTCAACTTCCGAAAATTCTATTGTATTTTCTTCAAACCAAAAAGCAATACAGAAAACACTGAGACAGCTATGTGCCATGACTTCAACGACGAGGCATGGTTACACAAAGTGAACCTTCTGCTTCATATTTGCATCATGACACCATGTACCAACACTCACTACTTTTCCGTTACCGTCTCTAGCTAATAAATTATCTTTAAATACACACTTACCTATTCTATTATTTTTTTATTTCTACATACATTTTCAAACATAATGTAAAGAACCTAGCGATCTTTGTGCCTCTTTCATGCAATTGTTGCCCAAATTTCAATATTATGATTTATTTTCCACCCACACTAGTCTGGCTGTCATTGGATGCAAGTATTTCACTACGAACGAGTTATTTAGTCGTATCGATTAATCATAATGAATCGATCTTTTTTGGCTATTCGTATTTTAATGCAATTGTTGGATTAGATGATTCTTAAGCGCGATGATTTTAGTTTCATCTACGGTCAATATTAAGACCACAGTCATCATCGTCATGTCCCGAGCCTTTTTCCCAACTATGTTGGGGTCGGCTTCCAGTCTAACCGGATGCAGCTGAGTACCAGTGTTTTAATATTAAGACTACAAGTACTTAGGTGTATTATATTTTTCGATTACCTACGTTCGTTAATTACTAAGCTTTACTTTCTATATTTTTATATGTCCATAAAAATCGACTTATTTCTCTGAATCTGGAAGTAATCCGTGGGAAAGATTCCAAAGTAAGCTTTCAAAGTATTATATCTTTCAGAAGCAATATAATTTAATGGCAATAAACCGAACAAAAAAGCTAGAAATCTAGTCCAAATACAATTAAAACCAATGTATTTCATTTTTAACGACATTTAATAAGGAAATGTTCTAAAATGGACAAAATTAATTATAACACGAATTCCAATGACTGTCCATCAAATCTGTCATTGAAGATTTCACATTGAACTTGTAGAGCAAGTTTGTAATTTTCTAAGAAAACTAATGATAGCTAATAGTAATATACGGAAGTGGGTTTGTTTGTTACGCTTTCATAATAAAACAGTGGTAAAACGGTTGAATCAATTGATATTTTGCACAGACATAAATGAGGCACTGGATATCATAGACAACTTTTTGTTCTGGTGCAAGTCAAGCCTTTCGTACATTGGGCTATGAGAGCACTCGATGCCTGAAACATAATCATGGCTGAAAGGGGATAGGTCCCTTAGAACCCAATGTGGAAATCTCTGGGTCAGACATATACCTAGTCTAGTATTCGATGGGGCAAATACTCCGGAACGCAGGCAAAACCGAATGAAATAACAAGCGTGTTATTAATACTTTTAATTACCAACTAATGTTTCCTGTTAGGTAAAAGCTGATCTGTTGCAGAATTTTGGCGATAACCACATAAATCGGGCAATGATTTGCTACTAACTGTAGTTTCGTAACCAGGTCGTTTTAGTAATTAAAATTTAACGTGGGCTGGTAATAATAGTGCGTCATCAGAATATAAGAGTAATGGGATAGTGTTGTTTTTCTATTTTTAGAATAATTGAGAAGATCTCGTTTTTGAGATATCTTGATTTAGCCATGCCAAATTACAGCTGGCTAAGGTTTAATTGGCCTAGAGGTTGAATCCTGCCTGACCTGCCTTTCAAGAGCGAATATGCTGCTTTGATTCCAGGTCAGGCAAGAGAAAACCTGGACTAAAAGTCTGAAATTGCCAACAGCCGTTCATCTATCTTGATGATTCAAGCTCATTCCTTCTCTGTGTGAGAAGAGTCCTGTGCCCTATAGAGTGACAATAAAAAGATGTCGGTGAAGTCGTATTTCCACTGCATTTAAATAAATACCTAACCGTCTTTGTTAATACGGGAAAACTATGAACGGCAAAAAAAAACCATTGAATTTTCGGTTTACTCAGCTAAGCGGTTTCCACAAGGAAAAAATATACCTAAGCTTACATTGCATCAAATGCACAACACAACGACGGCTAACCGTAAAGTTAAAAGTTAACCCCAAATGACTTGTGCAAGTGGTTAAGGAAAATGTCGCGTATAAACTGTATAACACTTTCTACGTTCACAGAACACTTGACACAGGTGTTACCGTGACTCATGCCATGCTGAAGTATTGCCAAATAGTTGCCGGTAATCCTTACTACAGACTTGTGACGCCAAAAATGATTGCAGAGTATATATTAAAGATTGAAGATAGTAACTTGAATTTTAACTCCCGTTTTTCTTGGTTTTGTCTTAAGTTTGAGTCTACATTATTAGTGATAGGTGATAGCTAGATAAACAGGTACGTCTGTATGAATATAAGCTGAATAAATTATTTGGGAGCAAATCGTAAAGCTCTGCTTGTCCGAAATTGTGTTACATGGAGTACCTATAATGTTAAGTTCTACTGCTCGGAAGATGTGTTTTCAAATATTAAGTGTGTACTAATTTTTAGTAGGTAAGCGTGGAAATATGGTCACTATTATCATGATTACGATAAGGAACGAAACGAGCTCTTAAGAATGAATGAAGCCTTCTTACAGGAAGCCTAGGATAGCCTTATAGCTCAAGAACTATTTTATTGGCGGTTGTTAACCATAATGCAATTCTCTGCAATAGTGGTAACCATAAACATACAATTATAAAGAGGATCTATCGATACCTTGGCGCCTCATTCTTTGGCGGTTCTGAAGAAGGTGGAATTTATTCAGACGTAAATGATTCAGTGACTAATATGGGCAAGTGAATTTAGGAATATAACATTGTAATTAGAGTCCTAAATCGGACTAAATTCTTATTTAAATCGCTTATTTAGGACTCCTGAATTTCTGAAAAATTTGTTGAGTGCAATATAATTATTTTTTGCCTTTGGATTTTTTAAAGTTTTTGACCTAGGCTTCATACAGCATTTAAATAATTATTTTTATGACCTCACAATTTATGTAATATCTGCTACTTATTCCAAAACGAATTAATTTCGAAACGATCAATTTTATCGTCTCACATATGAATGATAGTAATAAATCTAATCTGTTCATTGTTTGTGGGTTTGTTTGTCACACCAGTTTTATCATTTAATTGGCACTACGCTAGTGGCGTAATTGCTGGTACCTTTCCACTGAGACTGTGGACTTCAGAACATTTTTTTGGATTGATGATTCGTGTGTGGATTTGTGGAGATTGGATAAGGAATCATATTAATTTTAATAAAATATTATACTTACTTTATTATGAAATAAAATCGAGATCGTCATATTTTCGCCGTGAATGGCTAAGAAAGATTTAAGGTTTTAGTTAGAATGAAAAATATTGAAAATTAACAGTATTTTATCATAAACGTCCTGGATATGTTGGTGTAAAAAAGGACTTAAATTCAGCTAAACACTTTACTGTAATTAGCCCAAGTCACCACTCTCAGTAGCAGCACCACATACAAATTTCGACAGTCGTTACGTATTCCACATACACATACATACATACATACAAGATACTTGTTTATACTTATAGAAAGTTGCTCCCAAATCAGCCTGCTTGTCAACATTACTCAATACAAACCGAGATAGATTACAATCAGGACACTGACAGTTGCAATATCATCTTTATTGCCTTGGCATAAAGGTCAATGTAGATTTTATCGGCCGCAAATATAAGTTTGTCGCGAATGCCTTTTGATTGGGACACCGATTTTTTAGGATTTGATTTGAATATAATGTAGTGCATAATAAGATTGGTGATGGTGATTAGAGTTTTTGATTTAATTATTTTTTCATCTGTGCTCTTCTTGGTAGGTTCTTATCTAGTGCGAAATTCAGAACTGTAGGTAGAACTTACAGAAAAAAATAAAAATAAAATTCAATACCTACCTTAAAAATATCCTCAGTATATTGTTCATTCATTACTTCAGTATATCTTTTCTGCAGGTTTCTTATACCTACGTAAAATAGTGAAAAAATCTTGGTATTCGTTCAGTTTGCAGAATGAGCTAAAATATCTATATTGCACTGATAACCAAAAAACGTAAAGAAGTACGGGTTACAATTAGGTTTACCCAAAACTCTTGTGAAAACGCATGTCTCATCAATCTAATGTTGAAGTTCCTTCTACATTCCATCTAGCCAGTGCTAATTGACCACTATTCCTAACGCCTAACCCGCATTCCATTTTCAAGCAGTTTGCCCACGCGCACGATCAGCTGACCACAAAGGCGGGCGCGCGGAATCAATCACGTACTTCCAAGAACATAACGGTCGCGCGCCATTTTACTTTTTACTTTCTTTATGGCGTTCCTTTTTCGAAATTTCGTAATTAAGACCTTTTTTGTGAACCAAAAAGTATTTTGTTAAGAACGCGCTTTATTTCCTTGCTGGCTGATTTATCGCGCTATTTTGATGCCCTTTGCTGTATGAGTATTTTAATTACATAATTTACGGAATAGGTCGTTGGGTTGTGTCCTGCTTTGTTTTAATTTTAAAGGCGAGATTCTACTGGTGTGCAATGTGACGCACGCAAATGTTCCTTCTTCTCGCTCTAGAAAACAGTAGCAAGTTGTATGCAAACATTTATAAACTGAAACCATTTTGCGCGATCAATTTTGGTGGAATCTCGCCCTTAGACTATAAGTTTACTTTTTTTAATAACAATGTAATCCCGGGGCTTTTCCATATGCCGAAGAAATTTTCATTTCCATTCCATTTTCCGTATTAAGCAATCACTTTTCAGATTATATCATAGAGCTGCAATGCACTTTATCTCTTACATTATTTATAGTGTTTCTGTGAATCAGTGAAACTCAGCACGATATGCAATTAATAAAACGAAAGCTACTCCATTACTTTTGTTATTTTAATAAGTTTTTTCAAGTGTTTTTTTTCAACTGGCAATTCTATGACACGCTTTATTCGAAAATCGAAAGAACAAATTCGAATTAGGAAGGTCATTAGACAAACAGAATCCATATTTCCGGGCGAGAGGCTGGCAACACTCGGCACCCCGCCATCTTGCCCGAGGCGATACAGCCAATCGGCGTGCGTTCTTTATTCAAAAACTACTTTTGACACAATGCACTTTTATTATTTTATATTCAGTGGACATTTTCATTGTGTTTGAAAGTAATTGGTTATTCGTGCTCATAGTTGAGTATATGTATAGCTTTTTTATTGAATAATTTTACTTTTATTAAGTAGGTATCCCAGCTAACAATAACTTTAATACATACTTTATCCCTAATTTTTGCTTTCGTTTTCCTTGAAAGCTACAACTATTTTATCCAAGAACTGGATAAACAGCTATAGTTCTTTCATTAAAACTTCATTTTGACCACTTCATTTCGAACGCAATCCATCACCAGCCGAGCACAGATCTATCCAAACTCTTTCAAGTAACTTTGAAGTCTAGTCTAAACTAACCCTCGGCTATTAAAGAACACATATACATAAATATAATCTTTTGTATATGTATACAGCCGGAGGGCACGCGGAGACAGGGCGGCACTACGGCGGAAATTAACGAAAGTGGTTTCAAATCCCTTCGTGTCAAGGAGGTGTTGCCAATTGAAAAAATTGTCAATATGATTCAATTTGGCAGTGGGAGAATATGGTGATTGAGAATTTTGGGAATTGATAGGCAGAATATGTATGTATGTATACCTAAGTAGGAAATGTATCATCCGTCTAAAGCCTAATCGCTTGAAGCCCTTTTTTTGGTGGGAAATCATCAATAGACCTCTCAAGCTGGTGGGTGGTGGGTGCAGCGAGAGGGAGTGTCAGACTCTTACTGACTAAATCCCAAATCCCACCATGTTCCTTCTTGAGCCCACTGTGTACTATTGCCGCGGTAACTCTTTCGAACAATCCCACAGCTTCGCTTGTAGTTCTGAATATATGATACCTACAAATGTTGACAGTTTTGGTACAGATAAAGTTTAGCCACATAGCGAATATTTAGACGGTATCAGACTTAGTTTTTTTTTTTCGATTGATAATACTCTAATTGGCTATATATACTCTATTTGGCTAAATAACACGCAAAATTAGGATATCCTACCACACCTCTGTCTCCAAAACTACTAACGTCATCTAAATACAAAAAAAATGCCACCTCATTTATAACCAACAAGATTAGCATTAATAAACCCATTAAACATAATACTGTAACATTGTCGGTACATAAGGCGCTACACACCACTGATCACCAATCGCGGCGCTGTCTACTAATTAGCGGCCTCAGGGTGGGGTGAGGTCATACTATCGGTTTTTGCAATGTTGAAAAGTTGGGGCGAGTTGCGATCGAGTTCTGTGTGGAATTGGTTGAGTGGTTGTGTTTGAAAATTTTGGGTTATTCTAGTCAGTGTTTGGTTTAGGCTCCTTCATAATAAAAGCTATCAGAATTTTATTTCTTTTGTGGCTATTTTTGTGTCTTACCTACTCCTGTTTGTCGCATATGGAAGATTAATTAATGGAACGCTCTCTATTAATATTCTATATCTATATTGTTCTAATCTATGGAAATGGTTCATTTAAGTACTTAATCAGCCATTTAAAACCATATCTGACGTTATTTTCCCTTATTACAAAAGACAGATAATTCGAGAAATTCTCACTTGTAATTCACTTACCCAATCACGAATAGTGCAAATAGTAACCATTTCAATACTAAAAAGGGTCACATAAATCGAATATCAATCGTAAGGTCGAGAGCACATGGTTACCCCGAGGGCGGATCGCCCGCCCTCCGGCAGTCTGAGCCGAGCACGCGACGCGCGCGATCGTAAACCGAGCTTTACGATTCCTTTACGATTTTACCGATACATCGATTAAAAATCCGATTCCCAATCGATTATTGTGATATAAACTTCAAATATAAAAGTCAGCATTCCAAATCATATTATTGTTTCTCTCATTATATTAATCACAACATAGGTTTGTTAATTAAAAAATAGTAATAGTAATGTCGGTTTGTAACTTCCCGTTATGTAGTAAAATTGTTCATCAACTACTAGTTTCTCTATTTAATAATAATGATTTGATACAGCGTGCTGAATTGGTTTAATCGATTTTATTTGCAAACGATATTAAAATTTAGTGATGGGCACGAGCGCGTATCGACGTAATTAGTCGATAAACGAAATTGTCTGAAATTAATTACTTGTATTAAATGAAAAGCTATTGCTAGTAATTAAAATATTTTGTTAATAGTGCTTTCGTAGATTCGTTGTAATAACTTTTGATCGTTTAGCTGTAGGTATATATTGTATAGGCCGAGCGGCATTGTTTATCTTTTGTTTTTACTTTCGCAATCGTCGGCCGGCCGATTGATTAATACGTTTCATTAAAATATCATTAGTCACACTTTTTATCTAGATACAATTTAATGATAGTGACTTTTGTATTGCTAATACCACCAGGTGTTCAAATAAGTTTTATAGTCGGGGCCTAGTTTTTACTCTGTAGGTATTATTACAAGAGTATTTTAGTTCCGCCCCATCCATGTAGGTTCCTAACCAAATAAATTGCAAGCTCAAAGCAGCTATTAAAACAATGTCTATAAGCACTCTTCATGAGCTAATTCTGACATCATCACGTATGCTTCTTAAGTACTATTAAGTGTAGATTGCATCTCGTTTTGAACTTAATAGGGTAGCACGTGAGTCGACAAACTATCGACATAAATCCGCCACTCGGTAATAAATAAAAAAAAACCATCCAGTAGTCGGTATTCGGTCATCGAGCCGGCGCACAAGCCAGCAATTTAAAAAGCAATCACTAACCGATTGTAGCCCGAATCGCCCGCCTTTTAAGGGACCGGTAATTATCGATACTCGAACATTTACATATCAGTTTTTTGACATTCGCTTTCACCTCACTATTACGGCAATAAATTGTTTTAGCCGCGTATCGACTAATTCATAATTATCGCGATAATCCGACGCTTATCGCGATTTAAATTAACTTGATGAATGAATCGGTAATTAATAATAAATTATTTATTGATATATTTGTGATTGCGTTCCTGTTTTGTTAAAAAAGTTTCATTAATAAATAAGAATATATTATTTCGCGCTGAAAGACTTGGTCGTAAATCATAGCTAACATTAGCAACTAATATTGTTGGAATATAATACATAATAATTTATTTTTGCGTAGATAAATTATTACTTCTATAAAGAACCTAAATTAAGTCATTAATTAAAATCCAAAGATATTACCAAACTCCAAGTTATTTAAAAAATACCTCTATATACCAAAAACATGTGTAAAATAATCAAGTTATGTTAAAAAGAACATTATAGTGCTCTTAACATAAGTTAAGAGAAATAGTTTTTGTGTGAGGTGTATCAAAAGCTTCGGCGCTGGCGTACGTGGATTTATCCAGTGTGATCGAGGTGCAGGTAATTAAAAAAAATATAAAATATTGTAGATAATAATTAGAAAAAAGCAAAAAGATTCTCTCCGGCGGGGAATCGAACCCCGGTCTCCCGCGTGACAGGCGGGGATACTGACCACTATACTACCGAAGACTTGTTGTGAAAGGGCGAAATAGCTGTTCAAATGTTATAATATACAATTTGTATTGGTTTAACTTTATGATACAGAACCATCAAACACCTATGCAAACAATTTTTCTGCGGTTATCGTAGAAAATCATTTATTTTCGTTCATTTATCTACTTATCGATTATTTTCCCTACCTGCATTTTTCATTTAGCTTAATTCCTATTCTCACTATTAACTTAACTTTGAACATTGAGGCAGCCATGTTTTATTCCATTTAATCACACCTGTCTAATTTTTTTTTATATAACAGTAGATAGCTGGTAGGTTTTCATATACATAATAATATAAACTAGGCACCTAATAAGAAATATCTATCAAAGAAGTGGGTACATAAAGAAGAAAATATTTTATATTTACCGAAACATAAACCAAAAATTCATCCCACTTTCACCATATTGTTTCACCAACAAGTCAATGATAACAAGAATAACTTCAAACAATGCATAATTGCTCGATACCACTCGGTATGTTAATGAGACATACATCTGAATCGATTTATTATTGCATTCGAATAGAGACGTACGCTTAATACACATTCCGCGATTGATTGATGGCGAGTATCCGATTGTAACCGTAAATCTATTCGATTAGATTGGCTATCGATACTGCAATCGAGATTACGAAGCTTTCCTTTGCTTGTTTGCATGACTTGTGAAGTATAGCCTTTTTATGTGTTTATGAGCTGAAGAAATCTTAAAAAAAAATTGTCAGGTCTCCAAAATATTGTAATAAATACAAACGGTATACCTACTTAATATAGTATGGTATAGATATGGTATGGTATGCACTTTCTAAGTAGGTATATCTTGGACACCAATGGCTGATAAGATAAAAAGGTGAAGGAAAACACCTTGAGGAAAATTATATAGTCTGAAATCATCAACCCGCATTGAACAAGCGATCCTTCTCCGTGTGAGAGGAGGCCTGTGCCCAGCAGTGGGACGATAAAAAGGCTGTAACAGTAACAATATGATATTTAAATAAGTTACTTTCTAATTGTACCTAATAACTTAAATCAGAAAATAAGTTGTATTTTTATCGCTTTAAACATCAACTAAAGGCGATAAAAAAGAAACTGTGCAAAGCCAAGATTGTAACACACAATACGAAAAGCAATATATTTTATTTAACACCATCGAACAATAGGATTTCAAACGCCATTATTTCGCATTTTATCTCAAAACATAGTCATATACATCATATAATATTTTCTATTTTGACAGCTAAAGCTATGAAATACAGTTAGGCAGTATATCTGTCTATTTATCACGTCGCCGATTTATATGTGTGTCTATCAAGCTTCCTAAATTATGGGTATAGTGCACAGAGAACAAAATGACAAGCGGAGGTGCCATAACGACAAATCGCCTAAGAAAATAGCGCGCCAAAATGCGTTTAACCGGGAAATAGGAACGTTACTGCTTTCGCCATAATACGTCTTCTTTGGACCCGATCAGTTTTTGTAATATCAAAAATCGTTGATAGATGTCTCAAAGGCCCCCAATGCCTCGTTAGTTCACTCGTAACTGATCGTTTTGGTCATGGCCAACGTACGTATTTGACCTAGAAGAAGGCCTGACCTACCCACCTATTGCATCTCCGACATCATTCCTGATTCCGTGGTATAGTGTCTCCATCTTAAAGTCACCCAACACGCGTTGACCCCGCGACCTGGGTAAACAATACCTCCTTTCACCTCCACGCATAGACAATATTAAGAACGTATTTATTTTTGTTTAATCAAGATTGTCTTTTGATTTCCCAATAGGCCGTTTGATGGTATCGGTTGAATACTTTTTATTGTAGGCCTTTTTTGATTGAAGGTGATTTTATTTAATTTTGCCATTTATGTTCAGAGAATATTTTGCAACGGAAAGAAGAAAATAAAGTTTTGGTAGATAAATCAATTGAATAGCAAAATTATGCGACTTTTGTTATTTCATAACTGTATTAAAGCGATTAACTTTTATTGAACTATAACTTACACCTACCTACTTAATAAATTGTAGCTGACGATAGACGGATATAATTAAATTCAATGTGTCTAATTAAGGCTTTAGTTTTACCTAATGCAAAAGTAGCAAAATAACTTGTTTTATATTATATAAAAAAATCACATGTCTCACTTTAAAAAACTTCTTCTAATAAACTTACTCAATCTAACGAACAAAATAACACAATTAATTATAAAATATAATATTCTAATTTAATTAAGTTCCCTCCTATCTTACTATGGTTACGCGCATAAATCAAGTGAACAGAATCAGAGCACTTGCAACACGGCGCGCGCGCACGTAGCGTCGGCAACGTCATCTTATACTTATTGGCTTGAGTTAAGAAGAGTAGCTCTAGAAGCATAGAACCTTAGTATTGGTTACCAAATAACTGCTTCCCGTAGATCTTCGTATTCTGAAAGAAAATTCAGTTATCGAGTTCAAACTACCCCATTATAATGTCATCTATGTAAAATCTGTCATCTGCTGTATGTTGACTGAACTTGTACAAACATGTATCACAAGTTTGTACAAATACAGTATAGATTTTAATACCTTATTTCATAAGAACATACGACTTTTAACTATTTGGACAATAAGATGAGGTTACAGTGAGACAGTCTCTTATGTATTTAAAGTTAAGGATAAAGTACAAAGTTAAGGCTAAGCGGCGAATATTCAAAGACGCGAACGAATTTTTTTTTTGTAATTTTTTGTATAAAGAAGCTTATTCTAAGAAGTATACCCACACTTATTTCAATGACAATGACTAATCAAGGATCTCCCTGTCAAATTAACCTACGTCTAGACGTTCTAGTGTTATTTTCTGCCAACAAGCTACATCAAACTATACATTTTGATGAAGTAGATTATAATAAAAGAAATTCCGCGATGACAGATACTTTTGACAGACTTTATTGGTCAATCAAACTTTCCCCGGAGGCCAGACTTGAAATATCACTTCTAACCATTTACGGCTGTTTATTAGTTACCTGCTAATGTTTCAAACATTAAACTATGATGAATGTGGACCAATTAATAAAAATTAATGACCAATAAAAAATTTTTTTGTAACATTTTTGCGCTACTACTACTCGGTACCTACAATTAAGTATGTAGCACCTATGTCATCATATCACGACAAGTTTTCACCACATCCGGTAACAAGATGCATAAATTAAAACAGATAATAAATAAAAAAAACTAGATCGAAAGTAATCGATTAGGTGTCGTGGTGTAACTCGATATAGATACCGTAAGTTTTGTAATTGATCTACATTTAATCGAGAATAATTTTGACGGAATGGAATGGGTTCTACACTAGAGATTTGAAATTGGAATAGCTATACAAACTTTTTTCAGTTTTAATAGCTTGTCTATGGCTTGAGATGTTTTTTTTATAGACTGCAAAATAAAGATGGCGGTCTGTTGACCGTTTTATACGATCGTTAGCGTAATTAAGTGAATACGCACAAACGTTATTGAATATCTTTAAGCCATTAAAGAATGTAGTCTACTTTTATTAATATTTACAGTTCAATAAATAAATAATGAATAAGTTATTTATTATAGACTGTTGGAAAGCTCTAAATAGTTTTATTGTTATTTTACTAGTTATTTAAATGGCTTGAATGAAACTTGAATTTCTAAAGGCCTCAAAAGATAATTATGAAAACTGACACTGTCTGGAATATAAGGTACAATTCTACATATAAATCAACAGAATTGGTTTAGTTTCGAGTTCTATAGCTAGCTAGACCAATCCCGACATGGGGAAATAAAAAGCATTTTATTATCAAAGTTACAGTTACCTTATTCGAAAATTCTAATAAGTACTAATAGATAAACATAAAGCACATACTTTTTCAATACTGTTCTAACTAAAAACTCTTTTTGTATTCAAGTAATGACGCACGTGCCAAAAATCATCATCATCTCAAGAATGCCAATATGGCTTCATAAATCAAAACCCATTAAAATCACATTTCGCTTAATTCTTTGCATTAGGACAAATTGATTACTACAATCCAACGGGTATCAAGAAATAAACTTTAAAAATAATTATAGGCCGCATATATCATAGACAAGAAGTGCTAATTCGTGGATTGCGTGTAGGTTTATAATGAAATCATAAGGTCATCATTGTCTATGCTGATTGTAAGATCGACATTACTGGGGTTAGGGAAGTTGTCCTATACTGAAGATATGCTATAAATATACCAATGCTAAATATAGACTTTTTTGATGCAGAATGAGACAAAATGTCTACATAGCTTTAATTTGTTTCATTACAAGGTAAAAAACAATTGCTGTTGACAAAGTGAACTTTATATATTACACAGACATCTAAATTGAGAACTTCCTCCTGTTCTAGAAGGTTAAAATCCTAGACATTTTTCGCATGCTCAAAACAAAAGACAATCATGGAATATTTACCGCCAAAAGCCATTAACTATCTAAAAATGAGTACTTATCCCTGATTGAGCCTTCGATGTCACTTAAAAAAAACTTAGTTATGTGTTTACTGCTTCTCGTAATCAGGGTTTTTTAATTGAAGATCAATCAGCTACAGTAAGTAGCTTAGGTACCCGTCGGCACCTCACAAAATAGGTATGATTGATTACTTACAAGTGTATTGATCGGTAGCAATTTCATCAACCATTTGCGTTTCACTATAGGCGTATTACCAAAACTTTCTCAAATATTTCATCATATTTCGCTTAGCATTCATTTGTCAAGCATCCATAATCTTAAAATTATTCTTCAAAAGATTCTTCTGCCAATGATTTTGACTGCGGTCGTCGGTAAATGGTCGTAATTGAGGATTTCTAGGTTTGCTTGGTTGAAAGCTAATTTCAGGAACAGATCCAATTTGAAAAATTATTTCAGTGTCAAATAACCCATTTATCGAGGATAGGTATAAGGTAATATAAAAATTCCTTGAGGAACCCCAAGCAAATATTAAAGTTTCTACGTTAAAATATATTGGATTTTGCGCATATCTCTCGTTGGTCGCAATCCTTACTGTCCAATTTGCTTGACACAATAGCACCAGTTTGTTAGAGTAAATTAGTGTAATACCGACTGATACGATAATTAGCCGCTTTAATTACGCTATCTGATTAAGATCTCGTCATCGTGAATGATGGCTTTCAACGCCATTAACTGTAAGCAACGTTATTTAGTGGTTACGGTGTTGCAATGTCAATTAAAGACATTCATTAGTTTTATTTCA
Source organism: Helicoverpa zea x Helicoverpa armigera (assembly GCA_033682625.1). Taxonomy (NCBI): domain Eukaryota; kingdom Metazoa; phylum Arthropoda; class Insecta; order Lepidoptera; family Noctuidae; genus Helicoverpa; species Helicoverpa zea x Helicoverpa armigera. The sequence continues at coordinate 5,637,218 of JAWIIS010000053.1, read as the reverse complement.
ACACCAGGTTAGATGCTGTATCATTTTACACTCAAGGCTGTTCGAAATTTCTTCTTTTTAGGTACCGGATATAGAACTGTCTAAAATTTTCTTGTGTGGGACTATCCATTTCCATTCCACTGGTCTGGGAAGATTTACCCTATCTCTAAAACCCTTTTTTGTCTCAAACCCCCCGTTTTTGAGCTTCATTCTTTAAAATGATCATTTTAGCAGACACCGATATTCATTTGGATGGACTTATAAGCAATAGACACATAAGTATCGTTGAAAATATGATAGGCACTTCTTACACATTATACCTACATGATTATACATACATAGGTACATTTAACAACATGTATTTTGGTTCATCGCTTCCAACTCACAATTTTGGAAGTGTATCTATAGACGATGGAACCTATTTTCAGCAGTGCTATAAAAGATTATGTTGATGATAATGATAATGGTGATGATGATGATAATAATAATGTTCTCATTCTGTATTGTCCAGGAGCGGCTGGGCAGTGGCGGCCTCGGGCTCGGCGGCGGCGGGTTCCGCGGCGGCACGCAGCCCTCGCTGGCGGACTTCCAGCCGCCCTACTTCCCGCCGCCCTTCGCGCCCGCGCCTCACCCCGCCAGCCCGCATCATCAGCAACAGGTTGGTACCAAGTGAAGAGACATATATATAAAGTTTTGATGGTTATGTAATACCAAAAGTATCTGGGTGTACCTGATATACCTACATTTACCTAGAGGATAGTTACACTATCCTGAAGTCCTATGATCCTACAGGACCTTTGGAATTTTGGTGATTGCGCGAAAAAGAGGGCCAGCATCATCAGCCAGCAACTCACCATGAGAAAATCTGGATGACCACATGATTAGGGCATATTCCTTGTCTGGGTTCGAAAAGGCTTTCGTCTGCCTCAAGACTATAAACACCATGATAATAAACGGTCTGCCATCAATTACTGTAGCCCTATAGAATTTCGCAAAAGTATAATGACTTAACGGGACATTTAGGAACACCCAGATCAACGACCCACTTCTGTTTACCTACGTCAGTAACTTAATTGCTAGTAGACCTATTAGACAGACATGTGTTGCTGGGGAGTTAGTTGCACCACTTTTTCTTCCCAGCAATAACACAAATAAGTGGTGAAGGGTCTTTGTTTTTGATGTTCACAAAAAGTGCGTTTCAGCCTAATTTGAATAATTTTGTGGCCAGTTTCACCGATTACTGATAAAGTCTCTGATAGCCTGTTAGGCACTTTTCCTGACAGATAAATTATAACTTTTGGTTTCACAGGTCTCGGATAGCAATATCTGACAGAAATAAAAATCAGGTTTTATCAGCCGGATAACTAAGTGATACTTTTTCGGTAACCAGTGAAATTGGACCTTTTTTTCAATTCATCAGAGTAAAGTCAACTGAAAGGGTACTGATTGAAAAATCGGCCCTAAATAGTATAAAGGCTTTAGAGCTTAAGTTTAAAAGCGACGTCATAACCCTCTAAGCCACCACTCTCTTACCTCTACAGCAGAGCCATGGCATGGAGTACGGCGGCGGCGGCGGCGGCGGCGCGGAGTACGCGCAGCACTACGCGCCGCAGCAGCTACTGCCGCGTCACCACGCGCACCATGAGCCGCATGCTCATCTGCGACATCATCGGGACCACCACGATATTCATGCGCACCATGTGAGTAGCTCCCCTATTTACTTTTCTGAAGATTCCTTTTTTGAATTGTGCTTTGTTTCGGCCAGCAACTTCGTTAGAGTAAAACCTCTTCTGTAGATAGTATCATAGATATATAGGGGTACCGAATGCCTTGTGCAGTTGACAGCTTTGACTTTGACTTTAGAGGAAAAATAGGTACTGATTGATAGCAACTGTCAACGGCATCAAAAACAGTCAGAGTGCAGATGCAGTAACATATAATTGCTCCTTATGTAGCGAGTCAGTAGCCAGTACTATGCGATGCAGCTTTCCTTCTACTATCAAGTTCAACAAAATTCATGTTGTGCTTCAAGAACATTTAGTCTTTAAGGGCCCCATGAAAAATATCTGATAAATCTAAAAAAGAACCTACCTCCTGTCTGTAACAACTAGCAAAGTCTGATCGATCTTAGCAGATTTATAGACGTTATAGCAGTTAGGTAAGGTATAATACCAAATTTTGCTTAAGTAGGTACACAAATTCATTTCAAAATCCCTCATCTCAGACATTTTCGTTCCCATACAAATTAATCTCTAAATTCACTAATTCCTCAAAATATTTGCTACTATTTCTACTAAACAGATTTTCGTGCACCGCAGTATAGTAAGAAACTATGCGCTTCCCCTACGATAGCCCCACGCGAAAGAATTCCCGCTTAGTTCACCCTCCAAGCGGATAAAATTATATTGTTCATGTTATTAATTTTAACTCTATAACTATCGCGTTATAATTATGTATATAGGAAGGTACTGTGTTGCATTTCTGAGCCCTAATTTAAAATTTGTTTGGTTTCTATTGAATGAAATACTTCTACCGGCTTTGAGCTGAAGTTTCTAGTTTAAAGGGCCTGCAAAAACTTTGCCCCAAAAACGTGTTTTCAAAAAGTAAGCAAAAGAACAGATAGATATAATATTGGGATCGGACGTAAAGCAAATGTCATGTAAACGACAGAGACAAGTCATATCATACAATACGCAGATACTTACCTATACGTATTTATTTATGGTAAGAATATAACGGTTTAAATACTCAAGTTAATAACAATAAATAAATATTGACGTTTATATCATAGACATTATTCAAGATTTGAATTTGTTTTATTGTCATACAAATAGGCACGCCATCTTGATTTGTTACCATAAAGTCGACTGATGACTTTTTCTTTGACTTTTACGGCCAATTAGCACACAAAACTTCCGTTATACGCGCTTAGAAAATAGTATTTCAATTAATTAATTGTCTAATTGGCAAAGCCAAATTGCAAAATGTTTATAAAACTAGGTTAAAATAATAAATGACGCTAAATTACATTGCCTCACCCAAAACATTAAATCCGATTTGTGACATTAGATTTTCGAAATTTTGAAATATGAACTAGCGTTTACTTTTTTTGCTGGTCCATCGACAATATTTTTAGGCAACAAAAAGGTTTGAACGTCGAGGTTAGGGTTGGGACCACTTTAGCAGATTAGCCGTTGGTAATGCCCCGGTTTGGTACAGCGGGCTATTCAGTACAATAGTGGCCGATCTCTGGCAGGAAGATGCGATGTCATTATACGTGATTGAATGGCATTTTATGAAATACTTTCAAAGATATAATTTTTTTTTCTGAAATATTGGTAACTTGTATTGCTGAAAAGCTTAATGGCCTGTAGTAATACTTCATGAACTTAGTTATTTTAAATCGGAACTTCATTTTTTCGACAGTTCATTTTGTAAATACATAGTCCGAATGTAAAACTCTTATTGATAGTCAACTTAAATACCTATAAATAAAAAACTTAAGTAGGTTTTAAAGCTTTCATGTATGTATGTTTTGCCACTTCCCTATTCTCTATCCTTTGTACTTATTAAGGTATCACACGCGTTTACCTTCTTTTAGCACTTGCCAGTCCTTTGTATTTAATTAAGTAGGATCTGTCAATTTCAGACCTTCGCTTAAACATAACCAATGTCTTATGTACCAAGTAATTTGACTCTAGGAACTTCATATAGCCACAGATTACTTAAATAGTTACTTCGTAAATATAACCCTAGTCACAACTGACCCCCGTATCTTTTCACACAGTTATCACACGGCGGGTTCAGCTACGGCGGCGGCGAGCGGCGCGCGGACTACGGTGCGCGGGAGCAGCATGAGCTCGCCTTACACCATGCGTTGCACTCCGCTGAAGAAACGCCGGTAAGGATACATCATATTATTCATATATTTCATATATTCATGTATTTATTTACAAACAGACAAGCTTCAAATGCAAACATGATGTATCAAAGGTTCCCAGCTGGTAGAAACGTAAAAATTTGGTACTGTTTAGCAATGACATTTCAAATCACATTTTAACCATGTGGTTTGTCAGTTAGCTAGTGTAGGAAGACATCTTGATGAAGACTAAGGGGGTAGCTTTAGTAAGCTGATTAGCAGCAGGTAGCCAGATGTTCCTAGTAGATCAGCTGCACCGCCATACGTTATGCTTACATGGTCCACCAATATCCTTTTTTATGCAGGATTTTCTCTAGGTATCTTGCATTTTTCTCCTTTTGGGTGATTTATTTCCTTCTTCTTGTGCATAAAGATTATTATGATGAAGCCAGGAATTGTCTATTTTTCTTTTTTTGCAACAATATTTGTTAAAACTGAAAACAAATTGCTAAATAAGCTAAGTATGATCAATAAAAATAAAATTAAGTAGGTAGGTATACTATCGGATACAAAAAATGCCAATTACATACTGTTTTTATTATTTAAAATTTCACCCTCGCATCGATATTACGATGGACATTCAATATCTTAGAAATATGTGCGCGCACAGAAGGAATTTCATAATAAGCTCACTGAATTAAAATGCTCGTCCGATAGCTTGGAATGTGGGAAAGTTCATATTTTTTTTATGATATACCTACATACTCTATGGAAAACACATAATGTATGTATGAACATAGATACGCAGTGTTGTGTTATTTTGACAGATTTCCCAAGAAGGAAGTTCTCATTTCAGAATATTTTGGTGTTTTTTTTTGTTTAACAAAAATTCTATATTTTGTATCTACTATCTACTTAGATTTAAGCGCATCTTAGAGGTTTTGTAGATTAAATAACTGGATATAAACTTTATTAAAGGTATTTGTAATGGATTATTTGTTTGTTTCTAGAATGCTGGCATGGATGATACTACGGGGTTCATGACTGATCTTCCACTATTAAAAAGTAAGTTATCTTTTTCCTACAGATTGTATGTGAGTTAACGTGTTTTTAGAAAAGTCTGCAAGGGTTTTAGCCATATTCAAAGAACTATGTTTTTGTAAATCATAGGTATCTCATTCTTTTGTCCTCCCCTATACAATTTATAAGCTACTTTTTAACATAAAAGTGTAATAAACATAAAGCAAACAAATTACCTTTAACAAACGACATAATAACCCCCTCAATTTATCTTCAATATCCAAAGATTAAGTGCGTAAAATTATTCACTTAAACTCCCGGCCGCCATATGTAATATAAATTGCACGGGCATCAGATAAAAAGCAAAAACACATTATTAACATATCAAATATTTTATTGTTACGATTTTAAGATGACCTGGTTAAGATAAAAGTGTAATTAGACAACATACCGCTTTTATCAAGTAGGTGGATCAATATTTCTAAGTAGATTGTAAAAAACTACCTCATTCAACGGACGAATGAATCAATATCAAATAAATAAAAGTATCGATCAATCAATCGGTATTTGAATAGTAGCATTCGATTTTGGAAATGACTCTTTGGTTCAACCTTTTTTGTTTATAATCTCTATGGTTTTTGAGTTGTTAAATTATTTTGTGAAATTGTAATTTACCGTTAGGTATATAGCTCAATGTATAGTCTACATTCCAAATAAAACATTTTTTATGATAATACTTTTGTGACACAATAATAAACTGGCAGCTAAGAAACGTTAGTTTACGACTGCAAGTCACACGTTCCTTTTTCAAAAACATAATTGGCTGGTAATAAGCGCGCGCACCTTTAACTTTTTTGTGCAAAAAGCGCGGGGTGTTAAACAGCCAGTATGGTGCCAACATAATGACATACTAATGTTTATTGTATTAGGGTTGCCATATAGAAATATTACAATGAGAATGGAGATCAAGCTGGGCTCATGTTTGGGGCGTGGCGGTGATTGTTAGTGGCCCTATTGTAGATATTTGAAGCCGAGGATTTGGTAATCACTCCAATTTTGTATGGCTGTATGTTTAATGTATTTGTAGCGATTGTGTTTTTTTTTTTGTTAGGGTTTCTTGTTTTCTTTTTTAGTAAGGTGTCAAAGTAAACTTAGCAATAGGTATTTTTTGTAACATTTTTTGACCGAATGGCTTATTAAAACAAATAATGCCTTATAAAAACGATTTTACTATCTTTTTGCTCAACCAACTAGCCCACATTAGAGAATAATAATATCTATAACAACGATGGCCCATTATGATACAGTCCGTAATATCTATTCATCAAACAGCAAAGTAAAAGTTGACCCGTCGTCGTTGTTAATGAAATCACTACAAATACCTAGTCAAATACAATTTCCTGTTTAAATGTCTCGATACAGGATGTAATCGATATGTGGTAGTGAGTAGGTAGGTACAACACTATCTATTACACGAATGAGTTGGTAGGTGTCGCTTATAAGGTTGATAAAAAATGTCAAGGTGACCCGTGTAGTTTGTTGTAAAAATTTTGGAATACATTTGACAATACAGTAGTGTGTTTAGTTAAAAGGATACTTACGCACATTTTAGCCAGATAGAATGAGTTGGTACATAGAGATACAATCTTGTAACTGCTTTTGATTGGATTAATACGAAACTCAGATATGCGATACTTACTCCTAAGAAACCCTTACTTTCCTCCACATTTTCATTTGAAGTCAGGTGAAAAAAAAATACTGTAGACGCCCATAGTGTGTCTTGCGCCTTTGACTTGCTAGAAAACATAGAAGGATTTTTTGTATACCTCAAAAATTGCCCCCTAATTTAAACCTATTCTAACCATCCCCTTTCTTCCAGCAATGAAAGGCCGCGACGGGCTCGGCGGGACGGGTTCCTGTGCACCCAACGACGTGTTCTGCTCAGTCCCTGGTCGTCTGTCACTGCTGTCATCCACCAGCAAGTACAAGGTGACAGTAGCTGAAGTTCAGAGGAGACTGTCGCCCCCCGAGTGCCTGAATGCGTCACTACTTGGAGGAGTTCTTAGAAGGTAAGAGATGGAAACTTTTTTGACGAACCTCCTCGTTGAATAAGATTGGCAAGCTATAAAGTTTGAAAAAAAAGACGAGCGATATCTTAAAAATGTAAGAAAAATTGTGGAGTAATTAATTTAATGGCTTATCGATTAAATGCTTGAACTGTTGAAAGGAGTCGTCGATTTAAATAAATTATGAAACGTTTTGTTCCTGCAATTAAATTAACATTAACAACACATTTTTTATATTCCGGTGCGGGCTTAAAAGTGTTCTTAAGTACAATGATTAAACCTACAGCTGCATTTGATCTACTATAAGTTAATTAAAATGCATAATAAATATTAGACATTTACAAGGCAAATTCGCATCAACTGTCTGTAACATTGAATTTGCTGGTGACGCCCTGTAAGTTCCGTCGTGCGGTCAGTTTATTACAGTTTTTTGTTCTGGCAACACTGCACAGTTTGCGGCCAGCGTAAATACATGTTTGACTTTTAAGTTCGACCGTTTTGGTTAGCGGTTGTTTAGATATTTAGGGTACCATGATATTATATCCTGGAAATATTTAAGCTCAAGCTTTTTGTTAAAATTAGTCACGATTCCTTTATCTATAACTAATATCCAGTGCTGTATTTTGTAAATTTTTACGTTCAAAAAGTGCTGTTTTGCAGCCAAGTTTGAAAAATGACTTTTTCAGTTTGACTTTGGAAGAAAATAAACTGTTTTTATTACCAATTATAATGGCTGTAAAGAGCGTTTTGCCAAATATAGATTACGCCCTTTCTGGCATAACTTTTCCTTTGAACATTAGCATCCCATAAAATTACCATCTCAATAAAGAAACATTAAACAGCCTACATAATCGTTTTAAAGTGTAAAAAACCCTGTAATTGAATATTCAAGTAACTAGTTTATTTAAATGACGGAACCCGTAACTGCTGGTCAAATTACGATGCAGTTTTTGTACTGCGGTCGTAAGCTTCAAAACGGTTGTTTCCTTTATATGTTTATTGAATATAATTATCGATTATTACATACAGATAACTCATTTTAATCGTGCCTTGTTCTATGTAAATACCGTTACCATGGAAACGGATTATTAAGTCATTTCTTGCTGCCTGATTTTATTTCTCTCTAATTGAGATTAATTACCTTTTAAAAAATAATACTATTGCATAATTCTGTTTATTGAGATCGTTTTTTGATGTCTAATTGTCAAAATAATGAACTTTTTTCCTCTCTGTGATATTATTGTAAGCATAAGTAAATTTTCGGCCAGATTCGTCTCTGAAGCTCGGTAAGTTTCAGCAAAAAAGCTGTCCAATCATGATTTAATAAAAAATCCAATTATTCCACAAAAGGAAGCAGTAATGACTACTTAGCCAACTTCTGAGATCATTTAAGCACATCCTAGTTCGTACGTGATCGTTGTAATATGAAGATTAAAATTAGGGCACTGTTGAAAAAGTATAATTAAAAGTTCGGTGACTATCAACGTCTATTATAGTGATTTAAAATACTGCAAAGAGGTTGTAAGCAAAACTTATGGCATATACCAACCATCACACCACTTCCCATCTTGACATATACGTCGGTCTTACCAACATCAAAAAAATATAACCAATTAATACCTGTCGCGCGGACGCCAATTTACTTGTTTTATTAAATTTAGACCGCGATAAACAGCGCATCACCGAGCCCTAATTGCCGCCATTACACGACGATGGTTGTGTCAAAACGCCATACAACCTTCTTTGCGGCTTTAGGAAATAATTTATACGATGGCAACACTGCGCCTGTAATGGCGGGAGAAGGCAGCTGCTTGTGTTTTACACAAATATTTGAAATTCTGAAACTGGTGTCTGCTTATATGGTAATTGCATTAATATTTATCTAAATTAAGCAAAAGTAGGAGACGATAGACAAGAGCAGAGTATTTTAATTAGAAATGTTATTCTTTTCATTTAAAAAGTCAGTTATAGTTAGGTAAATGGTACGGTAGGTCACGAAATAGAAGCACTGAGCATAACATTGTAGATTGAGCGGAAAACTGAACTCAAGAAAGTAAATTCGAATTAAAACAATCCATAAACAGCCAGTTTATGGATATATTATATTTATATTTCTAATGAAACACTACTAGTTAGTATTGGGTATTGTGCGTGTACTTTTGTCCGATGCGTGCCACATCACTAAAAAGAAAGTCCGCCTGCTGTTGCATACAAAACTGCAGAGGTACTTACTTCAAAACAAAATTCAAATGAAATTAATCAGTCGTAAAACCTCGGTATCCGCAGCCGCTTTCCACAAAAGCTATGCTGTCAAAACACACCTATGCCGCCGACCATTATGACGAAATTCTAAAAACTCATTGTGTCGTAAGTACAAACGCCATTTTGATTTAATCAATCGCGTATTATTAATGGATCCGCCGGTTTACGATACGAAAGTTATTTTTATTATTTTTCATATCGATTCAGTAATTGGAGATGAAACGATCTCGCATTCATCGAGTGGTCGCATTCAATCCATGTTTCTTAGCAGCCGGTAAAAGCTAAAATATCGATTACTCAAAAATTCAATATGTCAATTTGATATGACGCCCATAAAGAGCCGCAGCAAACAACACATATGGGAAATCGGGCAACGGTACCTACCTTTTCGTCATAATTATCTTACTCGAATCAAAGACGTGTACTTGATTGATAATATCTTTAATCGGACACTTGAGTATCCGATACATACTCGATATTCGATGGCCATTAGTTCTTTCCAATCTGTCGATTCATTCGATTTAGTTTTTCCATTGATTCTAAATTCAGATTCATTGTTTGGCTCGTTAGCGGTTCGGATGAGCCTCGCTTCTTTTGTCGCTGGTTAAACGAACGTGTGAAAATATTAAACTCGGCTAACGGTGCTGTCTAATTACAATTGTGATTATTTTCACCTTAACTATTGTGTAAATAAGAAATAGTAAAATCATTGGTCACGGGTTCTGTTGGAGCTTTGCGGCTTCTTGATAGCCAATTAAAAGTAAATTTTGAAATGATATTTTTATTCGATCGGTTGGCTTCAAACAGCATGTAATGGAACAGAAATGAAGAGCTTGATTTGATTACTTATTTCTTAATTACACAGATTAATATCAGATTACGGTTAGATACGCTAATTTACTTTTCATTTATAATTGAAACACATATGATACAATTTATGTTTATAATTTGAAGGCAATAAGTATGATGGTTCTATAAATATTCTATAAATAGACGGAAGTATGTGTGTAGTATGAAAATTCTCCAACTAATAACAATTTGGTAAGGAATTTGTTCGCATACCAACCCGGTCCGTAGGGGAGGAAGATGTTAATAAAATGAAGCGATCTTACCATGACTGCAGATTACATCGAAGCACGAGAATTGAAATATGTAGCTAATGGATATTGTGAAGAATGAAGTTTATCAAATAAACAAAGAAAAACAGCAATATTTATTGATACAGTATGTCGTATTCGCTTCTTAACAAACACAAATTCTAAAAACTTTGAATCAACGATTTTTTTGTTTTACCATTAGAAAACTGAATTCTCCATGACGGCAAAACAAAAGACAATTATTCAGTGCATAAGAACGCAACAATTACTAAGATCCGTTTTAAATAAATGGCCTGTCAAAATTGAAATAATATACCAACATAATAAATATGTAACAGGAACACAGCGAACCCACATTCTTGAGCTTCATACAAACTATCAGTATGTCCAAAACAATTTCGATAACGAGCTTTAATTTCAAAACTGGTAGCCATTTTTAAACATCACTCCAAACCAAATAAATTTTGCCGCTGAATAAATTACTTTTACTCAAAAAGCAACTCTATTTCTTACTACATAAGAAACAAAGTTAATAACACCATTGAACAGTCATGTTCTCTATGCGTCAATCACGAATTACAATTTTGACGGTAATCGATATGTTATCGGTAGCTCCATCTAGCGGTCAGTAGCTGAGTTATTGACCTTACAAAGAAAAGGTTGCTGCGTAGGTAATTATTTTTTTTAGTACACACTTGTACTTAATATGAAGGGATTTTTTTTTGTATGTCAAAAAGTTTCTGAATATGTCTTGGACACCAATTAACGTGTTTCGGAGTGCACGATAAATGATGTAGATCAGGCTATCATTTGAACATCTTTGTCAGTCGTTACGGGTAGTCAGAAGCCAGTAAGCCTGACAACCATTGGGTTGCTGGGTAACTGGGTCGAGGAGGTCAGATAGGCAGTCGCTCCTTGTAAAACACTGGTACTCAGCTGCATCCGGTTAAACTGGAAGCCGGACCCCAACATAGTAAAGAAAGAAAGGCTAGGTAGATGATGTCAAAAAACAACAAATATTTCTTAAACCTTTTTTAAGTGGCTCGCATCTTTTACCGCTCAAAAATTTAAGCACAATTAAGGGCATCGTTTATAAACGTACTACTACAAAGTTCTTAATTACTCTCAATTAATAATAACGTCTTTATTTCAGAGCGAAGAGCAAAAATGGCGGGAGATTACTGCGTGAGAAATTGGAAAAGATTGGTCTGAACCTGCCGGCCGGACGACGGAAAGCTGCCAACGTTACGTTGCTTACGTCTTTAGTAGAAGGTTAGTAAAAGCTTTCTTTATTTTATAATTGAGTACCTACAATACATAAGCCTAAGTTCATAGACAACGTAAACGTTGGTTTTCTTAAAACTGTTGTAGGTTTTAAGAAATTTACTATGACGTTTCACGTTCCATTTTCGAAGTAAACCGTTGTTTTAAGAAAAAACGGACGCTTATGGTGTCGATAACTTGGGCCTCCAAAATTAATTGAACCAATTTACCTATTACATACTACGTTATGTAAATATACAATTTGTCTTGTGTACCTTAGTTGGATCTTGTTGTACCTAATATGTCATTACAATCTATGATTTTCATTGTACATATTTAATGTTGCATTAATAGGAATTAAAGTAAACTTATTACTACCTAAAGATAATATTAAAACTGTGATTTATCACTAACAAAATTCATTTGGAACAGCTTTTACACGCTAAATACTAGTTTGTGTACAGTTATTAATGCGTTGATTTGCTTATCGAAGTGATTCATGATTGAGATTTGTCTTTTGTTGACTCACTGATCAATGGTCTTGTCCAGCGTTTAGAAATAATCAAGGGATCTTGTGCAAATCCTGGAAAAAGATCTTTAACAGATTACTAGCCAGTTAGACTGGACACTTGAAAGTTTATTTTTGTACCATTGATTGTAATACGAATTACAATAAACTTATTTTTTATATTAACGTTAATTTAAGTTTATAATTTTAACCGTTAAAACCGACAGCCGGTACGCTTTTTCAACCGAATTCCCAAAGAAGGCGAGGATTTCAATTAGGATGTGTTCGAGGACTATTCTTATTAATAAGAGGGCATAACTTCTAGGTACAAACATTTACGAAACATTCTAAAAGACCATATATCTATATTTTTCTTTCTTTCTACAGCGGAAGCAGTGCACCTAGCTCGCGACTTCGGCTACGTGTGTGAGACGGAGTTCCCTGCGCGCGCGCTCGCCGAGTACCTCGCGCGACAGTACGCCGAGCATGACTCGCGGCGCCGCCGGGACTTGCTGTCCGCCACTAAACAGGTGAGATTTCAAACTAAATGAAAATACATTTATGTTCCCATACATATACCTTAACTACTGGCTAACAAACTGGCTACAAATCCATACTAATGTACCTTTAGCCAGCCAGTGTATCTAATTTGTGCTGCATGAGATAGTGTTGTTAGGTAAGCTTTCCTGAGTTTTCTTCTGCACTTCATTCTATCTAAGAAGTCGCTCTCGGACTTTCGGCACTCCTTTATATCTTTTACCACTCAATCCCTCCATCTAGTTTTGCTACGGCCTCTAGATCTTCGACCGGGGATGGAAAGTTGCAACGCCCAACCCATGTAGTCTGGTGGTCTCCCCTTTGCGACACCATGCCACCGTAGTCGCCTCTCCTACAACTTTCGCACACCCCTACCTTGCAAGCATTCAATACGAATCGAGCCTAATGACCTAGAGTTTCGAGAAAACACCCTTTTAACCTTATATCACCCTTCCAGGTAATAAAGGAGCTGATGGACCTGCTAAACCAGGACCGGTCGCCGCTCTGCAACACTCGGCCGCCGCACCTGCTGGAGCCGGCCATACAGCGCCATCTCACGCACTTCTCGCTCATCTCGCACGGCTTCGGCGGGCCCGCCATTGTGGCCGCGCTTACGGCTATACAGGTGTGTATGCGGCTTTATATTGTGACAGATGATTTAGTAAATGGAGAGATTGGAATAGCAAATCGTATTTTTTTTTCAAATTTTGTATGGAAATTAAATTCTTGTTTAAAAAATATATCAATGTCAATAAAAAAGAACTATACACACTTTAATACAAAAATTTTAAATCGATGCAGAAGAAAAAAAATCTTAATCACAGTGCCCGTAACAAAACTGCATCCAATTATTTTTACATTAAAAATGTTAAAAGCAACGTTTGTTATTTTCAGAACTTCCTCAACGAGTCGCTCAAGCACTTAGACAAGTTATATCCCCAAAGCGGCATGGTGTCATCATCGATGGACAAAACAAAAATGGACCCCGACATCAAGAAGTAACACTTGCGTGACGGCCATGACGTCGGTCTCTACAGCAAGGAACTCGCGCAACGAGAACAAACCTCTTGCGAACACTGGCCACTACAGTGTGCCCTGTATATCGAAATTAAAATTAAAAGTACTGAATTTGACATCTGTCTTTTCGCCCGCCATAGATTGCCAACGGCGACAGACGTGTCAATTCTAGAACCAAGGTTACTATGATATCTAAGTAAAACTGCCATACAAATGTGCGTATGAACGAATGCATGGAGATTGCGTATTTATTTTTATGATGATCTTCGTTAGAGGCGACCCGCATACAAATAAAGTGCAATTATAATACTCATGATTGTGAGAATCTGTAAATATAGCATAGAATACAAATAGTGTTATTTAAGCATTTATAGCGAATAATTTTCAGCTCAACCAGTGATTTTTGTAATTTCAAAATGAATATTTTTTAATAAAAAGTAAAATACATATTTCACATCCACCGCAATAAAGACACATATCAATAATGTAAATAGTAATAATTATAGAACGAAAGTTTTATCGTTTGTCACAGAAATGATTTCATACTGTTTTTAGATTAAAAGAATAAAACCTCTTTAGTTGTTAATTAGCTATAGTTTTGCTAGTAACTCAATGTGAAAGTGTGCCAATTAGTTTTAATTATGGAAACACCATAACGGGTTCCCGAAAATTAAGTATTTAATTAATATTTATTGTGGCTTGTACATAATACATATAAAATTACTATTCACTTGCCTAATATTTAGTTTTTTTCTAAAGTTATTCTAGTATTCGACATCTATCTCTTACTCCAAACTTTTATTAAAGTGTTTGGTGTTTGTATTTCTACCTTACATACATTTAAATTTTATTTGATCCCAAATGTGATTTTTGAAGTTAACAAACAGATTTCGAATTATCACAGGAAAACCACAGAAGCGAGAGATATATACCATTTTTTAATATATAAGCACGTTTTCTGCTACCTGTACTAATGTGCCACATTTTAGTCAAAATATTGAACCTTGTTAAGTAAGCCACTTCAGGATCCTCAATTGAAAGAGCCCAATGCCCAATTTCTGACTAAATTCCTGTCAGTAATTATAATAGTGTACAATGAGGTAAAAGATAAGTACCACTTGTACGGTTTTGTGTAACCCCAGGGTCAAAAAATCATCAATGTAATTATAACTGAACCACTGAAGAAACGCTAAAATGGAGTTCTCATATTTCTATCATAACGTTTGTGATTAAACTTTTTAAGGACGATTGTAACGGCATCTTTCGCCTGAGCTACCGTGTTAAACTGCGCTCTCTGAATGTTAATAATCTGTGTCATTAAAAATAAAGAATCTCTGTAAGAAAGCATCTGCTTGTAACAAAATAAATCCCAATAAAAGAGAATATTATTTTTGTATAGTTGATAATATAGTCAGGATATTTTTTTAGACAACAGACTAAGTCAAAATAGTTTTTGAATGTAAAATGTAATAAGCCTTGGTAACACTGAAAACCAGGCAGTATTCACACTTTCAAAACATTTTCGAATTAAATTTATATTAAACTAACGAGCACTGTAATTTTTAAGATTGTCTTAATTTGTTTTCATTTTGTAATAGTTATAAAATTTTGAATTTAAAATTTACCATTGTGTACTTAAATTTTGTTTCGTGGAGTAAAGAATGATGTTAAAAAAATTGTTTTATTTTTTATTTCGCACCCAGTATGAAATAATCCTCGCAGCTAAGCTAAACTCATGAAGATAACTTATTGATAAAATGTCCATTTATCTAGTGAGGCAATCTTGTCACCGACCCATAATGCTTGTAGCACACCTCCGCTGCGAAACAACAACTGCGAAACCGCTGCGTGAGTTTCGCTGTGCAACAGTACTACACTTACGCGAAACTATAATAGCGAAACAGAGCGAAACCTAAAACTAGAACAGTTGATTCCTATTTCGCTCATAAAAATTGTCGATTGCTACAGACGCGTCCGAGATACACGCGGAACCGCTCCAAAATGGCGGACAACGGGCGGAGATGTAGACGGCGCCTAAGCAAATGAGCGAAATCATGTTAGAAAGAGACAACGTCATAGTCAGTTTTGTACGTTAGAGCAGGGAATTTCGCTTTTAATTTGCCGGCCAACAACTCACAACTCACAGCGAAACTATGGCGGTTTCGCCCTTTAGGTTTCGCAGCGGAGGTGTGCTACCGGCATAAAGAATATGTCGGAGATAGTCAATAGTACGGTCACTGAACGAGACGCAAGCGCGCCCTCTGGTGACGTATCCGGTGAAACAACATTTTGGCGCGCTTGGCGGAGTCGTGGCGGTCAGCGTGGCGTCCGCGGAGCTCAGTCTTACGGCAGTCTTAGTTCAGTCTTCATCGAGTGTTCGTTGGTGTCGTCGCGTTACTGCCTTACGTCACGGCTAGTGTACCTAGTGTTATTGCCTAGCGTTGTAGTACCGTTGTAGATTCAAATGTAAAGGTTCTTCTAACCTGACAGACAGACTTGTGTTGCTGGGGAGTTTGTTCCGCCACTTCTTCTTCCCAGCCAAAACACATAGGAAGTGGCGAAGGGCGGGCGTTTTGGGGGCTGTCTTTTGTTCTGACTAATTTGAATAAACGTTTGAGTTTTTAGTACGTTTAAGTTTTGAGTTTGGTTGAGTTTTGAGTTTTACTTTGAGTTATCTCTTTGCTTGATTACCCTAACTGATGTCGGACGATAGTGCCATCCTGATGACGCCTCCGACATCAGAAGTGGAATGCAATCCGAATGGCCACATGCGTTTCGAATTCGCCATGCGAAGATAAATTTCTACCCACTAACAAAAAAAAAATGTAACGTCGATAATTTGAAATGGAGTTTGTAGTCAAGGACGTACCCAGGGGGGGGGTCCAAGGGGTCCGTACCCCTCCCGAAAATAGATGCAACCCATAAAATAAATCCCTCAGTAGTAAGTACAGTGCCAAATATGACTCTCAGTTTTGATCTGCGGGGCGGGCGGGTGGTGGCGGGGCACCTCAACGGTCATTGGAGCAAGTATTAATATACCGAGATATGCATTAAATAATTTGTGGAAACAATTTTCTTTTAATTTTAAGTATCCATTTACGCGATACCTTAATCATTTGCCTGGACCTGGACCCCCCCCGACAGCAAATTCTGGGTACGTGCTTGTTTGTAGTAGAAGATTTATTAAGAATTTCAACGAAGGTACAAGTATGGTAACCACGGTTATGGTAATGGTATCGTTTTCCATTGTTACATGCCAAGCTAGTTATTGAAGGTACGCTAGAAAATTAACCGATTTATCTTCTCATTTTCATGTTTCGACAATGACGGTGGTTATTGTGCAATATGGCGACAAAATTACTGCGGAGCATCCCAGCTACCTGCCAGGAGCCCAACGTGTCATCGTGAGTTCGGAGTGTTGGTGCTCGTGCATCTCCGTGGCTTCACGTCCGCGAAAGCCTTGCTGTACTGCGCGCCATAGCGATGTGCGCATCATCATGCTCGTTGAGTGGAAAGTGGAAACCCGGTGAGACCGATCCATTTTTATTGTAGCTTGTCTAGAACAGTGTACTGTTTGACTGACTCGTTGGCCTAGTGGTCGCAAATGTGACTGCTATACACGAGGTCTTGGGTTCGATTCTCGGATCAAGTTAAACTTGACCCTAAGTTTAAAGGGCCATTTAAAATTCTTGAGTTACTTAAAGACGATCGCTATGTTTTGAAATCTTTAACTGGTAATAGAACCTAGAAGTATGCCCACGATTTAAGGATGCCCCAAGCTACTGAATTAGATTTAGTTGCTGTTGATTTGGAGGTTGATGACCCAGGCGAAGGTACTTCATCGAACTCTAATTAGTGCACTGATTTCGCTGATTTTATTTCAAGTTAATGCTACTAATTCCATTGCAAAGTTCATTGTTCAGATGCAATTCCTACCTTACCATATCAGTGAGAAGGACCGATATCCCTTGGGTAGATCCTAAGAGTGTTCCAGTGAGAAGGACTGGAATGCTTGTTTCAAAGATATCGTCATTGTGACAACTTATCAGTGAGAAGGACTGATCATTTTTCATCTTTGACACGCCCAGTGAGAAGGACTGGAGCCTATCGATTCCTGATTGACTTAGGTCTGTCTGGATCATTACATGGTGCATTGATTCGAGATTGTGTGATCTGATTTCGAAAGATTTTAAGATTGTGGCATTCTTTCTAAATATTTCGTTTCTGTTTTCTTTAAAATAATTTTGTCATTCCTGATCGTATAGTCAGGTAGGCCGAGCTGAAAAGTTACTCCAGGGGCACGATTCTCCTAATTTTACTTAAAAACATTCGATTTACGTTCGACTGCGATCCAATCCCGACTCGATTACGATTGAAACGTAAGTGGCATTCCGCTATTTTTTCTTTGAAATAAACGTTTTTATCCTTTTCTGTCATTCAATAATGAATCATTTTGTCTGAAAATGATTAACTATTGCAATATGATTGTAGAGCAAACTACCGTATATACCAAAATCATCAAAATAGCAGACCAATCGCAAACCAATCAAATGTCAATCGAATACGATTGGTCTTTTATTAGTAGCAGAATGCCCGATATGGTTAAAACTGCTATTACGATCATATTGCGATTCGATTTCTATTCGATTTTGACATTATTAACTTAGGAGAATCGGGGCCCAGTTTTGTTTTCTTTTGTCACCGGGCACAATATAGTCACACGAGGACGTGTGTATGTCAGTTATGGCCGTGTCGGAGATAGTCAATAGTACGGTCACTGAACGAGCCGCAAGCGCGCCCTCTGGTGGCGTGTTCGGTGAAACAACAATTTGGCGCGCTTGGCGGAGTCGTGGCGGTCAGCGCGGCGTCCGCGGAGCTCAGTCTTAGTTCACTCTCGGTTGAGTCTTAGTTCAGTCTTCATCGAGTGTTCGTTGGAGTCGTCGCGTTACTGCCTTACGTCACGGCTAGTGTACCTAGTGTTATTGCCTAGCGTTGTAGTACCGTTGTAGATTCAAATGTAAAGGTTCTTCTAACCTGACAGACAGACTTGTGTTGCTGGGGAGTTAGTTCCACCACTTCTTCTTCCGAGCCAAAACACATAAGAAGTGGCGAAGGGCGGGCGTTTTGGGGGCTTTTTGTTCTGACTAATTTGAATAAACATTTGAGTTTTTAGTACGTTTAAGTTTTGAGTTTGTTTGAGTTTTACTTTGAGTTATCTCTTTGCTTGATTACCCTAACTGATGTCGGACGATAGTGCCATCCTGATGACGCCTCCGACAAATATATCTTACTTTTTAAGTATATGTGGCGCCATCTATTATCGAGTAGCAAAACTTCCAGACTCGTAATTTCTACCTGGACAACTTGCAATGTATTTTCTTATGTACACTCTATTCTATGTACTCCCCTATGTTTCCGTGTCCGTTACCCAGGCCAGATGTTGTCAACAATGGTCATTTGAATCTTGTAGATAATTAGTTTTGCGGCTTCTGTAATTGTTGCGCACATTTATAAATTTGTTGCGCTTATAGTTTTTTACAGCCTTACTTATAAAAATCAACAAATCATCTTCTAAGCATTGTTTTAAGTAATTACTACTTAAAGCCTTAAGTAGTGATTAAATTATTTTGACCTATAAACGTTGCTTAAGCATGTCTTAAGTAATGAACAGATAATGACATAAAAACATACTAATTTCTCAACACTACCGGAATGTTGGTAGCTTAAAAAAATATTTGTCATCAAAACGTTGTGTAATGGCAACAATGGCATCCGTAAAATATAAAATTAAAAAGTTGAGCTGTCAATAAACCGGAAATGAAAAATCAGCTGGTAAGAATCCAGCCATTTTGATAATTAGCGGGTTAAACAAGGGTGTGAGGCTACTGACAGCTCATTTAAGACATTGCTAAGAAAATGATTTATTTCAGCCACGTTTATAAGATTTTTTCTTAACCTTTTCACCGCCACGCCATATCGGTATTCCTATGCCCTGTACGCCAAGCCCGAAAAAATCTTAATTAAATATCTACTAAAAAATACATAAAAGTAATGATTTAATAGGTTTATTTTGTATTTTTCTGCTACCTGTTTTTTGTCGAGTATAGCCGTCGTTGGCGCACAGGGCACGCTTGCTCATGTCGGCTATAGCCGACATTGGCGTTCAAAAGGTTAAACATCTCTTAAGTATAACTTATTATTTTATAAGTAAGGCTGTTAATGTACTGGTTTTTCCTTATGTACACTCTATGTACTGCCCTATGTATTTCCTTATGTACACTCTATGAACTCCCCATGTATTTCCTTATGCACACTATGAACATAATTAGTAATGCATCCTTTTTACTTGATGATGGTTACATTTGCAGTTTTAGTAAGTTAAGATAAAATAAAAAAAACCGTTCACATTCCACAAAAGTTTATTTAAAAAGCCATTGCCACAAATATTTTGCGAAACTCATCCTATGAGATGAAACAACAATGAAAAATTCACAAATCCATTACACATGTCGGTAACTGAAACATCGAAATACATTTTTAGCGAAAATTTTACGCCTACGAATAAACGCAACAAAAAACACCGTGATTTGTAAATACATACACATTAGGCAGTTTGCGCTAACAAATAAATATTAGTAAGCAAAAAACAACGATTAACAAATCCCCGTCGAAGCGACAGCACATTAATTTAAGAATCACATAAATATTTTAGTTTTTAACGATCAAATCGCTACACAAAAAACATTTAATTAAATACATTAGTTTATACAAAATTATTTATTAAAAAAAGACCCCAAATTTTGAATTTAATGAGAGATTAAAATAGTTACAGAAATGCAAAGATTTTCTACTTTTACTATACTCCAGCGAGTTTTCACACACACACTCTATCATTAATAGAAGTAAGAATGAGACACGTTTTCAGAGTTCCAAGGTATCAACGCAACGCAACTTATGAAGTGACGAAATAAGAACCTTAGTGCAAAGACGTAAAAGTTATATTTGTCTACCTTCCATAGAAGCGGAATCGAGAAAAGTCACAGTTTATTCGACGTTGGAACCTCTGAATCGCGTAGCTTTTTGGTCGACAATCCAAAGAATCTGAATAGACAGCTATAAGAAATTCAACCAATAGAATTACTTTATTTTCACAGTTTATTTCTCTCAGCTCCGCCCAATTCAAGGGATTATCACCTTTATTATAACGAGGCCGCAACATTGAGCTAATGTAATAAATAACAAAACTATTCGAAATGTGTCAGGTTATCACACAAAATAACAATATTATGTATAATTTAATACATAGATATATTTGCTTGACTACTTACTAAATACGTTTTGTTATACCTCCTCTACACTATTGGGACAGTTACCTAACGAAGTACATGAGAAAGTTTGACGAAATAAGGTCTCCTTCCACATTCTTGTAGTCACGATATTACTTTATTTTATCTTTGGTCAACTTCGCGAGTAGTGTAGAGGAGGCAATAAATACAATTTTGAAATCAAAATATTGAAAATACATACATGTATTTAATTTTAAGGGTGAATTGCACTATTTAACTATAACGATAACCAAACCATAACCAGCCGAGATATTGTCGCTCATTAGTCAATTCGGTGACTTGACAACTGAAAATGGTTCGGTTATCGTTATAGTTACATAATGCAAGTCATCATAAATGTGTTTAGTAAGTAATAACGCGATGTGATAACCTGCACTTATGAACAAGACGTTATAAATAAAAACAATAGAACAATATACAGGGCGACATTATATGTTACCGGCTTCGTACGACTGACATCGTGAAATTTGCTAGTGGTGATATCAATTTTGACGTTAGATCTGATATTGGCGATGTCATATCCAGTGCTGACGTTTTATTAGCCTGTGATGAAGTTATATCAGATAGTGGTGACGACAATTTTGATGTTACATCTGATAATTTTGACGTCAGATCTGATACTGGTGACGTTATATCAGCTGGTGGTGACGACACGTTGACCAAAGCAGGCGTCAATTTTGCTGTCAGACTTGATACTGGCAACATCAAACTTGATATTGTAGACGTCAGATGTGATACTGGTGACGTTATATCAGCTGGTGGTGTTAATTTTGCTGTTAGATCTAATCCTGGTGACGTAATATATGCTGGTTTGTTGAGTGTGTGTGTGTAGGCAGCGTGCGGGCGTCACTTGAGAGCGCACTCCACGAACACGGCGCGAGCGGGCGGCGGCAGCGGAGCCTCGGCGTGCGGGCTGCCCGGCGCTGTCGGGCTGGGAGGACCTGAGGTGGCTCCCGAACGAGTGGCAGCGAACTGGGAGGCGGTTAGTGGACGCAGCTCTTTTAGGATGGAACTGTAATAGATGGAATACATTTTAATATGTTGTAGCTCGAAGTATTCAAATAAAATCCAACTTTATAGGTAACTTTAATGTTTTTTTTGAATGTCACAGCACTTTATTAAAATGAATGACAGACGTGGGAATTTTCCTAGATATGACAGAGATGAATTCATATTTAAGCTGTCCAAAAAATTGAGAAACGTTTCAGTATTCAGCCGAAAGCACAATTTTTGGATCCAGTGTAAGATTTAATTTGTCACTCTCTCACAGAAAACCTACTAAACCGATTAAGGCAAAATTTCACATACATATAGTTAAATATCCGTTCACAATTTTAGAATATTACTTCCATTCAAAATCCGAACTTTCTAAAACAAAAAAAAACAACTTACGCAAGCCTAGCATCAACAACGGGCCGCACAGTGGGTACCGGGAAGCCGTTGAAGGCCGAAGCTACAGGCAGGGTGTAGGCCCCCATGTCGCGGAACACCAGCCAGTCTCCGATGGCGAGGGTCGGGAGACGCACGTTGGGCAGCACGCAGTCGAGGCCGTCGCAGGTCGGACCCCAGACTGAGCACTCGGAGAGTGGGGTGCCGTTGTCCTGAGGAGAAAGTGTATGTTGTTAATTGGTGGTGTAAGAAATAGTTATTATGAAGAAGTTTAGAAGAGCTTGTGGCTATGTCAAAGTCTTGTTTTGGCTTACTTATTTATCAGAATACATTTTTAGGCAATTTAGGTAAACATTGAAAAGAGTTCTGATAAAATAGTAGTTGTAATCGAATAATTGAAGTCTGAAGACTGTTAAACTAGGTAATTAACGAAGAAATAGTTCAAAATGATAAGAAGGCTCAAGCGCTGTTTTTGTAAGTTTGAGGAAAGACTCAAAAATCAAAAGCAGAAAAAAAGGGGAGTTTACATTAAGGCGCAAACGAATTTTTTTAGGGATAAGGAAGCAACTGGTAGACTGATACTGGTAAACTAACTGGTAGTAGAACTAAATAGACCGGCTGGGCCCGCTCTAATTGACATTGAGTGAGTGTATATATGAATGTACATACATTGAGTGTCTCTGCCTTGACGTGCTGGTGGTCGTAGAGCACGCAGTTGAAGGAGCCGTACACGCCGTCGTTGATGAAGTACATCGTGTGTGTCTCGCCTCCGCTCTCAATAGGCGCAATCTGACGTAAATAATCAATTATTCATAAATGGTATTACTACAAAAAAGTTAAAAAGGCATTCGTCACATGTTTGAGAAAAAAAGAAAATTCAAATCGGCTCATTAGGAGTCTTTACGGTAAAAACAAACACACACACATTACAATCATATTGGCTTCATTTGTAATATATAACTTTCTCAGGGATTGTATAGTATATAAGAAAACGATTGTGACCACATTTCTGAAAAGAGTGTATGAATTTTCTTGTCGGTTCTTCTCCATGAAACCGAATCCTTGGAACCGTGCAACTTGCTTGACGTTTCGAAAGAGCTTTTACATTTGAATTAATCTTTTTTCTCTTTATTAACTTACTAGCTTTCGCCCGCGGTTTCACCCGCGTCCCGTAGCCGGATGGTGACAAAAACTATCCTAAAACCTTCTCCCGGGCCTTAGTTACCTCCCCTCTAATTTTCAGCCAAAATCGGTCAAGCCGTTTTTATGTTATGTCGTAACAACGGAAAGCGGGTTTCATTTTTATATTATACTAGCTTTTGCCCGCGGCTTCGCTCCCGTCAACTGACTTCTCTACTTTACCCTATTTTTTTTTCATAAGAACCTTCTCCTGACAATAACAAACACAACAGAAAAAGAATTAGCCAAATTGGTCCAGGCGTTGTTGAGTTATGCGCTTACCAACACATTTTGCGATTCATTTTTATAGTATAGATATATAGATTAGTGTTAATAAATGTTTACCTCTCGCTTAGCGTGTACCATAGCGGCGAGCGTGTATGCGGCGGCGGCGAAGTACCTCCCCGGCTCGGCGATCACTCGCACCGAGCCTATCGGGAAGTGCTCTTCTAAAGCTGCGTTTATCACTTCCGCTACCTGTGTGAGAAGAGATCAGGTTAATTATGTGATGTGTAGAACATTAAAAAATAAAGACAAAAATTATTTCACCAATATCATCTGCTTAGTCTATTCTCAGACAGACAGGCAGTTGTTCCATGTAACACTGGTACTAAGATGCATCCAGTTAGACTGGAAGCTGATATTTTGGGTGATTAAATAGATATTAATTCCAAGCAACAAAGAGCACGTTAATTTTGGTCCTGCGCCTGATTCTCTCCGGTGGTGTCGGATGTCGTCCCATCGGGCGCAGAGAGTGAAGGAATAGTGAGTGCACCTGTGTCCAAGCAAATGCCTATCCACTATTATATTATTATGTCCAGCACAGCTGGTTGATCTACTTAGTGAGAACATCCCCTAGCCGAAATCGGCTTTGGACGCCATATTAACCTTTTTACAAGGTTCTGTACATCTGAAGGACCATCACTTGACGAGTTTTGACTGACTGACTGACTGCCCCACTGACTACACTGACCTCTTGGATGTCGTCGTGGCGTCCGCCGGGGAAGCCGCCGCCGATGTCGAGCAGCTGCATGCGCACGTGGCCGGCGTCGCGGGCGGTGCGGAACAGCGCCCGCGCCAGTGATATGCCGCGGCCGTATACTGCGGTTTCTGATGCACCGCTGCCCACGTGGAATGATACGCCTACCACCTGCGGGAACAGGAGATAGTTAGGTATAAATACTTTCTTCATATGAAATATAAAAAAAATATTCAAACAACATAACTATTCCCTAAACTACTTTTGCCTTCATTGTCAAGCAAAATAAGGCATTTATATCATAGTTTGCCGTTAAAGATCTCGTCAATGCGGATGAAATAAGCCCAAACACGTGGTTGTTGCTATATACCTATGGCGATTTCTGTTGACTTTTCGTCGTCTTCATCACCGAGTCCAAACTTTGGCAGTCATGTAATCACCACATACACTGCTGGTGATATATGCGTGCTTAAAATTTTCGAGAGTTGCCCTCGATTTCTCAAGGATTTGAGTAACCTCTTACACCTAAGGGTGGTTAGGTGATTAAAACTGCAGCTTTCTCGATAAGAAATATAGTACTTACGTCTAAGCCAAGCACGGCGGCTAGCTTGAGCAGGCGCGGCGCCTCGGTGAGGGGGTCGCAGCCGAACTTGATGCCCAGCGGGCACTGCGCCGCCGCCGCGTCGCAGCGGATGCGGATCACTAGCCTGGGAAGCAAGGATTTATTAATATTTAGATTAAATCATAATTGCACCTATATCCTAATATTATTAGTGCGAGAGTAACTGTATCTGATTGTTGCGCCTAAAACTACTTTATGAATTTTGTTACACAGATGGTGCCTGATAAAAGACCTTTCTTTTTGTGTGTGGGTGTGGGAAGTGATTCCACTGGGAAGTGGGTGAATCTGTGGGACAGCTAGTACATAATAAAATGCCAGGGAACGAGCCTAGACTGACTAGTTACTAGTAAAACTTTGTCGCTTTCAAAGTCTCTCAAAGTTAGCCATTTTGATGCCATGCGTGCGCTTCAATGATTTATTCATTTCGACAGATTTTACAATCACTACAGGCAAGTAGGATACCTCAGTAAGAGAGCTATAGGGAAAGAGGAGAAGGGAGTCTGGGAGAGAAAGAGACCATAACGATAATAGGATTAGGAGGACACTGGTGTCATTTTCTGTCGACAGAACTCCTATTAAAACTATATAGTACTAAATACGGTTATTAACTTACTGTGCATGCGGCATGAACTGTTTGATCTTCATGAGCTCGGTCTCCGAGTCGAAGGTCATGACGTCCACTCCCATGGCCGACGCGTAGCGGATATGCGACGCCATCTTGGCGGGGTTCGCGAATATTATGCGTCTGTAATAAATGTAATGGTTAGATTTATGATAGCAATGCTTAGTAGTGTTATAATTATGATTGTAACTCTGGCTGTTGGATGCTAAAACTACTGAACCGATTTAAATGAAATCTAGCTAGAGCCTGAAAAAGAATATAGAATACTTTTTACACTGTGGCGGAAAGGTGTTTTTTAATAGAAACATCTAACTTCTAAAACTAAATATATTTTTTAGCAGATTTAATACCAAGTCTAGCTATTATTTACTGTATTTTTATATATTAGGACTCATTAAATATTTATATTCCAGATTCAAAACGTCAAGGACAATATAAAAACAAGCTGTGTCGAGTGGCGACTTTCAAGGAGTTCAAAAGTAGTAATAATAATTATTTATTTTCACAAAACATGGTATAAATTGTGTTATAACAATTATTAAGCGCTCACATGCTACAAAAACTTTGTACTCACTCAGGAGCGACTCCGATGGAGGTGACGAGCTCGATCTCGACCTTGGAGGCGCAGTCGAAGCCCGCGCCCAGCGCCGCCAGCGTGCTCACCAGGAGCTTGTCGTCGTTGCATTTCACCGCTAGGGAACAAACAATTAATAATTAATATAGCAATATTATATAAAGAGGAAACATTCCTCTATTTGTTGAAAAAGCTCAGAAAATAAACATCACTGTTAGGATGCTACATTATCGCCTTCTAACATACGCCATTTTTTATCCAGGCTAGGGAATTATGTTTCTCGGGACGATTGTAAAAGGGCGGGGAATAGCTAGTAAATAGAGTAAATACTATAAAGAGGTTTTTTTTTGTCTCCAGCATTATCTCCCGAGCCTTTTCCCATATATGTTGGGGTCGGCTTCCGTCTCCAATAGGCTCCAAAACTACTGATCCGATTTGAAAAATCTTTTATTGTTGAGAAGCTAGACTATCCCAAAATATAGCCTATGCTTCACTATAATACATCATGCTAGGATATAATAGGTTCATAATGTACTTTAATTAAATTCTAGCAAATAAAATATTCTTTATTATTTATTCTTTCTATATTTTATCCAGGTACGGGAAGAAGTTCTCATGGAACAAGAATAAAACCGCGAGAAACATCTAGTATATAGAAAGTACCCCAAAACTCACCATAGAACGGCTCAACACGCGGCATCAGCTCCTTCCAGCGATGGTACCGCGCCACCACTTCTCCCAAATCCATGATATAGAAGGGATCCTCCTGCGTGCCCGAGTCCACGATCTCTCGGATCAGACCGGTGGGGGACCACGGCCCGTCCATCACGGTGATAAGCTGTTCTTCTTCCACGACCTTCAAAACAAATTAAATCGTTTATGACTCATGTAGGTTACAAAACAAAAGCTATAGAATATACATAAAACTATAAAAATATTATATAAACTGACGACTATTTATATTTGAAAATTCGGCTTATTATTACTTTTATTGCATTTAATGTTTGCAATATTAATTAATTGTAAGTTTATATTCTAATATTTTAATGTATTTTAACTGGAAATATGTATAATTATCAATTTTAACATTTTATTTTGGTAAATGGTGTATGCCTAATGGGTAGCTTTTTAAATTATGTACCATAAAAATTCCTGTTTAGACCTATTGTATCACCGAAAAGCACGCAATAAATACTTTGACTTAGAAAAAAACTCGATACAACAAAAGAACAAGGCAGGAGAAAAATATGCGTCACAAGCACGCGAGACAGACCTTTTATATATTAATTTGACTATTTATGTATATAGTAAACACATGAATGAAGAAGCAGTAACATAAAAAATAGTACAAAGGTACTGCTTATTTCTAGTGAAATCTCTTCCAGCAGACCCGTAGTAGGAGAGTTAGAATATAGAGATGTAGACATACCTTCATGTTGGCTGGGATTTTGAGCCTTTAGCAGTTGTGTTAAGGTTGACTTTGGAGCCGACTTAGCCCCGGCAGCGCCGGAGCGTGGGGTCGGCTATGCTGCGCTTGCCTGTCCGGGCCGAAGGGGTCGGTGTCAGGTGTTCGAGCCGGGTTGTGGTGGCCCACTAGCGCTAGTCCACAAGTGTCAGCTGTAAGGAAGTAATAAGTTATTGGTAATGTCCTCAATGAAATTCTGAATGGACTCGGTATTCCAAGCAGTAAGGTTTACAATAGTATGATGTATAGCAATACATCTGGGATCACATCTACTAAGTACCACTCCCTGCTCGCAAAACAGATGCAAAAGTTAAACTATAATTCTTGGGTTTTACCCTCATTTCTGTAACCATCCCCTAGAAGTGATCTCTTTTACACAGACACAAAACTACATTTGTATCGATTTCTTATTCATAATAACAATGGATTTAACATTAATTACGATCTTTTTTTAAAAGCTAGGATTGAAAAACAATGTACCAGGCGCCCATAACAGTACAGTAGACTCACGTAATGTCTAGATGGCGTCAGCGGGCCCTCGCTCGCAGCCAGGGCGGGTCGACGTTGAGAGCGCGGCGCCAGCAGCGTGGCGCGGGGCGGGGTCGAGCGGCCTCGTGCGGCCTGCTAGGCCTCACACGCCCGGCACTGGTAGACGCGCCGGACTCACCCGGTGCTCCCTGTGGACAATAGAAATGTTCGTCAGATATGAGAACAACAAACTCTTGAGAACTAACAGGAATCGACATAATTATGGGCCCTTTATTTTCTTTTGTTGTGGGACCCCCTCTTTTGAGAGGTCCTTGCTTTAAAGTAGCGGTTTAAAACAAGAACTACATGGTGCTCTTAAATATGGGGTTTGTTATTTAAATATGACAACATCAAAGTAAGCTTAAAAACAGCACTTTTCTAACGTCAAAATTACATGAGACAGCGTCCAAAACAACCCACCCTTCGCACTACATGCTGTGTTTATTACTGGCGCAAACAATCTCCCCAGCAACACAGTTCTTAGTAGGGATATAACACCATAGCATAGAACCTTGTATGCTAAATCAAACGAGACCTTGTGTTCCTTGAGAGAAGATTCTCAAACGTATATCAAGTACTCAGGGAGTTACTCGTGGCACCACTTTCAGGAGCATAAAGCACTTATGTTAATTGAATGAAATAGCATGAAAATTCTGATACCGCAAATTAAATTCTATTACCAAGCAAAGGCTTTTGAGTACCGCATGTCGTTTATAATTATTTTATTTGATTACAAGCAGCCATTTTGTATGTTCAATTTCAATTTAGTTTTCCGCAGCGAATTAAATATTAATTTTCTCTTACAACTAAGTTCATTCATTAGGAAAATTCGACACTGCAGAATGTAGGCTAAAATGAGATTGTGCAATTAAATGTGCCAAAAATAATGATTAATAACGAAACTAGTAACTACACTATTCAATTGTTAAAAATAATTGTAACAACGACAATATCACATTTTAATCGATTTTATTACTTACAGACCGTTCCGATTACCGATTACGTAAACCATTCGATAAAACATTAACAAACGAGTTTAAATATGAAAAAAATAACAGTTTTTAAATCCGTTTTACCTTTATCAAGCTGTTAGACTATCGAAGACGAGCCTTGAACTAAGTTTGTCGATAAACTTTTCAATACTGATATAAAGAGATAAGGCAGCTGACGACAGATTTATCGAATCAATTAAATTACGTGCGATGACACAATCTGAATGAAATAAAGCAGGTTTATAGACTTCCAAACTCCTTGCAGCCTAACTAAAGCTGCAGAGTTTTGAAGGCATATACGATCTTCGTTTGATGGAACACAAAGGAAGACTGCAAAGGAAGATGGCAACACAGAAGGTTATATGGCCTCTTATCTTATGAAATAAGCCAATTTGTTAAACTGATAGCGTTTAGACAAACTAAATTGCAAAAGAATGCATAAAGCATTCAATTGATTAAAAGAAGATACTATAGTTATGCCTTTAGAATTTGCAATAAAGATCTGATATCAATTGCAAACAATACGGAAGAGTAAATAAACACAAAACAATAATAACAAATGACATTTGAACTTGAACCGCTTCATAGATTTTCAATGGCAATAATAATGTTTTCAGCTAATACGACCTTGTTGATAAGTTACATGCCATTAAGAGTATACCATATCGAGGGTTGCCAACAATGTATTTCTCATACGGGCATTTTAACCGACTTC
Organism: Helicoverpa zea x Helicoverpa armigera; assembly: GCA_033682625.1. Taxonomy (NCBI): domain Eukaryota; kingdom Metazoa; phylum Arthropoda; class Insecta; order Lepidoptera; family Noctuidae; genus Helicoverpa; species Helicoverpa zea x Helicoverpa armigera. The sequence goes on along the minus strand of JAWIIS010000053.1, from coordinate 5,607,199 downwards.
TCAAACAGGGGGAGGTTCTCTGTTTGATCATTTGTAACAAGGTAAATACATTTCTTTTAGCACCTGAATAAGTTATGTAATTTAAATGGCTTTAGGTTCCAGTAAACTTTTTATATTTGATTGTGGCAGTATTTTCGCAAACCTAAGTTGTCAGCATGCTCTCATTACTCAGCAAACATTTTGGCAAATATAATATAGGAAAATGCATAAGAAAATGTATGTATGTATGTACACTATCTATCTTCATAACTGCATGGTGGCTTTGCGTGGCAACCCTAAATTTGCAGCCACATAATATGATTTGCTTATTATAGTGTAAGACAGTCATTTGCAACTGTTACGGGATTCAACAGAAACGAATGCATATTTGATTGGTTTTTGTTTTGTAACCAATATCCGAATCTATCCTATTTTCTGTTTATTTATTTTTTTTATATTTGATGTACAAAATTCTTAATTTCATATTATAATACTAGTTAGTTTGGCGAGTTTTTTAAGTAAAAATAACGCAAATAATTATGACGACATACCCAGACGTTTAGTAAGATTACAAGATAGTTCCTACAATGATTATCATTATCTAATGCGTGTAATAATGACTATCAATCATCGAATAATTATTTATAGAATGTGTTGTAAAAATGTTTATCGCTACTCAATCTTATCTTCGGCTTAACGTAAACAATCATTCAACGCGTTAACTGTATTTCCGACATAATTATTTTGATTATGATCTTGCAAAACCCAGGCGGTTACTATACAGTGTATCTTAATCTATACAATAAAATATAGTAAGGTATAGGAAATCATGTAGGTATATTTTTATCAGCAAATCAATAAATTAGACATTATCAAAGCGGAAAAATTTGTATTCCTTATTTTTCGCTTTTGTCATGACAATAACTTGGCCAGAAAGTCTAATAACGAGACTTTCCAAGGGATGGGTCAGGGGGTTTAGGTCAGATAGGCAGACGCTCCACTGGGACTCAGTTGCATCCAGTTACACTGGAAGTTAAGAAAAATACTAGGCAGGCGTAGTGGTATCCGAAATTTTGATATATTTTTGCAAAGTCCATAAAAATATATGCAGTAGGTGCTCTTAGCTCAGCCATTGTTTTTGTGCACTATGTATCTAATTCCTATGCCTCGAGGCTTTAACGGAAGTGTTTGAGTGTTCAGCCCCAAATTGGTTACTGAGTAGGTATGCTTTGACTAAATATTTTAACTAAATTTTTTAAATATTTTTATTTATAGTAAGTGTATATATTAGGTAATAAGTTAGTTGTATGTTGTATATATATTTATTATTAAGTTATTGTAAAAAGTTATCTGACTAAATAATTAAATAAAAATCTCGTATCAAAACAAGTTGTCCTAAATACGAGCTCACGTTGTTTTCGTTCGTTCATCAAACATCAAAGTCCGATGATAAATTACGAACTAAATTACTGGACCCCTTGCATGAGATTGTGGCGTGCGCGCATTATAGGACCGTCAGAAAAAACAAAACATAATCAAAATTCATTATAAAAAAATATATAACAGAAGTAAGGGCCAGTAACAATAACGTATGCTTCGTATGCTCCCAAGTATTGATAAAAAATTACGACAAATAGTCATGTTTTGGGTAAGTTCGAGTAGTAAAATGGCAGAAAAAAATTTGGACTCCTGGCTATTTTTACAGAAATTAATACATATTTTTGTAAGCAGGTTTACATATTTTTTTTTCTTCAATACTTCTCACAGCATTATGAAGGATTTATTTTCTAAACAAAACTACTTTTAAGGAATATCGACGTTGATTGCCCATGCCCATGTCGGTACAGTATAATTATTCTGCACTCGACTTAGGTACAATTTGATTTATATCCGAATTCATACCAATATGTTTCCAATTGAATCTGTTTATCGATAAACTAACCAATTAGAACGTGTAAGTGCCTATATCTTGTTGCTGCCGACATATTATTCTTGAGGCTTTTCCGACTGTAGTAGAAAGAAACTGAATAGCTTTCACTGGCTGAGGTATCCTAAAGACTACTCAAGCTAGATCTTGAAAGGCATTCATATTGGAGACAGAAATTCAAAACAAATAAGACCTTATCCTTTTTTTTCTCATGAAATAAACGCTATAACAATCAAGGGTTAATTTCCCTAACCATTTATTTGTTGACGTGCTTACTTAGAGATCGGAATTTGATATTAATCGTATGGAGCTCATGTCAAAATTCTATCCCTTGTTAGCAAATCTACAGATTGATAGACTATTAAAATCCACAGTAAGAGAGTTCTCATAATAATATCATCTGTTCCAATTACGTTATGGAGGTCAGATATCTATGATTCTGTGTAACACAATATTGATGTTGAGAAGCATCCTGTTACTATAGAAATTGATCCGAAGCTTTTTGGGTTTGGGCAGTAGGTCAGATTACTCAGATGCCATCAATCTAATGTAATACATAATATGAATAGATTCAGAAATAATATCTATTTATCCACGTACTTAAAGGGGTATTAACAATAGTGATTTCCATCCTACTAAATTCTTTTTTTTTGTTTCAGCTGAGGAAAATGCCTGACGCATACACACACCGCCGCGGAGAGACGGTGGGGTTATGTGGGGCTTGGACCCACTAAAAACCTCAGCTTTTGTGCCGTCTTCTGCCTTTTAGAGAGGGGCCACGAGGACCAAAGACGACTTTTTTGACGTCCTACTAAATCCTGCTATTCCCCAGTTCTTTCGAAAACTCTGCCAATTTTTTTTTTTGCGGTTTTGCGGTAAAAGTAAATTATTAATTATTTAACAAAAATGAACTTAATCAATCAGAATTTTACACATCAAGGAAGTTCATCACAACACAATAAATTAGCAATGATTCGTCAACGAGGCTCCATTTCACGAGAATCGTATCGTGACAGACATATCGAGTGTGACGTCACACGGCGCCATGTTGAATCAGCGCGTGCGCAAGGTCAATGTTATGTGGTAAAAGATAATTCCATTACGCTTGTATTGTGTGCGAATAAATTTTCCCGGCTATTAGAATTATGAATTAGGAATATTGCTACGGAATATTTTGATTAATTCGCTGGTTTTGTTGGAAACTTAGGTAAAGTAAGATAAGCTTTCTTCATGGATATAAAAAGTATAAAGATATTATTTAAATTAAATTAATTTTAATTAAATATTATACGATACGTCCGCCTATGAAATAAAAAAATCATGCGTGAACTTTAATTAAATTGCTTTGTATGACAAATAAAACAAATGTGGGATAGAAATAAATCAGACAAGCTTGTAAAATAATGTGTAAAATTCGCCATTTTGTAAAAAAAATAATGAGCTGATTACTATGAAATAGGTTATCAAGTTGTGGTCGGTAATTGGTTATTTAAAATAAAAGAACTATAAATAAAATTATTTTTGATAGTACTTTCTAGAACAATACATTTGTATGGGCGGAACTAAAATTTAAAAATATTGCTAAGATAATCGGAGCTTTTAGTTAGAATTGACTTATACTTAGCAATAATGCAATCAACCTTAATATTTTGCTTTAGACTTAATATTTAAAGTGCCAATTAAAACTCACCCGTAATAGCGTAATTCTCAAAGCTTTCTTTTCACTTGAAAGCAACAACCTGAGGTTGTTGCTCAAACAACGAAACTATAAAACGCAAAGAGGAAACACGTTGCAAGAGCAACAAGCGTTTGAAAAGTTTACGAATTTCCGAACGAAACAGCGACTGTCACTGAAGCGCGATGGCGGCAAACTGATAAAAAATGGCGGACGAGCGGGTATTTATGTAGCTCGTTATCAGGTTTCGTGGGATGGCCCAGTTATCACGATTCTACTACAGCCTGATGTAATTGTAAAACCTCGTCTACACTGCTGCAAACCGCTTTGATGACGATGTAACCACGAGCTTGATATGTGATTACCACCAGCTGTAAAACTGTTTGTTTTGACATATTACGCCGTATTAACTCGCTCAAATCTTGAGGAAATCGTCTACGCGATAATTGTAAGAAATGAGTTCAATGCTTTTTGTTAGAAGTTTATTGCGTCTGGAAAATGGCCTTCCAAACTTTTACCTACTGCGGAAAGACTTAGGTAGTCTTATAAAAACAAAAACACAGATAACATGATACGCAAAAGCACTTATTGTTTGGCAACAATATCCCATAAAATTCTCAGTACCTTTAGTTATCTATTGAGTTGTCATAACATGTAAACTAATAAATACAATTGGTACAATAAAGTAATTAGCCAAACTTCGCTAAGCACGTACTTAAGGGTCCACTTAATATAATTAGTCTAGGCGTTATATGCTGAATCCCCAATAGAGGATTATGATGTCACTAGAACTTCGAAATGCCAAAAACCATGAATCTGTATTGTAGTAAAATAACATATCGCAAGTTCAATAAATAGATTTATTTACATAATATCTAAAATCACTAGGTTTCGAGAAATCATCCAAAAAACATCACTGTTTACATGACTCACTTAATTGCTGAATAATCCACATACAAGCGCACCTCTGTCAAGGAACAAAACAACGAACAAACGAGATTTTATACAGTCCACATCTGGACCAAAACTAACAAAAATACACACATAATTTGCAAACACTTTCAAAGACGTTTCGATCTACGCAGGAAACTACCCCCTCGCAGAGATGCAACGGAACTGAGCAAAGCGTCCGTCACCTGTAGCTTCTAAATGTCAAAGGTCACCGGGGTCTGGATGCAGTGCAACGCCGGTTTGACCCTGACCCAGCCACGATCGATCTGCGCGATGTCCCACTAGCGAGTCCTTCAATAATGTATTACGTAGTTATCTATCTATCTATATTTGTGACGCAATATCTTCCTGTAGGATGCAGGTTATGACAAAGCTGGTACCAAAACAAAAGGAACCCTAATTTTCCCTTTTCGCACATCCCGTAAACATTATTGCAAAATCTTGTTCCTTTTAAAGATGTTTAATTTTCAGTAAATGTCTAGACAGAAAATAATGCTTATTAGCATAACCAGCTACTTCTTTCTACATCAATTTTCTACCACCTTGAAGAAAATGATCATGCTTCAATGCTATGATCTACTTATCTATTATTATATGCTAAAATTCAAACATTTCAGTACAATTAGGATAGTGATATATTTTTCCCAAAAACGCGTCAAATTTTGTACTCTCCGCGTCAGACTACGCAATTCTATTAGCTCCAAAATTCAACTAGTGCTCCAATTATGTACGAATAAAAGCTTTGCCCAAGTCGCGAAGCGTCATAATTTCATCTTTCCACGAAATGCATCCCATTTTAGTCCCTATTATCAGTCTATTTGGAAACTCCCACGCATAGGTCAGTGCAAACAGTCTAAATAATCAACAATTGCAATTCCGTGCTCGATAACCTATGACTTTTTAATGTTTATGATTGTCCAAGGGGGTGCGGCAGCGCGTGACCAATAGAAAATAATGCCGCTTAGCTATTTATGATCTATGTATTTACTTTTATGAGATATTTATTTACACACGTTTATGAATATTGCGCTTTAATGGTATTATTATTTGCTCTATTTTCTGCTTATAATACTTTATTGATTTAAAAGAATGCATAAATTATATTGACGATGTGTTAGTGTGTGCTAGTCGAGGCAATAATGTTTCTATACGTTAAACGGATTTTTTAAGATTTTTTCTTTCCAAATGTATCTTTGGACGTTAATGTCAAAAAAAAACAAATATCCGAATTCAGAACCTCCGAACCGAAGTCGTTTAAAACGCAAAAGAAATCTCGCTAAGGAAATCTGAACATGAAAAGTCTCAAATCTCGAATCCGCCTTGAAAAAGCCTCCTTCTCCACATGAGAAGAGGCCTGTGCCCTACACTGGAACAATAAAAAGCCTGATCATATAGTTAAGCAATAAACAGCACATATTATTAGTAAACACACGATTACTTAGAACCGTGTCTTACTCTCGTAACACGTGACAATTGTTAGAAACACTGATATCACAGATTTTCCTACAGCTCATGTTTTGTTTCTCACTTCGATAAGAATTTCAATAAACGTGAATTGCTAATCCACTTATTTACTGTAGTATGAAGCAGTAAAATTTTGCTTATGCACAATCAGACGCAAGAAATATTTTATATCACCTTAAAAGTGTTAGGTGTAATTAGTCAGAAGCCAGTAAGTCTGACAACCAGTCCTGCCAATGAAAATGGGATTGTCCGGGTAACTGGGTTTACTAAAATCACTGGTACTCAGCTGCATCCGGTTAGACTGGATGCCGACACAACGAAGTAGTTGGCTCGGGAGATGATGATGAATCTATATTTTCTAGCATTGAAAACATTCCCATTTATATTGATTAGTTGGATGTTTATTCGCGGAAAATCTGCCAAAAAGTATTAAAACAATCACCTATATTACTGTCACAAAATGCTATCAATTATTCAAAAGCCATAATCATCAGTTTCGCAGCAAACTCTCACAATAGCCATCGATTCATTAGCAAGTCATAAAATGTTGACAAATTGCCAGATAGGTAGGTAGGGTGGTAATCTGAAACTCTGACTACTCGGTTTAATTATGCCAGCACGTGTACTGAAGAATTTCTGGAGAAACGGTGCCAATTTTTCCAGGAAGGCCATTTGGAGAAGAAGAAATATAGACGTGTATGCCAAAATCTTTGGAAAACGTAAATTCTTACTTAAAACTCTAGTAAATTAAACTGGTGCACGAAGGACCAGTGGAAACGTCCATCTAGCATGACCAAGTTGAAAACGCACAATTGCCAATAAGTACCTCTCAGATGACTTCAGAAAAAATAGAAAATATGGAGGAAGATGATACCTGATTATCTTTTTTGACTATTGGACTCTGTCTCTTATAATTCAATGATTCTAAGCTATGTACAGCAAGGACTGAGCTATAGACAGGAGCTATCAGAATTAAAGAGGACCTCTTTATTTGAGTCTTTGTAGTAGGAGCTAGGAGTTATATTTTTTAAAGCAGTCATAAATATAATAACTACACCATATCCAAGAATCTAGATCCTAGAGCTTATGCACCTAAATGCATAGATAATCACAACTCACTTAAGAAAACAGACAGAATTCTCTAGAAGTAGACAAATAAATCATTTCATTATTTTATTAGCATACAGTAAAATGATTTGATGTCGTTTATTGCTCTCGTCTATGTTAACAGAGATATATCAAATAAGATCACGTTGCTGGTAAGATATGGGTGGCAGTCCGTGGCAGATAGTATAATTGTGTGCTAAATCATAAAAAGATGATATCTTTCTTATCTTTATGACATAAGTGAGCTCGCTATCTGATGCAATTAAAGCGGGATGTGATTTGCGAAGCTGATACTTAAGTTTTATTGTTTTTGATAGCCTAGCCTAGCTGTCGCTAGAACAAATAAATTACTAAGTATCGTTCGTCGAGACACGCAACTGAGTCTCAGGTTGAAAATGTGCATCTAGGTTTGAATTCGTATTTAATCGATTGTTTTTATGTGAATTCAAAATTTAGAATTTGACGTGAACAGCTTACTATAAAAGTCTAGCTAGTACTTTTAATTTTAGTGAAAAATTCCTACTCCACTATTTGTTTACTTTATCTAGCACAAGCTCATTATATTACATTTTATATTTATATAGTGATATTGTATTATTTACGCTTCAACGTTAAATCTTCTTGGAACACGAGCCACAAACATGTCCTGTATGTATGTACATCCATTATCTACAAAACAATCATAAAAACAAAATCCCAGTTATATGATAACGGAGTTTCTGAGCGATGACATAATTTTAATGATTTCTTAAACAAATACAAAAATAATTCAACTCCGCTGTATGTTTGCACCTTATCTCTCTAGTTAGACTTTGCGGCTCTGCAGTGCAGTTTCATAAAATTTTACAGGTATGTAATAGTGTATATATCTACTAATTATTGCATGTAATTGCTACAGTTTTTAGTGGCTGGCTGAAAGCCAACTTGACTAGTACAACGTGGGTCTTTCGCGAATGTATCACGAATTACTAATTATCATGCTGGCTTTAGGTGTCGTGTTTTATAGACCTTTTGCCATCGACTGAGCTACTACTATTATTATAGTTGCTGGGGAGTTTGTTCCACCACTTCTTCTTCCCAGCAAAAACACATAGGAAGGGCGGGCGTTTTGGGGGCTATCTTTTGTAAATTTGACGTTCAAAAAGTGCTGATTTTCAGCCTACTTTGAATAAATGACTTTTGATTTTTGTTTTTTTTTTATTATTTTGATATAAATTAGATTAATTTTTTGTTTAATTTTTTCGCCTATTCAGATACTGATGATGTCGGAAAAAGGAGATTGCTTTTTTATAGTCTTTCTAAGATACCAGAGACGAATGGTAATTTCTCATATCAGCCTGAATGTCTCTAACATTCTTGGGAGACTCCCACCAGTCTTTCGTAGAAGTGTGATGTGTGGTCTTAATTTGAGTACAACTATTTAAAATATCATATGTCGTATTAAGAAACGCGTGCTGTAGACTCGTGTGAGAACGTGCGACTGCGACCATGTAATGTAACACATGTCAACTCTATTTATAAAACAATACGGGTTTTCTATGTCTTTGGATATCCCATTTTGTTATACTCTATCTATTGCGAAAAAATCCTCAACCGGTCTTACTCAGGGACCCAATACCCGGATATTTTGACCCTTGGTAAGACTGGTTGGCTGATTCTCTTGCGTCTAATATCCGCAATGACTGTCTAAGATGTTCAAATGATAAACCAACATAGAGAACTAACGATAGGTACTTGAAAATCAGGGTGACGTGTTTACTGACTTGGAACCAGTTTATCGCTTCTAAAACTTAAGATAGGCTTGAACATCTTTAAATTATCCAAGGGTTTCAGTACCTACAACATAGTCAATTGACTATACCTATCGTTAAAATTCCTATAGGACCACCTATGTTTACCTATGCCGGTGTCCCTGTGGTACCTAGGCCCAGGAGCCACCTTCTTGATAGTAACTATATTCATTTGCTCCGTATCACAGTCCCAAAGCACTTATTTGTAATTATCACTTCGTAGCTTTATTACACGATTTTCCAATATTCTAAGCAGCTAAAATTGATTTCTAATGAGATCGTGACAGATATAAAATTTTCGCCACGACTTCGCGACTGAAAGGACATTGCCCAATAGTTCTGATTGTTCTGAATACTCTTTTGGCTTTTGGTCACTGAACCTTTTAAAGTATTGAACGGAAATGGTACTGAAGAAACGTTTTTCTTTATATTTCAAAGAGTAAGTCTTCTTGAGTGTGTATTTTATTTCGAAAAGGTTTGTTGGCAGTTTTTCCTTCACTTGAGATGAATCGATAATCTCCGCACATACGGTACATTATCAATAAGTCATACTTCCTTTCATACATGAAATCAACATTTCCAAGAATACCGGATTTGAATACTTTTTCCAGATGCTTCGACGACATCAGCGATAAAGTTACTTCGATAAATGCTATCTTTTATTTAGTAATGCATCTTGTATTTATCTCAAACAATCTCTTATTTAGAAAGCCAGGTCTACATTTTGTCAATATGCCTTGCCATTGGAAAAGACTCTTCAGTTAGACAAAGATTTAATTGGAAATGCAGTACAAGTAAAAATATCGGTACTGTTATCCGGAATGACTGCTTAATATCTTGGAGTCACTTAACCTAACCAGATATAGCCACATATCAATTTTAACCCTGGACCACCTGACCTTACAAAAGATTGTTAATTTTTTATCAAATATTAAAAATAATACTTAATTAAAGTTTTGTTAAATCATGCGTGCTATTGGTGCTACTTATCCTGAACTTTGATCAAATTTAGTATCTGTGGTCGAAATGTCAACTGCGGATTCGCCAATATGGCGCCGATTACTACCTATCTTGGCGCCATTTTCATCTCTACTGATAAATGGGTCACTCTGAAGTCAGGTGTTTGACCCATTATCAAATAAATACCTAAAAGTTCTCTTTTTGTTATCGACATGCGTCAATCGAATAGCCAAAATAAACAATGATGTAAACAAGAAATTGTTTCAAGAATTTTTAGAAGTCTCACTTTTGTCTATCTTTTGGAACAAATATACGAGTACCTATAACATGTTAGGAGAAAACTTAACTATTGCTATTGTTAGGAATATAATTATTTGATCTGAAATTTTAACAAAGTCATTCAGTGCAAAATCATATGTCATTTAATTACCCAGGTATGCAGTCTTAATAAACAAAGTCAATACTCACAAAAATCTCAACTTTATTTGAAATCAAACAGATTAGGTAATCCAAAACATTCAGATTAAGAACAAACAGATATTCCAGAGACAACAAATTGACTAAAAGCACGGTACACTACTAAAAAGTTTACCACTTCATAAAGACTTGATACGCATTACTCATGTCGTTGAGCTAATTAATATAAAACAAAAGGTCATTACCAGAGTAAATTACCATTGTAGGCAATCGTAAAATGTGACATTAGTTTAAAGTTGGCTAAGTCCACGTGTTCCGGCAAAGGGCAGGTCATCAACAAAATAACATTGTCATAAACTTCCTAATATCAAGTTTAAAAATGCAGAAAGCCTTCCTTAATTTTATTGATATTTTTCAATTTTTTTCTGGTATTTCATTTACACTGGTTTACGATTTTTAAACGAGGGAAGAAAGATCATTTTTCTAATTAAAATTTAACTAGCAATGTATAAAGCCGACTAACGGCACTAGCAGTCTTGAAGAAATAAAGAACTATTTCCCTATTTCGATTTCTGGATTTTCTCCAAGAGAAGTTCTAACCGCCCTGTCATTACAGGCTGTCCTTTCTTTGTTTTCTTACTCAATTTCTTGAAGCGTTCATTCTTTTTCTTCTTATATTCGTCAAGTTTCTGTTTTTTCTCTTCTTGAATTTTTTGTTTCTCTTGTTGCTTCTGCAACTTCTCTTGTTTCACTTTATCGAAATGTGCTTTAGCTTTGTGGTATGGGTCCTTTTTGGCTTTCACAAATCCCGAGGTCTCTTTGTCCGTTTGAGATGTCTCCTTAACAGAATCATTTATTTCCTTTTTCTCTACCAAGTCAGGATGTCGGACATATTTGCCGACTTCTTGGTTCGCGTCTGTAGTGTCCTCGTCAAAAGTCTTAGCTTTATAAGTCCCTAGAGTAGGGTCATTTTTAATATCTTTATGATACTCGCGTAGCAACCTCTTTTTACGCTGTTCCTCCCATTGTTTAAGTTTATATTTTTTACTGTATTTCTTTAAACGATATCCTTTTTTGTCGAATGGCTTTTTTTCATTCTTTACCTCAAGACCTTTGCGGTTTTTATTGAATTCTTCTTGCCTTTTAAACTTGCTTTCCCCTACTTCTTCATGATTTGGCTTGACTGGTTTCCCGTTGTCTCTTTTCATTTTCATAAAAAATGAGTCTCGTTTCGTTTCCATTTTTAGACCTATAAAGAAATGAAAAAGCGTGTTTGACAACAGAAAATAAAACAACAAACTAAATTTTGACTGCCATATTGACTGCCTTAAAGTGATGGGGGGTGCAGATAATAGGAATGATCAGGGATGGAAATATCACTTCACTTTAAAGTGAAGGAAGGGTGAAACTAGAGCACTTTTTACTCAGTTTCATTGATTTGTACATTTCAGACATTCATAAGTAGTAATTTTATATTAAACATTCAGATATACCATAATCTCCATAAAGTTTTATGAGGAGTCATTTGAACATTTACTAATTTTACGAAATCCCACTACCAATAAACAAAATCTGGAAAAGCTGCACATATATTCTCTTATGTAAATAAAATAATTTGATAAACTCGAATACAAAGGCAGTCATCAGGCAATAAAATCATGCATTATATAAATAATAAAAAACACGCCTTTTCAAATCTGTTTATAAAATAAATAAAGTTTATTGTTTTAAATAATAAATTGATTAAATATGTTATATTATAAAGAATAATTTTATATTATACGAAATAGCCGAGTTCTCTAAAATAATATACAAGCATACAAAAATATGTGAGACCCTGCAGGATTAAATAATAATTGCCTGTACGTAAGTCGCACGCTAGAATAAAACAATATGTTATGTAGCTTAACATAGTAGAAAAAGATCATATACCACTTTCTTCTCTAGCTATCTAATAAATAGTGTACATTTTAAATGTTCTGTATTCATAACATAAAACATTGCTCCAGTTTTTATTACAGTTTAAGCCTACACTAATCTTGTTGATACCTATTATCCTACTAATCAGTCAATCTACTGTTACGAACTAAGAACTTGCATTTCAATTAGATACTAAGAACCAGTTGCACCATTAAACTACAACTAGTTTGATGTTTCGAAAGAGCTGTTATAGGCTTATTTGAAAAAAGAAAAAACTTTAACTTTTACTTTATCGTTTTAAGATAATCAAACTATAACCAGCCATTTACTTGCCTCTGCTTGATACATTATAGTTAAATAGTTAATCTCACTGATAATGTTTTCAAACGAAGGCCTATTTATCAAAACATTAGCTATACTACTCCTTGCCATACCTAGATAAAAAGTAGACAATGCCTTACGACAGGCTCTTGAAAGACTGTTTGTTCAAAACATATCATTTAAATTTGGTCTGGTTCAGTAGTTCTGACATGACCAGAAATAACAGACTGACTGAGTTTACTTTCGCAATGATAATATTAATAATGATGGTTAGTACATACAGATCGGCATCGGGAATTTAAATTGAACTCAATTGCAATATGCTTGTCCTATTACGAGTGACTATGTCATTATGTGCTTTCGTGTTGTAAATGTATGTACTTTTAATTTCACCATACGTATCTAATTCTGGGATATGCGGAGGATAATTATTTTAAGTCATGATTGTATGAAAACATTAAGAATTGTTACCAGCTGCACGGAAGAGTAGTCTATCTGGTCATTGTTATAACCTATGCTTATTTTTTAAAAACGTCGAAACATGGGTGTGTTTTTAGGAGTTCTTTTATGTTCTTTCTTGTAACAAATGACAGAAGTATTCTCACTTGCACTCAACTGTTCTGATATTAAAGTATCAGATTTTTCACATAATTAATCATAACCCTTCCCAGCAGTTAAGTAAAAGTATTTATTGAATAGTATCAATATTCTGTGAGTCTTTCAAACATTATCCTTGTACCCAATTTTGATTAATTATTGTCTATAATTTTTACTTCAATATGGTACGCCAACAAGATGTTTTCATGGTTATGAAAAACATACATTTTGTCTCAATTAATATTATTAAGTAAAAGTAAGTATAAAATAATTAATACAATATTGTATGGAGTGTTTAATTTCTTGATAGGTTATTTATACTGTTATCAACAAGCAACATAAAGAAATGATATTTAAATTGCATGTAATCCCATGAGCTAGGAATATCCCCAGTTTTTCAGCTTGTCAATTGGCACTTTTCCAGTAATATGGTTTAAGGTTTATTGAACAAAAAGTGCAGGTTGAATAATGGTAGAGTCAGCTGAATTAGACATACTAGATTGGCTAGTGTTTATTTTAATGTATTCTATGTAATGTTATTTTAAATAATATGAATTATTGGTAATTGGTTAAAATGTATTTATAATTAATATTTCAAGGACTAAACATATTTCTCTTTGATTGTTTATTCTTTATTGAACTGTAGTATTTTTATATGAATGTGAGCAGCTGTCATTGTAAGTATGTGCTGTAAATTATGTACATTTTGTAGACGAAAGCATACATTATCAAGCAACTACTAGAACAATATAGTGACGTATTTATCGTCACGGTGTACCGACGTGAATCACAATTTACCCATTCAAAAACATTGTTGGCGAATACCAGAACACAATTGAACAAAATTACAAGGCTAAACTTGACGACATAACGCTTTTTCAGGCACCAAATACGGTCAATATGAGGGCTATGAACTCTCAATTTTGAACAATACAAAATGTTCAATCTACCAGACGTATGAATGCCCCAAGCATTATTATCATATAGAAACGCAAAAACATATCATTAGCAGCAAAAATATGATGAAATATGCAAGAAACTTACCAAAATAAGCCACCCACTGGGTAGGCTTTGAATTATCGGCGGAATCTTGATTGTTTAATTGCACTTGGCACAAAAAAACTTAACCACGGTTATAGATTTTATATCACGGTGTTTCGTGCGAAAAACTTTACCGAGCATGCCCTAATGTGATTTTTTTGATGAATTTTCATAAGAAACGAGACCGACGTTTCGCAAAAAATGTCACGGAAGGAGCGAGAAAGGGAAGGAAACGAAACGTGCTAAGCTGCTACGCCATCTACTTCTGCCTGTCACATTGCAATCGTATCGATTGATACGTAAAACGGAGCATGCGCGTTGATTATTGCGAAGAAAATGCATAATATTGCGCTATTGTTGCTCAATTTTTGTTAATCACTTATCAGGCCTGCGTTACGTTTAGTGCTAAAAACAGTGTGAGAACTTTAACGGCAAAGAACGTTTCGACGTTTTTGCCTTTCGAACTATGATAGCGAAACATTGTTTAAATAATTGGAACGTATCGTGCTACATAGCGACATCTACAGCCTATTTTCGAATCATAAGCTTTAATTTTCCCTCAATTTCCGTTCTCTAATTTAACTGATTATCACTAGATGGCATCAGCATTACCTAGTACAAAAATAATAGTGTTAAAAATCTACTTATTCAAAACTTATCTTGAAAATTATTTGAAATATACTTTTATGAAAACAAAAAAAGTCAAAAGCACTCTATTACGTCCTACATTCAATTCATAATATCGCCAACCTCCCAAGACGGGTTTCTTTACAAACAAGAAAATAATTCATAATTATCTAGGTATGAGGTTTATAGTTAACTATTTATTTATTAAAAAGTGTGTGAAGTAAACGCACTAATCTCTCTCGAATCTCAAGAACTACTTAATGGTGTTATAACTAGTTATAAGTACACCGCATTTATGGAGGTTTTTATTTCGGAAGGAGGGCCACGAAAACCACGGACCGAAGCTAATATTAATTAGGTACTATATCATACTTATTATGCATAAACTTTATCGGTTACTTAACAAAATTTTATTGAGAACAGATAGAAATAATAGGAAAACGAGTAGTAAGCATGTCAACGTTCGCTTCACCACGTTACTTACGCGTATTGAATTACGGCAGTGCCCGGCTCGCGGGTACAGATAACAACAGAGTCGTTAAGGACTTATATAATAGTTTTATAATACTAGGATTAGCTGCCCGCGATTTTGCCTGCGTCGTGAAAGAACTACTTCCCGCTCATGGATAAAAATATTTGGCTATATATTACTGGGTGATCGGGACCAAGGCTTAAAACTTGCATGCTCAGCAAAATGAAGGCGTTTATGAAGAACTCTGTGACCGTCACCTATTAACCATTATGTATTAAAATAACACGAATCTAGGGTCTTGTATTTCATTTGAGAACATCAGCTACTTCTGGAGATATAGGCAATAGATAATAATGATCATTTCAATAAGAATAGTACGAATTAATTGATTAAAATAATTAAAGCATTAGATACAAGGAATCCAGTTTATAAGGCGCCGTAGCCTGCACAGCAACCAATTAGTTGTTGATATTGATATTTAGATAATAATAAATATGTAAAACAACAAGTTTGATAGACTTTATTATCATAAATAAATACTTGTCTTTTAATTCAGTGCAGTGTTACAACCTTGACTTCGACGTTTGAGCAAGAGTATGATATTTTTTGCTGGTGGACTTGTGAACTTAAGATGTTTTATCGTCCTTTTGGCGAAAGACGTCCACTGCTGGACAAAGGCCTCCCCTAATGTTCACTACTTGCATGATAGATCATCAGCATCCGTCCATATAGTAAGGGGGCCTGCCCTCTCTGCATCGTCCGAGTCGTGGCCGCCACTCGTCATTTTTTCTGCCCTATTGGCCATCTGTTCTATAAGCTAAGGTAGCCTGCCCGTTGCCACGTCAGCTTAGCAATTCTAAGAATTAGATGTTAAACAAACATAAATTATAATAGCCTGTTTACAAACAAATTGAATGAAGATTTAAGCGCCTGATTAAAATTTATCTTTAGAAGATAATGAATGATAATTTCAGATATACCGACGTTTTTTGAATCTTAAGAGAGGAATTTTTCAAATCCGCTTGAATTAAAATGTTGGTGTCTGCTTTCCTCATCTTCCTTCTCCACTTCCTCCTATCCTCGTTGTCACCTTCAGATACTTTCTTGAATTAAATATTATTAGGTGATTACTTAATCTAATAACTTTTCCTGCAGGTAAGTAGTTATTTCAGGATTGTGATTCGTTACAATTTTTACTGCTTGTCATATGATGTTCCTGCCCTTATTGCAATTTTATTTAGAGCCAGCCAAGATGCCTTCTTCTTCCTCTCCTCACTCACTCCTCTAAGTATTAGAAAATATATTTTGGTATTTCACAATAATAACAGATGTAATGTTTTTTATTATCCTTTGTCGTTTTAATAATAATTAAAATTCAAATGAGAGATTTTCAACAGACGGTCATCAAACTTGCAAATGGACATTAATTGAAAAAAAAAAAACACATTGGATAAATTAATACTGGTAAAGTGAATTAATTATGAAACTCGCGTAAGCGCGATTTTCAATAAATATAATAAATAGATATCTTGTCAACAAGCGCAGCGACTTTTAAAGGTCGTTCGGTCTCTTGTTCTTCTATCAAATATTTAAATCAGGTTCATTTATACCAAATGCATGATATAGAGTGCATGTGCCTGTGATCAAAAGCCACTATTTATTTAAGATAATAAAAAAGAGTGCATGTGCCATTGTGAAAATCCATATTTTGATCGGAACTAAACAATGTCTACCTACAATATTGCGAAAAATGAAATGAAAAACATTTTCTTTTGATTCTCAGCAGAAAAGTGCAGTGTGTTGCGGTTTTATCTAGTTTTACAATTTTATTTGGTAAGTCGACCAACGTTACCTAAGTACCTGTTTCTCAAACGGAACTTAGAACGGAACCTCACACCATTTTGTACGTACCTGGTCTATTAATTTGTGCGTGTGCACTTTTGTATCAGATTTCAGTACCTATGTAGGCTGTATCATTTCACCATAATTATTAATAACAGCCAACAATATAACTTATTTAATTAGTAGTAAACTATATAAAAAAAAAACAAACATTAATATACCTAAAAATAATTTATTATATTAACGAAAGCGCTCTGTACCCGACTGTCCCTTTTGTACGCGGTACTTGCCCAATTGAAGCGGTCAGTCTTATTAGGTTTCCGCAGTGCTGAGCGCAGTCTATCAAGTGATCGACATATTCAATAATTACCATATGACAGTAATTAAACAAATTCTAATCAGTATGAAGACTTTTTAAAAGTGTTATTAGAAAATAAACCTGGTTGTGTGAAGCTTAGTTTTAGTTGGTGTAAGGAATCCTTAAAAATGTGTGTAAAAATCCTCTAGTTGTGCCGGTATCTTCATAATGTTGTGTTATGTTTTAGTTAAAAAATAATTTATTAGCCGGGTCGAATGTGCTCCGTCCTTTGCTCGAGTCTACAAATATTTAAAAGGTTTGTTTATAAAAAAAAAGTCAAATGTTTAGTCTGGGTTTTTTACAACTTTAAAAAAATTACTAAGAAGGTACTAACTAATTATGTAAACTGTGGGTCTTGTCTCCTTTTCGAATTATGGAATTAAAAAAAAAAGTATCTGACCATACCGGTTGCTGATCTACTAAGTTCGCCGGGCAGCTAATTGAAAAGTTTATCAATAAAAATAAATAATAGTAAAAAACAAGAAAAAAATTACAACGATATTAGTCTTCTGTTAGATAATTCGATTTTAATTGACAAAGAACGTATTGACATTAAAAATGTAATTAACGTGGTGATTTATGAAAGTCCAATCTAGATTAGGTGCTGATTACATAACATTTAAGAGAAAGATAAGTACCTAGGTAATTTCCTCAGATCTCTTCTTGCGGAACGTAGAAATCCGGAAATCCAATACCTACAGCTAGGGAGAAATCAGGTACCTGCAGGCAGGTCCGCTTTTCTACGAAACCTAGAGGGGCCCAGTTAAATTAAATATATGTATCTCAAACTCCAGTAGGTAATCGTAAAAGTAACGTATTTCAATGAAAAATTCTTATTCTCATATTATTTAATTTTTTGGTTTCTGGCGCCAACTCGCCGTTTCTATTCGTGAGATGCATGAAATGACATTCGATACGAATTACCTACCTAATGGATAATCGTGAGAATATTTTTTGGAGCATGGTTTCATATAGGGCTTACGATTTAAGAACTAGGAACATATTATAAAAAATGGTAAGAAAAGCGCGAAAAGAACATGTTTTTATAATAAGGCTTTTTCATATAGGTAATCTATCAATAAAAGATTATATACCTATGGTCACAGTATCTTTTACTTTATTGGCTCTAACCTGCGTGCATACTTACCTAGGTGTCTACCAAAACTACACCTCGATGAGGCTCTAACATGACATTTCATCCCCTAACAGTCTTCTTCTTCTTGCACTGTTCCCAAGTCATTTGGGGTCGGCGCAATTTGTATTTTTCTTCCATTCCTCTCTGTCAGACGTCTCGGCCTCTCCATCTTTGTCTTTTCACATCCATTTTATCTCCTAACAGTTTTACCTACTCTCAATTTTTCAGAAGGCCACAAGATGAAGCTACCAAGCTTCCTAGACTCCATGGCTGGCATCACATACAAGGCTAAGCCAACATCTCTGGTCTCCCACCATGAAGACTACACGGTTGGGGAGACGACTGGCGGCCTGAGTGTGCTGTTCACTATCCTGTGTATAGTGGACCTTTTTGGAGTGTTCCCTGTTATAACGTTGCCGAAAAGTGTTATTTCTTGTGGTGAGTTTAATTCTAAAAATTACTTGGCATGAGCTAGTTAGAGCGCTTCTAATCTACTTTGAACCGCGCGCAATAACTGACGAGAGTAAAGAACTGACAGAGCCGGTTCGAGCCCGAATGAATGAGCTCGAAAACTTGAAAACATGTGTCTCTCGCAGCAGAGATTTTTTGCTGCACGGACCTACTTCTTACCTTTACTTTAAAGGGATGGAACTTGATGAAGAATCCTCGACACAAACTTTGATAATCAAATCAACCGTTTTATTCAAATTATATTGCGCTCGACAGAATTCCAGCCATGACAAACAACTATTGCTCTATTTAGCGAAATAACTGCTTATCCTTTGCGCAGGTATATACGGTCTCCCACTAGTCCTGTCAGTATTCGGTCTCCAGTTATACACAGCAGTTCTGCTAGGAAAAAGCTGGTTATTAGCGCAGAAGATCACCCCTGATATCAAGGAGAAGAACCGGTGAGTTTGACTCCTAATGATTCCTACTAATCTTAGTAAAGGTTGCTGGACCTTTGTTTTGGAGTGGATTACTATGTGGGTGATAGGAGTGCTTGTACGCCTGATTAATACTAAAAAGCAGCTCGTCTGAGTATAGGTATCAGGTTAAAGAACCTACCTGACCAACCAGACGTATTTTTCATACAGAAAAAAGCGATTGACTTTATAATAAGACAGCTTTTACCCACCTTTAGAGTTACTTACTCATACTTATTAATTTCATGTTTAGGTTTCCATATGCTGCTATAGCGGAATTGGCGTTCGGCCCCTCAGCAAAGACGCTGGTGACTTTCCTCATTGATGCAGCAGTCTTCGGCTCTGGAGTACCTAATTTTATTATTGGTGAGTTCTACCCACTACTTTTCTACGTAGGGTTTTGCACCCAAGAACCTGCTCCATTTGAGTAAAACAAGAGCTAGAATACGAAGGGCATGGCAAAACTAGCATAATTGTGTGGTGTGAACTGCAGTGACCTGATTACCTTTTGAAGAAATACTACCAATTTTACTCTTGTGAATAGACTTCCATGTTACAAGAACTGAGTTTCTCATTCCAGCATCGCAAACACTGCAAATATTCTGGTGGAAGATATCAGGTGGAGAGATCGGTATCACGTACTGCGTGTGGATGGTCATCCTAGCTCTGTTGCTGTGTCCAGTCATGTGGCTCGGGTCACCTAAGGATATGAAGTGAGTAGTCTACGTAGAAGTAATTGCTTGTGTTATTTATGCTGTTTTAAAAACACGAAGTTACGCCGAGGCCATGGTATGATGCGTTTAGACTCAGGTCCAGACCACCAAAGTAAAAATTATGCTCCACGAAGTTTTTTTTTTAGGGCAATAGAATTTCGTTATTAAAACATCTTGTTTCCACCTATTAAATTCTCTTATTTGGTGGATTCTGGGCTTAAGAAAAATGTTCACGCGGGTGCTGGAAGTAGCTTTCTTAGGACGTAGACATACAGCTCTTTCTATAGACATCATAAGGATCATTTGATATGAGCAACCCTGTAATTAATATTTCTAAAACCCCATTCTCTGGTATATTCCAGGCCACTAGCAATATCATCAGTGTTAATAGTGGCGACGGTAGCAGTGACAATTTGGACGTGTATCCTAAGGGACTATACGTCTCCAACACCGGTGGACAACATGGTGGCTCTTGAGCCGCAGCTCGAAAACTTCCTTATTGCTTATGGAATACTGGCTTTTCAGGTAATTTTGGAACTTAATGTTAGGGCGATAAGGTTTGAAATGCTACTGCCATAGGGGTGAGAATGCTGCTTAGGTTTGAAAGATGACTGGTCACGTTGTAGGTGCCTTTGTATCGTTATTTTCTAAGTGAAACATAATGTCTCACTTAGTTATGGGAGAGGAAACCGAGGAATGACATGTCCTAATGTAATCTTCGATAAATGTGACATTCAATCGACCGACCGCCTTTCTATACTGCCTAAAATCTCCTAAAATAAGATTTTAAGAGGCGAATTCTTCTGAAGTAAGACTGCTAGTAGTAGTATTGAATCTCTCTATGGCTTTAAGGTTGGCTGTTAAATAACCCAATTCTGAGTCAAACTTGCCGTTGTACATGAACTGTCTAGTAGATACAGAACTGAATATATTCTTTATCTTCTGATCCCCTCTATGTTCTTCCAGTTCGACATCCACCCGATGCTGCTAACTCTTCAAGTGGACATGAAGGACAGTAAGAAGATCAACGCGGCAGTACTGGGAGGCTTCGGAGTCACGGGCTGCATGTTCGCAGTCACGACCATACTGGCAGCCGTCAGATATGGCACTGCTCTTGATAATAATATATTGCAGAGTAAGTACATATAAGAATAAGTAATAAATACAGACCCATTGATTAATGAGATAACCTACCAAAACATAGGGCCAACCTCTAAATTCCCACAAAAGACGCGTGGTCGGTAATTCGGAGATTGAAGGGCATCTCCCAACTGCAGGCGTTACTTTCAAAGCTGCTTTGATAAAGGCATGATCTTAGTCGCAGCGCAACTGAAGTTGGTGTCATAACGTAGTCGGAGATAGCTGCAAAGACAAATAATTCCACCAATTGCCTGCTATGTCGATCGAAGTCTAAACGGAGAACCAAGATGCCCTTTTAGCTTGCACTAATTAAATTGATAATGATTTGTTTGCACCTACCAACGCTTTCTTTCCGCCGCCCAAAGGTAGACTGGTAGAGAATGTGTAAGAGAACGCCTAAATAAATAAATTAAACATATACTTTTCCAGGTATACCTTCCTCAATCCCGCTGTACCTGGTATCATTGCTGGTGACACTGCAGCTCTGTCTGTCGAGCGCCGTCAGCCACTCAGCACTCTTCCAGCATTTCGAGGACATACTCAAGATTCCTAGAGGTAAGTTCGCAAATATAAAATACAGGATAGTCCAAAAGATGACGGAGTCTAAATTCTCAGTGCCAATATTGCAATTTCTTGACATAAGGGAAAAACACTTAAATATACAATAACTCGAAAACAACATAAATTGCGGAACACTAATGAGGTATCTTCAGGTGCCACTTTGATTTTGCGGTTTGACGTCACTTTTTGGACCACTTTATATATTGCATCTGGTAAACATCAGTTTGTTAGTATAAAACAATATTAAGAAATGTATTTCTATTGTTTCAGATTTCTGTTTCCGACGCTGTTTACTAAGATCAAGCGTAGTCGCCCTAGCAGTTGTCTTAGCAGAATCAGTCCCCAGATTCGATTTAGTCATGGGCCTAGTAGGCTCCACTTTAACAGGACCTCTAATGTTCATATGTCCACCAGTATTCTTCCTCAAACTATGCTATATGAAATCCAAAACGCCATCAAACTTTTTCAAATTGTCAGAGAAACGAAACGGAACGCAAAATGGCGGATTAAAAAATGGCGACCTGTCAAAAAGCCCGCTAATTTTAGACGCTTTGCAGCCTAGGTATAGAACGTTTACGGAATACGCGGTAGAGGTTACTGAGGATGATGATTACTCAATAAGATGGTACGATATTATATTTGCTCTAATTGTAATGACTTTAGGTATAGTTGCTACGATCGTCGCTACTTACTCGAGTTGGTCTAACTCCATTGCCTATGCGACTTTCAGTCCACCCTGTTTAATGAATGCCACGGCAGCGGCTAGAAGTTTCCTAGAGATACCTATGGCTATTTAGAAGAATTTTAGTAATCCAATTTAGAACTACTTAAGTATCCACAGACTTGTTATTGTTATTTTGATTTAGGAACCTTAGGCTTTGCGACATAGATTTAAGTAGTTTGGTTGAGAATTTCATGACATATTACCTACCTGTTACAATAAAATAAATAGCGTTTATTATGTAAAACGACAACTAAGTTAAAAAATGTACCATAGATCTATTAAGCAATAGAATAGAACACGTGTAAGAAAAGAAGTTAATATAGAACCATAAATAAGTACAAAAACATGAAAAATAAAACTCATAATGATTTGAATTGTCTTTTATTTAACATTACAATCAATAAAACATAATTAAAATAACAACATTACGTCAGTCGATAAAATTAATCGATACATTAGGAACAACAAATAAAAATATACCTACTAAAACCTAATTCCTTGAAATGTGTACAGGTGCCAGATTTTTAATCATCAGGCAAAATATTGCACGCTTAAGAAAAACTACTTTTTAATAATTTTTCAAGAAGTTTCTACCTATCTCAAAAAAATATATACTGAAATCTGCTAAAATAATAACGTTTTAACATGTTAACCATATCTTGTGCTTCATACCTTAATCATTAATACATATCTAATTATCATTGTAAGTTTTAAAGTGATTATATTATGGCATTTCACTTGAAAATTCGACGCTATTTCTAATTAGAAGTCCCTTAGTAGAATTCTACTCTATGGTGTATTTGAGTCTCATAAATATAAGGCCTCTATGATAATTGGATACCGTGCCCATTACATGGTTGGATCTAAGACAAGCCTTTTTCCTTTAATATGATATATCCAAGTATAAATAAATGCATATAAATACATAATAATGACAATATTTGAATATTAAGTCACGGCCATAGATACGTACCGACACACCCTAAGTTTTATTTCAGTCTCTCTATTTGTTCTTGTGTCTACAATATTTTAAAAATATTTCACAAAATTGCACACGAGTTTTAAGTTTTATTCTTTCAAAGATAAATAGTAAATATCTAAGATACATGTATACATACAAATATTAAATTATAAGCCTTTGACTTTATAAAGACAATTAAATTATCCTTTAACAGTAAAGTCTATTTGTTCGTATATAATAATGCAAAAACACCAACAAAAAGTATTTATTATGTAGACGACAACCAAATTTTACTACCGCCAACACAAACCTAATACATATTACAATTAGATAAATGCAAGGAGTATTAACAATTATATTCTATTGCAAGAGCTAGTTAAAATGCTTTAAATTATGTAACAAACATTACATCATTTATAAAAAACCGGCCAAGTGCGAGTCGGACTCGTGCACGAAGGGTTCCGTAAATTACAGTTAAATCAACCTATCTCAAAAACTATAAGAGATACTTTGATCAAACCAAAAATCGTTGAAAGAGTTAATTAGCATGCATCACCTCTATTTTTTTTAGAATTTTATACCCCGTAGTTATAAAAATAGAGGGGGGGGGGACATACTTTTTACGACTTTGAGAGCTGATATCTCAAAAACCGTTCACTTTAAGAAAAATGTTTTTTAGAAAACTTTATATCATTTTAAAAGACCTTTCCATTGATACCCCACACGGGTATGTACATCGAAAAAAAAAATTTCATCCCTCAGTTACATGTATGGGGGGCCCCACCCCCAATTCTTTTTTTTACTATTTAGTGTCATATTTTTGTAGCGGTTCATACAACACATATTCCCATCAAATTTCATCACTGTAGTACTTATAGTTTCCGAGTAAATCGGCTGTGACAGACGGACAGACGGACAGACGGACAGACGGACAGACGGACATGACGAAACTATAAGGGTTCCGTTTTTGCCATTTTGGCTACGGAACCCTAAAAAGCTGAAATAATAGGTATTACAAATTCTATTGTAACCTTCATGGATATGACCTTACTCAAACGCAACAAGTTCAATAAAAGACATTTTCATGACCATAGACAAACCGCGAACATAACAAACCTACTTCAACGTCAACTTTTTCGAAAAGAGTTTACGTATTTCCTTCTTGTCTAACTTGCCCATAGCGTTTCGCGGCATCTGATCAATAACTAACATGGTTCTAGGCAGCTGATATGGCGCCAATTTCTTACCAGCCGCTTCTTTTAGCTCTTCTAGCGTTAATTTCGTATTTTCTTTTAGAACTACGACAGCTGAGATAATTTCGCCGTATCTTTCATCTTCTATGCCTAAGATGGCGACATCAGCTATGCTCGGGTGATCCAATATGGCGGACTCGACTTGTAACGCGCTAACTTTGTACCCTGAAGTCTTGATGATGTCGATGGAGGTTCGGCCGAGTATTCTGAACTTACCGTTCTCGAAAGCGGCCGTGTCGCCGGTACGGAACCAGCCGTCGGCGGTGAAATCTGGGGAGTTCAGTCTTGGGGCTCTGTTCCAGTATCTGAAATTATATTTTTGATATTGTTAGCTGGTTTTGTTTGATTTTAAAGTACGCAATGCTTGGAGCGGTCGGTCCGTGGATAGGTGACCATCTTATCATGTCGAGTTCCTCTGTGTCACGACAGGCACATTAAATTGGTGGGTCCCGGCTGTCATTTGAACATTTTTGGTAGTCGTTACAGGTAGTCAGAAGCCAGAAAGCCTGACAACCTTTCGTATCAAGGGGCATAGGGTTGCCCCTTGGTTGGTTGTGGAGGTCAGATAGGAAGTCGTTCCATATATTGCAGTGGTAGTTAGCTGCACCAGACTGGTAAGACTGGAAGCCGATCCCAACGTAGTTGGGAAAATATATAAATTGTTGGGTCACTAGTATTAAAATAGATGTTTATAGTAAACTAGCTGTTGCCCGCGACTTCGTCTGCGTGGGCAATATAGAATTTCCAATTTCGTTTATTTATCGTCATTGCTCAACCCCTGTGGGTGATAGCGTGATAATATATAGCCTATGTGTTGAACCGGCCTCCAGGTAATAGTCATGCAAAATTTGATTTAAATCCATGCTGTACTTTTTGAGATTATCCGGGACAAACATACAGACAAACAGATAAACAGACATACAGACCAAAATTCTAAAAACTACATATTTGGGTTCAGAATCGATCATGGATCACCCCCCAAGTATTCTTTTAAAAAAATATTCAATGTACAGTTTTGACTTTCCTATCATTTTATTATATGTATAGATATTGTTTATTTATTTATTATTTCCTATGGGTCAATGTCAGCAATAACATTTGCTAAGCAATTTAAATAATATAATTAATACGAATTATGACGTTTACTTCCTATTGCATCAGGATATGATGACGTTTTAAATGTCAATCATAGACAAGGTGAGCAAACGCATCTCTTGACGACCTTTCCCAAACTATTCTTCGTAAACTATTTATATTATAAGTACCTATTAAGTTATTTATAGTCTTATTTGCGTCACAAATATTTTTTTATATGCATTTAAATTTTATATAGATATAAAATAAATGATAAGCTATTCTGGTACTTTTGATCAAGATAAAATGGCATTATTTATGCTCAAGATCAACAACAACATAAACATACATTTTTGTTCATTCAACATTTAAATTATATAATAAATGACATTAATATTATCAAAATTTATTATGTAATTTGAAGTAAAAATACTGAAAATTAATAGTAAACAGTTGTTTTAAGAAAACCGTCGGGCGGCAAACTTAGACTTCAGTGGTCTTTTGAATATACTGCTGCCTAAGACAGGGATAGTTGACGCCCTTTAGGGGAGGCCCACATTTGGCAGTAGGTAGACGGCCATTGACTGATATGATGAAGATACATACACGTTAGGTTATATAATATAATGCTGATAAAAACTCAATATTTGTCATTGGCTATTCAGTCTTGTTAGACGAGTATTCTAATTAAACTACATATTTAATTTTTCGGAACCGAATAAGAAAATGACTATGACCGTTTCCTTTCGTCTTTTGAAAACATCATGACAGTTATGAGATATCTATTATCGATGAAAAAAAAACAGATTTACTATTATCATATTAGCGTAGAGATACATAATATTAAAATTGACATCAAGGTCAATCGGCATTGAGATAACATGTCAATCACATTTGAATTGTAAAAACTGTTGATAGCGCCACCTCCCAGACTTGCAATGGAATTTATTTATTTTATCACAAATACTAATTAACATGCTCTAATCAGTTTTCAGGTTTCCATACCCAAAGAGTGAAAACGGGATTTTTGTATTATTTTAGAAGATTTTATGTAACTTGCTATATATGTTCTTCTTGAATGTCTTTCTTGGTGGATTCTTAGAATCCAATTTTGTAGTATATCTTCTATCAATTGAACTGATTTTAACTTTAATTGAAGAGCGTAAAGATGATTTTTCTTGTCAGATTGATGACTAAAGAGAAGTCGGGACAGTACTAGTTATTTCCCACGGGTTAGCACGATTTTAAAAGATTTTTTCCAATTCGAATCGGTAAGTCATTCTAAGATTAGCGGATTTAAACCATACCTCCAATTTACAAAATAATAATAACTACTACTAGCCTTTCAGTTTTTTTTTTTTTTGTGTAGACCTAGTCATAAACAAATAGAACCATGGAGAAGTTAATACATTTTGACTATCTCACCTAGTAAACACAGCAGGTCCACTAATAAGCAGTTCTCCTTGGTACGAGTTATCGGGGTTCTCCTTATGTACAGTGACAGTCGGCTCCTGCCACTCGTAACGATCTGAGTCCACGAAGAACTCCTTGGAAGATAGACCGAGGCGGTCTAAGCATATCTGTATGATTAATTAAATTTAAAATTAACTAAATTATGAGCCACTTGAAAAAAATAAGGATAAAAGCAGGATGATGATGGTGAGTCAGGTAAAAAATCGGATCTGCTATGCCTGCTATCCCATGCCTAAAGTATTAAGAAACATATAATTTAACAACAGTTCCTTTCAATGTTTTTGCCGTCATAACAGCATTCGTGAGCTAAAGTTTTTGACTGTACAGGCAGAAAAGGTAACTTGAACAATCGCATTTGCTATCTCCTAGCAAGAATACCACAGAACAATCAAAAACCCTTACCTATTTAGGGTTTTAGCTGAAAGAAATTCACAGTCCACTGCTGAACAAATGCCCACCTAGTGGGGGTCCCACGCTGCATCTTCCGGATCCTGGTCGCCTCTCGACGATAGATGAGTTATGAAAAAGAAGTACATCTTACCTGTGTCTCTGGAGGAGGCGAGTCCACAGTGAGCAGCGGCTCCATCTCCCCAGTGTCCTCCCTGACGGACACGATCCTGGCGCCCACGCCGGGCAGCGGCAGCCCCACGCACCCCACCGACCGCTCCTCCGACGGACGGTAGGGGTTGCTCAGAGCCATCCCCACCTCCGACATGCCGAAACGTTCTAGGAGACGCATGCCTGAAATCTGGTGTAAAAATACACAGTTTTAAGCTGATTTTCCAAAAAGAGGAGAGGAGAATTGAAGAGGATTTAAAACTTCTAAACATAAAAAGGTTTTGTTGCATTGCAATCGATAGTCCATTTACGAAGGAAAGTCAAAAAATTGAATATTCATTCGTCTCTTGTCTACAAGGTAGTTAGCAGGATTAGAAAACCAGTGTTTCCTTTAAATTAACTAGTCTCGTCAAAACGTGATATTAAAGAGTATTTTACGGGTAAAGCCCAAAGTGCGGCTACACCTAGTATTACCCGGAAAATACCATACATAAATATTATAACATTAAATCATATACTAATACCAATTTTATATAAACAACTTAAAACTAAGACACACGAAGTGTCGGATATACGAATGGCGTTACAACTTACCTCCTCCCACTTCAAGAACAGCGTCGCAGGCAACGGCGCGGACCCAGCACACATCAACCTCATACGATTCCCAAGAGTAGTCCTCACGTACTCCGCGGTCTTCGGGTCGGAGAACATGCGCTCATGGTCAGCCACCAGCCTGGCATACATGGCGGGGACGCCGTGGAAGACGGTGACTTTGGTCTCGTCGCGTTCACCCATACCGAGGAGTCGGGACCAGACGTTGTGGGAGACGAATTGGGGGAGCATGCGCAGTCTGGGGGAAAAGAGAGAGTATGAGTTTTTTGTATGATTCTTGTTTGAAATCATTAATCGAATAAATAAAAGGTAAACTGGACACGCTACAATGATTAAAGGTAAAATGATTAAAGGTAAAGGAAAACATCTTGAGTAAATTGCTCATCCGTCTTGAGCAAGCGCGGTGATTAACGATCATTGATTCTCTGTATGAAATGAGGTCAGTGTCCAGCAATGGGACAATTAAAAAGGCTGTTGGTGATGGTGGCTTTTGAAAACGTTTTTTACTTCTAATACTCAATTATTTCAAATAAGTTACCATTTTTAAGCTGTAAAAAATATCACAGATAACTATAATATTTACTACTATAATATGATAACACTAAATATCTTAAGAAATAAGCAGGGCCTTTGTACTTGATTGTTCTCCTTTTAAATTCCTGTTAAATAACCGTAACGACTGCCAATGATGTTCAATGACAGCCGGGACCTACAGTTTAACGTGCCCTCCGAAACACAGACATTGGTATCCAAGGACTACCATTTTTTTTACCATTGACTATAACTTTTATTGTCCTACCTCGCTCCGGCCGCCAAAGACGCGAGCATAGAGTTGAGCTGTCCATGTATGTGGTGCAGCGGCAATGTATGCAGCACTACATCGCTGGCCGAGTACTGCCACGCCGAATGTAAGGCGGATATCTGAGTTTGTAGCATACAAGGAGCGACTGTCTATCTGACCTCCTCAACAAAGTTACCCGGGCAACCCAATACTGGTGTCAAACTTACTGGCTTCTGACTACCCGTAACGACTGCCAAGGATGTTCAATGACAGCCGGGACCTACAGTTTAGCGTGCCCTTCGAAACACAGTGATTGGTGTCCAGCGACCGCCTTTGGCTATAACTTTTTTATGTCATTATACAGATTTAATATATAACTATACCTAGCGCCAGCCGCCAAAGAGGCGAGCATAGAGTTGAGCTGTCCATGTATGTGGTGCAGCGGCAATGTATGCAGCACTACATCGCTGGCCGAGTACTGCCACGCCGAATGTAAGGCCGATATCTGAGTTTGTAACATGCTGTGAGTCCATACTACGCCTTTGGGCTTGCTTGTCGTACCTAGAATTGGAAAATTATTCAATTACAATATAATTGCTAGACAATATCAGATGAACCTGGTTTAAAGATGAATCCATAAACATTGCAATCTAGAACATTTTATTAATAAATTAGGTCCTGCATGCTACTCGTAAATTAGTATACTCGTAAGCTAGAAACAGCTATCGTGCTAAAATTACAAAAGAGTACGAGTGCATCGTATGTTTCTAACTTCTTCCCGCACAAACGTCCAAACGAATTTTGGTGAAACTTGACACTAATATAAAAAAATCAATAAGTAATATAAAAACCATAATATAACTTGTACATAAAATTCTAAGGAAGCTAATTAAACAACAAAATACTTACCACTAGTATAAATAATGAGCGCTTCATTATGTCCATACCACGAATTAGTCTTGCCTACATCATTCAAAGTCTCCTCCGGTTTTGGTTTCAAAAATGACGTATTGGGCTGATACAACTGTGCGGTCAACACGCTATCTCTTCCCGTTACCAGAAGAGGCTTCTTAAGCTCCAGGGTTAGGGGGCGGAGAACCTTCTCGAACTCCTGGGTGCAGACCACCAGGCTTGAGGAACTGTCAGTTAGGTAGTATTTCAGCATCTCCGCTGGATGAAGTGGGGTTAATGGTACCGCTGTGGAAGAAGTATAATAGGTTGGTTTAATGAGTTACATATCTGCTAAGGTAATGATATTTATTTAATTTGTATTTTATTCTAATATTGTAAAGCTGAACAGTTTGTTTATCTCAGGAACTTCTGGTCCAATTTTAAAAATTGTTTCGGTGTTAGGTAGGCCACTTATCGCGGCAGGCTAAAGGGTAGATTTTAGGTTCCGGTCCGCGAACTAGTTCCCACGGGACGCGGGTGAAGCCGCTGGTGGAAGTTAGTGTTTAGCTATGACTACAAAAGCTACTGCACAAACCCAGGTCGTCGTGTTTAATTCTCACCCAGAAGCTACACACGCATTCTAACCAAGTTTGCTAAAATTAAACAAACAAGCGAGACAACTTAGTCAACCAACATAGATATGTAAAAAACATGGCATGTTCTCGATAATTATTTTACAATGAACAAGCACTTTACACATTTTTCATACATATTCAGCGTTATGCATTTAACGTTTTTTATAGGTAAGTTACTATTTTTACTTTTTACCCGATTGCGGGTAGTAGTTCCCTCAGAACGCGAGTTTAACCGCGGGGAACAGCTAGTGATAATATAAATAGTTAGGTCAATTATACATATGTACAGATGCCAGGGCATTAAGCACCTCTAATCTGATTAAAACCCAATCCACATTAAACCTTATACTTATGTACTTTGCAGATAAAGTTGAACACCTGTTAAAGGAATTTCTATATCACTACATAGTATAAAACAATGTCGCTTTTTCTGTCCCTATGTCCCTTTGTACGCTTAAATCTACAACTACGCAACGGATTTTGATGCGGTTTTTTTCAATAGATAGAGTGATTAAAGAGGAAGGTTTATATGTATAATAACATACATTAAATAGTGGGGAAATACTGTTACCCCGTGCGAAGCTGGAGTGGGTAGCTAGTAAAGAATATAAGAGAGTATAAGAGCTGTGAATAGGCTTACCAATATTGCCGGACATCCAAATAGCCCACTGCACTATAACATGCGACGCGTCATTGTTGCACATGTAAGCTATCGTCCTCTCGGATTCACCGACTGAAAACAATGAATAAATACACTAAAATCTTCCTTTTTGCACTTTATAAGTATAGGAATGTTTTAAGTTCAAAAGTTTACTGTGAGAAAAGGATATTCCACTTAGTTCATAACTGTAAAATCATCATGTTTTTAAGTTAAAACTTAAACGTTGGATATCAGTCATAGCTAGATAGATGAGATAAGTTGTAATGACGGGAGTATTAGCATTCTTTGTCGTCATCATATCAAGCAATTTTCGTCCACTGCTGAACATAGCATAGTGGATATTCTTTGTATGGCAATTATTCACATAAACATGGAAACTATCAAAACCAATATATCAGTATTCCACACTTACCCAATTGTGCGGCAATCTCCTGCGAAAGTGCGGAGGCAGCTTGGTACAACCCAGCGTATGTGTAGATACCGAATTCATCTTGTAACGCCACTCGGGTCGGGAACAGTAGTGCTCTGCGGAATACTGGCACTACACCACCTGAGAAACACAATTTATTTAAGTAAGTAAGTTAAAAAGTTATTTGTGATGGTAAATTCAAGCTCTCCACCAAAATTCAGCTTTCCGGGAATTTTTGTTATTTCAAATGTCTATTTTGACCAGGCTAGTAGTTTAAGTTAAAATACGATAATGTTATTAGTCTGTAAGCCTTCTCTAAGAACAATAAAAAAAAAATAAGAAAAATTATTTAAGTATTAGATAGCCTGTTTATCGAGGAAGGTTATAGGCTACTTTTATGCGGGTATGCGAAGTAGTTCCCGAGGGATTTCGGCAATATCTCGCCCATATATGGGCCTTTCTGAAAGATCTGTATGAGAGGATCACTATTTGATTAGATGGTTTACTAATGCCTTGTCTATTTTAAAGGCACAAAAACCCTTTGTTACACAAATTAAAATTGCAACTTGTAAATGGACATAAAAAATAAATTGATTATCATGTCCTTGATCTTGACATGAAATACGCAAATACTTTATCATTAACATTATCATTTTGATTTCAATGTTTATGTATAAGCAAGCTGACGTTGTAGGTAACTGATATTACTATGTAAAAATGTCTTTTTACGCACAGCCTGATAAAATTGAGATAAAAATTACATAATGCAGTGTATGACTGTTCTTTAAAAAAACAGGGCTGTCCTGACTAATTTATTAGTAGTGTAACTAGGGCCCATAGAAAATCGCAGGTTAATATAAATTATACCAAATTGGTTGATGCGCCACACAAATTATAGTTACAGAAAAACTTATTAGAGTAAGGCGGCCAACTTTCCGAAAACTGAATGCGGGACTTAAACTTTCGTGAAAGGGGGGGGGGGGGGGCATTGAAAAATGATCGGACGGAACTGGTAAAATAAAAACCGTAAGCAAAAAGCTATAATTTAACCTATCAATATCGTGTCACAGCGTGCACTACTTAATGTCTTATTTTCAAAATCATTAGGCCTCACGAGTTCAGTAGAAATAAAGAGAACGAGATTATATTAGAGGTATAGGTAATCTGTGTTCCTGCACTGTTGAGCGTGCGCGCAGGTGGGTGTTGTGTAGAAGCGTGGTAGAAATATAGGGATGCGGGACATGCGGGACGCATACAACGTTTTGCGGGACTATTTTACTAATAATTTCAAAACGGGATTTCGTCAAGCATTGCGGGACGGTCCCGCAGAATGCGGGACGGTTGGCCGCCTTATATTAGAGAGCATATTTATTTTGTACAATCCCACATTTGTAAATGAAGGAGGACAAAGCGAACCAAGCAAGGTTTTTGCTTATATGTTTACAAAAATTAAACACCCACTTTTTTGTTCTATTGTCAATTGTTGTAAATCCGTCCTACTACTTCTTAACTCTCTAGAAAAAACTAGGCAGATGGATGACTTAGAAACTTTATTGTGATTTGCCCCTGAATATTATTTCAACAGCAACAACTTTTATAAACACAGTTTTAAACTGATTTTGCAAAAAGATAAGGCAGAGGTCCTTAATTCAGTTTTTTTTTTTAAATTATGAATGGCACAAAACAGCAAACCACAAATGACAAGCAGTTTGGTACTTACTTATCTATAGTAATTGTTTAATAATCTATAATACTTATTATTGGGCAAAATATGTTTTGCTAAGTAGATTCTAGTCATCAGAGGTGAGCAAGTTATAGAACTTGCTGTCATATACCTACTAGATTTATGAATAAAACATTAAAGTATGCAATAATATTGCTTGTTCTGTAGTAGTTGTGGTATGTTTCATACATTATCTGCATTACATGACGCAGCTCTTTCTGAGACAGTCCTCTAATCAGTATTTTCTACAGGGTAACGTGAATGATAATCTCGAAACCTTCGTCTTTTAAGAGGTTGAAGCTTAATTAATTATATCGTGAGACTAAAGTAAACTGCGTATAACAAGTCCAAAGCACTTACCGTTTCTAATATCTCGGTTGAATACGTTCAGCAACTCTGCGTTGACCTCTTCCTTGATAGCAGTGCCCGTAACATTTCTATAAGCTGTGATCCCAAAGGGTTTTCTCAAAAGCCGGTTGAAAACTCTAACGCTGCGAAGACTCATTTCCATGGTGAAGAACAAATAGATCACTCAATGAAATATGAATATATAGTTTTTATGCGGACACCATGTAAAGAAAAAGAGGCCAAGAGCTAATTTATATGATATTTTTGTGAATAGATAAGATGAAGAGGCGCAGATAAGGTTATTTTGGAAATGACAAACAGCTGACAGACCATGACAGGCAGTTTGACATGAGATTTGAGAAAGAATCCGATGGCAGTGACCGATTTGATAACGTGTAATAATCCTCTCATCTCGGTTTTCGTCACAAAAATTACATACAAGAGAAAATAACAAATATTCTTATACTAAAAGAAGTTGCAATTTTCATTCCAAAACCATTATAATTTTAATTTATGATGCGTTTATTTTTGCGTAAATGGAAACGTTAATGTTGACAGCCAAGCCAAAAACGTCAATAATGAAAATGTCAACTGCTGCTTGCTTGTTATTGTATTTTTATTAGTTTTTAAACAATAATTTTAGTTTTAAGTAAATAACAATGGTAGTAAACGCTCCGGACTCGCCTGTGCAGGCTGAAGTGATATTCGTAATTGAGGCTACGGCTGCTAATAGCGCGTATATAGGAGAACTGAAGACAAATTACATAGTCCCCACATTAGAGTAAGTATTCATGCTCTTTGCTGTATTTTAAGGTTCTTGGAGCGTCAAAAATGACTAGGGCACTCGTATAAAGTAGTCTGCATACAGAGTAAATGTAATAAATTAATCAGTGAGTGATTTAGAACTTTACAGCAAATCAAATCATAACCAATGCTATTAGTCTTTTTTGTCTTATTTTCGACACTTACCAAACCTATTACTTATAGAAAACATAGTTACCATCTCTATAATGACCTTAATTCAATCTTTTTATTCCCAGATATTTCCATGGAGGGCCATTGGAGGAAGGAGGAGGGAGTGGGTCAGTGTATGCCATAGTTACATACAAAGCTGCTGACTGCCACCCTGGCGTTCCTGTGGCCACCTTCGGACCCTACACAAGTCCACAATCAGTTGTGGAGACTGTTGATAAAATACAGTAAGTGAGGCTTCATGTAATATGTTTTAAATAGTGTTTGAAATTATAACAGCAAGTAATTATCTTGTTAAAGGCTGCTAAGATTATTTTGAGTCAATTTTCTATGTTTACATGCTTCCGCCAATGGTTCCAGGACCTATCCTCAGATCCAAATAAAAAGTCTATAGCCTTCCTCAAGAAAAAGGCTATCTTACATGGAAAGTCCTTCAAATTGGTTCAGTTCAGTTGTTCTTGAAATAAGCATTTTCAAACAAACACAGATTAATTATATGAGATATTGTGTGTGTGTGTGATTGACTTATTTATTTATTTCTTTTACCTTGAAGATACATAGGTGGTCATGCAGAGAGTCGAGCATGTGTCACAGAGGCACTCACAGCGGCACTGGCTTGTTTCGATGAACTTGGCAGGACAGATATACCAATACATGTGCTTTTGTTATGCTGCTCACCTCCTTATTCAGCTTATGCTGGTGGATTGGTTCCTGCTGGTATGTAGAAAATTCAATTTTTCTTTGGAAATATATTGAGAAGTTTTGAAGTGGATGTGAAAGTAGAGTACTCTTTACTAATAAACTAATCTTTAACAAATATAAGTTCATAGCTGCAAAAAATAGTTATAAAATTTAAAAATGCTGATGATTAATATCTTATTCATATACAAATAGAAGGAATATTAAACAAACTGATCTTGAAAAGAATACAACACAGATATGATGCAAAAATTATTTACTTATGTATTGTTTATTCTTATATTTATATTATTATATATATTTCTTATTTTTATTTTTTATTGCTATTATTCCCTGGGTGTCGTTTTGCATTGAATTCATAGTTGTTCTCTCTCACAGGGGCCCCAGCGACAGTAGAGCAAGCGGCGCGATTACTAGGCGAGCGCGGGGCGCAGGTGTCGGTGGCTGCAGCCCGGAGAGTGCCTGCATTACACGCGCTATACGAACACGCGGGGGGCGAGCTGCATCAGGCGCAGCAAAGGAATTATGCTAAGGTATGTATTATCTGTCTAGCTTTTTATACTGGAGGAATGCAGATGAGTGGCTGAGTACCAGTATTTTTATGGATCAATTGCCTATCTGACTTAGGGCGCTTTCAACTTATGCGTTTCTTGAGGGCCGGTGTGATGCCGAAGCTGTGCGTTAGGCGTATGGCGTTAATGGCGTACGGACGTTCCACTTTTTTCATACAAAAAGCACGGTGCGACAACGGTGCGGCGCCGGTACGTCGAACGCTCGACAACAGGACTGTTGCCGCACCGTGCTTCTTGTATGAACAAAAACGGACGTCCGTACGCCATACGTCTAACGCCCCGCAGCCAGCCGTCAAGAAACGCATAAGTTGAAAGCGCCCTTACTTAACCCAGATTCCTGAGTAACACTTTCAGACAAAGCGTCCTTTACTGATCCGTGATTAGCTAAGAAGATCTAAGTGTAAAGGAGATTCTACCAGTGTGCTGCACGCTTAGGGCCGAAATTTCTTTCGGTCTACTTACAACCAAAACAAAAAAAGCAAACAGTAACAAATTGAGAGGAAACATTTATACATTTTTGCGATATTGTTACCTTTTGGGCTGACTCGCGACGATGCACAAATGTGCGGAACAGATGAATGAAAGAAGCCATAGCTAAGAACACTCCTTCTTGTTCCCAGGACCCGCGTCACCTGGTGCTACTCCGCGGGTACAGCCTGAAGGAGCGGCCGCCGAGCCCCGCGCCGCCGCCCGTGCCCGACATACAAGCTGATGTCTACGGGTATGCTTACACTATGCTGTGCTTGTTTATATACTGTGATCTTACCCACATATTACCTGGAGCAGCTTTTAAAAAATAAGGAGATTTTTTATATGTCAGTACTCCGTGTTATCCCAGCAGAGCCCAGTAGGGCCAAGGCCTGCCGGGGCTGCGGGTTGTCCGAAAGGGTTACCGCGACCCTGGTACATAAAAGGCCTACGACGGATTACGACGGTTTTTAGTCAGTAAGAGTCTGACACACCCTCACCGCTGCTAAACCACGTCGCAATAAAAAAAAAAGTACTTCGTATTCTCTTCAGAATTGGGTCTCCAACTTACAGAAAAATAATCTTCGAGCGAAATGTAGGTACATATTATGATGAAGGTGAAATCATTTGATGAGGGCGTTGAATACCATTTTAGGCTTCTGGAAAAGGATTCTCCTAGAAACATAAATTCGTCCTAACCTATTGTATATTACCTTATAAACCACTACCCGGTGGTTAGACGACCACTATGGCGCAATGGTCACCAAGCCGGACTGCCGAATCTGAGGTCCCGGGTTCGATTCCCGGTTCGGCCGACATTTATGTGATGAGCATGCTTGTTGGCCGTGGTCTGGCTGTTACAATATGTATTTATAAATATGTATATGTGTAGCTATATGTAGTTTATCAGTTGTGTTAGCAACCATAACACAAGTTAACTAATAACTTACCATGGGGCTAACCAACCGTGTGTGAAAAAGTGTCCCGACATTATTATATTATATTATTTATTTTCCTGCTTATTCTAATGTCGTATTCTTCCACAGACAGGGTCGTGGCACCGCCGTACCGGCGCGGCCCGGAGCGCAGACGTTCCCGCGGCCCGGCGTCGCCGCTACCGCCGGCGTGGGGCCCGTCGGCAATGTGGCTGGGGTACCCGGGGTCGCTGGCGTTGGTAAGTGTTACATGAGCAATACACATCTGTTACGCCTTTTATCGTCCCGCTGCTTGGCACAGGCCTCCTCTCACACGGAGAAGGATTGAGCATTAATCACCACGCTTGCTCAATGTGGGTTGGTGATTTCAGACTATATAGTCCAGGTTTCCTCAAGATGTTTTCCTTCACCTTTTTATCAGCCATTGGTGTCCAAGATATATTTAGAAAGTACATACAAACTTAGAGGTCCAATAGACATAGTGACTGAAAAAAACGTATTAGTCCGTCTTCTAGATATATAATCATGGCCATGTATTTTTTCTTTTTTCTCACAAACAAATAATGAAAATACAACACAATTGAATTTAGTGTTACGTCACTTCTGAGTACCTACAAATTTGACTTAGACATGACGTCACGAGCCCTCACTCTCAATCTTTTTTGCGTAATGTCTTAGTAAATATTTAATGTTTTCTTAAAATAAGAAATACATGTGTTCAATATTTTTGGCCTATCTAAAATGCGAACTAATTAGAATCACAATTTTTTTACTCTGTCATCTCGCTTATTACTTTATTTTTGTGGGCCATAACAACTCTTATAGGAATATGATGATATTACTCAAATTTTCTAAGTACATCTTGGACACCAATGGCTGATAAAAAGGTAAAGCAAAACATCTTGAGGAAACCTTGACTATATAGTCTGAAATCCAACCACGCATTGAGCAAGCGTGGTGATTAATGCTCAATCCTTCTCCGTGTGAGAGGAGGCCTGTGCCCAGCAGTAGGATGATACAATGGCTGTTACAGTAACTCAAATTTTGGGTAATGCCAATCAAATAATGTTATCTCCTAGGTAAT
Organism: Helicoverpa zea x Helicoverpa armigera; assembly: GCA_033682625.1. Lineage (NCBI taxonomy): Eukaryota > Metazoa > Arthropoda > Insecta > Lepidoptera > Noctuidae > Helicoverpa > Helicoverpa zea x Helicoverpa armigera. Next base: position 5,568,443 of record JAWIIS010000053.1, on the reverse strand, counting down.
GCAGCTTGTGGTCGTGGTGCCGGTAACTGGCTGGCGCCACCTCGGGCGCCGCTGTACGCGAACAACTCTGCGCTTCTCACTCAACTAGCACAGCCGTCCTACCCGCCGCCGCCGCCCCCGCCCGCACATGCCGCACAGGTCAGTGTTTAAAAAAAATGGAATATTCATATTATTAAGAAATTCAATTACTGTACTTATTAAGCCATTTTTATACATTTATTGCTATTTGGGTGCACGTGCGGTCGGCAGTTTGTAGTCTCCAGCTCGTTTACAAAACGTACATAGTAGGACGTAATCGCGGTGAACGGTCGCTTCCGGTGACCATAAAATCGATTCAAAATAAAAATCTTTCGTTATTACAAACTCTACTATAACATTAAAGTAAAAGTTACGTACCTTTAAAACTTGTTTATCTATAAGTTGACAAAGTTTACGCACTGGTTAAAAAGAACTGTCGTAATCCCAACTTATTTTAAATAACTAATGTTTCCCCCAGCGTATGCCGTCGATGGTGACTCCTGGCCCCTCAGGGGCTCAGCTGCAGCGCTCGTACATCTGGAGCGGCGTCATCGAGTGGATGGAGAAGGGCAAGCAGCCCGGAGACCAGCAGAAGACTACCAAGCATCTGCCGTGTCAGGTGATTGTCAACTTTGTAGCTTTGGGATAGAGTATAATTTAGTGTAAAGTGTGACGGAGGCTACCAAGCATTTACCTTGTCAGGTGATTGTCAACCTTATTGCTTTGGAATAGAGTATATATTTTTGGTGATATATAAGAGTGGTGTCATCGAGTGGATGGAGAAGGGCAAGCAGCCCGGAGATCAGCAGAAGACTACCAGAGTATAATATAGTGTGAAGTGTGATGGAGACTACCAATCATTTGCCTTGTTAGGTAATTGAACCTTATAACTTTGGGATAGAGTACAATTTTGTGTTATAAGTTTGTGTTGTTAAGGTCGGGGACAAAAAGAGGACTACGAAACATCTGCCTTGTCAGGTGATTGCAAACCTTATTGATTTTGGATACAGTATGATTTCATGTGGCATAGACTGTCAGATACCAATATAGGACATGCTTTAATTTTATATGAGGAATATTCTTGTTTGTAGGAGTAAGTTAATATATTCGGTAACATCAGATACATGATTTTTTTGCAATACGTATACGTTTTATTCATCACCTCAAAAAGCCTTACCAAGCCAAAATTCACTAACCCATCCTCCCTTCCCCAGGTATCAGCCAGCACAAAGGACATAGAACCAGAACTCAAAGTAGACACCTGGCCGAACAAACTACTGATGCAGCTGATGCCGAAGCAGCTGATCAGCAACATCGGCGGCCAGTACCTGAAGGACAGCAAGTCTGTGCTGTTTCATTTGCAGCCCAGTGAGGCGTTGGATTCGCTGACTAAGGTCATGGTTAATGGTTTTGTGAGTATATTTATTTTTATATTTTTTATAATATAAGTATTAGGTAAAGACAAATCAACACATTGAACATTGTCAAGAGATTGAGAGACATCTATCTCTTGACCTCACGATATGGGGTATACCCCCTATTGAAATAAAGGCATCTTCGAAAAGCCTATGTATCTGTGGTTTTCCCTACTATGAATCTAGACGTTAATATCTTGCAAGTAATGTTAAATTCCCATCCCGTGTAAGCATACGTTATAGATACGTTATTGAAACCATTAGGGTCTGCTATCACATTTAGAGCCGATTTTTCACCCTAACTTTTATCTCAAGAATATGTTTGACATTTTGACAGCTTTTGTATAGACAATATGTCAAACTGCCATATTTATTCCTCAGCAGGCCTCTGTCACTCTCTGTACTTGCGCGCGATAAATGCCTACCGCTCGCTGGGTTACCGGTAGCCCCACGCGGCTCAGGGCGCACAACAGTCACACGTGCCGCGCGCGCACCAATATTATTATTTTTATTTCGTGGCATGTTATGCTAAGGCGGCCAACTTTCCGAAAACTGAATGCGGGACTTAACTTTTCGTGAAAAGGGGGGGGGGGCAGGGGGGCATTGAAAAATGATCGGACGGAACTGATTAAATAAAAACCGTAAGCAAAATGCTATAATTTAACCTATCAATATCGTTTCACAGCGTGCACTAATGTCTTATTTTCAAAATCATTAGGCCTCACGAGTTCAGTAGAATTAAAGAGAACGAGATTATATTATAGGTAATCTGTGTTCCTGCACTGTTGAGCGTGCGCGCAGGTGGGTGTTGTGTAGAAGTGTGGTAGAAAAATAGGGATGTGGGACATGCGGGACGCATACAACGTTTTGCGGGACTATTTTACTAATAATTTCAAAACGGGATTTCGTCAAGCGTTGCGGGACGGTCCCGCAGAATGCGGGACGGTTGGCCGCCTTATGTTATGCTGTTGGTTTTTAAGAGGTTTTTTAAGCTACTCACAAACTGATGGATTATTTTGAGTTGTGTTGGTTTATATGCGACTATTGTAAGATTTAGAAACATTTTATATGTATGAACTTATCTAGTAATTCTATTTTTTTAAAATAAATTAATACTTATCTACTTTATGATTTTAACAACAGAGATCATTAGGTACTTATTTTACTTTAGATACCTACTTAGTTATATGAACTGTATCTGTATTGTGAGTTTTGTAGCTCAAAACACATCTCGAGTGTAAGTAGGTATAGTTCTGGTCCAACTTAATGACGACTCGGAACATTACGCGTGTCACTACGCAGAAACCAATTTTAGGTATGTATCAACACTCGACGGAGTTGTACCATATGGGGTTGCAGATACTTAAATTATAGATAGTTATACATGCAATGATTACCGAGTTTTGTAGCTAAAAACACATTTCGAGTATAAGTAGGTATAGTTCTCGTCCAACTAAATGGTGGCTTGGGACATTGCATATATCGCTGCGCAGAAACCAATTTTGGGTAAGTAGGTATGTATCAGCGGTCAGCGGTGTTGTGCCAGGGGTAATAGGTAAGTATAGAATACTTGCGTGTTCTGTGCTCGAAAAGTAGTCGAACACCTCCATTGATTTGGGAAGTCAGTTACAAATAAGCGTAACTTTGTTTCCCTATTTAATTGTAAGAGGCAACCCTATGCTCGCTGTCGGCACGGTCGCGGTCACTGAACTGTGCGCTATCGCATTGAAATGACAATCGAGCGCTGGAGCTTTTGAAGGTTCATTTTCTAACGCAACTATGAATTTGTAGGTAGTTTGGGAACTTGTAGGTGCTTATAACAGTAGGTATGGACTTTTTTGTATGGAGTGATTTATCTGTTACGTAGTAACTATTATATAATCTGTGTCCTCAGATAGAAGTTAACTGATGATTGAATAATCGGCCCTTAATTAATACCTATTTCCTAATGACGACCTCGCTGGCGCAATGCACCATGCCGGGCTGCCCAATTGAGGGTCCCGGGTTCGATTCCCGGTATGGTCAGCATTTGTATGAGAAGCATGTGTGTTGGTTGTTGTCTGGGTGTTATAAATGTGTGTCTATTTATAAATATATGTAACTATATCTAGTTCATCATTTGTGGTAGCAGTCATAACATAGGCTAATAAATAGCTTACCATGGGGTCAATCGACCGCGTGTAAAAGTGTCGCGATATAATGATTCTCCGTATTTGTCAGGCGGGTTGCGTCCACTTCTCCCCGATGCCGACGCCGCCGCAGTGCGACATCAAAGTGCTCATCCTGCTCTACACGCCCGACAAGAAGGCTTATCTCGGCTTCATTCCGAATAATCAGGCTACCTTTGTGGATCGGTTGAGGAAGGTAAGTGTCAAATATTATTCTTATTTTACTATATATTATTCTTATTCTATTATATGTTATTCTTAGTATCTTTTTTTAAATACAGGATTGGTTATAGACAAGTGATTTTCAACTACATATGTAGTTATGAACATTTTTAAGATATCAAATTGATAGTCAAATCTTGTTTCAACTACCAAGATTTCTTCAAATCTGAAGCATTCCGTCAATTTTTAAAAAGTCATTGCATGTCAGTGTTACATTGACATTTTTATAAAGTTACATTGATTTGGGAAGAGTATATGTACAAATATAGCTTTATCACGATGTGCTAAATAATTATTTATGTCAGTAAAACCCCGGGAATGCAGTAGATTATTATGCAGATCAGTTTACAAATGTATGTATGTTTCTATGAATTAACTATTTTCAACGTTCATGTATGCTTCCTCAAACCACACATTATATTTAAACATCAGCTATAATCATCTACACTTACATTACTATCTCCAGGTGATTCAACAACAGAAGATCAGCCAGATCATCAGCAAGCAGCAGCTACCGGCTGCCGTCAGTAACGCGGGAGGCATGGCGCAGAATATGCCCAATGCTACTATGGCTGGTAAGCTTCTTAATATTATAAAGCTTTAGTGTTTGTTTCTATGTGTTTGGTTCTTTGCTCGAATCTGTTAACCTCAGCAATGGCAGGTCCTATTTGAATAATTATATATAACAAAACGTATTTTTTTTTTCGGAATTCCGTCAATGTCAGCTAGCCGTATTTAAACTCGGCGCGTGTGTTACTGAACTTAAAACCATGCTGCGCCCTCACACAAATGGAAACACAAAGCATACGCACCGATCACTCATAAATTGTATTCATAAAATTAGGTTACTTACTTCTGAAATACATTAAAATGCCTCGTTGGTCTAATGGTCGCAAGCGCGGCTGCTGTGCTCCAGGTCTCGGGTTCGATTTCTGGGTCGGGCCGAGATCGCTTTGTGGGTTTTCTTAAACTTTTACAAAGCAGCCCGTAGTCTGGAAGTTCCTGCGCCTGATCTCACTCCGGTCGTGTCGGATTGCCGTCCCATCGGGTTATGAGAGTGAAGGAATAGGGAGTGCATCTGTGTCTGCGCAGATGCTTGTGCACTATAATATGTCCTGCGCAGCTGGCTGATCTTCTTAAATGAGAATAGCCGCCGTGGCCGAAAATCGGCCGTGGACGCCATTATTATTATAACATTAAAATGACAAAAAAGCCGCTGCTTTTTTTTCTCATTTTATTAGACATATTAGCTTTTTCCCGTCTACTGTAATTCCAATCGATTATTTACGTATTTTACGTCAACCTCCTGAAATATTGCAAATCAACACCTTGTATTTTTAAATGCTTACGAAAACAAAACAAAAATGAATGCACTATGTAATTTTATTTTATTTAGAACTTAATAACACTTTAAAAAAACCGTCAATTACCTTTAGGTTTCTGTTGTTGTATTTCGATGATTTTCTCTAACTCATACATTTTGTCGAATATTGCTTGATCAACACCCGCAGTGTATTCAAAGTACTGATGGACCGTCTCCAAGGCATTTAAAGCTAGCTTCATTTTAATAATCTTTATTTCCGTTTCCGGAAGCTGTGTTTCCTCTTCACTGTTATTCCCAGCAATGCAGGTGTTCACACAATTCTTAGCGATATCGTCGTCGGTTTGTTCTCGTTTTGACATGATGCAGAACTGAACTGTCCTTTGCAATTGATAACTATAAACTGAGTAATTCCGACAAATAGGATGGTGCGGGCACACGTGTCCGTTCCAAAAGAATGCGATAGAATAACAATATTATTAGTTTCACGAAATACAATAGGTACAATATTGACGAGAAAACAATACAAAAACGATGGTTGCAAGTTCCACGAAAGTTAAGAATGAGTCATAAAATTGCAGATGTTAAATTTGTAAATAAAGCTCGACTGTCGACAGAGATTTCTGCTTCTCGCTAATAGAGGTTTTGGGAGCTTAAAATGACTGATCCTGGCTATTACTCTCACTTATAGAATTTTCTCACTTATCCAGGTTTGACTGTATTATTTTTTCGACCCTACTAGATATACAACCTTTTCCTGTAATTTGTATATATTTTATTACTAGCTTCCGCCAGCGGCTTCGCCCGCGTGGTGTGTTGATAAAAAATAGCCTATGTGTTAATCCAGGGTATCACCTATCTACATACCAAATTTCAATCAAATCGGTCTAGCCGTTTTTGCGTGATTGAATAACAAACATACATCCATTCTCACAAACTCACATTTATAATATAAGTAGGACATGTACTTATATGTACATATTTTGAACTGTGATAACTTTATATAATACTCCCAGGTTCAAGCGCCATGTCCAACGCTGGGATGACATCGGGCGGGCTAGGCGCTGGTATGGCGGGTGGGATGCAGCCAGTGGGCAACGTGGGCAGTGTGGGCAACGTGGGCAATGTGGGCAACGTGGGGCAGATGCCCGGCCCCGGCCCCAGCCAGGGCATGGTGCAGTCGCAGATGCAGCAGCATCAGCAGGTATCTATATAATACTCCCAGGTTCAAGCGCCATGTCCAACGCTGGGATGACATCGGGCGGGCTAGGCGCTGGTATGGCGGGTGGGATGCAGCCAGTGGGCAACGTGGGCAGTGTGGGCAACGTGGGCAATGTGGGCAACGTGGGGCAGATGCCCGGCCCCGGCCCCAGCCAGGGCATGGTGCAGTCGCAGATGCAGCAGCATCAGCAGGTATCTATATAATACTCCCAGGTTCAAGCGCCATGTCCAACGCCGGTATGACATCGGGCGGGCTAGGCGCTGGGATGGCGGGAGGCATGCAGCCAGTGGGCAACGTGGGCAGTGTGGGCAATGTGGGCAACGTGGGCAACGTGGGGCAGATGCCCGGCCCCGGCCCCAGCCAGGGCATGGTGCAGTCGCAGATGCAGCAGCATCAACAGGTATCTATATAATACTCCCAGGTTGAAGCGCCTTGTCCAACGCCGGCATGACATCGGGCGGGCTAGGCGCTGGCATGGCGGGTGGGATGCAGCCAGTGGGCAATGTCGGCAGTGTGGGCAACGTGGGCAACGTGGGGCAGATGCCCGGCCCCGGCCCCAGCCAGGGCATGGTGCAGTCGCAGATGCAGCAGCATCAACAGGTATAATGATAATATTTAAACAATTATGATACTAAAATTGGTATACCTTTGGACTTATGTTCGATGTGAGACCTATGTTCAGAAGTGGACGGCAATTACGGTTTAAGACATTTATTTCCCAAAAAGTATACAATTCACTTAATATGAGAAATACTAGTTAATCTTAGAACTAAATACATGTACGAATTACTTAAATTAACTTCATATAAAGAAGATAAATTGACTGCTTTATATAATAGATAGATAGATTATAGAGTGTGAGGCGGTACACTCATCTAAAATCAACATTAAGAAAAAGTTTATGCAGAATTCTTAACAGTGTTTTCAAATTAATCAAATTAATGGTTATCTATCTATCAAAACCCTTTTCTACCCTTACCTTCTTGTCATCGAGTGATCTACAAGCTTAATCAGCTAACATACCCGAGAGCCAAGAGACAAAATTTTCTCAAAGCCAAATTTCCTTTTAAAATATATGTTTCTCTCCCCAGGGCATGATGATAGGCGGTTCAATCCAACAGCAAGTACAACAAGTTGGCGGCAAGGGACCCCGCCCCGTCACACAACTAGACGGACTCGAAGCCGCCCGACAACAGAACCTAGAGAAAATACAACATCTACAGCAAACGTTAGAAGCCGCCCACCAACAAGAAGCACAGTTCAAGTCGCAGATGGACATAATGTCGCACTTGCATGCCGCCCAACAACAGGAACAGCACTATAAACAACTCGAGGTATGTAACACGCGTCATAAAACACGTTAGACAAAAATACAGCAGACGCAAAATGCAGTTTGAGATGGGAAAGGATCCAGTGGGGGCCAACGGGGCCAAGGCCCGTCAAGGCTGCAGGATTGTTCGACAGAGTTACCGCGGCCCTGGTACATAAAGGCCTACGACGGAACACGATGAATGTTTGGTCAGTAAAAGTCTTACACTCCTTCACCGCTGCTAACCCGCAACGGGAGGGGTAATTTTATGATTTTTGCCATCGTTAAAAAAAAGACGGGGAAGAATTAACTGTTCTCTGCGATTTCACCCCCATCTCAACAGCATTCCTTCCCGTTCCCGGATTGAAAAGTAGCATATAGTATGTCATTTGTAGCATTCTGTACAGCAAATTACATAAAAAAAGCCATCCATTTTATCAGGAAGGAGTAACAAACCCACACATATCCTACTTCTTAATAATACTTCTCGAAATTTACAAAAATATAAAATGAATATTACAGGAGCAACAACGCAAACATCAGCTACAGCAACAGTTGCAGCAACAAATAAGAGGAGCCCAGGGTGCCACACACCCGCCTCGCATCATGCGGCCGCTGTTGCCGTCCAACCCGGGTCTCAGGCATCTACTGCAACAGGTAAGTGGGACTAGGGTAGGGATAGAAGTTACAAAATAGCTAGCTTAGTCATATTAGGTACTTTAGTCATCTACCCAGAACATATTAATCACATAATAGATAATAATAATTATTACTCTATTTGAGTAAACATTTCACTAAAAGTAAACAATCTTTTTACGCAAATACATAATTAAATTGGTTAACGCTCAATTCTTCTCCATGTGAGAGGAGGCCTGTGCCCAGCAGTGGGTCGATAAAAAGGCTGTAACCAACGAACATAATTAAAAAAAAAATAAAGTACTGCTTAAAATATAAAACTGTTTTTTTTTTACATTTATTTTTTAGCAGTGTTTTATGAACTTAAATAGCCATATCAAGATTGTTTATTTTTAGATAAACGTCTACCCAAATAGAGTATAGCTTAGTCTAGTCATATTATGCATATTAAACGTAGGTTATTAGCCCAACGATTTAATAAAGTATAAAATATATTAGAATCGTGCAATAAAAATAGTGTACTGTATGTTAGCCATAGATGCAAACTATAGACTAACTAACTAGATATAATTTTAGGATGAAAATGTAAATATCGAGTCCCTAGCAAATTATCATAGAACTTAGCTGAAAATCACCTCATGAATATTCTTTTAGTTTTAAACAAAGTTGACTAAAAGTTACATTTTTCGTTTATATATTTTTTTCTCACTAACATTTTTACCTGGACTTTAAGGTCATTTACAATGGCTTTGCAATATTGTCAGCACCGAATAGAGGATAACAAAAATTAAATTAAATTGTTGTAACAAAGTTTGAAAACAAAAAGTTAAAAATGACTTTGAAGTTCGAGGGTCTATAGTCCTTTATAATTTTTATTTGACACCATTTCAGCTGATGATCTTTACCTACAAATTACCTACAATATATTCTATTTAACTCAAAACATTACATCTACGCACCCATAATACGTGAAACTCAACATCCTTTCCATTCCATTTCAATTGTCATACCTTTCGTTTTGTCAAAACAATAAAAAAATCATGAATTTCTATATCAATGCGATAAATATATAAAAAAATTGCCAGGTACTGTCAATCCCAAAAGCCGATGAACAATTTGAAATTTCACATGATATTTGTCAAAAAAAAATGTCTTTTTCGCGAAAGGTATGGCACTTGGATATCCATTTTTCAACTGATTGGGTTGCCTTCATAACATAGTTGTAATATTCACTTTCATAGAGCCTTTTCAGATGTGGACGAGTTCATACTAACGCTTGTCATCATTGCAGCTTGTTTTAACATGCCGTGCTCAACTCTTAGTGCGATTGAGCGTAGTTGAGCGTCACGTTTATTTCATGTTTTAATAAGTAAAACGTGTGTTGTGAATTTTTGTGTTGAGTAACTTGGTGGTATTGTATTTTAAAATTACATTTGGTAAATCAACCTGGCATTTTTGACAATAAAACCTGTAAAAATTTGTAGAAACCCTATTAAGAGCCGCTAGATATTTTTTTTCTAAATAATATTTTTGACGCTTTGACAGGTTTTGCTAAGAAAATATCTCAAATCGCAACATTTCTCAGATATAAACTATTAATAAAATATTAATTTATATTAACTCATGATTGAAATATCTCCCCTAAATGTAGAACATTATATCACACAGTTAAATAGATTTACTTTGACCACAAAAAAATCTATAATTAACATTTAAAACCCCACGTGACGCTCACGTCCCAACGTGACGCTCAAACCACGTCACACTCATACCACATGACTGAGCTCGGCTCAGCTCAGCTGACGTCACGCTCATACAACGTGACAGCTGAGTGCGTAATGTTTTAGCAACAGCAGCAGCCGCGCGGCGCTCGGCCTCACATGTGAGCGACTGGACTCACGCACTTAGTCGCACAAGTAATGCTTCAACACCTTCTATTACTAATTTTGGGAAAATGACATGTATTTTTAGTACAAATAAATAATTTCGCGACCCACATAAAAAAAATTCAAAACACCAACTATCTCCACTCAATCGATCCGACATTTTTAACCGACTTCCCAAAAAGGAGGAGGTTCTCAATTCGTCGGGATCTTTTTTTTTAGTAAAAACTTTACCAAAAAGCTATTTTATTTATATTAAAGTCATTGTTTCGTTTTATTATCAAGTAACATTTCAATAACGTATTTTGTATCGACTTTTATTTAAGTTATTTGCATTACAAAATACATGTTATTATTCCAGTTTTTATGTTGCATGCTTGTTTTATTGGTTGTACCATACCTACCTTCTATGTACATACAATTAATAGTTTCATTAACACCCGCTTCTCTTAGAATCATCATTCAACCTCACTTCATTATATCGAACTGTAAATAATAGCTTTCAGGGAAGAAAATCTTTACTGTACCTAGTTATTTTCTGTACAATTTACAGGTATTTTGGAGCTTTGGGAAATTATGATTTCGTAACAAAATTTCATCTAAATCTGTTTATTTATATTATTTAAACATTTTACCATCTCTCTTTGTATCCTATTATGGAGTAAGGAAACTCTTTTTTGTGATGTCTTTCGGGAAATTGTTTCCTTTTGTGGGAAAGTCCTACGAGATTCCATGTTTTGTTGAGTCAAATACCTCCCATATTAAAATCAATTTCTGTTCCTAGCAGCCGCAGTACAGGCCCGGGGGCGGAGCACCCCGGCCGGCGTCGCAGCCCCAACAGTTTGATGACGTTAACAACTACTCCGATTTTATCTAGGCTTAATTAGTAAATGTTTGGATGATTAAAACCATTGATTGGTATTATGGAAGGTCAAAATGAATTTAGGCACGAATATTATGTGAAAATAATTGAGAACTTTTTTACAAAGAAGAGTCAAAATAGATAAATGATTCATAAATAATTGCTGATAAAAACTGACGTATACTGACGATGTGTATTTATGAAGTCTGTTCCCAATAGTGAATATGAATGTTTATACAAAATAGTAACTAAGGAATAAATGAGTTTTTACATATTTTTGCTTTTTCATTTAATCTATTCAAAGACTTTTGGTATCCTGGTTTCTAAGCTATCTTTGTCAACTTGAGTGTTTAGCTACTTTTGAACTTTTATAATCTGTAGCGAATTATGGCATTTATGAAGGCAAAAACTAAACTATAAACTAAAAAAAAAGCTATCGTAATCATCTGCCGAGACTTTTCCCAACTATGTTGGAGTGGGTTTTCAGTCTAACCGGATGTAGCCGAGTACCAAGACATGGGTACTAAATGTATAAATAAAAGACGATGTAAAATATCTCCTTATGTATTAAGTATTTGTTTTCCAATTAAGTATACAAGAATACAATTATACAAACACTAGCAGTCTAGTTAGGTTTAACTTTTGGTATAAAACTCTGGCACTCATAGACAATTTTGTTTTTATATCATAGCTACAAGGAAACACGTGAGAACCATAGAGTAAACTCTTCCATTGCTTTGAGTGGTACAGTCAGAAACAAAAAAGGCCCTTTATAGTTATCGGCACGAATCTTGAGCTCTGACCTTCATCTGCGCAGAAGTAATTTATTGGGTCCCTTTTGTGGTATGAAGTGAGGCACGGGGCGGGCTAAAGCGGTGATTGGCCCGCAGTGCATCGCGTCATAGCCGTCACTCGGGATTGGTTCTTTGCTAATAAATCACCTCTGCGCAGATGTAGGTCAGAGCTCAAGATTCGTGCCGATAACTATAGTAATACGAAAAAGACCTTTTCAAGTTGTGACTTAACTGACTTTTCACGAACTTCCTTGTGTTTATGATAAGAAGCATAAATAAGTACAGTGAACGTCAAAAGTTAATGATTTAAGTTTCAAGTACCTTACATATAAAAACTTGCTAACAATATTTTTGTACATCTATTCAATAGAAGATTATAAGATTCTAATGACTACTATCACTAAAATAGATTTAGAACTGTTACACGCTTCTTAAATATTACAGATTTTAGTCGAAAGTCATGAACTTTTGCTATTGACTGTACAAGACATTATAATATTAGAATCATCGGCACGAATCTTGAGCGCTGACCTTCACCTGCGCAGAAGTGATTTATTAGCAAAGATCACCGCTTTAGCCCGCCCCCGCGCCTCACTTCATACCACAAAAGGGACCCAATAAATTACTTCTGCGCAGGTAAAGGTCAGAGCTCAAAATTCGTGCCGATGATTATATTTCATAGCAGTGACAATAATATACATATACGTATATAACACGTAAAGTAGACACTTATAAAAAATATAATTAATTAAAAGCAAGGCATATTATAGTAATTAACCACTAGCTAATAATTAATGACATTATATGCTGAACGAAAGCAAAATATTCTAGAACTATTTTAGAAATTTCTTTGCCGTCACAATTTGCATACATAAGCCGAGGACGTAGTGAATGGTACTAGATATATTTATGCTAATATTTGAATAACAGCAATACATAAACTTTTTGTATAACTTGAGAACAACCCATATCTATTTTCGACCTTATCCTCTTTGCAATTAGGTGCAAAATAGGTCCCTCGAGTTAATAATATTATATAATATGATGTTAACGCCTATAAATTTCCATTACCAAACCACTTCATGTTATTGCAAAGTTACCACCAAGAATCTTTTGGTTTGGTTATTTCTGGAGGCCAACAAACAAAACGCCTGCGTTTAAAAAAATATATATTCACTGTATTTTTTATTATCTATTTATATAATGACACATGGGCTTCATAACGCAAGCATTTTTGAAAACACCCAAATAGTTTGTTTAAGCATTGATCGCCAGTTATAACCAAATTAAAAAGATTACGTTTCCTAAGTATGAATTATATTCGAGCACATCTCTTGCCAATTATTCAGAAATATACGAAATACACTAAACCTTAATATTTGCAGCCAAAGTAACCAATGACACATTTTTCAGACTTATAAAAAAGACATTCATTCGTTCGAAAATCTCACTAAATTAATCTAATATGGATAACGTACTGGACGAGAGATTTAAAATAAATAAATCAAATCAAATTGTTTTTATTTCAAATAGGCCTTTGCAGGCTCTTATGAAACGTCACATTAAAATTCCAAAAAGTTGGTCTCATGGAGAAGAGCCGGCGATAACGTAAAACACATTCTGTAAATATACAATTCTAGATAGATCGCACTATGTGACAAGTAAGCAGTTTTCAACATTACATTACAAGGCATTTAGTAAAATAAATATTTTGAGGTGAAATAGAAATCGCAAAACAAAACCTCCTGTGTTTGTGTGTGTTACGTTGAAAAAACTGGGTGACATGAAGGCTTTTTATCCATGTTGTAGTGCACAGATAAAACCGCTGGCGATAGCTCATTATAAATCAAATGTCTAGTACGTTATCTGACTCCATTCCAACCGATTTGTGACTAAAATCTAATAAATACATAATTCCATTATTTTTTTTACTGTACTATTCTAAAAATGCTATTTTGTATCTCTGTTATACATGATCGATTTATTAAATTGTAATACAATTATGTTGTTAACCATTTGAACGCGGAGGAAAAAATAATATAATAATAGTATGAGTAGTTAATAAGAAACCTAAATAAAATAAAGAGCTATTTTCTACCATAGATAACTAAATAAAATGCTCAATTAAATCTAACATTATCATATTTAAATAAAAGTAGACTGCAGATTTTTTTAACATCATAAAAATTGCAGTCATTTCATGACACAAATTAAGCGTTCAAAAAGCTAACAAATATATTTTTATTGCTATTTATACGTATTTATACACCTCTCTTTCTATCACTATAATGACAAAAAGAGACAGAATAACATTGCTACGGACCAAATTTTCGAAATTTTTCAAGAATTTGGAATCCCAATTTCTTATTTTATCACAATTTAAGTAACTATAAGTAGTTCTGATATGTGAAAAGCATTACAAATTCGCGAAATTTAAATTCGATAAAAATTATAAAAGCTAAAAAGGAATGCATTCATAATTTCTTTTTGATTGGACACAAAAATGTTCAAAAAATTTTACAATTAAAAATAAGAATTCTATACCTACTAAAATGAAATGTCATCGCCGATAGAAGAAAATATAACCTTTTTAAATGCGGTCACGAAACTTAAAATCTAACCATAAGTCGTTATACACAATGGCTTACGATGGTCAATCTTTGTTCCGCCCGTTTTCGCCACAAATAGAACCAACAAATTGATCAAGTCGGAATCTCTATAATTGAGCAATGTTCAGTAATACTAACCTAATGGCGATATTCCACCATAATTATTCGAACACATGTTTTTGTTCCAGAACAAGTGATTGCGTTGGCGCCAGGCCACAACTAGTATGAGTTGCCATTTCACGGAATTTTTCGACATGTACGCACGCAATTTATTACTGTTTGCTGGAACGATACATAGTGGAATCTCACCATAAGACTTAATTTACATACTCTGTATCATTCAGAAGAGGTTTTATCATGGGCCATCATAAGCCACTGTGTACAGGTTAGCATTATCGTAACTAAATCGAGTATTAGCACCCCCACTTGATATTTATATTTAACGCAGGGACTGACTAACGTACACTATACATTAAAAATGGCGGATTATTTAAAACTAATGTTATTGGTGTGACGATCGAATATCGAAGTTCGTTTTTTGTTTTTTAAGTAAATGCATGAGGTTCTGAACTTATTTGTGTGGACCTTCTTTTTTTATTATAATTTCAAAATTGTGAATAGTGATGTCAGTATACCACGAATAATATTTTTGGGATATACAGCCTAAACAAATAAGTTCACACGCAACAGAGCAACGAAAAAAAAACATGGCGGCCACGAATTTTTTTTTTTTTTACCAAAATTCTAAACAGCCAAAATCTCTTTTTAAAGCGCCACTTAATTTAATTAAAAATTATATAATATATAGAATCCTTCACTTTATCCACTGCAGAGTTTACGATACTTTTGACTTAGCACTTTCACTCTTGTCACTGTCATTTGGCTTGAGGGCTCCATTTTGACATTTCCCGTTGGTGACAGGAGGGAGGGGCTTTCTCCTCTTGGGTACGTAGTGGACCCTCTCTATGAGGGCCTGGAGTATACTGCCGGGGATCCTTTGGTGTTCTTCCACTAACTCTTCTATTGCACGGCCCACCTGAAAACATGGGGATTTTATTTAGGTCTTTCACTGGGAAGGTAAAGATAAAAAAATGATGTATTTTTTTCCAGACTACTAAGACCGGTTATGTTTTCCGCATATCAATTTTTATTTTATTGTATCTATTTTTTTTTTATGAATGTATGTCCTCATCTACCTTTTCACAACTATTTTAGTTGTTATACATGGAGCGACTGCCCATCTGACCTCATCCAATCAATACCCTGGGCTATGCCTTGTTAAGACATATTGGTATGCCTTGGTACATGGGTAAATGAGTCGAGGATGTCAGATAGGCAGTCGCTCCATGCAACACTGGTACCCAGCTGCATCCCGTTAGACTGGAAGCCGACCTAACGCAGTTGGCAAAAAGGGCAGATCATGAAGCTCACAAAAAACAAAAATTACCTTCAACTGCAATTGCTCCGGTGTGAGATCAGGGTCATACGGTATCGGTGGTCCGAGATGAGTGACCAGCTTGACGGGGAAGCCGCCGTAGACCGGCGCTAGGGGCATGCGGAATGTGGCGTATATCTTCAACCAGACTCCTCGGAGCCAGCCGACTGTGCGGAAAGCTTCTCGAACGTTCTGAGTGAACATTGGGATTATGGGCTGTGAACAAATATGGGGATTTAAAAGGTATTTCTGATTTTTTG
This sequence comes from Helicoverpa zea x Helicoverpa armigera, assembly GCA_033682625.1. Taxonomy (NCBI): domain Eukaryota; kingdom Metazoa; phylum Arthropoda; class Insecta; order Lepidoptera; family Noctuidae; genus Helicoverpa; species Helicoverpa zea x Helicoverpa armigera. Next base: position 5,552,289 of record JAWIIS010000053.1, on the reverse strand, counting down.
CGTCACACATGCTGAGTAAATAAAGGTTAGACTTTGTCGATTTCAAAAATAAAATATTTTTGCATACATCCAACTATTATATATTCGGAATTTTAGTGTAAGAACCAGGTCTATCTTGTATGAACAGGTTTTTCTCTCGGTTCTTGCCGCGTTTCAGGAAAACTACTGCCCGTAACCGAAGATAAAATGTCCATACCTATTTCGAATCCAAAAGTCTGACCTATCTTTATATGATGACGAAGAATGTTCTAGGGAAGAGCTATCTCCTTATGTGCAACCAGAGAAGTAAAAGAAGAATGATAACACAACCAATACTTATATCAAAAATCACTAACCACTTTAGCTTCCTGAGCGACTTTAGCGAACCCGATCCTATTTCTCCAATTCAGTCTGTAGTAGTGGTCTCCGAACTGCGCCTCATACACCCCACCAGGGGAGATGGCCAGAGGATTGCCACTGCGCAGCACTGAGGCACAGGTTTGTACTGTGCCCGGGATCACGCATAGGCCTTCTAGAAGGGTCGCCCATCCTGGAAGGAAATTGGACTTTATGGGTGTTGTTTTATGATTTACGTTGTAAGTTTGTTGGACTGCAGAGGTACGACTGCAGAAAAGTTGGTAGGAGGATTCAAAGTTGCCCTTAGTGACTACGGCCTGAGACCATAGCGCAAAAATCGCTGGCCACTGTCAATTAAAATATTTGCAGTCTTAAAGGTAGTTAAAAAGTTAAAAATAAATCTAATTTAATCTCGATAATGGGTAGCCGAATGAAATATTTTGTATCTGATTAATTTTTATAGATACCATTGCGATCCTTATTAACAAAGTCTGTACCAAATTGTGTAGATATAGCTCCCTTTTTAGTAGAACCACCTGCAAAAAATATACCAATAATTTAAGCGTGCATACTAACCAGGAATCTTAAACATGAACCGATCAGCAACAGTATGAATATGCCGCCTCTTGAAGAGCAGCATGCGTGCGATGAAGTAGTACATGTCTATGGGCAGCGCGCCGTGGTAGTAGATCACTAGGAACGGCCCGTCCGGGATGTTCTCCAGACCTTGGATGTCGTAACCTGGGGAGAAGGGATGGAAATGTAAAGAAACATATTTTTGGTCTACTCGTGAGATTTGGGGTGTTTGTATTGCTCGATGGTGGCAAAAACCATAATGCAATTAATAGAAGGATATTCGATTCGCTAAGCCTGTAAAATATCGGGAAATAGTAGGTACAATATCTCCTCAAAGACCAGGTCGGGTAATTAAACTTTTTTATTTGTTACGTCCGAGTATGAAGTTGAAAGGTAAACATCTTAAGGAAACCTGAATTTTAACCTTACCTGGTGGTTATCTCTAGCTCATTCCTTCTCGTTATGAGAACATGCCTGTGCTCGTGGGACAGTAAATAGGCTAATAAGACATTTCGGAAATGACTCCAGCAGGGTCTTGCCTGTTTATTACACTAAATTTATTTATTCTTAGGAAAGCTTACAGACTAATAACAATTTTAATAACTTACTATGTTTCTAATTTGCTAACAACAAGCTTCCGCCAATAAATACTTGGAACTCTTATAATACTTGTACGTTAATTAAGTCTTTCTACTTGCATTGTGTATAGTATATTGGTGTTCGTGTTTATCTTTGACAGCACACTTACCATGCCACAGCCAGCCATGCGCGTCCCAGAGCGCGCAGACAGCGAGCCGGGCTGCGTGCTTCCAATCAGGTTGGACCCCATCCACCACCTTCATCCTGTTGATAACGAATATATCTATACAAATCGACATAAAAATAAACTTGGAGTTTCTGCTTGATAACCGCTTTTTATAAGTACACTATAAAATTTCGTTTTGATTTTTGTCTGCGCCTGAGTTCCGGATAATCTCTGAAATGCCTCGACCGATTTTAACGGCTCATGTAACAAGGCTACTCTTATAAGGGCGCGGGAATTAGTTCCCTAGTCAAGGAGCAGATAGTCTACAATAGTACTCTTTACTCTAAGGCAGTGACAGAACTGCAGTGCAACGAGTCTTGCTTTATATGATCAGACAGAACCTAAACCACTTTGTGGCTTTGCAGAAATTTCATAATGTAGGCCATAGCCTGGTATTTGGCCGTATAAAGTTTCATTGCTGTGACGTGAAACGTTTTTCCTAACAGCACTAATTTATTTCTTGCGATTTTACCAGCGTCCCACAGAGCTTCTTTACTTTTGGACCCTTAGATGCATGGTATGGTTATTATCATGAAACAATGTATTTTATTATTATCGTTTTCTTTATTTACCCAGGCACAAGTGGGCGTTTAAAGTCTAAAGTCGAAGAAAAAGTTCCGATCACATTTCCAGCGCGTGGTAACATCGATCAGTAACGCCCCGTACAAAGTTTACCAATAACTCTTACCAACAGATAAAATATATAAAAAATAATAATTGGACATCATTACAGCTATCTAAGTGAACCGTCTGGCAATTGTCTACGATATTACACAATTATCTGGTAAAAGTCTGGTTTGTTTATCGAGATATTATTTTTAATTAATGCCACCTAATTATTTTTAGGTAGGCACTACACAGGTCATAATGTATTTGTGTCGGGTCGGCAACCTGTGAAAATGAGCGCGGATTTTTTTGTTTGTAACATTGTTTCAAAAATTTTTGAGGTGCCGTGTGTAAATTAATTGTGGGAAAAAATATCTGAATATGATTGAAATACCTGAGATATTTTTTTAGTTTTATTGTTATTCGCCAAAACTAAGACGCCAAACGTGAGGTTCCGTCCGACTTAAATCATTTAGCTTACGTGATGATCAGAAATACCAGAGCCTAAAAAGTACACCATATTTTTTTTTTACTAGTCTGTGCTCATGAGAAAGTTCCAGTTTTTTTTTTTATTCCTTCATCAATATTCCCACTCACTTTTAAATTCGATAACGAACCTTTTTGCAGCCCCATAGCAATTTACATTTCATATGCACCTCATCAGAATTTCACCGGGTAACGACCTGTACGGAGGCTGTCTAAATAATGACTTTGCCCTTGAATTAATGGCAACACTGGCTTCATCATGAGATTTGTAGCGTTTTTGCTGGACCTCGATAAAAACTTGTTCGTCCAAAATTGGACTGGCCTTGAGTGCGGTCTCGATAACTTGAATATTATGTATTATAAATATAATTTTATATGTTTTAAGAATTTTCCCATGACATTGTTCTTATTGTATGCGCCTTGTGCTATAAATAGCCTAATTTTAATGCCTATAAATAGAACTAGAATTAAATGTAGGTTATTATCCTTACCTATCATTTTACATGTCCTCATAATTATCTTCCACCTTACAAAGTCTTCCCTTCTCTAATATTTGTCTCTTAAATCCTTTATTTTTAAGGACTTTTTATAAAGTCCTTTCCCCAAAGCAAACATAAACCTGTTCTCTATCAAATCACATTTTCTGATAGTTCTCCCAAGAGGGTCTCCAAAAGCGGATCTTTCGTTTCTCAAAGATAAAGCTAAAAGTCATAGGTGTGTCAACAACACTGTTTATTGAAGGTAAGCGTACATTATCAGTGTTTTTAATTACTACAGTGGACATGCAGCAATTTTGTGATCATCACTGTGCTATGTTTAAATAATGTTTTTTTGTTACAAAGCATTCGCTGTTGCCTCGAGACCTCTGCTCCGTGATAACTTTACAGTTGTTAAGATTTCAGAATTAAATAGGGTTGTTGCGGATATTGCTTGGTTTTCAGTTTAATTGTCTTTTTTTTTTAGAAAATCATAAAGGTTTTTTCATAGCTAAGGCATTAGCCATCCCTCCTGAAAAAAGGGAGAGCCCAGCACACACTGAAAGGCGCACGTTCTGGGAACTTTTAAAATACTTAGGGCGCTTTCCAAGTGTCGGATTACACGCTGAGTTTTTAATTAGGTATGCCATGCACGCTGGTGTATGGTGGTGTCAGTCAGACCCGGATTCGCCTGACAGCTGATTGCCCATTCTGCCCAATTCGTTACGTTTACGCCTAGCTGAGACCTGCATTTTTTTGTATCATGCTATGCATGCTATGGCTGATAATTATAATCGATAACTACCGTTACGAAATATTACACGCGACAATCTATTTGCAAAACGATCTGTGCTATTCACTATTGAGCTTTTAAGGCTATTCCCAATATCCCAATTCTATCGACCGACCGTTAGTATATCTATCATCCAACAACACCTCATTACACCTTGATTCCTTATCCTAGCTCACCTGTAAAGCCTGTATAGATGGAAGATGATGACGCTGATGTATATGAGCACGATGATCACCGCCGGCAGCAGGAAGGTCACGATCACCGGCATCAGGAACCATGTCAGCCATAGACTGTATTCCGCGTCCACGTATTCCACTGGAAATAAGGAAATGATTTGGTTAAGAAGGTAAGTAAATATCGAGTGAGTTTAGAGTTTTGTTGGACCCTTTGGACCACCAAGCATATAAAATTTTTGTCTGCCATCGCAGTTTGACATCGCTTTGTAAACTATGTAACTATTAAGTATCTACTACATGGTCGCTTTACTATGTATTACAGGATTGCCGATAGCCGTTGAATATTGTTATCCCCAAAGACTATGTGGATGCCTAAAAGGTTTCGTAATTCGCCGCCTCTTCTAAATAAGACAAATCGACTCCGTGAAACCTTTAACCACCCTTGCTTTATGCCATAAAGCCTTCGGAATTTGTTGAGATAACGAATTATTAGCAAATAACCACAAACAAATGCTAGATTATCTATCACATAAGTTCAAGCAAGACCCTGTCTTATTCGATTATCGCCGTAATTTCCAGTAAGTAATTTATCCCCAAGAAATTTGTTCAGATATTATCTTTGACTATTATTGTATTGTTCACCGTAATTGCAGCTATTTTTAACATAATTTGTGGAATTTGAAGCTAATTTCATCCACAACGCATTTTGTGTTAAAACTCAGCGTCTATATAAAGCTCAATGAATGGGCATCCCTAAGTTTCGGTTTAATTATAGTTTGGATTGAATACTAAATATTTGTATACAAATAACCCTTTTTAGGGGAAATCATCAAATGGTCCTTCCCGCTGTGGGTGCAGCGTGAGGGAGTGTCAGACTGTTCCTGACTAAAACCCACCATGTTCCTTCTTAAGCCCTTTAAGTATCAGGGCCGCGGTAACTCTTTTTAACAATCCCGCAGATGGGTATATAACGCTTTGGGAAAAAACCACATTACCAGAGACTACAGATAAAAAAGTATTCGATTCAAAGTCCAAAACAAAAGTCCCTTTCATTTATCAGCGACAATGAACTCGATACACGAATAGAATCGATGGCATCAATATCAACAGGATACGAGATATGGAGCGCAACACTAAATAAACGACATTATTTTTTTAAAAACAATCATGGCGGGACATCCGGGTGTTATCACCGTCTATGAAACGTCTGCTGGAGGCTGAGAGTGTATAGGAAATTGTACTCTATTCCAATAAATATAAGGTTGAAAATAGATGCAGTGTTCGTAGTGCACTATTGGCACGGTGACCCAAGAACACGCACCGCGCATGCGTCGCGCACCGATTCCCGCCTTTCAGTTAATGTCTGCGTTATCTATGGTTAGCAATTACTCAATTAGTAAGATTTCCTAATAAATGATTATTCAATATGTTTATGTTAATGATTGATGATTTATTTCAAGGTTGTCGAACTTATTGCGTTGGTGCTAAAGAACTAAAGAACTTTATCGATGTTTGATGCAGTCGCATTTTGTAATGTAATGCAGTTTTGCAAATCTTTGCCATATAGGTATTAGTCCACTAGATAAAAACCGCTTTCTTATAAAGTAGCTTCATTGATTTTATTTTTTATTTTCTATCGCCCATTATCAGTCAATGGAGAAAATCTGTACTTTAATGTAAAAGAGGAAAAGTTTTTGTTAATTTGTACTTACCCTAAAGACTTTGAAACTACTGAACCGATTTGAAAAATTCTTTCACTGTTGGGAAGCTAGTATTTCGCCGAGTAACAAAGGTTATATTTTATCTGGGTGTGGGCAGTAGTGCCCACGGGATGCGCGTTCAACCGCGGGAAATCAGCTGGTATAACACAAGGCCACCCTTGTACCAAAAGATTTTCCTACGCACAACAGAAGACTTACATGTTGTGCATTTGTAAGGTTGCTTTGGTGCATTGTTATGCATTTTTCCACAGTAAAAACCAAAGATTTATTCACAACCAAATTCCCAAAGATATAAGATATATACTAGCAAAAGCCTAGATGGAAAATGGTTCACCCGGGACGTGGGTGAAACCACAGGGAATAGATATTAAGGGATGCATTCTACCACCGACGATGATTCATTGAGATACAGTCTTCTTCCTCTTGCCCTATTCCCAATTTTATTTGGGGTCGGCGCAATATGTCATCCTCTTCCATTTTTCCCTGTCACTCGTCATACTGACACTGAGATACAGTCCAGAGAAAAAATTGCACCTGACTGCTTTATTGAAATAAAATAGTAATAAACAGTACTTGGTGGTAGGTCTGTATATACTTTATTATTATCATTTTGATCGACTGCAGCCATGACTTTATTTAATGGAGTAAAACTATAAACCAGGTAGGGGAAACTGGGTACGGTTGTGCCAGGGTACGGTAGTGACAGTCGCAATTGTAACGAAACTATACGTAATACGGGGGACGGTGTGAGGGAGAAAGACGTGGCTTACAAGCCTAAATACGTTCCCCAATATTGCGTTACCCGACGCACGACGTTGTCGTAAGCAGGAGCCCACATTGCTTTTCAACAATCAAAAGTAAGTATTTTTGTTCGATTTCTTTTCCTAATTACTGTTATTTTTATACAGATAGATTATCTTGTTATTTTTTTCTTTAAAAGTTGAACATTAATATTTAATTACAAGTGATTTATTTTTACGTAAAGTATTTGGCAAAATCATGGCGATTTTTTGTTTTCAAAATGATGTGTTGAGTACGGTTGTAACAATTTTTTTGGGTACGGTTGTGACGAATATCTATACATACAATAAATCTCATATTATTATTTTTTGCTTTTAAATGTCCAGAAAACGTTTGTGGAAGACCGAAAGAGCGCAGTGTGATATCAAAAAATATAAAGATGCCGATGAAGAATTGAAACAAGGGATTTCGGACGTGTAGATCAAGCTACAAGTCTTTCTACAGCTACAAGTTTTAACAGAGCAAATTTTGTTTTGTTGATTGTTAAAACTATGTTTGTAAGCTTATTATGTTAAACATTTCTACAATAAAAGATATTATAGACCATTTTGATATATGTTTATGCGTGTCACAACCGCCCTTGGTATGTGGCCGGTTGTGACACTTTCCCATTTTTTTTTAAATTGATCTCATGAGTAATACATTGTATTAAGGAACAATCTATTAGTGTTTTTACGTACACAAATGTACAAATTGCGATACAAGTTCCTTTTCTGCGAGCTAATTAGTCAAATAACAAAATTATTGGTGATCAAACGAAAATTGGCACAACTGTACCCAGTCTACCCTACTTAATGTAATTGTAATTCACTTTTTGCGTGTTCTGGCCACCATGTATATACCTAAGCATAATGGGCATGAGAACAAATTGTTGCTAGGGACACGTCTTGAAGAATTTTAATTAGCTTCTTTGGGCACCTGGATAAAAAGTAATACATATATAACTTTCCTAGGTAAATGGGCTATCTAACATAGAACGTTTTTTTCAAATCGGATCCGCAGTTCCTGAGACTTACGCGTTCGAACAAACAGTCTTCATCTTCATATTATAAATCAAGATTATTGTCGATTTGTGGCGACCAAAATGAATTAATCAGTCAGTCAGTTAAGTTTATTAAGCTTTATTTTTAAATTGTACTGAAAAAATTAATGCCCATACTCAATATTGTCACATGTACTAAAAACGGCTGTTAATTTATTTTCGTTTATACAAAATTTTGGTCCTGCATTCCGTTAACATTTTGAGGTCGACTACCGCATTAAATTAAAAGTGAAAAGAATTTATTACATTTTATACGCTGCCAAAAAACTGTGAACAAAGAAATAATGTTTATACTCGTAATTTTAGAGTGTTTGATTTAGATCCCACGCTTCTTGCGGGTGCACGGCGCGTGCGCAGATTGAAAGATGTAATCGTGAACCGGCAAATATGGGTCTTATTTAAATGGTGAAATTACATACTGACAAGTTAATTTCTGCGGGTTTACTGGATTTTCGTAGGAAGGAAAATGAGTAATTTTAATAAAAAAAAGTATGTAAATCTGACGAATCAAATAAATTTTGAAAACAAAAAAAAAACAGTTTTCCTACGGTGACGCCAAATGCAAGCATCACATGGCGTTATTGACGTGACGATTACGTGAACAGGAGCCCTAATCTGTTACACAAGTCAAAATGTATGAATCAGTTACAATAATGGAGTCTCGTACGATAGTCTAGCCTCTGACGCATTATGTTAACAACTATTAAGCTATCGTGTTTAGTCTATACAGAAACAAACAAGATGCAATTTAGGATTTACGATGCAACATTGGACCCATCACACTTATGCCCGGTTCTATAATATAATTGAGAATAATTTGTTTTCTTTACGGACAGTTTTGACGTACCTATGTATATTCTATGGTAATGTAAACACATCATAATTCATATGCAAAGCGATGCAAATTCTTTTTATAGAAACCGAATTAATTTGTGTGTGCCCGTATTTTTTATTTTTCCATTCCAGTCACAAATGTAAGCTCAAATCTGCTACACATAATTTTCAAATGGAGAATCCGCGAATCCATATGGAGTCCTATCTGAGGAAAGCACCCCAAGACCCGATATTTCGAGAAATAGCAAGTCTAATTAAAAGGTATTGCTACTAAACGTTTTTACGAGTCTTTTAAAGACTTTTTATCAATAAATTGGTGTTACAAAACACGTTAGAGTAAAAAAGACAGAAAGATGTTCGAGCCATCTTGAAAATCATGTAGCGTTTCAGTATTCAGCCGTTATTCTGCTAAACCCGGCGCTAATTAACGATCCAAGTCAATCGATAATACAAAGCCTTGACCTGTGATTCGTCGGAAGTTGGAAGCAAACAGTCTTACATATGCACTCGATGTTGCATAATATGCACTTGCACAGATAATAAATAAACTAACAAGCAAATAGTTAGTATATCTATGTTAGATACGATAGTTAATTATCTGTGATATTGTTTAATGTTAGTTATTATTGTTATTGTGAAAATATTGATTTCCTATTTATTTTTAGATGATGTTGCAACGGTTTATGAATTTACTACATGTTTTGTGTTTTCATTATCCTTTTCTTCTTATCATACCTAGGTACATTAATTTGAGATTTCAATTTTCATCATGGTTTTTTGTAACTAAAATTAGTCTAAATTCTCAATTTAATTTGCTCAAAATAAGCGAATCGGCTAGTACCGTGAATGTTAGTTTTGTAGGTACTCTTTTTTATATCTGAAAATAAATATTTACTTTCTTACTTTTCACCCAACTCACGAGAAAAGCTTTTTCATGATTAGTTCGATATTTGCCTTAAAAAAATGAGCGATTTAATATTGAAATATTACGCTATTAGTAGACACTAATTATTAAATTAATAGTTATTATTCCGATAACCTAAAATACTCGTCTGGATCCTGTCTGGACGTACATTTATCTCAGAAATTATCTTACAAGTAGGCCGGGAACTTTGTTCAGTACCTATACAGCCCATTATGAACTTTGATGTTCCTTGAGTCAGCTAAAGGCCCATTTTCACTTACAACATAAACGATTATTTTTCTTAAAACAACTGACTACGAATTTTCACGTTCAAAATTCAAAGTTAACGGTCGTTTTGAGAAAAAAAATACCGGCCAAATTGAGAACCTCCTCCTTTTTGGGAAGTCGGTTAAAAACTGATGGTTTATGTTGTCGATGAATTTGGAAGTATTTTACAAACACCATAAACCTCGAAAGCTATATTTATAGACCCTTTCCATTAGATACCTAAACAAAAAGAATTACCGACTTCCAAAATGTCCCCATTTGTGTGCGTGTGTTTTGGAAGATATTTTTTTACTTCGAACCTACTTGTTGTCATGCTCATCAAATCATCGAGATAACTTTTTCTAAATCTTTTCAGCTCAGTTTTTTTTTTATAAATTATATTTATCTTTCTGATTGAGTAACTCGGAAGCTATTACGAAATGATCATTTTAATATCACGTGTCTAACTAGCTGGTAATTGGTATCTTGTATTGATAAGCTTTCAACTCTTTAATCTATTAGGACAGTCTGAGCAAGTTTTAATGAGGGACTAGCTAGATAATTATTATTAATACATGATAGGTTTTCATCTTACTAATGTTAAGTTACATAATTTTATAGAACATGTAATAATCTCTGAGAAATTAAACGAACAAAGAATGAGAGCTTAAAGATGATTATTTTGCAGCATTTTTAAACTGGACGTAAAAAAGGGGGTTATAAGTTTCGACGTGTAGAGCTCTAAATGGAAAAACCGATTTATTTTATTGATGGCTCGCTGTGCACATTAAGATGATTTCTTTATTTAAGTAATTAGATTTAAATAGGAAAACTTTAGAGTTGGAAAATACCGCCAACGTGTTTCAGCAGCAACAAAGTAATATTTTTATAAACAGTTTCGACTTCAGGAACCATATTTTTTTACAAAACATTCGTTATAAATACTTAATTTATACAATTCAACATCCGCCGATGTAAGAAGTGCACACGATTTTTGTCTAGACTTGTAAGTCTTGTAACCTTTCACGCTTCGGTACTTTTTAAGCTCAACTAGTTTTTATCATAATAAAAAAAAAAAAAAAAAAAAAAAAAAAACATATTTATTTCTCACCACAAGGATACAAGTAATATGATAGTATAGTAACACATAATTTCACAATATATTATGGTGGTTCATATGCCACAAACGTTACCCCCTATCCCCTGAACTAGGTATAGCCTGTATCTCAGGAGATAGTTTTGTTCAGTACAAGTCTCAAACATAATTAATTAACTTTTGTGTGTCACTGCTCAGATCATGTCATAGCTTTATTGATTTACAATGTGAGAAATTATTATTATTTTCTATTTTTAAACAAAAATAATAAGTGTAATAGTAATAAACTACTTAATAAAAATAATAAGGGCAATGTCGATGACCAGGCGTATTTTAAAAATAAGTTAATATTTAATACTCATTTCATTTTATTGTAAAGGCACCCTTGACACAAAAGTAAATGTAGCAATAACAAAATTGCAGAAAGCTAATTCTGGAACTTTTCGTTTCGAAGTTGTCGTAACTAAAGTTAAAATTAGAGGCTACAAATGAAAATACCAAAAATAAAATACTTACAATAATACAAAAAATAAAATACAATAATACATAAAATACCAAAATAAAATTTTGTAGGTAAGGTTTTTCAAATAAATCACTCAGATCTGGTTTCACCATTTAACTATAACGATAATGAAACAATAACCAGCCGTATACTAGCCGCCCAATGGTCAAGTCGGCGATCGTACAACTGAAAATGGTTCGGTTATCGTTGAAATTAAATGATACATAGATCACCGTAAAACTAGTGCATTCATTTAGGGTTAGGTTAGGTTAGGGTATTTTGTTTATAAATTGAAATGTCCTCTAAACATTTACCGCCGTACCACAAAAACTGTCTTCGTGTTTAAATGTCTGTCGAACGCTTGTCTAAAAAAATTACAGACGTTGAAATAAGGTCGTTTTGCACTTCTTAGACAAGTGTTCAACAGGTGTTTAAGTTTTTGTAGTAAGGCTGTTATAGTCTTTGGCTGTAATATTCTAAAAATAACTGACCTAAAGGTCAGCTGAAGCAGTAAATAGCATACCATAACACAAACTCAAAATTTCTAATAAAGGTTAAGATCAATATAAACCCCTGTAATCAGTATCTCATCAAAATATTGACTCACTGGCTGTAACTGAAAAACAGCAGACAGTTGTAAACATTGATATAGGTATCTCGAGGACTGTAAAAGATAAGGTATTTATAAACACTGTATTTCCATGGAAACTTAGGGATTGGAGAGCTCATTCTCCGAGCCTGACCCCCTCAACCCAGTTACCCGGGCAAGTTGGTTAGACTGGTGTCAGACTTACTGGCTTCTCACTACCCGTAACGACTGCCAAGGATGTTCAATGACAGCCGGGACCTACAGTTTAACGTGCCAGCCGAAACAATGGTGAGAGAGACAGCCTGTGCTTTATAAAGGCTAGACATTCAATGGTTGTTATGATTAGTCTCGATTCTACTGCCCAGATTCGGTACATAGGTACACTTGCAGTGGCCAGGGTTGCAGGATGGTTTGAAAGAGTTATCGTGACCCTGGTTCATGAGGGGCTCCAGAAATAAAATGTTAGGTTATAGTTAGTAAGAGTCCGACACTACCTCACGCTGCACCCACAACGGAATGATTTTTTGATGATTTCCCATAAAAAAGTTCTCGTTCATGAAGATCCTTGTCGGACATCTATAGACGGATTTAATGTAATTCGGATTCTGTGAGATCCATCTAAGTTCTTACTGTCAATTGTTTTTTTTGCGAAACCAGTTGTCACGGCAACAACATGTTTTACTACTTACATGTACATTGTAATTGAAATAAACTTTCACGTTTTTATGGAGATAACACAAGTAATTGAATCTGAATACATATTAATAAATCATTACTCTCTCTGATATTAAAAAAAGTCATTACGCCTTTTTAATAAACAAGTAAGTACAGAACCAAGATTGTGGTAAGATTGATAATAACTTTATGAATCAACAAGTAAGTTGAAAGCCTATAATAAATACACTTAAGTATAAACAATCTTGGTAAATGCCCTCTAGACACATTTCGGTCACGACGCATAAACTAACAAAGAATATACAGAACACTAAATATAATGGCGTCCAGAACGATGTCGGATACGGCTGCCTAAGGAGATTAGCCAGTTGCGCAGGACATATTATAGTGCACAAGCATTTGCGCAGACACAGGTGCACTCCTATTCCTTTCACTATCATAGCCCGATGTGTCAATCCAACAGTGGAACGGTGTCCAAGTTTTACTGACTAAAAACTACCCAAATTCCTCCTTTATTCTGGAGCCCTTTATTTAACAGCATCATGGTAACTCAAATCCATATTGTTTATTCTTATTACTCTTTCAAACTATTCTCTAGCTTCAACTGAATTTGCCGCTTAGAACACCCTCTAGTCCAATTTAGGGACCTAAAAGCCAGCAAGGAGGTCACCCACTTATAACTTAGGTACTAAAGTTATTTTTTCTTCTCATGCCAAATCGTACAGTATCAACATAGAAATAACGAGCGATAACAACTATTATTAAGCTAATTCGTCTCGCGTGTCATTGAAAGTGGCCAAATTGTTTTCACGAACAAGTTCAAGAACACAAGAGAGTTTCAATGCGAAAGATAACGGCTGTACGATATCAAGTAGTTTTATTTACTTTTATCTTATTACCTACTGGTTATCGCCCATTCAGGCTCTGGATTGTTTTTGTATTTTTGGTAAAGACTTCGGATTAAAGCGGTGTAAGTTACTGGAGTGTTCTTTGCACTAGTGCAGTCTGTGGTTGCGCTTATGTGCCGAATGGGATCCAAATTTATTACTGAATCGTCCGTCATTAATGATTCAGACGCAAAAACCCTTGCCTCAAAAAGTTGACATCTATTCATAAATATACATTTTCACTATTGTAGAAAAAACCGTTTAACCTAAAAATAAATTAACTGGGCGTTAATTGAATTTAATTCATGCGCATGACTCAAAAACGTACGAAATGACCTGTAACGGTGGTTTTCTTTGTTTTCAAAATAAACAAGGTGAGTGTACGGCATTAATTTATCAGACCGTTAAACAAGGCTAAATCTTGACAGAGTTTTGAAGAAATGACCGATTTTCTGCTGCAGGATTTATGAATGATCCGCGGCTTCATCGGCGTCCCGTAGGAACTACCAAGCACAACTGAATAAAAAGCAACCTATAAGCCTCGTCCAAAATGGAATTTATCTGAGATTATTATCTGAGATTTGCGCGTGCAAGCAACTTTTCGGCTTTATAGTAGGTATAGATAATGCAGAAGTCCATAAAAATACTTGGATACAACTGACACAAGAAAAGAGCAGATAGTGTACGCTAAAACCTATCTGGTTTTCCCAATCAATTTGTTCGCAGATTTGCCCCTAAACTTCAAGGATTCCGCTACCCTTTCGGACCATCCCACAGACGTTGTTGTCATATCTGTCGAGCGAATGAAGACTTCGCCTTACTTTGACAGATCAAAAGGACTTAATTTTACTTCGAGAGGTTTCTGCGACTTTATAATTATAAACTAGAAGCAGTAATCGTTACTTATAAATCGAGATATAATCAGAGCACTAGTTTTTATACCGAGACTTATACCAGGTGCACGTTTTAATTGACAGCCGTTAAGGGTGTAATTTATCAGATCAACTATTCTATAGTTGAAGTACCTACTTGTAATTTTCAGTTGCAATAGAGATGAGAAAAAAAATACAGTGGGACGTAAGGAAGGGGCATTTTCTCGGAAATTAGTTATCGTTGGATTCAGTTTTTTCTTTGCTCAATCGATTATGTACAGTTTGTGTTAACTTTGTGAAGTACACAATTATTATGAAAAATCACAAATGCATAGGTACACTTAATTACTTTTCTGAAATATTTGGGTAGCCCCGTATTGCATCCTACTTTATTTCACAGCTGTGTACAGTTGTCCTAATCAAATCAAATCAAATCAAAACTCATTTATTCAAACTTGGATGCAAAACAGCACTTTTCGAACGTCAAAAAAAATACATAAGAAAGCCCCCAAAACGCCCACCCTTCACCTTGTTTTCTCGCACTTCAATGTTCAGCAACATTTTATACGACGACTAAGTAATAAGTATTTTTTTCATAATCTTGTGTCATATTTTAACTACAAACGAAACTTAGGTTTGCTCGCTTTATGTACGGACAATATTTATATTCTTACGCATACCAAGTTGAAGTTAGCAGTACGCGAAAGATTCGCTGACTTAGTAAACTATTGACACAGTTTCATTAATTTATACATTTATGTAACATTTCAATATTTATGTGAATTACTTTAGAAACACGTGTGTTTATAAACGTGCGGTTTTATTGTTTAGTTAATAATTAGACACATACCTAAATGTTGCGTTTATCTTTTTTGACCTTTTTAGACGGAACTCGGATTACTTAAAAAACTTTTTTTTTGTCAACAGCAATCAGAGGAGAAACGTTGGTATCGAAACTCAATTTCCTTAAAAAAAGATGATCTATTGTTTTCCACGTACGAATTGACGGATACTCAGATAGAACGATTTTTATAATATTATACACTAAGATTGAGTTTACAGTGACATATGATCTTAGGCACGAGATAATTTTCATTAAAGTATTATGTATGATGTAACGCGTTAATTAAGTAATTTCTTCTTGTTTCTATCCGAATAGGAAAATTAAAATAAATTGGGGAAAAGTCAATGTTATACGTCTGCAATAGTATGTTCTAGAAATAACTAGCTTCCTACGTTATCATTTGTGTGCATAAACGTGCAAATCTGTAGGTAAAAAATATAAGCTAGACTCGACTTAAAAAAAATCCGATTAACTTTTTCAACAATATGTTTAAAAATAAAAACGCCAGTAATAAAACTAATAACTCGATAGATGAGAATAAAATTACGGTAATTACCACATAGCTGCAAGACCGTTAAACTAAATGTCATAGACAAAAAAATGGCGCGAACTGCGTATCACTCAACCCGTTCGTGCGCGCGCATCCTACCGACGCATAGTCGACGATAAATTGCATATAATGTGGAAAAAATGGCCGCCAAACGACAGGTAACCGGCCTAGGTACACCTGCCAGGGACATATTTCTACTTGGACCCTAATATTATGGGTACCTACATCAGCTCGGGACAGGTCCGCATTAATCTACGTAAATTGTCAATAACGTTGGCCAACCAGTTTGTTCCTAGAGGTTTTATTTGAAAATAAGAAAAAAAATGGTTTCGTTCGGAATTCGGATGAAGAATGATTCATTTTAGAAATTATTGCGCAAAATTGCAGAATCGTAAGCAGGTAAGAACGTCATGTTACTTTTGTAATTTCTCACAATATTTTTTAGTTAACAATATTTCAATAAAATAAGGTTGTTGTTAGCGGAACAATGTATTGCGGTCTTAGCTAATTTCATAACGAGCACGAGTACCTATGAGGAAATTCACTGAACTACATAGTCTGTGGTTTTCTCAAATAACACTATGGGTTTACCTCAATATATACTGTCTAAAAACTTGTGTAACCATATTTTTAACGCGTTAAAAAAATGCTAAAAAATGGAATGTAGTTATATTATTGTACCCCAAGAAACAGTGCCTACTTGACACACATAGAAAAATACAATGTCACTTCATAAAAAATAAAAATAAATGAAATACATACAACAAAACATCCCCAAGTAGAATCCAGCGATCGCAACAGCAATTTGGACGACATCGTTCCTCGTGTCGTGGTCAAATTTCTTCAGCAAATCACTCATGATGTAAGCTTTCACTGGCCGCGCATCACACTGATTCTTCACCATCTTTCCGAACCCTTATCTTTTTTCTTAAAAATAAATAAAACGATTGCACCGATAACCCGCCGACCGATCGATACTTAATTTGCATACAGAGGTCGCATGCTTCACGAAAAAAAATATAATTAAAAAAATAAATTGACGCGTATGATTGACGCGATGTCTCGACTAAGAATGATATTGGAATGAAAGCCCGCAGTGCTGACCCTAGCACAATATTTATCTATCTAATAAGTCCAAGATAGACAAGCTGATATGTTTATATTTATTTTATATTTAGAGAGCACTTGGATATTTAATTAATTTTATTTTTATTTTTTTGTCGGAGAAACCCGTTGCTCCCGACTCGTTCCCGCCGACTGGCTGTAAATGTCAAGTTTTTTCGCTCCTGCGCATGGGCCGGTGTTGGACGCACTAAGAAGGTCCATTGATGGCTTATTGATTACTTTCATTGACAAAGCAGGTTATGGTTATTATAGAACATAAAGGTACTTATAAAATTGCTTGCGAGCTGAAATTGCACGTAGCGAATTAAAGTAGGTATGTAAGTATATAATATAAACAAATAATATAATGTTAACTGCAGTGACTGTTAAATTCGTTTTCCGCTGTTATTGATTCATTGATTTCTACAAATTGCAAAAAAAAAACTTGGCTTTATTCTGGAAGGAGATAAGTATAAGAAAAAGCATCAAAAACAGTTCAAATGTCAAGGTTTAAATATTATAAATGTAACTGAACAATGGGCCAATAAAACCGCCATCCACGGCATACAATGATCAAGATCAAATTCAAGAGACGCATTTCGGCATAACGACCACTTAGATGTAACTGACGTTTGCGGTGACGTAAATAAAGAAACAATGGATATTGCAAAAAAATAAGTATGAGAAAATAACGTTTTTCCTACTATAGCGAGATAATAGCAAAGACCGCTATATACCAGTCTCTTTGAAACATCTATTTATACTAATACATATGATTAAGAAGAAACATTTTTTTGTTTGTTTGTTTGTACCCTAAAGGCTCTGAAGTATTGAACCGATTTGAAAAACTTTTTCAGTGTCGGAAATCGACACTCTTCCTGAGTAACATAGGCTATATTTTACCCCGGTTTGGGCGTCCACACGGGACGCGAGTGAAACCGCGAGAAAGCGGCTAGTAAGAAATAAAAAAAAACTTTGTAGGACCGTTTCTCTTTATAAGTCTTTCTTTCTCTAGACATTTTAATAGCAATGTTTATAATACTTGAGACTTATAATCAGATTTTCTCAAAAACAACATATTTGCGTGGACTGAAATACTTGACGGAAAAGTTTTACAGCAATGTCTTTGTTTCAGAACACGCAGTGGCAGTGTGAAGATTTTATTCCGACGCGGGAATTGAACGGGCGACCTTCACTTGAGAAAGCGGTCATTGCGTGCATGCGTATTACAGTGGACATTTTCGTTAAAAACATTAAACAAGGAAGATGCTTATAGTTTTTTTAGTGAATTTCCTGAGTAAGATCCTGAGGTTTTTTTGGATGGCACATTAAAATATTATAGATCTGAAAAATGCGTAAATGAAATACCTAAAAGAGGAACAGTGACAGACACGTTGTTGTCAAAAGGTTTGTCTAGCCACCTGCGCGGTTTAGGGTTAGCCATAGACAAAGTTTTCGGACTGAGCGATCGTTAAAAAAAAAAAAATAACAGAAATTAAATAACGTGTTTACATTACGAAAATAATTGAGTAGGTATAAATTAACTTTAAAATTAACACATAAATGCGTCAATTATTATAATTTTAATGCAGAATATGTTACGAGGTGTTATTGTAACAGAAAAACAAAACTGCACCTGTTTTACATTGTTTACATGCTCATTTACTACGCTCATAAGTAAATATTGTGATGTGTCGTAGTTATATATCAAATACAAAAATGCACCAATGATGATGATGTCCTCCTAGCCGATTGTCGGACACAGCGGCTGTTCTTTTGTAAGGAGATCAGCCAGCTGCGCAGTGCACTCTCTATTCCTTCACTCTCTGCGCAGGACCGACATTTGAGTGCTCTCCGATGCACGGGTATCGCAAGCGAGGCTACTGGGCACTCGCTCTATAGGTGTTAGAAACATTCACGAAGCAGCCCGGAGACTAGAAAATAATTCAATACTATTTTCTCGAAGTCACGTCAAACCTTCGGGTTTCATTAGTGGTAGAAATAGAATCCTTCTACAGATCGCACATAGGTAAATATTAGAATAGCTATTTAACTCCCTAATCGCAGTAAACAAATTGAGGGTTAACCGAACAAAATCTATGAATCATACTACTACGAAAATACCAATTAGGTACCTATCACTAAAACAAATACAAAATGTGTTCCAAGTTATTTACTGTCAATATTCAACTTAATGAATGCGTCATAGAACCTACATGGTCAAGTATGTCAGAGGACGTTAATGCGTCAAGTTGACAGCTTAACCTACGTGACTGTTTGTCGGTCATCTTGGAGTCCGAAGTCCAGATCGTTACGTGAGCACTGACAGGTTGAGAAACTGCCACTGAGCAAAGGTCGGTTTATCTATTTAAGGTGGAGACCGCGAGATGCAGAAAAATTACATTTCTACGCTAGTAAATACAATAAAAAGAGAAGATTTTTTTAAAACCTTTTTTGAAGCTAGACTATCCCCGAGTAACATAGGAGGCTATATTTGCCAGGATAAGGGAACCGCGGGAAACAGCGCGTTCAAATATCAAATGTTTTTTTTAATCATTATTTTTTTTTTACCTAATTTAACACAAGATATGAGGCATGATCTTACCATTTGCGATAATAATATACCCCAAAATTTCACATCCTTTTTTTTTCGTCGAAAGTTCTTTCAATTCAAATGTTTCTTAAAAAAAAATAAGGCTTTTTAATGATATCCGCCTTAAGGCATTTTAGTCATAAATTAAATATGCACTGGAAATCCCCTGACCTGAATTTAATATGAAGCGATTTCTACAAATAAATATTGGACTTTGTACCCTGTTGTTTGTTCATCTTATTTACCTTAAGCTCCCGCTTGAAAGCAATACATATGTACTTTCTTTTGGAATAAGTAATTTTCACTGAAGATTTGAAGAAATAGCGGTAAGTGGATAGATGCGGGCTGCCCCGACCGGGATGGTTGGCGTTCGTTACGGGAAAGTTCAAGCAAAGAGTTTATTTTCTAGAAATGTATTCGGCAGAAGAAAGGATCCTCCATGCTCTATTTCGTCAGCTATACGAGATAACTACGCGCAGTGACAGTGATATTGAATGCGGTGAAGGAAAGCACAGATTCTGAATTTGACTCATCCGAATTCAATCGGTCACCTACTAGGTCTACAAGACAGTCATATGAATATAGTCTTAAATAAAATAGTCTTAATGAAAAAAAAACAAGATGTTTGATCAACTACTGATGTTTCTTCGAGATGAAGAAATATGTTGATCCATAGTTTTTGTGCAATTTGGCGAATAATAAACGTTGATGATGTAATTCCGCCTTAAGACCTTGTGTGGACAAGATTGCTAGATCATTTTCTTAGTATGTAAATAGGAAGATATTGCGTTAACTGTGTGGCTGCGAATCTATAATTATAAATCTACACTATAATTTAATAAAGAGGAAACATTATTTTATTTCGGAAAAAAACTTTCACTATAGGAAAGCTACACTATTCCTGAGAAATATAGGCTACATTTTATTTGAGTACGGGCAGAAGTTCGCCCCAAAAGAAGTTTGTAACCGAAGTAAGAGAATGAATGGCTATATAAAGCTACACTTCAAAACCGGAGCTGCCGGTTTTTTCGAAATAGTTATCTATCTGCTTCAAAATACTGATATCGTAATATCTGCATTAAAATACCAATTCGATTAATTCCAAAAGTATTCTGCAGCTACTAAAATAATTCTAGCTGCGGGATTGTTCTTGCCGGTGATGCGGGATTGTTCGAAAGAGTTACCGCGGCCCTAGTACACAAAGGGTTCCAGAAGGAACATGGTGGGTTTTAGTCAGTAAGAGTCTGACACGCTGCACCCATAGTGGTCTTATAATGATTTCCCACCAAAAATGAGCTACTTAAACAACCTTAATAAGGTTTAATACAAAAGTACACAAACAAAGGGTTCTATTTTACTTTTAACGAAGAATTTCTATTTAAATATAAAACGTATACCTACCTATAATATTTTACCTCAACAGAGCAAGACTACATCCTTGACCCACCCATCAGTCAAGGCTGAAACGTAATTAAGTTGGCTGCTTTTAGCACAAAATCAATCTTGTCAAGCGCGTTTGGGACTCACGCTCAAAGGGCTTTGTAGCATTATCTATAAAACTGACAAAAAAAACGCGTTTGTTGTATGGGAACCCCCTAAAATATTTATGTCATTTTAGATTTCAATGCTTTTTGTTAAAGCGGTAACAATAATACATAATCTGTGAAAAGTTCTACTGTCTATCTACCACAGTGCATGAGATACAGCTTAGGGACAAACGGCCGGAAAGACAGACAGAGGGACAGCGAAATTTTAGTACCTAGGTAATAGGGTCCCGTTTTTCTCTTTGGGTACGGAACCCTAGAAATGGCAGTGCGATTACCATTTTCTACGTGATTCCATGGGCTGTTTAAACTTGATAATGTCCTCCTAGCCGATTATCGGCTACGGCGGCTGTTCTCATGTAAGGAGATTAGCCAACTACGCAGGACATATTATAGTGCACGAGCATTTGCGCAGACACAGGTGCACTCCCTATTCCTTAACTCTCATAGCCCGATGGGACGGCAATCCGACACGACCGGAGAGAGATCAGGCGCAGGACCGACATTTACGTGCTCTCCGATGCACGGGTGTATCAATCACCAGCTTCCAGGCTCCGGGCTGCTTTGTGAAAGTCTTCTAAAACCCACAAAGCGATTTCGGCCCGACTCGGGAATCGAACCCGAGACCTCGTGCTCAGCAGCCGCACTTGCGACAGCTAGACCAACGAGGCAGTTAAAGTTAGTAAGTTGTTTAAACTTACGCATGTACCGACGTATAACCGTGACCAATTATTATTGTTGTTGTTTATGATCTACGTTGAAGATTAGATTCCTAACAACGTAAATGGAATTTTACAGATCTCGTTAGAATTAACTTTGAACTAGGAAGTAGTGAAGGCTGTAGTTATTTTTAGAGGTCTTTCATTTGCATTATGGAAAAAAGTACTTAGATGTTGACAGAGAACAAATTATGATAAGGCAGGTACCCCCGGGACCCTCACGGTCATCTTGTAGTAACTGGGAACCCTATCGCTCATGGGGCACCCTCTGATTACAATGCCTATTTAGGCGAGCGCAGATAACGTTATTTCTAGGATTCGGCCTGATCGTAACATAGGCATGTCTGGCCAATTCCCAGGACGTATCTTATATCGTATTTAACTGGTTTTCAAAGTACCTAGTCGCATTTTATTTTATTATTATTTATTTTTACATATTTTATTTAATATTTTTTGGGATCATGAGGCATATCCATATAGCTAGTTAAAAATGCGTTAGCCACATTGTGAATGAACAGTAATTGAAAACATAATAAATAAAACAACAGTGGGACATTTAATTATGCTAATAATAGCCTTTGTTTCTTTCCTTAATGAGACTGCAAAGTCCAGTAAGTGCGTTTTTCAATGCATTCTAGAAATTAATATTTATTTATGTACCAAGTTAGGTATAAATGACTTAATATAACCACGTTTTTAAGTTGTACAATACACATGTCAAAAAATTTGTTTGGCTTATGTACAAGGCTGAGACTCTTGACTTTTAAAAAGTTTGCATTGACATTTAACTTCAATCATGAAACTTTTCCGTTTAGAATATAAATATTAATTAATTCATGTACCAAGTTAGGTATAATTTTCTCAACAACGTAACCATGTGATTGTGGTGTATGTATTTAAAAAACCTGTCAGGCCTACAAGACTCTAAAAATGTTTGCTTTGCCACTAATCTTTAAAGTTTTTCCTTTGAGGTAAGAATACAAGAATGTGTCCAAAACATTCTTTACCTATATTCAAAGCTGAATTAGTTAGTACTTAATTTTTATGGCAATAACAGAGTGCTATAATCCTAAAAAGTTTGTATGAATTTCCCTTTCATGCTAAAACTTCTGGCTAGAATTAAATGAAATGATGCTGTAATATAGCTTTATCAGCATAACAAAGGCTACTTTTTTATCCACCCATGGGCAGTAATTCCCTCGAGACGAGGGTGATACTATATGCTAAAACAGCTTTTTTTTTTTTTTTTTAGTTAGCCTATGCTGTCCCACTGCTGGGCAAAGGCCTCCCCCAAAGCCTTCCACTTTTCTTTATCCATCGCTGCTTGAGGCCAGTCCGAGAGGAAGCTGTCCAAGTCTTCCCTCCAGCGTTTCCTTGGTCTCCCTCTCGGTCGCCTTCCATCCTCCGGGATCCACTTTGTGGTAATATTGGCCCACTTGTCCGGGTGCATTCGACAGATGTGACTTGTGATATTTTTATACTTATTTAAAAAGTGTGGGAAAGCTCATTCAGTGCCTGTACCAACAACAATGCATAAAATACTAACAACAGTTTTATCTTTGTGTGCCATCATACGATGTAGATATGCAAAATGATAAGTTGATAAACTTGTCATAGATAAAAATGTATGCAGAGATTTGTAATATTAAGCTTTTTTATAAATATTTGTTGTTTATTTGTATTTTTTAATGATAAGTAGATACTTAAAGTTTGTATTTATAGTCTGGGAGCTAAAAATAATTATTACTATCTTATAGGTTTATACCAGGTTTATATCCAATGTGTAAGATTACCGTTTTTATGGTAGAATTTAGATTCTTATAACTTACTGAAGCAAAGGAAGAAGTGTGGATTTGGAGCTGCAAGAGTTACTTGGGGTAGGAAGGTATGGAAGAGGACACCAAATAATAATTAATGGGATGATGCCCTTTATCATCTAAAACATGTTACCATATAGGTCATTAAGAGAATTGCATATTAACAGTGAAAATTTGCATCACATCCATTGATACTGCTTAGGTCGTAGAGTACTTAAATAGAAAGGGGTATGAAGGAACAGATCAGTTAGACCTGAACAAAGAGTATGTATGATGGAAAAATAATAGCTTCATAATGAAACCTAACACAAAGTCATGAAACAACTTAGTAGTATGCGAAATCAAATTATCATAATGGTTTGAACAATACTAATAAGCTGTAGGTAAGCTTCAGTGGTCAGATGGTTATCTCGACAATTGCAGTAATAGTCAAATGATCATATAATAGCGGTTTTTACGTATAGAACAAGACCTATATGAACTTTATAAAAAACCATGAGAAAGATGAATACAAAACGGCATGGTAATACAGAAGGCAGCAATTATAATCGATAAAGTACAAGGTCAATATAAAAACACCACTCACCGATTATATCGTATATACTGGCCGTGTAATTATCCATAAAATAAGAAATAAACCCCATTTTTAAAAACAGCTGATCACAGATTAGGTAAACACAATACTATCACGTACAATGAAGTTAAACTTGACATGAAAATAATACTGGTTCAGTTACGAAATACTTTACGCGCCATCAATTATCGAATTACGCTTTGTTTTGCTTTATTTTTTCATTGAATCGTCAGCGATTCGCGAAATTGCTAAAGCAATTTGACAGTTTGCTGTGACATGACAGATTGCATCAGTGACACAGCTTTGAAATCGTTCAGAAACTGACACAGACGAAGATTGCGCTTTGAATAAATAATAAAAATGGTCATAGAGGACGGTACTTGCTAAGTTACGAGTCAATTAACATATTTCTTCACATAATTTTTGCTGTTTTTAGAAACAAAGTAAACAAAAAACACTCGCCCTTCTCTGCAGATTAATTTAACGATCTCCACTCCATCATACAAAAAAAAAACAATGTCAAAATCAAAATATTGACTGACAGACTTTGTTTTGTTTACTGCAAAAAAATCTGAACAATAATATAAATCTACTAAGAAATAGGAACAAAGTCTCTAAAATGGTTCCACAAATTCGAACTTAATTCTTAAATACTACTTTAACCATGAATGACAAAATTTACGAAAAAATGTTGCTGCGACGACGATTTTTCAAAAGGGTGTCCCTAATGGTCATAGCGTTTACCATATCTTTTTACATTTCAATTATTCTGTTCGGTGACTTAAAGGTACCCAGAGTGATGACCATGACTGACCTGAACCGTTGTCCGGCTTGCTTCGGAGTGTCTGTCTGTCCCGAACTTTACTCCAACCAAGTTATCATTGAGTCCAATACTTGGTCAAGCATGTTTAATACTAAAAACATATTTTATGGTTACACAAAGTCTAACCGGAGGGTGGTTATGAAGAAACTAGCTCACAATTCAGAGTGGAAGGCATTTGATCAGCAGTTGTGTAAGAATTTCCACTTAAAACGGAACTGTAAGCCGATGCATTTATTGAATGTTTCCAATATCGATGATAAGTTGATCAAACTTGTGGAATATAACTTGTCTAAGCCGGATACGAGGCCTCGGAAGGGGCTGGTGATGTGTCCATATGCATACAGCCTGTTTGACTTCATACTGCCAGTGTTAAACAGTAAGAAGGATCAAGTTGATATAGTTAACATTTGGACTATGTTGAGCATTAACCCAGAGCCTATTATATTTCAGGTAAATAGCCTAGATAAGTAAAAGTAAAAACAAATTCCTATTCATTACACTAGTTAATTCTCCCTAGCCATTTCCCAACTATGTTGGGGTCAGCTTCCAGTCTAACCAGATGCAGCTGAGTACCAGTGTTTGACATTTTACAACTTAGCTATATTTATTAATAGCTTTGTTAGTATGAAACTAAGAAATCTCTGGATCTGCTGAAAAACGACTAGAAAATTCTTATACCAATAAAAACCCACAGGACTTTTAGGTTCCACCAGATTTCACCAGAACAAAGTTGAAACCTTGAAAAACAGCAAATTTCTAATACAATGGCTGAAACCACAAAGTCCTCATCAATTACATTAAATGACACAAGTATAATATCTTTATAAAAATTCTAGGTTCTACAAAGATCCCACGGTTGGCCCATACCAGCATATGGAGGTGTTTGTGGCCGAGTGGAGGTTGTGGCGTACGAGGGTGAACCTCTTGCATCACTCACTCATGTACCTTGGCATAGAAAGCTGAAGTTTGCTAAGAAAATACTTGACGCTGCCATGGACTTTACTTTTAAACATGACAGGTTTGTATTTGTTTCCCTATAGGCTCTATTATGTACTGCTCTCACACACATACTCTTTATGTATTTCCTTATGAGCTACCCTTGTGCTTCTTTGTCCTGCCCCTCTGCCTTCCTATGAACTTCCTGCTATGTGTTCCCTTATGTACTCCCCTTTTATATTACTTTATTTATCTACTTCTTTATGTACTCCCTTATTTGTATATTTTTCTTATAGGTATGTATATCACCTTATGTTACAGGTACCGTTTCTACCTCATGGACTGGTCTCTCGACAACATAGTGGCTAACGAAAAGGATGACATCACTTTCATTGATCTTGAAGACATAGTTGTCTTGGACAAGCACATTTCTCCTAGATCCGACCTGCCTGACTGGTATCAACGATACGCCAGAGACATACCTGGCCCAGGCTTCACATTTTCCATACACAGCATGTGTAAGCACCATCTGAGTGACCACAACTTATGGGCTGCATGCTACATTCTTATAGGCGATGAAGACCCGTTCCTGTATCCTCTACCTAAAGATGTGAACGCTTCCCGGCCCCATTTGGACAGGTTGTTGAAAGAATGCTTGAATGGCGAAGATAGATTTAGAACTATAACTAAGTTGCAACATGTTATTGATGATATGTTGATGGACGAGAATATCATAGGCCTTAGAGCAGGCGTTAGATGATAAACACATTTAGGTCTCTGGTTCTGCACTGATTGCAATTTAAAGTTGATTTGGAGTTGTATGTGTTGCGTCCCTGTATGTTTTGTACTCAAATATCAAATTAAAATGCTTGCAAAAAAAATGTAGAGCTCTATCAAGCAATAAAAGAAATAAAATATTGTAGGCTCAAACAATGCTATGTCCAAATAGTAATGAAAATTTTAAAGTTTGCTTATATTAATTATGATGTTATAATAATAAAATGCTCATTTTAAAACGATATTCCATAGTACATAGATCTTATATGTATGAGTTTTTAAGTACCACCAAGATTGTATTTTAAATCTGTGATATACCTCTGTAATTTGGTTTTGTGACATGTTTTAATTGGTTGTGAAATATATTCCAAATTTAGTTAAGCATAAACGCGTTTTTATTCTAACCAAATCTTTACCATCAGAGACATTGCGTATTTCCCAATGTTTGGGTATGAGAAAAATTCGGAAATCTATATATTTGTAATTTGCAATAACGTCACAGTACAATGACCTCTTTGTGACTCCAAAATTATACCATGACCCGCGTTCAGAGAGATCCCATGCCCGGCTAAAGCATAAGCTGACATCAAAAACCGTTAAATCGGCAAAAATGTGGGGCCAGTACACGGCTGGTTATCGATGGTGCAACTGTTATTGTATTTTGTAAGGGTGCGTCCACATCTGGCGAATGTGCCACGAATGTGCAGCTCGCGAGCCATTTGCGACCTGCCCGCGAGCTGCGCGCGTGCATTTTTGTTCGTGCGCCGCTTCTGCGCCGCCCGCGACCTAAGCGCCGTACGCGATCAGCGCGCAGGCGGCGCGTGACGTCTGACATCTTCAATAGTATTGAGCCAGTAAACGGAACTGTAGGGGCGAGAACTGAGTGTGAACCGCTCGCGCGCTCTATACGCGCCTTGCACGAGTTGCGCTAAAGAGGCTCACCAAACTATTGCAGTGACTGCACGCGCGCAGCTCGCAAACGACTCGCGAGCTGTACTTTCGCGGCACATTCGCCAGATGTGGACGCACCCTCAAGTAACCAAGTCACTGTACTCTATTGAGTACAGTCACATTCCAAAATTTTAGGTATATCCCAAAATTTTATATCCATAGTCATATTCCAAAATTTTGGGAATATGACTAATCAATCGAGTGCAGTGACTTCTAATGGGTTAAGGAAGGTACAAAAGTTTCGAAAAGCAGCAGACTCGGCAAAATTACACCATGCGAACACGGAATCCCAAAGAAACTTCACGACCGCCGACGTATTATAGAATTTTGTGTAAATAAAACGTTTAGATATTTTTTTAGATTTATTGTAAAGTCATATTCCTAAGTTTACAAGTAGGGTTCGGGGAATTCAAAGGTAACTTCGCGCCCCGTCAGCTTCTTGTATACAGACTGGAAGGTGTCCACCTGAGAACAAAGGAAAGATTGGGTGAGTACATGTAAAAATTAAAATAAGAGAAGTTTTATTTTGTTTGAAGCCAATTAAATCCATACAAGAACTATTTAGGACAGTATGAAATTGGTGTATTTTCCCGTGTGTGCTCGGTTTGAACAAGTTTGACGCACGACACATTCCGCGCTCTAAAAAAACGGAAGCGGGCACGTCCGAGTTTGCGCGGACGGTGGTATTCAGTTCTAAAGGCAAGCTCGTGTATTCGCAAAGACAATACACTCAAAAGTGTATTTACTGGTCATAAAATTTGAGAAAGTGAGAAAAACTGGATAGTGTGACATGCTAATTGTGTAGAGAGAATCATTCTCCCTTCATCACTACATTACGATTCCAGCAGGAGATGATCAGATCAGAGGCAGGACTTTTCTAGCCATAAACATAAATGCTTCAGACAAGTAACTGATGCTATAGATAACCAGACCAGGTGTCTCCCAAAATTTTACCCTCAACCCACAGGAAGTACTTCCCATGGCCAGATAAAATAGACCCTATGTTCCTTCTATAGAATATAAGTTATTAGTGACATCTCACCTTATGTTCAATAGTGGTCTGCTGGTTCTTGTCGAGGTGCACCTTGATCAGCTGGGAGCCGTCGAGCTTGATCCGGATGCGCTTGCCCACAATCTCTGCGGGGAACACCAGGTCCTCCAGGATGGCGTCGTATACTGACGTCAGTGTCCTGGAAACAAAATAGTTTATAGTTAATTAAATGCTACTGATTTATTTACATGGATATTTACATATTTCAAACCACCCTAGTAAAAAACTAAATTGTTACTGATTAGTATAATATCTCAAGGTAAATGGTATCTGGGCTTAAAAAACCTCTTTTTGTCTTAGCTTTAGCTTTATTGGTCATTGCTAGGAAATAATTATGACTATATTATGATTTTGGATAAACTATGTATTTAGCAATGTTTTATTGGGTCCCACAAAGTAGTTCCCATTTGAAACATTAGAAACCACTGGAAACTAGTATTTATATTAAATTGTTATGGTAAGCTATTTATTTTACTGCAATTAAGCCTTAAAATTGATTGAATAAATTAACAGTGTACGAGTTCAAAAGACATCATTTCACAACACTTGCCACTTAAAAAACAATTCAGATCCATATTTTGATACAATTAAAAAGTACTAAACAAACATAGATTTCAATGATTTCTTAACATTCTTACCCAGTATTGTGCACATATTTGTAGAATTGCAAGAAGCTATTATTTATGTAATATGTAGGTGCTCATTGAGCAGATTATGAATTGCTCTTGTAGGCAGATCAACAATGCCAAGATTTCTTTATAAGATGTAAGTCCTGATGTAAATATAAATCAATAATGCAATCTTTAAGTCTTGATCAGTGTGATTGTCCTGTTTCCCATTCACCATTTACACAATTTTGTTTCCCAAATAAAACAAAAACTGGTATAATAATGTTACCTGGATCTGGGCCTCTTCTGTTTGTTAGCTACACGCGTCTTATGGCTGGGCTTGGGCAGGATCTTGCGGTCTCCGATGAACACGACGTGTTTGCCGCTGAATTTCTTTTCCAACTCACGCACCAGCCTGATCTGGATCTTCTGGAATGCCTTCAGCTTGGGCATGGGCACGTAGATGATGATCGACTGGAATTTTAAATGTTTTGTTAGTGTCTGGATTATTAACTACTTATAATGTAATTATTGGAGGGTATAACTAGAATTGAAAATGTTTTAAAGTATTTCTGTATAGTTAACATCTGATAATATAATTATTGGAGGGTATAAGTTTGTAGATTATAAGTGAAAGTAATATTTTGTTGGCAAAATTGCCAATCTATTATTTTAGATGTGGTAATTGACATCTTGAAAGTCCTGAATCCTGTGCACACCCTTTGAATAGTAAATATACACTGAATACTTCTACCCACAACTTCCCCAATGTTTTGGTGGTTTATATCAAGCTTTTCAACATAAATAAAAAACTGGTATTATTTTCGATGCCACCTTTACATACGTACCATATTGCAGCCTTATTTCAGAATTCTGATGTACTTATTGGATTACCAGTAACATAATTCGAAATTATTGATTTTTCTACTTGTTTGAAAACTTTGTTTGGTTATCCAATTAATTTTCATGTTGTCAGTGTGAAAGTTAAAAGTCTAGTAAAAAAGTCGTGGTGGCCTAGTGGGTAAAGAACCAACCTTTCGAGTATGAGGGTGTGGGTTCGATTCCAGGGTCAGGCAAGTACCAATGCAACTTTTCTAAGTTTGTATGTACTTTCTAAGGATACTTAGACACCAATGGCTGATAAAAAGGTGAAGGAAAACATCTTGAGGAAACCTGGACTATAAAGTCTGAAATCACCAACCCGCATTGAGCAAGCGTGGTGATTAATGCTCAATCCTTCTCCATGTGAGAGGAGGCCTGTGCCCAGCAGTGGGACGATAAAAAGGCTGTAACAGTTAACAGTGTGAAAGTTACACCAGCCAAGTAAATAAAGAGGTTACCACTAAAATTTTTTGCAAAAGTGTGTTCTGCCTAAATACACATGGACTATTTTGACATTTGGTCCAATAAAAACTAATTTTAAGGGCGGTATTACTAGGAAAATTATTGAAAAAGGTGATGGTACTGTTGTAAATGGTGATAGTTCTTACCTTCTTGTTGTGCAGTTCAATTTCCTTAGCCTTTGTAATGTACAGCTCCCTAAGTTGCGCCTTCAGGTCCGAGTTGGTCTCCAACTCGACCAGGGCCTGTGAGATCGATGTCTCGAAGACATCGGGCTCAGCAGCGCTCGCCTTGATGATCTTAGTACTCATCTGCAACGTACAAACACTACATACAGAACACCACTCCGAACTTATAGGTTAGGAAGTTTCGGATCACGATTACAACTTTTCTAACAATCTTTCACTTCAAAACTCAGCCACAATTGCACATGCGCCTAGTATTTAGGCATGTTCTTTTAATAAAACAGTAATCTTATCAAAATTACACTTTCAGAAACCAAAACAACGTTGGACACCGAGGGAGCGGATTTGTCACCACAAAATATCTAAGTAATCTTTACCGTTAACAACGAATTATTGTCCTAAATATATTACTTGTGCAATAAAGAAATAGAAACACTAATTATTTATCTAGTAAAAGGCTTAAATTCATAAAATTTATCCAAAAAATCATAAGGACAGCTACCTTGAGAACTATACGGGAGAGAAAGAGATAGACACGTGGTGTTGTCAGCATAGAAACTGAAATCTACCAATATTTATAATAAAAATCAACTTAATATAAATCTCGATAGTAAATTGTAAAAGAGAAAAATATGTTATAACGTTAAATCAGTACTCATTGCTGTGGGTTCAATTATTCTTTGATTCATATTTCGCAATTTAAATAATGTAAAATGACATTGTGTGTATGTAGAGGAACCTACGTATACCATTCATTAGTTTAGTTCAAAACTCACTAGATCTTGCAGTGAGTACTCAAGCAAGCATATTAGATAATTGAGATCCCTATTTTCTTTATTATTGTCTTCATTACAACATAGGCACATAATCATGGAAACACTTAAACTGCGCTAATTTTGATGCAGGCATAATACGTATATTTAAGTAGCAATGAATTTCATATTAAAAATGAATTCTTAATACCTTAATTCCATGGAACAGTTTTTGTTCCGTGATAAAATTAATATCTCAATTACATAACAATTTGCATGGAAACAAGCATAGTTATAGAAGCAAAAAAAAAATCTTCATTGGTTATTTACTCAAGTTTCATGTAAAGATTATTTCGGAGCTTTTGCCTTGGCAATCTAGGTTTATCGTCTTGTTGTTACACGAGCTTCAAATCCGAAACGCAAATATTTCTTATTACACGTGTATTGTTTTGTTCCATTTGATGTGAAATAATTAGTTATTTATAAAACTGCAAAACCAGGTGAATTTCATACTTATTTATTTAGGTATCGTACTGGAGCTGTAAAGTAGGATAAAACTAATGGTATGTTTGTAAATTGTTTGAAATTTTTCACAATGCTTACGTTTGCCACGTTCTTCCCTCATTTTGAATTGTTTTTAGAAATATAGCAATATTGAAGAAAACGTTCAGGAGTATAGGAGTTTCGTTCGGTAATGAAACGAAGAAATTCTGAATGTCAGTGTTTTTTTAATACCAATTAATGAAGATGAAATAGAATTGCGTGAATTATATCAAAGTCATAATAAGTTGGTACTTTGAAATAGGTATCTAGAACGATCACTAAATGAAAAGTATTTTATTTTTATCTTTCAAAATTTCGCTTACAAACCTCGCTCAAAACGATTTTGACACTGACCTCTATACTTACACGATTTTGACAATCAAGCAGCTGTTTTATGTTCGAAAACATGATGAAAAAGTATATAGCAAAGCACTGAACTTAAGATCGATCGTCATTAAAGAATAAACTTAATTGCACCTGTTTACAACCATCGATATATATGTACTACGTACTAGATAGAACGTTCCGAACAAAAAGCTTACCACACTGAACTGCAGTGCAGACTCTGCACTGCCCAAAATGGCAAATCAGAGCGATTTTGACACCCGCGTCAGATGGATGTCTATGAAACGACAATTATAAAATAGAAAAAACATATTAAGGTATAAACTTACACATATTAACTATTCGATAGTCAAGTTAGTAAAATTACACGCTGATCATGCTATTACAACGATTGTATATCACACTTTTCATTTGTAATTCAATTTTACAAATATACATTATTTTGTACTGCCCGCCATCTTAAAAATAGATTATGCAAATCATGCAGAAACAGATGTGCCATAAAACTGTTTGTAGGTAAAATATCAATGAAAACAGACTTCACTTTGTCATGGTATGTTCTTATTTTTTAGAAAACATAGTATGTCGTCGTGTGTATTTCGCTACTGTAAAAACACGACAAGAAATATCAGTGCATCTTCAGGGATCAGTTTTCATCGGTAAGAGAGAGGAATGATTATCTATATAAATAAAAATGAATTGTTGTTCGTAGTCTGATTAAAACTCGAGTACGGCTGGGCCGATTGAGCTGATTTTGGTTTTAAAATGTTTGTAGAGGTCCATGGAAGGTTTGAACGATACGAAGTTCGCGGGATCAGCTAGTTAAAAATATATATAGGTACATGAATTATTATTATTAAAATGTAGTCAAAGGCTATTGTTTTGAAATTATGTATTCATCATCTATTTTACTATTATTTTGTGGTTATTTAAGATTCATTCACCCTGGGCATCCGAAAAGAGAACAATGGATTAAGATCCTTCAAAAGGATAGATCCGAAGACACATGGCTGCCTTCGAAATCTTCATATGTCTGTTCTGTTCACTTTCAATCTGATGATGTTTACATTACTAAAAGTGGAAAACGTTTCCTTAAGAAGACAGCAATTCCTTGCAGTAATCCTACCGAGCATGTTTCAGAAAACCGACAGGCTTCCCCCACATCGTTAGATCAAGTGCACATATCCGACTCTGATTCAATTTTTGATTCACCCCGAAAAATTAAGCTGAAAACTAAATTAAGAAAACTCTCTGCTGAAAAACATGTACTATCCAGAAAAATTCGTAAATTACAAAACCAAAATAAATATCTTCGAAAGAAAACGAAAAGTATAACTGCAATTGTCAAAGACTTAAAAGAAAAATTTGGCATAGATAAACATTTACACAACCAGTTGTTAAAAAAATCGGAAGCGGTAGAAATGTATTATAATACATTTAAAAAAATAAAAAAATCTCAAAATAAGTTGACATATTCACCGAACATACGAAAATTTGCTCTCACTTGCAATTATTATTCACCTGCTGCTTACAAATACGTGCGCCATTATTTTCAAAATGCTCTACCTCATCCTAGGACTATTAGTAACTGGTACGGAAGTATTAATGCTGAACCAGGATTTACAGAAGAGGCTTTCAAAACTTTAAAACTGAAATCTGATTCAACTTCTCAACGCGTTGTTTGCTCTCTGGTTTTTGATGAAATGGCTTTGAGAAAACAAATATTATTCAAACAAAAAAAGCTGGGTTATGTTAATTTTGGAAACTGTCCTGTTGAAGGACAAGAAGAAGTAGTAGCAACGCAAGTCTTAGTTTTCATGCTTGTGTCTTTAACAGAGAAATGGAAAATTCCTATTGGGTATTTTTTGGTAGCAGGTACCAATGCCGATACTAAGGCATCCCTAATAAGGATTTGTCTGAGCAAATGCTCCGAGGTGGGGGTTTTTGTTCCCAGTATCACTTTTGATGGGTGTCCTTCAAATTTACAGGCTGTTCAAAAATTAGGATGCGACTTCACCGATGTAGATAATCTCAAAACTTATTTTTTACATCCTTCTACTAAGGAAAAAGTTTTCGTGATTTTAGACCCGTGTCATGTCATTAAACTTATAAGGAACACTTTTGATAACAAAAAACTCCTGTTTGATGAATCTGATCAGGCCATTAAGTGGCAACTTCTCGTAAATTTATCAAAATTACAACAAAATATAGGACTCAACTTTGCAAATAAATTATCTCCGAGGCATATTAACTTTCGCAATCAAGTCATGAAAGTAAAGCTAGCAACAGAATTACTAAGTATGAGTGTTGCAAACGCACTTATTCTTTGCGACAAGGAATTAAAATCATCGCAATTCCACAATTCGGAAGGCACAGTTAAATTTATTACCATTATAAATAATCTTTTTGACGTTCTAAATTCAAAATCTTGCAATTTTTATGGATACAAAAGGCCACTCAATTCGGAAAACAGGGATGAAATATTTGCGTTTTTAGATTATGCAAAAAAATACATTAGTAGATTAAAATTCCATGAAAAGAAAAAGCGAATACTTCGAATGCCGAATCGTGAACCCCGAATCGTGCTCCACGTTACAAGTAAGCGCATTATTCAATCAATTTCTAAAACTGGCTTTCTTGGTGCACTTATAGACATAGAAAGCCTCAAAGGGTTATATTTAACGTTAGTCGAAGAAAGATCAATGATGCAATACTTATCAGCCTACCGGCTTAGCCAAGATCATTTGGAGCTATTTTTTGGTTGCATTCGGAGACATGGCGGAAATAATAATAACCCAAATGTGCTACAATTTCGAGCCGCATATAAAAAAACACTTAATCATTTAGAGCTGCGCTCGTCTTTCACGGGTAATTGTATACCATTGGATAATTTTACCATATTGAATTCCTCTTCAGTTGATGTCATTAATGATACATCTGTAATTAAGAGACACGACGATGAAGAATTTCGAATTTTAGAGAATGAAAAAATTTTGGACTCTGACAGATTAGCAGAAACAAATTGTGCAATTCTCGCCGATCATTTAAACGAAGAGCAATTAACATTTGCAACTAAATTGATTGTCGGTTACATATCAGGCTATGTATCTAGAAAATTACATAAAGAACTAAAATGTGAAGAATGCGTTTCTAGCACGGTGTCTTCATTTCGGCTGTGGCATCATAAATTGATTCAAATAAAAGATATGGGTGGGCTGTGCTATTCAACAGAAGATGTATACAAAGTTTGCTTAAAAACTGAAATTGTTATACGTCATTTAATAAAGTACAAAGGAAACGGCAAAAGTTTGCCCAGAAAATTTAGCAACATAAACACAATTACTTCAAATACCCTCAAAACTTTCATTAATTCACCAATATTCGATTCACTTTATTTACACTCTTTACACCAGCCGGGTACATTAAATCACAGAACACATTTAATCAGAGCCATCATTGAAAAGTACGCCAAAATTAGATTGCACCACGAAGCGAAAACAGATCCTGTTATAAGCCATGCCACAAAAAGACAGAAACTAACAAAATTAATCCTGTTTGAAGGAAACTGAGCCATCATCCTCCGATTTGAAACATTCTTTCAAAATTTTAATTTTAGTTATTATTTTTTAGAAACAAAAATATTGTAGTTAGTTAAATTGTAATACATTGTAATTAATATTAAAAATTCCTTAATAATAATATTTTACATGATTTTGAATTTATTTACATATAAATAGAAGATACTTATTAATAAACTTTTTGAGTAACGAAGAATGTAGGCAAAATACGAGCGAAAACACTGTGTCACTTCTGAAATTAACATCAATGGGGATGACTACCTATCACAATACGTCAACAAGATGTCAAAATACGACATAAGCGGGTAAATTATTTGTATGGATGTTCTTGTCTATCGCTAGAATATATGTCAATGTTTACAACATAATTACGTCTTTTTTATTCAGATGATATTTCAGAGATATAAATTGATATGTAAAAACGTAAAACTTCTTTTAGCTAATAATTGATTGTGTGAAAAAGCAGTATTTGACTTCACTTCATGCAGTTTGACATTCGAAGAATTGACATTGACATTGTTAACTTTTCCTGAGTTCCTGACTCCGGCGGAGTTCCGGTCATAAAAATAATTAAATTCCAATTGAATTAATGGTCATTTTATTAATCTTTGTTACAATAAATGCGATCTAGTTTAATTTCAACCAGTGAAGACTGATAATTCAGTACACCTATTGCTTTTAAACGTCAAAACCATCCGAATAACCTGCTTTTACAAATAATTTATGTAAACAAATAAAGATGTTTCGCGTTTAAGCTTATTGAGCGGCGAATATAATACAAACAGACCTTGAATTATTCACAAGGTAGGAGGCATCTGTTCAATAATGAAACCATCTGAAAATGGGTAAGTGTATACAATTTATTCAGTTGTTTTTAGTCTAAACGTGAGCTAGGAATGTTTCGCTTCATTTGCATTCTTTATGGGATTTAGATTACTCATTCGTCTTCAATATGTGATTTAAATTAATATATACTTAATATTTATAAAGGACTGTAAAAACAAATATCTCTAATTCTAATGGCAGATTGTATCATTTGCAATTAGATAATAACTTATAAAACGGCCAAGTGCGAATCAGACTCTCACACATAGAGTTCCAGACCATCTGTTATAAAATGGTCAAAAATAATCACATTTCTTGAATGTCAATATATTTATTATTTGCTCATTTCAGAAATTGTTGATATAGCAAGAAGTACATATTTCAGTAAGTGGCCCCTAGTATATGGTCAATACCACATTATCATGGCAATAATTAGGAAAATATAAAATCTGTAGGCTGTATATTATTATAGAAAACAATTTAAGAAGATCTCATGGCTATGTCAAATTGTCAAAGCCTTTTGGTACAGCTCCGTGCAAGGGTGACTAAATTGTCATAATGCATTCTTCCGTTTTTGAGAAGGCATGTTAAAATTTTGGTCTCTGTGGTCATTTGAACATTTTTGGTAGTCGTTACGGATAGTCAGAAGACAACTTGTCTTCCTAGAAGTGTTGGGTGGCTGAGTTAACTGAGTTGAGGAGGTCAGATATTCAGTC
Source organism: Helicoverpa zea x Helicoverpa armigera (assembly GCA_033682625.1). Taxonomy (NCBI): domain Eukaryota; kingdom Metazoa; phylum Arthropoda; class Insecta; order Lepidoptera; family Noctuidae; genus Helicoverpa; species Helicoverpa zea x Helicoverpa armigera. The sequence continues at coordinate 5,514,669 of JAWIIS010000053.1, read as the reverse complement.
GCTTCTTTTAAAACTCTAGTACTCAGCGGTGACTAGACAGACTGAAAGCCAACCTCAACATAGTTGGGAAAAGGCAATGAGATGATGAGATAATGATATAAGCTATCATATTTTGCATGAATAAGTTGGTATATTATGAGTTGAATATAAAAAAATAACACTTTTGATGTCTTTTCAAAATGAATCAATCATACCAAAAACTGTATTACAAAATACATAACTCAACAGTTTTGATACAAGTGCTGATAATGTAATCTGCTTGTAATAGTATACCGTGGAACATACTGAGCTTATGTCACCAAATATATTATACTGCATATTATTTTATTACTCTTGGGCACAACTTGAATTTGTGTATTCAAAGAATTAATCATATCATTCTTGGAATATAATTAGATTCTCGCGGACGCAGGTGTAATCAAGACTAGAGCTAGAATACACATATTTATTAATTCTGTTAATTGCGCCACCTAAATGCATGCTGAAAAAAGTAACTTTAAATCTACTTCTGGCTATAGCTAAATTAACTTTGAAAACTACTGAAACAATTTCAAAACTAAACAGTTTACTGAAACTCTAGCAAACACGCGTCTAAAACTGCACGTGTTGTAAACAGTGCGCCCACGTCACACATTGTAACGTACACCCAATATAATATTTCCGCGTTAACATAGTCAACGTTTTGATAAGAACCTCATAGCCGTTAGGCGGCTCGCGTGTGCCTTTGCCACGTCGTGAAAAAAAAAAATAGTTTTCTTCATAAAATTCCCGCGCGCCAAAAATTGACAGGTATGAAATTCAATCAAATAGGTTTTAAAACGTAGATTATTTTGTTGATTATACAGCAGTCTTACATTCTAATTAATTAGGTATTCCGTGCTTAATTAAACGCTTAAATTCGATACTGGTTTTGATCGGGTTTAATTATGCTTTGAGTGTAACGATATTCCGAAAATTGCGTTTGTCGTACTTACATTTTATTTGTTTTATGACCGGATGGCCTGATAAACGTTTCGTTGGTAACGATAAACTTCTTGAATTCGCCTCTTGAACCTTTACTATATGAGTTCAAGTTCGGTATTTTTGTAATTCATCATGTCGTTGTACTTATGAAATTCAGTTTGAATATTATAATATTATGAATTGGTAATAAATAGGCACGAACGGGGTTCGTCGTTCATAATACGTTATGTATCAGCTAACTACGGGTAAAAATACAATTTAAAAAATCAGGAAAAGAATATGTAATCTATAAAAGTTAAATCTGACCAAAATTGCCCCATAAATGCCTGTAAGTACAGGGATTTTCTATACTAATAAAATTTTTGAACGCGAATCGAGTCTAGAGACTGAATAAACCTGGATACGGTATTTTTATCAGAAATGATTGTATATGGACAGTAGTTTGAACTACCAAATATAACTGGCATACTGTTACAGCATGACATTTATTCAGCTGGTAATCCCAACTGATAATTTATTTATTGGCTAATAAACTGCTAATCCGTTCTAATTGATAATTCTGGTACGAGTTTAATGTCGTGATAAATAATTTAATTTTATAGGTGTCCTCTCTTGTTTCTGTGGCAATTGAACATTTTGATATTTATTTTCCCTGAGTGAGTGCGAGTCAGTCATTGATGAAACGCATCATCATCTCTTGAGCCTTTTCCCAACTACGTTGGGGTCGGCTTCCAGTCTAACCGGATTCAGCTGAGTACCAGTGTTTTACATGGAACGACAGCATATCTGACCTCCTCAACCCAGTTACTCGGGCAACTCGATACCCCTTAGACTGGCGTCAGACTTACTGGCCTCTGACTACCCGTAACGACTGCCAAGGATGTTCAATGACAGCCGGGACCTACAGTTTAACGTGACATCCGAAACACAGTCATTGGTGTCCATTGATGAATTGATGAACTACATTATTTTATGATTAACTAGCTTTTGCCCGCGGTTTCACCCGCGTCCCAGATGATGACAAAAACTATCCTATGTCCTTCCTCCCTGCCAATTTTCAGCTAAATCGGTTCAGCCGTTCTTGAGTTATAAGTGGAGTAACTAACACGACTTTCTTTTATATAGATTGTCTTTCTGTTCTTAATTAGTTGGACTGATATGGACGAAGTTTCCAAAAGCATACAAAATCTAAAGTGTTGTAAGACATTTTGTATTTGATATAACTACCTAACACTTAAAAAATCACAGGCATACAAGGTTGTCTATAAAACAGAATGAAAGAAATTGATACAACGCTTTTAAAATCACAGGCAGACAGGGTTCTCTACAAAACAGAATTTAAAAAAAAAAAACACGATTCTAAGAGAAACAGTTCTGTCTATTCGTACAAAACATCTGTAAACACATAATTATTATTAACAATTGTAATGTAGTAAAATGTATAATACCGCAACTAAAATCAAATCAACACATTTCATTGACAAAGGTGTTGCGAAGATAACCCCTTTACTGACGATTGTAAATATTTTGCTATCTGATACCCTTCAGATAGAAATCGTTCGATCATTACCTTCAAGATGTTTTCATGGAGTCTAGGCGTTTACTAGCTTCTGTCTGCCAGCGGTTTTACTCGCATCCCGTGGAAATTTCTCCGTGCACCCGGATATATAGCTTAGATATCCTTTCTCTATAAATCGGATATCTAACACTGAAGGATTTTTTCAAATCGAACCAATATAAAGTAAGGTTAGCGTTTTCAAACAAACTCTTCAGCATAAAATTACATTAAATTGTTGAATATTTTCAGTCTTCTTCGCTTTGGAATAAATCTATGTGGTTCGATTTTTATGGAGAAAAACGGGCAAGAAACTTTATGGTTTACTCTTCTCTTAGATTGAGATGAAATATGATGATTTTAGTCTCCAAATCAGTATCGTGGGGTCCATTCTCATGTCCTAGACTTTGCATCTATAATATTAGTTGTTCTGGTTTCAATAAGTTAAATAGTAATAATTCAGCAATAACTTAAAATATCGTAATACACATATAAACGTTGATAATCTCACTATCGCCTTTACTAATTGAACACCACTAATCCATTTACAACAGGGAAAGACTAATAGGTACAATCTATTTAAACAATCATACAAGCTTTCCCAATTACGAGATTCAGTATTGATAAACTTCAAATATGTTTGTAACGAAACATATCATAATGATAGGTACGTGTTTACATACGTGCGTCAGTTTTGTCTAGTTCCGTATAGCAATCACAATTGTTGCTATCTAAAAGACAGGATATACATACATATAGTTATGAATCATATCCTATTTACTCCATATTCTTAACACTCTAATCAAAATTATAGCTCCTTGCATAGGTATAAGTTTTACTAACCATCCATTGTCATGCCCAACATATTAGAAACCGACCCCAACTATGTTGGGGCTCGGAAGGGAAAAGGCTCGGAAGATGATAGTGAACCATTTATGCCCATGTGAGACATTACTGGATAACAAAACTTAAAAAAAAATACTCCCGATTTATTATTTGTTTCATCATTTACAACTGTTATCACTTATCGATTTTTGCAAAAAAATACTGAGTCATCTCCACCAATCTTTATTTCAACGTAGGTACATATGTACCTACCTATCTTAATTATATTGACCTGTGAACTTCCAGGATGACCTTTCATTCTGATGATTGCACTATCCCACGAAACGCATATAGTTTCAAGTCAATTCAATATGATCAGTTACGGCCTTAGTTAGGATCAGTTATCTACATATACGTTGTTTTGCTTACTGGAGATAAAATTTAGGTGATATGTTGTACCCAGGAGGTTATAGGCAACTATTTTGAGCACATAAATTAGGTCCCTCGGGTGAGACCGCGTCGGTAACATAGATAGAATCGTATAACTTTTTGCTATATTTTCCTGCTCAGGTATTTCAGAGCCATATAAAATGGAAATCATTTCGATGGTATTGTTAACAATTTTACCGGTTAGGCTACCTTACATTCTTTATAAAAACGCGATGACATTTGAAAAATTCTAAGGACTATTTGTAGGTATCCCAAGCGACCTTACAAATCCAATCAACAAGCCATCTTATTATCGATAAATCATAAAGCCATAAAAACAATAGTATTGTCTGCACATAACAAGCTGTACATATACACAGCACGTCATATTACATAGATACATTCATGTACAAATAAACATGAGTATTTACTTTGCTCAGTATAATATGTATTATCTTGTAACATAGGTATATTTGCGCAACGCTTATAAATGAAACCACTTAACATTGCCGATTGTAAATGTACAACAATTTGCAATTTGTTACAATTTTTTATTTCGAACAATCGCAAATAATGCATTTGTTTCGCATGCAATTTTCTTTGGAACTGACTGGGGAAGATTGTGTTCACGTTGTGCAGTTTTCTTATTCAAACGATTTAGTAAATATAGAGTTGCGATCTGCATAGGTATTTTACCTACTTATTGTATTTTCCAATGTCTGTGAATAAGGTGTTTACGTCACTCTAGGGGGGACCTAGGTGCCTTACTATGCTTACTAATAATATGATCATTCAGAAAGTTTATCATGATTGAATTCTTATGTGTGTTGGTTACTCTATACACTGACACTATGGGATCGAATTTGATGAAACTTGCCGGTTATATAGTCGTCTCTTCTATATCAAAACCATTTTATCAAACGGGATTGAAAATCAGCACTTTTCGAACGTCAAAAAATACAAAGACAGCCCAAATTGCCCGCCCTTCACCATTTCTCCTGTCTTCTTGTTACAGAGTCACAATGACATCAGCAATCTTAGTGACAGGCGGCGCAGGGTACGTCGGCTCCCACACAGTGACCACCCTACTAGAAAAACAGTCAGACAATCCAGAATTTGAAATAGTAGTCGTTGATAACCTCGCAAATGCTTACAAGGCTGGTGGACAGAAGAAACCGGAGCCTTTGAGGATAATAGAAGAGCTCACGAAGAAGACGATACATTTCTATGAATTGGATATCAGTGATAGAGAAGGATTGAGCAGGATTTTTGAAACGGTGAGTTTGAACTTTATTGTTTAAGAAATGACGTAAAAAAATAAGTGTTTCCAGTTTTCTTGCTCGTTCTTCTCCAAAGTTGTCGTTTGAATGGGCAAAATACTTCCTTTTTTAATTAATTCACTGTTACATTCATTTTCAAGAGTCGATAAATTCTTTAAGTAGTCAAATTATACCTACTGCTCATAAAGGTCTTTTGAACAGCCAGTTTTAATATTCGTTTAACTTTTATTTCCAGCATAACATAGAATGTGTGATCCACTTCGCGGCTTTGAAGGCGGTTGGCGAGTCTGTGGAGAAACCTCTCGAGTACTATCAAGCTAACATCACTGGGACATGCACACTTTTAGAGGTAAGGAGATTTTCTATCAACTGCCAAGTCATTTCCCAACCATTTTGGGGTTTCTATTTTAAGCACCAGGGTGAGACCAGGGTTTCACGTGAAATGACTATTAATCTTCCCCCAGAACCCAGCTCCCCAATGCGGAGAAGTATTGAGGCAGGAGGAGACTCCGCTTCCGCTTTAGAAGATACTTAACTCGTTCGGTTTCATTCGTATCCTAATTAAACTATTTCATGTTATGTAAACAGATTATTAACAAGACGTTGTCCGTTTAGGATTTTGGCGAAACTTCATCATAATCGTTTGTACAGTTTCAAATAAAAAAAGAGTTTGGGTTGATGTACCTTAGCTACTATTAAAATGCTATAGTAGTTAGTTAGTAGGTACATTATTTTGCTGACTGTACACATGTTAGTTTCACGTGTCATGATAATGGAAATAGGTTATTGTAGTTAAACATTGGAATGAGCACTTATTGATGACCTGAATAGCTTGCCCGACAAATATTTGTAACTATATGTATATCTTTGTTGCTACAATAAAATTGTAATACAATGAATGTGAATGTAATATGTCTATTAGTAGTCTATTAGTATTAGTAGTAGTCTATTAGTTCTAAAACATATGTTGTTGTTTATTGCATTTAGGTAGGGGTAATATAATCATCTATCTAGCCATCAGAAATTATTACACGGCAGTGAATAGTAGTCAAAAAACAAACTTAGAACATTATTTGTACCAGAACCTTTTTTTATTTTAAAGCAAAAGTTATTTTCTGATATTTACCAAAACTTAAAAACTATATATAACTTAAGATTGACTTAATAGTTTGTAAGTCATTTTATATTAAAATGGTATAGCTGCGCCCTAACAGGGTATCATATATGTAACTCTACATTCTATAACACCTTGTAACGCTCATGATCGCAATCAATATTTGAAGTTGAACTTTATTGCCAGGTAATGCGCAAATACGGCGTATACAAGCTAGTATACAGTTCGTCGTGCACAGTGTACGGCGAGCCGACGCGGCTGCCGATAGACGAGGGCCATGAGACTGGCCGCTCGCTCACCAGTCCTTACGGCAAGTCCAAGTACTTCTGCGAGGAGATTATGAAGGACTTGTGTACTAGTGATAAGGTAATTATGAAACTAAAATACATATTCTAGCTAGCTTAACACAGCGGTTTCACCCGCTTCCGCAGGGAAAATAATTGATGTTAATTTAACGAAATGTCGAAAAACTGTTTGATATTTACTTGAAATGGATTATGTTTGAAAGGTATGAACTGTTAAAGGTACTTTTAGTACCTGTACACATTGAAAATAAGCAATAATATATTGTATAACTGTTACCCGTACTCGGATAAAATATAATCTATGTCACACCATTCACATGTGACACCATTTCAAATCGGTTCAGCAGGTAGTCTATAAGTAGCCATTTTACATCACGGCTCAAGAAGCCATAGCCTCTACTTTGCTGTAATAGCTAAAAAAATGAAAGCGATTGATTTTAAAGGTATTAAAAAATTAACGATATTAAACGATATTTGTTTTATCTACAGAAATGGAAGGTAATATCACTGCGTTACTTCAACCCCGTTGGTGCTCACCGCAGCGGCCGCATCGGGGAGGACCCCGCCGGCGTGCCCAACAACCTCATGCCCTTCATTGCACAGGTAATACCACCTACAGAAATATTGCCCAAGCTTCTCCATGTCGCAAGAAATGGAGAAGAAGAGATTTTAGTGTTCCTTTGATTTATTTGATTTTAGTCTTATTTTCTGCTTTTCCGTGATCATCTGCCTAGGCTATTTCCAAACAGGTTATATAATACTTACGGATATATTGCCCAAGCTTCTTCATGCTCTAGTCAAAAGAGAGATGAAGAAGAACAGATTTTATTGCTCTTTGTCTTTCTCTCTGCTTCTCTGTCATCACTTGCCTAGTCTATTCAGTAGCCTATGTATACTATTAAGTGTTAGACACAGCATCATTAACCTAAATAAGTTTGAACTACAGCCATACTTTGAAGTACCTATGTAGTACTCTACTCACAATATCACTTTTAAAAAATACAAACATTCGAATTGCAGCTCCTCTTTATAGGCTCGATTGTCAATTTGATTTTGGTCTTTTAAAAACATCATTCTTCAGGATCTTAATAACAAAATAGACTAAAATTTCTTATCCCCTCTTTCTAGGTAGCAGTAGGTCGTCTCAAAGAGCTACTGGTATTCGGTAACGACTACCCGACAGTGGACGGCACGGGTGTTCGCGATTACATCCACGTTGAGGACTTGGCTGAGGGCCACGTGAAGGCCGTCAAGCTGTTCCAGCATCCAGGGTTCAGTGGATTCCATGCTGTTAATTTGGGTGAGTAGCTTGTCATGTCACTGATTGTTTTTATTTATTTATTACCAGACAGATCGGAAGCCTATAGAAAAATACATTATGTAGATTATTATAACAAAACTATCTCTAACTAATATATCATACATATTTTGTTTTACTAACTGTTAACGATGGAATTAGTTTTTGTTGTTTTATCTTTTGTATTTTTTACCCTTTGATTTTTGTTGTAATATTTTTATATCATTAAACTAATAAAATGACCAACGAGGGCGAGGTTCGTACGCATTCCGAACTCCTTGCAGTACTAGCTGCAACTAGCTGTTTACTTTTTAGTTTGTCTTTTGTTTTTGTTTCGAGTTGTCATCGCGCCGTCTCGCAGCGAGCCGCCCTCTCGTTTTTCTTGACTTCTTTAACTAGTTGTTTAATTTAAGGCCCAGTTTTTCCCTCTTTCCCGGTGTTTACCGCAACCATTGTATACAGTCCACCTCCCACCGAGCACACTAACTAATGCAAAAAATCTATTGGTATGGCTTGTCTTATAGACTTTTGAGATGTATTTTGTACACATTGACGAATTGGAATATAACTTGGTATAACTTGGCTTTCAACGGCTGGGCCGTTTTTAATGAAACATGTTTAAGAACACTCGCTTTAAAAAAACGCATCCATAGAGGTTCATCAGTTTAAAAGCTGCGGATGCTACAGTGCCCCCCTTTTTTCATCACAATGTAATAAATACCCCATATTAATACAACAAATATTTCCTTCCAGGTACTGGCACTGGCTACTCAGTCCTACAAATGATAGCGGCCTTCCACAAAGCCAGTGGACGCGAAATACCCTACCGCATCGTAGGGCGTCGCGCGGGCGACATAGCCGCCAACTACGCGGACGTAGCCTTATCGCATCGCTTGCTAGCCTGGCGAGCTACTAGGACACTGGATGACATGTGTGCCGACACGTGGAGATGGCAAAGCAATAATCCTTCTGGATACAAAACCAGTTAAGAACATAAAGCAATATTTGAGACCTTTTCGCTGTTCAATGTTGCAAGATTTAAAAAATGGGTGGCTTTTGGTATAAAACCGTATAAGGTTTGTGTAAAAATAAAGTTACCAAAACTTTGTAGTTCAATACCAAAATATGATCCTAAGAATTACTTATATCATTAGTTACTAATTAATATAATATGACATCTGCATTTGAATGATATTTATTTAAAAAATGGTACACAAAAAATGTGTAAGGTATATTGTATTTATTTTATATAGTTTTGTAGTTTCAATAGTAACAGATATATTTTATTTGTAACCATGTCAGGCTGTGCCTATCATGTTATTTAGTTAGCTAGATTCCGTTGATATTTCATTAAAAAGGTTAGTATGCACTCTCGACTAGATGAATGATCGACTACATAATATATTGTGTAATATATCTTCCAATATATTATTTAAAATGTACAAGCAGACCATGGAGAAATTATTTGAAAAACATTACAAATTCAATTTTATTTGTATGTAAGGATGGCTCATTTTACAACACAGCCTAAAAAAGCCATGTATAAAATGCCATTTTATTGAGTTTTAAGTAAAAAACAATATCGAATAGATTATAGATAGTTCAACTCAGATTTGCGCGCGGCCCTATGTGTGCGTCGGCTTGTAAATATACAACTTTCATTCGTGTGATAGTGACGTCGTCCGAGGATGACGTGTTCTTATCGCTTTTTGTTATGGGTACAGTCGTTTACGAAAATGTCTAGTTCTTCACGTGGAAAATGTTTCAAAGGAGTCAGGTAGCGTTTCAAAAACTGAAACATTCAAAGCTTTTTATTATAACATTTTACAGTTTTTCATTATTTTCTCATACGTCTTTTCAAATTGACATTGACAGTGTCTAAGAAATAAATGACGTGAAATATCGATGGAAATATCTAAGATGAATTAAATACTCCTTACATATTTTCTAGCTCGGGGTACGCGGACAATAAATAAAAGTGTGGACTAAGAATGTAAAAAAAAACGTAATCGTGTGTAATAATGTAAACAAAATGTGTGGGGAATTTTAAAAAATTATATTGCTTCGCATAATGTCGACCAAAATAAGACGGAAATAATGAAACTCATAAATGAACGTTTAAATCAAATTGATTAAGGGATGTGGGGTAATACTTGTCGACATGTACAAAAGAATAAAGAAGAATACTATAGACATTTTGACATGGAGTCAGAATTTATAATTCACCTTGGAAAGTAGCGAATCCAAAAATTCATCATTTGATTTTTCAAGTAGCGATTCAGAATCGTTATAAAAAGATTAACACTAAATTACGTTATAACTATTTTTCTTAAACACCTGTATACAACCCCGAAATAACTGTATTTGTACCTGACTGTACCTCTTGTCACGCACACAAAGTCACTGTATATGTACAAGGATTACCCACACAAAAGGCCGCGCGCACGACTGAGTTGAACTTACTATAACATTTTAATACAAAGTTTTCACCAAATGTTGATCGTTCCTATTATGTTGCCATAATGTTGTATTTCTTTAATAGTTTAATATTTTTCGTATTTATTTAATGTTAGTTTAGAACTAAATACCAAATACATGCCAAAGCATTTACCAGTGATTTTAAAGAAAAATAATCTATTTTTGCAACAATATTTTATTTACTTAAAGTAACTGTTCTAATATATTTTTAAGAGCGCGCATTTTAATAGGAGATGGCAGGGGCCCGATTCTCCTAAGTTAATAATGTCAAAATCGAATAGAAATCGAATCGCAATATGATCGCAATAGCAGTTTTAACCATATCGGGCATTCTGCTACTAATAAAAGACCAATCGTATTCGATTGACATTTGATTGGTGTGCGATTGGTCTGCTATTTTGGTGATTTTGGTCTATACGGTAGTTTGCTGTACAATCATTTTGCAATCGTAAATCATTTGCAGACAAAATGATTCATTATTGAATGACTGAAAAGGATAAAAACGTGTATTTCAAAGAAAAAATAGCGGAATGCCACATACGCTTCAATCGTAATCGAGTCGGGATTGGATCTCAGTCGAATCGAGTCGAACGTGAATCGTATGTCGCTTAAGTAAAATTAGGAGAATCGGGCCCCAGGTTGTATCCATCAATAACTAGTCTAAGTAAGTAAATTATAATACAACAATTGTAAAAAAGTATGAAGACTCATTTGATTGACCATGCTAAACAATTGTTTTATCAACTAAGGATGAATTACCATTTTGCTTTAATGATAACCAAACTCTGAGCAGTCGTATACTTGTCGCCCGTTCGTCAATTCGGTAACTTAAAATGGCTCTGTTATCGTTATAGTTAAGTGGTGCTACTCTCCAAGTCAATGGCATTAAAAATAATGGTAGAAAGTTATTTTATAAGTACGAAAATTTCTATGCCATCTCCTGTTTTACTTATTATATTTAGGTGCTAGGTGCTAGCTATACCAAATACTACGGCGTTGCGTATTTATTTTGGCGTTTAAACTGTAAACTTATCATTCCTTTACTTGCAATTTATTTAAATAAAAAGAGTTTATTTTGTTTATTTATTTTTGTGGTGCTAATTATTATGTTTGACGATCGATAACCATTGTTGTGTATGTAATAAAATGTTTATAGAAATGTGATTGCTTTATTTTACGTACATCCTTATTCTTTATGTGATATGCTTACGTATTGTAAAGTGTTCTTCGTGAGTCGCTTATGGTAATTTCTTACAACGTACGGAAGTAACGTAATTTTTCATCATCATCATCTCAGCCATAGGACGTCCACTGCTGAACATAGGCCTCCCCCTTAGATCTCCACAGATACCTGTTGAAGGCGACCTGCATCCAGCGTCTTCCGGCGACCTTTATACGGTCGTCTGTCCACCTTGTTGGTGGACGTCCTACGCTGCGCTTGCTAGTCCGTGGTCTCCACTCCAGCACTTAATTTTTACGGCAGCAAATTACAAGTGTAAACGCGGATTTAGGATAAGTTAAATTCCATAAAAATAAAACTCACAAAATATTTTAATTAATCTGTATTATCTAAAATTACAAATCTTTCATAATTTCAATCATTACAACTAGTTACCACGTGATTATTCAGCACATACCATTTACTTTGTCGTCTAAAAATATCAGATTTACATTTTTACAACATTCGCTAACGATTAATATTCAGGTTATTTTCTGGGGGGCAAGGTGAGGGGGAGAGTAGAAATAGTAACTATAGGCAGTAGTACAGAAATTATTTTTGACTGAACATAGTGGATACATTTATGCAGTCATTTTCGTGGCAGTAGGTAATAAATAAAACTAATTTTAGAAGAGAAATATAACTGCTGTCGCACTTCAAAAACGATGAGTAGACCAAGTCAGTATTATTAATATAAAAAAATAACCGAACTTAAAAACTGTGCTGAATTCGTAATAAAAAAAAACTTGACTTATACTAAGTATTGATACGGTTTTCTTAGAAATATTGCAACGCTATCGGTGTCCGCTACAATTATTTTATTTTATATTTTTTATATGTTGAAATTTAATTTTTATTACAGTCACAATGTATCAACAATATTTCTAAGAAAACCGCAAAAATAATAATTGCACCTATTTCATCTAAGAAACGTGAAAGAAATCCATATTAAGTTTGTATACAATATAAAAAGACTTTCTGAAAAAACTTAATACATTTATCGAAACATTATCCAATTTATATTCAAACGTTGCCTTTCACGTCAGTCAGCCATCTTTATTTTAATGTCAAATTGTTTTTTTTTGTCATAATTTACAGATATCAATCATTTTTTGTACTAGACAAACAATGGATTTACATTTTAAAAAAACATACATAATTTCCAATTTACTGAAATACATCACACATACATACATTAGAAGTAAGGATCAATCATATTTATAAAAAAATAATAATTGGAAAGTACTGTTACGAATGTAATACAAAAAGGATAGTTTAAATTGAGTCGCGTTATGTCAGGGTTAGGCAAGTCACATCGCATAGACAATATTATGTCTATGACACTGAAAAAATCTACCATTTATGTCAAAATTATGAGAGCAAGTATTGAAAAATACTTGGGTTAGTTGACATCAGCCAGTTTTAAAATCGAAAATACAGTTTGTACGGACTGACAACTGTCAGCTGCATCAAAAAGCAGTCAGACTTTAATAACTTTTTTTGAAACCGACATAACAAACTCATACAAGATCATAATTATGGTGTATTTTATACATGAAATCAACAAACACCTAAATATCTAGAAGCATTGTCGTTACACATACATATAGCAATACAGGGTGTCTATCGACTTCCGAACTTCTAACCACTCTGATGTTTGACCGACTTCAAAAAAAGGTAGGTTACAATACAATTCGTCGGAATCCTTTTGTTAATTGGATAAGTCGTTTTGTAACATAATTGTAGTCGGTTTTGGATAATCCTACTTCCTACTAATATGAACGCAAAATTTTGTATGTAAAGATTTTGTTCCTTTTGCAGTCAACTAACTAACTACTGGATGGATATTGATGGCAGTATGAAGCCTATTTACCAGAATAACACATATATACTAATTTTATAATTGATTGGGAAGAAAAACTTACAACTTACCAAGGTAACATAGGTATTTCTGACACAGAAAACCTGCCTTATAAAATTTTACAGTTGTTTTTTAGCCTGTCGTCGACAGAACACCCTGTATTGCAGTCACTATTCAACTGTAAGGCAACCGTTGGTGGAGTGGATAGTCTAAGGCATTGGTACGGCCGCGTGGTCTCATTCTTGGTTCATGATCGTCTAACGGGTAGCTATGGAAATGCGCTCAGGTTACAAAAGGTTTTAATTTTCTAGGTAGGGGGGATAGGTACAAAAATAATTACTAAGACACATACAGAATTATATGTGTGTACGTAGAAAAAGAAATATAATAAAAGAAAGGGGTGTTGTGTTCGTTACATCAAAACTCAAAACGGCTTAATCGATTTGACTTATTAGCTTATCCACGAGCGATACTTTTCATCTCCACCCGGGTATGGAAAATAGTTTCCTCGGATCGGGGGTGAAACCGCAGGAGAAAGCTAGAAACCGTTAAAGCAGGTTTTTGAAAATTGGAACATAGTAGATATTAATTAGGTTCATTTTGTCAACAATAATTAGTAAGTTTATTATAATGAATCGTATTTATTTCTACCCTTGAGAGCACATTCCCATCCCCCGTTGGACGTTAAATGAAGGGTTGTGGTGTTATTATATACTAATTTACTTTGGTCGTTAGGTAACTCACGGAGCAAGGCAGGAGCGGAGCCAAGAATTATGTCGACACGGTCGTACCAATGTGTGGGCACTAACTATGTAGAGTGCAGTGGCAAGTCGTATTCAACCTTATTGCGTGGTACTTTAAGTATAAAACCGTGAAAATTAGTTCTACAAATTCGAGACTGATATAAATTTTCTTTAAAAGTTTATTTTTTTGCGTGTTAAAGGTGCTTGTGAGCGAAAACGAAACACGATTTGCCAAAGCACTATTTTAAAGTCGTGATATATGAAACACATTGTTGCGAACACTATTACCGGACTCTTTCATACTTATACCATAAACAAATATAAAAAAAAAAACACCCAAATCAGATGAGATCCTGGCCTCTGCCAGATTCAGTGTGATTAAAAAGCACATTGCTTTTTTAAAAAGAGGAAAGGAGGTTGAATTGATTGTTATGACCAATGTTGTCAGTGGAGAAAAAAAACATGGTGGTAAAAATTGTTGGTGTCTAATGTCCAACATTTGGTGACAATAACCAACGTTTGAACAACGCCCTTTTATTACTACTATGATAAACCTATTTTATATGAGTCGAGCGATCTCAACGCTGGCTTATGCCGGCCAAATGAGTCAATTTTGAGAATTTCGTCATTCAGAATTATTACTAAAACGGTATTTTCCTGATATTCTTTTTTGTGACAACACTGGCACTTGAAAATAAAGTAGTTATGGGATATTTTGTTATTCAAACTGAAATATATAGATGTTATTCATTCTGTCTCAAGATTTTTGTATTCACATCCACATAGTTCCATAGAAATAGCAGTTTTATTTAAATTGAAGACAGAAAGGCACAGACTGATAACTGTTTAAGGCACATCTCTCAAACTTTGAATGAAAATACTTTGATTAGAAACTTCTTGATGTAATTTTTAAGCGACAAATGCAGATATTTTTTTTACTCTAGAGATACTGGCCAACAAGTTATATTACATTACTTACACAGAAGAATTGATTTTCGCTTTTACGAATGAAACTGTAATTGAGAACTGACTGAAACTTTCTGTACTTTTCGGAGCACTTGTTTTTAAAGTCTGCAATTATTTCAATACAAAACAATGTGTATGTGAATACCCAACATAGAAGCCATACTATGGAATTTAAGACACACCACAATGCCACAGAATTGATGTTTATTTTGATCGTGGAACAATAGGTAAAGTTGGTACAATAAATCTTTGTGAATCTAATAGCGAGATTCTACCAAAAAGGTTACAATTTCGCGAACATTTTAGAAACGTTGAAATGTTGCTAGAACAAGTAGATCAGAAGATACATTCGTGTGGTAAACACTGGTGGAATCCCGCCTTCAAGTTACCGATATGACTGTGTAGTCAAAAATTTTCAAAAACACAGTTTATCATCTAACTTTAGACTCCCCATGATAGATGTAAGAGGCAAGATGTAAATCGTTGCTGGTTTTAATATACCAGGCATAATGTAAATTGTTGATAGTATTGAGACAGAATGCATACATCTATGGTGAGTAACGTTACATGGTGTAGCTCATACATATGTTCACTATAGTCTTTGCACTGGCACTGACGGCTAGCCTTCTCGCTTGATGCTGGGCATCTGCGGTGGGGGTTCGGCTAGGCCCTTCACCTGGAACAAACAGATTTTATATATGTATTTATTGTGTTTTTATTTATTTGCGGTGGATTTCACCATTTAACGTAACCATTGTCAAATTGCTCATTTTACGGCTGGTTATGGTTAGGATATCATTGCAATAATGAATATCACTACAAAGTATATAAATGATGATAACACATGACACTAAAGTTATATTAGTTTAGTTAATGATCTGTTTTAATTATATAAACTATGTAATATTATAAAGGCGAAAGTTTAAGAAATAATACATTTTAATGTTTAATAGACTGTTTGTAATCTGGCATATTTCTACTAGATATGCAAAAAATAATTGATAAAGAATCATAAACAATAAAAGAAGTGTTAAAAATGCTTAAGCATTCAACAGATCAAACTAGATATAAAAATTTCATCACAAGTATATGAATGGTTAAGGAAATTGAAACAACAAAACCAAATATCTAATCAAGAGTAAAAAATCCCAACATTCTATCAACATATTAAAAAAACTATGGAATATACCCACATATACCTCTAAGTATGTTGTTTCAAATCATGAATCACTACTATCATAACAAAAAATGTAATCATAAGTTTTTGCTGTGGTAACCTAAAGGAGTCTACACACCAAAGCCGCTGACCCGGCGGCACAGCCCGGCGGCACGACTGCCGCGGCATGTGGTGTTCTAGTAATTGTCAAATACTCTATGAAAGCCGGCGGCATGATTGTACAAAATACGGCCGGCGGGTTGGGCCGCCGGGCTGTGCCGCCGGCATCAGCGGCTTTGGTGTGTAGACACCTTAAGAGGTACTTAAGGAAAGCTACAACTCGAAGGTGCTCTATGGGAATTACCATAGAGGTTAGAAATTCTTGCAAGTTCATGGTCAAATGAAATTGTAGAAAATTACTCTTGGAAGTACAAAATATTTTTTATAATATATTGTTTGTTAATCTTTTGATTTGGATGTACAGGGAATCTATGAGGAAAAGACAATTTAATTGACTCTAGTACAATACTGCTAGCCTAATAAATCAGCATGAACTTGAAAAATGTATGTTTCAGTTTTATACACTAATGCTTACAATCTGTTCAAGCTGGAAGAGTTCAGTTTCAATTTGGGATTTTTGATTCACCAGCTACAAATGCCGACTGGTCTTCTTATCTCTACTAATATTATAAATGCGAAAGTAACTCTGTCTGTCTGTCTGTTACGCTTTCACGTCTAAACCACTGAACTGATTTTAATAAAATTTGGAAAGTACAGAGATAGAGTTGACCTTGAGAAAGAACATAGGATAGTTTTTATCCCGGACTTTTGAAGAATTCTCTTCTGGAACCGCGATATAACCGAACTCTACGCGGCCGAAGCCGTGGGCGGAAGCTAGTATTTTATAAAGATCAACACACTTTAGAACTGACATTAGATATCTCAGTTCTGAAAAGGGTTAGTTTTATTTTACCTTAAGCCTTGCGGCCGTCTTGAGGAATGCGGGCAGCTGCTCCTGAGACACGTTCACCTCGCCCGCGTACATGAACTCCAGGATAGCTTGCAGGTGCAGGTACGACACATCCTTCAGGATTATTATAGGGTGCTTTGATGGATTTTCCTGTAAAGTTATAGAAGAAGTTTAAATTGGGAAGGGTTTGGGTTGAAAATCATAGGACTAGCTTCTGGCTGGAGGTTTCACCCGCCTTTAAAGAGGGTGTTCCCTTTATAAGGATAAATAATATCCTATATCCTACTTCAATAAATAAAGCTATGTAACGTTGAAAGGCTGTCAACATATAGAAGAAATTTCTTGTATAAGCAATAAGCATTCCGTCCCCAGAAGATCAAACCTGACTGCACAGCAGTGGCACTTATAACTGTATAATGTACACCTTACTGTACCTTAATGTACTTATAACTGTATGTGTGAGTATTTGAATTCGTTTTAGTATATGCAGACTAGACTTTTATAACATTGAATGATGTTTGGTCAGAATAAAAACGCAAAATAAAGTGTATGATCATAAATAACTTGTTTCATTACAAATTCTCACAGATCAGCCCGTAATAACTAAATAATCAATAAAATAGACATTACAGGAAATGACAGAGCACCGTGAACTCGTGACTGCAGCCCACATTCGGGTGTCATGTTCTAGCTAAGCCAAACATCCCGCGCAGCGCCTATGTTTAACATTCGCATCCGTAACACTCATGTTTTTTGTTATTGCATCACTTTGAAATTAAATATCTTCAATAATATAGAGAAGCATTTCATATTTTGTGGAGATTTGGCCAGTTTTTTTTTCTTCAAATAAACCATTTGGAAGATCAGTCTTACCAACGGGTATTGGGTTGCCCGGGTAACTGGGTTGAGGTCAGATAGGAAGTTGTTCCTAATAAAGCATCGGTACTAAGCTGCATACGGTCAGACTGGTAGCCAACCCCAACATAATTGGGAAAAGGCTCGGGAGATGGAACCAAATTAACCATTTGTGATGAAGGCGGTCAAAAATATAGTCAAAGTTGGTCAGATAATCATGTACCATTTTTTTACTTAGCTGAGGCCAGCTTAAAATCTAACTAGTTGGCAGATTTGCTTTATGTGCACCATAATGCAGTGTCAAGCAATATATAGGCTATGATACAATATAGGCTACACAATATGATGATTATGAAATTATATCAAGAAACTACATAATATTGATAACATGATCCATTAAAGTAGTGACTCCAAACACAACATAAGTATAATCATCGGCAAGGATATTGAGCCCTGACCTTCACCTGCTTAAGAAGTGATTTATTGGTTTATTGCCATAAGTGTACAGTGCGCAAAGCGATCCGCACTCTTCCGCCGAGAGCTCTTTATCCGTGCCGATAACTACATATATGTAATAAGAAAAAGACAGAAGTATGATACCGCTACCTTCGTTTAGCTCACCTCTAATAAGCTTTTGAAGTAGGGACTACACGCAGACAGGACCATTTTATGGGCCTTACACGTTTGGCCCTCACATGCTAGCGTCACCTGAAATATTAATAAGTTATATTAGTTTTTATAAGAGCCAATGTCTTAATAGCCAGATAACTTTTATTTGAAGAATATTATGTTTGATGTCTTGACAACTTTTGTACAGAAAATAAGTCATACTTATTCTTCAGATAGAAGGTTACTGATGATTGAAAAATGAGCCTGAAATCATATGAATAACTATGTATTTGTATAAGTATTCTAATTAAGGTTTTTATTATAAAGTTTTGCACTTAGAAGTTTTGTTTCTTTTTTTCCAGAATTAGGTTCAATTGGTTATGCATAATAATTATATAAAGGATTTTGTTCAGCAGTGGACGTCCCATGGCTGATATGATGATGATGATGATAAATATATAAAATAAATAAAATTCATACAACTATTTGACGCTTCCAAAATAGTAAGGCATTATTTTATAAAAACAATTGGATTCACCTTGTTGATTGAGAATATACAACTTTTACCTACACATAGTTACAACCTTTGACTTCCAAAATTATCTAATCAAAGGTCAAATTGAAGTAAATTATTTAAATAGTTCTTGTTATGATGAAACAATGAATGTTTTAATATTACAGAAGTGAATACAACGTGCTTTGTTGTTGTTTGTGTGTCTATGTTGTTATAGCAATGCAATAACAATTACTAACTCTTATAAACAATATTGTTATGTACTAGAGGATGTAGGAATTAGGTCTTGAGAAAACTATTTCACGTAGCTGGATAAAATATAGACTCTTAGCCATTTTCCCACAGTTTTGACAGTGTCTCGTGGGAACTTCTGACCTTACCGGGATAAAATATACTCTCAAATATAGCCCATGTTACTCGGGAAGAGTGTAGCTTTCCAACAGTGAAAGTATTTTTTAAATTGGTTCAATAGTTTCAGAGCCTTTAGGGTAAAAACAAACACATGTTACCTCTTTATCATGTTAGTATAGGTGTTTTCAAATAAAGTAGCTTTCTATTAGTACAAGAACTTTGAAAATTGATTCGGTTCATCCAGAGTAACATGTGCAAGCCTCATAAACTACTTCTTTGCTAACTAAAACTAAACTACAATTAATTTCATTTTATATGGCTTGACGAGATTTTAGAAAACTTCAAGAATACCATTTAAAATAATAAATTACAATGCAGGCCTCTTCCAGGCCAAATTATATGTTTTATTTTCGAAACATTTAATTAGTTTAAAATAAAGCTTATCTGCAATATGGTCCATAAAATATCAAGGATACCCACTGACCAGTATTATAGTTTTATTTTGAAATACATGTTTGTATTATTAAATTATTTATAGAAACTTGACAATATACTACCTACTTTCTAACATATTTTCTAAGCAGATATTTTTTGGAAAAATTTTAATACTTTGATAAACTATTACTAGTGTAGATAAGTTACAGTAACTTGGTAAGTACCCGATAAATATTTTCGGATGAGATCACACGAAGCAATTCTGAAACTGTATAGGTTATATCCGTTTGTTTGTACACAAATATAACAATATTTCGCCGTACTCACGTCTGTGAAGCTTTTTTCATCCCTCAAATGCCTAAAAGATGTCACCATATTTGTCTGGAAGTCGTTCCATTTGAGGAAGAATTGTTGATCACCCATTTCCGAAATTTATTTAACTGAAAAACACAATAAACAATTCAAAATAATACCAAACTCAACACTTTTTTGTTTAATCACGAAATTTAGGATGCAAGCACGATTCTAATCACATTTTCTAGATAAAACCTTCATAATTAAATAGTGCACTTTATATCGTTTACCTACGTCACTAGTTGCAATAGAAATGATGCTTACCTACGATCACTTGGTTACACTAATTATTTTCAAATTTGGCCCCTGCAGACCAACTTAGATTGTTGTACAAGGGCACCGCGTATTATTTCGAAACTATCACAAAAAGTTAAGCAATTGAATCTCAAAATAAAGACGCTGTCTCGCATAAATTAGCGACTTCTTTCTATTTCTTAAAAATTCCTTCATTCACCTAATTGGGTTGCCAGAACTAAAGTTTTAATTTGCCTGCATCGGGATGAAAAAAGTTGGTAACGTATTTCTATAAACCTTATTAATTGTGTGTAACTGTATTAATTAATTATTGCTGATATAAACAATTTAAACTATGTTTAGTAAATAAATTACCAACAATTAGGAACCTTGTCTGTCTCTGATTTCATTCAATAAATTTTAAGTGTGACTGAAATTATTTTTCATTGCATTTATTATTGTTAAGTCTAGTTTTATCTCTCTTCATAACACTAAATATTCTAACGTCAATTTACAGTGGTAAATAGAAGGTGGCAATGAGCAATGCGTCCCTTTCAGAGCATTATAAGGTATGTGAATTGATTATAAATAATACTTTTAGTAAAACATGCAAGAAAATACTTTATCAAGCTAAATATTGGACTTCTCTTACATTAATCCTAGCTTTTTGGGTTCCGAACACTGCTTTTGCTACGTCTTTCGATTAATACTAGTTAACCCATAAAATGGGTATATTTACAACAGCGTTACCCCTCGTAATTCATTGGCTATCGTTCATTCTAAAACGTTGGGACGCGTTCAAAGTTTAGGTTTCATTGTTACGTTCGCGTTCTTGTAACACATAACTATTAGATTAAAAATAGAAACTCAATACAGTTTTATTATAAATACACATGTACCTACTTCCAATATTAATTATAAACTTCTTAACTGCTTTTATTTGGAAATGTAGAATTCTTTAAAAACTAATATTTTTATTTTTCGCGACTTTAGTGCCATCTAACGTGGAGTAGCCGTACGTTGGTACCATTTCTTTAGGAGCGACATCTAGCGACGACTTTAGAAACTATATTTTTTGGTAAAAATATATAGGCACCTATGCATATTGCGCATGCTGCGAATGTAATTTGCTTTAAATTTTTATTCTGGACTGTGTAAAAAACCCATGTAAAATATTAGGTCATTTTATGTAATGACTGACGTCATACTCAGTATTATAAAACATTCATAATATTTATTTACAGCGACAATAAAACATCCATGGTGATGAATTCATCCTTAGTCGCGACTTTTCTAGAAAGGGATAAATAAAAGATTTTGTTTATTTTAATAATACACCATTATTTATTTGACAAAAAAAACCGTTTTTAAAACGACACTCGTATTGCATAAAGAAAGAGAGGCAAAGGTGAATCGTAACATCTTAATATAATTATAATTGTATGATATTTACTCTTAAAAACATGCGTAATAATGGTAAAATTTAGTTTAACTTACTTATACGAGAGCATATTTTAAAACACACGAACACTACATTTAAAAGGCCAAGCGGTGTTGCCACAATATTCTTAAACACTAGTATACTTATTTACTATTCCTAGTAAGTACGAGATTACTACCTATTAGCTAATTATAATTATGTAACATTACTCTTTAATGTTATTAAAATAGCAATTCATACCTACTGGCTTATTGGACGAAGCAAATTATACAAAAAGAAAACACTAAATAAATATAATTACAAATATCAAAATCATTCGCTTTTTTTCTAACTATAATTGACATGAAGCAGGATTCAGTTAAATTAATACATACACTTACACAATATTACTTACTTTGGTATATATTTAGTTAAACTGATATTATAATTTACGAAAAGTCACATCTATCTTTGAAATACTCTGAATAGTTATTACGAAGTCTATAATAGAGTTTTTTCATGAGTAAATTCATTGTATTACTGATATTCGGAGACTTTAGTAAATGCAAATGCTGTATTTCTTCCGATAAATGACATGCATTTGTTTTCTCATGAAACAACTCTATGAGTAACCAATGCAATTCAAACAATTATTGCTTAAAACTGACTTCTATACGAAGTGCTCTAATAAGAGCTTATTAAAACTATATAATAATATTTATTATATTAAAACCTTACAGTAGTTCCACTAATAAAATATATTTGGTATATAATAGCGTTACAAATATACAAAGCACATTCGAACTTAGGTATATTCTAGCGTATGATTCGTCCATCCATTACGGAGACTGTAAATCCTAAAACTACCCTAAAAGGTTCATAACCTTTAACAAAAAAATATTGCTGCACCGATATTTTACCGATAAAATAATAATTATATTTAATAATATTAAAAAAAAGAACTCGAATAAATTTTTGAATGAAAACTAAATATTTTTTTCTCCAACAAAATAAGTTCCCAGTCTGGTTAACGGGAGTCCACCGATCCATGGGTTAGAAACGTAATATAAACTTCTAGTGAATTTTAAATAAATTTCTAAGTACCTAAGAGATCCTAACCTTTTTCCTTAAAATGTATACTAACCTCTAGTCTTTGTCAGTAAAGAAATGCTATGAATTTGAGCAAACAAAACGTCATATAAATTAATTCACGTTTTAAGAAATTAAGGTTTTAGAAAAGTTCTAAAGATCCTACTAAATGTTTTTTCTTAAACCTAGATTAGCATTTAGACTGGCTTCTGCCCCTTGAGATAAAATGCTATGTACACGTTCTTAAGTTTAAAATAGTTACTCAGTTTATCTAAAGAAAGAAAGAGCTTAGCAGTAAGATATAGAGTTGAAATATTCAAGATAATAATTATTATAGTAAAGATATTATTATTTCAGACTGAATTAAATGTCTACAGAAGCTACACTATTTTTAATTATAATTATTTAAGTAAACCATTGTAATAGATGCTTAAAACTATTCATTGGTAGTACAATTGGAGGTTTTACTTGAAATCTTAGAATAATATCTATACTGTAAGAAAATGTAAACTTGATATTTTGGTATTATAGCTTAGAATAAGAAAAAATCGTTTTAAAAGTTGACTAGATCAATTTTGGGTTTGCGAAAATTAAGTTTTTTTGGCTGAACTTTATTACTAAAATTGGTGTTTTATAGTACATGAAAACGTATGAAAAATAGTATCCGACTAGATGGAAATGCAAAATTCATCGGCTCGTTGCTCATCGATAGATTATCATCTAAATATGTGCATTAAATATAGAGTGAAGTTGAGTAGCTTAAGATCAGTGCTTTTATTGTTTTTGGATGCATACGAGGAGAATCCTTCTAAATTAGTAGTTATTGAAAAACAATAAAAGTTCACGATCTTATACTGACTCCCTGTACATGTATAGTACTAAGTAAAAAATGGCTTATTCAACCTACGTTATTACTAAAAAAATTAAGAGCATGAGTACCCATAAACTAAAAGCTACAATTCAAATATACAGTGTACTTTTAAGAACTGGCACTAAGAACCTTCGTTGTTATTTACCCACATATTTAAGCTTTAAAATAGTACAGTAAGGCATAATAGGACGGTTTATACTTTAAAATAAGGCAGCTAAAGGCACCTAGTTAAACTAGCAGTATTTACAATATTGCATTGAAGTGGTTATTGCCAATACGGCTGCACTTAATGCTTCTACTCGTTGCTAGATGGCGTTGTTACATAATATTCATTCGTTAAAAATCCTTAAGGACGAATTCTAATTTTAAAAACTAGAAAAATATTTACAACATCTTGCGCAAACGTATAGATACGTTACGTCTAGTTGGTAGATGGCGCTTTGCCGTTTTCATTAGCTTTGGATGTTTGCATTTGAATGTTTTGCACCGGAATTTTTAGTCCCCGTGGCGCTAGAATAAGTCTAGCGGGCGTCACGAGGACTATAGCGTACTCTCATTTATTCACGCCAAGGATTTTGGCGGCTTCATCCGCGGAGGAGAGTAGCTTGTTGATGGTTTTGTCGGGGATTCCGAGCAGTTTACCAATGAGGTCGCTGTTTTCTGGGTCGTTTTCGGCCTCTGATGAGTACTTGCGCGATGTCATGTCCAGTTTGAGCTTCTTTTCGTATGGCGCGGAGGGGGGAGAGTTGTTATTGTTCACGTTGCTCGGGATTTCGCTGCCTGAGCCGTCGTCGTCTTGGTAGCGGTATCTGTGGGGAAAAGATTAATTAGTAAAGAATTTATAGTACATATTTTGCTTTTGATTATAGTATTTTAGATTTTGCTTTGCGTCCTCTTTGTTAAGATACGTTACTTACCCATTAGTGACGGTATCTTCGAGCGGCGTGTTCGGCGGTGAAGCCTCCTCATCGTCAGTGATCTCTTCCCTGTGCTTCTTGCGATGTCGTAGCATACTGTGCTTCAACGTGAACCGACGTCGGCAGAGGTCACATGCGAACGGCCTCTCGCCTGAGTGAGTTCTCATGTGGCGCCGAAGATCCTCTGCTGACCAGAACCGACGGATACAGAATGCGCAGACCACCTAGAACAAGAATACAAGATGTTGTAGACTGTGTCTTTGTTATATACTTGAATAAATAAATCAAGTTTTTAGGTAATTAGGCATTTGATAATTTATAGTAATTAATAATTACCTTTCTATTAGCATGGTCAGGAAACTTCCCCCTTTCATCATCATCAGCGCTTTCACTTCGGTCACTGGCAGCATCCAAGGCTCCCTTGCTGACCAGTTGCTCATATTCAGCAGTATGTCCCGTCGCCAGATGAGATAGGGCACCACTTCTATCGCCGAAAGACGCTTCACATAAATGGCATTTGAAGACAAGACCACCTTCATTTGTTTCTTCAATTATTTCAGGGTTTGGAGAGCTGGGTTGGGAATCCGCTCCATGTCTCGAAGACATGTGCTTTTTCAACGTGTCTAGCGAGGAAAAGGTACTGGTGGGACAAGAAACGCATTTGAAGGGTCTTTCGGGCACCGCTCTGGTGTCGTTTACTGGTTGTGGTGGGGACACTGTTTCAGGGATCGGTTCGGCAAGTATTGCTCGAGCTGAACCTCCATGCTTCCTTAGCAGGTGGCGGTCACAGTTTGACTTGGTGGTGAAGAGAAGCGTGCAGTGTGGGCACTTGAATGGCTTCTGGCCTGTGTGCGTGAGGACATGGCGCCGAAGGGACGATGACCAGGGGAACTTGCGGTGGCAGTAAGGACACGACACCCGGTTTGGTGCGAGGCTGTAAGCTGACTTCTTTTTCGGTGGCAGGGCCGTATCTGTTTCCGATCTGAAAATAATAAACGCATACGTTAATAAAAAGCTTTTTCATGCTATAAAATCGTGAGAAGATATTTTCGAATTAGCTGTGATACTAATCTACAAATTAGGTACACTTACTTATTTTCATCGCTCCCGGAGTTGTTTCCCTCGCTGGTGGAGGCGACTAAGCCCTCTTCATCTTCCTCCTCATCACTACGAGTAGGCACCACAGGTACTGGTAAAGGTTCTTGAGTCGGCGAAACCGAATTAGTTCCAGACTCGGTCTTGTCATTGGTGATAGGAACAGGCTTGTTGATCAAGTTCCCAGCGATTTTAAGATCGAAGTCTTTGGTCATTTCCTGTTGGCACGTAGCCATGAGGATTTCAGCGGCCGCTCTACGCGCCGCAGTGTGATCTTCCGCCTTGTTATCCATCTCAGGTTCTTCATCTATTACTAAGGTATCTTCTTCATCCTCCTCGTTGTCAGCTACTTCATCAGAATCTCTTCGTACAGGCGAATGTTCGGATTGTTGTAAAGGCCTTTCAAGATGGCGAGCTAATAAGGCGAACTTCATACGGTCAGTCAGTGAGTCAGGCGTCGGGTACGGCGGCGGCGCCCTCGGTGCCGGTCTCCTGACGCTCCAGTGCTGCGGGTGCTGCTGCTTCACATGACGCTCCATGTTGGACCGCAGCGTAAATCGCGCTGAACATTGAGAGCATGAGAAAGGTCTTTCAGTTCTGTACCTTCTTTGTTTTTGCTTGGGCATTAAAACTCCGTTCTTTATAACCATCTTCACTGAGTCCGTTTGAGGGACGAGAGTGTTATTCATTTGTGGGCGTGGAGATTCAGAATGTGGTGATGGTACTGGTGACACTGATGGCGGGGGCTTCTGTTCATCTTCTTCAGGCTCAAGTTTCGGCTGGCTTTCCGGATCGTTAGGAACGAGTCTGCCGCCAGACATGCTTAGGCCTCGAATGATTTCTTTTTGAATGTGATCTTTTATTTCGGCAAGTTCCCGAGAATCAGTTGGGTGATGAAAAAACGAAGGTTGAAGTAAGTATGGGGCGATAGGAAAGGAAGGTGGCAGAGGTAAGCCAGGAATTCCAGGAACAGCACCAGCATAGAGCTGTGATAACTGGCTGGCATAGTAAGCGGGATCAATTTTAGGAAGGGAATTTTCAAAAAGTCTTTGCGAAGCTAATAGGAGTCTAGTCTTCTCAAATGCCGTTGCGGCTACGCTTGCCGGGTCAGGCTCGAAAGAAGGACGTGGCGTAGACTTCGGCTCTTCAGCATCAGCGTCACGTTTCTTCTTACTGAGATCAAGAACATCACAACTATTGTTGTCACTCGTGCTCAAGTCTACTGGAGCTTCTTCATCGTACGAATCGTGTGATATATCATTCTGCTTGTACGAGATTTCCGGTGGCCTGAATTCGGGAGGTATTTGGGTTAACTGACCGATTCCCTTCACTTTAATTCGAGGAGTGGGTTGTTCTGAGTCTCTTGGAATAGGTAAAGGTAAAGGCGATTCTGGTAATGGCAGTGGTAAGGGTTTGGTTGTTAAGTTAGTGACTGGATGTCTGTCAGTAATGAAACTTGGGGTGAAGTGTGTCAGAGGCGTATCGCGACCAGTACTTTCATTTCGCCTATCAATATCAGGAGTGTGGAAGGCGAGTGATCTCTTCACTTCATCTCTTGCGAGTTTTGAGTTCACCTCGTCATTGTTGGGGTCTTCAGAAGGATGGTAAATTATTGACCGTTTTACATCTTCTCTTGTGACTTTGGCGTGTCTATTTCTCAAGTGACGCTCACAGTTAGCTTTGGTTGTAAAAGCATAGTTACAAACGGCGCATTCATACGGTCTGTCTCCGTTATGTGTGCGCATGTGACGTACTAACGCTGCCTTGTCTAGAGAGGCATGAGGACACATGTTGCATTGATAAGGTCCTGGGCCCGTTCCACTCAAGTGCACTCTGTTGTGTCCCTTCAAAGCTCTTAGGTTGGGGAACTTAGCAGGGCACAGTCTGCAAGGGAACTCTCCGCGTAACTTCATTCGCCTGAACTCCGCTGCGAAATTGTCTTGGGTTTCCTCTTGATCTCTGTCCTTGGTAATGGTATCAGGAGGGGTTAAAACGGAGCTTTCTAAAGCCACTCTAGTGCCAGTAAGCCTTTCTAAAAGGCCGCCAGCTGACGTGACACTTAATATCGATTGAATATCTGCCAAGTCGCGAGCGGCATCGATGTGCCTGATGCCGTTGGTGAGATGGCCATCATCGAACTTAGGCGTGAATCTTTCCATTGGTGGGGTTAACGTGCCAGGTATACCGAAAGACCTGTTCTTTAGATCTAATTTGGCGAAGAAGTCTTCCCTCGTGCGGTCTCTTTCAGGGGTAGGAATGCGGGTAGCGGAGGCGCATGACTTCCTGTGCATTTCCAAAGCTTGTCCGCACGGGAAGTCTCTGCAGCACATGTCGCATCTGTAACGCTGTTCCGTCACTGACACGTGCGGGTTCCTCTCGCAGACTCCTCGGGCAATTTCCGGGAACTTTTTGCTGGAGAAATCAACGAACGTTAGGTCGTCAAAGCCAGTTTTGGTTTCGTCACTGTGCGCCGTGAATCGGTGGATGTCGAAAGCGTTGACCGAGTCAAATCGCTGCCGGCACTTGGGGCACTCGTATCTTGCAGTTCTCTTGTCCATGGGGATGGGTGAGGGTGAGGTGGAGGCGGCTCGTTTGCGCGCTCTGCGTAGGTCTTCCTCCTCGCTCCTGTCAGATCGGTTGTCACTGTCGATGCTCGTCGTCCTAGTGACGCGAAGCTCTTGCTTTTCAATTTGAACGCCGTCCATTTCTTCGTCGGCCTCGATTTTAGCTTCACTGATGACCTCCTCTGTTTTGATTTCTGTAACAAAAGAATACATGTTACAATTGATTACGGATTGTATGTTTGAATAACCCGGGTCGCTTTCTTACAATTCCAAGAAAAGTCGACAATAGATGAGTCAGGCAATTCATTTGTGCGAGGTCGCTATATTACAATTATAACAACCAGATATTATTAGCATCGGTAGAATCTATTCGACAATTTGATAATAGATTTTTAATGAATTAACTGTAACAATAATGTATTTGTATGTTGCTACTCGACAACAGATGGCGTTGAGTGTTGCTGCGGTATTCTATGCGCAAATGAGTGCGATCTTCTCGACGTAATATTAAAGTATAGCTTGCTTTGCCAAAATTAAAAGAACATTATAGAAAAAAACTGAAACCTTAAAAGCTTTTCTAACTCTTCAAATTGAAAACGACTATAATTCCAAGACAATACGAAACAAAATCGAACGGCGGTATTCATCCCTGATATTCTCAAACCACAACAAAGTTCTCGACGGATGATTCACACTATCTTTTGTTTTAAAACGAACTGGAGCTTTGATGAAAAAGGCGCCCTAGTGGCTTTGAAATAGAGTGTATTTTCGTTGAAAGCAGTGGAGTGAGCCGTGTTGAGGCTATAGGGCACAAAAATCAATAAGACTGACACCTAGTGGACTATAGCTAGGAGTGTGTTGGCAAGCGACTGAGTCACGTAAACGCTATCAGATCGTTGTTTTGTGAAAAGTAGCGATTGTGAGATACTTTAGGAGCGTGCTATGAATAAATACATATATTTGATGGGTAATTCCATAAGCTTCACGCTCTGTTATGGTATTCACAATGTTATGGGACTATCCGAAAACTTAATCTGTAGCTATATTACTAAAATATATGTAATTATTATTAACAAACCAATCGGTAGCATTGAAATCGATTAGATTCGTATGGTAGATAATATTAAAACTGTTAACTGTTAAAAAATAACTAGAAGAACATGATTGGTAAAAGACACGGCAGTTTTTTTTTGTATTTTGGGGTCTCAAAATACAAATACAATTAGATGGCTTTATTATACTTACATATCTTTGGTAAATAGATACTTAATTTATCGAACGGACACTTAATAACACGCATATCTTTTGTTTCAGTCACACTCAGATTTCCAAGAAAGATACAAAGATTAGAATGAGTTGGAATGAGTCTATCAGATGCTTTGTGAAATACTAGCATTTGTAGAATACTTCAATGATCATGTCTGGAATAATTTCTTACTATATTTGACTGGTAAAACACAGATTTAATTTATATTAGATAGCAAAATTAAAGGTGATGTTTCATTTTCTAAATCTGTAAACGGAAAATTTAAGTTACCTATCAAGTTTGATAAAAATTGGCACGTATCTATCTGTCAATTTATCTATAGTATTAATTTAGCGATGGAGTTATTTTCAAGGTTTTCATTAATCAGTCGTGAGCATTAATCATATTTAATACACATACACACCAATACCTATATAGATTTTCTTGAGGTAGGTTAGTCATGTAATTCCCTACTTTGTTTAATTTAAAACATTTTCCATGATTTTCTTATTTTATTCTTCGATCTACGGACTATCATAGTCTACTCACAATCTTGCGTTTAGATTAAATTCTCTTTCGAACAAATCTTGATAAATCATTTAAACAACACTTTATAATATTAACTTTTTAATGGCAACACCAAACAAAAACAATCACAGCATTTTTTTTTTCAAGCATAGAACTCTTCAATGAATGATTGGTCAAAATAATAATGAGGTAACAACAGGACTTGGTAGGTACCATAGTATCCGAACAGGACAATGTATATTACTCATTTGTACGTCACTAACCCACATACGAGATTAGTAATCTATGCTAAATATTGTATTACCAATTATGGCGTTGAATTATGTAATTAAATTTGTTGTTATTTACCGCGTTTTGTTTAGGAAAAGAACGCTTAATTTGGAGCGTGTATCATTCGTCAGTATCGGAATAAATTTTCCTGTAGACTTATGAATTGATGAAATATTTTCTTTATCAATTTAGTTAATGTCCTTCTATCAGGATTTTCACAAAAATATTATTCATAATTAAAAATTGAGTAAACAATGACATCTTAAGTATATTTTAGATGACCAATGAGCACAATTGACGCAGCTAAGGTTGTTTTTATAAAATTGGATACCTACCTAAGTTTAGTGCAAATTCACCTAAATTGTAATGTCGTCGTATATGACGCGATACTTTTAGATAAACACATCCGTTAAGACTCAAATTACAACAGAATTACAGCTGATTAAGTGATATACTACGACTGTTTTTCAAGTATTGAGAAATTGTTCAAATACTCATTGCATATTCCGGGTGCACTTGCATCCTGAAGGAAGTATATAGGACATATATATTACCTATAGTGTTCTTTTGTTTCCTTTTTAGTCGTTCTTGATACCTATTTCAACCACTTTTCCGTATAAGCGTAAACGAAAACCAATTTACCCAGCATTATACAACACTTCTTCGAAATTGACATCCGTAAGAGCGATTTTCGTGTGCAAATTTTCCCGTGTATATTTTGGGGGTGGGAGATTTACCCCTAACCACTCCCGTCTACGCCCCGAGATTACCCCCTAGAGACTGCCCTGACTGGGAGGGGAAAGAGGGCGTTTTGGCTTTATCAATCAAATATATCCTAAAAGGGGAGAGTAGACGAAATTTTCATAATTTGTATTTACTTTTACTGCCTGAAGAACGCTTTAGTTTAGATTAGTTGCCAGTAATTTCTTTATCCAAAGATTTGAAATTCAAAAGTAAAGATATTAAACTTGCCAGTTTGTCCATGGAAGGTAATGTCTGATACTCAAATTATACTCAAAAGTAATCGAAGTTACAATTTTCCTGACTGGTTCCATATAAGTTTAATTGCAATCAATATGAACTAACGAGTGAGCAAGAATGAATGAATGAATCTGAACACCCAAGTCTGTCTGTTTTTATCATTCCAATCAAGCCGAACGTACTAACTAAACATTCGAATCAAAAGCTATACAGCCTTATTTTGCAAATCCTTTTTCTTAATAACACACTTACGAAGCTTTTGACGAAAATCTGACAAAGCAAAGGTATCGTGTGTTTCTTAGCAATGTTCCACGCAATCCCGTCTGTAACTCGATGCGTGCGCATCTGGCTGCAATCACACCGCATTGTAACGATTGCTTTATGATCCTTATAGATGTTGCTACATTCCTGAAGATTGTTCGTGACTTTGATATCACTTTCTAATACATAAAGTGTTTGTTGTAAATCTGATGATCGTGTCTAAATAATGATTTGAATCGAAGTTTAAATAGTGATGAGGTAATTTTGGATTAATTTTCTAGAACTCTATAAATAAATACTTAGTTATGTATTTTGATGTAAGTAATTTTAGAATTGGTTCCATAAACCTGACAAACATAAATAAACCTGATAAACAAGATTTTATGTATGTGGTTTATATAAAAAGATACGTCAAAAAATATGCAAGCTCCAATTAAAAAGTACCACAACGACGACGGTGTGAATGCAGCCATATTTTACGCAACATGTACGAGGAAAATAAAAGTGAAGTTTTAGTCGCAATGTCGAAATTGAAAACGTATTTGTTCTGGGAAACGCTCTGAAATGCGCTAAATACACGCTTTTGACAGCACGCGTTCATCGAACCAATGAAATTAATGATGTATTGCGAGCTAAATGAAATAAATTGTTTTTTTTTTCAGTACGAGTGATGTAAGAATATTTTAGTCACTTGTGGTTGGGAAGTTGTGTTATTGACTCGTTAATGTAGGAAAATTCGGATGGTCATGCAAACTCTTCTTAATTTCATTTGTTTTTAAGAATAAACGAACTCCATTCATTATGTAGGTATTCAAATAAAATATTAGTATTACTCACGAGTGGGAAATATGCCTAACATTAATTAATTTTCCGCCATATAATCATAAGCTTAGTCTCACTCATACTGGATATATTGTCGTCTACTAGTTTCGTACGTAGAATGAGACCATATCGAATACCGGATAAGTAGACGATACCTATAAACCGACACCCAACACGACTTACACTGCAAGGGTCATCAAAATAGTACAGTCGCGGAATAAACACCATCCGAATTCAACGTACAGTCGAGTTCAATAACTTCATATACGGAGAAAAGGTGTGACATAGAAGCGTTGGCGCACCGTGACTTCCTCCTTCCCGCTTATTCGGAATTTAAATCGACCTATCGCCATCCCGAAGTGTCCCGAAGTCCGCCGATGTTGCACGACAATAACTCTTATTGTCTGCATAATAAGATGGTGTGCTTGTAACGGTGGGCGGCGCATATTATAAGCTGTTTGATTGATATGTCGGGGACGTCGCACAGTACCGCTGCTTTCTTCAACACTCCAATGAGCCTCAACGGTACTGAATTACACCATGTAGTATCTCCAAGCCGTCACTTATGGTGTCGCCATAGGCAATTACCTGACCATACGGGGCTGCTTTCGCAACTGTTGTTTTGCTGGGAAATTGGTGTATTTTGCACGGTATTGTGGTCTAGTTAAGTTTTCCTGGCTGTAAAGTTAAGTTTGTCTGTGACAACTGAGACGGCTATTGTCTAGAAATTGATAATGTGGTGCGCGGACGTTCATTTTGTTTGTTAGTTGGACTCGTTTCGGATCTCGGGGGAAACTTAATTATGGGTTTATGCAATTTGTAACATTTTTTGGTTGGAATACTTTCTATTTGGGCAAAATTGCCATTGCTAATAAGCGGTGTCTCTTAAACATCCATCTTGCTAACTACAGTCAAACTAGATGGCAATGGATGCCACAACGGCCATGGCAATGACATATTTATATGGAGTCTAATATATTTTAAGGAGCTGTCAGTAACCTTATTGAGTACC
Organism: Helicoverpa zea x Helicoverpa armigera; assembly: GCA_033682625.1. Classification (NCBI taxonomy): domain Eukaryota; kingdom Metazoa; phylum Arthropoda; class Insecta; order Lepidoptera; family Noctuidae; genus Helicoverpa; species Helicoverpa zea x Helicoverpa armigera. The sequence continues at coordinate 5,481,080 of JAWIIS010000053.1, read as the reverse complement.
TAGACGCCAACCACCAAATATTCCACGTTCAAAAATGCCTTAAAAAGTAATAAAATCAACGAAACATTTTTTTAAACCTCATCATCACTCTATGGTCGTACTGTTTATGGTTTTAAGATGGCGTCCTGATTAATGCAAGTCAGGATCGTGCCTTCCGCAGTAACGGTGCAGTTATGATGCCACGCTACCGTCTGACTTCAATATTTTATGGGACGTTATAGTTATATTGGTTACTGGGCCGTTTTGCGACTGTAGGGCTAGGCTAGAAGTCTGGGATACCTAGTACATGATCGCTCGAAGACAGGCTCAAGTTAGGGTCCTTTAAACCGTACGACTTACGACAAGCCACTCATTTACCAAAATTTAAAGAACCCTTGGGTTGATGAGGCGTTGCTTTTGACTTCTTGGTGTCAAACATGACCATAGAGTTTAAGACAAAGATTGAAGACTCTTCATTAAATCATTATCAGTCAGTAGAAATGGCTTCATTCATTATTACAGTGAATTAGACTACATAAAGTCTCCACAATGAAATCGTCGTGTCTTTGTTTTCATTTTAGAGGAAGTAGCGATTTAATTACTTAACCTTGTTATTAGAAGGCGAAGTATCATATTCATCATTTAAGTGTTTATTAATATCTAGTGTTCCAGCTAACGTGTGTTTTTCAAAGAAAATAGACATATTTGGCGTACTTTGTTGGAATTTATGAATGAAATATGTTGATGTTAACAGAAGTCGGGTCGTGTTGAGGTTTCTTATTACATATTGTCTATGTCGGTCGTATTTTGACATTTTGTTGAAGATTAAGACGCGATCCAATTATCGTGGTAATGAATATCGGTGAGCTTCTATTTTGAGGTAACAATGAAATTAGAGCAAATAGGATTAGGTTCGAGAAAATGCAAGAAGACATTAGGTAATAGTTTTAGTAGAATATGGATGGAGTGTTATGATATATCTCTATTACGTGACAAAAATCGGGGTTTTCCTTCAACCTACGTCATGAAAAGCTTTATGTACACTCAGAACTATTCCTTTCTTTCCAAAGTACTTAATCTTGAGAGCACTTAAGACAACAAACAGCTAACAAAGATCACATTGTAGCCGTCACTACTTCAATCGCTAAAACGAAATCTCGATACGAAATCGATCAATCGCTCGCCCAAAAATGGTTTCCACTCGATCGCTCGCTTTCTCCGAACGGAAAAGCGTCCCAATTAGGCGCATACGCAAGTCGCGGAGGGTGGAGGGGGGAGGGGGGAAGTAGAGATGTGAATAATTGAATGTTAATTCCTTTAGGGCCCGAGAGATGGCAGGAGCGGCGACCCGAGGATCGTGAACTGATTACAAAGTGGCAGCCACATATTTCTTCGAGTGCTTTGACGCAGCAAAGGTTTAGGAAGACTTGATATATGGTACAGCCGTGTAGTTAGTGAGAACGTCGTTTTAAAGGGAACAATTTAAGTAAAAGATTTTTGTTTTTGAAAATGCTATTCATATAATCGTGAACGTATTTTTTTACGTATTGAATTTCATTTGTGTAACCATTTCTTCGAATTGTCTAGGATAGTTTTTTCGGAATAGTTTTTAATTAAAAATAAATAAATGAAAAACTTAGGTATTGTCAGTAAATAGTGTGACGTGAATACATAAACGCGGGCTATTGGTGTTATGTGTTTATTTGTGTTGTTGTACCTCATAAAATAGTAAATTTATTTCAATCAAGTACAAATGATTTACCGTACACGTGTAAGTTTATTTGACTTAATTAACACTAAATATAGATGCAGTGACGTAATTTTTTCAATGATTCGATGATCGGATACCAAAATAAAGAAGGATCCCTCTGTTTCACAACTGACATTTACTGTCAAACCTAGTCTATGGTTAGAGAAAGTATAATTAGTCTATGGGTTTCGTAATAAACTTTGCTATAGTAATTTGTATAAGTATAAATGTGTATTCTAGAACAATGCTTTATTATTATTCATGTAGTAGATCCTTTAGTATTGGGGCGCTCGCTGGAGCTCAGCTTAATTTATCTGCCATTGACTTCTATCAATACCTTATTGGTATCTTAATTGGCTATAGGCCAGATTGTCTATGGACGTGAGATATTGTTATCTGTTGTAGCGGGGATTTTAAGAAATACTGCGCAGATTTTGTCAATCGTTTATCTGTAAAAGATATTTTTGAATTTGAAAATGAGAAAGACAAAATTGTAACAGTCCTTTTTAGGTTCGTCATTATTTGCCGTTTGTAACAAACAGCAATTAGGACCGGAAGACGACGCAAATGGGTTATCTGATAAAGTACTGTTACAGCTGCGCCTTCGACAGACATCCTAATCGGTCAGGGGATATTGACAACGCTAAGAATTTTTGTTAGACATTTGATGTAGATCCCTTCCTTTAAGTAATGATGTCAGAAGCTGAGAATGGGAGAATGATGACGAAGCTTCTTTTGTTTGGGGTCATAAGCTAGAAGATTTTGGCAAAAGAACACTTTTCAACGATAGAACTCTTGTAGCCAGTTGAAACCCCGATCGTCTTTTGCCATTTTCGATCTTTCCATCGTATCTTACTTTTTATCAAGTACTTCTATCAAGAATAAGTAAAGCTGAATGATATAGCAAGTTCTAGTTAATTTGATTCACATTTCCTTTTAAGATGATTGTAGCTATTACGGAAAAGGGAAGTAGATTAGTAAATCTAATCTATAAACATGTTTGTGAGTTCCTAATCTGCTGCGTGAGCATGTTTGACTGAATCATTTGGAGTTTTGTTAAAATATTTGTCTTTGAAAAGGGTTTTTTGGTGTTCTACTTTCTTTATCTAAGGCTTCTTCGAAGCTATTCTTTCTTAGGTAACGAGCCAAAACATTGCAAAGTTAGTCAAGATACTCAAGATGCCGACAGATTACCAGATTCTCTTGAAATGATGGTAAAGAAAGTTTCATATACAAGAATTCCAAGCTCCATTCTAGAAGAGTAAACCTATTGGTTTAAGGTACCGTTGTCTGCATGAATGGCCTTAAGATGTCTGTTGACACAAGTGTCAGACACAAAAGGATGAGGATCTCTCTCGAGATTGCCGCTTCGGCTGAGCAAACCGAATTCCGTGTCCGATTGTCTTAATGAGTCTCTAATGAGATATTTTGTGTCATGTTTGGTTTACGAAACTTTGCCTTGGTTTTGTTAAATCTTGCTGTTTGAACAGAGGGTCTGGAGGGCTTTATTGTACCGCAATTGTAGAAGAATTTTAAGGTCAGGTAGATTTTGATAGATCTGTTATTAAAATTTTAGTTAGAGGTTTTGAATAATTTCTTAAGTCGCATTATTTCTTCTAAAGATTATTGCGTTCGAACAGAATTTTCTAGTAGGTACACATTGACGTGTCCTCTAAGTGCCGTAAATGTTATTTGAAATAACAATAGTAGATACACATACACACCTGTGATGGCACGCCGCAGATAACACGAATATATACTCCGTTTAATTACTTCTATTTGAAGTATCAATAAAACAGACAATAAAGTTTGCTTGCTAACTATTTCACATAACTAAACGAAGAATCCTTGCGATATGTCGCTCAATACCGGATGCCAATAAATATTATCAGCTGTTCTATACTGTTGTCATAAAACGAGGGTAGTCGTATAAATGCTCGGGTGTCGGGTGCCGCGCGTGCGCACCATTAGTCGTCAGGTTGCTGTCATTGAGTGCATAGCATCTTGTTGCACCGGAGATGCGATCAATGGCGAGTCTTCATCTTTAATGGATGTTCAGACCTTAGTGACGTAACGATAGAATGTTGTTTTGATGTTAGGAGTTACATGAGTATAATTAGATATTGAAATACAGCTTCAAAACTGACGTGTAAAAAGAAGGATTGATTAAATCCTTACACGTTACCAGAAGAAAATGCGATATTATGCTACCTATACTAGATGAGCATGTTTAAGTTATATGCCAATGTGAATCACCTAAGTTTCTACAAGTCTGATCGACTCTACATCTATCACTCCAATCAAGTTATACTTTTACAAGTACAGTATTACATTACATCAGTTTTAGTACAAGTTTGGCTTGATATTCAGGTACTTACGTTGCGTGGAAGGCGGCTCAGCCGCGGGAGGCGCGGGCGCAGTGGCAGCACCCTGCATGGCCCGCGACGGTCGACCGCGCCTACGCCTGTTTTAGATAAAGAAATAAAATTATAGCATTGATTTGCCTGTGTCAACAAAAATATAGGATAATTATACAGGTTATTTAATAGATATATGTATAAGTATGAAGTACGAAATCTTAATAGAACTTAGGTTCTTCTTATTTATCTAGGTAGGTATTACAATATGCCTCTATATATAATATGTTTATAATGAAAATAATAAAAATTGTATAGCGTTTATTCGAGTAGTTACCTAAAAAAAAAATAATGGCAAAAAATCTGTATTAAGATTCAGGACGGTTCCGCTAAAATCACAAATGATGGTAACCCTAACTCAAAGCAGGTGTGAAGTCAAATAAAATAAAAGTAATTGAACGCCTTTCGGAGTTTGGTTCAATTTAACTTTTATGTTCTTAACACTGTAGTACCCGTATGTATTACAGTTTAATTATATGCTTTGAGCACTTTTATCAACGCTTGTGTGGTCTTTTGTATTTTTCTTTTCAATAGGTACATAATAATATCTTAAAAGATTTATGTAACTAAGCCTTATAATAATCAACATAGCTTTACCACTACTATTCATCTCCATAGCTCAAACTATCAGATGACCAAAAGTTTGCAGTTTACGATGGGTCTTAAATAATCTTACAACATCGATAGGATTATGACAAAAACAAAAAAAAATAAAAAAACCGGCCAATTGCGAGTCGGACTCGTGCACGAAGGGTTCCGTAAATTACAGTTAAATCAACCTATCTCAAAAACTATAAGAGATACTTTGATCAAACCAAAAATCGTTGAAAGAGTTAATTAGCATGCATCACCTCTATTTTTTTTAGAATTTTATACCCCGTAGTTATAAAAATAGAGGGGGGGGGGACATACTTTTTACGACTTTGAGAGCTGATATCTCAAAAACCGTTCACTTTAAGAAAAATGTTTTTTAGAAAACTTTATATCATTTAAAAAGACCTTTCCATTGATACCCCACACGGGTATGTACATCGAAAAAAAAAATTTCATCCCTCAGTTACATGTATGGGGGGCCCCACCCCCAATTCTTTTTTTTACTATTTAGTGTCATATTTTTGTAGCGGTTCATACAACACATATTCCCATCAAATTTCATCACTGTAGTACTTATAGTTTCCGAGTAAATCGGCTGTGACAGACGGACAGACGGACATGACGAAACTATAAGGGTTCCGTTTTTGCCATTTTGGCTACGGAACCCTAAAAAACTGGCTTTCTATGCCATATTTTATAAAGAGCTAATTTCAAAATGCAATCTCTAATCGCAAAACATCACAGATCAGTTATAGAAATCCACTTTAAGTAAATAACTGAAAAACTTAAGTGAAAAATATCGTCAGAACTGGCTTGGAAGTGACAAAGAATTGAGTCATTCGCTATCGTGTCGGCTTCCTGCGGCACTTGACGCTAATCATCGATCGACGAGAAATGAGGGTACCTAATCTATGTACACCTATCTGTTGTAGGGCCCCCACCTTTTGTTAGAAGACTGAGACTTTCCTGATTTTTTTTTCATTTTTTTTAGATTTTCTTTTTTGTTTTTGATATAGAGAAGTATTTTCAAATCAATTGGAAAGTTTTTAAAACACATTATCTCGTGATTATAGGCAGATGATAATTGTTAATAATACTTCAGTATTAAAAATGAAATCATTCGGAAAATCCCTAATGATAACGATAGATACATTAGTTCTTTATGTTAAAGTATGTCAATGTCAAATATTAATGTGTTTATTGTACAAGCTTGGAGAAAATTGTGAAATTAGTAAATTATTCTTATTTTTTTATCGTCCCACTGCTGGGCACAGGCCTCCTCTCACGCGGAGAAGGATTGAGCGTTAATCACTACGCTTGCTCAATGCGGGTTGGTGATTTCAGACTTTATAGTCCAGGTTTCTTCGAGATGTTTTCCTTCACCTTTAACCAGTGATGAGTCTAAGATATACTAAGATAGTAGATAGAAATTTAGAAAAGTAGAATTGGTTATTGTAATTATTATTGGTATTGCATTGTTGGTAATTGTAGTCGCATTATGCAGCTGGTTTGTAGTGCATTGCGCCTGCGAGTCTCGCCGTTTATTATAATCCAGACAATGTATGCTAATAACCCAATCGGCTGGCTTGCTACTTAGCTGTTGCGTAGTCTGCTATGAAGGAAGGTGCATTTAAAAATATATGCAGAAAATATCACCAGTTTTGTTAGTGTTTGTTAATTTATGAGAGCTGAAAAGAAACGATAAAAAATACGATGGACTACTATGGATAGAATACTGTGAGAAAAAAAAAACTGCATGTTACACAATACCAGTTTTACATGTCTAATTTTTTGATTAGCGAAATCATTTTGATATAAAATAGGATTTTACTTCTAAACCTTTTCCTACGTATTTCGCAATATCTGAGACACGTTTTACATCGATATAAAGTCCTGTTCTTTAAAAATACAAACCCTGCACCATTTATAACATAATTTTTCCAGTCCTCCATACATCATAGTCACCCTACTCCGTCAGTATTGCCTGCGCACGCGCGTCTGACCTATTATAGTCCAGACAATGCGAGCTAATAACCGCCACTGGTATGCGCCGTGTTATGTACCACCGACGGTACCTGTCTGCTGTTACTTAATGTACCAGTAGATCAGAACTGGATTTTGTACTTTTTAAGAAGTATTTAGGTAGATAGTAAGGCATGTTCTTAGAATATTTGCCCACAAAAACTGTAATATTTAGCACGTCTTTAAGGTACCAAGTACCCGAAGTTCTTTTGCGTTTTTGTGTACTTTTGAGCTGAGAGTCTGTTGCTTTAAAAGGATAAGAAATTAATGTATGGTTTCTGGGTATTTTCATCTATGGTGTATTCAGCCTTTTGCTGCAAAAATTAAGACCAGCCTTCGGAAAGCTTTCCTATTTTCAAAGATACACGTAAGAAATACTTGTACTTAAATTCTAATTGAGACACGAAAGTAAGTATGTCGGTGTATAATTTTTAATCAGCATTTCTCAGACTTACAAGTACATCTCAGAATTTCCACGCGAAACTTAGCATCCTTCAAGTCTGTCTCAGCTTTCGTGAAATACGCAAAATGCATTGAAACCGACTCTCTTCGGCGCCTTTGATGGATTACAGTTTACACGGAATCGTAATACAATATTTATTACTTATCTTGGTTAGCGGTGCGCTTTGAACGTGGGTTTGCGGTTATCTATAAGGAGTTTTGATGTCATCAATTTGATTTAAGTTTTGAAGGATAATGTAGGGATTTCTATAAGCTATCCGTTGATTGTAGTAAGAGATTTAATTGTGATATTAGTTCCATATTCATGATGTCTTTCAATCTTTAATCATCTAGCTACGGATAGGTTATAGAAATTCTTTAGAAGTTATCCTCCTAATCGGTATTAACAGTAGGTATGGTTCGTTGATTACTTATTTTACAAAGGTATTTATTAAGAAAAGGTAAGTTGATATAATAATTATTTCAACACGGAAGTAAAGTTCTTAATGATAATAATTAAAAACAGCAAACTTTAGGATTCCAATTAGCATAGCCCAATGGCGGCCTAATTTCCAATAGTAAGTTACAACTTTTAACTTATAAGACAGCTTAATTATATCCAAACTTAATTACCTACCATTAATTTCCTGCTGTAAGTTTTTAAATATTTGAAAACTTTTGATTTTGGAATGATTAAGAAGAAAAACAAATAGATTATAAAAAAAATACTTTTTTACTCCAAAACGCGCTAAAACGTTGACGTTTGCTATTTCGACGGTTATTCTGCAACAATTGCAAAGATTTTTAACAAAAACATTTTTTATTACAATTTCGCGCATTTTACCTACAAATAACGACATTCAATAGTTAACCATAAAGCAGTAATAAACTAATGTACTTCGACTGTTATCACGATCAACAAGGATTTCTTCATTATCAGTTAGAAGACGTGATCCGATGGCCGACCATAATCTTTAACTATTGTTAGCTAATTATTACATGTATTTTTGTTAAGTACATCGAGTATTACATCGAAAAGGTGATTTGTATCACGTAGGGTGCTTATGTAATAGAGATGTGCTGTTTTTAGAATATTTTGTAAGGTTTCTTGCTGGTATTTCGTGAGCTCCTGCTATTTCATGTGCTCCTGGTATCAAAATTCTGTTTGAACTAAATTATGTAAAAATATTTTTGACGATTTTCATAGGTACGTGGTTCGTGTATCTGTCAGTCTTAAAGTGAATAATATGAAATACATAGTAACAAGTAAAGAGATGAGCTCCTAAGATTCGGTGTGAAATATCTTGGCGTATCTAACTACCTTATTGCGAAGTTTAAGTAGTCTTATCATTGAGACATTGGTTTTAAGACAGTAAGGTATATCTTTACACAATTAAAGGAATGAGCTTTTAAAAGACGTTTTGATAACTCTTCCCCCTTCGAATACATCTTTTGGGGACAAATGTGGAAAAGAAATCATTCCTTTTCTCGTGCTTTTAAAACCTAGATAAAATACACCTTCTAAGAAGATCATAATGTAGAAATAAGTAACAATCACCAGATAAAGTGAGCATCTGTCAGGTTCCCAGTATCAGTTGGTCCGTGACTCAAACTTCTTGATGTTAAGAGGCTGGTTGACGCAATCTTGACTATTACTGCAGATGACGATAAACACTTGTTCGATAGCGATTGTAAGGTACTGGAAATGATTGTGATTTGCAGATAGAAGCTGCGATATGCTGTCATCAATATTTTTGCGGTTAGAACCCTTTTAAATAAACCTATTAAGAAGTATAAGATCTAAATCCAATGTAGCAGTTTTTTTTCTAATAATTAATGCGATTCTCATTTCCAAATAGAATTATAAGGTAACATATCTACAATATCTTGTGCTTATTCAATACTCCAGATTTTAATTTTCTAATCAGAACTAATCAATTAGTTGGAACGCCGATATCTTTACCACATCTCAAAATCTCATTGGAAAGATTGATTTATAAAATTGTTAACTGTAGCTAAAAAACTTCAATATTGTGCAGTTTCTATACCAAAGAATGAAGAGCAAATCATTGCTATCAGCTACACTTGAGATACAAGCCATTATGAGATAATGGACGACAAATGTCTCAATCTCAATGGGAGATGAGCAAAAGACTTTATCTAGCAATTACTTATCTGAACAGTATCTAACATGAGACGCACTTGAATCATTGTTTCACAACAAGATAATAGATCTCTTTTGAAATGGCTGACATTGATGATGACATTTCGAGGGATTTTAACATTTGTACATGAAGATTTTCTATAAGAATTTTAGATGTTGCTCCATAATTTGTACTTTTTACACAAAAGCTACAGAAATAGATTTTGCTAGAATAATCAGCGCAAGATAAGATGATTGAACGCAATAAATATCTAGGTATTAAAAATAATTAATCATCAACATCATCAGAAGTTCTCAAGAAAACAACAAAATACTTATTCATTTCAGCCTTAATCTGCTCAGATATGATGAAAGATAATGATTTATCAATTAGATATTATTTATGACATCCTGTGATCGAACTTTAGTAAATAGTGTGATTGCCGAATGGCCTGAAAATGATTCATATTGCGCATGGGAGATTGCTTTGTCTCTATTGGTAGGTATAGAAACTTTTTGGTTGCGTCTTGCCGTCGCTTTTGACGCAGCGTGATCCAATCTTTTTGCAGAATATCGCTCCTTCATTTGACATTTCTTTTTTTTTTTTTCGTTTCAACTTGACCATAAAGATTTGTGTAAAGCTAAAAAGGTTGAAAGCTAAGAATATCTAAAGAGTGGTTCTACTTGGAATATTTAACAAACAATATGATTTATAAAGATATGAATTTTGAAGTTAAAGTTAAGTTGGAAATTTCAATTACACACAATTTTTGATACAAATTGAAACCGGCATTTAGAACCTAAATAAAAATGGAATTAGCACTTGCACAAAAAATACGGTTTTGCATAATAATCTTATGAAGTTTAAGATAAGAATAATAAACTTAATCACCGTGAGGCAACAATTATTGAGCTTCACTTGAGATCACCCGACGGCGAAAGTGTGAATTTGTAACTCCATATAACGTTGTAAATTGAAACCTTTTTGGTACAATTTTGTCTATTGGTAGGTATTATCCGTTTGAAGACTGGCAGGTAATTTTTTTAATTCGCTCTTATAAGATTATTTTATTGATAGGTGCAGGTAGACACTAGGTAATTTTTGTTCTTATCTTAATCGGATTAAAATCTGTTAGAACGTGTTTTTTTTAGAAAACGTTGCACTTGTAAGTTTGATTATTATAATGCAATCCGATTTTTTGTCACAATAAATAAAATGAATAATCACACATTTTCGTAAACAACAAAATTAATCTATACCTAATCACCGACAAAAAGGGATACACAATTTTTATTTTGGCACACGAAATATTAGCCAAAAAAATATTTTCGGCAAATTCGAAATTGGAACGTTTTGTTCGACGCACAAAAACTTTGAAAATAGAAGAAACGATATTCTGCAATAGTATTGAACGCACAAGTCACCTCTAAGGGCTCAAGGGTCAACAGACGACAAAACATTCGACTGTCGCGTATCGCACTGAGCCCACTCGATATTAATTTTATTTACTAGAGGTACCTACCTAAAACACAGGGCGACGCCCGCCGTCACAAACGATAATTTGCATCGTAATCTAATCGAAATAACTTACCCAATGGTGGATAATTTTTGCGATATCAGCCGAAGCCCGAAATAAAACAAAATAATAGTCCAACAGCACACGAAACAGCGTCCAGTCTCTCACAAAACACCTTAATTATTTTTTGAGCACAGATTTACAGTCTTGGATTATTTTTTATTGACGATGACTTGAAAATTTGTAAGGCACTATATTGAAGTAATTCGCGCGTCGAACGTGTGTCGCATCTCGCGCGGGAACGACAACCTCGCGCGGCGAGATGTCGTCTCCTTGTGATTGTGATGAGAGTACGCACTGTCGCTCTGCTCTCGGGGGAGCAGAAGATGGCCGCCGATTGGTCGAGAGCGGCGGCCGGGCGCGCGGGGAGAAGGAGAGAGCGCATCTCGCGCGGGCTGCGAACGAGCGAGACAGCTAGCGTCATTCGTTTCGTCGGCCGGGCGAGATTGTGAGCGCGGGTTCAGGTGGATCACCGGCGAGAGCGCGCAATGATAATAATGTGGAGATGCCGCACCGAGTGGTTCCGTCATATCGAATCTTTGTTTAGCTTTATCTGTGTGATTAGAACAATGACGGCACATCGATGTTATTTGTCTACGTACTTAAACGTTAAATATTTATTAAATTATTACTTTTTAAAAACATTTATAAAAATGTTTGCGTCACCAACAAAGAATTTCCGAAATATTTGTCTTGTTCTGCAAATATAAATGACAATGTATAATAAAGATAAGGGTATCGAATCAATCACCTCATGAAACTAGTTTATCATAATTGGTTCACGTAGGTACCTGTTGTCTTTAAAAATATATTTTAATTGATATCTATCTGTTAAAAGAATAACAAGTATCTAGGTAGCTCGCATGAGGATAAAGTTATATCTGTCATTCCTGGGAAAAAATAAAAAACCGTCTGGAGATAAAGATTTTAGTCTTCTTATTTAATTTTATTACTTTGATTGTCCGATAATTTCGTTTGCAAGTTGACAGACAAATGCCTGTCAATATTCCAAAGAAAGTTTGAACGCAATCTGGCTATCGGTAAAAATCATGTCAGATTAACACCCTCGTACCAGATTATCGAATTGATTTGTATTAAAAGGATATCCTTGATGTAATCTGGACTCATTGCAAACGGTCTTCAGCTTATAAGACAAACGATTGATTGCGGATTTCAATAAACTATCTGCTATATGCTATATCTATCTGCTGTTATGGAATTTGAGATTGTTTTTCGAAATTAGCTTTATATGAATTATGTTAATTTTCAATTTCTAATCGAATAACAATTAATGGATTGGTTATTGAAATCCGGAGTTTCCTAGAAGGATGTGATTTAGATCTATTCGATAAAGCTAATAACTACGTGTATAACGTCAGGTTAATAAATAGATAATTAAGACATAGAATCAAATCAGTAGGTACCTAATGAGTAAGCTAATTATTTTTATCATCTTTTTACCCAAAAATAAGTCGAGATTACCAAGACAATAACTTAAATGTTGTGCTATCAAGAACCAATTTTGTGTAATCTCTACAATTTATGATTACGATTATTGTTTTAACGTGTTTGAACGTGTTAAGGTGTAATAGTTAGAAGAAATAATTAGTTAATTACAGGTCTTTTCAGAGTTTTGTTAATTGATTTTCTAGTGACAGGTTCTATTCCGATTCCGACCAACCTCATTTTAAATTCTGATAATTTTTTTTGTCCGATAATTTAATAATGAGTAATTATAATAGACCCAAGTTTTGATCACACCAGTATCAAAGTCCATAAAATAACTCTACAAGAACGTTACTAGTTTAGTTAAAACATGTTTCTCGTAACATATTCTCATTCCCTATCAATGAGTCGGTAAACATCGTCAATTGATTATTTAATTAGCACTTGCCCTATTTTTAATTGTTTATTCATGTATCTCAGATGTCTTCAATTCCACACATTTATGTACCTACTTCTATTTAAATGTTAATTTTGTTATTAGAGACATAATAATTTGAATGGCCGTTTACGCGCGCAAACTTTGATGACAGTTGAAAGAAAGATGGCGCTGGCGATTCTTTGTGCGTCGGTTTTGCAACTTGGTATTTAAATATTTGCATCATTTTTAATGAATTATTTTTACGCTTCTTACTTATGGCCTTGAGTAATGATAGACTTATGTACAATCACTTTGTTTTATGGTACTTACCTATCTACCTAAACTATAAAAAATGAAAGTTTTGAAAACTAAACTGTTTTCAAACAGTAGGTACCTATTTATAGACCAAAAGTTCTTTAGCACGATTAATATTATCATCTTTGTACCTACACAAAAAGGTATTCTTATATGAGAATACACAATGAGAATCTAATTAGAATTCATACTAAGATCAATAAAGCAGGCCAGAAATTATCATAACTGAGTAGTATTGCCAGAACGGTACATAAATTATTTGTCTTAATATTTACACTAGTCGGTTTAATTGACGTAATACATGTGTTTCATCTTACATTATCTGCCATAGTTAAACAATAACAATTTTACATACTTCGAGGACCGACTTTATTTATTATCACTTTATGCCTATTTCATCCTTACCTAGAGAGGGCAAGAACTTAGCGTTCTTTGTACCTTTAGAAAATGTAAATGGTCTAGCGTAAAAGGTGTTTCGACCTAATATTTACTCAGAGGAGATAGGTTTCGATACAAAAATCGGTTATTTATCAAACGTTCGGTCCCCATCTCGGAGCCGACCTCTGGTATCGGTCAGCGGAGCGTATGCAAACATGGCTCCCTCGATCTGTAAATACGTGGCAACGTCTCTCTGCTGACCGTTTTTTTTTTAATAATTCCAAAAAAAGTTTGTAATTTGTGATTTGATACATTTAAATTCGGTATTCAAGTATTCTTTAAATGATTTTACATAACGTTTTTTCGTGCTTTGGCAACCATTAGGAATTTCACGTACTTACACCGGACAACTGACAGAAAATTACTTACTTAGTTGACTTCGCTACTTGTATCAACAGATGAGAAATTCCCTGGCGTAATTTGATTGTGTATGTAGAAATAACGCAGGAAAATTCCAAAAAGACTTTTGAAGCCGTCATTATCTTTGAAATAAGATCACAAGATAATTTAATGAGTAACAAAAGAATTGAGGTCGATACAATAAACACGCTAAATAAATTGTATCTGCAGCGTGTACGCCATGACATTAATCGATATCGTACACTAGATAAGATGGATCTCCAACAATAAAATATTGTTTTTCCATTTTCAAGGATTTTAATTATCTTGCATCTGAGACTTTACTTACAAATGTAGACATAAAGGAGTTTTCAATGTTCAAAGCATATGCACAGCATACCTATGTACTTACCTTGAAATTGATGAAATTAGGTCCGTGGTCTTTCTGGATTCGAGTTTATCTAGAATACAGTAGGTTAAAAAATGCAAATAACTACAGAGCTTTTTTTTATAATTTATTTTTTAATGTCATAAGTCTAATAGCAGGCAGGTCAATTATCAATTTTCTTTGCCTCTATTAATAACGCTTAGTCATTTTTCACTTGGTTATTAAATAGCATATCAGTTAGAAAGCCTCTATTAACAATCCGTTCAGACAACAATAATAAATCGTGATTGGCATTTCGGAATTGCGCTTTGTTATTGAGGAATCAATCACTTGATAGTTTGGCCTTAATATCGATTTAAACCGAGCCATCGAGAGTCCACAACTGTTTAAAGTATAGGAAACTATAATGATTATCTGATAGCAACGTTATTGAACAAACAACACACGGATGGAGGAATCTTATCTTCACTTACTCAGTGTCCATTAACAGTTCTACTAGATATAATGTGTACTTCAAAAATCTTGTTCCTAAACGATGTTCCGTTACCAGATAAGGACGTTTCAACACCTTCTGACGTAACCAATTCGAAGAAGAAGGTATAAACATGCTTGGTTACTTTATCTTTACAATATTGCTTTTTCAGTCAGATAACTTCCTTACCTAAGTGTGTTATACCAAATTTGGTGTTACGTAGCCCATTTATTGATTTGTTCGAAAATGACATTATCGGCAATGCGCCAGTCTGAGAGTGCATGGCTCATATGAGTAGTATATAATCTGTACTTATAACTTGGTATTCTCGAAAAACAACTTTATCGCAAAACATAATTAGGTAGTAACCAAGCGAGTACCGCATGCTGCATGACGTTATTGAATATCGACATGACTTTTAGGAAAAAAGTACTATAATATGCAAATTATTCATCTAAAATCATGACGCACACAAACCACCCGAATATACTAATCATAGTCTCTCCAGGATAACAGATATGACCACGGTGCAGCCGCATAATGTACGTCAATGACTCGTTGATAAGGAAAAGTTAAATTAATTAATTGGCGAATTAACTGAGGCTATGTATGGTAAGCTAGTTACATTGACAAATTCATCAAACGTGTACTTGAATATGGCGTGAAACCGCAGCTCTTATGACAAATCCGCAGAGAAAACCCAAGATTTTTAGGTCTTTGACACACCGCGACGTGCTGAGGATAAGGTAGGAACTACATGAATTGAAACAGTTTAATACAAAGGTAGAATGACGCAAAGGGACGGACTTAGGTATTACGCCTATTTATGAACTAGGTTTTCGTGAAATGATTAAGCAGACACTGTAGGTAAATCGGTTTCTTTACCTGTATAGCCCGTTAACTTACCTAACGAATCAAATAGGTAGGTAAATGTAGCAAATCTCTTTGGTCTTTTCACCGAAAAAGGAAATTGAATACTGCAGCAATTGATTCTTATCTCTCTTTAGTTATTGATACGGTACCGTCCTCTGCATTGTCATCTCTACATTTAAATATTTTATCAATGACTCATTATTTTGCCATAGGAAATGCATGTTTAAGGGAGCACTATCATCATCTTTAACACAATGCTGTATTCTGGCCTTAATTGCTTTTTGGGCTTCAATATTTTGGTGTTTATTGTTTTGACTATCTACAAGAAGAAAGTAACGGCGTTCGTTTTGTTAGGAATAACTTAAAAGCAATTAGGTACCTAGGTTACTTAATGGATCACAGAATGTATTACTCAATTGTGACTCTGGTGATCTGGTGAGATGCCTTTAACAAATTAAAACCGTTTGTACAAAATTTTTACCACAATTTTGAATTCCATACAGATTTTTCCTAATTGATTCATACAAATTACATGTATTTACATAAATTCTAGTTAATTCATATTATTTCAGTAGGTAACTACGCGTTATGGGTATATTTAGGAAAATTTATGAATTTCCTCCTAAACTCGCGCTTCTATAGCCCTTTATGCCGCTACACGTAATTTAATTTCTATTCAAATAAATTAATTTGTTAATTATAATCCATTTAGTCGAGTGATTCATTCTATTGAAGTAAATATCATACAATTTGACGGATGATGTAATTTTAAAATTACGTTAAGTACATGTTTTATGTGATCAATTATTTTTTATCAAAGATTAAACGTCCATTTTAGAAAAATTGCATAAGTTCGTGATTTAGGTAATTATTATCATATCGGGACAGTTTCAAAGATGCAGTCATTGTCCTCACGCGATTTATGATCGTACGACACAGAGCAAGTAAATCAGGACTTAATTGCATACCCATAAGGTTTATAATAAGTGTGCACAATGTTTAAATAAAGATGTTTGCCTGCCAACACGTTCTCCCGCCAAATCGCGGAAACCGCGCGAATTTCATTCACAAACCGACATAGACGTTTACAAACATGGCTTCGTCAACGGAAAAAATAGATGGACGGGATGTTCGGGCAGTTAGTTTACAAAATATAGACTAGGGTGGCTGCGAATCCCCTAAAACAATAGAAGTTAATCAAAACCATCTTATAGCTAGACGACTTGTGGTGAAGGAATATCAACACTAATCTTACGTACCTAACCTATGATGTTAAATGGGGTCTATGAATATTTTGGTAGATCTGTGATCTACCACAAGATACTTTTATTAACCTGTGGACTAGGTATTTATTATTATAACTCCAATCTTTAACTTTAGGTATAAATAAAGCAAGTGATGTATAAAATATGATAACTACAATAATATTCCCAGCTAATTCAGCTGACTAACACGACAACATAAGCTAATGAGCAGGAAATACAATCAACATATTTTCAATAACAAAATGGAACGAAACGAACTAGGAAGAACTAAAAATGATGAACATCACAGTTTCTGCATCGAAAGTGAACGAAAGTCGCGTAAATACATCATTTTCATCACGCGACCAATGTGGCGGAAGAGTGTTGGCGCGAAAATGAATCTTTGTTTTTTTCTTAACGGCGTTTATTAGCGCGGGACATTTACCGGCCAGTGTCTGTTACCGCTCGCTGCGTAGCATAGAAAAAAGAAAATAATGTCATGCAACCAGCTGTTATGCCAATGTAATAATGCGATAGATAGATTGGATGACGTGATAGGTATTAAATACCTATCTGTGGGCAGTTTTGCGCAGTGCGGAGGTCTCATTATTTTTGACTACATTTCAGTATTTTACATAATAATCAATAACATATAAGCTGTCTGGCTTTTTTCGATTTATACTCATTCATTTAGAACTTTCTTTAAACACTATTTACCCGATTTTGACAGGATTTTATCAAGCCTTGCGAGATAAGATGACGCGCAGTCAGACCATAAACAAAATATCAAGGATACAAGACCTTTTCCGATGACATGTATTGTCCTATTTGGCCACATTATTTGTTTGAGTCGGTATCTCTTCTCGAGTGTCAATATTGTTAGAGAGAGCGTTGACCCCGGTGCATCGCACGTGATCCGAATCTCTCATACTTTATAGACTGCTTGTAATAAAATTTAAACGAACTTTTTTGAAGATAGATAGGTAGGTGGTGATATTTTTAATCGACTTCAAATTAAGGAGGTTCTCAGTTTGACCTCCTTGTGTGCAAGTTTGAGCGCGATTATCTCTCGTATGGCTCTTACCTACTCTACATAATCAGAATTTATTTGAAAAAGTAATTTAAAATTCTTAATTTGATTGCAGTCGCGAAGAAAATGCCTAATCTGTACCCCTACTTTTTTGAACTTGAATTTCGAACGTTTAGGTATCAATTATTTTTAAATAGACGTTCGCAATGAGCTCATGCAATGCATAAGTATTACATTTGAGACATCCAATATTTACCTTTTACGTTATTATTACTTAAAACAAACAGTAAATTCAATTGAATAATTATTGATATTATCCGGCTGGCATCTTGTTGATAATTCCAAAGTTTATTAACCTTTGTAAAATTAAATGTAATAAAAAAATGCTATGTTTTTTCTAGTCTGCTGTCTCACAGCTGCGCAAAGGGCTGGCCCATACTTTTTCATATTTCCCTGTCAGAAATTTGCTGTGGTCAATCGGTGAGGAAAGTCTTCAGATTTCTCGCCAGAGCGCTTCCTTGGTTTGCCTCTAGCTAGGTCACCTTCCATCCTCAGGAATTCATTCAGTGGTGATCTTGGTCCACATACAATGCGGATGGATGCATTCGCCCGTTGTATGTGTATTGGCGAAAATTAATAAGTACTAGGAATTAATAAGTACTACGTAGTACTAGGAAGTAATAAGTAATACTAGGAATTAATAAGTACTACAATATGTTTGTGAGGTAATCAGGGTCATATAAAAGTTGTTAAATTATAAGTAAGTACTTATAAGCTTTAGATTAACTGTCTTTAAATGTTCACGAAGGATCTTTAAATATCAGAATACGACAACCCGTGATACCTAGTTTTTTTTTTAATCTTTTATTTTTAGAGGCTTAATGATACCTAGTTGCTATGAACATTGCAACTATGTTAATTACGAAATCTTTATTCAGCTGAAATCATGCCAAAAATTAAGAAAGCATTCAAAAATTACTTTTCAAATAACATAGAGCTTAAAATTCTCAAAATCTTCTGTATTTAAATCATGTCTATAGATATACATTATGTTCTTTATTCAAATTTCAAATGACAAATGAAGGAGCAACGTTGGCAAATGTCAAAACGCCATCATCCATTTTCGCTTTTTAATTTATGACGAAATATAATAATTATAAGTAATTCGTGTGTAACAAATAAAGCGTTAGTAACCAAACGACCTTGATGCGTGAAATCATGTACCTTTAATACAATATTAATGAGATAAATAAGAGATAACACGACGCAGTTCACTTCGTCATAATTACAGCACTTGAACAAATATGGCGGACGGAGAACATCTGGTAGGCAACGTTTTGATTGCTATTGAATTGTGATACATTCACCTCTTATATACCGCTTTATAAATAATGAAATGCAGTGCACATGTACCTACCTATATTAATAAATATGGTGGAAAAGATGGAAATTGTATTGAATAAAACTGTAAAAGAAAAATTTTTTCATTAAAAGAAAAAATGATTGCCAACCTTAGTGGAAAGTTCTGCTTCTTGGGCGGATAGTATTTTTAATGCCAAATATTTCTGGCGAATATTATAATTTAAATATAACCGTGCCTTCTACGTATACTTACAATTATTTTATATTTGTTGTGTCGTGTTATAAATATCATACTAAGCTTTACAGTATTACTGAAAAGACAATTCGTTTTAACACCAGCTTATTTTCCGCTCGACTTTTCCGAGCGACACCGCTCGGTTCGTACGGGCATGGGCGATAGAACATAATAGACATGAATCCGAAAGTGTGAAAGCGCTGTTATTCAAATAGGCAATTACCTTTAATCTACTGTTAAACATTAACTCAAAACTATTTAGTTAATACAGAAAACGAGTAAATTCGTGGGTCGCAGCTTGTAGCCTAATATCGACTTGAAAAAAACACGACCTAGGTCAACACCACTGCTTAATAATAATTATAGTACAAACTAAATGTATGCGGTTTGTAGTGAGTAATTAATATTTATCTAAGTAGCAGTAATATGACTTAATTATGACTGTTCATAATAGCTACTTTAGTACAAATTGCGTTGGACAATTAAATAATTACCGAGTTATTAAAGGTTTAATAACGTTTTTAAATTTTGGTATGAGGTTGTTGAATAATGAAAACAAAATTAAATGCTTAAAAAACCCAGCATAATCTGTCACTTTCGGGTTCCTTAAAAAAAATTAAGAATGTTTTTATCAACTTTGTGGTTATAGCATAGATACCTAAGATTGGCGCGAAAAACCATACGTCAAAATAGAACACATTCTAAATTCAAAACCAATGTTGCCACAACAAAAATAAAGCAGCGGAACTAGCCACAATAAAAATATTAGGTCCGTAACTAATATAAAGAGTTTGCTAACGTGTTAATTAAAATGATTTAGGCGCGAATTAATATAAGTAGGTAATTTGCGACTAAAGAGGGCAAGACGTAATATATGACACTGGTTTCGTAAGATGATGATGAGAGATGAGCTTCGAATGTAATGCTATGAGCAGACCTTGTTACTACTTAACGGATCGTGAACATGGCGTGGATGAAAAGAGTATGGAAGCGGCATTTAAATAAGGCGTAATTTGGGTCGTCTCAAATGAAAAATCATCTAAAACTAGGTAGGTACAAAGCTGTAATTGACTCCAAGTCTGTGCTTCTTTTAACGATAAATTCAGACTCATAATATTATGACTGAAACCCACCTAGACTAATGTAGTTTAGTCCATACTGTAATAATGCTCAGAGCTTGTAGGATATTCAATCATTTTAACAAAGAACAATTTTGTTCGGAAGAGAGAATAAGACCATTTGAATAACAAATTTTGTTTAGAAGAGATCGCTTTTAGCGTACCTACATAAGACCGCCCATTATGTCACCTATTTTTATTAGTTTTAAAATGAAAATGTTATAATGTGTGTGTGGTTTTCCTAGTGTGTATGCCTATCTATCTATCTCCCTCATTAACATAAAATGTTTATAAGACTTTACCTCTCTGCCTTTGCTAGGCCACATCTAGTAAATCTCTAGATCTTTCTAAATAAATATGCAAACTCATACGAAAGCGATGTATTATTAAAATGATTTAGTTAAACGTTTCACAAGGCTTAGAGAACGTGTTATCTTAAATAGCTGTATCTATCTGAGCGTGTTCGCAACTGGAGTGGATTTGCTAACTTAAGTAGAACCTTTTTGTAAGGTTTGATAGACAAAATTGAGAGTTTTTTTATTAACTTACCTATTTTGATATGTTAGCTGTTTTTCGCAGTTTCGCTCATGTTTCAGGGAATTTTCTCGCCGTGCCTGGATAAATATAGCTCACTTAGGGTTAGTAGTATAATAGCTTTCCAACAGTGAATTTTTTTTCAAATGGTTTCAATACTTCAGAGCCCTTTCAATACGAACAAACAATCAAATCTTTCTTTATATATTATTACATATGTGTTAACCGACTTTTAATTAAGGAGGAGATTCTCATTTCGTCGGGTTTTTTTTTCTTCTACTACAAATCACCTACAGTATACAATAAAAATTAAATATAAAATGCTGTCTATTTACCATGCAGTCTCTATCGCATCGAACTACCGGAACTCCCACGAGATTCACTATGTTATCATCGTGAACACCTAAATTGTGGTCTGGGATAAACACATGCGGTATTTTTATCTCGCTACGATAAAAAAATGGTCTTGTATGTATAAATAAATAGTTTAAAAACACTAGGTACACACGCGCTTATAAATGCACGTAAAAACCACCTTCTAGTTTCATCATCATATTTTCAAACAAGACTTCTAACGAGTCCAAACACAGCTATGATACGATGTTCCATCATGAAGTTCCAGTTCATATCTTCCGACTCCTTTGTCAGATCATTTTGACAATACCATATTATTGTATTGTCATCAGAACTACATACAGC
This sequence comes from Helicoverpa zea x Helicoverpa armigera, assembly GCA_033682625.1. Lineage (NCBI taxonomy): Eukaryota > Metazoa > Arthropoda > Insecta > Lepidoptera > Noctuidae > Helicoverpa > Helicoverpa zea x Helicoverpa armigera. Next base: position 5,459,246 of record JAWIIS010000053.1, on the reverse strand, counting down.
TGCCAATTTTCATGATTCACCGATCATTGGAAGATGGTTAAATTAGTTACTTTAGATTCCAATACCTCTTTACAAAATATAAAAAGCTGAAAACTTTATTATGTACTTGTATCTCAGACGAATTTATAAAGCTGAAGATTTTATTTATTTCTTGAATCTCAGGAACTACTGGTCGGATTTAAAAAAACTTTCAGTTTTAGTTAGCCCATTTATCGAGGAAAGCTATAGGTTACTTTTTATCCGGGTTCGTGCAAAAGTTTAAACAGGATGCTAGTAGTTAATACATGTCGACCTAAAAGCGTGTTAATAATATTTTTACTAAAATCTTGATGATGTCACCAATAATATACCTAGATTAGCCATGACTAGGGCTGCCATTTCGAATTTCGCCAAACCCGGACAAATATTTTAAAAAACCCGGACATTTGGCGTAAATCGCATTTTTTCCCCGGACGAGTCCGATTTTTTTTGTTTAACAAAACAAGACCTAATTTTTAATATTACCATATTACTTAAATTCAATGAGGTCCTTCCTTACATGAAAAGTCAGGGCCGTCTCTAGCTCATGTAGTACCTAGTATTGAAAGATTGTGACTTAATGTATTTCGAAGGTCATAATTAAGAAAGCTCATATGGAAACTAGGAGTTGATAGGTTAGACAAAAAAATGTTGAAAAATACAAACAACTGTAAAGTGAAGTCGCCGCAAGCGCAGCGCGAAATTTTTCGAGTTTTGGGTCACTAAAGCACCTAAACTTAAGCGCAAAATTTTTTGAATATTGGGATATTAAAGTAGCTAAACGTAAAAAAAGATGTGTTAAGAAAAGAAGCCGCGAGCGAAGCGAGCGCGAAAATTTTGGAGTTTTGGGACACTTCGACTTCTGCATTATTAGGCGCCCGGGTTATTCGCATACCCAGGCACCATAGGTTAAGATGGCCCTATGAAAAATGTCCGGGTTTTCCCCGGACACTTCTTGAAACCCCGCCCGGACGGCCCCCGGACGGCCTTCAAACGAGGACAAATCCGGGGAAACCCGGACGGATGGCAGCCCTAGCCATGACTAGAGATATTAGATTTGCATATAATGCTTAGCTATGCTTAAATGGTGAAGATAACTAAATTTCATGTGATATATTCATTCAATTAAAGAAATCTTATCTCTTTTGGCGTACGTATCATGGTGGAAGGAATTTTACCAATGAAAAAGATAAATTGTAATAGGTACCTATTGATTAATTGTAAGGTTAATGAAGGAAATGAATGGAAGTACGCACACTACAACGATCAAGTATTTAGCCGGTATGACCGACAGACCGACTGAAAACTTTTGATTGAATTCACGATTTTCTTTAAAAAAATTGTTCAACTATGTGCCGACTATTTAATAGAATATTAGTTCATTATTTAGTATTAAGTTATAAATTATTTAAAAAAATATTAGTAATTTCCTACACTTTCGTAGTCTCAGACCAGTCTTGACGTGGTGCTTTAATTTTCAATCAGCATACTGAAAAACGAGTAATGAGAATTCATTCGCATTTTATCAATGAACCGTGTTTTGATAGACTACTAGTTTTCATTCATAATTTTCACATGGGTAAGCGGATTCTAAAAACTTGGAAATTCGAGTAAATTCGGATGGCTAAGCCAAACATCCTGCGTTGTCTACATTTCTAGAGCATAAATAATACGTCATGTTCTAGTGAACTTAGCAGGTTTAGTATATGAATGAAGGTAAGAAACAGTAAAATTTCCATGAAGCCAACTAGAGGATATTTGGCTCAATCAATACCTACTGTGAAAATGAGAAAATTGTAGATCATCATCAGTCGTTTAGGGTGCGTCTACACTGTGTAAGTAGCTTGCGCATATTGAGGCATATGCGTAAGTTCCACGCATTTTGAAAACATGTGCGGATCCAGCGATTCGAGTATGAACTAAAGGACAATATCATTTGAAAAAGACTTTATAAGAACCGCGCCTTTTAGAGCGGACTTTTGAAGTAAAATATCTTCCATGAGTGAGTATGGACACCTACCACGGTACCGATGTCAATCGCTTGTTTATATACTTATGTATATTTTTAGCCATAAAGTTCTTTGACCTATCACATTATTATGATCGCAAAGACACTTCCTCTGTAGATAGATACTAGATTTGAGCGTGCGTGAGCGCAATACAAACGTCAAAATGCTTAAACGTTTGGCGATTTAAGAATAGGGCATATATTCTTCTAATGACATCACCTTTGGGTATTATGACTAGCTCAAACTTAATAATCCTTACTTAATATTATCACTGCGATAGTAACTTTGTCTGTCACGCTTTCACACCAAAACTATTGAACCGATTTGAATGGAAGTTGATGAACATGAATTACAGTTGAAGCACGAATTTCTATTCAACCTATTAGGCTATGGTGTAAACATGTAATTTAAAGCCTGAGAAATTACATAGGCTACTTTTTATCTAGCTGCTGGAAGAACTTCCCTCGGAAAGCGATTAGCACTGAGGGGGAACAGCGAGTAAGTATAGACTCAGTAAGTACTACTTTTTTTTTCAGTGAACTAGTTGCTCTATGGAAATTAATTTCATGGTAGTTTTTAGATCCAAGATAGGTTGTTTTTTGACTTATTTTTAATCTCATCCGTGCTTACTTAGCTAGAACCATCAGTATAAGAATGACTAGGTTATTTATAATCGTTATGTATTGATAACAACCGGTGCATAGCTGTGTTTAGTTGTTGTTACTACTATTGCAAGAATTGCTGAAATTAGACCTAATGAGTTAGTTCTTAGTAAACATACAAAAATGCATGCGCAAACATAGAGCTGCATTCTATATTCCGTCACTAGCCCGATGGGACGGCAATCCGACACGACCGGAGGGAGATCAGGCGTAGGACCGACATTTACGTGCTCTCCGATGCACGGGTGTCTCAATCACCAACTTCCAGTCTCCGAGTTGCTTCGTAAAAATTCTTGGAACTTAGGAATCGAGCAGTGGTGTTATGCGACTTCTAGACATTGTCTTTCAGTGTTCGTCTGACTGTCACACATGCCAATTCTTTTTATATCGTTTGTTTACTCGAAAAGTGTCGACGTTGCTTATGAACCAATAAATAAATAGACGAAGCAGTCAAAATACAAAATTAACCAAATATAAGAGCGTTGACATTGAATTATTGAAACTTTTTGTCCTCAAAAGTGAGGAAAAAGTTGGACAACGCAGACGATTGACGTTCGTAATGGTTTAGTGATAAGTTGCGGAAAAACTTGCTGAAGCCATATGTGCCTGACTCATTGGAGATAGGACTACTACATGACCACAAGTCAATTAGTAACCTCATTCATTTAGGTTTAAAGTTTGGACGTAGATGATGAAGCAGGGAAATTGGACTTTGGACTTTGATACTTGACTTTGTTTCGGTGTTTCTTCTTAAGTTAGTCAGATGGGAAATGACGGTCTCATCAAAGTTTAAGGAATGTTGGCGTACTAATGTGTTATTAATTTATCGACAGATAAAATTGGAACGGTCAAAGTAGGGTAGTCTGGGGTGTATTTTGTGTCACTTCTTGTTCCCAGTAATAACACTTAGGAAGTGGTGAAGGGTTGGTGTTTCGGGGACTGTCTCTTATTTACGAAAAGCGCCGATTTTCTGCCTATTGAACAAACGCTTTTTGATTTTGCTTTACGAATTTTAGAATACTTTTCCATACCGAACTTTAGCCTTGAGTCCACTTCATGAAATGATTAATTTATGTAACTCAAATGCTTTGATAATTGTAATCTAGAGGTACAATTGCAGATTTAATTATTGTAGGCTAATCACTCTTCTTTATCATTAGATTGCTTGACAGTGACAGCTAGCTGAGTCACTTTGACAAGTGAATTACTTCAAAACAAATCTATTTATTGATGTGTTCCGAGTTACGTTTTCTGAATATCCATCCATCTTTCGAGCCTTTTCCCAACTTAGTTCGGCGGAGCGACTGCCTTTCTGAAACACTCAACCCAGTTATCCGGGCAACCCAGTACCCCTTGGTAAGACTGGTTGTCAGATTTACCGGCCTCTGAATACTTGTTGTGACTGCCAAAGATGTTCAATGACAGTTACCTTTTCTGAATATGGACAACATGTAATCATTGGGCCAACACGAAAGCCTAACTTATGTAACCGTCTTAAATAAAACGACTTTTACGGTTTTATCGCGGTTATATTAATATTATTTAATCCCGACTAGGGCTGCCATCTCGAATTTCGCCAAACCCGGACAAACATTAAAAATACCCGGACATTTGGCGTAAATCGCATTTTTTCCCCGAACGAGCATGATTTTTTTTAAACAAAATAATACCTAATTTGTAATCCATTTAATATTAACATATACTTAAATTCAATGAGGTGCTTCCTTACATGAAAAGTGTCCGGGTTTTTCCCGGACACTTCTTGAAACCCCGCCCGGACGGCCCCCGGACGGCCTCCAAACGAGGACAAATCCGGGGAAACCCGGACGGATGGCAGCCCTAATCTCGAAGTACGTATGGTGGGCGTGACCAAAACGATCAGTTACAAAACTAACGGTTTTCTTGAGACATTTGTCGTAGATTTTTGGTTTTACAAAAATGGGCGGGTTCCAAATAAGGCGTAGCCAGTTCTTCGTACTCCGAACACCCGCATTTTGGCTACGCTACTTTCTTAGGAGATTCTCCGTTATGACATCTCCGATCGTCATTTGTTCTCCATGGTTAAAGCCTGTCTCACTCACTTTCTCATTAGTTATATTCGTTAGTATGGTCTGTTGTCTAAGTAATGTCTATGGGTAGGTGTTTAGGCATTGTGCCAACCTGTCAGATGTTACGAAGCATTGTTTATTTACTCATCTTCACGGCATTTTCTTGGAGAGGTACCATTTCATTTACAATTGTAATACGAGCTTGAGTGTATAGTGTAAGCACTTGCGTCTATAGTTCTGCCTGATTCCGCAATTCGTTTTCGAAATGCTTTTTTGAACTGGCTACTTTACGCCATTCGATGAAATCTCAAACTAAAAATTATGTATTCGGCTTATAAATCAGCACTTTTCTGTCACCACTTCCTATGTGATTTTACCTAACAAAAATAAATCAAAAGTTCACTATGCTCATCTTCGGGGTTACATAATACATATACTTAGTTGATTTAGCCGGCTTACAGTGTTAACACAAAAACTAATTTTTCATTTAGAATATCAACCATAAACCGATAAGTATTATTATAAAACCATTTTATAATACCTGTTAAAATAACCGTTTATTTTTCCATAATCCATACTGCTTATCATAGACGGCTATCACCGGTCGCTATGGACGGAACCTTCGAAATGTGTCGCCTTCGTCGCGAAAGCGGCCGGATGTCTGCGCGTACGCATCCGCGCTCTCGCATCGCTAATGTATTGTCAAACTTTTCTCTAGAGGATTTTTTTTGAATGAATTGTCCTCAAGTTTGAATATAGCGATAGTTTCAAGTTTCTATAAGGGGTTTAGGTATGTATAATTTGTCCCGGGTTCAGTGACAATATAAACTGCTGGTTTTTTTAACTATTTACTTTGAAAATTGAATGTAAAAAATCATAATAAACAGTTAAGGCCAGTGGTTTTAAGAAAACGTACGTTTACCTTGTCAGCTACAAAGGCTCAACCTTTGTTATTTTTAAAATGCTTTGTTTTTGCAATTAAACTATACAGTGTGTGTACAGAATTGCATACAAAAAAAACATAAATACATTGATTGATTTTTTTTTAAATTGACATTGATTGAACATTTTTTAAAAATTGCATATACTTAAGTACATATGTATAACTGACAACTGTCGCCAAATCCACCAATGCGATCCCACAAATAGTAAAACAATCACTCGTATAACAAAATTCTAACGTTACCGTAACCGACAGTAATGAGATGCCAGCGGTAATGAATGTGAGTAATTACTCTACCCCCCACGTCGAACATCCTTGCTGCAGCTAGGCAAACCACGTGCTGTGTATATTACAATACATTACACGTTTTCCAGGGAAAACACAGAATACGTTTATTTATCTGACACTTTGTGATACGTGGAGTTTATCTTTTAGTTGTTGGTTAAGTATTTTGTGTGATATCTGTGGACTGTGAGAACTAAGCTTACCTGGGTAAAAAGGGGCCTATGTATCTTTTCGATAGCCCCGGATAAAAAAATATATTTTTCGACAAATGGGCTATCTAAGTATGTTTTACCTACAATTTTTTTTTGCTTTCAACCAACTCTTTAGCTTCACAATGCAGGTACCTATAGATATACTTACATATAGATTTTAGAATTGAGATTTGAAATTCTGACTTGCAAATGAAAATGCGTGTTTTTGCTCCTGACACAAAATCCCTACATTTGATGAGTTTAATCGAACTTAATTTTGAAGAGTAGGTTATTTATGTAAAAATAAATAATATTTCGTTTATTATGGGTTTATTTTGTAGGTAAATTAATACATATATAACAATATGCAAAAACCACTTCAATTTCATAATAATGTTATCATCGCAGGTGGCCATTGAGTTTTTCAATAAAACAAAATTTTCAATTATTATTTTAAATAATTGTTTTCCTTCCTTACCAGTTCAAACCGGTTTACAATGAAATGTTTTAACCGCAATATTTTTTTCTAGTTAGATTAAGTACTTTGTGTAACAATAAGTCACTGTTTTAGTACATATATTATTTACTTTATACATAACTTTCCCTGTTTCCCTGTAGGTCATTGATATACAAAAGTGCTGTAGGTATTATGTTTTTGAGAATGAGTTTCCCAGATTTCCTATTTCAAGAAAACAAAAATTATGAATATATAATAATAATATTAAAATATATGAATTTTAACGGAAAATAAGGGCATTCTCCACAAATGGTTCTAAAAAGTGACTTTTAATTGTACGGCAATTAATTTTAATATCTCACTTATGTTAATTATACAAGTGCAGAGTTTGTTTGTTAGCTTGAACACGACATCCGCAGGAGTAGACTCACTGAAAAATTATTTCAGTGTTAGATGGCCCAATTGTCTTGGAAGGCTATTCATAGACTATTTTTTTATTTGAAGCGCGAATTGTGTAAACGAGGGAGTGAAAACGCTGGCAGAAGCTAGTCTTCCTTATAAGACAGATACAAGGCTCGCGAAGTGATAACCACCTAATATTGATTTATATCTCTATAATATTAGGTGTTTATCACACCATCTTTTTATATACTTAAGATTTATAAAAAAAGGCTTAAGATATTAAGGCTGCTGAAATACATAATTACTGAATAGGTAGGTACTTAATAACAAAATACATAATTATTGATAAGTAACTGATAGTTTATTTAGTCTTGTGCAAAAATTAAACCCGGTACGAGTGGAACTCTACTTCAAGGCTGAACGTTTCCGTCTGATGAAGGCCAGGCTCCGACCAACACTGCTCCAAACCATGACAGGATCTGAAACGTTCCAGTCAAATTTGGAGAACCGATTTGCCGCCGTGGAAACCACAACAGACGTTAACCAGAACCACGAAAATGTGGTTCGGATCCTCAGGGAGGAAGGTTCGAGATTCTGTAACATGCAGCGTAAGGGCAAGAAATCAAAGCTTTCGGAAGAGACATTAGGGCTTATGAAGAGACGACGTGAAAACCCACCTGTCACTTCGTCAGCTAAGCGGGCTCTAAACCAAGAGATCAACAAGCACGTACGACGCGACCTCCGGTGCTCCAATACTCTTGACATTGAAAGAGCAATTGAGCTGAATCGGGGGTCAAAGGTGTTCGTACAATCTCTTGGAAGAAGCCACTTGACGAAGCTGACCACAACAAGTGGAGAAGTCGTTTCTTCGGTGCCGGCAGTCCTTTCGGAAGTGGAAAATTTCTATGGCCGGTTATACGCATCGCATGCATCTCGACCTGATCCCGGAAATGAGGACTCTAGAGCCACATTAACGCGCCATTTCACCGAAGACCTGCCAGAAGTCAGCAGTGGCGAAATCGAGATCGCTCTGAGACAGCTCAAAAATGGAAAAGCCCCTGGCGAGGATGGCATTACAACAGAGCTATTAAAAGCAGGAGGAAAGCCCGTACTGGGGGAGCTCCAGAAGCTTTTTAATGCCGTCCTGTTTGAAGGGAGAACTCCAGAGGCGTGGAGTAGGAGTGTTGTCATCCTGTTCTTCAAAAAGGGAGACAAAACCCAGTTGAAGAACTATCGACCCATTTCCCTCCTAAGCCACGTCTATAAGCTGTTCTCAAGAGTGATCACGAACCGACTTGCGCGAAGACTCGACGAATTCCAACCACCGGAGCAGGCTGGGTTTCGGAGCGGATACGGCACCATAGACCACATCCACACAGTGCGGCAGATTATACAGAAGACCGAAGAGTATAATCAGCCCCTGTGTCTAGCATTTGTGGACTATGAGAAGGCCTTTGACTCGGTTGAAATCTGGTCTGTTCTGGAGTCCCTGCAGCGTTGTCAAGTAGATTGGCGATACATCCAAGTGATGAGATGTCTCTACGAAGCCGCTACAATGTCCGTCCAAGTACAAAATCAGCAAACAAGGCCCATACCGTTGCATCGAGGAGTGAGACAAGGGGATGTTATTTCCCCGAAACTGTTCACTAATGCAATGGAGGATATGTTCAAGACGCTGAACTGGAAAGGACGTGGCATCAACATCAATGGCGAACACATCTCTCACTTGCGATTTGCTGACGATATCGTCATCATGGCAGAAACGCTGCAGGACCTACAACAAATGCTGAACGACCTGGCTGAATCTTCTCTACGCATCGGCCTACGGATGAACTTGGACAAAACCAAGGTCATGTTCAATGAACATGTTCTACCGGAACCGATTGCGATACACGGCGCCGTTCTCGAAGTTGTTCGGAAATATGTATACCTCGGGCAGACATTGCAGTTAGGTAGAAACAACTTTGAGGACGAGGTGAATAGGAGAATTCAGTTGGGTTGGGCTGCATTTGGGAAGCTACGTCGAGTCCTAACATCGTCGATCCCACAGTGCCTAAAGACGAAAGTCTTCAATCAGTGCGTCCTACCTGTCATGACTTACGGAGCCGAAACGTGGACACTGACGGTACGGCTGGTCCACAAGTTTAAAGTCGCTCAGCGGGCTATGGAAAGGGCTATGCTTGGCATTTCTCTGAGGGATCGCATCAGAAATGAGGTAATCCGTCAGAGAACCAAGGTCATCGACATAGCCCACCGAATCAGCAAGCTGAAGTGGCAGTGGGCTGGCCATATTAGCCGAAGAACCGATAACCGTTGGGGTAAACGAGTTCTAGAGTGGAGACCACGCCTCGGCAAGCGTAGTGTAGGACGTCCTCAGGCACGGTGGAGTGATGACTTGCGCAAGACGGCTGGCAGGAGCTGGATGCGAGTAGCCGAAAATCGATCTCAGTGGCGTGCACTTGGAGAGGCCTATGTCCAGCAGTGGACTGCGATAGGCTGATGATGATGATGATGATGATGATGACGAGTGGAACTGACCGGGGTCCTTTTTCGAACATCGAAGTCAGTATAGTTTAGTAAAATCAGTATAGTTTTAAGTCTTCAATTTTCAGTTGTTTGAAATCATAGCGTCTGCATAGATGGTGCATATTAGATATAGCTACCATATAGCATTTACACTACGGGCGATGTACCTATCTGCCTTGGTGTACCTCAACATCAAATCTACGGTCCAACAGGTAACTTCACACTTCATTGTTGTACACACTGTACAATAATTGCAAAAACGTACACCATGATTGCTTAGTCGCAGTAGGATTTCAACTTTAGCTCTTGAGTCTTACCTACCTAAATCAAAACACTACCATCCGAAAGCAAAACGAGCCATTTCTTCTTCTTGGCATCTTGCACCATACACTCGAGCACCCAACCTTTCATATCTTACAACACAAACCTCGATGCTCCCAACGTGCCAAACTCTGCCCCTCTCTCACATCCTCTGCCAACTTTCCACCTGAATCATCCACCAGGTGGCGATCAATTAGCAATCGATAATGATCAGCTGGTTGCGCATACGCCGATTAACATTCCTCTCGCTGACAGGTCCTCTGACAATTAAGTAATTCGCTTTCCCTTATCGGTTAATGTCGCTTTTGTTATGTAATTGGGTTTTATTGTTGTTTAGAGTTAAATATAGAACAGAAAGTTGGATTGGATCTTGAGAAGGAATCGCTTAAGGTGGATTTCTATAACAGATCTTCAGTTGTTTTGCCATTACAGATTGAATTTTGACATTAACTTCACATAAATTCTAACTCCAAAGTATTCAGACGGATCGGTTGTAAGTAGAAATCGAGAGTAGGTAGGTATAGAGAACACGTAATATATTTGGAACTTGATATCCGAATTTTCAGATTGAGGGATTAAATAGAGCACATAACATGGCTCGATGGTGTCTAAACCTGTAAGACATATTAAGGATACTTTGTAAATACTTTTATTAAACATTATCTATGTTACTTACATTTTCTAATAATTCCGTGTTATTTCAATTAACCTTTTTACATATCGTCTTCTTTTCACGAAGACATCTTGGTTGGATCAAAGATGGTCGGTGACACTCTTCGTCAATCTCCGTCAATCTTCGGGCGCATTCGGGCTGACGATCTGACCCGGCGACTGTAGGTCCCTATGAATATGCAATCATATCTATAGGATGTGTCGTACCTAATCACATTAAATCCTATCACATATACTAATATGATATTGAATGGCGAAAAGTAAAAAAAATAACCGAATACATTCAGTGGTTTGGCCACAGGAGTTATTTTTCGTTTTCATAATTTACAACATCATGTGTACAGCAGAGATAAAGTTAGGGGTATCGAATGTTTTGACCAGTTGACAGCTGTCAGTTTTCAAGACAGAATTTCCGTTGTTTGTACTGCTTGACTCTTAAAGGGTGTTTTAATTCTCGCACATTTTTATTATATTTATTTTGTTCGAAAAAAAAATATTTTTTTTTTGTATTTTTATTTGTGTTAATCGACATATATGTATTAACCAATACATACACGTATTAAAGTTAATGTGATTAGGTATGAAACATCCGATATATTACCTACGTCTTATAATGATAGTAATGATATGAAGATCCACCTATTACCTACTACACTTTGATAACACACTGATTAGGCATGGACTTTGTAACACGGTACAAAGATTAATTGTCTAATTCTCTGAAAAATACTAAGTATATCCGTATTTTTTTTGAACTTTTTTCCGCAAGCGATTCTATCGAAACTGTTGATCGCAATTGATTAAAGTCCAATATCTTAATCTGATGTAAGTAGGTATTATTTTCAAAATCCGTTTTGAAGTATTTGTCTTCATCATCATCCTCCGAGCCTTGTTCCCAACTATGTTGGGGTCGGTTTCCAGTCTAACCGGATTCAGCTGAGTACCAGTGCTTTACAAGAAGAGACTGCCTATCTGACCTCAACCCAGTATTTGAAGTATTTGTCCTAAAGAGTAAAAAACATTCACACATCCAAATTCTTACGATTACAATTAGTGTGTTTGTCATGAGTGTTGGTGTCTATGTTTTTTCAAGTAGGTATACAGTAAACCCCCCTAATTGTTTTCAGAATTAATTTTGAAAAAGCGGAGAGTTCGCAAAAACACATACCTAATTACCAGCTCTTGTAAATATAGACCTAATTTACACGATGTACCTAATCTGATTTTGAAAACCATAGGCTACAAGCTATATACATACGCGGTCTTTCCTAATATTCTACCAATCTGAGGTTTTGTTTCCTAGAGATTGGACAAGGACATTCCTTGTTTGAAGCTAATGTCAAAATCAACAGATTGAATATTGGAAACGACCGTTAATCTCTTCTAAGTTAACTGTATCACGAACAAAGTTGTTTTTTTAACACAATTGTAACAGTTTCCTTCAGTTTCCAGTTACCGTGACCCCCGTGAATCGATTGACATTCAGCTTAACATATAATTATGACTTTGCATATATGTTGCGCTGATATATATAATTGTGTACTGTATATATGTTACGACAATCATTTAATTGTGGCGATTAATTGTTCTAGAGTTTTTGTTGTTTTTGATTGGCTGATTTTGAGACTGATTGGCAAGTTTTCGTATTAGGAAACTTTTTTACATTCTTATTATTCAACCCTGATTGGTGGGGAGACTTGAAGGATCGAGAGTGAAAATGAGGAGGTTTTTGCCCAGAACTGGGACAATTACAGGCTTAGAAAAAAAATACTGTGAGTGTAGTTTGTAATTTAGTTTACTGAGGATGAAGCCAAGTATTGTGAGATAAACAAGATGAAAAAAACAAGGTTGTATATTCTATAGGAAGGGTAAAAACAGAAGCAGGAAATATCATTGATATTTTTGGGCTTACGATATAGACAGTGATTAAGAATTGCTGATAGAATTAGCCAATCTACACCTACTAACTAAAATGCGACAAGTTGGTATTTCAGTCAGTATCCTTGAAAACGACAGCTTTCAGGAAAAACAAATGACAACGACATATTTAAACGCGGAAAGTAAATACTCTTAAGATGAGGCAAACAAAGCAAAAAGGTCACTGTCATATAACCTGACCTCAATCGACACCCACGACACTCAACGATGTTCTATTTTTTAAACTCACCACAAAATCTGACCACCTTCTGACGTCACGGGTGACCCAAAACGGACTCCAGAACTGCTATCAAGGCATTAGTCATTAGCACAGTGGTTCAGTCGTGGGAAATACCAGTATTTAGCGATTACATCCAGTGAGTGATTCTAGCAATATGTACAATGCGAGATCACAATACGTCATTCTTAGAAGCGTTGAAACTTCGTCTTAAGGAGATGCGGTGAAGGTGGTTCGTGGTAATCCTTTTGATGTTTCACACGGTTTTAATGATGAGTTTGGATTTTTTGAGAGAAAAGAGTAGGAAAGGAGTGTTGATCAAAAGTTTGTAGTGCTCGGGACATGCCTATGTAGACTCAATCAAATCAAATAGGGCAAATTAAAGTAAGTAAATCAAATTCTTTGCCAAAATTTAGGCCTGTCTGTGGACCCAACCAAGTGCCTTTTTAATTCTGGAAAGCGTCTGTGGGTCTTCAGTGTTTATGTAATGAGATGTTTACGAAGGCAGGCCTTAATACTACTGAAATTTTGAGATGAGAGTGCGATTGATTTAATTAGCAGGTTCATTTTGGCAATATTGCCAAGCTAATTTAAACCTTACCACATATGTAATTAGACACAAAAAATCTAAAGAGTAGGTACTACAGTTCTCGGTCTCTTTATTGCCATTTTTGTCTACTCAGCAAGGTCGTATTGCCTGCAAATCTCAGCGCACCTTTGGACTTGAACCAGTAGTAAGTGTCAGGTATACAAGAAAGCAGATAAACTATTGTATACTGTAGTAAACACGTGTATAAGATATTTCTCACGGTAACTGTTTACCGGAATGTGTGAGATGATCTGCGTTAGGGCTGGCACTAGCAGATTAGAGTTGAATCCAAATTGATTACTTTTTTGTAGCATATCTACGCTCGAAATGTTTATTTGCATGCTAAGGTATTTAAGACGTTCTTATTATATAATGATTATCCCACGAGTATAACATATAATAATATTTTAATTTTCCTCATGATTTTTTTTCATCTATAATTATTGTTTTTATTGAATTCATATTTACATTTACCCAAAAACTATTCTTTTATCAAACGTAAAACTAAAAATATGAAACTAACAGGCATCAAAAAAATCGTCCCCATCGCTGTCGACTGGGTGCGTGCCCAAGAGGCTGGCAGGATTATGAATCGCTCTATACATATGTATATTGAATATGGAATGTAAGTGTCACCTGAATTTAAGTAGCCAAAGTTCCTAATAAAAAATATATATCTACCTGAGTAACAGTAAAAATAACGTAGGTCTCTCTCTGTGTTCCAAAGCCTATGATACAATAATTATGATATGGTTTGATAAATAAACCTTCTCAATAAGATATTTATTTGATAGATAAATAATAAATCAGACAGACTTAATAGATAAGTCTAGATAAGATAGTAACGGAAATAAGTTTGACTAAACGATTTGGTTTTTTCTAATTAATTTAACTGTTTTTTTCTTGGGAATTTGATTTAGTCATGTAATGATAAAAATGAAACAAATTATCTTAATTATGTATTAACCTCATTTGTAGTTGAAAGAAGTTTTCCTTCTTTAAATATACCTACTAGATTCTGCTAACGGTTACACCCGCGTCTTGTGGGAACTGCCACGCGCACCCGGGTTAGATCAACCTATAGCCACTTATTACTTAATAGTTACTCTATAACCTTCCTCGATAAAAGGACTTTCAAACACTACATTATTGTTTTCAAATAATGCAGTGATTGTGTCAACCAGTAGTTCTTAAGCTAAGTTTACGATCCACTGGACGTGATGTAGGCAGAGGCTACCTATTCTGAGTTTATGTTACAACCTTTTACAAACACCTGTAGAGGTAGAACAGGACTTAGTTTTAACTAGCTTTTGCCAGCGGTTATACCCACATCCCCTAGGAACCTCTGCACGAACCCGGATAAAAAGCCTATGGCACTCCTCGATCAATAGGCTGTCTAACACTGAAGGCATTTTTCAAATCGGACCAGTGGTTCCTGAGTTTGGGCACGTTCATAAAAACAAACTCTTCAGCTTTGTAATATTAGTATAGATCCATAACGAACATACAGACATACAAACATACAGACAGACAGACAAAGATTTTACTGGTTATTTTGGAAATATATTTCATGTACAGAATTGACCTCTCTACAGATTTATTATAAGTATAGATTTTAAATAGTGGCAACCCTAATTTAGTGCAGAATCAACGAGCGGCCAGTACAGACGTGCACCTGAGCTCGAAGCTATGTAAACATACACACTATGATCATGTACCTATTCTATTGTGTTACATTTTAGTAGAAACTATTTACTACTTATAGACGATGGGTGCCCAAAACTGACAGCTATCCTCGATATCCTCGAAACGTTACTTAACTTTAAGTTATCGTAATCTTATAATGTGTGAGTGAGATACTTAGAATGGTGTACGAATAGCCTTAAAATTAAGAGGGATTTCAGCATCTCCAAAAATTCAGCAATGTCCTCATCATGAGGCTTTCCATGAACATCAAGAGCTTTCATCGGCTCACTCTTAGGTCAGCTTATCTATCTTGGGGTTCACAGTTAACTGGGAACTGACTGCTACTTCGAATAAGTGACTCATGGATATTGGCCCTAATTCTCATTGCATTTTTTCCTGATTCAATCATACGGTCATCCAGGAAGCATCTAGGATACTGATCCTAGATGCTTCCACACAGAATGCTGTACCAGTATTGTAAGGGGGATCTGGGATTTGATTTCCGTCTTACTAGCTTAAAATCCAAAAAATAATAAAGCATTCCTTTGCTTTTGAAAAAAAATGTATCAAGTCGCTTAAATACCGGTAGCACCATTCAATAATTTTCTCCACAATTAATTAAAGTTTAATCTTCACACAACACGAGCAATAAACAAAGCAATGAACGCTAAGTATAAACAAATAAACAAAAGAACAATTATCTCTCATTTGACGTCGTGCGCGTGCGTCGTACAGCGGTAGTGTACGACAAACTTATCTTCAAACCTCAGCTAAAGAAAAATGAACCTTATATCGTAGACATAAGGCGGTAGTAACATGTATGACTAAGTTGGTATTCGTGCATAGATGGGCACGCAGGCTGCTAACGACCAATGACCGCGCTTTCACTGTCGTCCATCTTGCGGTATGATTTTGATTTTAAAATTGGAACGCCCAACGGTTTTTGTGCATGATTAGAATTATTGATTTTTGGTTAAGAGAATGTCGGTACATGATTTTAAAAATTGCACATACACATGGCCAAGACAGAATTTAAATATTGTCACTCTCACATTCGCTCGCGGCTCCCGTACCCGGATGAATGATGAATATAGCATATGTCACCCGAGGACAGTGTATAGCTTCCTAGCAGTGAAAGAAAGTTCATTTTCATGTTCAGTACTTTCAGAGCCTTTAGGCTGTAAACTAAAAAATCCTCTTTATAATATGATAAGTTTAATGAAATGAAATGAAATCGTTTATTTTGCAAGTTGGACATTACATCACTTTTACACGTCATTTTAAGAACGCTGGGGTTGACATTTCCTAATTGACTGATCCCTGAGAAGAAACGCCGAAACAAACTCAAGGGTCATAGTCTCTTTTAAAGTCCAAACATGTTATAAATTGAATAATATTATATGTGAGTGTCACCATGTACACCAAGCCACCACACATTTCAAGACAAGACATCCTCAACAGATAAAAATCAAACAAAACAATAAGAAAACTACACATAACAAGCAAACAATAATCTTCAAAACTATCACTTTCAGTACTATAAAGATACCCGTAGTGAAACAAAGCATAGCAGGTATAAATAATAAAAAGCGTCGGAGTAACTGCGCGGGCGCTGTTTCGATCTCAGGCTTACTGGCGTGACGGAATCGTTTACACATAGCTACGTATGCACGGGTTAAGTAGGCTGTTATAGTTGTTATGTAGTGCGGATTAGATATATAATAATATTGGTCATTTTTTTTGTGCCGTTCCATCATTATTTTGTGTAGGGGTCAGTTGAAATACGGTGCGCTTTGCAGGGTCAATTAGAAGTGGAGTCCGATGATTTTGTGCACCTTTGACAGTTATTTGCCAGAAATGTAGAGAACTTAGGGGTGTAATAGAAACGGTAATCATTTTCTGAGGATTAGACAGGTTCTCGCTCCATGTAAAACATTGGTGACTGAATGCGATTGAAATACATAGACGGTCTTTTTCAAAATGTAAATCAAAGATTAAACTTTTTTTAGCCTTAGCTGCTTACACCTAAAGGAAAAAAAATCCAAGTCGGACCAAACGAACTCTTCTCTCTGCACTTAGGGAGTTCAAATAGACGAACTATTCAGCTGCATATTTTTTTAATTCTATCAATTTTCTCTGGGAATCCTGTCTCAGGTCCTGGATCAGGTTTTCCCAGTAGATACCATGAACAAAGTAAATGATCTAACAGCACCGGTTGAAGATAATAAATCAGTGGTCAGTGAAGCGGCTGATGTGGAAACGTCGGCTGAACACGAAATGTCGTGAAAAAATCGTGTCGTTTTCGTAACGAGCGCCCGCGCACCTAGTCGATGTCAGTGATTTGTTTTGGGTTGCCAGGTTTGAAGAAATAAAACACCGTTTTTATTATTAAATGGGTTTTTTTGCAAGTTCTAAACCTTGAGATAGATTGCATTTATTTACTATAGATTTTAAATGATTTTATTTAATTTTGAAATCTTGCTACGAATATCGTAGCCACGTAGCTGGTTTTCCGTCGTACATTTCAAATATTTTTTTAGTTAATAATTAAATGTTTTTTGGGCTTACTGATTGTTGTTCCCAACTTCAATCCAATCCATCTTCTATTCTGCTTACTGAACGGCCTTTAAAGATTGGGAATGAATAAATCATCAGGTCTTGTTTATATATAGTTAATTACTTCAAACGTTTTTTTTTCAATAACCTAAAGAAAAACAAAATTTTATAAAATAATTTCCCGTATTATATTTTCCATATTTTCCCATAAACAGGGGTAATTTCCCCCCACTGTGAACACGTTATGGCCGCTCGGGTGAAGATATGGCGCGCTACAATCAGGATGCGCTCGCGACACGCAAGCGCTGCGCACACGCACTCTACGCAAACTATCACAGGTACATCATGTGATTGGGATAGTTTATTGGTTTGTTGGCTTTTATCATGGCAATTCGTACGTTCACTGATAACATAAACGTCAGTTTTCTTGAAACAGCTATAGTAAAAAATTAATAAAAAAAAACGTTTTAAATGTCGTCGGTGAAATTCGGTCGGGATTTTGATGAAAATTACTAGATTAAAATTGTAAATGTTTTGCGCAAGACTTCTTCACTTATAGAAAAAAAGTTGGTCTTAATACTTTAATTAAAACAAATTGCAAAATGTTTTCGTGGTACCTACGTAAGAGCGTTTTCACACTACCGTAGAAAAATCCACCGTAGTCGCGCGTGGCCACGTGGAAAATCCGAGCAGAAAATTCGCTTGTTGAAACGCTCTTTTACGCTTTTTATAGTCAGGCGTTCAAAGAGATTTCACACCGTTAAAAAAAGCAGCTGCTGAAACAATACACCTGAATGTTAATCAAAAACATATTTGTTATGTTTTCAATGAATTACGTATATAATGAAGGTCTATTTATAAGCGCAGAGGTCGAGGTGCGCAGTGACATCACGACAAGGTCTTGTTTCTGAATATGCATGTTTTCAGTATCTGTATTTGCTTTATTTTTTACATGTGTTTTTGACTTTATTTTTTGGGCCTAATTAAAACAGCTGTGCCTAAGACTGTATTTATATAGATATTTATACAAATCTACAAACAAAAACATTTAAAAAACCTATTTTAATAAACCCTAGTTAAATAAACTAATTAAATATAAAAATCTAGGCTTATTTGATTACTACTTATTTTTGAGAAAATGCACCCTATCTAAATCCTTTGAATTTCCCTAACTATGTAAATCAAGAAACTCTAAAAACTTTAGCTTAGTTTCTTGTTTTGACAGACGATGGTGGTTACTTCCAAATAACTAGTTCTATTTTTTGTCTATCATGAAATACATGCATGGTATGCTCCACTTATGCAATAAGGACTAATCAATCAATCAAATCTTTTAAAGATTATATAATTGTCATGTCATTTAGGTAAATGAAAAAAACAAGTGCCGGATATACCTAAATGAAGTTGCATTGTTACACGTCAGTCATATTTTATCATTGGCCGAAAACCCCAAATATAGCTATCAAATATCTGCATTGGAATGTACTAGCATATAAGGTACATTTTGGCTAAATAACTTATTTATCTCTCGGCCTCAATTATCTACAGGATTCATATCTTTCAACTGGCCTGCTCCGTCAACTATTTTTAACCAATCTTAATACTTATTTTGTGTTCAATACGGCTATCAGATAATGGACAGAAAATATTTTGGTAAGACACAGTCATTATCATCGATATAAGATCGAGGTATTATTGACGAATTACCAAAATCGATAAGATAAAGAATCGAGAACAAACAGTTTTGTGCTATGAAATCACGCATTCTTGAGTACCTACCTTTGTAGGTACTTGGTAACATTATCTATATTTAGTAATAGGTATTTTTGTGACTGTTCAGAAAATGATACATTATTGTCATTGGGAGCAAAGGAATATTGACATTTTCAAAAAGTCATGTTAAAAGAATAGGGAGTCAAAAACCAATATACTTTCAAAGACCTTGAGGTTTCTTTAAAGTAATAGGTAAATGATACTTTTTTACGGGTCAATCACTCACTTCTTGTGAGATGACGGCAGATAGAAGAGTGTGGTAGAAGAAAACTTGCTTCCACAAATAAAATTGGAAAAGCGCACAAGGATGATAAAATTTCAATCACCAAAAATGCTCCTTTTGCAAGATTTATTTTCTAATTTGAGCGAAAATATGCAAGATTGCTGACACCCCTGATTTTCCTACCAAATATTTCTTCCTTTTCTCAAGATTTTCTTTCCCAAATACGTATTATTTAACACTTAATAACAGGTATCAATATATAGTTAATTCCGTGACGTAGACGGGTCACCTGTCTGGCCAGTCGCGACCGACCCGAGCATTTGAATACAATGCGTGCGCGCAGCCGAGCTATGGTGGCCGACACTCGACTTGATATGTTGTTTACGTATAAATCGCTCGAATTCATTAAGAGTAGAGAATTTAATGCATAATGAGAGTCTATGTACCTCTATAATATCTTCGTATCTTCTAGTTTTAGAAACTTTCATAAAGTAGCTTGAAGCCTGGAAGTTGGTGATTGACACACCCGTGCATCGGAGAGCACGTAAATGTCGGTCCTGCGTCTGATCTCTCTCTGGTCGTGTCGGATTGTCGACCCATCGGGCTGAGAGTGAGGGTATACATCACTGGTTGCATACTAACTGTTAAGTTTCACCAAGATCAGTTCAGTAGTTTTGCGTGAAAGAGTAGCAGGATCTACACATCCAATTTTATCATATTTATTAGTGTGATCTGATGTGGTCTGATGTGGTGTTTTATTGGTTTTAGAGTTACAGAAATTGGCTTAAAATTGAAAGAACGATATATATACCTTATTTATGATACATTAATCATGATGTTGATCGATATTTTTACCGAATTATCTATGTCCACGTGTAAAAAATTCTAAAAGTTCATTGCTCTAATAAAGTAATTCGATATCTTGACAAATGACGATCACATTAAAAGCATGCGGTGCTAATCTACGAGTGTCTACTTCTTTTGCTTTTCAGTCGTTAATGGAAGGGATTTTTTTTTTGTTGTTCAGCATTGGCTATACTTACAACGGTCTTGTGGGTTGACGAAATAATATAACTTTATAGTCTAGTCTTACATACCTTACTATACTACTTACATACTTAAAATGATTAAGACAGTACCTTTGGCCAGAAATAATGAAAGATTTTTACAGGCAGTTATTTATTTATATAATAAGTTCGCACATTAGAAGAAAGAATAGAATAGGTAAATACATAGCTACATAAATAAAATATTTAATATTTTTTATTTTATATGCTGTCTTCCATTCTCAAGGAAATAAACAGAACAAACCGAGATAAAATTCGGTCAAGACATAAATTAACGCGGGCAAAACCACGCGAAGTAGCTAGTGTTACATAAAATATAATAACAAAGCTGGCGGTTAGCCGACACAAGAGTAAGTCGTCTGGATAATTGCATAAAGCCACTTTTCCACACGTTGCGTATTCGCTATGCAAATCTTATGCGCGCGCGCAGCTGAGAAGCGGCTGGGGTATAGGGCTGGCAGATGTGCAAATGTTGGTAATTATTAATTAATTTCGTCTTATTTATTAGGTTTGTTAATTTGCTATGAATTAGGTATTAAGAATGGTAAAAAAACGTGTTTAAAGGTGAAGTCAAGAAGGTGATGATATTTTGGTAAAAAATTAATCAGTGTTAGAAATATTTATGAACACATTATCCATGTAAAAACACTTTTCAATACTTCAACGACATTACGATCAGTTAAACTACATCAAGTTTTTTGTCTTTATTTCCCTAACTTTTATGTCTTCAAAAATATTGTTAGTTCGATACATTCACCGTAAAAAGTCGATATAAAAATATACATACTTAAAAAAACAATAAAGTAAAATATAAAGTGGCAGCCCTAGGTCGCGTCGCGCGCTCTACCTACCTCACATTAGTTGAACGATGAGTTATGCTATCGTTACAACATTTAATGAATAATTACAGTTTTTACACACCCTCTATTATTTCACATGGCTTTATTCAATAACTTCGTTTGTTCGTTATCACTTCCATTGTTTTTTGTATAATAATAATGGCGGTATAGCAAATTGTCGGCCACGGCGGCTGTTCTTGAAAAGACGACAGGTGGATAATATATAGTTTTGAATAATGTCCATACTAATTGAAGGATGACTTTTACACGAGTTGTCAGAAGGCAGAAAGTCTGACTTCGGGTTGCCCGGGTAACTGGGTTGAGGAGAATACCGGGCAGTCGCTCGCGGCTCTGTGGACATAAAACAGCGGTTAGACTGGAAGCCGCCCTGGCTCAGTTGGGAAAAGGTTAGAGAGATAACTAACTTACTTTAGTACAATTTTAATACTCATCGATGAAGTTTGGCACTGAAATGAAATCAGCTACTTTTGTGTGATGGGAGTACTTGCCTTGTGTCGCGGGTGGAACCGCGGTTGGAAGCTAGTTCCTAATAAATCAAAATGAATAAATTTATCAAGATACAGTATGTAAGTGTGCGCACGCGATTCTCTTTCGTTTAATCGTTCCATTGGAGTGTGATTCCGGAGCTCTGAATTAGTTCACTTTGCTCAATCGCAGGAAGTTGAGACGTGAAATGTATAACAGAAAATTTAATGATTGATAGCCAGTACTGAATTTAGTAATACTGGTTGTTGTAGTCAATCAAAATAATATTTTTGTTCTAAACAAATCCAAACATATGTGTATTCTAAATATCTTGTTACTGACCCAAAGATAGAGTTGTGCTTTCATTGATTATATGATTTAGATACCACCATAAGCAAATGAATTAGCGACAATATTTTTTTGATGCACTAGTTCCTTTCACATCACTTTTACAATGCACAACTAATATTTTTTAATCCGTCGATGATTTCAGAGTCTCTTTCACAGCGTTTTTACACTGGCGGATTTCCACCCGGTTTTCAGGAGCGGACCGTACCATATCGAGGGTAAAAAACCAAGCGGTTAATCCGCTGATGGCATTATCAATAACAACAAAATACTTTATGTAAAATTGCTTTTTTTTTGCTAGCTTCACTTATTATTAGGTACTTTCTTATAACCTCGTTCTCGAGGAAACCTGGACTATAAAGTCTGAAATCACCAACCCCCATTGAGCAAGCGTGGTGATTAATGTTCAATCTTTCTCCGTGTGAGAGGAGGCCGCAGCCCGGCAGTGGGAGGATAAAAAGGCTATAACAGACTTCTTCTTCTTCTTAGCGTTTATCCCGTCTTGTGACGGGGTCCGCTTTCCGTATCTTCTTCCTCCACTTCGCTCTATCCTGAACATAATCTTCCTCTTCGAGTTCCCAGATTTTCATATCTTTCTTTAGGCTGTAACAGTGACTTTCTTTTAAAACTCAGTCAATATTGGCAATACAAGTTTTCTTTAACCGACAACCGAACTAAAATCAAGTTATGTATTGCGTTACATCCTGCGAGCATCGTGCTCCACTTTACGATCTAATGAGCATCGATCGGTTACAAAATAGTCATGAAATTCCTACTCAAGTGGCTGAGAATTTAATTATTAGTATCCTTTATTATCTGGCTTGTTTGTTGAGTAGGATTCATCAAAACTTCTATTGAAAAGAACTTTAGTTTTTACATCATTACTGACGGAGTGACGTATGGTTATAATGACGACATAATATACCCTGGATAGTTTTATAGCTCTATCAATGTATTACATTACATTAAGCAAGTTAACGGATATTTCAGGACTTCCAACATCATAATCATGATGATTTCCTACGAAGAAGGATTAGTTATCCTAAACCGAATTGGATTGCCGATTATGGAGTAACTTCGTACCAAGGTAGGCACCAACCATAAGATGACTTATTTCGGTGATATCAAATTAAATCTTCTTTGATCTAGCTTATTTTAGCTTTATTATCTGTAGAATTCTGGCTATTACTGAACAAACGATAGCACAATCAGACTCAACAACAGCCTCATTTTATGTAATTTCATCCATTTTCCATACCATCAAGAATATTTGCGTCTACTTAACATACATTACAAAAAGAGGTTTTCCCCGACAGCCTTAAAACCCTATCCAAGTGTGAAGCCTACCATTACAAAGAGCTACCCCATCCCATGTACTGAAAATCCATTTGAAATCCACCCCGAACAGACATGGAAGGGACGAGATTAACAAAATGGACTCTCCCGCCTCACCCCACCGTAGGAGCGCCGATCAATACCAACTCTAATCTCCACGGAATCTTGCGTCCTTGTCGCTCACGAGATGTAGATGAACTGGTCACATCCAGGATGGAAAGTCAACCTTGTGTCAAAGGTGTAGAGTTGGTTTTCTAACGGGGGAAGTAGCTAAGAGATTATGTACTGGGGTAATCTTTTAGGTATGTTGTGGTCTGCGGTTGTTAGGGATAGGTGTTTGAAAATGGAAGTACCTAAATGCATGTAAACGAGGTTATGAAATTATTTCCTCATTATAAAACTTCTAATCTGAGATACCCAGAAATGAGTGGGAGGCAAAGAAAATCGGTAGAGATAAGATAATAATCATAATACACTATCAAGTTATTTTTACAATGACTATGAGTGCGAACCTTAAACCGGGAATTCCCTTATCATAAATAAATGTGTTGAATTTTATCGAATAGGTACCTAGCTACGTATCTGTTTACTTTTCCAAATAATTGTGTTGTTTATACGTTGTAAAGCTTTGTTTACATGAAAAATGTGAAAAAATTTAAATACATTTTGTTACACTAGTTTTCCACCGGCAGTTTCACTAATTCTCGGATTAGTACAGAAAGAAGCCCTCTCCTCCCTCGAGAAATGAACCAAATAATTTTTCAAATCAGGCTTGTATATAGTTCTTGAGAGTACGTAATTCCCCTTAGACACGAAATCGAAAATCACAGGTGAAATCAAGTATAATATACTTTATCCTGAGAGAATAGGTAACTTCAATATCAATTAAACAAAAGCAACACAGCTGTGTAAAAACTCTTTTTGCTATACCTTCTTACTAATTTCTTATTATTTAAACTGACGACTATGATTGATGTTTATACTCATATCATATCTAGGCGGATACACTTCATGTCTAACTGTGCAGTTATGTATATAAATAGAATATCTGCTGATGATCTAACCGCTCATATTGGCAAATGCATTCCTAATTGAAGCCGTGATAAGAAAGGCAAGTCGCCAATGAATAATCTTTAGAAGTAAAACGTTTTATACACCTACTAAATTAATCACGAAATGTATTTCATACTTTTAGACATATTTGTCTAAAATGCAACTGTTGTCGGAAGCAAAGAATGGCATTATTCTAAAATCCAAATGACAGCCTGAAAAGTGTGAATATACCAAATTGTTTTATTAAATAGCTTTTCAATAAATTACACAAATCAATTGTCATTTTTATGAAGTAGCTAACTGTATCACGTGGTTTTATTGACGCCCCGGGAGAATCATTCTCCGCAACTGGGTAAAAAGTAGCCTATGTCATTTCTCAGGCTCTTCTTGACTATCAGTAGATCCCTAGTTTTGGCCTGAAAGCCCGTTCAAACTTCGTTACTTTCTCATTTATTGTTATATGTAGTAAGGATCAAAAACATAATTATTACATACAAAAACAAACCACATGTTCTTTGTTCAAATTACAAAAATGTAAATAAGTATGTAGAAAAGAGGTTTGTATACAATGTCTTTGTTCACCAAACTTCGCGCACGCAATTCTAACACTTATACTTTCTAAGAATAATATTATTATGTTGATATCAATCACTCATACGCGGGTTTATTAGATTGTTCGTGAGTCATAAAACTCTGATTCACAGTCCATCGAAAGATTAAGATCAAGATCATACAGTTCTTTTACATAAACTAGTTTAAACCAGCGGTTTTGCCTCGTCTCGTGGGACAGGAAAGTAGCTTCTCTCTTCTCTCAGTAAATGGGCTACCTAACACTGCTTTTTTTTCAAATTGGTCCCATATTCCTGAAATTAGCGCAAAAAACCGGCTCTTTAGCTTTATAAAATTAGTCATTATACATAGATAATAACGGTGTTCATATCCAGACTGTAGGATATATTAAGTCTGAATATATGAACGCACATTCTACCTAAAAATTGACCCAAGGACTTCATATGTAAGTATAGCAGCCGTAGATACATAATCATAAAACAGTCTATAGACCAGAGATGGTAGAAAATTATCATTCACCGCTGTCAAGCTAGACAACGTTCTTAATTCAAACATCTTTTTTTTCAATACTCATAAAAGGAGGTTCTCTTCATAAAAGTTTCTAACATTTTTCAAGCAGTACACAAGACACGTCTCAGTAGACTCACAAAGGAGCCGTCAGTGGGGTGAAGGGTCGAATATTAATTATCGCTGCCACCCCCCACCCCTGGGGGAGGGGGGAGCTCCTGAGACAGCGCCTGGCACCAATACTCCTGGTAGGGAGGGAGAAACTGTCTGTGGATTAAATGGATGGAGTTTTTGGGATAAATTATGTGCTTTCTTTGTGTTGAGTAGGTATATGGTTTGAAGGTATGTGTTTTGAGTTTTTTACAACATTACAGTGCAGCATAACAGTATGGTTTAGATTAGGTACCTAAGTATATTTTTATTCGTAATTTTGTTAGCATAAGTAATTTAGGTAGGTACATGAAAAAAACTGTTTTTGCAAAAACAACTGATCTTTCAAACAAAAAACTCAAATGTCTGTCTGTCAAGGAAATATTAACCGTCAAATCCGTAGCGGACCCCAATCGGGGTCTGAACATCAATGTCACCGTAAGCTCGGTTTAGACCCCAATTGGGGTCTGCGAATCAGTCATACACTTTCCTAATTATTTACGCTCATATTTATTTTCTTTCCAATCAAACCACATTTGTGAGTACTAAATAAAATAACTAAATAAATTTAAATTATTTTTACGCATTCAAACCTTTCATATTTAGCATCCCGTTAGAAATATTCCTTAAATAACCTTTTTAAAATCCAATCGTAATTACCGGGAATTCTGATCGAACTCGCCATGTTTGTTTACATTAGTTGTTTTTTTAAATTTGAAGACGCATAGACAAGATGGCGACGGTGATAGAAGTTTTGCATCGAATGATCCGATTCGTTAAAATAAAGAATCGATTTAATAATTTTATATTATAATATTACTAAATTGCACTTTTGTATAGGTACTTACCATAATCTGAAAATAAATTAGGAAAAGTAAAATGACTTAATTTATTTTGAAAAAAATGCTAGAAAATCAGTGGTAGAAAATACGTTGTAGCCGGAATAAAAAAAATCTTCGGTTTTTAGGGTTTCTGAAGACGGCAAATGAAGACTTATTTATTTCTTCGGGTGTTTTATGTGCAGGATTCCTGTAGACCTGCCAAACTTAATGGCGATTCGTTACTTCCAACTTTTTAACTGAGCGGCAAAGCTATTTGACGAGAGCCGTAGTTAGGTGTAGTTATCGCAAAATTTTATGACGATTTCATTGTTTGAAAGGGCAAATAGTTCGCTGTTCATCGAAAGCTGGTCCAAGATGGAAAGATGGCCGCCGCCGACTTATTTTTAACCGACTTCCCAAAAAGCGGAGGTTCTCAGTTCGACCGTTTTTTTTTGTATGTTTGTTACTCTCACGATTACTCAGCCATTTATTTATCGATTTTAATGATTCTTTTTTTGTTTGATAGCGTATACTTCCGAGGTGGTCCCGTTATCATCAGGTCAGGATCTGATGATGGAACCTTGAGAAATCGAGGGCGACTTTCGAAAGTTGCAGAAATACATAGGTTGAAATCTTATCACTCAGGTGTTTGCCTGGTAGCACTATTCAACAGTGAAGGTTTTGAGCTGAACTGATGATGGAGACCAGTGAAGTTCGAGGGAACTCGACAACTGAATATTTAAACTTTCTCGTGTTTGTGCTTATATTATTCGTATTTACGAGGCCTCTGCAACAGTGAAGGAGATGGAGACGAGAGAAGTTCGGTTGTCGAGATCCCTCGACCTTCTCTGGTCTTAGTCTTAGTCTTTACTGTTTCATAGTGTTATCAGACATACATCTGAGTGTCAAGTTATAACCTTATCTATGCTTACAATTTTCGAGAGTTGCCCTCGATTTCTCAAGGTTTCCATCATCAGATCCTGGACCTAATCACAAATATGGGGAATTTACCCTTTCGACCAAAAACAAACATCCAAATTGAGAACCACCTCCTTTTTGGGATTCGGTTAAAAATATTTGGTGACTTTAAAATCAATCAATTATTATTATTGTTTCTCATCATCAAATAAGTACATTACTTTGGTAGTTACAAATTGCATTATATTTCAGAACACCAGGCTTACCCTCATCATCATCATCAGCCTATCGCAGTCCACTGCTGGACATAAGCCTCTCCAAGTGCACGCCACTGAGATCGATTGAAGTAGGCTAAATACCTCTATGAGCAGGCTTACCCTCCGCCGAAACAAAAATCTTAGAATTGTTCAGAAATAATATAAGAATAAATTAAAATTCCGTAATAGGTAATAAAAATTCAATTAAAGTTAAAAATTATTACGAATGACGCAACACCAAAATAAATAATACATATAAAAATTTAATGCTAAAAACTTTCATAAAACTTAAATATCTTTTTTCTTAACAACAAAAACAAATTGAACCTATAATTTAAAATTAATAAATAAAATTGAAATAAGTTGCTATTAAAAAAAATATATAAAATTGGTATTCGATTATTTATAATAAATATCCGATTTGGTATCGAATGCACACCGATGATTGAAAAAAAAAATAAAACTCTATTCCAAACTCTACTTGTCTGTGACTTTGATCTTGTAAATATTGTTCATTTTTATTGTGTATTTTATGTGCTGATTTTTTAGTTATTGAACATAAATAAGTGCACGAAATGTATTGCAATGGATTGAAAATGTTATAAATATGACGTTTGTGTTGTGTTTGAGAAAGTGATGCGATTATTTATTGGTAAGTTTTCACCAAATTTGAAATGCCTAACTTTTCGATAGACTTAAAAACACCGTAATTATTATATTTTTCTGAATTAACTGACCCCATTTGACCTTTGCACGTTGTTGTCAAATAAGTGAGCTCTAAAGTTATAGATAAAATACTTCTAATCAGGCATTACGGACTTAGAATTCATGTGTTGAAAGTTAGTACAAATTTTTGACTTCCATGTCGCGATTCAAAATATCCCGCCGAATCAACGGTATAGTCATATGTCAAAATCTTGTCGAGCAGAGGGGTTAAATTTTATATTTCGTCTAGAAACAACACAAAATCCATAACCCACGAGATATACCATAGACTAAGATTCGACCAAGAAAATTCTGAACAAAGAAGTTTGTAACACAAAGAGTTTTTCATAGCTCGGAGGTGATGAGTCACGGCTTAGAAAAGGGTGTGGCTCCCATTCTCCCGCGTTACTGATGACTATGGCCTCTTAAAGCCCCCTCGATGTAGTAAAAAGCCTTTGAAGGGCTCTATTGCTACTGAAATACTGAATTTTTCGCTACTGTATTAATTTTTAGGTACAGATAGCGTTGAGAGAGATTTTTTTCAGTACTGCTCGCAAGGTCGTGAATATGTACTAGAACACTTAGTTGTAGTATTTAATAAGTACACAAATTCGTACGTAAAGTAAGCCTGTTTTGATCATAATTATATCCTAATAGTAGGTAACTGAAAGCTGAAGTTGCAGTATTCGTTACTGGATCCGCTTTTTGCGTTCATAGACTACGCAGGCTAGAATGAATCATCAAAAACAGTTCTTCTTTTAAAATATAACATACAAACAGCAAAAAAGACAAAAGCAGATTTTTTTTTATTCAAACGGTCGCGCAAAAGAACATTTTTTTTATTCAAACGGTCGCGTAAAAGAATTTTCAAGACAGTTCTCGAGAACCATAACATCTGGTCCTATAATAATGTTTTCATATGTCAACGATTCTTGGAAAAAAGGGTTTTACAATGTAACTGTGAATTCACCTAGGTTTCTAATCATTTTTTCAATAATTACAAGGGTTTTCCTCCCTGGGAAAATGTTGGCTGTGTTTCAATACTTTGTAAAAATATATTCAGTACATATTGATATTTTTTTACATGACTTTTGTAATAAAACTGGAATCAATACTCGGATACTTTTAATTGGATATGTCTCGCAGCAGTTAACTAATTAATCTAGTCCAATTAAGTCCTCTCTTTTTACTAGGTATTTGTACTAATAGCATATAATATAATAGGTCCTTTCATACATGGTGCCCTCCGCATCCCTCTCAACCAATCAGAGTACTCATTCAATCTTAAATGAAATCATTCTACAGTAAGAGATACAAACTAAACTCCCTAGTAAAACCATCTCAAGCGAAATTCACATCTAAAGTAACCAAAATACATATTAATAGGTTTCAAAATCCAATAACCAGGACCAACGTCGTTTAGGTCGTTCAAAAAAGGAATAAGAAACGAGATCGATTCTCTTAAAATGTGCAATGTTTTTCCAAATTCAGTCTTATCTACAAGAGCTAAAGTCGGAATTTGAATGTAGCGAACAAAATTATAGAACAATTTAATATGGAACGGGCAAAGATGGTTCTCTAGGGAAAAACCGTGGGGAGAGCACGCAATAATGGTCTTTATTGCTTGAATTTTGAAGTAGTTTTGGGTCATTTTCGTGTGGTGGTGCGTGAGTTATGACGTTTTGATGTCGAGTGAGTAGTTGAAGATCGATTTCCTCTGAATAGAGACACGTATTATAATATGTAGTGATAGTAAATGTGCTATCGTACGTGCATTGCGGAATTTTCTATTGGTTTTATAAGGGCATAAGTACCTGTAGGTACCCTTTGGGAAAATGTTAGTATGTGCCCAATAATATGTATAGTATATTGAATGAAAATAATACTTTCTTTTGTCAGAATTTTGTATAGTAAGTCTAAATCCTGATATACTTTTAAAAAAGTCATTATTTTTCGCAATAATTTCAGTTGCATAGAATAACATTGGTAGGTGTTTTGTGATCATAAGTTTTTTTTTGTTTCAGGGAAAAAATCTGCATTTTGCGAAGAGATGGTGTGGGAAGTAGTTGAAATGTAAGTTTCAAAATAACCTATGTATAAAATAATTTCAATTTTTTTATTACATATTTCAGTTATTTAAGAAGGTACGATATACATATATGCATAAGAACCTGAGTAATTTTCTCACAGACGCCCAAAAGAACAAAGAAAATGTACCTAGCAACAATTCATCATTCGTAGGCGCGGCTAGGGCGGGCGAGATGCCAGGGCGGGCGGCACGCACACACCTGCGCCCCGTCTGTATACACGACACAAATCGCCTTGCCTATGTGTGTGTGCCACTGAGAAGAGGTCGTCTCACTTACTCATACATGTATAACTTTCATGTATGTATGTATAGTGTTAGTTGTGTGCTTGTGTGCGTGGAACGAGAAAAGTCTTTTACAATATGCGAGTGTGTGTTGAGCCTTTTGTGTTGAATATATACGGTTTATATGTGTGCGTTGGTTAAGAGTGTGTGACTTATATTGAGAGTAGAATGTGTAATTTTATTACATTTACTATGTAATTATAGGCATTTGAGATACGTTTAAGATAGTTTCTTTGGATATTATGAATCATTAAATCATATATCATATGGACCACGGTCATAAATAACTGAAACTCACGAGAGGATTTTAGAAAACAAACACGCTTAATACTTACATGTGTGAGTGTAAAATGTATAAATCTTAGTACATATGTATGTGTTAATGTAAATTGCTATCATGATATATGAAGCCTTTGTGAAAGGGGTGAGGGAGAAATTTATAGGGCTTTGAATATCCTTTGAGTTACGTTTTAATGAGTTTGTATTTAAATCATTTAGCTGATATTAGTACTAGAGTAGTCCACATCGTTTTGCATGTCCTCATAAATTATATTTATCTATGCGTTGAAACTGCTTCAAAAGGATATTTTTATATTTAGATATGTTTGTCTTTCTTTTTATGCATATCCTTTGTTCTTCGTTAGTTATGATTTTTTAGGGTTCCGTATCTAAAGGAAAAAACGGAACCCTATTGTTTTCGCTCCTCTGTCCGTCCGTCCGTCGGCCACCAGGCTGCATCTCATGAATCGTGATAGTTAGAGAGTTGAAATTTTCACAGATGATGTTTTTGTGTTGTCGCTATAACAACAAAAATTAGAATACAATAAATATTTTGGGGTGCGCCCATACAACAAATGTAATGTTTTTGCTAATTTTCTAAATAATGGTACGGAACCCTTCGTGTGCGATTTCGACTCGCACTTGGCAGGTTTTTTAATTATTGACTTGGAGTGACCATAGCCGAATCATTGGCAATATAAGATAAGTATCGTCAAGGTGTTACTAAGCCTGAAAATCTTACTGTGGGTTAGCAGCGTGAGTGAGTGTCAGACTCTTACAGCTTTACTACAAAAACTTAAACATCTGTTGGACACTTGTTTAAAAAAAAGTGCTGTGTTGCAAAACGGACCTTAGTTTAACGTCATTTTTTTGACAAGTGTTCAACAGACTTTTAAAAGTTTTTGTAGTACGACGGTTTCTGACGAAAGTCGAAAACCCACCTTGTTCCTTCTGGAGCCCTTTATATACCAGGGTCCTCGTTACTTATGTATAATCCCCGGTAGGGAGGGAAACACGCTAGATTCTTATTAAAATAGTTGTCAGGTATATCTAACAATAGACTGCGTACAAATAGTTAAACATACTCTAGCTAGAAACATTAAGATAACGCGCTGGCACGGGGAAGTCAACGCTAGAACACTCTCGCGATAAGCCAAACTGGATTATTCCGCACTCACTATTATTTTATTTTTAGGTACCTATTTTTAAACGATCACTAAGTTAATGTATTTTTGGCTTAAGGAAAAGATAGCAATTTAATATTGAGTAAGGTTTTACAATTCGGGAAATTAGTGGAATTCCGCGTATATAGTTAGATAAATGATAAATCTTTTCTGATACAAAAAAATCCCCTTTATTGCTATGGTATTACCTAGGCGATTCCTTAAAGAAGTCCTGGTAATCTTTATTTACCAATGACCTGAAAGAGT
Organism: Helicoverpa zea x Helicoverpa armigera; assembly: GCA_033682625.1. Lineage (NCBI taxonomy): Eukaryota > Metazoa > Arthropoda > Insecta > Lepidoptera > Noctuidae > Helicoverpa > Helicoverpa zea x Helicoverpa armigera. The sequence goes on along the minus strand of JAWIIS010000053.1, from coordinate 5,426,594 downwards.
TATGAATGCAGTCTTCTTCAAAGCGCAAAAATAAATTTCATAGTCTATGCAAATAAAATTGTAAAGAGAATCTAGACTGGAAGCCGACCCCACCCAACATAGTTGGGAAAAGGCTCGGGAGATGATGATGAATCTACAGAACTATTTTAAAATCCCTTTACCAATAGTAAGCCACGTTACTTGTGGGTGTCATGGGCTATATTTGTCCCGGTCCCAAAATGGAACGCAGGTAAAGCCGAGTGAAGGCTCTATAGTTTCCCAATAATTGCAGAATAGGTCTCACTTCAGATACTGTGAGTCAGGGCCGCGCCTGCGCGCCGCGCATGCGGGTTCCGGTCTTCCCTAGAAAATTATGTACGTATGTGAGGTATATGTGATCATAGTACTTATTCATAGCTATTTCACTATTAGATGCTATGAGCGGTTTTATGAGAACACCACTTCCTGTACGTCGATTCTATGAAATTCAGACAACAACTCGCATTTCATTTCGCATTCGGTTCAAAATGTTCTAAAAGTCATCTCATACTTTATCTGTCAAAATCTCGAGTTTAATTTTAGAATGCCAATCACGAAACGATTCAGATGCGAAGTTTAGAGTGAAGTCTTATAGAATCACACTGCTGCTATTGGGTCTTCTTCTTTATTGAGCGAGCTGCAGGTTTAATCACCTAACAAGTTCTAGTGTTAGAGTTTTCGCAAATCCGCCTTACGGTCCCTGACGTGGATTGTAAACGAGGCCTATGCTCGTTTTCAGGCACTAGACTGTAGTACCACAGTACATACCTACTGTACATCGGTTCAGTAGATTTGGCGTGATTACCGGGCAGATAGAAAGACTCATAGAGTTACTTTTGCATTTCTAATATTAGTAAATATATCTTTCTTTTTAACTCAGGACCTCAAATAAACAAGGCGATAATAGTAGTATTAGTAGTGTCCCTCAAAACGCGAGTACGTCTGCAGGATATGTCTATATTTTAGCCATCATTCCTTCTCGTATAGTTTGTTCATTCAGGAAGTTCACGTCAAAATCTGAAGGCGCAATATTCATTAGTTCCAATAATGGCGATCAGTGTACGCATCGGCATCATGGGTCAACTGCTAGCTTGTATTGCGCACAAAGGTTGCTATTTCGCGGATATTTTAAAAATGCTTGCTCTGAAGTTCTTATCTACTGTTTGCTAGAGCGGGTAGACCACAAGAAACATTTGTGTGACACAGATTTTCAATGCGTGACATATAACTAAGTAAACCTTGTGTATGGTAGGTACAGTCAACTTCAGATCAGTGGTAACAGTTTCATAGGAAAATCGTACTTATTACTATTGAGTTAAGGTGCATGACAGTTACCACTGATGTGCGGTCTACCGTACGAGTCCAATACGGACACTAAGGCTTAATTTGGCCCTCTATGTATCGTACATAATAACAACAAAACCCGCGTTATTTAGAAAAAAATATTTTTAAGTTGAGGAAAACAGCACGTATTTTTCACATGAAAATTACACTAACTGTTGAATTGCATTATTGGCTTCACAAATTCGATCTATTTACTATTCTACATCTATGGTATGCGTCATACGCCACACTAGTATAAACTCGCCTCAAGACAAAAAACGGTATGTGACAAGTATGTACTAAGAACGTGAATGTGCGTAAGAGACGAACTTACGTCAGTCTGTCTAGACTTTATTTCGGTCTAAGCATTTTCCTGTAGTAAGTTAAGGTAATGGTTTCAAATGAAATGGAAAGCATGTATGTTTTTTTGGGAGGTTTGGTTATTTTGCTAATGAGACTAGCAGTAACTTGCGGTTTTAGTCGCGGACTTTTTAACGCATCCGGATAAAAAGTATGTGGGTATACTTTGGCATTTTTAGGATTCTGTACCCAAAGGGTAAAATGGGACCGGGTCCGTCCGTCCGTCTGTCACCAGGCTGTATGTCATGAACCGTGAGCGTTAGAGAGTTGAAATTTTCACAGATAATGTATTTCTGTTGCCGCTTTAGCAACAAATACTGAAAACTAGAATAAAATAAATATTTTGGGGGGCTCCCATACAACAAACGTGATTGTTGCTCATTTTATAAATAATGGTACGGAACCATTCGTGCGCGAGTCCGACTCGCACTTGGCCGGTTTTTTATGTCTAAGCCTTTCGAATTTAAAATATCAATCTTTGTGCATTTATTGTTTTTTTTTTTAAACTCTGGCAACAGATAGTGAATTTCAGGCTAATAATTAGAACACTGGATTTTCCTTAATTTAAGTAAATTCTTAGTACTTAATAACAGTGTCTAATTTTAGATTAATACGAAGTAATTCAATCGAATTGTATATAATTAGTGCAATATGACATCAGAATTGTAATAGCCATCTATTACATCATTATAAAATTCCTAAAATTACTTTACTGAACCAAATTAAAATAACGATTGGAACGTGACACTACAAAAAGATACCAGGAAAATATCTAACCAAAAAGTATGCAGTAGCCACTTATTCAGCCATTTTATAAGATAAAAAAATTTCAAACGATACCTAAACTAGGTACTTATAACAGGAGTTATCTTTTATCAAAACAGGTGCTCTTCTGCTTACCTAGTTTGGGCTTGATAACGTATCAGGCTATCAACGTCGCATGAAAATCCTATCACAGCTCACCACTTGAGAATCTGAGAATTCCAGGTCAACTTTATCGATATTTAGGATCGTAGGATTGCGAGCGCGTCCCTATTCTGGATTTCGATAGTGATATAAAGTTGATGTTTAAAAATGATTATCCCAGCAACACAGTTAAAAATTGGTCGTACAAAAGACGTTTAAAATTGAGCGACACTGCCGGCGCTCGGAAAAAACGACCGGGAAATCCGCTGATGCGAAAATACTACTAAGAATTTAAGCATCATGATTGTAAGATTTTAGTTTTTGTTTAGCGAAAAAAGGTTATAATAAAAATACAATTTTCCCACTTTCTTATATAAGTACGACCGTCATGAAACCTATCGTCCTCCATCGACTCTTTTACGAAATCGATAACGGAATGTCGAATTTCCATCGCATATCGATTACAGAATAGGATGAGGAACAAAGTGTGCCAGTGCTCGATAAGATGTTTGACATCCATTACTTCAGATAAACTGCTACAAAGTAGCCGGTAATCGATTCAGCAGAAGTGGCCGAGGTATTTGGTGATAGGAAGAATATTAGATACAAATGAAATTGTTGATCATCATTGTGGATCAACCGGTAAAATGTTGTAGCACCTAGTTATTTTGTCCTCCGTGTATAGGACGTATGTCGGCAGTGTAGAGTGATGTTTTTGAAATAAGATGTTACAGCCCTTTAGCCCTTTTCATTATCTTTGGTAGAAAGAAAGAAAGAAAAAGAAAGAAACCTATCCTAAAGCACCTGAAGACTCCGAATCTACTGAACCGATTTGGAAAATTGCAGTAGGAAGATAAGAGGCTGAGATCATGAGGAATAGGCAGGGCAAGCATACTTTTTCAAACCATCCCACAATACATAGAGCATTACAAACCAGGAAAACCTCTTTATCTCCTACCAACCATCAGTTTAGTTACCAAATACCTAAACTTTAAACTAGGAGTGCTGCACAAACAAACTCCGTCATAGATAATATTTGAACGAATTATTGAACCATTATGATAACTGATAACTACTAACCTAACCCAGTTTATAAGATAAAGGTGCTTTTGATCACCGCTAAGATTTACTATCAAAGTGTTGTTAGAAGGTAATACTAAGTCTTTTAATACATACAATTGTGTCTCTGTGTATTGTAAATAGTTTTTATTTACATAGATATTTACAATTGTTATATAAAAACTATCCTAGTAAAAAAAAACACTATAACTAAAATGCGTCAAAAATTCATCCCCATCGCTGTCAACTGGGAGCGTACCCAAGAGGCTGGCAGCATTACCTCGTTGGATGGCCATGTTGATCCTTTGTCTGAGGTAATAGCTAGCCTTTTGGTCACGAGAAGCGTCAAATGTATTGTAAATAGTATTAGAATGACGCGGTTTTCCGATAAATAAATAAGGCTCGCTCGCCTTTTCTTCAGCACACAAACTGTGAATTCAATCAAAGTTTTCAGTCGGTCCAATACCGGCTCAATACCAGATCTTTGTAATGTGCGCTCAACTCTTCATCTTCATACTCATTTATGAGCCCAAACAAACTATCGGCTGCTAAAAGTTTGCAGTGTTCGGGTACTCTTATAATACATACATAGGTATAGGTACATACTTACAATTGTGTCTCTGTATAATCTAAATAATCTAAATACGTATTACAATGACTCAGTTTCCTGGTATATTAGGAAGGCACGCCCGCCTTTTCTTAGTGTTTTCCCGTTTATGAATCTAGACTGGCTTCAAATTAATGTATCTAGCTTCCGAGGATTTTCATTCAGGAAATTCAAAAATTTCGAACAGAACTTCCCACAAAAATTAACGTGATGACACATTTACAAAGGAACGCTTAATTTTATTCAATGACGAGTTTTGGGATTTCTCATTACGGTTTCTACGGTGGTATTACTATCGGCATGCAGCAGTTCCTAATATTCTAGCTAGGTTATATATACGTATACGTATGTAGCCTTCTTACTAGAAATAGGGATTTGTCATTACTATTTTTTTGTTATCCTGTCACACCTGACTACATCTTCTTTGAGTTTTTACTCATTTAATAATCCTGAAAATCAAAATATTCATAAACCTGTCTTATTATACAGTACCAGCTAAAGACCGTCCCTATCTCTAGTAGCAGAAGCATAGACCGATATATTATTGGGACCGGCCGCTAGTGACATAATGACGCGAGAATCTGTCCACTACGGCGGCCGAGGAATTCGCGATCCAATGAATGAAACAGTCGTGTACTTGTTAATTAAACTACTAACGATTCTGCTAACTAAACGCACTTTCCACTTATCTATGCGTTAGCACGTGACCCGAGGGTTCATTAATGAAATCACTATAGGTCAATGGTACTCGGAGAACGAGAGAATTGAATGGAATTCCAAAATAGGTTCTTAGGAATTTGATGAAGTGCGGGAAATACCCATTACTGCATTCGTTTACCCGAAAAGGGGTGTGCAATTCCAGTGTTAGGTAGATATTGTTAAATAATCACAGGAAACACCTGGACATTAAATTACTCAACAATTAGTCATAGATGTAATCTTTATCACATAAGTAGGTAATTACTTAAATTTTATCATGATGTAATTTGACCAAATATATTGGACATTAAGGCACAAGACATTGTACCTTACAATACCCAATTGTAAAACACACCTATATTTTCTCACGCACTTTGACGTGTCACAGACGTCACAACAATTCCGATTGACAGATAATATCTCCTCAGAACAGAGGCAAAGCATCCAAAACAAAAATATTCCGCTACATTTCTCCAAAGCCATTGAATGGCTTCATTCACCGAGCCGATCATCGCATAACGGTATCGTTGGTCTATCAACCGTCCACCAGTTTAAGCTGACCCCTCGATCTTACACCACGACCTTTAAGGACCCTTTCGTTTGGTTGCCCGAGGGGAGCAGGGGAGGTCAGAAGATTCTGGGTGATGTAAGAAGACGTGTTTTCGATGCAGCTCTTGTCCGCAACGCTTCCTCGAAGTGAGGCTATGTACGCGTACTGTCCGTATGAATGGACAGTGGTACGATACAAAAATTACAATGATTGCCCTCGATTTTCAGTTGAAACCTATATTGTGTATGATGAAAGTGCTTGGAGCTGTCCGATTGGAGATAGTTGAGATAGCAACAGTTTAGTTCATAAATTAAATTTCGGTTATGATACTGCAACCCATCTTGGACTTTTTGGAAGATGATTAACACTGTTGATTGCAATAAGTTAAAGTTGATTCCAAGAATAAGATTTCCAAGATTGGAAGAGGAAAATCAAAAATACCTTTTGAAGAAATCAGAAGGGTCAAGACCCTAGACTAGACTATAACTGGGCATAAAGTGAATGAGAGATGCAAGACAAAAATTCAAGTTACGGATTTTACGATTACTAGGACAAAACGTGATCCCAAAAGCAATAGAATCGGCAACTTCAAATAACCAAGCAGTATAGCTATAAAACGCCATGTAGATGTTCCTAAAATACCTTAGCATGATGTACATACAATATGTACATAGTTATTTGCGGTACAAATCACCGTTGGCACGTGCTAGGTATTAGGAATGCTACGCCTATGCTTACAATTTATTTAGGCATGCGGATTGTCTATGATTTTTCGTAGAAACCATTGTCTGTGATTTTGAGGTGGACAGTCATCAGCTGTGTGTAATAATGGCCGAAAATAAGCTGATTTATGACTTTTTATTTTTCGTAAAAAATTATACGTAAAATGTTGAAGCCTTTTGAATTTCTTCTCATTGTAAGTTATCCATTTCTTTTTTGTGTATTGTCTGACTAATGTTTTGGTATCGGTCAGCTTAGATCAGTTTCTACTGAATCTGTAATGAAACAATATCATATGAAGTCATCTCGAGCTAAAATACCTGAAGAAAGCTGACCTAAGCATAGATATTTATTTGACCAGTACCAGGACGAACAAGTGTCGACAAAAATAGTACCTAAGTGTCCAGTTTACAAACTTAAATATACCCAACGAAAGCTCAAAGTTCCCATAAAACGAAATAACATTAAAACCAAAACGCACATCTCACGAAGGAAGTGAAAAAATCCTTGTGCACGGAAGCAACGGCCATTGGCTCCTTACGCCGCGCACATACTGATGATGCCGGAGAGATGCTAATGATCGATCGTGCCTCGAGAGGAGAGCATTACCATACGGCGTGACTCGACAGCCTGCAAGCTGTGGCCGACTTACATGACACGTTATGATTGGAGATGGTGAGAGAAAAGTGTTGAAAGCCTTTGTAATATATAGAAAAATGTTCATTGATAATGTTCGAAGAGGACCTAATTTTGGAAGGATTGTCAATAGAGGATTTTTTTGCTAAACAAAGGTTTTGATGAAGCTTGAGCACTTTGTGGAAAGGGAAGCTTGTAAGGTGACGAAAATGTAGGAATTCTGAGAATATAGGTTGTAACAGCTTGTAACGAAGATTTCAGGTGTGTTAAAAAGGCATTGTAAAGAAGATTTTCATGAGTTTTTTGTTGTACGGGTATCTGAATAGATAGTTACATTGATTCATGAGAAAGGTGGTTTATTTAAGTATGTAAAATAATACATAAGAAGGAAATTTAAACCAGACACAGGCAACATAAGACAAGAAATTCGATGATTTAGATAAGCTTGTACCTAAATCTGAAAAAGTTTTTGTGGATCCCATTTCGTTTATACCTAACATCGATTTGTAAGTTAAGGTCAACTTATTTATAACACAATCGGGACTTAATCGGAAAGTATTTCTTTACAGGTGCGATATTTCTTTTCCCAACTTTTCGTCTAAATTGCACCGACCGTGGCCACGTGGGACTAACACTAACTTTCGTCAGCAACATCTGCATACCGACCACCATTAACCAAGAGCATAATTGTACCCAATTTTAGAAACTTTTCCATCTGCATATAAACGACATTATCGCCCGTTTAGAACGCATCTCGGGTGTTAAAATTCCTAAGTGTCAAGTTCGAGCGGTCACAACTGTGAGCGGAATTACGAGTGCTATCACCCAGCGTTGCTTGGCACTTGAAGATTGAAATCTTTATTGAATTATGTTTAACTTTGAAGGGTACTTGACACTTGGCTTAGGCAACGGAGTTGGACTTGGCTCCCAAGATATACCTACTGGCCAATATGTATCGTATATGGGATGGTAACAGTTGGACAAAGAGTTATATTAAATCCAATAGGTATGATAGTAGTCTCAACCGCGTAGAGGAAAACTGCTTCTCCTACATGGATAAAATGTAGCCTATATATTATTCTGATATCTAAACTTTACTGCTGCTGAGTTTCATCAAAACCTATCCAGTAATTTTTGTGTGAAGGAGTAACAAACATACCTACTTACAAAATTATTTTCCTTAAACTTTTCCTTAGACATTGACGTGTCTGAATCAAGATCTAGAGCATTTTCCTTCAATCCATGTCCCACATTTTTCAAAATAAACCTTCTTTTTCTCAACACTCGGGTCATAACAGGATATATTACTTACAACATTATCCTTACCCGGCGTCAACGTTATTTCTTATGACCGTTGAGCTAATACTCCAGATAAGCTGTATTGATAACAGATTGATCGTTCGCGTCAAAATCAATATTAGACCACGAGATTTATTTAAAACCCGTTCCCAAGAGAAGGTTGGTTTGTTCCGCTTGGCTCTTTTGAATGCACTCTTCTCTGTGACAAGTGTAGGTACTTAGATATACACATACATACATAGTTGGAAAATGTGTTAGTTAAAATATATTCGATCTGACTTCTGCCAGCGGTTTGACACGCATCCTATGGACCTACTTCACACACCCGGATAAAAAAATCATAGATCTATCTCCTCCCCTCGGTAAACGGATTATCAAACACGGCAACACTGAAAGAAATTGAATCGGACCAGTCATCGTCAGTCAGGTTAGAGCATTCAAGTAAAAAAATAAACGCTTCATCTGTATAATATTAAGTATAAATTATGTTTTCAGTTAAAATCTCTTTTTTATTTATCATGCTTACTTCATAGAAACAAGTTAAACATATCAAATCAGGTGTGCCGACAAGTATGTCATAATACTTGATTGATTTACGTTTATTTAATCATGTTTATATCTATGACACATGAAATGCTCAGATAATTATAATTTGTAATACTCATTATCTTTGGTAATATTATAAACAGATAAACGACGTAGTTTTATGTAATTGTTATGCGGCTGTTTCAAAAATTAGGTATGTTGCAGCTGCTGTACCTTTTTCTTTTTCCTATTCGTTCCCAATTTTATTTGGGATCGGTGCAATATTTTCTGCACTGATTTAATTAATTTCTTTGTAGTTTTAAGACGAAATTATTTAGGTACTTCTTAATTCCGTTGACTCTACACCACTTTGTGGGTCTCCTCAATAATCTTTCTCCAGTTGTTACGAAGCTTGGCTGTTTTAAATACTACTTTTACGGGTTTTATCGCGGTTATACATATATATTGTTTAATCCGTAAAAGTAATTTTGTTTAAAAGTGTCTATTATTCGCGTAAGTGCCAGAAATCAACTTGGTTGTCTTTCTGCAGTATTTGTATCTATTGTCCTATATTGTTTTCGTTTTAATGGTGTACAATAAAGAATATTCTATTCTACTCTAGAAGTGTAGCTGTAACATGACAAACTCAGTATCTTTTTCATTATTTTATATATTCTTATCAGGTTTCTTAATTAATGAATTCTCACAGCTTATTCCTTATGTGTTATTTATTTTATTCACTGCTCTTGGCAATCAATCAAAACTTTACGTAATACGAGATGACAATGATTATTATCTCGTTAATTATTTATATTGACTGGCTCATTAAAATAATGTCGCACCTAGTCAATTAATTCCAAGATTGAAATGTGTTTTTCTGATCTTTTCATCTAGAGAGCCCAGGTCGTGAAAATACCTAATTGATTAGTAGAAACTATCAGTTAGTTGGCTAGGGAACTAAGTATTTAATTTCCACCAATTTTTGCATCTAGATGGAAAAATCACGACAAAAAAATCGATTGGTAAAAAAGTAGCCTTCGTTACTCTAGTGCTATAATAACTTACATGTTTCACAGAAATCCGTAGATTATTTTTGCCTGAAATTGAACCAAACAGGCACCCTTCATTTTCACGTTTATAACATCAGTGCTATGAGGATTGATTCACCCAGCCCTAAGCGGAACAGCCGGTATCGTAAACATAGGTTCCCGGTATCACATAATGCTGCATTGTGACATCTCCGCCGTTATCAATGGCCGAACACGACGCTCACGCATTCTTGGCGCACTGTCCTATCTTGTAAGAGGAGCGCCTATCCAACAGTTTCTGGATAAAATGGAAAATTTACTCAATATATCCATTTGGTACTTATTCGTAAAGAGATTTGGAAAAGAAAATAAATATGTATGTTTCTTGTGAATGTGTCATTGAACATCTTTGGAAGTCGTTACGTGACATCAGTCTAACCAAGGGATACCTATTAGGTGGCCCGTTTAACTGGCTTGAGGAGGTCAGATAGGCAGTCGCTCCTTGTAAAACACTGGTACTCAGCCGCATCCGGTTACACTGGAAGCCGACCCCAACATAGTTGGAAAAGCCTCGGGAGATAATGCAGTCTCTTGTGAATCGTCAAACTAGTTCCAAAAAGTTGGTGCCATGTAGAAGGCTAAGTAGAAGCATGAACGAGGAACCCATGAATGGATGGTGGAGATTAGACTAGAACTCTGTTACATAAGCGATATCTGGATATATATGAGCAAAAGCATTTTATCCTTATTGTATATTTTTTTCTTGCATATTTTAAATATGTAGTGTGTCAAGTTAAGTTAGGGTAATCGAAATACAACATTGCACCAAAAGTAAGATTCACGCGGGAGCTGTTTTTGAGAAAACCCATAAACAAATAAAATTCCGTAATATCTGGAATACACACGATTTGAATTCGAAATCTTAACATGATTTACATCGAAGTAAGCATTGTTTACATTTTAGGCTTTATTTTTAGAAACTAAATAACTTTGTTTAGGTTTGAATCTTGAGTTGAGTTGCTCCATAAGACCCACTCATGCACCTAGCTTTGATATAAAAATCGGTAAAAAAAACTTTTAAGTTAAACGGTTTTATATTATGTGCACTGAAAACTAGAAAATAAAAAAAAAAACTGTTACTTACCTTAAACCTACGTAGGTGGTCCCGGTCATATTAGACTAAAATAAAAACGTGGGGCCTATTACCTAACTATTGCTGTAATACTTTCTTCTAGAGGTATAATAGGTGTGGATTGCATCGACTTACTATAATCGTAACTGGAGATTTTGACAATCAATAATCAGCCGTAGCGGCTTCACCAGCGAACGCCGAGCTCACGATCTACCAAAATATAAAGATATGCTTTGCCATAGGTAGGATTTCAGAGGGCCCCACGTTTTTATTTTAGTCTAATATGACCGGGACCACCTACGTAGGTTTAAGGTAAGTAACAGTTTTTTTTTTTATTTTCTAGTTTTCAGTGCACATAATATAAAACCGTTTAACTTAAAAGTTTTTTTACCGATTTTTTATTTTCTAGTTTTTAGTATTTAATGAAAATACCGAATATTCCTCATTCTATATATAGGTCAGCAGCGGTGAGGAAGTGCCAAACTCTTACTGACTAAAAAACCGTTGTGTTTCGTCGTAGGCCTTTTATATACCAAGACCACGGTAACTCTTTCGAACAATCCCCCAGCCCAGGCAGGCCTTGGCCTTGTTGGGCCCCGCTGGGGTTGCTGACAGTATTCTACTTGACTAGCCCTTTCATTTGATACCCATATTGAGGGGGTTGTGGAAAAAATATGTAATCCGCCATTTTGTACCGGCGGCCATCTTGGATTTACAATGTTATTGATATTACTATATTGTATTGTCATCGGAATTCAAGGTGTGTACCAAATTTCAGATCAATCTGACAACAGGAAGATACTTAAATTTGAATTACTAAATTTGACCCAAGAAAGAATAAATAATAAAACAAACAGGGTGAGCTAAATAAAACCGTTTAAAAAGCCCATGATGTGATGTGTCAAAAACCTTTGATTTTGACTTATGGTACCTAAGTATATCCCATACGATTTCGTCTGCACCTACGTCTAGGACCATGACGAAAACTTGACTTTTTCCGTCACCGGGGGCGCAAAGAGCAGTTGCGGGTGTGGACAAAATCGCAGGCAAAACATAGTATTTATTTATTTCTTCTTATTTTTCTTCTAAATAATGGGTGGTAAGTAACAAACAGACCACACATTCGAATTATTTTTAGAATAAAGATAAATAAGAGAAGGAAACATAACTCAAAAGCCCATCTCTGTGGGATCCTATAATATTATGCGTGAGCGCATGCCAGCACGCCGCGCGCCATTGGCCGCGCATTCAGATCGACTCTTGCGCATCTCGCGAGAGGTTTTAAGGAAAAATGTGTATTTCTGCTTATGATAATTACGTGCCTATGGTTATTGAACTTGTCCGGTTAAACTGTAGGTCCCGGCTGTCTTTGAACATCCTTGGCAGTCGTAACGGGTAGTCAGAAGCCAGTAAGTCTGACACCAGTCTAACCAAGGGATATCGGGTTGCCCGGGTAACTGGGTTGAGGAGGTCAGATAGGCAGTCACTTCTTGTAAAGCACTGGTACTCAGCTGAATCCGGTTAGACTGGAAGCCGACCCCAACATGATTGGGAAAAGGCTCGGAGGATGATGATGGTTATTGAACTTGTCCCTTGCGGTTTAGTACGTAATATCTGGTTATTAGAACAATGCAGAAGGTAACTTGAGGTTGAATCTTGTGACGGAAGGAAAAAGTGTTATTTACCTATATTTCCGTATGTGGCTCTTTATTTCTTTCTCTTTATTTATGTCCGTTAATTTTGCTCTTAATTTTAATCTTGCGTCTGTGTATGTATGTTTGTGTGAGTTTGTTCGCCCATGTGTGCACTAGTAGGTTAGATTCATGAATTCAGAACTTCCTTCTTTCGATTTCTTCTACTTACCTACGTTTTCCCTGTTTTTGTTTATTTGAAATATAGCCCTTTAACAAACAGAATCCTTATCATATGGATGTAATAGCTAAGTGCGTAACTAAATGCCTAACAAATTAATCATACTTAAATACTTAGTTGTCGAATCCTATTTGACGTTGGCTGACCACATATTATGGCAATTAAATACTATTCCTAGGAACGGCATAATTTTGCTAACCTAAACAACAAAATATGAATTACAAAACAACTATGAGGTAATTATTTTAGACATGTAAACACATCAATGACGTAAATTGAGTGAATTTCAAACGTCACACCACCAGTTTATTTTCCTAATAAAAGTAAGACTCCAAATTAGTTTGACTTTGAACGTGAACGAAATAAATAAAAATAAAAAATAGGAGGTTTTTCTCTGTGGGGCTCTGACCTCCGGTAGCTTGGACCATGTTCCCGGTGCCGGCGGGACACTATATTTTATTATAGTTAAATGTTTGGTTTTTACTTATAAATTAATATTTAAAACTGAAAATTCATGTAGAATAAAGAGATATATAATTAAAAACAGAAATACATTGTGAGAGTCTAATATAGTGTCAAACCTTAGTGTGAAATTTTCTTAACACATTCACTGCGTTACGGCAAGTATTTGGCCGTATTTGACTCTCAGCCAGTGCGGTAGCTCGTTGTCCTTGTTTTGCGTACTGTGCGGGGGCGATTTATCTAAGTTCCCTTGCGCGTAGGAATGAGATAGTGATATTTTCAATATTGTTGCTTTTAATATAATAATATTGTACACTAACAAGATACGGCAAAATAGTTGCCGTAACGCACAGTAAAATAATTATTTTCATTCAGTGCGGTACGGCGAATATCTTGCCGTACCCCCCCCAACCCCGCACCACACTGCATGCGTCCGCGCGGCGGTTCAGTGTGTGCTAGTGCTGGCCGTAAGCAAGACGTAACAATATTTTTTGTGAAAAATATTACGCGGTTCTGCTACAATGAGACGTTCACATAAAAAACTGGATTTGAGTAGAGAGAGAGAGGGGAAATCATCATCTTGATGCCAAAGATGTCAAGTGTGAAAATAATTCAGTGGAATAACTACCTACTTACTAAGTTTCATACACGTCCTTTAATAGTTTTTAGTTTTTTTTTAAATTGGTCTGTTGGCGTAGTGGTTGTGGGTTAGATTCCCACACAAATCAAACATTCTTTGTCTAGTTGTCTTGGTCTGGGTGTATTTTCTAACTATACTATGCATTATATGTATTTGGGACTAGGTGGCGCTATAGTGTGATTGTGGTAGAATATAAATACATATTTATACATATTATATAATTAGGTTACATAATTATGTTGATTTATATAATAATATAACACTGATAAATATGAATATTTTATCTACAATAAAAAATATTTTTAAACTATCGACTATCATTCCAGAAGTAAACCCCATCCCTAGCATTTTTTCACTTCTACGCTGTACGGCATATATATTGCCGCGAATGAAAGATTTTGAAAAATCTCTGTATCTTTCAAAGTATAACAGAGAACCCGGGGCGACTGCAGCTAGGTGTATACAAGGATATAGTCTATCGATTTGTTGATAAAAACCATTGATATAAGTGGTTTCCACGTCTGTATAGGCTTTGAAAGTCAGGTTCTGGTACGGCAAAATAGAAGCCGTAACGCATATCAGGAAATATAGATACGGGCAACATTTGTCTCGTATCGCACTAGTAGAAAGTTTAGATTTAACGCTGCCGCAGTGAATGTGTTAAAGTTCACAAAATATTTGCCATAGGGTCCCATTTTAGCTACTATTCCCAAAAACTATCATAGATACATGACACTAGAGGTCAGTACCAACAATAGGGGTCACTGATTCACACACTCGGAAGAGGGTATTTCCATACGTAGTGTGACAATCACGAGCTTCCCAAAACTCGCCCAATCGATCGACCACAGTTTTCCAGGTAAGTCTAGACTAACTTATTATTCTAGAAAGGATATAAGTGACAATTTGAAAGCAATTGCTGGGGACAATTTTCCGGGTATGATTAAATTCAAAAAAATTTGATGAGGAAAATAATTATGGCTTGAAGTGTTGTTTTTGCATTTTTTGGTAACTTAAAAAATAATTTATTCGTAATGAAATTAAAGTATTGTTCAAGAGGTTCTCTAAGCTGCCTATCTGCGCCAAATGCGTTTCTACATTTGCAAAAATCTTTTGAGCTCTTATTATCCCCAGATTAGTACAAAGTTTGACAAAAACAATTGCTGATTAATGATTTGTTTCAAGCGGCAATTTTATGTATAGATCTACCTCAAAATACATACAGCATAAATAATAACCACACCTCCCAAAGAGATCAATTACAAACCTTCACACGAAAGAAAAAACCGCGAATTTTATTCCGTCCACCACCCAAGATTAGACCCACGTCCGATAAGGAGTATGGATAAAAAATTCGTGAGTGCCACATACATAACTAATAACCGATGAAGTTTCTACACAGAATAAGGACGAACGATTTCACCACGAGCCATTGTATTCGGATTCTGTGTATCGACAGATCACCGCACGTGAGACGACTGGTAATGACCCAAAGAAGGCGTTATGACGATATATTCATTGGAAGATATGTCATCTGCGTTGTTGCTGCCAAAATGCTGTTGGCCTTGTAGATGAATTGATGGAATTGATAAAAATCTTTGTAATATGCTCTTAGGGATTCCCGATATGGAGAGTGGTGGTGAGTAAGATCCCCAAGACTTAGTGAGGTAGTAGTTAACTATGTAGTATGAGTAGCACTTGCTACGAGACTGGGCCTATCCGCGTCTAAAGAAGGGCCTAGAGTTCCTTTGTTGTGAGTTGAACCTAGAAAGATGTTTGCAAATTTTTTTTAGGACTGCGGAAGCCCCATGCTTAAATCTGGTACCTACGAGTATCGTGTTTCCTTCCTGTACTAACGCCTTCCTAATATTTGTGAATTTTCCGTTTTGCCCACCCCCCGATTAACGGTAAATATTCCAGGAAAGTGGTGTTAAAAATTTGCAATTCCGCCTGAGTAAGCGTGGATGATCAGTCTTTTAGTCAAAGCAATGAGTAGACGGCGATTTTTTATTTATTTATTGGTTAAATTGGTAATATAGAAAACCACTGAATGCGACATTTTCGTGACAACGGTACGCCTATGACGTTCTTGCGGTCAGAATCACTTCAATTGCCTTTAAATAGAGGAAGGTACCATTTACCTATACCTAAATAAAATTGTTTACCTTAATTTCTATTAAGACGATGCAGTATTAATCATATATTACAAGGCCTCTTTAGTCACAGTTTGGTTTTACAGGTTTCGGGCACTGGTGGTTTTGAAGGAAGTTACCCTTTATTGGGTGCAGGAAGCTATTCCCTAATGAATGCGTAATAAGTAAAGGGAGATATGGAATTTTTTGTAAAAGTTACCACGGCCCTGCTGGCACATAAAGAGCTTGGAGCTTGGTGCCTGGTGTAAGAGCTTGTCATGGTGGGTTTTAGTCAGTAAAAGTCCGACGTTGCCTCTTACTGCTTCCGAATCAGAAGGTTGATGAATAAGGGACTAATCACACTTATTCAGCTCTATTCAGCTTATGTCCATAGAGACGCGTACGCATCCATTCAGCTTTTCGCGTGTGTTCAGCTTTCGCGGCAAACAAGTATAAAATGAGAACAAATGTGTTTTTATCATGCGAGTGCTTTAGATGGAGATCAGCGCTGATCTGCCGCATTCAGCGCTGTTCCGCCGCGTTCGACGCTGAATGGGGCGGAACAGCGCTGCACACGTATGGTTCTCAACTCCTTGTCGACAAGTTGCAACCTGCGTAGCTCCTGGATAGTTTTGATTTATTAATACGTAATTATTATGAGTATCATTCTCTTTGAATTTAGTATTATTTTGTTTTAATTGGGGTACCAATGTCGCGTATTCTCCAACCGTATTTCTATTTACCCAAAGTGGATCGACCCACTGTCGTTTGCGTTTTAATTTTTAACGCTTATTTTTTTCTATGTCTCCTGCAAGTGAAGAAACGACAAAAATATTGCACATAGAACTGTCCATGTTGAGGGCACAATACTAATTGAGTAGCTGACCGTCTTCGCAGCATATTCAGCGCCGTACCACAGATTATATAATAGTTACTGCCGTACGCACTCTTACGCCGCTGTACGCCGCTGATAGAAGTAGAGCTGAATAAGTGTGACCAAAACCGTTCAGCGAAACGCGAATAGAGCTGAATAAGTGTGTGTAGTCCCTAAAATCTACAAAAAGGCGTGGCCGTAAGAAAGAGCCAGTAAGTATATAATTAGATGGAAGCTTTATAAAAGTTTTTTTCAGAAGCTATTTTCCTATAGGTCTACCTGACCAAATGAGCGTGTTGCTTAATAATAAATCCTGAATTAAGTGACAAACCGAAAAACCTCTTATCAAAAGTATAAGGTAAAAAAACCATTATTAATTCCTTTTATCTACGTAGATTTTGATTTTGTTTTTTTCCTTAAGCACTATAAAGGTGCACGTAAGATGCGCGCGCGCATATTGAATGTTAATAAATAAATGTGCGAATTATTAGGTGTTGAGGAATAGTGGAATGATGGTGACGAAAATAGCTTTAAATTAATAGGTATTAATAAATAAAGCGTAAAGTTAGCAATTCTGGCATCGAAGCTATTGACTACTTTCTAATATGATATTGACGACATAACATATTTTTTGAATAAAAGGAAAACAATACATACATTCTAAAAAAATATAAAAGGTGTTTGTTACAGTAAGTATATAGCTTAGTAACAAAACTGTGGTAAAAGTAATGTTGATGCTTTGATTTTTAATTGTTTATATGTTACTTCTGAACATTTAGCTAGTCTGTTGTTTTCTGTTTTTAAAAGGAAACATGGCGTGATTTGGCCACCTGCTACACTGTGTTGTTCTATGTTATTAAAATAAAGAAACATATAGTTATCATCTGTCTAAGTCAAAGTTATAAATAGAAAATAAACACTTTTTTGTGGGCTAACATTTATCAAAATGCGTTATCGGTAATTAGCAATAATCCAATGCTTAATAGCTTTACACCTCATTTCACAAACTAAGGATAAAGTTGCTATTCTTTACATTACTCTGCCTACCCATTAACTCAATAAAAGCGTGATACTCAGTAAACTTAATCAATAAAACATGAGTAGGTATCGTAATTGTAGCCTTACACCTTGCAACTTTTACACCTTACACTGCCAACCAAAATTAAGTACATACAAAAATAATAATACACTTCAAGACAAAAATAATGGGTCACGAACAAAGGTAACAAGTAGGTACTTATTAAAACATTTAATTTAAGTAAACGAGCCGATTATCGTGTGATGGCATCGTCGAATTTAAATGTATTTTATTGTCAACTACTTAATATATGCTAACGGAAATAAGTTTGAAGATAAAATGACTTGTTTCTTCCATTCGTCGGTAATGGGCGGTGAGGCGGTTTCGCATATATAAACTAAGATGTGGGGGCTATGTAGGCGAGGAGTCCACTGCAACAGTTTACGTTTTATTGTATTTTTTTTTCTTTTTTTTTTTAAATATGACTGGGTTGTATTCTATATCTACCGAAACTCATATAATTAAGCAAAGCCACACTCTTCCCGAGTAACATAAGCTATATTTTATCCCGGTACGGGCAGTAGTTTCCATGAGACGTGAGTGAAACTGCGGGAAAAGGGCTAGTTTGCTATATATTTAGGGTAAACTCGTTAGAGATGGCCATACGGGAGAGATGGCCAATCGAATTATTTTTGGCATGCATAGCTAGATGGCTCTACAATGCAGTCAGTACACCGCACGCCATGCTCGGGAACACAGTGCGACGACGCTGCTGCGCGTATTTATGTTAAAAAGTAAGTAAATAAACTTTTATTTTACAGGGTATTGCAAAAATTGTACAGTGTGGTCATATTTTATCATGTGGTACTACTTTTTATTGCATTTTTTAAATGTTTGCTTAGTTTATTATGTTTATCAAATGTTAACGTCTATTCTAACCTCAAAATGGCGCCTGCTAATGTTTAATTAAATCAAAAATTTGATATGGCCATCTCACCCGCACAAAGAGGAGAGATGACCACATAAATTCAGGTTGAGATGGCCATATTATTCTTGTTATGTGAAGTGATATTAATGCGTTTTGTGTTCTGTTACATATGCCAAATAATTATGAGAGAAAAGCCATAGCCACTCGTGGTTGTTGGAGTGAAGATTCACAAAAAAAAATATGGTTAAACCCAAAGATAAGAAGACTGATACGAAAAGAACGATAAGAATAGAAAACGGAAAGCTGTAAGGCGTATTAGCGAAAGCAGTTCTGATCTCAGAGAACCAGTATTGTATGATACATCTGACGAAGAAGATAAAGAAACGAAGCAGATAACTGCGCT
The DNA here is from genome assembly GCA_033682625.1 of Helicoverpa zea x Helicoverpa armigera. Taxonomy (NCBI): domain Eukaryota; kingdom Metazoa; phylum Arthropoda; class Insecta; order Lepidoptera; family Noctuidae; genus Helicoverpa; species Helicoverpa zea x Helicoverpa armigera. The sequence goes on along the minus strand of JAWIIS010000053.1, from coordinate 5,407,403 downwards.
GGATGCGGACAAAATTATTATAAGACTCGTCTTGTGGAAGATTGGCTCCAGTGTCTTATTTGTGACAGGTCATCATGAAAACTGTACCGAGTTTGATGATATGTGCTCCAAATGTGGACAGAAGAAGAAAAAAGAAGCTAAACGAGCTGAATTTCAGGACAAGGGGAAGGGAAAAGGGAAGTCAAGTACTGGTCATCTATCCCGTATAGCTATGGCCAACTTACCCTGATACCCCGGGAGAGATGGCCAATTCTATTTTTTTTTAGAAATTGTTTTTTAATATGTTTTCGAATTATAAAAAAATATTTGTCGTTGATTTTTACAAGACTAATAACTGTTAATTATGATAAGAATAAAAGACTGATTGTAACAACACTTTTTCTTTTTTTTATTATGTCTAGATAAAACTATGGCCAACTCTAACGAGTTTACCCTAAGTGAATTAGATAGAGGGTTGATAAAATTGATCGATACATAGAATAACAGATTGGAGTACAAGACATTTAGAAGGTAAAGAAAAACATTGTTTGTGTAACTAAGCATAAATAAGTAACAATCCGAATTATGGTAGGTAGGTAACTAATATGAGTAAGTATTAGGTGTTTAAAAATAATGATGAAGAAGGTAATGATCGATTAATTTTCTTTGTTCCAAGATATTATTGCAAAAGATTCAGTATCGGCAGCTCTCGAAAACATTACGAATGCGAGATAGCGAAGAGATAAATTGTCCATTCGATTGTTTAATCGATAAATTTATCTAACGATTGCCGATAACGCATACTTTTGTGTAAGTGTCATTAATTACGATTATTATGCAAGATAGTGTATTTATTTTACTCTCCAGTCAATTAGTATTACCTACCACACATTTTTTTAAATGGGTACCTATCTCATGTTTACGTGAATACGTTCCACATGTTTTTTAAATTTTATGTGAAACAGCTTTCACAGCATTTTACATATTATTTGCTATATCTGCTGATGCTACAGTTATTTTTTTTTCTTTTAAACAAAAATAATTCACCAGTTACGTTTTAACATCTGAAACAGCCAGTCTGTTTCCTAGCCTACGATGTTTTTTCCTCCCGTCTCGACATGCTCAGACCAGCAGAGCCACTGGCCCGTGAAGACATCGAGGGACACGTATCCTGCCTTCTCCTAATGAAATAAATTACTCACACACCACATCCAAAACACCTCAACCACCATACAAACCGTCCTGCGAAATTCAACTCTGTGTACAAGATTTAAGGTTGAAGGTCCTTTGGGGGGTGGACTGTCCCTGAGAGGATGAATTTGTAACCTTTTTACTCCAATACATGGGTTATACGCAGTTCGTGAGAACAGGGAGCAGTTCTATCTGAATAAGTAATGCTTGCAGGTGCGGATTTCAAACAGAATTGTAAAGGTCATACAGCTAAATGGACTATAAAACTGTTTGAATGTTAATTATGATAACTGGGGATAGAAATATTGAAGACAGAGGTTGTTGTTTCTAACTGATCTATTACAGGTTCTAAGGGAACATCAAATGGTTAAAGGGAGCGTATATTATGGAGAAGAACCGACAAGCAAAAATTAAATATGGTGGAAATCTCCTTAGTTCTTTTTTGGACCTTAAACTCTTTGGAATTTTCAGCCATAGCTATAATCTTGTTAATGGCTGACCGTTTTCATGTTAATTATCAAAAAGTCTACTTAACCAGCAAAATGTTGCTACCTTCACAAAGCGTTTGGTTCGACAAGATAAAGCTGAAAATAAAGTATTGTAGAAGACATTGTTTTAGAGAAAAAAACTAGTGAAACTAAAGAAAATGGGAAATGAGCTACAACAACCTGCAGTTTATGGTTATTCTTAGCAATAATACGTTTCCTCAGAAAACAAAGAAAATGCTTAGAGTACGTTTATCAGTAGTTTAGCTTTTAAGGAAGTTGTAAATGCAAATGTGGATAATTGCTCACAGCACTCGTAAGAGAATAGATCAATGACTTGGCTGTTCCTACTTAGTAAAACTGTATGCATGGATAAAACTTAGTAATTTGAAAAATATAGAAGAGTGCTGAATAATTCTAAAAGATATATTGTCTTCAAAAGCCTTCTTTTTTGGCCCAACTGAAGAGGCTGCGTATAAAGTTTCATGCAGAGAAGGAATGACAGACAGACGACCTTATAAAGGTCGCCGGAAGACGCTGGATGCAGGTCGCCTCCAACAGGTATCTGTGGAGATCTCAGGGGGAGGCCTATGTTCAGCAGTGGACGTCCTATGGCTGAGATGATGATGATGATGATGAGAGAAGGAATGAGCGTTAAATCACCACGCTTGCTCAAGATGGGCTATTCAGATTCCAAATAGTTTGGGAAAATAAAAAAAAACGTCGATGATGACTAGCTAGGTTAAGTTAAGGCTGTCTACGTCTACGCTCAATGTTATTTGCTCAATTTCAATTTTTTTCAATTCAGGAACTCTCCGAATGTAAAACTTTTCTGCGTCTGAAACCGTCTCCAGTTATGGAAAATACCTTTTGAACTTTTGTTTCGTTGTAGATTTCTAAAAATAAGATAGCTACCAATACGGACTTTACCAACCAGGATTAAGATTCATTTTCCTCTGTATTAATAGCTTTAAAATCATCATCTTCTATCCCAACTCCGTCTCTGGCATTACGAGATGTTTTAGTCGGTCGAATGCGTCCGATAGCACGGGCTTACACAAACCGATCGCATCCCAAGATAAGTCTTACGATACACAAGATGCATCATCTGATACCAATTTATGTGAGATTCATATTGAAATAGTTTTGTAATTAGGTTTATTACGCGCGTTTTTGCAAAATTTCGTAGACACGTATCATTTTATCTGATTGATTATGTAGTAGGTATGTGGTTATTAAAAGTTTATAGAATTTGTGATTTCTGAAGTAGGTAGGATGTTGCCAGTAGGATTTAGGAAGTCTAGTCCTTCCAAAAGGTGCCTTTTATCTTACATATATACATTTGCTATGCTCATACTTTTGCCAGCGGCTTACCTCAGTTTTTACGGCGCGGCGTCCCTTAGAAATTACTTCGTTAGAGTTCGCCGGCTAAAAAGTGGCCTTCCTTGCTTCACCAGTTAGACAATGATCTTTTGCCACATTACTTCTCCAGGAGTTTATCTCTTCATTTTCCAATTTGATATAAATCGTTCCAGTACATTAATCGCGAAAGCGGAACAAAGATTTTATATTATTGATAATCAATTGTTTTTCAATATCCTGCAATATCGTAATGTATAATTTATTGTACAAACATGGATGATGCAATCCTTCTGATTAAATACTTCGTCACAAGATATGAAAATATGGTATTGCCGAAAAATTTCATCATTCACGAAAAAGGTGAACTCACCGTTAATCGCCACCTCTTTGTAATATTAATATTAAACATTATAGAGGTAATTGACAATTTTCAATGATCTCATGGTCATTTTTATCGCACTTTGACGCAAGTTAATGACAATGCAGTCAAAGGCAAATGGCCTTACTACAAAAGCTTTAAACACTGTTTTACACTTGTCTAAAAAAAATGTGGCTCCAAAATGAACCATATGTCAACGTCATAATTTGACATTTTTTTAGACAAGACTTAAACTGACGTTAAAAAGTTTTTGTGGTAAGACGGTAAGTGTCTAAATTAAATCCTATTACATCTGTCATACATAAAAGCGAAAGTGTCTAAGGATCTTTGCCTACGGTACGTACTTATTGGACTTATGTTTGTTAATCTTTCATGCAAAAACTATTGAATGGATTTTGCTGAAACTTGGCAGTAATATAGCCCATGTATCAGAATAATATATACGCTGCTTTTTAGTTTTCTGACTGAAGCAGTTCTCCCTTCATACCTATCTATACAGGCATTCTTACAAATTGCTTGATACAAAACTACATAGTAGGTAAGTACTCAGAACTTTCTCATTCGTAATAAACAAATGGAAAACCTTACAAAAGCTTCTGTAATAGTTCCCTCAATAAGCAGTATTTATTCGCAGTATAATTTGCGAGCTCAAGGCCAGGACTTAATAAGTTTTAGCCTGGGAGCGGCGGGGGAAGATGACGGTGTTTCGCTTGGCTGGGTAAGGGCTCCTAGTCGGCACATCTGCTTGGCTACGTGGGTCATTTCATGTTGTGTTTAATAACTGGCCTATAAGAAGTATGACTTTGGGAGTATAAATGACATAGGTACATACCTGAACCTTTCCCTTAACTATCTTTTCGTGGAAAAAGGGGGAAATTCATTTAGTGCCTAGTTGTATATCGCATTTGATATATCGCAAACATACAGAAATACCTACAGTTTTTACAAAATTAAATATTTGAACAATGTTCCTGGTCCTCAAAATCTGACTCCAAAGGATGTAGGGTCCGTATTTGAAACCTTCGGAACACTAGTTTTTATGGAGTCAAAATCCCGAAACAGTTAAGTAGGTACGTCAAAACAGGCTTCACGTTTCTTCTCTATCTCTCGTCTATATTCCTCTCTTTATCTATATACTTATATCTGAATCTAATTTCTTAACATCAGATCACCCGTTTCCTTTCTTTAATACCTACTTAGGTAATGTTATCATCTTTGGCAAAACCCGTTTAACTTGCGGATACAAACAAAATAATCAATGTAATTATTCTACTAAATATTGTGATCCTTTACTGATTTGAAGAACGATCAATCATTTTTATAGCAGGAAAGGTATAATATAAACATTATATCATAAGTTTATCTACATCTATAATATCTAATATATAGAGCTGAATAATTTTTTTGTTTGTTTGTACCCCTATGGACTCCGAAACCACTTAACCAATTTGAAAAATTCCTTCACTGTTCGAAAGCTACATTATCCCAGAGTAATGTAGGTTATATTTTATCCGGAAACGGTAAGAAATTCACCCAAGATGCGGGTGAAACCACGGGAAAGCAGCTAGTAAGTAAGTAAGTAAGTAAGATATGAAGTACGCCACAAGGCCAAAACATGATAATGTTCTAAAGTAAATCTCTTTCGCCTGGTACTGTAGACTGCACATCAGTGGTAACTGTCATGCACCTTAACTCAATAGTAGTAAGTACGATTTTCCTATAAAACTGTTACCACTGACCTGAAGTTGGATGTACACGCGTGCCGAATATGTTTGATCATCGCATGCGTAATACTTAATCGAATAATGTTTGTTTGCGTGTAAGCATAAATCTTGTAGATTCTTATAATCTTTAGTGATAAAATCATAGATTTGGACCAACATAATTACCTACCTAATTAGTTAAATGTAATCATCGGTACTTCTGGAGCTTGCGTCATCTTATTATTGGACGCGGCTCGTAATAATCTTATTATTGGATTATTCTTCAAGTCGTTTTTGTTTATCCGGATAATGAAGTATCATATCTTCCCAAAGAAATACATATCCTCGATTTACAATGTTCGTGGTACTTCCTAGAATATGCTTTCGGTGTTAGATGGCCTTTTTATTCACTAAGGCTTAAGCTGCAGGCTTCTTATCCGGATACGCCTAGAAATTCTCATGGTAAGCTGGTGAAACCGCAAGCTGAAGCACTTTATAAGATGTAAGTAAGTACCTATCTATATCTATCAGGCTTAAACTATGATACACCAGACATTATCTACCTTCACCGTAAGAAACACCAGAACTTGCAAAGTTTCAAGGACCTCTTTTAAAATGGCACAAGATAACCTCACATAAAACGAGAACAAAGCTCCCAAGGATGACACATAAACATAACATAACAAATATAAGAAGCCTGGCAGCCGTAGAGATGAACCGTCACGCTTAGCCGACTCCGAGGGTCAGCCCACAGCTTACGATTATAAAGACAGGTTATGCAGAGGCTAATGTCGTCTGTTTTTTAGTTCGCAGACCTTTATATAAACTACTAGATGTACTGTAACTTCTCTCTGATGTTGGCGCACTTGGATACAATATACCTAGTTTATGTCATCAGGGGATAGTGTATTTTGTCAACAAACTTATTTCAAAGCGGTTCAGTAGTTCCGGAACCTTTGGCTTAAAAACAAAGGAACAAAAAAAATCTTCATTCGTTTATAATAGTGGTTTCCCGATGTTTCTCGTGGGTATTGGCTTAAATGAAAATACTGAAGTAGGTATCCTGCCGGGGCTGCGGGATTTTTCGAGAAAGAGTAACTCGATAGGCAGTAGTATCCAATAAGTAGTCATGATGATTTCCCTCCTCAAAAGGCTCACTTAAAGAAGGGAATCCAGGAGATCAGTAGAAGTTAGAGGCTAGATGATTTAGATAAAAGATTGAGACAAATTAGCAGGCTAATATATGAAGCATTCATCGATAGATGTGAGTACGATAATTATTTGAAATATTATCCTTATGGAATTGAAATATGATACCAAACACAATACACATAAATGTAAAATTCACATATTCATCGCTAAAGTTCAGTTTTATCTCACGCAATCGTGCGTACATCGTATTTAAATACAAGTTTGCTTCGTAAACGCACCGAAGGGCCGCCATTTTCCCGCCAACATTACACAGACAGTTAACCCATATTTTAATTAACGTTGTTATATTTTACGGTGCTTGTGACTGGACGTAGTAAATGAGGTTTGTTCGTTAGTTTGTTTGTTTACATAGAATGTAATTTATTGTTGTTGTACGTTGTAGGTCTTTAATTGAACGTGCTTTGTAAACGCACGTTCAATGCTTAAAGCTAATTATATTAGACTTTCAACCATTTTCCGACAAAATTATTATAAAAACTTATTTTTATTTAAAGTTATACTAACTATATATAGGTATATATAAGCTCTCATAACTCAGATGAATATTGATTTTTCTTTGTTCTCTGGTACCTATATTTTTTAACGCACTGACAGCGAAAAAGGCGGGAAAGGGCGAGCGAAATAATATTTTTGTGTCTACTTTTTTATTCTAACGTTCCGTCACGCGATGGCCGTGTCGGCATAATTTTTTGTTATTAAGTATTTCGTGAAATTGTGAATTTATTTCGTTATCTCTCGCTTTGTTGACGATTAATTTTGTTTTTGTACCTATGGCACATATTCATACTTCTTTGAAGGAAAAATATTTGAATTAAGTAGGGCGTAGGTACACAGTCGTTGTCTTAAAAATGTGTGAGAATTCAGAGAAACGAAATTGCGTAGGTAACACATTTACGTAATTATCTCTGGGTGTGTATTAGCAATAAGTGTTACTCATTTATTTAGGCAAGTAAGTTGTATGTATGTTGTGTACAATTTTCGTAGAAAATTGTTCCTAAACCGCAATGATAATCATTTGGTTGGGATTTATAGTAGGTGTACATACTAAAGTGGTTAATTATTATTTATTAATTAGTTGGAAATGTTATCATTGAAAGCAGGTAAAGTACTACGGTACTTTAGTAAAGTAAAATTACGGTGAAAAAACTTTGGTAGGAGAAAATTGTGACGCATTATATTTTTCAGTGTCACCGTTTTCCTCACAGCCATTCCATACTATTCTCAACTCCCAGTAGCCAAAACAGAAAAATAAAAATAAATGGAAAACAAACAAGATCAACGCCCGTCCATTGGTGGACGCAACGTTGCCGTTCTGGCATCCCGCCGAGATGCGCAGCACCTGTCCCTCTCACACTCGCCACTTACCATATCCCTATCTCTTTCCTCAAATGTCCGCAGGATCGTCTCGCTTGAAGACGCAACAGAGATATTTTATCCGAAAGCTTTTGAATTTCGAACGCTTCGAACGTTGTTCGTGTTTATTTTGAATTAAGAACCAATGGCGGCCGAGCGAGATTCTTTTATTGTCTTTTCTTTTGTTTGAAAGTAATTACGTAGTGGAATTAGTATTGTAGTGGTTTAATGTGGTTTGTACAGGATAGATTGGAAGCTTTCAGGCTGCATGCTTACAAGGGCAAAGCTTTTTATACTTACGAAAATCTGAGCTAAGAAAGCTCACATTTAGATTGGATCTTAGTTACCAAAACTAAGATATGAGCTTTTTAGTATAAAAAGCTCTAGTAAACTTACTCAAGATGTCCAGAAGTCTAAATATCCTTCAAATTACACAATTACAAGTCATTCTGATAGGTACTTTATCTGAAAACATAGGTGGTCACGAAGAAAAAATCTTTCTTTTTCTAAACAGACCATAGATGTACAAATATCCTAACCAAACTATGATGACATAATGATCTACAGTGTAGATCATTGATCGGAATGGTACAGAGATCAGATCGGGGCAGGTCGAGGAGTTCACGTTCAAGGCCACGCATTGTTCCTTTGTTACTAACGATGCGTTCAGATGAGATATTCAGAGACCACAGCTTTGATTCGCGGGAGGAGCAAAAAGTTTTCGGACGGAGTTTTAGCTAGTTTGTGATACTTTGGTACCTATGATCTATTTTACAAATCAGAGGAAAGAAATACTTACAAAAAACTGCCAATCTTTATTATAAAGGTCACTCAAAATTGTTGATACCTACCTACATATATTGTAAGCTCAGCCAACACAGGTACACAGTTTATATGGGTACGATATTTGATTTGTTTAAAAGCTTTCGCGATGTTTCACTAGATCTACAAACGTACGCTTGCTGGTGTGAAAGTCTCCGTCTTCATGATTTGTCTCAGTTCGTACAAAAAACATGTAACACATGTAATTTCCAATCCGATTCTTACATAGAAGACATAAAATGTAAACCTGCAGGTACCAAAAACTGCAGTCACCATCATCAGACTTTTTACCGTCTTACTGCAAGGCTCTTTCTCACACAGAAAGAATGAGCGTTAATCATCACGCTTGCTCAAGACCGATTGGCGATATCAGACTTAAAGTCCAGGGTGCTTCAAAAGTCAAGATGTTTTTGTAAAAATGCGGTGAATTTGCTTAAATAATGTAAGATCTGACAATACAAGTAACGCTTTTTAATGCAAATAGTGAACTTTAAGCAAGCAGGGACAGTAAAGTAAGCTGTCACGCTAGCCGACACCTTACCAGGCCATCGACGATAGTATCGAGGTGTTTTGCTAGTCGATGAGTTTCAATTTCAATGGTATGGAGAAACAATGTGTTTTACTTGGACAGTAAGAATTTTGTAGGGACCTGAAATACTGTTCATTCTCATCATTCCGAATTCCGGTAAGGGCTCTCTCATACTGCTAATTACTTTAGGCTGATATTTGGTCAGATGGTAAATCTAATCAAAGTTCTAAGTCAGTATATCACTGGCTGGCTACTTGATAGTTCTTTGTGCACCACCATCAACCTTCAGGCTGGTTGCTACTCGATCAAACTGTGACGAAGATTAAAACTCTTTCTTAGACAAGTTCTAAATACGAAATGGGCTTATTATCCTACACAGACTACACAACACCTGGTACAACAATAACACTTGCAATCAGTCTTATTTCGTCATATCTTAGCTCTTATAGTACACAACTAGAGTATTTCTATCTATAAGCAATTAAAAAATAACCGTAGCCTTTCTTCAATAACATGAGGGTCTGGACCTCTGGGCTATAAATCGCCCGCGTCAAGTAACGGTCGGTTCTTCACAACTGTCTCTTGAGAAAGGGATGCTCGGTAGTCGCGTGCGCAATGAACTGAGACAGGCGCTTAGAATGTATAGAGGCGGCTTTATATGTCCTAGTTTTAACATATTTGAAAGTCGCTGCTTTCACTGTACCTAAGTTTCCCTATGATATATTATTAAAATAATGGACGACTTTGTAACTTGGTAAAAAAAAAATTGTAATTTAAGTTAAGCAGTGGACATTTACTGAAGATCGAGCTCGAAGGAAGAGGTTTGCTTTCGAGAGACGGTTTAAAAAGCATGATTCAGAAATCTAATGAATTCAGGTAAAAGTATTCTGAAATCTAAAAAAAGAGGGCAATACTATATGATAATATATGATTTGTTGCCTTGCTTGATCCTATAACTATCTTTCCTTTTTAATGTCTCAACTTTCTCAGGTAAAAAAAAATACAATAACTATCTACAAGTTCGTAGTTCTACACGACAGGTGCGTACAAGCGTCACCTTTGAGAAAAAATGGCGGCCGCGGGGGAGAGCCCTCACGTGTCACGATATAGTTTTTATAAACGAAATTAATGTTATTCACTCTTATAGTGGTTGTACACTCACTTTTATAGGGAATTCAAATTATAATTATTTGTTTTCGATATTGGAGCGATATTCAGTCTTTATTTAGCGTAAATTAATAAATAACAAGGTACTTAGAAAACTGGAAGCCGATCCCAACATAGTTTGGGAAAAAAAAGGCTCGCAGGATGATGTACTCAGAAACAGTACCTACCCATCTAGTTTTTAAAGACAGTAATTATTATTGTAAACTGTTGTTCATTGAAGAGCTACATTTTGCTGTGCCCGACAGGGTCCATGTGAACTATTTATAAGTACTACCACTTAAGAATACATGTGGAAAGCAATAAAAGTATTGAGTATTGAGTACACCAATAAATAATAGATTTTGTTTCAGACACAGCAAAGACTATCTGACAAAGGCTGATAGTTAAGTGGGCCCAGGAAGCAGGCTGCTTTATGAAATCAGTAGAGGCGATTCGATTTATGTATTTTACATCTTATGGCTGAGATGACAATGACTTTGGCAAGTAAGTGTTCTAGGGTTTCCTAATTGAGAAATTGCTGTTAATTTATTACACCAAAGCTCACCACAGCTATTTAGTTTTTTACCACCTGACCACGTCACTAAAGTTATTTAATATCTCGTACAAATAACAGTTTTTAACACATCGCATAAGTGTCCAAGAACCTTTAAAAGACAGCTATCTCCTGTCCAGAATATTAATACGTAATTTCGTAACCAGGCGGTTATTTTTACTATTTTATCGTGAGTCGTGACCGGCGCGTGCGTCTACTAAGTATCTATAGGATTTCACTTCTACACCTGGCTAGAAAGGATAATTTTACTGAATTATTACTCTCGTAAAATGACACAGACTTTATTTATTATAATAACTTTGGAATTCTTTGTAGAGAATTTAAGTCTATTTTGTTTTGCAATAGAAAGGTGTTCGAAAAGTAATGGTAGAAGGAGTTATATCGCAATTAATTTTAAATAAAATGTCAGGAGTGACCTTTGGAACTAATTGGAAAGTTGTATCAGAAGCGAATGTATCTTGTAGATAAATTCTGAAATAAATGTTGGAGACATTGGTTAAAGACAGGAGTCTTGAACAAATATTATTTTGTTAGGCCTTAAAGACAGTACATTTATCAGAAAAAGCAATTAAGCAAGCCTTAAGAGACTAGGCTAGCACGTCCATCATGAAACAGTACAATAAAATTAATCAAGCAGCAATATTGCTTACTACAAGTGGAATATTTTTTAAGAAATATAGAATAACAATTTCTTTGCTTCTAAAGACAATAAAAATAAAAAGATTCATATTAACCTCGTATTAAGGGGTTAATTATAGACGATAACTCTCTCAAGAATCATTCGTCTTTCATTTCCATTATTTCATAATCATAAGGCTCTTAGCCTACTCTTTATTAAATACAAGCATATACTTAAAAATACTTAGTTATCCTAGTAGCACCAACCATATTGTATATAATTTTTATATACTTCAGCTCTAAACTATATACTTAACAAACAATGTATGTGACTTCTCTTATATACTTATTATAAACATCGAATGAAAATATTATGGGACGGCCGATCTTTCGTCGTTTGTTTTGAAATCGGCACGAGTTATCGCAATAACAGGAATGAGTATATTGTTTTATTATATACATGATCAGTCATAATAGTCTGAGGTTATTTGAAAAACTTCGGCCTTATTATATGGTTCTATATGAGAATGTTTTGTTTTAATTGATTGACATCTTTCAGGATTGTCTGTAGTATGTGTGAATAGGTGACACAGGTAGGAGACACTTGACATTTTACATGGCCAGGGACCACCCTCGCTTCTACATTTTCATACTCATCATTTTTACATCATATATTGCTTCAAAGATATCGCCAAAATGTTAAAGTATCGTAAATTAATCAAACAGGTTCTATCTTAAAAAACGTGTGAAACTACACGTTTTTTAAGATAGAATACAGGTTCTACCTGCACAACAGAATTCTTAAATACTCATATTAAGAGGCTTTTGTCTCTTCAGCAAAAACATGTCTTGTGTCTACAACCAAGCTAAAAATCATCTCATCTTCCGAGCCTTTTTCCCGTTGGGGATGATTGGGTCGGCTTCCAGTCTAACTGGATGCAGCTGAGTACCAGTGTTATACCAAGTATTTTTTTTACAACCATGCTAAAAATAATGTTCAGAATTTCAGCAATCAGTAGAGGAAATTTGTGCGTTCTGAGATGAGGAAGACTCTATCGCAATGGACATTTCAGTCTTGAATGGTAGTTAGGTATTTGAGTAGGTATGTGTAAATTCTGATATACTTATTTGAAAACTGTTACGACGACAGATGTTACCCTAGAAACCATTATTTTGCCCTAGAAAAGCTGCAAGAAACACCTTTTTCGCGGTACCCTCATTTTAGCGCATTTTACATACCTACCCACATTAGGGCCAAGATAGTCACCCACGGCGTAAACTCACCGCGCCACGTCCGGTGCCGGGGAGGGGATAAAAACCTCATTTCCGGTGAGAACCCTTCCTTTAGGGGACGGTCGGTACAATCAGCGGGTTGCTATGGTGATCATGTATGCGAGGTCTTTGAGAATGGTCGAAAGAGCTGGGAGAATGTGTAAGAATACATTAATTGAGTTAAAAGGCAAATAGGTAAAGTAACTTAAGATGGAGGAAAATTGCTTATCCATTGATAAATGATCTCCCGTTTTCTAGTTGACTTCGAATTTTGCTTCAATTCAACTTTCAGTGACTATACGAGGTAATTAAATTATTGGTTAATATTTACATTGGCTTCCACAGTTTCCACTATTTCACCCGTGTTGTATCTTCTACTTCCCGCATATGGGCAAAAAATTGCCGTAATGTTATTCTGATAAGTAATTATAAAAGATATTTTACTGCTTTTCATCAAAACCCATGTAGTACCTAAGTAGTTTTAACGTGAAAGAGTAAAAACATGACGGACTCAAAATTAACAAACGTACCTACATCATTGCAAAGTTTAACATTTATAATATCAGTAGGATAGTTACAAAAACAAATACCTGTCAAAAGCTATCCCTAAAGTCAAAACAAAATCAGAAATTCAACTGAAGCTAATTACCATCTGATGGGGTGCACACACATTCGCCATGGACCGAGGGGAGTTACACAATAGACGGACATGTGTGGCGCCCCTAATGTAATCTGTAATCGTACAGGTGATAGTCTGTTTTATATATTGATTATTTGATTTTGTTATATTGGGTGGTAAAAAAAAAATCATGTTTTTTTTTCCCACAAAAAAAGAGAATTGAGTCTGTTTATTTTGCATTTTTCTGTCGTTTTTTTAGCAAAAAGTTAGAGTTGCTTTAGAGAGTGCTTTTTTGTTTTTTTTTTTCTGTTGTTTATGCTATCTTTAGCATAAGCAATAGTTAATTATTTCCAAGATAGATTTTGTTGAAGTAGAGACTCTTTAAAAATACTTAAATAATTTCTTTGTAATATATCCAATTGCGCCTTCAGCAGTTATTTGTGGATAACTGCTGAAGGCGCAATTGGATATTGTCTGACAAAGGGATCGAATAGTTTTTGAGCATTTCTTGCCCTGAAGTCATAGTTAACCCACATAATCAAGACATTCAAGAAGATATATTAGTAACTATTTCTTAGAATCATTATACCTAGCTGAGTACCTCCAGAACACATTAAAACAAAACATAAAACAGCAATTTCAGACGAACACCACTAGCAAAGCGACCCGCAATAATCTAGAACTTACCTATATACCGGTCTTCTGGGAACCGCGCCGGTTGCCATGGCAACGCGCCGCATCAACACTTGGCCTGTGCTCACGCACGCACACTAGCAAGCCGTGTGAATGTGCAGGTGACCTCGTAAAGTGAGGGACACACTGGTTATCAGGAATTGTATCTGAGGGATAGTGAAGACTGAAAGGTATGGATGGTATATGGAGATCGACAAGGGTGCTGAAACCATATCTGTCTATCTATGTATTATTTTGAGTGTCATCCACATTTATCTACGTATTTTTAAGTTGGCTTAGACTCAATGTATTCGCAAAAGACTGACGTTTCGATCGAACTACATGTTTGCGTTAAGTATTTCTCCCAGAGTAAAATTCAACATTCTTACATTCTTTCTTTCTGGATGAAGTCCTGCAATAAGACTGTTGCATTTATTTTGATAAATATTTGATACTAGCTTTCGCCCGCGGTTTCATCCGCGTCCCGTAGCCGGATGGTGACAAAAACTATCCTAAAACCTTCTCCCGGGTCTAAGTTACCTCCCCTCTAATTTTCAGCCAAATCGGTCAAGCCGCTTCATTTTATGTCGTGACAACGGAAAGCGGGTTACATTTTTATATATGTAAGTATATAGATTGAAGAAAACTCACTGCCACGCATGTCCAGCACGCTGAGTATGGGCAAATGTCCCTAAATTGGGGTAGGCCGTTGTCCAGCAGTGGATGAAAGCCTGCTAAGACGCATATCCAGCACGATGAGTATTAGCAAATCCCCTCAGATTTTGGGAGGCCGATGTCCAGCAGTAGATGCAAGTAAGCTCAATTAGGTGCGTTAGTTTCAGATAATCTTAAAAGTCACGAATTTCCGCGGAAAACCCTCATTGTATCCCCAATCTTATTGATCACAATTTGCTAGTGTGCGTGTTTGAGGCGTTTATCTGGCGACGACACGATGTCATACTCGTGCCGTCATACAAGCGTAGCTACACATACATTAGCAAACTGTAGCATACGGATCGCACTAGAGCAAGGAAATGTGGGACACGTGGGGAATATGATCAGGCTGTATTTGAAAGGCTGGTAAACTAGGATTGATCTTGCACAAAGATTGAAGAAGCTAACTTAAAACTGGGATAGATTTCAATCCATAGTTCTAAGCGAATTTAAATAAGATAATGGACAAGATATAACTATTAAAGATTTAGTTAATGCCAGTCCAAACTTCTACTTGCAGTTATTAGTTCAATCTGTGACTCACATATACAGATATGCCGATCCAATAGAGGTAGTAATTATTAGTCTATCTGTGAGGAGTGGTGAGGAGTACCTATGTATCTACCTTTGTTCTCATTTTTACATACCATTGTCATTGCTATATACAGACCTACAGATATATATTCAGATATCAATATCTAATCACTTACCGAGTGGTCGACAAATAAGCATCTGGGTTTTTCTCAATTGTACCTACTACGTAGATATAATATTTCTTTCGTTCTAATCGACCTTGGCGATAGTTAGTAAATAAGGTAGCTTTAGATAGGGATGCCTCGAGGTGTTTGTGCTATCGATCTTGTGGACACTAATGAGGGTCTCGCTTGCCAGTTTTAAGTGTTTTCTTTGGACAGTTTCGGAAATACAACACGTTAACGTGTTAGGATGGTGGGCTAAAGGTAGGCTTTGTAAAATTAATAATAATGATGATATAGTCTTGAGATGTTGAATTTGGAGTTGAAATTAGATTTTAATAGTCCTTAGCACTGTGTTGTGGTTTTAACATTAATCAGTTTTCTATTGTGATTTTTCCTGAAAACTCACAACATCAAACTCAAGTCAGATAAACCCCAAACCTGAAACCAACCACCGCTTAAACAACCTCGAACAAATCTATTTATAATAATACCTATATGCAGATTACTTACGACACAAATCGTAGGTAAAATATACGGCATCAAATAGAAACAAACTCTTATAAACCTTCATGATTTTATTGCAATATTTTTCAGTCTTCATACTATTAGTTTCCATTTCTTGTAAAGCACAGCTTCATCCGGTTAGACTGGAAGCCGACCCCAACATAGTTGGGAAAAAGGCTCGGAGGATGAGGATGAGGATGGACTATTAGTTTCCATGGCGTGGTGACAGGATGGTTCTTTCAACCGGCTGAGGCAGAGGCGCCTGGACAGTCAGTACTCCATCCCGAGAGAGAGAAGACACCACTCGTTCAGGGTCTGTCCCCAGAGGCAGCTTGAACTCCCTATTATACTCGCGGTAGACGGTCTTCTCATTGGTCTTTTCCTCGTGGTTCGCTGAGATTATGAGTAGGTCGTTTAAGATTTTCACTTTGACCTGTAAGAAGAAGTAAATATTTGAGTGGGATAGCGTCCCTTTCAGCAATACACGAATTGACGATTGCTGCAGTCAATGACCACCAGTAAAAAGAGAATCAATCTGATCTTAAATATTGCAAGTTTTCTAAAGTACTACATACATACACTAGTAGCTTCAAAACCTAACCAGTTTTCCAGAGCATATCAAAGTCTGGATATCTGATAATTTCTCCATTTCAAATACTTTTATTTCGCTGAATATACTCATCTTAGAAGTAGACTCAAAAGCTGTTGCAAAAACAAAGCAGAGTGAGACGCAGAACTTCACTGTAATAAATCTAAAAAGCTTTGAGGCTTCTGAGAATATTTTTGAAATACCATTTATTGATCATGCTGTACCTCAGTAGGATCAAACTGGCTAACATCGAACTGCAGCTTCAAGCTCTTGTCTTCTCCCTCTCCCTGCACTAAAGGGGAGTTGGTGAGGTGGTCCCAATGGCTCAAGTTCTCCTGACGAGTCATCAGTCCGGTCTGGACGTTGGAAGACTGGCCGTAGTACTGATCCAGGTCTAAGCTGGAAGGGGAAATCAGAAAACTTTATGTTATTTCGATGTAGGCGTCAGTAAATAACTGCCATATATACACTCACACACGCACACACACTTTTGCCTTTATAATCCCTACTAATATTATAAATGCGAAAGTAACTCTGTCTGTCTGTCTGTTTATCTGTTACGCTTTCACGTCTAAACCACTGAACTGATTTTAATAAAATTTGGCACAGAGATAGAGTTGACCTTGAGAACGGACTTTTGAAGAATTCTCTTAGAAACGCGATATAACCGAACTCTACGCCGGCGAAGCTGCGGGCGGAAGCTAGTATTAGTATAGAGTAGGATCTTCCGTGGAAGGTAACCCTTTTGCAACCTTTACAATCTACTCCTGGAAGAAACAACAACACCAGAGTCCCCCTTATTACCCAGTTTTAACCGGTTTCAACTGGCGCCATAGGTATTACCTGAACTTTTTCATTTGCTGGTCAATTCGATGCATCTCTTGAGCGAATTTCTCTTTCATAAAAGAGTAAGAATTGTCGAATATGGATAAGTCTGTGATTTGTACCGGAATATTCTGTTTTTTCTGTAAAGCATGTTCGTGTATTTTAGCAGTTTTGCCTGCAGGTTTGGAAGACATTTTTATAGTTTGTTTAGCGGAAAATTTTGAAAAAGCCTAATGTTTTGAGTGTCAATTTGATTTGTTGTCGTGTGTGACGTTCAATCTATCAAGACATTTTTTCTTCTATATTTTTAATAGAAACTCCTTTTTTCATGACCTCTCATAAAAGTAAAAAAGACATACCTACAACCGTACCAACTATAAAAAAGACATGGAAATACTCTTTTAAAAAGCTTTTATGATACACTTTTAATAACATTTATAATAACCCTCTTTTTATATCATCTAAATAAGATGAAATAATATCATAAAAAAAAAACGGCATTAATAAAGAACCAATTAACCTTTCGCCATCTCTAAATGTCAGTGTTGCCAGAGAACCAAACTTTCCCCCTGAGATGTGGTATTTAAGCTACGTTAGGGGGCAGACAGATTGACAATCACCCTGGTACCATGGTAACGGGACTCTAAACACGGGCCTATTAATCTCGAACCGAGGGCGTGTCGAATTTGTGGGGTGAGGTGAACTTTACGAGATTAGATTTTACGCAATTGGGCGTAATAGGAGCGGTATGGAGTTATTTGCGTTGGTGATGATGAGTTCATAATTAATTCATAAGTTACTGCTTTTAATCTGTAAATGTAATAGGGTAGAGCTTTAAGCAGAAGAAGTCAACCGCATAGAGCTAATCTGACTGACTGTTAACTTAAAGATAGTTTTTGCAGATCTATTAAAAAAAAAAAACGAAAATAGTTGGGTACTTTCCGGAGAGTAAAAAATAAAGTTCTAAGTTTTTGGCGTTATGTAGGTGTCTTATCCTAATTTGATTCTAGAGTTGGCCATGTTTTATCTAATAAATTAAATAGTAATAAAAAATATAACACAAAATAAACAACTAGACTAATGCATCTCGTATCCTACAATCATAATCAAATATATCCCTCCGAAATCAACAATAATTATTCTTCCGAATGGCAACCCTAAGTGGTGAGGGCGCGAACCGCCGCCAAATTGGCGGGAAAGCTGCCCGTTTGACAGATCATTTTTTATTTCGTTCGGAAATTCGGTACCATTGTTCCGCTGATTACCAGGTGGTCAGGAAGTGAATTATACACGCATTTATTATTTACGTACTGATACTTTTTGGTCTTTTTTGGTCTTGTAAATATATTTTTATTTATTTAAGGAGAGAATATTTTTATGAAAAAATATACTTAAGGTCGTCTCAGCACGTCATATGTATTACACTCACGTAATAAACAGGTATAGGGTTGTACGTAAAAGTATAGAAACTCCTGCCAATTTGACGTCTGATAAAATATTTTTAAACGTTGGTGAATTCTTACTTGCTACAAATTGTTTCAAAGCAAAGAAATCACAATACATACGCCAGTCTTGCTTACCTTAGTCGACAATTCTTTTTGTAACGTAAAACTTAATTGCACGTAGGTATTCGTAGATAACATTTCAAACAACAATTTTCCAATTCATTTTCAAAACATAACATTTCACCACCAAACTCTCAAAAGAGATTTTAATCAACAAAACAGAAACAAGACACAAAAGGGGAGGTCGGGCTAGCGTTTTTAATTCACGTAAAACGTCACGTCATATCTCGGGGGAGAGTGGGCAAACATCGTTACATGTTACTAGTGTGTTTGTGTTAAGTCAATATGTTCGCGAGGGCGGTGAGGACTGGCCGAGGTAGCGTGTTTTGGTTAGAAGCGACTGAATATGTTTTTTCTAGAAAATGGATTATGATTAAGTTGTGTTATACCGTTTTGTGCAGTCTTTCCTTGCAATACTAGGTATGGACATGTATGTGGAAATAAGTAGATTCTCATTTTTTTTAACTTTGTTAGAATAATATCAGTGGGACATTTTTATATATTTTTTAAACTAGCTAAAAAAGGCCGTTCCCGATACTCTATCTATCCGCGGCTTCGCTTACTAGAGACAGGAAAATAACGGGAGTGACAATGGGGCTAATGTCAACAATCTATCTCTAGAAGCAGACAGATAGAATATTATTATTGGCCATTATAAGCACACTATCTGATGACGCAACATCTTACATAGGTATTAAGCGTCTACGTTATAAAATAAGAATTCTAACGTCATTCTTAATTCATAATAATTAATCACATCAACGAGCAATCCCAATCCGATTATATCGAAATCAGTTCCAAACCACGTAATCGCCAATACGTCACTAGTCTATGACGTTTCAAATGTCAGATGACGTCATTATTCTCAAAATGGCGGGCGGGTTTAACTATGACGGTGTCACTAATGTATGAATCATTTAGTTATCAGTTATTGGACAAAGGTGTTACCTTCTTTTGTTTTGGTTACATTGTCTTTTATTGAATGTTCTTAGTAGTTAAGTATTTATATAATAAAATATGACAGTCATTAGTTTTCTTCGAAGGGTAAGTCAGAGTTGTATCCTTAAGGCGGGATTCTACAATAATGGTTCGTGGGTGTGGCACATATTTTGTTTGCAATAAAAATATATATAAAAATATAAGCATGTGAAAAATAAACCGACTTCAATACCTAAAACCTTCTGCTAAGACTGACAAGTACAATGCTGAGAACCGAATCAAAATCAGTCCAGACACACGCGAGGTAATCGGGCACAAACATACAGGTAGAACCTCCTTTTATGCAGTCGGTTAGAAATTGCAATCATTCGAATACTTCCTACAGGTACCAGACGCATCTATTTAATCGTATACCTATCCTATTGAAATCGGCAATAAGGATGAATCATCTTTAATTTCGCACACCATCATAAAAAACCAATCAATTTAATGACGTGATCTATACTTTTAATTTCCTGTGTATTGGGAAGTTTATCCCACCGCTGGGTGTGGGCGATGTGATCTCACGGCGTTCGCGTGTAAAGTTACAGTTTGCTCACCTATAATACCACTACTACTAGTACATTCGGTCCCCAAGGCTTAAGCGAGATAATAGTGACTTTTGTTTTAGGTTGATGCGAGATTCGCTTTGTTGTGTTAGATAAAGAATACTTTTTCTAGGGTTTCTAGTATCTAAAATGCTTAGCCAAAAACTATGACGGTATATTTTTGTGCGGTTTCTTTTGTAGTGGATCGAAGTAAGTAGGTATTCATTAATAGATGACTGCGATTAGGAAAACCGAGTAGCTTACTTATAATGCATTCGATTAGCGGTTATGAGTAGCTTAAATAAATCACACAAAATCTTATTCTCAGTAGACTTCAATAATATAAAGTAGCTGCAAGTTTAAACTCTCATAAAATAAAAGGCAAGGCATGATATTCACATATACAACTCACTTTCCCCAAAAATCGAGAACACTTAGTACCTCATCCTACGCGTGCTGCTGTTGATGTAGACCAATTAACTGATTGTGCCGGCGGCTGCCGAGCAAATCCATCAGCTGGGGTCGGGATACCCGGCTCTAATCAACGGTAATGAAATATTGTTACTCAGTTGGGATCATATTGTTATTAAAAAGTAATAGGTATTTTTTGTGGTTTGTGGTAAGTGTAGTTATCGGCACGGATAATGAGCTCTCGGCGGAAGAGTGGGGATCGCTTTGCGCACTATACACTTAAGGCAATAAACCAATAAATCACTTTTGCGCAGGTGAAGGTCAGGGCTCAATATCCTTGCCGATGATTATAATAGCGATCGATCATAAGGATCAGCAAAGCTTGAAGCGGTCGGATACGAAAATCCATCATCAGGACCATATTTCCATGGGCGAGTCCTCCTTGTTTTGGAAGGCACGTAAAAGTGGTGTCATTTTAACATCTTCGGTATTCGTTATATTATTCAGAAGCCAGAAAGTCTGACAACCAGTTTTGCCACGGCGTTTGGGATTTTCCATGTGACTGTTTTAAAGAGGTCAGATAGGCATTCGCTCCATGTAACACCCTGGAACCCAGCTGACATATATAGTTGGCAAGAGGCTAGGTAGGAACGAACGATAAGCTAAATCTATGACAGACATTTCTATTTAAGTGAAACCAACACCAAAAAACATCCAAACTAACCATGAAAACACATTACCACTAACGTTAACAAAATCATCACCACCCATTACCCGGAACGAATGCAGATAAAACATCCGACGCATCCCCCTCGCGTGCGCACGCGCAGATGAACTTAATCACATCGATCATTGATCCAGGGGTGGCTGATTATTAAGCAAAAGGTAGAGTAATGATGTTGGTTAATGAAACAGAAAAAAACTTGGGTTATTGACAGCTTGACGCTTAAATTGGGGATTGACCATGGGGTGTGGTTGTTGTTTTTGGTTTTAATTCTTTTGGAAATAGGTAATGTTGCATATTCGTGTTTTGTACCTGTTGATCTAATTTACCATTGATTTTGTCCTTTTAGTCATCCTTATTTTCATAAATATAAATTAAATACCAAAGTTACCTTTCACGCCAAAGCTACTGAAGAGTTTCAAATGATAATTATTTCACAGATAAACATACAAACTTACATAGATAGACGGATATATTCCTATAACGTGAGAAGTGATTTTCTCGGGACCTTTTGCCTCAGAATGTTATAGGAAGTGATTTTCTCGGGACGGGGTAAATCCGCATCTCTGTTCGGGGTAAATCAGTAAACAGCTAGCAGTAAACTAAGCGAAGAAATATTTATGTTCGTTTTAAAAAAACCTTTCCTCGTACTCCTATCACAGAGCAGAAAATACTGAATGGGATGCTGTATCGTTAAGTAACTTTTTTAATATATACTTATATTGACTTCTAACTTATTAACTGCCACATATCCACTATCCCAGTACCTAGGTATGGTGTTAGAAAGAGTGGGCACGAGTATGGCTCGTGCCGACTGCATCACGCGGGTGCATCACGACTCTCTGTGACAATAAGTTCGTGCGCGCGAGGCGTCGCCGGTGGCGCCTCTAGTGTGATCAGCATTAAATAGATAATAGATTAATCTATAGGTACTACCAATATTATAAAACTGAAGACGTTGTTTGTTTGTTCTACTTCTTTACCCCCAAACATAATAACTTTGGTAACTAAGCGTAGGTCATAAATTGGATGCCGTAGCGATTGTTGATTGTGCGTAAGACTTTGTATTCTTTTACTTTTCTAAGCTCTAGAGTCATTTTGTTGTGACTGATATGTGCTGTAAAACCAACGAGATTTATTTATTTCTTATAGTTCACCATCTTTGAAAACCTCACATCATCACTCGGTTTCCGAAAATAACCGAAGCAGACATGGATCATTTAGTCGATCAAAATCATCACAGACATCTATCTATTAGAAGTCGATTGCTTCCAATACCTTTTCTGTGTTTTCCGTAGCTTTAGAGAGATCATACAAACAAACCAACTTATTTATCAACATATAGAATATAGTAAATACATTAAAATCATTAGCCACGTCTTCACAACGCGGGTGGGACACGCTCGCAGTCATCATGCACTTCGTGATGAGCCCCGCACGCGCCGTCCTCGTGCCATCTCGCTCTCGCACCAGCGTGACCCATTTAGTGGTATTCAATGTGCATATTAATTGTGAAATTGATAAGTAAATAAAATAATATTTAAGTGTTATGAACTTCGGGTTTTTATTTTGGTAATTGTTGCTTAAATAAGTCATTCATAAATAACATTATTTGCTGAATAAATGACATCATCAGCCGCTTAGCCTTTTCCCAACGATGTTGTGGTCGCCTTCCCCGAATGTAGTTTAGTAGGTACTAATGTTTTACATGGAGCGATTGTCTATCTGACCTACTCAAAATCGGGCAACCCGATACTCCTTGGCAGTCTTTGGTATGACATGTTGACAGACTTTCTAGCTTCTGACGCAGATAGAAGGTCACCCATCCAAGGACTGACCTCGTCAAGGGTTGCTTAACCTTATGATCGGTCAACCAGTGAGGCTGTTATTTATCCACGAGATACTGATAAAACAACTAACGTCTTCTCAAAATTAAAATTCATCTCTGTTCTATTTACCTGTTTATCAAAAATCTGCGCACGCGCTTACGAAACGAAAGTAATAAGAGTATGTCCATGTTGACCTCTAAACACAGCTGCAATATATCATAACTTATACTTAATTAACGCCTCTAATTAACATGTTGTAGTACAGTGTTGAAATCGGACATTTGAAGGTTTTGCTTGGTTTTGTGAAAGTTATAATATGGGTGAGATCCTCAAAACGTATCTTTATTACATGTAGATATGTAGGTCTCTATGGGAAGTTTGCTTAATAGATGATTATTTGGTATTCACTTTTAAATAAATAAAACATGTCAGCCATCATTGTTCTTATGCAAAAACCAATTTAGGTATAGGTAAACCTATGACAAATAGCCCATTCTTATATCTATGTACCAGTCAGATATGTTTATTATTTAAATTACGTAACTATTACCTGATAAAAAACAAAACAGTGTCTGTTCGAACAGTTCACATTTATTGAAGCCAGCGTCCATATCACCAATCAAAAATTGGTAATTTCACGAAATACCCAATATTATATTCTATCTACAACAATATGTAAGATGTCCTCGCCTCTTCATTTTACGAGTGCACTTGCCTAAGATTTAGATTCTAATTCTCATTTACTTAACTCTTTATGTATTACACAATATACCCTTAAATTGGTACATAACGTTTATGTGTGAAATAATTACAAATGTTATGCGTAGTTGATTTTATTAGCTTTTAAATTTATTTGTACGCACTTTTGTAATTAATTTTTGTAGTACTTAGATATTTATAGTATGTACTGTAAAGTATACAATTATTTTCTTTTTTATCTCATTTCTTTTTTCACATAAGTTTCTTTTCACGTTCCTGAAATATTGATTTTCAAAAATAGTCCATGTTTATTTCTCTTTCAATATTTTTATACCGAGTCTGCGAAAGTCATATCTGAAGTATTTTTTTTATTATACATGTTAAGTTCATGAAGATAAACAGATAAAAGTCTAGCTGTTAATTATTATTATTAATACATCGCGTAGCACATACCTGCGTAGCATATTGCTACGAATTTTGTAGCACTAGTTTGTCGCGAGCGTAAAATATAAAGTTCAAACTTCAAATCCATTGACGTGTAGTGTAATTGAGCTCTTATTACTATGTTTTAAAAAACTACAATGTCTGAATTAGTGTCATATTAAAGTCAATAAACTCGCTTAATTCAGGACTTTTTTAAATATGACTACTGAAAAATTATCGTATATTTATAATTGACAAAGATTTAGTACCTACATAGCACTGGCATATTCACATCTTCTTACAAGTGTTATGTATAAAACAAATCAGTTTTGGTCACCTTGAAATTCTTCTAAAACCAATAAGGTAAGAATCATGAGCAAAGCCTCACATCTAGCTATAACAACACTAATTTATGTACAATTGTCTATGCGTATCATATTTCAAATCATTTTAACAGCCTTATTTAATCGTGACTAACATCATAGACAATACTATTTAACTATTCTTGTCACATACAAGTTTCTATTAGTACTAATATAGACAAGATTCTATACATCGAACATTGACTTTTGTCATAATTAAAATAGCTTTTACAAACTTACCAAAACACTTCGGCACACAGCCATAGAACCTTATGACCTTAGCTATAAAATTCAAATTCGTTTGATTTTGAGTTCGGTGTCTACAAAAGAGGTTGTAAAGTCCTGATAAAAAGAGTTTTGAAAACAAAGGCGTGAGCTACAAACCTTCGTGGTGGCGATGCCTGAGATAAGGTACGTCTGGTGACAAATATGTCTGTCTGAGATTTATAGAGCATCTCTTTGTATTTGTTGCGCGAGAGTTGGGATACGTGAACTTTATTTTAGTTAAAAATTATAAGAGCGGTTATTTTAGGCGGTTTTGCTAGTTCTACAAACGTAAAATTATAGCTAAGAAGAAATTATGCACCTCTTTCACATAAAATAATTATAAAATTAGGTTGCAAAAATCAAGATTTTATTGTATCTTCATACATTAACCATTACAGGTTACCCCAATGCGATAAATGCGCCTTAATTATACATAAATTATTTATACTTAAAACTTATTTTAAGCGAAGGTAAGCTTTTATTTTATTTTTAAGAAAGTTGTAGAAAAAAAATGCTACAATTCCGGATTCTTTCAATATTGCTAACCAAAAAAGTTGCTCTCTAACGATTACTCACCTAAACAACATACGTGCGTTTATTTATATTAGTCACGGTTTATAATATTGTAAAATATATAAATCCAGGTCATACTCCCGGCCTAGCACTTAGTATTCCAGTGTCATACGCTCGCCAGCTACTGTTCCACGAAGGCGCATCGAATAATGTCGAGATGCACTCACATTTGCATGAACGTGTAAAGCTCTTTCAGACGTTTGTGAAGTCGCGCGATCTAAGCAGGTACATTTGTTGATCCGCGCGATCTGAGCTGCGTAAGATTGATGCTAGCTGCTGGCTGCTTATATGTATTTTGAAAGATCTTTTCTGCAATTAAATGCAAAATCAATATTTCGATGCAAATTAACCTTATTAATAACGAAACCAACCAACGCGTAGGCAGCTGTAATGTCAGTAAGATTAAGTGATTTTGAAGAAATAAATTAATCTATTATTACGTAGGCGGTGTGTGTGGTTTATTACATTTTAAATGTGACTTATGAATGCAGCTTATTCCTTATTTCCTTCAAAAACCTTAACCGGTGCACTCTTTGAAGTAGGATAGCTTACGCGCTATTTCACGCGCGATTCAGTGACAGTGTGAAGGGCCTTATCATCATGACCCGCTCATCATATAGATATGTAGCAAACGTGAGCTTGTCTTGCAAAATATTTAGGTGAATTGCGTTTTTTTGTTTTTGTTATTCATTGAGTGGTCTTAGAATAAAGAATGCCGACTGAAGAATGATATTGTGGTCAATAAAGTCCAGGTTTTATTGGTGTTTCTTATCTTGGGAACTGTTGAAGGTCGATCTTCACCTTTTTTTTTGGTCGGTGACACATCCGTGTGTAAGTTTGGTAAGGTTTAATATAGAATATGAAGACACCCTTTGAGGACTTTTCTGCTTTGATAGTTTTATATCTAATGGACAAAGCGCTCTCATCTGCTAGGCCTTTTCTGTGTCATTCAACCTCAACTGTGTTGGTCTCGATCTCCCAGCCCAACTGGATGCAGTAAAATACCAGTATCTTAGAAGTAGCGAATGCCTATATTTCCTACTGAACCCGGTTACTTAGCCACTATATTCTTAAAGGTTGAAAGTTCTACCTGTTGCAAATCAAAACTTTCTAAATATGCATTGTTATTAGATTTTTTTTCAGGTTTTTAAGAGGAAAAGATTGATTATCCCTCAAATAAAACACTTCTAAGTACATAGTAATTTACAAAGTCATTTCAACACTCATTAATTAGCAACTTAGTAGCAATTTACTCACTCATTAACTCAACAAGAATTTCAGCCTGTTTCCTAACACTAAAAGTATTGGAATACAAACAATTACAGTTTTTGTGGTCTGCGATACTGTTGGTGTTGAGAGTATTTATCTAAAGGTGTGGACGAACGTTTTAGTCATTATCGCTCAGACGCAGTACGGAATGCCGCTATTATCGTGCGCACGCGCCGGTCTATAGAGCTGTGAAGATTTAGAGCGGATTGGTGTTTTGTTTAGTGTGATTTTCCGGATGATGATGATGTATATTACTTGATTAGGTACTTTTTATTGAAGTTATATTGATTTAAATTATGTTCAAAACGGTTTTAGTCACAGGACACAAACTTTTGTATGTTGCAGTTGAAGAGAAAGGTCAATTAAAAAATTTATTTAATATTAGTAGTTTTTTTCTTATGTTCATCTTATGTTCGTGTATCAACAGTTATGAACGTTAAAAATGTAAATAAGTTTGATTCAACTTGCCTATTCTAAAATTATATATTCCTATATTCCAATTACCTAAAATCCTAAATGATAGAAAAACATTTCCAAAGAGCTTTTGTCAGTTCTATAAATTCAAAACCTATGTCCAGGGATGTTGGATTCATCTCTCGAGTATGTGACGGACAGACGGACAGACGGACGTTATCTCCTCTACAACGTAAACTGCCGGCCACCTGACCGTGGATACGTCGTCTTAAATTTTATTACTATCTTTGTTAACACAAAAGGCTTTGGAAATGCACTTTGACTACTATTTGAAGGAGAAAAAACTAAGTGATGCCGCTACTAGAAAGGCGGAGTAAGAATTTAGCTGTTTATATTTATATTGAGTATTTTTTTACCCCACTGCCAAGAAAAGTTATGTTTTTCGTCACAAGTTTCAGTGTCTTAAATAATATCTCCAAGATTATCGAAGTTTTTTATGACTCTATGCGACAAAAAATAAGTTTGAATATGATTATTCTTGATGCAACAAAATAATTCGATAACAGAGCATTAGGTTATACAAAGAAACTGTTTCTGTCAATAGTATGTTTAGCAAATGCAAGCTGTTGTTTTACAATAATTACACAGTGCTCTATTTCAGCATAAAAAATAATAGAAAATCTATTTTTATTCCAACTGTTGACGTAAAAGACTGGCTCTAGGTTAAAAATAAATACCCATTGCACATGGAATCGAGCACTAATCTATTTGTTTTTATTTATGTCCGTCATTAAATTGTTTACAATTATCGTTTGGAATCTAGTTCAAGCTAATTTAGAGGTAGTCTAGATATTATTGTAAGACGTTTTCTTTGATTTTCAAGGAAGCTTCGATTTCTATAGTATTTGTAATCACGATCTTTGAACTATAATGTGAAGAGCTCATGGATAAGTAACACCCGTAAGGGTCGATAGATTACAAAATCTTGAACCTCCCATTTCTCCGTGTTACAGAAGGCACATTTAATTAATCGGTGGGTACCGGCTGTCATTGGAAGATCTTTACCAGCAGTCAAAACTCAGAAAGTCTGATAACCAGCCTTACCAAAACTGTATCAGGTTGCTCGGGTTGAATTGGGCGGAGGAGATCAGATAGGCTGACACTCTATGCATAACACTGGTACTCACCTGCAGCTTATCAAACTGGAAACCGACCCAACATAGTTGGGAGGAGGCTGGGCAATTGATGTCCGGTTATTATCTCGTCTCATAAAAAAGTACGAAATCATTTTAGAAGAGATTCTTCTACATCTCTTGCCTCTATTATGATGACTGTGTTTCAAAGAAAGGTTCATAACATTTTGGCAGTCGCCATATTGTTTGGTCCAAAATCCGTAGAAAGCTATGTCATTATGGTGTCCATTGTCCCATAAACAATTGAGTTGCTTGAATTATTACAATTACTCAGTGTGGGTCAACTACCTTATTGAATAATTAGATGAGATCAATGCACTGACTCGCTTTTTTGGGTTCAGAGGTAGGTAGGTCGAAGTACCTAAAAGAGGTTATTGGAAATACTCCAAGTGCCATATTATGGAGCATGAGATCCAAATTAAAGTGCGAAAGAAGCTTTCATATTCACTGCATGCCACTTTCTTGTTTCATGCATACCATTTACATCATCTTAAGCTTGTGAGAAATTCAAAATGTTTACCTCTTTCGGTGGCATTTGTGATTACAGTGAACCTTTATGGATGTTGAGTAACGAATCTGTCACTCACATACACACCAATTTCACCTGTCTTCTTAAATAGTTAGCCCACCGTGCAGCATAATGCCTTACAATACTTTTGCCTAAACGCGGTCTCCAATATATCTTTCTCTAATTATCTTTAAATTGCTTGTTATTTATACATATCATTTAAGTATTTCGGTGTTTCCAACACACTTATAAAACCTATTCATCTGCGTATTCTCATAGCGGCTAACAATATCTTCAACAATAGAATGACAGAGTCTGTTGTCCGTACTTCTGTGACATACTGAGCTTACGCAAAAGCGTTGTTTACTGTAAAACGTGTGGTTTTCCATTTATGTCGAATCGTCGACACAATTTAAAGGAACGTACCTATCGTAAAAAAATTAAAAAAAACAAAAACCTGCTGAAAGAAAGCAAAAATCCATTGTCAAAAAAAGTTTCCTTATGTCGCGGAAAAATATTTTCCTTTAATTTTTCAAAATCAATAAGCTACCAAAAACCATTCAATAAGTAAATTGCACTTCAAAATCTTGCACATTTTTACCTAATCTTTGGGTCAGACTCGTACTCGATTTTTTTACCATACCCTTGACAAATTTTCCTCTATACCTTTTAACATAGACTGGCATTCAATACGCTTACCAAAATATGTAACCACCCAATGACACATGATCTTACGCAAATCAGTTAACGGTAACGTCGCGAGCCATTGCCGACTTGCGGTTAACGATCTGTTTGTTTGCTAATTTCTTTTATTACATAGGTATGTGTGTCGAATTATGACGTACTTATTTTGTTTCAAGTCTGAGTCATAAGTGAGTTTTCGTAGGATAAGCTTGGGGCGATTCATGGAGTAAAAATACCTAGTGTTCTGCGGTTTGACTGTCTGCGGTGTATTCTATCGTTTAGTAGGTATTTTGTTTTTGATTGATGCTCGCTTCTTTCTTAAGGTTCTTTCAAAATGCTCTGTAGTACACAATAAATAATAAATAATCTTTACACCTTTTTCAAATTCATTTACGACAATTGGAAAGACTTTTGCAAACAACATCATATACCTATTTTATTTCTTCAAATTGCTTATCCCAGAGATTCCATACAAAATCAAATCTTCAGCTTAACATTTTATAACCTTCTGACCACCGTGTCGACACCACTGGAAAACGACACACAATGACATCTGCGTGACGTGTAATCCTACAGAATAGCTCAGATAATAGAATTAGTGGCCGAGTCTTATCCCACGCGATGTCCCAGCCAATTGTACGAGTGCCTTATTCAAGTAGCTAGTATAGGGGTCTGAGAAACAAATGAACACCGTTATTTTGATTTTCAATTGGTGTCGATGGCGAAAATAGGTCAGCTTTGTTATATAGACGGCAAATTATGGTAAAATTATGACGAAATATGATTTATGACTGCATAATGATGATATTGGTTCTTATGTGGGTATTTTTCTGTATGCGAAGAATATATTTTACGTAGAGCTTGGATAAACAGTTCACTCATCTTCCTCATCTGGAAATCTTAGAACCAACTATCGGAGACTAAACAGGGGACTCAGGTTGTCTACATAAGCCGTGTTTACATAGGTATATTGCAGTAGAACCTTCATATCTCAACTCAAGAAATATGTACTTCAAACCACTATCTCAGAAAACGTTGTGAACAGTATATTTTTTGATCATATAAGTACATGCTGAAATGAATTTCACCACCCATCCCCATCAAAAAACATCAAAAATACACCACCCACCTAACAAATTGCATCGGAAAACCCAACGAAAAATCCATCAAATAAAGTCTGGCATTTCCTAAAAGTACGGTGTCCACAATTCAGGGAAGTGGAAGGCGCATTCGTCCCGTTTCGGAGTGGGACATAAAAAGAGCGCGCGTCGCCTCCCCCGGCGCCGAGGGAGCGCTGAATCGATATGCAAGTAAAATGTACACCTGTGGACACCATGCTTTGGGTGGTTTTTCAGGATAGGCTAGGTTATGTTGCTAAAAGTCGAGTTTCTATGGCAATGTTTTACTAATTTGTTCTAAACTGCTATACAATGTGCCTCTTTACTATTTTCTTCGGGTACAAATTAGTTTCTTATGTGAGTATGCTTCATTAACTTAGTGCTGTGACATGTCATACTCACACTTCTTATGTATGCTCTTAACCTTCATGCTTCATGCTTAGCTCTTCATTATTTCTTAAGTTCTTCTTTCCCCATTCAAACATCATCATCATCAACATGTAAATAAAAGGATTGAAGACGATGTATTTAGCCAGATAAATCTTGCAATCAGTACTGAATAAAAATCATTGCATTTTTATTTAAAGCCATAATAATATCATAGCTTTTATCATACCTTCAAGATAATGTAACTTAAGACGAAACAGACCAATCTCCCCAAAAAAACCCTTTAACCCCCCTTTATCCACGTCCCTCACTAAACATGGTCACCCCACATACACCCTCAGGTGAGTCACAATCGCTATCTGTATGCATGTGTGCGTACTACGTCTGTGTGTGTGCGAGACTCGGTGGCGTCTGTCATTGTAGGACGAGCGAACTGAATTGGCGTACGAAGGTGGTTATTAGAGAGAATTTTAATTGAGTTGCACGTAAATGTTGGTTTTATTGATCGAAATCATTATTGGTAGTGGTTATGTGAAGTTATGTCATGGTGGATAGGATAGACGGTTTTGTAGTGTGCTGACAATGTTTCAGAAAGCATCTTGATACTACTGATTTTGACCAACCGTTGTAATGTCTGAAGGAGTGTTGGTGATCTGACATGATGCCTAGATAGTATCTTTTCCGAATTTGGCTTTAGATGTTAACGTCATACATCTTTATTTACCTAGCCTCTTCAAAACATTGTTGCAACTTTCAGTCTCAGTGGATGCTGCCGAATACCAGTATTTTACATAGAGCGACTGCCTATCTGAATTCCCCAACCCAGAGGTGAACGTGATACCTCTCTTAATATTTTGACTACTACTACCTATTGTCACAAAAGTATAAAAAATATTAGAAGAAAAAAACTTTGTTATTTTTTTACCACCATTTTTTATACCAATGCTCACCACCCCTACTATACATCGGCAGTTAGGTGTTGTTTTTAATATTTCACTGCGCTGACTAGAGACACGCGCGTCTCGGGGGAGCATACACAATCATACACTAACATACACTACATACACAGCATACACAGCATACACAACACGACTAACAAGATAAACTTTGCATATGTGTAGACACACCTTTATTTAGCCGTTGGGGTGCATTTTAGGGTTATAGCCACGAGATATTATTATCTTTTGTTTTATCTGTTGGTAAATAGGATCAATACGCGCCTGCGCTTTTTGGTACTGAAATAATATTTTAAATGACTTTTCATAAGGATGTGTTTTTCAATTCGGATGTTTCTAAGTACTATTTTTTATAGTCAGTGTAGAGATGCACTCTCTTCTATTGATTTAGTTAAAAACGCTTGATGCGTAACTTGATAAATGGTGGAGGATAGGATAGGGTCAACTTTTTGACTGCATAAGCCAATCCTCTTTCTTACTGTTTCCTTGTAAAAAGCAATAGTTATAAAGTTGGTTATAGAGTCAAAATGTTTTTTTTATAATTTTCATCCCCATATCTATGTCTTATAAGCATGTTCCTTTTTATCCAAAAAAATACATATAGAGAACGAAGCTATGTTTAAAAAGTAATGAATGATACGGATATTCCGAATAATATCGTGTTAATTTGGACAGTTTCTCAATATGTAGTTTTACTTCATTAAACCTCAACAAAAAAACGGTTTACCCAAAGAAAATGCTACTGATCAAATCAAAGTGAAACCGTTTTCTCAAAGCAGCGGGTAAACATTTCCTTAAGAGTTGGTCTATTACAACGATTTCCACGTACAATATGAAGTAAAAACCGCAGACGCTCGCATATCAATGGCGACGTAACTTCATCTCGACACATTCCCATGCAAAACTGAACTGAATCATATTGTGACATGGAGAAGTTAGTAATGGAGTGTAAGATGATATTTTTTTTTATCTGTCAATGAAAAGTGTCAGTTAAATGTCTTCGGTTGAATGACAATCAATTTTCAAGAGTCGACATTCGTGACCCTTACACTCGCTAATTACAGAATGTTTATTCTTTATTCAAGCTGTTCCCCGTGGTTTCGTACACGTACCGAGAAAACCACTTCACGCAGCCGGCCAAAAGTAGTCTATGTCCTTCTTTAGGCTCCAGCCTATCTGTGTATCTACTAAATCCCTTTTAATATCGCATTTAAAAAATTAATAAATCGCATTTTTAGTACGAAAGCTACTGCTTTAGTACTACTTTTTATCCGGATAGACCCAAGTAGCCTCTTCAGTTCACGAATAAAACCGCTGAAAACAAGCAGTACCCACCTGTCTTGCATATATTCTAGCCGACTTGATACAATAGACATGATACATTACAGTTTGCATTACTAAAATTACACGAAGCGTCGCACTCCATTTACTCTCTAATCCGAGCAAAAAACTGCTTTACGTAACTTTTGCATAATTCACGTTTCTACGCGTACTACTGTTGCGTTGCTGAGAAATGCACAAACTATATGGATCTTTAATCAATTGGGTAGCTGGTTTACCATCTTAAAATAATTATAATAACACGTGCGAATTGGACTCACAAAGGGTTCCGAGTTCCGTACTATTAGTATTCCGTATCCAAGAAAACCATGTTAATAAATAATATACTTATTTAAAATATAATAACGAGGTATCACAATTATTCATAGGAGCATTTTGAAAGACGAGACGGACAGCGAAATGTTATAGTTACAGAGCCCGTTTTTTCCTTTGGGTTTGGAACCCTTAAAATGATAATGTATCTGTGATATATATGGGTAAGAATTATTTCATAAGAATGACCTTACTTTCAGCCAAAACTAACGCCATCTCATTCAGCAAACGAAAAATTCAAACTATTGTATTTTGCCTAACAGTTGCACTTCACAGTTATAAAATTACTTAATTCTGGTAAAAATGTAAGCTTATCAAAATAGATATGAATTAAAATATTCTGAGTATGTTTATTGAAGTAATATTTTAATGAGACACAAATGAGAAGTGGAGCGAAAAGGTGACGTCACAACCGTATAAAAAATACTAGCGTTGCCATGGTTACCAAGGCGTTTAAATGCGTAAACTTATCATCTGCCTAGCCTTTTCCCAACTATGTTGGGGTCGGCTTCCAGTCTAACTGGATGCAGGAAAGTACCAGTGTTTTACAAGGAGCGCCTGCTTATCTGATCTCTTCAACCCATTTACCCGGCAACCCAATACCCCTTGGTAAAACTGGTGTCAGGCTTACTGGCGTCTGACTACCCGTAACGACTGCCAAAGATGTTCAAGTGACAGCCGGGACAAAAAACAATTGCCTACCGAAGCACGAAGGAACTCTTTATTACATAGATGGTTACCCATCCAGCATTTAGCATTAGATTAAAATAGGCTGTAATCGGTCGACCCTGGTATATCTATCTGGCTGGTATATACATATGTATCCACGAACAGAGAATGCCTCAAATTATTGTGACTATCTAAAGCCTTTTATGTTATTCTTTATTTATGGCAATAATTGGTAAAAAAGGCAATTAATATTACAAGCTAGGTGCGGTTCAGCTGAAACACAGCCACGCCTCAGCAATGAAAAACATCTATTCACCCCATCTCAGGGGAAATATATAGAAAATGTCGCTTTTGCTAAACGCTCAACTTTTTGTTCGTCATTAATTCGGTTTAAAAACGTTTCGTGTAATGTACGTCATACAAACATATGTATGACGTACATTAATATATGTACATACGGTAGGTACATACATTTATCTAAGAAGTGAATCGATCATCAGGTTAAGTAAACGCTTGGCGCGGTCCTTGAGTAGATAGGTGACCATCTTGTTTTGTCCTGATGAGTTAAGAAGGTACCTACTTATCTTGGACTCTAGCAACCGCTCCCAATTTTCTAACAATCTGCTGTTTTTCTTACTAGAGATAGGAATTTGATATTGGGTACCTACTTGTAATTAATGTCAACATTCTAAGCAAAACAGCAGATAGATATAATATTGGAAACAGCTGTTAATAAGTTAATGTCAACATGTAATGACGTCAAATCTGTAATATAGGCCACTCAACTATAAATAGGTACTCTCACTGTACCTATCTAAAATAATCTTTTATGACTCATCGCTGCTAAAACCAGAGTCCTTATCTAGGATCTATTTATAGGAACTTTCCTAGAATGTTGATAATATTAATCACACCAATCTTTCATTGTACTGTTACCCTAGAAAATGGCTTATTTAATGAAACACTATAATTTAAATGTATGTCTCTTCCAGACCTCGGGACTATAGAGTCCCGGATTTTTGAGAGGCAAACGTGGGGCCGAAGCCAACACGCTGAAGTTTTGAGACAACTTTAATTAAATGGTGTCACAAAAAATGTTAACCCAAGCAAATGGCTTATTTAATGAAACACTACGATTATTATTGACTGTTTTATTTAACAAAGCAAACTACAACAAGCTTCTACCTACATATTTAACATGAACTTGAAATTGACACTGGCAAAAAGCACTGGAGCTGAAATATTTACAGATTCTTTGGGGTTCATTCATAATAGTTAAACAAAACTACTTATGTTTTGTCCTTTGGTGTCAACTCAATTTAGTCATTATCAAGTAAAGAACTTACAAATAAAATTACATTAACACTAGTTACACAAACGTATGACAATACTCTGTAACTAATTACTAACAAATTCATAATAAATACCTTAGTTTATGTATTCTGAAGACAAGCCTAACCAGACTCACCAACCAGATTATTACGCCTTCGCTTTTTTCACCTCCTCCGTCACGTTTTTGTTAGATAACTTCGGTTTCTTTTTCTTCTGAGGCATTCTAACGGGTACCTTAAATTTCGGTGGAAGATACTCCATTAGTTTTATAACTAGTTTGCTCAAGAAATACATAGGGTCCTTCTCAGAAGAATCATCAACTGCCTTCATTTTCACTTCAGTCTTGTTCAAATTTGTGCCGCGCAAATTGAACTTGGCCTCACTAGCTCTGTTTGTAATCTTCTTAAATCTGGTTTGTCCTTGAGTTTCGAACGAAGGTTTTAAGAACCCATTACCCTTTTCTACTTCAGCGTTCGCTTCTTCAGGGTCCGGCTCAGCATTAAATTTTACTATACCTTTGAATCCCTCTTTTTGAAACACGTCATCATGTTCGGGAAATATGTTAGCCAGAATTTGGTCTATTAGTTTATTGTCGACTTTCACTTGTTTCATGGAATATTCGTTGATGACTAAATTAGCCGGTTCTACTGTTGGCAGTAGTAACAGCATGTGTATGAACATGTTCAGTTCATTTGTGTGACATCGGCGTATTGGTAAGTAATTGGTACTAGTGTTTCGAATGCGGTGTGGAATGCAATCAGGGTTTATAGCTTGCTAGTTTTTCATTGTCGTTTCACTTGCGGTTTTAATGTGGGCTATAATCTGTATTGCACTGTTGTAAAGTGGTAGGGCTTGTGCATTTGTATATGTACCTACATGACATGAATATTTTGAATAGATTTGCGATATGGACTGAATGTATAGAAAGAATACAATGATTATTTGACACACTGAACTTAAAGATTAGGCTTCAACCATTTTATCTACAACCACGACCCGAAAAGATTTTACAATACCCAGCCTTAAATCATCATACAAAAAAAAATATGGACTTCTAGTTTTATATATTTTTTTCTTAAACCAGTATATAATATAAAGAAGAATTTCCTCAGTAATAATGCGTAATTAATAGTGTATTTGTGCCACCCACTTTGATCTAGAGCACAACCGTGAAATGGCCGCGCGTGCGCAACCGCTTACACAAGCTAGGCTCAGGTGTAACTTGTTTCAATATTAGAAATATTTGCTAGTTTTTTATTTTTATTTGAAATTTTAGAAACCTATGTCTATAATTCTCAATCCTTCTTCTTGTGAGAGGAGGCCTGTGCCCAGCAGAGGGACAATAAAAAGGCTGTAACAGTATGCCTATAATAATATTAAGTAATGATTAACTGAAATATATGCTCATAATAATAATTAACTAAATGATTTTGCGACCTCTATCAAATATGGCAGATTGTGGAGTGACAAGTAGATTTGATTAATTCGTTGATACTTATTATTTTGCAAATTCAAATTATAATGTAAGAGGAATTTATAGAGAATATTAGGAACTAGGTAAACATATCACCAGAACTGTATTTAATAAATATAGTTGTAATTTTTTTGCATCAGATCTTTTACTCTTAATTAAATTAATATTAAATAATAAAACAAAAATATTATTTCCATCCTCTAATACCGAGACACACACTAGCTAATAATATCTTCTCACCTTTTCATTGAATAGTTTATTGTCAGTACAAAAAGACGTAGGTACAGTTACCCTATTCACCATCATCCGTTACACCTCTAATCCTAACCCTTTATTCCTTTACCCTAAGGGTCAACTCACGATAATTTCAAGGGTCACTCCATTGTCAATTCTGACCAATCCAATTTTTTTACAAACTAACGCCTTTGTCCCAAATTGGTCCAGATGACCCCTGGTCTCATTGCAGTGTTATTTGAGAAGGGTCAATAGGGGTTGAATGAGTGGTCAGTAAGGCAGGGTTGACCCTGCGTGAGATTTGTTATGCTAAGATTTATTATTAACTGGTATTGGTCAATATGTAAGATGGTATGGAAATAAAAAATAAATTGAAACTCAATTTTATTTAAAGTTCATTTTTACAAAAGAAAGCGATACACTTATTTATTTATATGTAGATTTTTAACTTTTAGAAGACAATTTACCTGATGTAGAGAAACACTGAACTTATAAATACCTAAATTCCTGGTGAGCCGATCTTGGAAAGTCTGCAGGAATTGGATGATTACAGTACTGCTGAAAACTTACTGATATTGATGATCATTTATTACCACACATTGAAGGCATATAGCTACTTCATTCAATATTACTTACATACTTTTTTTTTTCAAATATTTGTATTTGTACATACTTTCACAACTAATTCTTCAAATATAATAACATGTACTTAGTTTACCCCAAGGTTAAAAAACATTGGTGCGTACTCCAGTAACTTTGTAAAAAGTCTGATCAACAGTATCCAAGGTTGAGTCTGATTTCCACCACCGTCCCTCATACCCAGTTTAAACTTAACAGGCCTATGGCCATGACGAATCTTGCGAAATCTTGTTTGCTTGTCATTTTCAAATGTAGGTACCATGAACCCCGTACCTAGTAATTTGAGCATACCTTCTTGATCCTTCTTCCTTAAATGACTTTGCTCATCGTCAATTGGCTTCGTTAAAACTTGAACCAACGCGTTTCCTGCAACTTTCACTTCTGATATAGAATATTCCTTTACAACTATATTTGCTGTTTCTATATTTGGTAACAGTAGGAGCAAATAAACGAACATTGTGTTCCTTCGTGTATCGTCGACATATTGATTCTTAATTGTTTCTTTGGTGTCTAATTCGGCGTGAAAAGCAATTAGATTTTATAGCTTTACTTCTTTATCTAGTTTTTCTTCATTAATATTACGCTTATTAACTCAATCTGCTATTTTTGGTACGTTGTCTTTAATTTGTTTTCCGTTGGATACATTTTTATCATCTACGTATCTTTGTTTAAAGATATGAATATAAACTGCTTCGTCAGTTCTCAGTAATTTCTAATTGTCATCATAGATAAATACATACTCCAAGTCTTCACATATTTCTTCATTGATAAAAGTAAAATAAAACTGCTACGTTATAGGTGTCCAAACTCAAATGATTCATATCAATAATTAATTCATCATCAATAGCCATTGCATTGTCCCTCTTCAAGACATATGCCTCTTTGTACCTACCTTCCGAAACGTGGAAGAACTCCTTATGACAGGATGGTCATCCATCTACAGACTGAGAACACGAGCGTCTCTATTTCATCTCAATATATCCTCCGAGCCTTTTTCCCTACTATTTTGGGGCCGGCTTCCAGTCCAACCGGATGTAGCTGAGTACCAGTGCTTTACAAGAAGCGACTGCCCTGCCTGACCTATTTCTGTATGTCTCTATTTCATCTCAATATCTTGTATTAATTCCACAAAGATGCAAACGACGCATGCAAAAACTACTGAATTTTATAATTAATACATCAAACAAATTAAAGCTATGAAATAAATGTACAAACGCAGTCTGTTGAAATATTAATATATGTACGCAAAGCAATTTAATGGATCGTTAATAGGCGCAGTAATTGCAGCCTTTGCTGATTAATTTACTTCGTCATTCTGATATTTACCTAATCTATTATACAATACTGTACTGTTCTATGCAAAATTGACTTCCTCTATAGAAATTTTACGTCTTTCAAATTTTTCCTCTTTTCCCATCGGGCTATGAGAGTGAAGGAATAGTGAGTGCACCTGTGTCTGCGCAAATGTGCACTATAATAACTTGTGCACTATAATATTATGTCCTGCGCAGTTGGCTGATCTCCTTACCCTCCTGATAATCAGCTAGGAGGACATCATCATCATATTTAGGACACCTCGGGACCAGACTTACAGACATATAGTTTCATTTAGGTATGTTTTGTAGATGGGCTCTCATTATTCTTTACTTGTTAGAACAAGGTCCAAAATTTAAGTGATATAAAAAGATTGAGGCCTAAGATCCATTTACAAGTTATTTCTGAAGAAAACTGTCTGTCAAAACACAGCTAATTGTCAACGTATATTGTGGATATGTATGATCGAAATTCATTCAATTTTGAATCTGAATCATTTGTTATCAAAATCATGTGATTCAATTCCTAAATGACATCATATGACTTAATTGGTCATGCATTTCTTCAGTAGTCTTAGCTCAGCTGACTCGAAGATTAAAGTATTTTTAAAACAGGACGCGATTTATCAATCAGAGATTAGACTTCCTCAATGATTAGAAGATAGATTCAAACTATAGCAACTTACTTTTAACACCAGCCGTTTTCCCGCGGTTTCTCCCGTGTCTTGTGGCAACTATTGCCCGTACTAGGATAAAATATAGCTAATGTTACTCGGGAAGAGTGTAGCTTTCCAACGGTGATAGACTTTTAAAAATCGGTCTATTCTTTTGTGAGCGCATTCATGATCCATTACACACAAATAAAAATATATATTTTTTTATCTTCATAATATTCGTATAGAATTATAAATAATATCAAAATCATAACTCTCTCAGTCTCGAACATCCAAATTTTATTCCCAGCTTCACTCAAAACAAACAAATAGCCAGCATTTATCTCCTATATTATTTTTATCTAAACTCCAACTGTCAGCTGCCGATAGCAACAAAAGACGCGAAGACCGTTACCTATGCGTGCAAAGTTTTAATTGCCAAAAATTTGCATAAACACCGTCGTAGGGACTTGCAAAAAATATAAAGGACATAAAAGATAGGACAGTGGGGACGAAAGA
The DNA here is from genome assembly GCA_033682625.1 of Helicoverpa zea x Helicoverpa armigera. Lineage (NCBI taxonomy): Eukaryota > Metazoa > Arthropoda > Insecta > Lepidoptera > Noctuidae > Helicoverpa > Helicoverpa zea x Helicoverpa armigera. The sequence continues at coordinate 5,366,763 of JAWIIS010000053.1, read as the reverse complement.
TGATTGATTATAAGTGGTCATACTGCTTCAAGGGAAAGCAAGGATTCTTAATCTTCCGTTTGTTTAAGTTGCAAAAAAGTGTGAACGAATTGTTTTTGAGTTTTTGTTCTGAAATGTTTTGTTGTCTTGGAGTGCCTTTAGTCTTCGATCGGACTTGTAAGTTCCTGATTTGACATCGATGCTTTATAGCGTGGTAGACGAAACAAGAGACTTTCAAGTAACTGCTATTGCTATAGTCAATGGCACTCATATTCCTATATTCTAAGAAAACTCTTTAAAGGAAAGTTCTTCTGCTATCAAAGTATCTTCAATGAGAAAAAATATGACATTGAACAATGACTGTTCTTTATCTAAAGCGTTTAAATCCTTTATTGTAAACACCTAAATAACACGACCACTAATCCCATTTGCAACAAGTCAGCTTCCGAGTCCCACGTCCAAAAAAAAACAAAGATATTCAACAATAAACAGCCAAATTACCATAAACAACGCATGAGACGGTTGGGACCAGTCGAAACCGGTTTTATCCGGAAATTGCCGGATCCTATAGTTCCGTGACACCGCTGAACAATTGTCTCTTTTGTTTTCTTTTACCTGCTGACTGCGGATTTGACCGTAGCAGTGAAGGGTTAGGCGATTAACAGTGAGAAGATCAAATAGGGTCATTTTTGGTGCGGATGGACGCTGCAAGGGTTAAAATGTTCGATGTTATGATCTTAATAGCCGGGTGTTAGCAAAATGGGTGTTTTGTTAAGGTTATTAATTGTCTTTTGAGGAAGCTTCTCATGGGATCACGCAAGGTTTTAAGATAAAATTATCTGGCTAATATAGATGGGAAACCAATAGAATCTAAAGTATATTTGACAATATTTTCGGATTATGGCTTGTTATATCTCATAACAGGCTTCTTCGGCATTAAGCCTACTAGGATTAGACTGGTTGAATGACCAAGTTTTGGAAGAATTATTCTTCGTTATTGGTAATTCTGCATTCAACCCAAGTAAGCAGTCATACCTGCTAGGTATCTGTTTGATTAGTTGTATTTAGATATTTAAGGTTTCTCCCAGTGTGTGTAGAAATTTCCACGGCATGTGGGTAAATCCGCAGGCGGAAGCTATTTAAACAATGTAAATCAGCTTATTTAAAAAAGTATTTAACGGTTATTACATCTTTCAAGACACAAAAAGGCCAAACAGTTGTTTTTCTCCCCATTTTCTTATGCCGACTGATAACGAAGTGAGCTTCAAAGGTGCGAATCGTTGACCTCAATAGCTACCTTATTTTCCTTTGCTAAAACAAAAGCCAAAGGATTTTGAACCTTAGGTCTTAGACAATAAGGATTATGAGACTCAAATGTGTGTGATAGATTAAGTTTGGCATGTGCTCACACCGTAATATGTAATTGTATACCCGTACGTTATCTTCGCAGGGTTAACATTGCTGTTGCTGTGGACCTTATGTCTTACGTTATAAGGTGGATTTTCGTTAAATTTAGGGATGTATTAAGTGTGTAGTGTATGTTTAAAACATGCAGTTATCGTGAAACATGTATCTTTATCAGTGCGCTTCAGTGAGCACAGCAGATGTGAGACAAATGTCTCACTATTGATTTTTACGTTTGTTCTTTCAACGTTTTTACTTGAAATTTGTGCTGGCCGTTAACGCCCGTCCCGAGGGAACTAATCCTTTTACCTGGATAAAAAGACACCTTAATGATTTCTCAGGCTCTAGGCTGTGTGTGTACTTTCATTAATATCAGTTACATAGTTTTAGCGTCAAAGAGCGATAATCAGACAGACTTATGCCCATTTTCACCAAGAATCTCTTAATCTAAGTGCCACTTAGAATAAGGGCTCTCTCAATTTTGACATAAATAACTATGGTTAAGGGATACCTAAACTTTGGTGAAAACGAAATTCTTATTAAGTGTTCCGTAAATGCTCTTAGGGGATCCCTTAATTTAGGTGTTTGTTGGTGAAAATGGGCATTACTTTCGCATTTCTAACATGAGTATGAATGTTGGGTCTCTCTTGCATCTCAACGACCAATGGCTCACGAACTGTACCTAGGTACTGTAGAGGTTTTATATAGAACTTATTCAATATATTCCGCAATCGATCTAAAGTTAAAAAGTTCATCAAGTGTTTTCATCAAGTGGAATATTGAAAACGCTGTAGCGAGATCATCGCCACAGTAAACTATGGTGTCTTAAAGAATGCCATCAAAATTCCACATTACCTACAGTAACCTTGATTCACGCTTCATTAAGAAACCGTTTCGCTCGTTGACTGGCGACTTACCGTTTGGCAGTCATGCGGGCTGATAACCACGGTATGTGAGAATCGAGATCTTAAGTAAACTGTATAAGTAGTACCTAAGGTACTTTTTCAATATATTTTCTAAATGATAATATAGTATAGAACAAAGAGAAATAAAGACTTGATTTGAATTAGGTATATAAAAAAGAAATACAAACAGCCGAATTGAGATCCTCCTCCTTTTTGGGAAATCAAATATAATAAAGCACTAAAGTACATGATGTTTTTTTAAAAATAGTACGGCAGCGCCATCTAACGTTTTTGTTTACGTATGTAGTTATATTACAATGCGAATCACATCGTCCTTTTTTTTAATTTTATAAAGAAGGGCTTTCAAAGAGAGGAATGGGATACGGTAATACATGAAGAAAAAGTTGGACTTATACTGTAGTCTAAGACAACAGAGTATGGTTAGAAATGACAAATAAATGTTTCTTTCTTTCCTCTTAATTGATGATGAAAATTGAAATGATTCATAGAATTTCAATGGGCAGATCTACCTTCCATTACCTTAGTAATTATTAAGTAATCTATGCTATTACTGCCTATATTTAAAATGGAAAAAATATAATTAACCAAGTAAACCGACACATTAATGACAATACAAATGACCTATAACATGAGAGGGCATTCATCTCACTACTAAGAAACCGTGAGTCAACAAGATGCTGGCTTGACCTCTGATCGTTCATACGTGTCGGTTACATTCTGGACATTTTATAGCAAACGTTAAGCTATATTTAGAACTAGCTTCTGTATATGTAGCTTAAGTTAAAATCATCATCTGCCTATTCTTGACGCAACTATGTTGGGGTCGTCTTCCAGTCTTGCCGGGTGCAGCTGAGTACCATTATTTAACATGCAGCGACGGAATTTGGACAACTTGACACCTCTTGATAAGACTGGTTGTCAGACTTTCTGGCTGCTGCCCTGGTTGACAGCCAGTATCAATACACCGAAACACGAAGGAACTCGTCATGTAAAAGATAGGTATCCATCCGCGCCAATCGTTGTTTTACTTTATGATCGATCAATTCGCACGGCTTTTACTTATAGCCGCAAGTCCCACTTATTCCATTCACCATTACCATTCTAACTGGATTTTAATTAGAATCAAAGTAGGTAATCTGATTTGATTTCATATGTAAAGAAATGCGTAATCAGAAAATAAACTCTTTTGTCATACCAACCAACTATTGATTCATCAAGTATTCTAATTGACATGGTGTTGAACATTATACGATACAAAAATATAGGTTTACAGACTAGTCTCATGTGCACTAATACTTAAGGCATTTAAATAAGTTAATTGTAAGATATTTTTCCGAATTCACCTCTTAAATACCCAGGGTCGCCCTGAATATCGTCTACTGAATTACATAACATGTTAAAAATCTTTCCTTAATAGATCAGCGACACCCATTTTACGTGATAATTATCTCAATGATTTCAAACATCATCACAACACAAAGATCCGATATATCTATCTCAAAAAGCAGCCGCCGTCTTCCCATCTCACAAAGATCGCTCCATTGTTCATGACCAACCAATTTGCATAAACCTGCGATGCGACGGAACAATACAACACTATCCTTAGTACCTGCCGGTCTAACTGACCCATTTCTAACTGTAGCCTATTCAGTCCACGCAAAATTTCTCACTGTCCATAACAAAGACCGCTTGTATGACCAAACCCTTTTCGCGCTACAATTTTTATGGGAAATAGTTTTCTATGCTCTATTTTTTGCATTGTCCATCAACGCCCTACGGATTCACCGTTGGCAAATGTTTATGTGATTTTAATATAATGCGAACATAATAGAATGGTCGGTATTGCTTATTATTGTGAAGTTATGACCGTTATACGTCAGTCTAGTGTGGCTGTTATGTATCGCAATTTAAACAAGGTCTATTGAAAGGGTTAGACTTCTAGAAATTATTGGAACGGAAATTAAAACTAAGTATCACTTACAAAGAAGTAGTTTCAACTATAAACACAGACATTGACATGTTTCAGAAGTAGGTTAAGCAAAAATAAAGGTTGCAGTTGATTGATATAATCGACTACTTAGATACAGAAATACAAAGCAATTGTATAAAGTACACATAATTCGATTGATCCGTTGAAAACCTTCAGAACTGAACCATAGAATTTAAGAGCACCATAAAATTGTGAACCGCCATTTCTTGCAGTCGTTACTCGAACTGGTATTCGGTATAAAACGATACAAATGGCTTCACAAACCTATCAACTAAATACTTTATAAAAGAGAAAGGTTATCGCGATTTTCCAAATTACCGTTGGTGCATCGTTCTCGTTTTAATTGTCCATTCTTGGGCAGGGTCAGCCCGCCCGGCCGGTCCAGGTAGCCAACCCGTGCTGACCCGCACACACAATACAAAAGGTCTTAGAGGTCACGACAACCCTTTACGCCAGTTTAAACACCCCGAAATCGCTGCACCGTGAGTTATAGGGTCAGCCCTACGCCTCGAGTGACCTCACTGACCCTTCTTTAGAAAACCACCCCTTTCTTACAAGGCATTATATGTAATCCCTTTCGCGAATCTATTTTATTGTTCGTCATCTATTCAGTTCCTATTTTCGGACGTTTGTCTATCGGCGAAATTTTTGCGTTGCGTGAGAACGGTCTAGTTTCTTTGCAAAACTGTATCGAAGGACAAAGGAGTAGATCCTTTTTGGTTGGATATGGGAAAGTTGGTTCGTTGTCTGCTAGACAATGGAGTGGTCTCTTTTTAATGATTCGCTTTGTGTTTTGCAAGGTGGTTGATATAGTTTTTTTGTTGGGTCATTTTGACCGTTGAGCAACGGATTTGCCGATAGTATTTAAGGCAGTGGTGTAACGGTTGAGAGCATTGGGCGGCTCGTCGGTGTCCGATGCGCGGCTCGCGATGAGACCTAACGATGTAATTAAATGTTTGAAGCGTTTATTCTTAGTTTTATTTCTAGATGGTGGTGGATAAAGATTTTATGATGCATTTATTGCGTTTTAGTTATATGTGACGATGTTGGTGGTATGATGTATTTATGATGAGCATCTATGAGGATTAGCTCAAGCAGTTTCCAGAAAAGAAAAAAAAACTTATATAGCAATATTTTAAATATGTACTCGAATAATCGAAGCTATCCAAGCCGAATAAGCTTTCAGAAAATTTTAGATCACCGATCACCACATGAAGGGCCTTACTACAAAAACTTTAAACCCTGTTTTACACTTGTCTAATAAAATTTTCGCTGCAAAATGAACCATATGTCAACGTCATAATTTGACATTTTTATAGACAAGGCATAAACTGACGTTTATAAGTTTTTGTGGTAAGACGGGAAATGTTTAAATAGCTTCCAAGCCTTTAACATTGGTTCCTTCGTATGGAACTCAAAAGTAAACTACAAAATTAGAAATAGGTAACAACAAAATAACAAAACAAATTGCAGGTGATTTAGCCTGAAAGTACTTACCTAATATACTTCGTTATTTAGCCGACTGTCAAGAAGGGTTATGTTATTGTAAAGATTGTAATGACCTGACGGCCCATATTTTAAAAAGCACTTGTTTATACGATCCAATAAGAATGAAATTATTATTTATTAGAACAGAAAATCAGAAGATATGTAAGATATTGACACTATAATTTTATTCAAGAAAAGATGTACTAAATAACTTCAAATTTCCCAACCCAATTAGAGAACTCAAGAAAATCATGGTTAATTGCATAAATACCTATACAAAAAGTACCAAACTCCAGTCACACCTCACCACCTCAACCATTTTAATCGAACTCAAAAAAGTTCCGATACCAATAAAAAGAAAAGAAAATAAAAAGTATTACATGTCGGAGGCTCTCGCCGGATGCAGCGGAAGCAGCGAGGGGAGCGCGGCGCGGGCGGAGGGAGGGGGGGGGGCGACACGGGACAGTTGGCACGTGCCCACGCGCAGGTGCCTACACCCTCGCCAGGGGTGGACAACGTTTGGTTGGTGAAATAGGGAAAAGGCGTTTAAGGATTAAGAAATTATGTTGCTTTGTGTGGCGAAATGTTATGTAGAATGAAAATAACGTTTGTAATAATAAAATTTAAGTAAAGATGTGTTTTCTTAAAATAATAAGAGACATACCTACAAATACTATGACTGTAATGAGGTACCTAAGTAACATAACTTTCTAATTAAGTATTCTGCGAACTGAGAGTCTTTATTCATTTATTTTATACAATGTACACACTATATACAAACTTAAACTAAGTACTTATCTTTATGCAAAACTAAAAATAAAATACTATATACAAAATATGTACCTATATATAAACATATAAAAGAACATCGATCAGGCGAACTACATTCTATATAGACATGACTGTATTGTGACTATGATATAAATTTTGATGATTAAAAAAGTTATTTCTCATACATTTAGTACCGTTGTGAAATAACTTTTTTAATTATCCTACAAATTCTGACATAACTGAACATATTATATCTTTAAAACCTTCCCTTATCATCCAATTTGTTTTAATACATTTCATGTGAAAAGTACAATTCATACCTACTTATCCTATTTACGAAGAAAATTATCTTCAAGAATATTTCCTTCCACATTTATACCATCAACAAAAAAGTCAATATCACACTCCAAATGTTGTTCACCCCATCGATTTCCTCTCAGTCTCAACGGACCCGCGCATGTGTTGATCCGTTATTTATTTTTTACTCGTTTTATATCAAGATCCAAGACCAATGCTTGACTCTTTGCCTCAATTATATTGAGAATCGTTATTTTTATTACTGGCAAGAAAGGCTTTTGTATTGTTGCCATGTAAACTAGGAAGTAGTCAGACTGGGGTCTAATATGAATGTGATCGTGGTTATGAATATTATACTAAGCCGATTTGAAAGATCATTTGAATCATAGAATCTTTGATTTAAATCAATTAAAAAAACGAACTAAGAAAAAATATGGAAGAAGATTTTACTTCCTACTTAATTATCGTCTTCATCACTGCAGAGCGCAGCCTACCTGGCCTCTTCTCATACAGAGAAAGAATGAGCGTTAATTACCACGTTTGCTCAAAACTGATTACTAAACTAAACAATACTATTTTGCACTGAAATAAAAATCAATAGGGTAAAGGACGCAATAATCAGTCATAGCATAATGTACAAGCGATTTGTAATTTTATGTTTCGATGACACAAAAAAAAAACATTAAAATTACATAATATATAATTTATATATAAACAATAAAATACATTGCTGAACAAAATACTATGAATTGTAACAAAAATCCTACAAATCCACATAATATCCTAGACACTAGAGTAATAAAAACAGGTGTGACCGCCCGTTGCGAAGCCGCTACTAGACGCCTTTGTCTGCACATGACTCGCATTTAATGCTATACCTTTGTAGATGACTAGCTGATCCATGCGGTTTCACCCGCATCCCAGATTAACTCAAACTCAAAGTCAACAAAACCTTTACTTAGCACTTTTTGGACGCCAAAAAGAAGAGACAGTCCCCAAAACGCCGAACTACTTCAAATCTGGATAAAAAGTAAAATGCCTAAGTAAATAATCTTCCTCGATAAATGTGCTGTGCAATGCAACACTGAAAGATTGTTTAATTTTAATTCGGAACTGAGATTAGCGCGTTTAGCTAACAAACATACGTACAAACAAGCAAACTCTTCAGGTAAGTATAGATAAAGGTAAGAGAAGTGCAAATAGGGTTATTTTACAGCAATGTTCGTTTACGATTACGAGTGCAGGCAATTAAAAGAATTTCAGTCTTTTCTGTGCACAACTTTAATGTCTTCATTGTGGATTTTTTTTTTCGAATATACAAATCGCTGAACCAAAAACCTTTTGTGCATGGAGGTAGGTGTTATAAAACCATAACGTCTGAAATAAGTCTAATATACTTACTACTTTTTCTTCCGGAGTCTTGAAGAACATACCCAGTAGTTCCCCGAACCATTTGGCTTTCGGTCTTTAATTTCTCAATAACCGTTAGGAAAAAAACTGTTACATATTCCATTCATGGGCTTCCATAGAGGCGTTTTGAGGGCGCGCCAATTATCACGTCATATGCAAGACGTTAGCGTAACGTCGCCGTGCCATGCCTCAAGTACGTTACAGCGGTTAAGACTTATAAGTACTCTCTTTTAAATGTAAATCTTCAATGCATGTAGTTACTGTGGAATCCTTACTAAATAAATTAATTACTAAATTACTATATGCGAAAACGTTTTATTCACGAAGATAGCTAAAATGATAGAATGTTGAGTTTTGGAGTTAGACGGATGTATGCTGTTTTTCATCAGGATCTCAAAGTATACTCATGTTCCCCCGAATTTGACTTTCAGGCTTTATTTTCTTCAATAACCGTTAGGAAAAAAACTGTTACAAATTCCATTGACGGCTTACCATAGAGGCGTTTTGAGGGTGCGCCAATTATCACGTCATATGCAAGACGTTAGCGTAACGTCACCGCCATGCCTCAAGTACGTTACAGCGGTTAAGACTACTATAAGTAGCTTAGTTAAGGGGGTATGGATGGGATAATGTTTCGTTGTCAAAGCCTCAAACATCCAACAAATTGTATCTATTTTGAAAACAGGTCGTGAACAATAGTTTTACATGTCAAAATTTCGTAAGAGATATATTGAAGTCTGTTTTTAGTCTAAGTAGATGCAGCTGAGCTTTACCTGTTTTACATAGAGCGATTACCCGAGCGATAATTCTTGGCTATATGATATACTTGAATTTGATAACAAGTGGGAATTAAGATTCAAAAAATACTGGAGAAGTTAAGCTTGTTTTGTTTATATCCCTTCAAAGCCTTATGGCCACTGGAACATAAGTTTTACGAGTTAAGTAAGACTTTGATTTTGAAAATCAGAGAAACGTCTGTGAAATGAAAACTCTTTACGGTTTGCATTATTGGTTCGGCCACTATGTTTATACTTTCATTAGAACTCAGGTACATTTTTATAGCTTGTCTTATTAATACCAGCCATTTTGAAACAAACGCCTCACATTATAAAAGGGACATTTAGTGAGATCGTTCGGAAGGCGTCTTCATATAATTATGTGTTTTAATTAAATAGCTGTAATTATGTCTTCATCTTTATGTCGATGTAAAGTGTATGTTTGTTTGTAACTCCTTTTATAAATGATAGCATTTATTATATTGTTAGTACCTTTGGCTGTTAGTAGGAGGATAATTATTTACTTGAGTAACAATAACAACCTTTTGTGGTAGTATTTTGGCTTTATGAGATGCTTTTTAAGAGATCATCAGGATTCTTTCATAGTTTTAGTAAAGTTAATGTCTTATTAAGTTCTTATTGCTTTCTAATTGGAATTTTAAAAGGTCTAATATAGGTACTTAAATTACTTTCTTTTCGGGCTATGAGAGTGAAAGAATAGAGTGTGCACCTTCGTATGTGCAAATGCTTGTGCACTATAATATGTCTTGCGCAGTTGGCTGATCTCTTCAGAGAGGAAAACTGCTGAGACAAATAAATCTGGAAATAATTATTTAACTGATACATTAAAAGGTACTTATTTACTTCCTCATCCTAACATTATAATAACAAAAACAAATAATTAATCAACATTCTTAACCTCAAAACAAAATGAATACAAAACTGATAGATTGCGTAGGGTGAGAGCACGTGTTGTCGGCAGGTGGAGGCCCAGGTGCGATCGATCACAACTTACATAATGTAACCCAATGTAACCTCGTGTAACCGCAATTGGGGGTTACACCTTGTTTTTTGGTAATTCAATGTTCTTTAGTACTTAGTGAGTATTGTAATTATTTCTCGTATGTTAATCGGGAAGTCGTTAAATTTAAAAAATGGCTTAAAATACAGGTTGAAAGTCAAGATGTTTTTTTTTTTTAATTATTTGTTTGGTTATTAATTTTTGGCTGTTGGTAAATATACGACTTGACCTTGTACAAAAAAAAGTAAAAAAATAAATTGAGCAAGTATGAGAAAACTTGCATGTATAAATTTGAAAGTTAAAACACTAGACAAGTTTCTACTGACCTTCAAAAATGTTAATGCCTATATAATGCTTATGATTATACGTAAAGAAAGCATTTTACTAGACTAACCTATAGGTTAGGCTATTGATAGTCCAGTTGCGTCTAGTAGCCACCTTTAGATAAACTGTGACACATTAACTGCAATAGGTTATGAAAAAGTAAAAAAAAAAAACTTTTTTAAGATCCATCGAATAAAAGGCAAAACATGTAATTATCGTCTAACCAGCCAATAAAGTTAATGGGATCAAATTAAATAAAATAACACAGCCAATAAATGTGTTATACACAAAGATAATAATGAAACAAAAAAATAATCCAAACAACAAGAAAATAAAACGAACATATAAATATTTTGCACAAAAGTAACCATTTTTATCTTTATCTTAATCTGAAAGTTAACCTTAAAGCCTGCTCTATACTTTACCATTAAATACCAGTTTCACTCTTCCCAGTATTTAAGAAAGTAATTTAATTCTGTCTAGACCAGATGCATGCAACATTACTCGCTAAATTAAAATAAACGATAAAATAAAAAATGGCGGAACTGAACTTAACAGCCGTATAAAAGCTCAACTTAAAAGGCATTTAAGTACAATGTGATTTTGTCTATTAACAACAAAAAGGTTTTAATTAAAATAAAAATGCGCATACACTACTTTTACAACGACAATTACACTCTATCGATTCCAAACAATGCTACCGTTATTTTGTATTACAAAAAATATATTTATTTCTCCATCTATCTATAGGAAGGAATACTAATATAATAAGGAGGAGGTTTGTTCGTGCCCCACAGGATCCGAAACTTCTGAACCGAGTTAAAAAATCACTGCTGGAAATCTCCACTCTTCCCGAGTCACAATACTCTATATTCTCTTCCGTTACGCTAGTAATCCCCAATGTACCTGACCTGATTGAAAATGGCTAGTTTTTTTATTTCAAAAAATCGTAGTGAAAAAGAAAGCATTTTACTGGGCGCTAGGTCACTGACAGACCAGATGTGAGCACATCTGCCGTGCATCGGCCCTCACACCCTACGTTCCTACGAGGGGACTGCACTTGGAGTTCACGACAGTTGTCTTGCTAGAAAAATGGGAATTACTTGATAATACGGTCATAATATTAGCTTTGATATTTTTGTATTTCTTTTGTGAAGATTTTTTAAGCTTTAAATGAGATGTGTTTGGTTTTTGTAATTTCTTAACTTTAATGGTAATGTTTGTATTTTTGTAATAATTCGTCTACCTTTTTTTTAGTAGGTGGTAAATCATCATATATTCACTATGGGTGGAGCGGAAGGGAATATGTATGAGACCCTATGGCTACCTTAAATCGATAACTAAGTGCAAAAAATCTTAAAGTAAAATTAGTAACTTTCCAATTTGAATTTAAAGTCGAACGGAATTAATTTAAGTATTCCATTTCATTTCCTATGCTTTTGCCATAGAATCCTGTGATAAACGATTGAACCAATTCTCCCCAAAACCGCAGAAATCCCACCAAGTTCCCTATGGAAACGATCCATACTAACATAGGAAGTAAAACAGTGTGTTTGTATGTATATTTCAATACTTCGTTCTTATTGGATTTATTTGGATATCCCGATTTTTTGTTTTTTTTTGCCATATAGGTACCTACCTACCTTATCATCTGCCAAAGTGATTTATTAATTTAGAGGTCCAACGAACCGTCTATATTTCTGTCTGTTGTCAGAAGTAGTGTACAGTTAAGTAATCTACTTCCGAAAAAGGTTTGCATCGAATGTGGCTTTTTTGTTTTAGAGCGATCAACATCATCATCTCCTTGGGTTTTTCAACTATGTTGGGTTGACTTCCAGTCTAGCCGGCAGATGAGTACCAGTGTTTTACAAGGAGCGACGGCCTATTTTTCCTCCTTAATCTAATTAACCAATATATCTTAGTAGGACATGTTGTCAAACTTTTAAAATTAACTAAACTACCACGAGTCCGGGTAAACCCACGAGCCACATCTAGCACTCCACTACAACAAAAGGAGCACATATAGGATGTAGCGCATGTCCGTCGGAAGGTAACTCGATCGGAAGCCGTATAGCGCTTCCAGGGGCGCGCGTCTGTGTGTGTAGCCTCACCAGGGAATATCTTAGGCTTGAGCTTACAGTTTTAAACTGTGAAGAATTGTGTTATTTGTAATGTGTGTATCAAAGGATTTTGTAGTGTTCTGAGTAAGGCTGTCTGCTTTCTGGCTACAGCTGAACTGAATCTATTTGCCATACCTAACCTAACTTCATTATAACTGTAGTCTAGTTAGTTGTGTACAGCTATTGTTTATGTCAATAAATTGTTTTTGGTTTGGGTATGGCGGTAGTCGCGGGAGGCCGACGTACGCGATTATTCCATGATCGGTACGCAACAGTAAATTCCACAACTCCACGCAGGTATTCATCCTATCCATTAGAAGAATATATCAAGGGTTCAGAACAAAAAAGTGCAAGAACAAAAGAGTACAAAAATAACGTCAAAAAATTAAGGCACTGTCTATCCTTTCTCACAGTGGGTGCGATTCGGGAAGCTGCGGTGTACCAAGTTCCTTCCGAGTGTTACAACCCGCATTTGTGTCTATAGAAAGAGTGTTTAATTTGGTCCGTACAAACGGATACTTTTGTAGTAATTTACTAATTAATAACTTAGGTAAATCTGTTTCATCGCCATCAAATTTTTGGTGACTGACTTAATAGATACCTACATAATGGATGGATTTATATGCAAACTTCTTTTGTTCCTTTTCTAATTAACACAAATTAGAATAAAACTGATTAGAAAAACATCGATTCACAGTATCCCTTAACGAATATCCTGTTCTTAATTCGAAAATTCAAATTAACGACCATATTATACAGATGCATGCTAACTATTGACATCTACCGGAAACTGAAGGAATCATTCCGAGAAATTAACGCAAAATGTCACAGATTAAAAAAACTTATCGACTAAATTAGGGTTCGATAATACGACTAACTTATGTTGACCCTTACTTTCTAACGCATTTTTATAAATGTAGGGGTCTTCTTAATTTGGGCGTATCTGTGATTTACATTTTTTTTTCAAAATCACAGTTCCGTTACCAAATAGTCTTATTAGGACGTTTTAATATTGTGTCAATTTACATAATTCCTCTTTTTTGCTTTAGACAAAAAAGTAGTCGTGTTTATGGTAAACTAATTATGCTGAGTTGCATGTTTTCGACGTTTTGATTAGATCTACATGTATGCAGCTTACTGAAATGCTGAAAATGGTTTGATTTGGCTCTGAAATTAATAAAACAAGGTTTAAAGTAAGTGGTTTCTCCCATTTCTAGAGTTACGAAAGGAGATGGCCAAAAAAACACCCAGAGTCGACAGGAACTTTATATGTATGATTGGATTCAGTATAATTTGTGGATTTTAAAAAGTATTTCAAATCATCTAAAAACCATGGGGTTCTCTTTTTATAACGTTTTTTCCATCAAGATTTTAGTTCACAAAAAGTTTACTTTTACTGTTTGATGTTCGTTAGAAGTTGAATGCAGACTCGTGATTGGACCGTTTTGCATTGCTAAGTCATTTGTAATATTTTACAATGTCACATGGCGCGATTTTCAAAGACAATTTCTCCAAAAACATTTCATAGCCAGTTGTGAAGGTTGCATGTAACTGCAAAACCTCTCCAAGTAGGTAAGGTCGGTGCTTAATCGTATCTGGAGTGGTTAAATACAAGACCTTTTAATCACTAGGCCAACTCTGAAACTGGGGTTATTTTATTACTAGTGGCTTGTATAATGTTAGTTTACTTTGCTTTTTTATGTCCCTTGACGTTAATAATCTTTAAAATCAACATATATTCAACATAACCTATTTTTGCGATAATATGAAATAGCTCCTATACCCCATGGATTTCAGTCTGGATTTTTTGGCACCATCAAAGGTCTATCATAAAGAACCTATTGGTAACCATTTCATTGCTGTCGATTCTGGGTTTTTTTTCTATGAAAATTTGGCCATCTCCTTTGGAGATTACCTACATGTTAAAGAACTAGGTACCTATAGGTATCTAGGTGAATTTTTAGCTTCCGCCAGTAGCTTCACCTGCTAGGCAGCTACTTCCCGCACCAGGATAAAAGAAGTGTTAACGTTACTGGCATTTTTTATCAAAATCTGTCTAGTCGTTTTTGCGAGAGACTCTCAATCCCAAAAAAGAAAGAGTCTCAATTACAATTTCGCATTTATTATATTAGTGTAAAAGACGAATGATTCATAAGTATAACTTTTTTGACATCCTAGCTACTGTTGAAGGGCAGGTAGGTACATGTGTAACCATAAAGATTCTCGTAGATATGATTCTAATAACAGATAAAAAAAACTAATCCCAAATTAAAATTCTAACAGTAGTCAAACCGTTTGAATATCCATTCAAAAATAACATAAAACAGAATCTTTTGTTAAAATCTTAATTTCCTTAAAACAGGTAGAAAGGAGCAAAGTTTGTTTGTCCGCCATTTGCATTGTATTTCCATTGAACGCATCAAAATGGTGCGATTAACAAAACACCGGAAAACATGATTTCAATCGTCTGAACTTTCAATAAAAACTATTTGTAATGGCTGATGAGTTAGCAGTAATTTTTTGGGCTTATCTAGTTTATAATTTTTGAGTTTTTTTATGAAATTAATGCTACCGTGCCAACGGTTTTTTACGATAAGTTACTGTATATTTTGTTGCTACACTAATAATATTATTGTAAATGCAACAGTTTGATAGAATGTAGGTACGGATTTATGCGATTATGTGCGTTACCTATATTTGTTACTTTTAAGCGCTAAAACTTGACAATAATACCTATAGTTTTTATTTTAAAATAATGCATAGACCACTTTTTATCCATCTACGGGAAGTACCGCGAAATGACAGAAGCAAGTAGAAAGGTACCTAAGTTCAAACTAAAATTATTTTCTCTCTAAAACTTAACCCACCATTCTCTGAAACGTCAAATTTCTTCCCCCATTCTTCATAAGTGATTTTATCTAGCTGTATTACCTTTCAAACATATTCACACTCTCCCAACACCAATACTCGTCAATCGCAAGACATCGAAAGCTGTGTTCACGGTTGTATTCCCCCAGAACGCACGCGCTAACTAAGATATACAGTCTACCCACCAAGTTGCGCTCTCTGGACAGTTAGCAAGGGTAGTAATTTCTCGCTAGAGAAGTACCAATCTGTCTCGCATCACAGATTGTCTGAACACCTATATATGGCTAGCATACTGTGACATCTTGTTTGAGTATTTCTGAAGCAATCATATGGATGAAAGTGGTGGTTTAGGCTGCAAATTGTATTGCTGTTAGTGATGCAAATTGCTTGGAGAATTGACTGGTTTTGTGTCTATGTTTGTAGGTGTTTTTGGTATAAGTAGGAGTATAAATGAATTGGCATATTGTGCAAAGCATGAAGCAGTGTTAGACATGATTAAAATCCCCCGAAACGGCTGACTTATCAGAGACCAGAGAATACTTAGGTTTCACACTCGCCCTGAGAGATCTGCTTGGCTCATCAGAGCAAAAGCACACCGACAAGATAACCATACGGTTCTTGTCCTCCCTGTACCCTAACCTTCAAGAATATCCCATCCATTTCTATACTAAATTTCATCTAAATCAGTTCAGCCATTTAACCGTAAGAGCGTAACAAACAAACTTACCTAACAAAGTCAAGCCCTAAAACAATATGACTCAATTCACTATTACACACACTAACAGCCGTTTACGTAACACGTGCCTACAATTAAGAAGACAAACAAAAAGGTTCAATGAAAATAATCCTTATACATATGAATCTGTCGGTGCATCGAGGTGCAAGAGGTGCAAGAAGGTGCAATGACACTCGCAGGTGCAGCACGCGCCGTGCACCTTGCGCGTGCGCTCATGAGATTCTAATGAGATTGTATTGTCTCGATTCTCGAGTCTCGGCGGTTTTTATTAAATGTTTTACTGCGTAATCGATAAAATAATCGATTGTGTTTAGTCGAATTTTTTTTAATTCGATTATAACATAACGATGTAAAATATGCTCTGTGGATTTGTTGTCATACATATTTTTTATTTAAATTGAGATAAAATATAGACATGCTTTTGTCATCTTTTAAATGGCTGTTCGAAAAGGGTGAATAACCCAATTAAATTAAACTATCCAATAATAGTTATGTCAACTGTACATACAGACGCAAGCAGATCAACCTACCCGAATCTGTCAAATTTTACCAATCGAACTTTAACCTTCTACGATTGTGATAAGGTTGAAAATCTATTGAAGATATTTGACAGAGGGTTAGGTTGATGTGCCTACTTTAGTTAGCAAGTTAATACTTATTCATATTAATTAATATATTCAATAATTATTCTGCTTTTTTTCTTACCAAATCGATATAATTCTATCAATAAGAATCTACTCTAATAAGGCAATCACCATTGTCTCACGTTTTTTCATACTAAACTTCTAGTTTTATTGATATTGATACGCGATTGTAATAAAGCTAGACTTTTTATTGAGAGCCGATCAGAATTCACAATCATGCATCGATTAGGCAAAAGATCTTAGTCGAGTCATCGAATATAATATTTTCTAGAGATATTTTTATTCAATTATACTTTATGTATAAATAGGATTATTACGACGATCGTCTTATTTTTCAATTTTAGTTTGATGTTCTTCACAAAATTTCTGAAAAATATATTTCAAACTTCTCAATACTTCTCGAGATAAGAAGTAAGTAAGTAAAGGAAGGAGAATTTTCGATTCAGTTTCTCATTCAGTATTGGCAAGTTAATGTAGGTTAGTTAATATTTTCAACTGTTTTTAGTTCATGTTACATAATATTATAATGACCTACTTTCGTTTATCTAAACAAAACCGCATTTTCATAGCATCATCATACGATGAACTGCAACCACAAACAATTAATTACTAAATTCATCTATACTAACTAATAATAAATATGTCTGTTTGTTTGTAACCTAAATGCTCCGAAACTACTGAACCGATTTAGAAAATTCTTTCACTATTAGAAAGCTACACTCTTCCCGAGTAACATAGGCTATATTTTATCCAGCATTATATTTTATACGAGCAGTAGTTTCCAAGCGACGCAAGTTAAACCTCGGGAAAACGGCATGTCTATAATAATATAATAAATATGTTTGTTTGTACTCTAATGTCTCCGAAACTACTAAACGGATTTGAATAATTCTTTCACGATTAGAAAGCTACACTCTTCCCGAGTAACATGGGCTAAATTTTATCTCTACACGGGCAGTAGTTTTCAAGCTACGCGAGAAAACTGCGGGAAAACAGCTAGTCTATACTAATATTATAAAGCTGAAGAGTTTGTTTGTTTGTTTGTTTGAACGCGCTAATCTCAGGAACTACTGGTCCTATTTGAAAATTTATTTCAGTGTTAGATAGCCCATTTATCGAGGAAGGCTATAGGCTACTTTTTATCCCGGTACGGGAAGTAGTTCCCACGGGATGCGAGTGAAACCGCTGACAGAAGCTAGTATGAAATAAAAGTGCGTGCGCGCATGACTCACTTTACATGAGGAGATTAAAGCAAAATAATTCAAAACATTCCTGACTCTGACAGACAGACTTGTGACTCACGCTCGTTGAATCATTTTATTGTCTGCAAAGCTGTTTAATTACAATATAGTTTTTTTTTTGTAATAATAATGTACTTACTTGACAAATTGCATGGAGTTTCTTCACCTTTGTAAATGTTGTTTTGGTCTGTAAATAGATTTTGTCTGAGTGATCGACACTTATGACTTATAATCGAGGCTTATAGTGTCATAGTGAAATATAGACTGACATAATTAGGTAATAATTGTTTATATTTCGTGGATGGTATACAGGTGTGTCCCTAAATAGTGACTAAGTCAAAATTTTCCAATATATTTACTTCCAACCATTTGTTTGTGTGTGACGTTTGGGGTTATCTCTTAACCTACCAAACAGATTTTGAAAAATATTTCACCTATAGGAGGCTACGTGATATGCTAAGGTTATATTTCATTCTCTTACTGGAAATCATTAACTATGTGACCACGGGATTATAATGAGACAAAAATTCAATTACATTTTTTTCCGTTATGATTCTACCATATGCGACGCTGAAATCCCGTGGTTTTATCGTACTCTGGAACAGTGGGATTTTGGTATGATTCACTAATATGAGAATTAACATATTTTCATACGTGATACAATATATTATTAGGTACATTCAACAGAGCTCCAAGGAATGTTTTGCGTCAGAATTAGCTTGCGGAGAACTTTGCTCTCAGATAGCTAAAGTAGGCAGGGTACTTACTCTGCATAATAAACAGATGTTTTCTTATTAATTTATAATTTTGCTTGTTTATTCTCCATCCAATAATGTTTTTGTTCGTATTGTATTTATTGCAATCCTATCCGAACTCTCCTTAATTTGCCATTAAGCAGATCAGGTTGGCTTCCTACCACCATTAGTGGTTACTGGTTTTAGAAAATAATTGGATAATAGGTATTCACTAAATACTGGTACTCAGCTACATCTGGTTAGACTGGCTCACCCCAAATCCTCTCTAATGTCGGTTCAAGCTGTTAGAATCATACTTATTACCACAGAATACTTAATAGTTATTACTACCTCTACAAATCTACAACATAAGTTTACACAAGATGTCCTGTAACCGTCACTCGTGCGATCCCCCATTCGACTAGATACTAGATAGTGATGGGCAGTTAAATCCCGCAGCTGTGTCCCTCCCACCTGCCGCACATACGGATTTCCCGGACGATGACCCATCACTAGAAATAGGGACGTTAGAGAATAAAGGGGTTCTAACTGATATTTATTCTTATTGGATTACACATTGTCCATTTTAACGTTAATTCGGGAATAAGATGTTTATTTTATTTATTTATTTAATAGTTTATGTACACACACATTATACGGACAAGAAGAAAACACATACTTATATCACATACTCACATACTTAGTACCTACACAGGCACAGCTTATTTCATAAGAAATCTCTTCCAGCAGGCCCCAGGATGTTCAGTTTTATACCTACTTTTCTAACTACTGAATTCTAAAACCTATCTGTTGTTGGGCGATGAGAGGTTGAAAGATATAATTCATATAGAGCTAATGACAAAATTGAATCTCAAATCGAAAAAGTACTGATGGATAACTAAGTAGGTTATAAATAGAAAACCATCGTACATAAGTATGCTCTTAATTGTGCCATTGCCATAATGCGAATTGCCTTTTGATCCCTAAAAATGTTCGATCCTCAAGCAATTGTATTCGGCGAATCTTAGGCATTTTTGACCTTCTCCAATTTTGGTCAGTAATACGTGATAGCCTACATTTTATTGCTCTCCAATAACGGCACCGACAGCTTACCAGCAATTAAGTATTTCTTCACAAAGAAACATTTCGCCGAACAAAAATATATCGAAAATGATACCATTATTGAAAAGGACCTCATTAGTCGCATTTCCGATCATTTGGCAATAAAACACTATCAAAAGTATATAAAATGAACATCAAAGTTTAAAACTGCAATCGATAAAAAACTTATTAAAAAATATGAAGGACATTGTTGTAACACATTTAAGTCACTATGGTCAAATTAAGGTCTTTGGGTCAAATACGGTAGTTTTTGGCAAACAGGTGCATTTCAGTCCAGCTGTAAGTTTTAAAAACATTGACATATTATGTCAATTTTTAACCAATGATTATAACGTCATGGTTTTGCATAAAGTTAAAGGTGTGTTATGTAATTCAGAATGATGCAATAATCGGTTAAAATATGAAGATGTTTTTTGTCTGGCAAAACATCAAAGAGGATAATCCAGAAAATATTTTTATGAAAAAGGTCTATGTCAATGCCAATTTTGATAATTTTTCCATAGGCAAGCTGCAATAAACAGTAACAGAAGAATTGTGAAAAAAATATCGATGGACCAGATACCAACCGTTTCACCACCTGTTATATTCGATTTAGATATTTCCAAACACATTTTATTCCAATCAGAAATTATTCTGAGCCATCCATAAGTACTGAAACCTATCACAAACACACTAAAGTTAAACTACTCAAACCTCCTTAGAGCGTAAATTATTAACTGACCACGCATTTAAAAATAGAACCCTTAAAACAGCCAGTCCATTTTCCTATAAGAAATTAAAAAGCCATTCATTGTCTATACCCTATTTGGAGCAACAAATCCTTCTTCGAATAAAAACTATAAAAACGCCGCCAGGTAGCGATCAGCTGTGCGGCAGGTTGTTACGTGTGTGTGCGTGAGACGAGATGAGCGTTGTCGTTGTGTGCGTGCGGACAGATGCTGCGAACATCTGCCGTGGCGCGTGCGCAAGTTGACGGTGGTAAGTCTTGATACTTGGAATGTCGGATGATTAAGAATTTATTGATAAGGAGAGAAGTAATAATGATTGTTAAAATTCCACGTCAGAGGAATTTGATTTGTCGATTTCAGAAAACGGATAGAACTAGCCTTGATAATTAAATCGTGTGCAACCTCTCTCGATAAAATAGAAGAAGACCTTAAAGGCACTAAAGTTTTCGAAAAAAGTATAGCGAAGGAAGAAGAAAATATTAAATGAATTAAAAATGAGACAATATCTACTATGGAATAAGTAGCAGCATCTTCATCAAATTCTTGTTTTACATTTTCTTGAAAAGGTCAAGTTTTCTGAAACACCCTCAGGAATCCAATACCTACCACATACATACTCAAACTTCATTAAATCCTCCCAAATATTTATTTTTAAATGCTCAAGTATCAAGACGACTAAGTCACAGTATCTCATGGGTCAGCTGCATCTCGCGTCTGTCTGTCTGCGTGGCGGTGAGGCTGCGACTGCACACGGTGTAAGAATATAGCGAGCGATTATAAATAAATTAATAAATGAAATCCGATGGCTATTTATAAGTTCGTTTTAGACAGTAAAGTTATGTACGAGAACCTACTTACTTTTAATTTTTTAACGACGACGTCAAAAATCATCAAATGACCCCCCTCCCGCTGTGGGTTAGCAGCGGTGAGGGAGTGTCAGACTCTTACTGACTAAAAACCGTCGTGTTCCGTCGTAGGCCTTTTATGTACCAGGGCAAACTCTCTCGAACAATCCCGCAGCCCGGGCAGAGCTTGACACTGCTGGGCCCCGCTGGGGTCGCATCTCGGGTCGCTCGCGCACGTTTGCTTGCCGCGCTTATTCATTAATCATTAACTAATTGTTTTGATAAGAATACCTACAATTTGATATTACTTGCACGGGGATCATATCAAAATTCAACAGTTACAATATTGGGAACACTCTACAATCTGTCCACAACAAAGGATAAGCTACCCGCTGCCGCGTACAACTTGCGCCGGCGCTGAGTCACGGCGACATTGACCGCGCTCGCGTAATTACGACATCAGCGCATCTCGCGTCGCGCGCGCACCTTTGCTTGCCGCAGTTATGTCTAATTCATTAACTGCTTATGTTTTGATCAGGATATTTATTTAAATAAAACCACTTTTACGGATTTGATCGCGGTTATATTAATGTTATTTAATCCCGATAAAATCCGTAAAAGTAGTTTTATTTAAGTGTCACAAATCAACAAGGATATTTATGCTAGGATCATGATAACGAAGTTAGGAGCAAAATTATTATTATCTTTCTTAATACATATTATGAAGCTGAAGACTTTGTTTGAATGCGCTAATAGATGAGACTAATGGACTGATTTGAAGAAGTATTTCAGTGTCAGATAACCCATTTATCGAAGAAAGTTTTTTATCTGGGTGTGTGCTATAGTTTCGTCGGGATCCGGGTGGAACCGCTGACAGTAGCTTGTTAATATATAAAAGGAGCTCGGTTGATTGTTCAAAAGTTAAGATACTATCCTTATATTGACGACCATCTTCATAGGTATGTGACGAGTACAGACAGCATAAGCTGCTGCATCTTTATAAGTCGTTCCGGTTACCTACCTCAAAACTAGAGACAAACAAAATTTTTCTACGTTTAAGGATACACAATTTTACTTCGTCACGATTCAACGAACAAACGAACTAGATCCTGTTCCTAAATAAAAGAACATTTGGAATTAATAGTAGGAAGTAACAAAAACTATCTCAAATAGTCGATATCCTGTTGGCCCGTGCCATCGACAAAAAATACTTAATGGCCTGTTGCATCTTCTAGTCTATGGTGCTATTCATTATTTGTTTCTTTTTTATTTCAATTATGAGCGTAAGGAGGATCTAGTTGGTTATGGCATTATGGCACTCTGATTGAAATCGCTGTGCATTTGTTTTCAGAGGTGATTAGAACACACAATACATTCAAAATTGATCATCATTTACCTATCTAATTGCCCTAGAATTTTGATGAAGATGAACTTAACGATAGCCTAATATAGAATACTTATCGCTTTTTCTAAATTAGCAGCACATTTACATAGAATAGTGTGATGTTGGGCTTGCCAACCTTCCGAAAGGCCGGCTCCTCAGGTGGTAAGGAGGGGTAAACGTATCAAATAAAATACTGAACTACATGTTAGTGATCGCAGATCACACCACTTAACCAAATATAAAAGGTCGTCGTTTCAGCCTTTAAAAATGTCCACAGCTCGACAAAGGCATCCCCCAAGGTTCGCTACTTTTCGGTCATCAGTAATAATATGAATTTCTTTCAAATATGTCACATTGTTTTACTACAAATCATACTACCTAAATACTTCATGATTAATACAGCAAAACACGCCCTCAAATACAATCCGTCTGGATAAAAATATTATCGTCTAGACTGCTAGCTAGTGAATCACCATCTTATTTCCTTAACCTTTGCGAGACAGGTCGTCGACTGACCGCATCTAACGTTGAGAGAACAATGCGTTCTACAAAAAACTGGAGAAATTAACGGCAGCCGACAAAAACTCTGACGACAGATGCTGACAAAGGGTGTACAGGTGGGGTCACAAGTTTCTGTTTTAAAGAATCGGGGTGTTTTAGTGATGACGCTTTTATATTTTGCAGAATTTATTTATTAAGTTACTATAAATATTATAATAGAAGTACCTAAGTACAGTAAAACTAGGTAAGTTGGTCCTGAAAAATGACAAAATAGCGACGCTCGTCGTCGCTGTCGACAGGGAGCGTGCCCAAGAAACCGGTAGTATTGCAACGCTGGATGACAATGCTTAATGATTAACAACGTACCCAGAAGTCAGCTTTTGGATCACGAGAAACGTAATTCAGTTGCTTAGAAAGGTCTCAATTCTTTGAATCAAAATGTTTTTTAGTTTTGGGTCCTTTCTTCTCTGTACAAGAAGAGACCTTTGCCCTTCAATAGGACGTAAGACTATAGAAAGACTTATGGTGAAAAGTTCTCTTTATTCAACATGTAAGTGAAATTGACTCATGCAACCCCTTCAGAATCTTCAAAGTCCCTATATCTCATCTCCAAATAAAAAATCTATTTAATTAAATAATTACCACCTCTAAGAACTCTGTAGCCGCCATTACCGGAAGCGAGCCGGTGCCGGCACGGGCCACAGACCGGTAAAAACTGAGCGATTGTTACATCGATCGAGTATCGGCACCTCGGCACCTCGGCACCTAGTCTCACACTCATTGTTGCATCTAAAGCGTTACTAAATGCTCTGTAATTAGTCAGTAGTTAGTTGTAGAGAAAAAAAGTAGGATGTCCTCTTGAGAAGGAGGATATTTACCTATTTATCTTTAGAATTAGAACGAATTCAATTTCTTAAATCCTTATCCCAAAAAATGCATTTGTCGTCAGAACGAATGGTTAACTTTAATAAATATTTTTTTTTATATTTAAATAACTAAGTACCTACGAAAGTTTGTAATGACGTACGGCGTACGTGCATTTTTGTTACTCTTTCAGGCAAAAACTAGGTGCAATTTTGATGATTTAATGAATTTCGTACCTACTAATAATAGATAGGTTATTCGCAGATGAAACCGCACTCGCAGGCGGAAGCTAGTTAGTAGCTTTAAAAAAATGCAACCGCACTCCAAAAATGCATACAACAATAGCAGAAAAACCTTAAAACATAGTTAACCTCCTACAATTATATTGCCAAAATTAACGAGGCAAATTAATGGCGGCCGGCCACAAAATAATTGGGAGAGAGTTGCGCAGCTGTCGCGCCACTTTCCCTTGTTAAGACGTGGCACGTGTCATATTGAAGAGCTTCCGAACTTATTATAAGGCTGCCTTCCGGGGTAGAAAGACTTAACTTGGTTTTTGTGAAATTTTTGAGTTAAGTACCTGAGGCTATAAAGCTATAAAAGACGTATTTTTGTACTAAATTAGGTACCGACCTACCTAATTCTTATAAAAATGTCACACTTAATTTTTTTCCCAGGATCTCTTTAATTATTATCTTAAATGGTACTTTACATATTTCCCCAAGAAACTAGACGAATAATAAATAGGTAATAAGTAGACCATTTTTTATCAGTTCGTTACTTACCTATTACCTACCTTAGATACCTACTTAGGTACATATTACCTAATTGCTGCGAAAGGCATAGTTTACGGTGTAAAATGGTGTTCTGTTATTTAATCAGAACCAGTGCCGTAACTAGCCTTTTATGCGCCCGGTGCGAGCTTTCAAAACTGCGCCCTTGAAAAATGCTCTAACCAGGCTCTGACTGGCTTTAATTCTACTAGCGCAATGGGCGAGATTTCTACGGCGCCCCCAACTGCAATTCAAACACATACGAAAAACAGAGACATAATATATGTAATATATGTAATTATTATATATGTGATTGCGCGTTCGAAGCGAGCGCGAATTTTTTTTTCATAGTTCACAAGTCGAAGCAAAAATTACTTAAAATGTAGCCCAATCGTACATAAGTTATTGCTGGTTGGTAAATGCAAAAACACGGGAACACAGGTTCTGATTGCGCGAGCGAAGCGAGCGCGAAATTTTTTGTTATATTTTAGAAAACAAACCAAAAAATTTTTGAGTTTTGGGACATAAAAGTAGTGTATCTAACGCGCCCGGCATTGTATGACAATACAATGTCTACTTATGTCCGGCCCTCTGGGCCGTCGCCCAACCGCGCCCTACCCTAAAGCCGCTACTGGCTACAATTTATAAACATATTGTTCGAAATACTAATCCTGCGCAGACGAAGTCGCGGGCACCAGCTAGTACTAAATGTATGGAACCGATACCGTTCTGACGCGTCACGTCACGACACATCAGACAAATATAAAACCACCTTTACAAGTGTTGTTGTTTCAAGATCGCTTGAAAAATGCCATATAGATATAGATAGTACAGAGGGCATATTCGTAATAA
This sequence comes from Helicoverpa zea x Helicoverpa armigera, assembly GCA_033682625.1. Lineage (NCBI taxonomy): Eukaryota > Metazoa > Arthropoda > Insecta > Lepidoptera > Noctuidae > Helicoverpa > Helicoverpa zea x Helicoverpa armigera. The sequence goes on along the minus strand of JAWIIS010000053.1, from coordinate 5,340,965 downwards.
AACAAAATATACCTACTAACTACCATGCATGAAACAAAACTAGATACTGGTCTGGTCATTTCTGCGCCCCTCCAGGGTCTGCGCCCTGTGCCTGGGCACCGCTGGCACCGCCCTAGTTACGGCACTGATCAGAACCTTTCAAGCTGTGGATCAATTCAATTTTAGTACTTATTGCGTTTTATGTATGTAGGCAGGTCTTTTCACTTTAGAAAGAACTGAACTAAAAACCTCTTCTTAAGGAAGTGTCTAACTTTGTACCAGAATCATCTATTTTTTTTTCGCTAAGTACCTATATGCATAAGACTTTCATCCTACCCACCTAAAGGTAAGTATCATTACCTATAAAACTGTTCAATATTAAATCCCTTGGTTTTACCCAACATTAAAGAAATAGATACTTATTTTATCAATCAGGTGATTTCCTTTTCGGCATTTCCAATCTTAAAAAAAACATGTGTGTAGGTACCTAGTTAAGAACAAGATAATATATTTTAATGATACCCACAATAAGATAAGTCTGAAATCTCAACAGACTATACCTACTTATACATATAGGTACTGTCAACGGGAGAGGGGATTGGATGCTGCGATCTCGAACCACGCCCCTCCGGAGATCGGCCAATCAGAGCCCAGCATCTCTGTAAACGATATACGTATGTAGTTTGTCAATAGAATCTGTGTTGATAAAATATAAGGGGGAAAACTTGTAGGTATGTTGTGATATGGGGAGAGAAAGCTGGGGTGAATTGAGAATAGGTATCTACTGAGATGGGGAAAATGGGAAATAGATTTCAGAGGTACTTATATGTACCTATATAGGGTGGGTGGGATTGATTGCTATCGAAGTTGATAAGTAGGTATTAATAAGGTAAGTGAAAAGCTTTGCTAATTCCGGTATCCGTGAATTTGGTAAATAATGCCTACTAACGGTTTTCCGACTAAAGGTAAATTATTAGTTTCTTTATATCTGGTTAAGCTCTGTCTGACTCCTTCAATGGCAAACGCGCCTGCTGTTTTTTTTTTTTTTTAAGTAGATAGTTTATTCTATTCATAATGTTCTCGTGCGGATAAAAAAATATGAAGTCGTTAACCCGCCACGTTAAACGATCAATGTTCTAGCATCTCATCCAATAGGTACCTACTTGAATAAAGTACAATATCAATATACTAGTACCTATGTATCGATATCTATGTATCTACTTGTGCCTTAATTATACTCTGATCCAGAACCTTCTTTTTTGATGATTCATAATCAGTTTTTCTAATTATCTTAAAAAATCAATTTCTTACTATCTTTACCGATTTAGAATTGAGACGTGTAGCATACTTCCATCTATCTTGTTTGAAACAAACTATTTTTCTCTGTTCCACAAAAACATACAACAGATGGCACTACCACCAGAGAAGTACTGCTACTCAACACTAGATGGCAGTGTTACAAAACGCAGTAAAAAATAAAATAAGTAAATTCCTTTTAATGTTATAAGGATTTACATAGACTTAGTAATGTAATATATAATTTTAGAAATAAAATAATAATAAATTATACATTCCTTATATATTACATGGATTAGATATACCCTATATTCTATAACTTGTACGCGCGGATATTTGAACGAATGATCAACCAGTGAAGATGAAGAGTGAATTTGCGGTTTTATTTATGCCTATAAAGTGAATTAGGTAATTATGTTTTAATTTTAGTAAAATAATTATATTTTTAAGTTAGATTCATTTATTCTTTCCACAATGTCGACGGGGAAAACAGGGATTTACCATTGGAAGTTGGGCGACATATCCCGGGCGAGAATTTGTAAGAAAGTTTACGCAAATGTGCAAGTAGTGAAAAACGATGATGGATTGTTTTATGACGACAAAGGTATCAAAACATTCTATTGTTTCATTTTAGATAAATTATAGGAAGTAGAACAGACTCTCGAATGTTTATATTTTAGCGTGGAGTCGGTAATCTTGGGATTTCCCGGCATTATAATCTCTTGGCAGGTGTAATTATGAAAACTCATCCATTCCATTTCTTGGAAGAACTCGAATTGAATAGACTCTCAAGTACCTAAATACTTAAATATTGATTTACTTGTAGTCGGATGACATTCTTATAGTTAGCGCTTATATAAAAACATAGTACGCATATGTGCAATGCGTACCGCATAATTAGGTAGTTATTATATATACCTAGGTACTTTTATTCGGGGACTTTGGCGATCGATCATCATGACTCCTGATAAAATCTAAGGCCTATCTATTTGTATTTTAGAACTGTACGTACCTACTAATAGTCAACTTTAGTCATTATGATATTAAAACCCAAGTACCTACAGGTGCTATTGTAGGTAAATATCTCTATCGTAGGTATTCCATAAACTCATACAGTTATCGGCACGGATATTGAGCCCTGACCTTCACCTGCGCAGAAGCGATTTACTGCCTTATTGCCTTATGCGTACGGGTGCGCAAAGCGATCCCCACTCTTCCGCCGAGAGCTCAATATCCGTGCCGGTAACTTATACTACTTAGTTAAATACTAAATTATATGACTACCTACCTACCTATTTCACCTACCTCTAATTTCAGTTCTAGGCATATCAGCCAACGAAGATGGGTCCATAACAGTGACAGAGGAACTGTGCTACTATGTGGAGACTTGCAAAACCAAGAACAGGTTCTGGCTACCATACACCTGCATGTTCCTGGCAGAAAGATCTAGACCTTTCTATGGGCCTGTGTACAAGACTCCTAAAATTATCACTCCAGTGCCTAAAACACCTTTGGTTCCTAGGAAGGTAAGTAAAACAAGTTTTTATACATTACACATGTTTATTATTTTGTATATTAAAGCTTGCTATATTATCTGCGAGTAACATAGGCTATATTTTATCCCGGTGCAGGCAGTAGCTCCAACGGGACGCGGGTGAAACCGAGGGAATACGGCTAGAATTTTATAAAGTATATACCCTCAGAATATTTGTGAAACTGCTACATAAGTATTAGAGTTTCATATTCCAATACTACAAATTCTGTTCCTTGTAATTTCATCAATATTTCTCTCACCCACCCACCTAATCATATCTATATTTAAAACAATTAATAATTTTACAGAGAAAAATAAAAGAAGATTTAACCGTACCACTAAATGTTAAACTAAACCCATACAGAGAACCAGACCTGAACACCACCTATGACGCAATCCATACTCCTTTAAAACAAGGCAGATATGAAAATGCGTTTAAGGAATTCATCCGTCGAGGGAAAGAATCTCTCTTCGATGAATACTATGAATACTTACAACGTGACATAGACACGAACAGAGATTGTCTGGATTTCTTGATGAACGTGGACGCAAGTACGGAGGACAAGTTTGAAATGGTGATAAAAAATATAATGTCGGAGAAAGAAATTGACAATTATTTGCATCAGTGCTGGCGATACAACTTTGTTCATAAGCACATAGATAGTAATAAGGATAACTCTGATAGTTCTGTAAGTATATTTTTATAGTTCTCAAATAATGTTGCTTTTCTGTAGTAAGGGATTTGAATTATTGTACAGGCAGTAGCGTTTTGTTTTTGTTCGTATATATTTTGACAAGTGAAGTCAGTAGTAACTCACAGAGTAATTGGAGGAAATCTCTTTACAATATTATGATTCTAAAACATGAATTGGGGTTTAGTCAAACCAATAAACAAAAGTATTCACTTTCACACATATTATTTATTTATAACACTGTATTGACATTTGGACTTTACACGTTAGGCGTTTTCTCCTAGTCTACCTAAGTGTGGTGGAAAAATAGCAGTGGTAGGTGCAGTTTTTTGATATACTAATATGAGTAAGAATATCTGAGCCCATAAGTGCTCTGAATTAGTAGTATTTTTGTGCAATACATAACACTATGTATATATTAGTTTACTCCAAGATGTATGTATTTAACTGGCTACAATAAAGATCACTGATATACAAAAAACCCAACTTTTTGTATATCAATAATAAAGATGTATTTTTTTTATTAAAACTCAACTTTGTTACTAATAATTTCAGAATGCAACATCACCAGTAAAGCCAGTCATCACACTGCATACACCATGGTGCCTGGTCTGTGGCAAGGGGGAGCGTCTCCGAGAGTGCCCCAACTGTCCCTCTGCATTCCACCTCGCTTGTAGAAGGGAATGGCTGGTCACTGTTATTCGTAAGTATACTTTACAAAAGTATCATCATGGGGTTAAGCAACGCTTGGTGCGGTCGGTCCCTGGATGGGTGACCTTCTTGTCATGACGGTTCTTCCGTGCACGATTTAGCAGTCTGTACTGGTAGTCAGAAGCCAGTGAGTCTGACGACGTGTCTATCAGGTTGTATGTGTTTCTTTGGCTCCTGTCTAGGAAGGAATAGCAACAACAAACTTCTTCAATAATAAAGAATACTTACGTAGGCACCTAGTTGTCTAAGTTTTATTCAAAAATTAATTACAGTTTTCGCGAAACTCCTTGCAAAAACCACATACAAATATTTTCAACCTATGCAACTCGTACACTAAGGTTAACCAAATCTTAATGAATAAGGGCAGTTCCGTTCCCAATATTCTATCTGTTATACCCCATACAATTCCTAACTCCAGTAGCTAAATCAACAGACAGATAGAATATTGAGAAAGGGCGTAAATCAATCTTACCATATTATTTCCAGACCGTAAGAATCCACCAAAGAAGGCCAACAAGCCAGTGACGCTGGTGGAGAAGATATTATCCAGCACGCGCACTATATGTTCTGTGCGCAAAGAGAAAGAGAATATCGAGCTATGTCCTAGCTGCATGTGGGGACCGAGAGTTGGGTAAGAATTTTAAAATACTTTTTATTAATAAATACTTGCGTCTCTGTTTATACAGCAACGGTTAATTGAGTCTGCCTGACGACAGAATTCTTGTGCCTACCTTCACCTTTCGTACAAGTCAATGGCTTATCACTATTACCTTTTTCTTACCTTATCTACCGATTGATATAAAAAATGGCTCCTGCGCAATTTGGCGCTATGTTTTGTTAGAAGTCTCCCGGGACACGATTCTCCGCGGGAAACAGCTAGTTAGAATGAATAAGGTCAAAGCATCAAAGTCACATTTTTTTTTAATTAGCCTATGCTGTCCCACTGTTGGGCAAAGGCCTCCCCCAAAGCCTTCCACTTTTCTCTATCCATCGCTGCTTGAGGCCAGTCCGAGAGGAAGCTGTCCAAGTCTTCCCTCCAGCGTTTCCTTGGTCTCCCTCTCGGTCGCCTTCCATCCTCCGGGATCCACTTTGTGGTGATATTGGCCCACTTGTCCTAGTGCATTCGACAGATGTGACCTGCCCAATCCCACTTCAACTTTGCAGACTTATTGCCCACATCGACAAAGTCACATAAATATGTTTATTAAAATTAGCACTGTCACGTCAATTACATTGGACAGCTTCCTAGTGTTAGGCTGGGAAGAATTGCTGATGAATCAAATTCCTAGCCACAGAGCTGTCTATTACAGTTTAAAAATCGTGAAAGATAATGAGCCCCAGTTAATATGATAACTATTGATAACTTGTTTCCAGTTACGACGACGTGGTATGGCACAAGCTAGGCCCGTGTCCGTGGTGGCCGGCGCGAGTGCTGACTCCTGGCTCCACGCCCTCCTGTCTGCTCGCCAGGAACCACTCGCCGCATCACTGGCCGCTCAAGTATTATGGTAAGGTCTTAGAATATTTCCTTTCGTATAAATAAGAACATAGCTTAGGTATTGTATATCGGTATTGAGACCTAAGTTTTACTAGATACTAATAAACTATTAGTATTAATAACTCTAACAGCCAGTTTCTTCATCAAAAGTTAAAGCCAAAGTAAAAGTCAAAGTAATGTCTAAAGTTAAAGTAACGGTCAAATTCAATTTTTCTATTAGTTTTGCTGTCACTTTAGCCTTGAAAAAACGAATTTGACCGTTACTTTAACTTTAGACATTACTTTAACTTTAACTTTTGATGAAGAAACTGGCCGTTAGTATTAATTGTCACTTGCTCGATAATCTCGAGTTATGTAAAACACTCTTGGACTGCGAATACAACTTTAAAATGCTTACATTAAACATTAGAAGCTTACAATGTAACTTTGACAGCTTTTTAATAGCTTTAAAACGATTAGATATAGAATACGACATCATGTTACTTACGGAGTGTTGGCTACATGAGCACTCAATTATTAGACAAATAGAAGGTTACAAAGCTTTTAACACTACTAAACATAAAAACAGAGCAAGCGGTGCAATAATGTATGTGCGGAGCTCTATCGAGGTGTCGGTTTCTGAACCGGATATAGATGACGCGGACTGCTTGGTGATGAACGTGCACGGGTTCATAAACATTGTTGGGATATATCGGTCTCCGTCAGTAGTTAATTTGGATAAATTTTTAACGTCGCTTGATTCAGTTTTATGCGAACTCAGGGACATTTCTAGATTGATTGTCTTAGGCGATCTCAACATAGATTTATTGTCAGCTAATCCTAGTGCCCAGAATGAAACATACCAGTGTCTGATGGCGGAACATGGCTTACTTCCCGCTATTACAAAACCTACAAGAGGAGCCAGCTGTCTGGACCATATTTTTGTACGAAGTAAAGACTCCAGTGTAGGTTTAGTAGCTAAATGCGGGATAACAGATCACGACGTTGTTATGGTTGGCCTTAAGACATCAACCGATAAACCTATAACAAAGAAAAGGATAATTTCGAAGACGAACTTACATGCGGTATATAATGATCTACAAAAAGTTGACTGGACGTGCGTGACAAGTAAGTCAGATGTAAACGAAGCTGTAGAATGTTTCAATAATCAAATTAGGTCAGCAGTATCTACTCACACACATTTTGTTAAAACCAGCCGATCAAAGTACACTCTGAAGCCTTGGATTACGCCTGGATTGATGAGATGCATGCGTCATAAAGACAGTTTACACCGTCAGGTAAAACTTAATCCCGACAATGACACTCTGAAACTTTCGTTTACTAGATACAGAAACTTTTTCATCGACATACTACGTAAAGTTAGGAAAAACTATGAAAGTAATGCACTAGAAGATAACAAGAAAAACCCAAAGAAATTATGGGGCACCATAAAAGACATATGCGAGATACACAAAAAAAGAAATGACTCTGCTCATTTACTAAAAGCAAAAAGCACCGCCCAAGAATCGCTCAATTACTGTAACCACTATTTTAGTACAGTAGGCAAACTCTTATCAGAAAGGATTCTACAGCGGCTCTCAACTACTGAAGAATCCCTCTGTGCCAATGTTGACACAAGTACTTCGCCTGTTGACTCAATGTTTCTGGCACCCACTGATGTATATGAAGTGGCCTCTATTATAAAAAACCTTAAAACAGATAGCGCACCTGGCATTGATGGTTTTAAACCGTCACTAATTCAAATGATAGGAAATATTATCTTAGAGCCACTCACGTATATTTGTAACCTGAGTATGTCTACAGGTGTATTCCCTGATTATTGGAAAATAGCATTGGTGTCTCCTATTCATAAAGCCGGACCAAAGGACTCCCCGGACAATTACAGACCAATATCACTCCTTAGCATCTTTTCAAAAGTTTTAGAAAAACTAATGAACACTCGAATAGTTAACTTCCTGGAAAGTAACTCCCTACTGTCAGAAAGACAATTTGGTTTCAGGAAAGGAAAATCAACTGCAGACGCAGTTGAGCTGCTAACAAACGTAACTTCAAAATATATCGATGGGGGAGGGCGATGCCTTGGTATATTTTTAGATCTTGCTAAGGCTTTTGATACAATCTCCATTCCTATTCTCCTTAGAAAAATTGAAAGACTTGGTATAAGAGGAATCACTCTCAACTGGCTTAGCACCTATCTTAACAACAGACTCCAATGTGTCAGAATAGAAAATCAGGTTAGCGAAGCCCAAAAAATTGGCTTTGGAGTCCCGCAGGGCAGTATTCTTGGTCCAACATTATTCACCATTTATATGAATGATATCCTTAGGCTGGACATACCAAACGCTGACTTGATTTGCTATGCAGATGACACAGCAATATTAATTCACGGTCATAATTGGGAAGAAGTCTTCAGTAGAACAGAAACTGGAATGAAAAGGATTACAGACTGGCTTGATATGAATTTGCTAACTCTAAATGTAAAAAAGACTAAGTACATTGTATTCAGAAAAACACAAGCTACCAAAATACCATCCTGGAACTTAAAAATTCATAAAGAGTCATGTCAACGATCAACTGAAACTGCATCTCAATGTTCATGCAGTATCATTGACAGAGTTGATGAAATAAAATACCTGGGCGTAATCATGGATCAAAATCTTTCTTTCAGATCACACATTAGGGAACTAGTCAAACGCATTCGCAAGCAAATTTACATTATGAAAATGATACGTCATAGTGCACCTGTTGATATAAAGAAACTAGTGTATATTGCACTGTGTCAGACACTTATACAATACTGCATAGGAACTTGGGGAGGAGCAGCAAAGACTCACATGATCGACGTCGAAAGAGCACAACGAGCTGTCCTCAAAACTCTTTTAAACAAACCATATCGATTCAGTACTGAAAATCTTTACTCAGAAGCCTCACTGTTGAGCGTTAGGAAATTGTACATCTCATACGTCACCACTAAGATGCACGTAATTGTTTCAAAAAGATCTGATTTAGTCAGTTTACAGACCAAACGGAAATTCCGAATCCCTACTCCCGCGGTTAGGTCAACTTATGCTCAAAGACTTCCACACTTTCTGCATACTTTCGTATATAATGCGGTAATTGGTCAGTGTGATATTAGAAACTGCTCATGTAAGAGTTTTAAGGACAAATTAAGATTATGGCTCTTAAGCTTATCTTACGACGAAGTGGAAAAACTAATGAGTGTAACAAAATAACATACACACTGATACACACACACTCACAAAACACTTCCACACACTTAACACATACACGAACACTTACAACACATATTTACTTATACTTTAGAATTAATTTTTTATCCGATTTGTTATTAGTTTTCTTTAATTTAGTCATATTTTAGTCTACCTTAATAGATCTCCTTTTGTTATTACCTATTAGTCATAAATTTAGTTCCTGAACTTCGTTTTTGATTGTCATATTTTATTAATATTTAGTAGATTTCTTAAATTTTATTAGCTTTTAGTTATAAGTCATCTTGCTATGTACATCCTTGGTAAACCCTCTTAATTGGTACCCAAGATACAGGCTTGCCTAGTTTGGGGCCAATGTTATATTTGTAAACTGTACTTATTCTTTTTTGGAAATAAACATTTTATCTTATCTTATCTATTGCTCATAAACTCGATTTTTCGCAATAGCCCTACCTAGTTTTTTACGACCCTTATGGAGTGATGGCTACCGTGCCGGACTGCCTGACTGAGGGTTCCGAGTTCGATTCTTGGTACCATCAATATTTGTGTGATTTTTGACTTTGGTCTCGCTCGTTGTTGTATATTATTGTATAGTATCTGTAGTGTTAGTATGCAAAACAATAACTAATTAAAAGCTTACCACGTGACTATCCAAACGTGTGTGAATAGGTTGAACATTACAAGGAAATGATATATGTTGTAGTGGTGTTAAGGGAAAAAAAAAAACATTTTTCAAATATATTTTTATAGCTTTTACTTATGATTCCAGATATTTGGAATATAAATAAGCAAAAGTTTTGTAAATCAATCTTGCAGGCACACTAAACCACGCATGGGGCGAGTTGTCCCGCATGAGCCTGTTCCTGCCCGCGCACTCGCACCAAGCGCCGAGAGATGAGATGCTGGCTAAGGCTATACTCGACGCCTGCGACGATTACATTGCTGTCTACCTTACTTAGGTATGTAGTTATTAGAAATAATAACTTAATAAAATGTAAGACATATAGAACTGACAACTAAAATTAAAAAAAAACCGTACAGGTACTCCATTTGTGTAGGCACTAAACTAAAGGTAAACTTAGCTTAAAGCTTAGGTAGGTAAGGTAAACTTAGCTAAAAGGTTAACTTTATGCAGTAGTCTCGATAAATTTTTACATCAATAGACATATTGAACAAATAATTTGGGTACTGCTTAGACTGAAGAAAATAATGATTCAATTGATTACCTACCTAATTAGTGTTTTATTGTATTTACGGACATATTTTAGCTGCATTTCATTTTCAAATTGACTTTAGATGGTTTATCTACAGTTAAGTGCCTACTTTAGTGGAAAAAATAATAATTATATTAGATTTTAGTTTCTGACATTTAGGTATAAGTACCTACTTATTTTTTTACAATTTGACTCAAGTATGCCTACAAATAAATGGGCGTAATTATATTACCCGACTTCATAAGTCACGTAATTTGATTTGCATGTTATCATAATCTGACATGTGCGTTAAGGTTTAACACTATCATTTTATAATATCACTTAATTGATATTTAATGGATGCATCATCATTCATATTTTTTTATCGAAACGGATTCTTGCGAAAAGTACCTAGTTTTAGGTACCTACTTTTTATACCTATGTTTTATATTCGAGCAAAAATAATAGTTTTTGTTGCTGATTCTTAAATTTTAATTTAAAATTAGTTTTTGTTAAGGTGTCTACACACCAAAGCCGCTGATGCCGGCGACACAGCCCGGCGGCCCAACCCGCCGGCCGTATTTTGTACAATCATGCCGCCGGCTTTCATAGAGTATTTGACAATTACTAGAACACCACATGCCGCGGCAGTCGTGCCGCCGGGCTGTGCCGCCGGGTCAGCGGCTTTGGTGTGTAGACCCCTTAAGGTTTACCAAAGATTACCATAAAATCTTACCTAATATTAGAATAAGTTTGAAATAATTTTAAAGCTTTAATTATTTCCTAGTTTTTTAGTCTAAAAGACTGAATATAATATAATGTTTAAGTGAATAACAACTTAAATTTTATTACTTTCAACTGAATAAAATTCAGAATATGACGAATTTTTTGACAAACTCTATAATAATCATGTGTTTTTAATTTTAAGACTATTTGAAATTAATGATACGTACAGTTTTGAATGACCATGCATAAGATTATTTTTTGTTGTTGCAACATTTAACTATAATGATAACCAAACCATTTGAAGTTTTCAAGTCACCGATTTGACCAATAGGAGGCAAGTACCTACACATCTATACTCCATTTAAAATAACATTAGAAATTTAAGTAAACCTTTTTTACTGTTTGTTCAACCGATTTTGACTTCTATTGCGTTAGTAGTATGATTAATGGCGGCTGCAGTAAATACTTGGTATTGTAACCACTATTTTGCTTTCAATTCCGTTCTTTTGTCTACGGAATAGAAGTCAAAATCGGTTGAACAAACAGTAAAAAAGGTTTACTTAAATTTCTAATGTTATTTTGAATGGAGTATAGTTATGATTTGGTTATCGTTATAGTTAAATGGCAACTGATCCTTAGTACTAAATTCTCGACATGTAAGCTTTATCATGGTGACTTTTAGCTAAGTATACCGATTAAGGTATCATAACATTTTATCTTCTATAAATTAAATTCCACGATAAAATTGTCACGACAAAGATAATTTAAATCGAAAAACGTTTAAAAATCGTTCAATCATAATTTGGCAGCTGCTGATAATTTCGTTTTATTTATAACTGATTGTAAAGTCACAAATAAAATCAATAATCATTTAATTTAGATTAAGATGAAAGTGTTATTTTATTTAATCAATAAATTACTGATTAGTGACGTCTGTATTTTCCTGGTAAATTACGTACTTACGTACCTACCTGTAATCTTTAGGAAAACGATGATTCATCGCCATGGAAAGACCTACTTTGTATAATAAGTTTCAAAACTGAAACATCTTAATAATAGTGCAATTAGTGTGACGTTTCAGAGGTGCCTGCAAAGGCCAAATAAAAATATTTCGATTTTGAATACAATTTCATTGGAATGGAAAACTCAAGTACCAAAATTATTGTATACCTTAGTTTCAAGACTAGTCTATTTTAAATTTGAACCTAAGGTCCCTTGTAAAATTAATTATTGCGAAGCCAAGGATTCAATTAAAACAAAAAACATACATTATTTACACATTTTATTTATCGTTTTTACAAAATAATACTTTTTTTAATCAACAATTTCCAAGCAACATCTATGTGATTTCCAGTTGACATTTTTGTACTTATAAAATTATATCTTCAACATTATATTACATTATGTTTAACCCACTCAGAGTTGTTTAAATGCATATTTATTAAGCAAATCTGAATGTGGTTAGGTGTAATTTTAACAGGTCCTTCAACGTGTTAAAATTAGGTCATAGTAAAAATAGTTTTTAATTCATTAATAGTGCTGATACCATAGAGTATTTATTTAACGCTTCATACCTAACGTTGTTACTTTGTATTAAGCAATAACAAAACGCAATACTTCAGGGCATCAGTACTTACACAGCGATTGTTCTTGTTTGCCTAGTTATCTATTTATTGCATCTAGAATAATCTAGATCATTCCTAAATATTTTTGCGCAGTAACTTCACGTTGGAATATATTCATCGTCGTGTCATACAAAATTCGATAAAAAACACACAACACCTGACTTTGCAAAGATTAAACTCCTTACAGTCTAGTTTCAACAAGTAAAGCCATATTACGGGTATTAGTCATACTGTATTCGAACTACATAGCCAACATTATTATAAAACGTGGTCTTTAAAAGCATTGGGTTTAAGCCACCATCTTGAACGTTAATGATCTGAACCTAGCACTAAAGCTGGTATTTTTTAAACCATGATAAAATGACCGTCACTTCCCGTAAAGATTATGAACGCTAGCAGTTCGAATATAATACGTAAACAACCCGCTTAATCTACGCGTTAACATGTTTTTTATTACTCCACTAAGTTAATTTAAATCTATTGTTTTATTTACTATTTCGAATCCATGTAAAATTGACACAATGTCCGACATTTCGTTTCGTATTATCAGTATATTTATTTTATTTTTAGCATTCGTAACAAAATTAACACATTAATATTCTATTTAACGTCATTACCGCATTTCATTTTGATTTACACCACATGATCATATTACATTACATTCTCGAATTATTTATAAATTACATAAGGCAAAATGGCTGACACAAACAAAGATCAATATTATTTTCTACAATAGCAACACTTATTACATGTGTTATTTAGCTTATAAATACAAACTCAGATGATAACTAAAAGTATTTTTAATTTCTACTCTAAATGCGTAGGATAGCACAATTTTGCAAAACAACTTGTCTAATTTTGAATTAACCGCCAAAACAGAAATGGAGGGAAATGGAAAGAACGTTCAAATTACTTTTTGATACATAAATAAAGCTTTTTAAATGCAAACTATTTTAATTTAATCGTTTTACATTGTACTGTGTAGTTAATAGTTAAAAATAATTCACCATACATACATACAAGATCACAGACAAGAAGTATAAAAATATAAGTCAAATGATTATATTTCGACGCACCTGGCGTTATTTAGAAGCGTTTATAATAATATCATAATATATATTTATGTTAAGCTAGGTAATTTATAAAATTTATCTAGAACAATCATACTAGGATACAAAAAAAAAGTTTGGCATTTTTTTATTTTTCGTAATAAAGGCAGATCCGTCCGCGTCATTAGTTGAAAAATTGTTGTGACTTCTTGGAACAAGAACTTACATATTTCTTTATTAGTACATCTTATTCTCTTCAAATCGTTCAGATTCCTATCCATACACAAATAAAACTTAAAGAGTATATCCAACCTGATTTTACTTATATTTTCTTCAATTTCCTTCTCAAAAATACGTTAGCCTACAGATGGAAGCACTCTATGCCGATTCATTTAAAACCTTTTTTCGGTTACCTATACTTAATTTTCCTGTTAATCATAATAACGTTTGCAGGCCGATAAATCTCATTTTGAAATTCGATTTTTAAATTCCTCACCTAACGCATCATAATCCTCTTCACAATTCAAAATTTACACAAAATATACAAGACAGTTTAAAAAAATAACATCGCATTTGTTAACATTGCCAGTTTCTGAGTAATTCGTTGAAACAATGAGTTTCATACAAAGCAATGTATCACATATTACGTTGTTTATTTGAAAAGTATGATTGTATTCAATTTCTTTGTGGAATATTGTATGCCATCTCCAAAAGTACGTACATACCTTTACTAATATAATAAAGAGGAATCATTTTTTAACCTGAAGCTCCAATACTACTGAATCGATTTGAAAAATTCTTCCACCGTTGGAAAGCTACACTCTTCCCGAGTAACATAGGCTATATTTTATCCCAGTCCGGGCAGTAGTTCCCACGGAACGCGAGTGAAACCGCGGGAAAACGTCTAGTTAAATGATAATGCTAGCTCGTGTTGTGAATTAAACTTGATGTACATACACTCAAATAGATTATGTCTACGATAATGACATTGATAAGTGCATTACTATGTAAGTAAAGGGAAGGTTAAGAATTACGACCACTTCATAATATGGCATGCTTCGTCAAGAATTTCATTAGAATTAAACAATAGAAAAGAAGTAAATGTACTCAATCAAAGGGCTTCATGAGTAATAATTATTAAACTGTTGACATTTCTAGTCACAGTTGAGAATAATACCGTCGTACCACAAAAACTTTTATACGCCTGTTGAACACTTGTCTAAAAAAATGTCCAATTATAACGTTTTAATCCATTTTGCAGACATTTTTTTAGGGAACTATATTTTTTGTCACCAAAATTTATATTTGTCATCAAGTTGTATCACCTAATAAATAGATCTATCGCCACGAAATATTTTCGTTCTCAGATAAACAAAGAGTGTTCCCAGGTATGAATTACCAAATTATTGTTAATATAATGTGTAAAATATGAGATGGATTACCAATAAAATTGTAGTGCATTACATGAATATAAACTTCGTTCTAATAATAATAGTTTTATTACTTAAATAATAGCTTGGTGCTCAAAATGGTAGATCTGTCACCAAATAAATCGATTAATCGATCCCTGACTGCGACTCCTTTTTATTTGTTATTTTGTCACCAATACAGTAGTTACATTTTATTTCGTTCAGTTATTAAAATAATGTATTCGTTACCAATTTAATACATCAGTTTATAATTTTAATAAAAATATGTTCAAAGGGAAGAGGAAGGGAAGGGAGACAAATTGGCGAGCTTTCGGGCCTCAACGAATGGGTTGTAGGTTGGTTGTAGGTACGATCATACGATGCGGGGCGCGGGCAGCGAGATTTTTAACAATAAATATTGATTATTTTGACTTTGATTAAGTGTTTTATTTACTATTCAGCTAGAAATTTAATTTAAATATATTTATACTACCTGTGGAAACTAAAGCCCTTGGGGGGAGGCACATGGCCAGTTAAGTAGTAGACTCTTTTGGTTGAAAGGATGATGACGACCACCCTACATTTTTAGACCTTCATGAAATTTTCTAGTGATATAATATATGATTTATTGGTGATCTCTTTAAATTAGTTTGCTTAAATACTATTAGGACAAACCTATTATAATACATACAAAATCATTTTTTTGGTACTTGACCCCATATCTCCATGATTTTCGGTAATTTATTGTGGAATTGATTTTATATTGTTTGGTGACTACATTTGGTGACAAATCTACTATTTTGAGGGCAAACCCTATTATTTAAGAAACACAAAATGAATTAAATTGGTGACAGCTTAAATCATACCCATTTTTTTAGATGAGTGTTAAACAGATTTTTAAGTTTTTGTAGCAAGGCAATAGTGTCTAAAATAATGAACGATCGCATGTGTGACCAAAAATTAAGTAATCATATCATCTACGAAAATAGTATTGTAGAACGGCAAACAAGAGAAATATAGCATGGTTCTGAAAATATCGGTATAAATTGTGTATTAATTAAGTTTGCTAAAAAATATTTTTGGCCAAATGTACCTTGTAATATTTTAGGTATGCAGCACAATTGGAGACGACATAACAATATCGATAAAAATCCGCAGAACAACACTATCTTAACAGCCTATCGATACCACACTCGGTTTATCTTCGAACGTTTTCACACGTACGAATTATCTTTATGTAGACTTTGTTTTTGGAAAGCATAAATACCTACTGTCATATATCAAGTACCAGTCAATATAATGTACTGACGACAGCACATCGAATTACCTCAATCTGTCAAATGTCTTCAATAGATTTTCAACCTTATCAGAATAGTAGAAGGTTAATGTTCGATTGGTATTTGACAGATTCGGGTTGGTTGACCTGCTGGCGTCTGTACAAAGATTGTTTTATGTTAAAAGTACACTCTTTAAGGGGCACTTTACAGTCAAATTATTTTTCTAATGACAGGGGTAACAGGGGTGTTAGGCACAGACTTTACCAAAATGGAGTAGGTACAATGGAGAAGGTTTTCAATTATCAATAGAATTCAATTTTATCTTGTCTCCGCGTAGTTAGTGGTCATTCTAAGCAGCCAAATGCTATTGGACGTTTAAAATCTTTGTTTCTCCGTTTTGGTAGATTTTGGGCCTTTAAAAAATTATACATTTTTATTTGCACATGCGTCCCGGTAAGTTACTCGGATAACATTCAAGCTAGTATTGTTCCAACAAATTATCCAACTGTTTATCTACAATCAAACATATAATATACATATATAAACAAGTGAGATTGTCTCAGCTAAAATAACAATGTACAGTACATATTGTCACTTACACATAGGTATAAAACTAGAGATCTAATCACCGGGCCCGATGACGAGCGCGCTTACTGCGAAAAACAGGAACACAATCCCACCGATTATGGTAACTGTAGAACAAAGAAAAAAACAATATTAATGAATATAATCAACATATTATAAAACAGTCTGTCTGTAGGTACGCGGTAAACTCAAAAACTACTGCACCGATTTTCAAGCACTTTAAGCCTTTACTCGGTAGCGCGATTTTGGAGGAAAGTTTCAGTATTTGATTTGTTAAAAGTTACGGGCGACCGCTGGTAATAAATAATATTAGAATAAAAATTGAAAAGAAGCTACTAAACCAGACTAATAAATCTGCAAAACCAAACAAAAATCTACATAAATTATGTCTTTCGGCAAACCCTAAAATAAATTCGTGACGGTCAGCCATTTGCCAAATATACAATATGCGTCATAGCTGTTTATTTTTGTTTAAAGATTTTGATTCCCGAATTATGGTCCGTCTGGAGTTTAAAACTATCTGCTAGAGGATATGTAGCAGATAGTGTGGATGGATATAATGCAAGGCTCTGCAATTCTTTTCCCTAAGCATCTGGCAATCCAATAATATAAAAGGACCCTGATACTATTGCTTTGACAAGCTTACTGCAAGGCATCAATGCGACCTTGTCTATTTTTTTAAGTTAGTAATCTTACGTGGTATCCTAAGAAATCCCGATTCCCTTTCCAAAGGGTAGATGTCGCCATGCATACACAATACTAATCATAAAAACAAAAACAAAAAAACTCACCAGTCCTAACAGAAATCTTGGCAGCGACCATCCTACCGCCTATCACAGCCAGCCCCGTACACAGGGCATGTCCTAGCGACCCGCCAACGACCACGCCGAACGCGTTTTCCCTGGTCGCGAGCACCACGGTCGCTAACTGCGACCGATCCCCCCATTCCGCGAGGAAGGTCAGCGTCGCCGCTTGGAGAAGAACTTTGAGGACGGCATTTCTTTTCCGTCTTCTGTTTTCCACTTGTCCTTGTTCTAACATGTCTAAAGTTTCTTCTTTTTCTTCCTGCAATTTAAGGGGATGGTTAAGTGTTTATACTTGTGTTTCATCTTTAAGTGCCGAGGGATCTAATTTATTTTTTGTAGCATTTCCGAATACATGAGAGTAATTAGTCTGTCAAGTTTAATGTTTCCCCCATTCAAAACTGTTCTAGTAGCTTTAACAACATAACAGTGGGACTCTCTAATGTATTAACTAGCTTCTACCAGAGGTTTCAACCGCGCCTCTTGGAAACTACCGCAGATCCTGTTAAAAAGTAGCCTATAGCCTTCCTCTATAAATGGACTACAGTAACCGATTTTTTGTCCAGTAGTTCCTGACATAAATTTCACTCTCTTTAGCTTTATAATATAAGTTTAGAAAGTATAAATACAAGACAAAATGTAATATTCCAGATTTTATCATCAACAGTTACAAACTAATATTTTTACAGTGAGTTACTATTCTAATAATAAAATGCGTCGTCACTCAGGTGAAGACTGACTAGATTAAGACATGTAAATACATATAAGTACATGCTAAGCGAGAAAGGCTGAAACAACAATATTTTTATGATCGGATTCATAATGTAAAACAAAGGGTATCTTGCAAATAAAATCTTGGCGTGCTATGGTGAGTGAGCAATATTTTTTCTGAAATTATGACGATTTTTTCAAATTATTTTTAATAAGACGTTTGATTTTTTGGCAAACAAAAATAGGCTCTTTCAGCCCTCAAAAATGATTTTACACAATGACTAGAATATGAGGCGAAAGTAAAATACAAAATGCGTGAAAATTTTATACATTCCAGGCTTCAAATATGCAATAGGTAAAGCTATGCAATAGTGTGGGCATTTTGTTGTATCCAAATAGTAATTTTTGGGCAGAACTATAATATAGTGTTCTTTTTTTGTCTACAGATTCTTTACAGAAATATTTGAATCCTAACGCTAAAAAAGCTTGCCCACAAAAACGGTTTCCATAAAAACCATTAAATTGCAGAATTAAGAACTAACTTTTTCTAGCCAATTGAATGAACGAGTGCATAACTAAATTTCATCGTACTAGAGCCAGCCGGTATTACACAATCAAAGGTTAACCAATACAACAATTTACTATTTGATGGTGTAACGCCTGCCTACACAACATTCTAATCAAATGCTGAATTCCTTTGCATAATTGATTCAATTCATCTATTTCGAACGAAGCCTCTCAAACGATATAATGATATGGTCTGTGCGGAACAGAACGTAAAAAAAGCAAACGCTAAAAGAAAAAAATAACTAAGGTGTCATTCGTACTGCCAGGCATAATGACGTAATATCACCCTCAGCGGTTCTGATTGTGCCGAGTTCCCCGCTTGGGGAGACTCTGGGGTCCCCGGGGCGCTCTTCGCTCCTGCGGGTACCGAAGGCCCCGGGCTTTGGGAGCCAGCAGTCGCGACCGACGTCGCGTCAGCCGATCGATCGATCGACGTCGAACGATCTTTTGGCGGTTCCTGCGCAGTGTCATACTATTGAATCTTGAACTGGCAACTAAGATCGAAATTATCCTCGATTTTCAAATGTTATACGGTTTTCGATTTTGCAGATTTCACGTGAAACTAAATCATTTTTGAAAATCAATAAGTACTGGCAACATCTTAATTCGCTTTTCAAAAATCCCCTTCCCCCGTTTGTGAAACAAAATGGCGTCGTTTGTGCCAGTTGTAACTAGGTCAACAAAATAATATAAAGAAAGGAATTCAACATTTGCTGTTAGGTATTAAGGCTGAAAAGAATCTACAAATACTAAAATATCTCAAGAACACTATCTTATCTAATAAGCATGGTCTTGTTTAAAGTGAGCAGTAAGATTCAGTGATAAATTGCTAATTCGACCTTCATTACAAGTCATTATTAGTCGTTTATTATTCAACCACCTTGGACACCGCCATTCTATTGTTTTTTAGGACCCCTTTTGTTTCATTGTTATTGTCACAGAAAATAATTTCTAACTATAATTCATATTGATCGTTGAACAAACGCCTTCGCTATACACCAATTTTTCTCACCTAATTTCCTTCATAAACAAAATTGTATGCCATAACTATGAGGTACGCTGCTAAACGACATAATTTATTTTAATACAGATCATGTACGATATTAAGGAAATTAAGTTTGATTAAAGGATTTAATTTTACAGAGTGTCATTTGATAACACGGTCCGAAAAGAGATTTTAGTACGCCGATAAAGAACAGTAGGTAGAAAAACAATTAGGAACATATAAAACATTATCTAGGCTAAAGCGTTTCATTGTGGTTTCGGTTCTATGTATTTTTTTACATTTTGTACTCCTACATATGAATCATGGACCATTATTTTAGATAATTCAGGCAAAAAATTGTTTGCGGTCCAAAAATTGAAACTACAAAATTGAGCAAATTTTATTACCATGACTACATTTGCACTATTAAAGCCATAATAAGAAGCTATTACAAGTCCATGGTAACTGTTGCCAATTTCTATAATCGATTTGGTTCGCAAATAGTTATAGTTCGACAATCTTACGCATAAAAGGTAAAATAAATGGTGTCAACTGCCATTTGCTTTTTGGAGCATAGAGAAACTTTGGTCACATCTATCTCTTGAATAATCGAAATTGATGAATTTAGAATAATTAAAACTTAATTTATTTTGATATCGATTAAAATTGTTATCGGTTTGTATGATAGGAGTAGATTAAATAAACGTCCCGCAAAATACTGTTGATAAGCGTGTGAATTGATTTCAATTACCATCACTTCTTGGACTTCTAGTTCGAGTAGAATATACTGTAGAGGTTTATTTTTATACAAATAAATACACAAACCTGATTTTACATAATTCATAGACATACATGGTAAGTTACTTTTCTTCTTTTTACTTGTTGTTCCTTCTTTTGTCTTTGAAAGCCATCTCGACATAAAATAATTGTTTGCAAAATCATCTTTGAGAAAATACAATCATCCTTGGTGGTTTTATTACTAACTTTAAACGTTTAACAAAAGGGGAAGGAGATTTTAATGAAGTTTGAATTAATCATAAAAAGACTACCATTACTGTTCCAGTCATGTACATTATAGAAAAGGCCGATGCTACTATAAATAGACCTATTTGCAGTCTTTTGTTTTCCCTATGCCACTCAATACATCGATATTCTAACAAGATATATGTGCTACCCGTCCCCAAAACTACATAAAGTATTTAACATACCTGATCTTCTCTTCTTTTCAATTCACTCTGTACTTCTTCTAATTCCTCTTGACCTTCATTAGGGTTCATTTTCCACCCGTCCCTTAACATTTTAATACCAAATATAGCAAAAAGCACCGCACTGGCGTAGTGTGTGTAAACTCGAGGTATAACGGTTGCTATCCATCCGAAAGCTGCTGATAATATGGTCATGAAGACCAGTGCTGATATGGCACCAGCGAAGACTATGATTCTAGGGTGTTTCATCGCCATGATTGCCGCTATGAAGAATGTTTTGTCGCCCAACTCCGAAACTATGACCACGGAGAGAGACGCGAGGAACCCTTGTAGGAAACTGCCCTGGATTGCAGCCCGCTGAAAACAAAGAAAAGAAGGTATGTTAAACATGATGTATAAATAAATATTCTAGAGAAATTATAGTATTATGTAAACGGCGACGTTAACAAATTAATAAGTTCCGTTTCCACTATAATATGTTAATTAGCTACGTAATAGGTTGCGGCCAAAAGATACAGTTTGTTATACAAGACTTATTTAGGGTCAAGTTAAAAACTAATAAGCCTTTAGTTTATTTTTTGACGTCTCAAATAGTAAATGTGTTTTTAATACTAACTCTTAGAAATCTAGAAATATAACACACATAACGAAGTCAGCGTAAAAGGGTTTAAGAGAACCGTTAGGTGACTTCGGCAAAGAATTTGCTATGCATTAGAAAGTTAATTCACTGCTCTCCTAGACTTCCAGATGAAGACCGGTTATAACCACATTCTAATTTTAGTCATTTTATACCGAACTAGATGTAGGCGACTGTCATTATCATACTAAGACCAAAGTCTGCTAAAAATATATGACCGTACTTGACATTTAGGTAATTTCATCGCGCAACTTTGGCCCTAATTAGTAAGAATAAACATTGTGTTATTTTTGGATGTTGGCACGTCAACGTATCTTATACATGGTGATAATACAATAGTACGGTGTTATTATAATTATAGCTAAAGAAACATGCCGATGGTGATCTGTAAATAGAACGCATCAAAAAATCTAGCATCGAATAATTCGCTTTTTGGACAAGAACCAATTTTGGCCTTTCATCTTGACATACCAAAAAATGTATAAGTATATGCATCATATTATAATTGTGGATACCATATCGTTTTACTAGCTGTTTCCTGCAGTTTCCCACATCCCAGGTGAACCACTTTCTATCGGGTGAAAAGTATCCTATGTCCTATCTGAGGCTCTAGCTAGACTATCTGTTTTCATTTAAATCGGTACAGTTGTGTTAAAGGCCGAGAGACACAGTTTAACTTTCGCATTTATAACATTAAGTAAGTATGAAGAAATCTGCAAACAAACACTAAGTTCACCAGATCACGTGCAGCGCACAAGTTTACATAACACCTCATTAAGGTCGGGGAACTCCTAAGGCTTTGTGTAGAGTACAAATTAATTCGTGTGACGCATATTTATCGACTCGTGCCAATCATCTGCCTAGCCTTTTAAACACCTATGTTGGGGTCGGCTTCCAGTCTAACAGGGTGCAGCTGAGTACCAGTGTTTTACTAGGAGCACTGCTTATCTGATCTCCTCAACACAGTTACCCAATATTGGTACCTAAGACTGGTTATCAGACTTTCTGGCTTCTGAGTAACGACTGCCAAAGTTTTTCAAATAATACCCGTGTTCAAATGAAGTCTCCTAAGGCTTTGTGTTGAGTACAAATTAATTCGTGTGACGTATATTTATCGGTTCGTGCCAATGCACTGACATAAATACACAAAGGTAGGTATCGATGGAAGACTTGGTGACACAATTGAATTTATAGGTCTCGTTCGCAACGCAATGGGACCCGCGGGTGTCGTAGACCATGCGAAATGGACAGCGATGGGAAGCTTGCATTAATAAGCTTCAATTTTTTTAATTACTGTGTTGAATTTGTAGCAATTTTTTGGAAGATGAAACCAATGAGTCAAAGGGTTTACTATGTTACCGACCATATTTCAGACCATGGCTATAAATGGTAAAAAAACAGCAATTCTTACGAAGACCGCGAGCAAAAATGATCATCATGATTTGGACTAAGCGGTTACAAAAAATACTCGCTACATTCACCCAATTAGTCTGGACGGCATTCATAACCAAAAACGGTGAGTTAACAATTCGCCAAAGGCCTAATGTGCCGCAACTGAATTGTTCCCAGTTAACGACACGAGCCAACAATCAGCTCGCGTAACATAAACAAACTGAAATATTGACTCACACAACATATACAGTATAAACGTAATTGTTTCACCGACTATGTAAAATAATTTCAACCTTTGTTACATAATTACGATATCATTATAAACTGCATATTGTTTGACAATTACACATTATAATCTCTCGTTTGTGTGCTTTCTTCAATTACTTCCACGTTTACTCATTTGTTGTTATTCGCATTGCTTCCAGTAATAATTCATTAACTACCTTATTGTCATATGTACTTAAAATATGAAGTGGGAGGAGATCAACCTTCTTTGGATCAAAAGGTAATCCGAAGTCTTCTAAGGAACCAGACATAAAAATGATGATTAATTCATACTTGCTAATTTCCATTAGAAAGTAAAAAATACTACAATTAGCATTGTTCCCTGATGGACAATAAATGTCAATGATAAAACCGTCAAACCGTAAATAAACGGTTTTCAAGCAGGTTAGTAAACTACCATCCGGACGGAAATCTAGTTATGCATGAGAGCCGAAATTAGTTTCAGCATTTTTTAAACCCAGCGTCAATTTAGTCGGGAGCAAACTACCGGATCTAAATACTTCATATCCCTCGCAAAAACAAGGTTACACAAATTCTGAAATAATCTCTTATTTAAACGTACTGCTTCTAAGTTTATTACGCCTGATAACAATTAAATTGCCCTGCACTAAAAAGATAGCATGAAAAATATTGTAATTACGACCGGAATTTACGTGTCTGCAAATGAAAGGAAGCCCGGTAACTGATTAAAAATATTGACAATATAATCAGGAGTAAACAATAATCATGCCAGATCGCGTACTCTTCTACTGCCATAACTACAGACATTTTCCAAATAGTAGTAAGACCTCTTCGGAGGCCCCTCCCAGCACCGCTCATTTGGAACTTTAGAGAATCGTGAAAAAAAAGTAGTGGCAGTTTTTGAGCAATTTTCGTGTAGCAGTAGTCTTTACATTATAAAGGCTCTAGGAGAAGATCTTTTTAGTAATCTAATGTTGATATGTACCGAAATTCATAATCTCCCGAGATTTTTCCCAACTATGTTGGGGTCGGTTGATATGTACCGAAATTACTGAAGAATTCTTGAACTTGACTGCTTGTATATTTATAAACTACATATTTTTCACACGTGATGTTAGCACGTGTGACTACGTAATGGTATGGTGGCCTATTTTTATCATTTGGCAGTAGCGTTTGGATGTTATGAAATATGGGAACTTCTCAACACTCTGTTGCCTTAACGATACATAAGAATTTTCTATCTATACTATTTTAATAAAGAGAAAACATGGTTTTGTGTTGTTTGTATCCTTAAAGCTCCTCAACGACTGAACCGACTTGACAAATTCTTTCACTGTTGGGAAGCTACACTATCCCTGACTGACATGTACCCCTATTGACTATATATTATCCGGGCACGGGAAGAAGTACCCTTGGCACAAGGGTAGAACTGCGGGAAACATCTAGCTAGTAGGTCTATTATATTTACACGGGACATAACCAAGACTAGCAGACGCGACGTCACACTTTCGTGCGACATGCAAAGCGAACTACATATTTTATCATACAATGTACAGTCCAGTCTAGGGCGGTACAAGCTTTCCACATTATGGAGGTAGTCAGCGAAATATGTACTTCAGTGAAAACTTAAAACCAAATAAGCAAAAACTAGGAACTGAGTTAAGATATTACCAGTGTTTGCAAAAAAACTATTAAAACACAAGGTCTGACTGACTCGTCCAAAATCAAATGAAAATCGTAATTTTTTTATGTTTGCAGTATATCGTTTGGAGCACAAGCACAATTACTTTCTAAATACGTATATCAAGTACACAGTGTAGGTAAGTGTGTACTTTTAAGGCACACACAAACACTGAAATTGTTTCAGTATAAATAAAGTTGTTTGTATTTCCACAGCGTGTCATAAACTCGTGTTAGTAAAGGACATAGTTATTATTCATTTACAGCATGGCTTGTAATGGCTTCTAATTAAGCCATATCTGTTTAACTTTTGCGTGATATTGACATCAGGAAATGTTGGAAAAGCTTTCTTCAAAGCTAGTTCGCATAATATTAGTGATTATTCATAATATTTCCAAGTTAGATTACAGACATCTTAGAAAAGCGAATAACGACCCAAAAACCACTCCACCTGCCATTCATTTCAAAGAAAGCTTCCAAGTACATATGTACCATAGAAAAGTCGGTTAAAACGTTAAAACTACTGATATCTAGGAGAATTCTATTCATAGATAAAAGACAAAATACTTATCATAGCCCATTTGATAAGAAACGCGGTGGACAAATAATATAAATCAAATCAAATCATCTTTATTTTCAGGCATCAAAGGCCCATAGATAAATACCTTAAAACTAGCATACATATGATATACAAAAACTGTTAGTAAATAAAAACTTAAAACTATGTTAGTAGCACTTCACTTAAGCACTATGCCACAGTGCGGTCCTGTGGCACTTGTCCGCGGAAGCGACGGAACACCACGTCCTGTGGCCAGAAGTTTTCGTCCAACACGAGGTGCAGGAAACACGTCGGCACTCGCACCACGAACGCCTTGAAGTTGGCGTTATGGCGCGACTCCAGCAGCTGCACTCTCGGGGCGTACTTCAGCTTCTGACGCACGTACTCCACGATGTCCTCCGCCTTAGTGGTGTAGTGTAGGCGGGAGATGTACACCGGGGTGTTCGGCTTGGCGGCACGAATTTTGATGTTTGGCTCAATAGGAGCCGTGCCGCAGCGATTCTTGTTTGTTCGCTGACGGCGCTTCCTCCTTTGCACCGTAACGAACCCCTCATCGTCAGCCCGATTCTGTCCCTTTACGGGCACGGGCCCATAAAGATGGGCCGACATTTATTTGCTTTACCGAACGTAACGTATCATTAAACAACACTAATCAATCCAGTAAAGGAGACAGAAAATCTTCAAAAATGGAAAATCGTCTAACTAGGGATGGAGCGAAAGGGATTGTCTGACTATTACTGACTGAACTCCACCATGTTCCTTCTGGAATATTTTAACACTCTAGGGCTGCGGTAACTTTAACGAAAACTCCTGCAGTACCACAAGAAGAAGAAATGTCTGAGTCTTCTCCAACCGCCAAATCCTCTTTGTTTAAAATTACAACAAAAAAAACATTCGAATTAAGAACCTCTGCCTTTTTGGGAAGTCGATTAAAATTAAAAGATGCCCAATCGAGGATAGGAGACGAAGTAAACTTATAGGAGATTCGTTAATCATTCTAACAAGTTGATAAATATGTCGTTTCGAAATCATAGTTGGTAACTAGATAAGCTGTCGCTTGTAGGGTACATGTGTGATATGCATTCCATTGTCTAGTGGAATCGTGCGTCACTGTACGATTGAAATTTTGATACTGTCGTTGAGAATATCTTATCTATTAAAACGGTTTCTTTTCAGGTGGAGGCACTTTTAATGACGTCAGTATATTTGTGTCCAAAATTGAATGTACATATGTACTTACATCTTATCAAAACGTGATCTCTACATGTCATCAAGAGTGTACAGTATAAAGTGAGTTCTAAATTCTGTGTCTTTAAGGTAAACTAAGAATTCTAAACAAGGTATTCTAAACTTTTTTTCCGTCATTCCATATTTCAAGGAAGTGTATGTACGCTATTTCAGCCTACCGGCTCAAAGCCTGATAGGCAATATAAAATATTTACTAACACGAAACATCATCCACTAATAACAAATAAGCACGTGAGCCTACTGTTTGCCATCCAATTCCAATCCAATTACCTAATGATGGGGTACCATCAACTCAATGTCATGACCGAATAACATGAAAGTAGTAAGTATAGAAGAACGCGACAAATTGACGTCAATCCTATGACGTTGAGACGAACGTCTCGATGAAAGAAAGCCATCAGTGCAGAGAATTAGCCCAATGACGCAGAGCGATGGACACAAACATTAAAACAACTGAGAATTCCACGTCATCACTTGAGCATTCCCCGAAAATATGCTAAACAGCAAACCTTGGTATACTTTCAATATGACAAATAATCTTAATTACAAAAATAACCCTTCAATGTCCTCTGAGCGAGGTCAAAATAGCGAGATTTGACCGATTAAGATGATGACATGAAAAACACCCCTGAAAATAAGTTTGTTGGTACCTCCAGAC
Source organism: Helicoverpa zea x Helicoverpa armigera (assembly GCA_033682625.1). NCBI lineage: Eukaryota > Metazoa > Arthropoda > Insecta > Lepidoptera > Noctuidae > Helicoverpa > Helicoverpa zea x Helicoverpa armigera. The sequence goes on along the minus strand of JAWIIS010000053.1, from coordinate 5,313,470 downwards.
ATTTTTATTGGAATGACTGCGATTCGGTGAAAATATAAACTGAATTACTTTTAAGGTATGTAAATACTCATTTTAGTATTCGGTCTCGTTATTTTTGGAACTTTATGGAAAGGCAAGTCATTGATCCCATAATTCTCGTGATATTTCGAGATTATAGATTTTTATTATAAAATGTTAAAGGTATGCACTATAACATGGAATTTAAATTGCCAATGATTTAAAAATAACTTGGTAAAGTGGCTTTTGGTCCTAAAAATCAAAACCCAAATATTTAGACTGCATGCAAGGGCCGAAAAACACTTATTGTGAAGCAATCTTCAAAGGACCAGGTCCGCATTATGGTTCACCTTTAGGTGGTAATTTATCGATATGTATAATTTCAATGCAAGAGATTGCAACACTTAATTACTTTCCTACTGCCGTTTAATTACTACGGCTTCGCACGTGTATAATTTAAACATAGATAAGTGCTTCTGCCAGGCTGCGATGAAAATACTTCGTAAGAATATAGTTGGCCTTTAGTTATTTTTAGCAATCACCCTTCGAAAGGACAACTTATATCTAATTCAGACTTGCTTAACCACGATTTCATCTGCGTCCCGAAGGAGTTGTTCTCTAAGCCAGATATGACTGACAAGTGAAAGCGTGAAAATGAAATGCAATTATTATTTTCAATAAATTGAAATTAGGCAAAATAAATTAGCACTTTTTCACGTTAAATTACATAGGTCAGCACCCCCAAAAATGCTTTTACCACTTTCTAGTGTTTTGACAAGCGCACAATCATCATTATAATTGCAACAAGTCAGGAGTATTGTTTCCACTGGTAAACTATGAAACTATGGAAATCAAGAATTACGTCTAGCAACCCGCAAGTTTGTCAATCTACAAAATTATTCATTCTTCATTGTCTATTGCACCATTATTTTTCATTACCAGACTTATCGATTCAAGAGAAAATATTGCAAAGGCTGTATTGTAACATGATTAGATACTGGTAGCATTTGCTTCGTTCACATGAAGACCTACTTTTATGTTTGATTACAAGGCAACAATAAAGCTTAATGTGTTTTCGGCAGCTACATACAACTACGAATTTCTGCATCATCTCATTTCATAGCCAATATCAATATAATCGAGGCGAAAATTTTCTTGCTGAACACTAATCCCACAAACTTTTGGATTCCATAATATATTTTAGTGTTAGATAGCCCATTCACAAGGCTGCAGATAGCCAGTTGTTAATATAGAAGTTTATGTAAAAAGGCACCAAATTGCACCCTTGAAACCTGTTATCACCCTCTGTGGGCGAGATCGTAGGCAGCAGCTCTATGCTATCTAGAAAATGAAGTGCAAACGCATCACAAATATTAGCTATATCTCGTTTAGTCATAGTAACGAGGCTACCTGACGTGGGCGTGCAAACAAATCAGCTGAGATCGATACGATAACAGCCAAGTTCACGGCTCAATATATCGGAGGTAGGCGCATAAGTTTGCTTCGCACTGAACTTTAGTGTAATTTTTATTGGTCTGTCCATTTTTATCGTGTCCCTGAGCCATTTTTTGGGGACGTTTGTGTATTTTTGGGATAAAAATTTGTTCCGGTATAAAATACCAGACCATACGGCCCACGGTAATGCACTGAACTTTGGTAGCGAGATAACTGTAATAAAGTAGATAGAGAGAAGATTTCACCACTCACAAATAAGCAGTGGCAAGATTCTCTATTATAAAAAAGGATCTATCATAATATCATCCACATAGAAAAAAACAACTAACAAGTCTGACATTCTGACAGTTCCCCCATTTACAAAATAAACTGCTGTAAACATCGTTAAATAGAAACATTTTTCGAACACTTCGCAAAACCATAGAGAACATATTCAATTTCCTCTTCCACAGACAGCCAGCACTCCAGACAGCTTCTCAAGGTTTGTTATTTTTTATATTTCAAAACCAGCAATGAAAATAGCATGCAATTCGTTGCTGTAATATCAAAAAATTATGTTTCAACAGAATATGTTGGCAAGGCCAGAGTGTGCGTTTAAATAAGCTTTCTGCTACGTCAATGGCGGGTACTTCGAGATTACATTATCGTTTTCTGTTCCACTCATAGTTGGTATTGGTATCGTGATACACAAAGAAAAGTACATATCTAATTAAATAAGGATAGATTTAGTTAATGTGCACTGGGAATCATTGAATTGCTTGGACTTGAATCAAACTCCAAACAAAAATTAGGGCTATATCTGCCAAAAAAAAAACAAACATTCGAATTGAGAACCTCCTCCTCTCCTTTTCATAGATCGGTTAAAAATGGACACCCATCAATCATTAGTGTTTTAAAAAATTCAGTTTTTATGTTCAACAGTTCCTGATAATGCTATTAATAAAACATGACTCTTCTAACCTTCCTCAACTATTTTTATGTAATAAAAACGCAAGATGTTTTATGGTATCTCATATTTTATCTAAATACCTGTACCCAGACTACTGCAGTGGGTTGCACAAACATAGACAATCCTACGGGCTTAACTGTTGCCATTTCACACTTCCATGTGTTATAATTTATTCCGATTTTGATAAAGAAAATATAAATAAGATAATTCACAAGAAGTCTGATATTATTTGCACTTTTCTTTAATAGCGACTTCATAACCTAAAAATCTTTATAGCTTCGTGCCAGTTTTAGGAAGTAATTACCAACCTATTTGTGAATGGAAGATGATTTTCGAGCAACTTAGAAGAATACATATTCTTCTAAGTTGCAATTTCTAAATGAACTGTGTCTACAATGAAATGAAAATTAAACCAAGAACAACAACATATGAAGTAAATCACCGGACTTTGGACAAAATGAAATCTACAGCAAAGATGTTTAAAAAAAAAATACTTTTTTTATATCTTTTGCCAAAACAAGTGTGAATTGTGTCTTAATACGATTTTTAAAGGTAATTAACACTCATTTACTTATTTTTCGTCCCATTGTATAATTAAAATATTTTAACACTGTTGATAATTTAATTAGCAATACTCTAACACGTAAACATAGGTAAGTACTTCTCAATGAGTTGAGAATGCTGTAAAATATGACAATGTAAGTACATTATTTAATACAATAGGATAATGGAGGTTTTTGTCTGACTGATTGTTTGTCTGTATGATTAGATGTTTGTTCACGCAAAAAACTTGACGAATATATTGTATCGTTTTTCGCACGTTTTAACCTGTTTTTTGCTAGATGTTGCTAATCCTCACGCTATATCAGTAAGAACATTTTAAAGATATTTTCTATTAAAACTTTGCATACTTACTGATAATGAAAACAGTATCAACAATTGTTAATTTTGATCCAAACAATAAGTCACTACAAAATTATGAATCACTTGATACAAAAGTGAGTGGAATCGCACTTTACAATGACTGTAAGTACATTTGTACAATAATAGTTTCAGACTTAATTCAAACATCCTTTTGACCGAATTCCAAAATTGTGATGAATTGTTAAACAATGTAATATTGTCAGCCTTCTTTCATGCAAATAAAAAGCAAAAGTTCGTCATGTATTGGACAACCATCTGCCTTTTTAACATCTTTGGTAGTCAGAAGGCAGTAAGTCTGACAACTGACCAAGGTACCTAACTCAGGGGCATTGGGTTGCTCGGATAACTGGGTTGAGGAGGTCAGATAGGCAGTCGCTCCTTTTAAAACAATGGTATTCAGCAGCGTCCGGTTAGACTGGAAGTTCAGGTAGACGATGATGATATGCGACAACTATCTATGTACATAGTTCGAGAGTTTCAGGAGTGCTTCTAGAATAAAAACTATTCAACCCGGAGATCGTTGCATATTTGGTTTTTAAAATAAAAGTATTCGAAGATCGGCTAGTTTAAGGACAACCCTACAAGCTACAATCTAGGACGGCTGTATTTATCAGATAGCGAAAGTATTATCAATCGAAGTGATTTAACGGATAACAAACTAGATTTTATGTCAATTAATTATGAAGAATACAACCAGTTTTCCTTCTCATAACAACTATGTTAAAGAATTCATTTAAAATTAAGATTTTCTACGAGCTGCACCCGCGTCGTTGCACGGCAAATGCTAATGATTTTTATTGAGTACACAACATCCCAGGCATGTGATTATTACGGCCTTGAAGTAATACTTAGATGCACAAGAAATCAAATAAACTAAACTTAGAAACAAATATTACGAATCGCAGTTTAAAAGACTTTGAAAATTAGAAAATTGACATCGCAAAAGACAGAATTGGAAAGTGAATAGAACTGCTAGAACATTGAACTTCACACAGCTCTGGATCTTGGATAAAAAAAAATATACACACGAATCTGATAAATATACATTTTCTTCGTCCTTCCCTGTTCCAAAGTTCCCATTTTCCAAATAATTTTTCAAATAAGGGTTCCCATTTCTCTCTGTCACACGTCATACCAACATCCACCCCTTCTTATTCACGTCCTCTTTCAGGCAGTGGATCCATCTTTTCCTCGGCCTACCTCTGCCTCTCCATCCTTCCACATTCATACTTAGAACACTCTTTTTAGCACGCGTTTCACACCTTCTCATCCCATGCCCATACCACGACAAACGCTGACCTGTCTTGGGTTCTGTCACTGGCGCTACTTTCAGTCTGCTCATATACTCATTCCTGACTTTGTCCCTAGTTACCCCACACATCAATCACAACATTCTCATCTCTGCCACATGCACTCTTTTCTCATATACTCTGATAAAACATGTTAAGTTTATTTCCAATCTGTTTGTAATTGGTTACCGTATCTAACTATTACAGCAAATGCAAGGCAAACACTATATGTAGATGTAAAATAAAATCAAGAGTTTTCCTTTGACACAAACAAGTAAACCAAACAAATAAGTATAAGATTTATTTATGTAATACCACTTCATTCATAATGTAGGCATTGGCCTAATGTATTATTATTTACAACTTGCTAGGCCGTCGACCTATCGACCTAGTTTTGTGATTCATTGACAAGTTTGTAAACAGTAAACATTTTATAAAAGAGTCTAAACTAGCAAAGTATATGAACTTTCATGAACCTCTATTAACCTAGGAAATTATGTATCTTACTTCGAAAATTCTTTTCTGAAATCTTACTTTTAAAGTTACGAATTGCCTTGGGTGAAAGGGAGTGTCAGACTATTCCTAAATAGGCTGTGTATGTATGGATGGTAACTCTAACTCTTGAGAAAAGATTTGGGGCAAACTCTGACCAGATACAACGACTTCGGAAACGCGAGAGCCTTATCAAATCTAGGTTTTTTTTATGTTACTAATACTTATGATAGAGCCAGCAGTTTTTCCCCTGTCTGGTTACTAATATTATCTACATATAATTTACGTTTTAAAATTATTCACTCTTAAAAAAAAATCATAATGCATGTCAAAACGGCGTATAAAACGTGCATTAGGAAAACATTACAGTTCATAACCTTGCCTAAGCATTGATAAATGAAAATGCAACATTTAAAACTTCATTAATTTCTAGTTGCGAGTCTACGATAGTGACACCTTGCAATAGTTCAACAATATTAACTGATATTACTATCATTAGACATTACGACAATAACACAGTCAATGAACCATTACACAATTTTGTTTTTAGAGCACTGTATATCGTGGTGTTTACTCTACAATTATACTACAATATTAGTAAACAAACCTGCAATATTAAATTGGTAAGCCATGTCCTAACATCGGGGGCCTCGGTTGACACCTCAGGCATCATTGTCGTTGAAAAATCCATCATATCGGTAAAATTCATTTTTAATAATTAAATAGGCTGTATGCCTAACTTTTTTTGCACTAATAAAACACTGTACGCTTCCCGCCAAAAGTACGCACTGTCACATCGCGCGCCGACGAAGGAGTGTTAATAAAAACTGATAAAATTATCATTTAGACATCTTGATAATATAATAAAATATTTCATAAAGACATTCGATGTGGACGGAGCCAGTTGTTCGAGCGATGTGGCACGATACCACGCGACCGCGCGCCTTGTGGTTCGCGCGACGACTACCTTACAGCATAAACTTACTACCAGAAAACTAAAGGAAAAACAAGTAAGTACATAACATAGACACACTCTATTATTAAAAAAAACTTGATCCATGAGGCAAAACAAACTATTTTAGATCATTTTAAACTTAGGCCATGCGATTAATTTGTCAATGTTTTGATAAAAAAATTGGCAGCGGCGTATATTATTTTTGTCCACAATATTTTCGCTACTATTGACGTCAAACTGTCTGCGAAGGTGGAAAGGAAATTATGAAAATAACTAACAACATATCAGACAGCGTCCTGTCTGGCTACCGATTTTGGTTAAGAGTATTTTTCAATGAAAAATTTTGTAATATAGAGCTATAGCAATGTGCTACAAATTACTAATGGTGATAAAACCAATTCACCGTAAAGTATTTTTCCGTCAGCAGTATGTACAAACTATTAATTTATAAACATAGGTACATATTTTCCACTATTCGTTTTCCCACGGTTTCACCCGAGTCACGTGAAAACCACTGCCCGTACCCGGATAAAATACAGCCTATATCACTCGGGAAGAGTGTAACTTTCCAACAGTGAACATTTTCAAATCGGTTCCGTAGTTTTGGAGCCTTCATGATACAAAGATATAAGCAAACAAAAATGCCTCTTCATCATGTTAGAGTACCGATAAAAATATGTACTTATTTTCCATATAAACGAGTCCTCTTAACTAATGCACTAGCAGGTTTTTCTTCAGGGTTCCGCGGCCTGTATCCACAAATAGACATCAGGTATCGACCGGTCATACGTGATGTCATTCCTAATTTCCCTACTCTATGACTACGTAACTTTTCTTTTGCAACTTTGTCTCACACGTAGGATAAGTAATGGATTGATGGGAGGATTTTAGTTTCTGCCTTTTTTTATAGGGTGTGACGGTGTTAAAGGGATGATTTATATGTTTTATTAATCCATATGTTAATTTTCACAGATCTTTTCTAAACTTATGTAATACCTATAACCTTTCGGCTTTCGCAGACAATCGTCAACAGATTTTTATTTTGATCATCTTCTTTATCAAAAGCTCTGCATCTGCTTCATCAAATACTGTCAAATAGGTTAATTACCTATCCGTCCGATTTACTGTCATAATGTTGAAATTTCTTTTTTACGTACTTTTCATTCATCCTTGATTTATTTTACCAAAAAGCGTATTAATTAAGATGAGTATGGTATCTAATGAAATATTGATAGATATCCGGTTCTAGGACCAATATTTTTGTGGTTATTGTCGATGTCGGGCGAAAAGAAAGTGGTTTATCTATAGATATCTAAAAAACATAACATATGCATTCTGATTGTTTACAACAACAAAATAGGGTCAAGAAACTTTATCAGTTGTTTTCTTTGATAGGTTAGATATATTTGTCAGACCAATGGGACATACCAGATATTTTTAAGTCCATATTTTATAAATAAAAAAATAAAAATATACCTTTAGTATACCAACTTAACAAAATAAATTGAAAATATTTGCTTCAAATCCGATAAAATGTAATTTGTGGGTATTTACGTATCATCACTCATTGCAGTACTAAAGTAGGCAGTAATGATTAGGTGCTCAATTCCATCATTTTTATCTAACGATAAGCCAGCTGACAATTACGAAGCAACACAAACACAGTTAAAGTTCATTGCATGCCTACTAAAAGTACAGAAAGTAATAAATGATACCAACCTAAAACAAACAGTCGACAACCATTCTTAATAGTGAAAGCTTCAGAAATGAAAATTTCGTCTTTCTTTGAGTAAGAAGTTTTTTTAAAGAACTACGAGATTTGACAAAGAAAATAAAATGCTTAGAAGCATCAAATTAAAATGCAAATATGCTCGACACTCAAAGCAGAGAAAATTCCAAGACCAATAATATTTCAATCAACTTGTCTTTAAAGATCGACATCATATTGATTCGCTACATAAGTCTCACTCACTCTATTACCTTTTGCACTCCTATGAAAACTTCCGACTATGTACTAATTTACTTAGGTTTTTCGTGTAGACGATCTACACGAAAAACCTAAGTAAATTAGTACATAGTTCTTTAGAACCTTCACAAAAGATGGCACCCCAGTGACGCACGTTGAATCTGTATCATGCATAGGTATCATGTCGTGACTAAACAGTATTATAACTCATAATGTCCCCGGAAACAGCCCCACACAGTTTACTTATGTAATTTTAGGAGGTTGGTCGTTAATTTTGGCAAAGCTATGGGATGGGCTGCTTGTTTCCCTTGGTATAGTTAAAGCTAGAAGAATTAGCAAATGGAAAATGGCATACTATACCAACGATTAATCATAAAACGTAGAATTTGTCAGTCTATACAGACAGAATGTAAACTTTTTCTGTACAGCATAAAGTATTCTTATATTGAAGTGACGAAAACTATTTCAAAAAAAGCCGAAAATGTATGCCTTTGCCAGAAAAAGCTCAATTGACGTCCCGTTTCTAAAATTGCACTTAATAGGATTAATTTTTGTTATTACTATTCGAAAATTCTCGAATTTAAGACTGTTTTTTATTAAAGTATTTTTTATTAGAGAAGGGGTGTTTATTCTTCAACAGAGTGGTTCTTTAATTTTAAATTAATATCGCACACAAAGAACCTATTCTGAGGTCATGCTTAGGGCAAACTATTACTTCGCCCTTCCAAGGTTATTTCCATGGTGATACCATGATACTCGTGGTACACAGGGCTTCCAAGTTCAAGGACTGCTTGTTAAAGCGTTGCTGTGCAATTTTCGTTATTTCTTTATCGAGCCTAACCACTTTGCATATCAGATATTCTACAAATTAAAGAACATACATATAGTACTTTGTTTAGCAATCCTTTTCACACGTAAGTTAGGGATTGAGAACCAATTCTCGGCATTTTTGCAGAAAATTCACTTGTACATATGTAGAACCGCTTATGAAGAAACTATCATTTTATAACTATATCTTATTACGTAGTATTTAGTAACTTCAGACTAATTTAACCTTAAACACACGTGTGGCGTGTTACAAGTATAAAAGTTTCTCATCTCTTTATTTTCGCACGTACGATACCAAGGCGATAAGACTGGCTACCTTCGAAATACGCTGACGGTATCGCGTGCTACAAATCTAAATTGCTTTAACTACTTCTTCGTATCCGAATCGAAGAACGAAAATAGGTCCCTTCTTTATGGATGCATATTTAGTGGATTATTAATCTTATCTTTGTAAAATAGGCCATAAGTCATAATTTATCAAGCAAATGTTAATAAGACTTAACTAGCAGGTTTCAGTTTCAGCTCATATAGTTAATTCATTAAAAAGTAACGCAAGACGGAATTTTTCTGCATTTCTACTTGGACTGGATGTGCACAGGAATTTCAATTAAAATTTTCACGTTTCCTATAATGTTAACCACAATATAGGTACTTGAACAAACCTCGTAGTAATAAAAAGCGCAACACAAAAATACCATCCAATACTTTTCAGCTATCTTGATGCTATAATTCACAGCGGTCAGTCCAAGGTTACCAAAGCTTTTCAGCCATAAAGCTAAACTATTACTTAATTTTATTCGTGTCTGAATCATAGCATATAAATACTGAAAATTATATTCAGAAATACGGTAGATTCCTAAAAATATAATCTAGCCAAGATTTCAAAGACCAAATTAAAATAAATAAGTTTGACAAAAATTAAGCACTAAAGGTCTGCGAATGACCAGAAGTAAAACCTTCTAGACATGAAATGATCAGAAATTCTCGGATCTTCATCATCATCCTGCCTTTATCGTTATTTATTTTGGATCTGCGCAGCATATTCTCTCTTTCCATACTCTTCTATCTACCGAATTCAGAATATAAGAATTCGCTGATATAGTCAAAAATACTTCTTAAAATTCCTAGTCTGCAGTTTCGAAATGCACAGTGGATGCATAATGAAAACAAATTGAGAGGTAAAAAGACACGTAAAGCGGTCATCCGGTGGCGGTCGGTGGCCGTCCTACTATTAGGACCAGATGCCCTACGGAGTCTAGTCAGCTGATTATAAACTGGTTATGTATAGAGGTATGCAAACTTGTAACTGGCGATTTTATTTTTAAGTTTTATTTTTTACTATTAATTTTTTTTTCTGTAAACTTTTGAGAAAGGAAAGGCATGGAAGAAGATGCACCGACAGGAGCTGGGCTCTTAAATTGATGATGATGAAACTTTTGAGAAACAAACGCAATGTTCTTAGAGACATGTTTATAAGATTTATTCCAAAAGGCCAGTGTTTATGACCAGATTGCACTGCAGATTTTGCAAGTGTTATAGTCGCAATTATGTCCAAACATTTCGTACAAATAACCTATTTATGTACTTGAAAATAAAAAATGCAAACATTTCATTTTGTATCACAATTTTTTTTTAAACTGATAACATAGTTACATGTGTTCAGATAGTATCTGAACATTAGCGTTAAGCGTTTGTATGAAAACTTTTCCTTATAAATCACTTGTCATCCTTACATTCAAAATTATTTGGACATTTACAGGACACATTATATTTTATGGCTGTGTCTTCAAAAATACTTTGCATTCGCTTTTGGCACAATTAGCCTCAATTATATTTAACAAGTAGGCCATGTAAATGCAGTTTGAAGTAAACCCTTTACTGATGCAAGACCTTGCTCTCAATTTATTTTAAAAAAAAATGAACGTCGCTGATTATCTCGTGCAAGGTAGCAATAATTACTTTTTTTTGTGCGAATAACAGTAGATATTTATATTTTTAACTGTGAAACTTCATAAGGTCCTAAATGTCTCACTAACCCTATAGTCAAACAAGTACCATTTTAGCAAAAAAACTTACTGAATTCAGGACCACTGAACAAGTCACTAATGTTAGTCTGAAAACATATTCCTTTTAAAAAGTGACCTCTACCCTAAATTACTAACTACTGCTTCGAATAAAACATTTAAGTCGCTTACAACCTTTGACCGCAACGATTGTAAAAAAATATCATAAGTACATCAAAAAGTTCACCTTCCAAATAAAAAGTTAACCTTGACTTTGACCACAGGTCAGCATTAATAAGTGCCATTCTCAGTTTTTGTAGAAGGCTCAGTATTTTTCTAATTACATACCGTGTAACCAGACTTCTTGTCATAACATCGTCTATCTTAATTATTTAAAGCGGATATTAAAAGTTAACTAAAAAAGTTGGCCTATCGGACCAATTTATTGAAAAAGAGTTCAACATATCCATAAAATAAAATGGCTAATAATAATTTAATCTACCAGCTTGTTTTGGAAATCTTAGGCGAAATAGAGTCAAATTTTTTATTTTTCGCATTCTGTCATCCATAGACAGCTTCTTCATCTATTAAGACTTTTTGCAACACTTGGCAATCGTAATCATACAAATCAAATAACAAGCTGCAAAAAATACTTATGTATTATATGGTTATAGAAATCCAAATCACGTGATGTTTTTATTAAACTGTTTTTATCATCATAGCTTTATTAATTTTACATCTTGAAACTATTAAGTATTAGAACCAATGTTATTATTTGGTCCTTCAGTACGAAAGTCCACAACCACAAGTTTTTGTTGATAAGTTAGATAAATCAATTTTATTTTAGTAAATTTTCAAGTTTAAATATATCAAGATGCTTATTTGATTAAGAGTCCCAGTCATGAATCTACGGGGTCTTTCGAGTTTTTTTTTTCTGTTTACTTAGGCGACTGTTGCTAAGTTTCATCAACAACAAAATTTTTGAATACGATTTAATAGTAAAATCCTTTTTAAAAACACTTAACACATGAGTGTGTTTACGATTATCTAACCTCGAGTAAGAAGTATAAAGAGCTGTGATAATGTAAAGTATTCATAGTAATGAAGGATCATTCATTGAAGTACTTACGCACATACTCTGCGTAGTAAAACTTATTTTTTTCATAACATCCAAATAGGCAATTTTAAAATCTACCACCTATCCTATCTCTATCAGACAGACGACGTTATAAAGGTCGAGGTAGACGCTGGATTTGTCGCCTCCAACAGGTATCTGTGGAGATCTAAGGGGGAGGCCTATGTTCAGCAGTAGACGTCCTATGGCTGAGATGATGATGATGATCTCTCTCTATACGAAAACATACCACCATGAAGTTTCATCCATGCTAATATAATAAAGAAATGTTTTTGAAATGCTCCGAAAAGAATTGAACCGATTTGAAAATGCTTTCACTGTTGGAAAGCTACACGCTTCTCTAGTAACATAGGCTACATTTCATCAAGGTACGGGCAGTAGTTCCCACGGGATGCGGGTGAAACCACGTCAAAACAGCTCGTGTGTAAATACAATCTTTGTCAAAGAAACGAAACGAAATAAAGCCAAGCCTGCATTTTCCTGCAATTTTCCTTGATACGGTAAAGAACCTATAAAACAGATGACAATGAACAGCTTATATACTGCATAAATACAAACCCACATAAGTGACGGATATATCAAACAATAATATAAATGTGCCATAAAAATCCTATATATAAGTGCTTGAAATGACATCATGTAGGTATTTTTATTTACCTACTTCCATGTCCTGTTTGACCGATCCTCGCGAACTGTAGAAATATTATCACGTAGGAAGCAACAAGAAACTATAAGAGTTTCTACGGAGTGTAAATTTAAGTGACAGGACCCTAAAATGTGCAGTTTTCAAAGAGGTTTATTTTATATTTCAGAGAAACAACGAAGGAATGACGATTTGAAAAACTCGGTACTGCTGACCACGAGCTTAAATTTGCATGCTGTGCTGACTCAAAATTGCAAACACAAGATATCTGGCATAAGAATTAAAAAATAGTATGTCAGAACTTAGACGTCCTCAAGAAACTGCCACAAATCTACTCATTTTAAAACCCGTAAGTACATTTTCAGCGTAGGACTTTAAAGAATTTTGTGTTAAATCTAAATACTTTCAGCTGAACGTTTCTGTCTTCAGGTTTCTTGTCATTACAGAAATATTAAAGTGCTAACTTTAATGAGTTTGTCAAGGTACCTAAACAGTTTTTTTTTCTGTTACGAGGTAAACTATCGGTTTTATGCTTTGGAAGATTGTGATCTGAGGAAAAGAATATGGGTCAATAGCTGTACAAGTAACACCATAAAATATGACAGTAAACTTGCAATTCTGTGCAATCTTTGCAAATGCGATTTCTGGACGGAATATAAAGAGGTATTTACAGACTGTATTTGGGCTTATCCATGAGACATTTTGTAATCTCGACTGTAGTTTGGGTTTTGCAATTAACCAGTTAAACTAGTAGGTGACTCCGGTCAGAATTATTACCCCTATGATCAGTGGCACACCTCTGCAAAATGTCAAGTTATTCAAGTTTCCGATTTAAAACACGTGAGACTCACCGAAATCACCTAAAAAAATGTCACCGTAATAAGACTTATATCAACCCCTATTGTGGAATTGAAAATAATTTTTACTAATGATCGAAAAGAAATCAAGCGAATATATCTCTTTAAATACTACTAGCGCCATCTCTCAGGCATAGCTTGAACAATTATCGCCTTGTCGAAGGTCGTAACCGAAGCCAACGCACCGTAGCCAAGTGCTAGCCTTTTTAGTTCCGATAATTACCGCTTCGTTAAGCTAACAATGGCGCCACTGTATCACGTCACAAGTTATTGTATAAAATTAATATTAGAAAGGAAACTTAGAAGGCAATGGCATTCACTTTGACAGAGGAGTTGGGTTGATGGTGTGATAAGAATCTGTTATGAGAAGTTATAACTATTCTTACTTTTATATTTTTACTTTAAAATGCGATACGCCAAAAAGCATCCTGTCCTCTATATCATGGTGCCATTTCTATAAATGTATGGATGGTTGTATGTTTGTTCCTCTTTCACACAAAAAGTATTGAAATAATTTCGATCAAACTGTGCAGTAATATAACTTACACATAACAATAATTTATAAGCTACTTTTTATTGGGGACCTCAGTACAAGCTAGTTGGGCTAAAAATACCATACCATACACTTGTATGCCACCTGTATGTACCTAATGCTTCTTTATACAACGTTTATCTGCCACGTTTAACTTATATGTTGCTAACCAAGTTAGTGATAATAGTTCTGACATAAATGACCTTTTCAATTTAAAATGTGCGTTAATTAATGAATTCATAGTTAGTTTTGTACTACAATTTACGTTCTGCTACGTTGACAATAGTTGTTTTATCTAAAATTGTTAATTAATATATATTTTTTAATTTACACAATTCTGTTAGGTACATTGAGTCGGATTCTATGATGTATGTTTACTGTTCCTGGTTCATTTGGTCCAAAACTGAACCGATTGAAAAATACTTTCACTGCTGAGAAGCTAAACTATCCCCGATTAAATATAGGCATAGGCAAAACCGCGGGAAATATGTTTTTCATTTTGTTTCTTTTAATAACAATAGAATTAAACTTCAAGTATAAAAAAAATATACTTTCACTGACAAAAACTAAATATAAAACATCTGTACTAGGTCAGTGGCAATTTAATGAGTTTCTTAACACAACCTTGATGTAAAATAATCTTTATTTATAAAAACTTTATCGTTACTATTAACGTAGTCTAAATAATAACAGGCGTGAGACGAAATCTACGCTATTCATAATTTTAAATTCATCAACTTATCTGAGTTGGTTCAACTCGATATTTAATTTTATTATTCGGTCAGTGATGTCTGATAAAAGTCAAAAATATCAATTCTGAAATTGTAAGATATATATTAATTAAATAGGTGCGACTTGAACGAATAAAGGCGACAGAGAAACTTGAATAGTAAAGTTCCCAATATTCAGTTTAGTAATAAATCATTAACTTTCCTTACTTTCTAAACCATAAATAAAAATCTACGTGAAGATATCTGACGTAGTTCTAAAATTAACCACAACTGAGAGTGCACGTAAGTTAATATAAATAAAACCAGCTAATTAAATAATGACAGTCTACATCACACGAAGCATAATTAAGTGCGAACTCTCAGCTCTCAGCTACATTAAAATTTACGTGGTGAGAAAACTCTCGGTCGCCTTTTCATCTGACAATCACTATTACTGCTTGATATAAAACAGAGGCACACCAGTTTATTTTTGTATCTCCGTCACATTTAAGGCGATGAGGAAAATTATTTAAGCAACTATTACATATATACGTGTAACCTCCGTATTTGAATGTGTTTTTAAAAACATTTAAATTATTGGTTTAACTGAACTTTTAAGTAATAAAGTATAATATCCCTCGGTATTTCAAAACTCGATTAGGTTTCTGCACAGCAGTAGTTAATGAAAACTTTGGTAACTCTCAAGAGCCTCTTCTGTCTCTACAGAATCGATTCCGAAATGAAAAAAAGCTGAACAGGACGAATAACAACCTCGCTTTTTAGTTCACCAAGCTTGATAGAGTTTAAGCGCGAAAATTGCTCAACACTTCAGAACACAAACATATTTTCTTTTGGTGCATATTTTACACCCTACCTGCCAATATCACCACGCAAAATTATGAAAACCTCTTTCAACAACTACTCAATTAAAAAAAAATCAGACATACCGGTGTAGTAGAAGGCGTAGAAGGGTCTGGAGATGGCGGCACGGGGACATGGCCTTGTGCCACGGAGACAGCCACCGTCCCCAGGAACACTGCCACCGCCAGGCAGACAGTGCGCTTCTTCAGCATCTTGTATCTGGAAATATTTTTAGGGATGTGTTAGTTTTTGAGTGAGATTAGGTGGAAAAAGAATAATAATGTTTTGTATTTACAATTTTTAATGGTAATAGTACCGTTTAATTAGAGCACTAAAGGTAACGATGATATACTAGATAATAAAATAATAGAAGATTTAATCTTCTTTCGTTAATAAATCGTAATCGTTTATAAAAGCTGTACTGATGAGCACACAGCCACAAAATTTTCGCATGGCAAGTTCACAATATCAATCGGAGTTTCCAAGTATTTCCAAGCCTTGACAGCAGGTAAACCAAGTTTTTAAAACGTATTACTTCAAATGCTATCTTAGAAATGGTGTGTGTGGTGTGTCTAGTGTGTTGTTATTTCGCGTTAAACATGTTTTAATGTAGGTATTTACAATAATGTTATTTCTTATCAGTGCAAGCATTCTGCAGCATTTATTTGGATGACTAACAAATACTTCGGTTTTTTTTAATATAATGCTAACAATTGCTGAACAGCCGTTTCCTCCGGTTTTACCCATGTCCCGAGAAAAATATATTTTCATACCTAGATAAAATAAAGCCTATGTTGCTTTGGAATAGTGTAGCTTTAAAACAGTGAAAGAATCTTTTAAATCAGTTCGGAGCCTTTAGGGTACAAACAAAACATGGTTTCCTCTTTATTATATTAATTAAAGTATAGAACAACTTACTATGAGGAAAACAAAATATAAAAATTATAAGAAACTGGTTTATAGGTAAAGATTTAAGTGACTGGTTCTGTACCTAAGGTTCTATCAAGGGTATTTAAAGAGCAATAAATCTATTTTGTCACAGTCTTATTATATAAATTTTTGTTGTTTGAAAAGTTCAAATTAATCAAAGTTTGGGAGTGAGGATTTTCACTTGTATCAAACAAAAACAACAGAATGATTTTGATTAAACCTGGCAGAAATATAGTAGTGTAAGTATTTCTCTAGAGATGGAAATGAAACTGGTGGGAAATAATTAGTAGTAGTTTTCACGGGATGCTGGTGACACCGCTGGAAAACAGCTACTGTATTATAAAACTCAATAAAATATTTAACCATGTTAGATAGTACTCCTTACCTATCCTAATAAATTAAGTTACTAGTTTACAGTGTTATTACTATAGCAGATATGAAAAGGATCGGACACAAATAAACTTTTAAAGTACTTGTGTCGGCATAACCAATTAACACAATTTGATAAAGATATGCATTTAATTGATTTAAACCGGTTACTTGGTCATTACGTGATATTTGGTCAATTAAATAATATTATAACGGGTCAGATAAAATCTTTGAGTTATCAAGGAAATTGTTTTAAGATGTCTGATACGATGTATTTATTGAAATACAGTAATTTAATAATTTTCCCAGAATTATGGAGTGATAAGTGGCAATATAAAAAACAACTGATATAACAAGAAATACTCAATTTTTATAAATTTGATTGTGAATACAAATACAGGTGTTTTTGTAATTAAATTTAAATAGGCTAAGATCGTGCCATAGCCAAATAAACTGTTTAAATGTCTGTGAGTCAAATGGCTCCTTATTTAATTGGATGCAGCTGAGCACCAGTGTTATTTATATGAGTAGTTAGATAAATTATAACTTGTTTATCTACACTGCAAATAGCAAAAACAATAGGGAAATACTTTGCATGACTAAAGCATGTAGGTACTTAGCTCAGTTCTGCCAGAACAATATTATTGAAAAGTTAACATAAACTCAAGAAGATCAGCTAGTATTCCTAACAATAGATAACACGATAACACTGCTTTATAAAATATAGCGATACACTCACGTCTCAAAATATGACCGGACTTGACTGGCGCGTTAATAACTGAATAATCTCTTATGTTTATTGCTGTCCAGCGTAACGACTACAGTCAACAAGCATAACAATTTGCTACGGAGTACCTAAATAACCTTTTAACCGATTTGAATTCTTCCTCACAATATTAGATTTTGTGTAACACGCTATGAAACGTCACCTATAAGTTCGATGTGAATGTCAGTAAAATATACTTACATTTTATTCTTTCTTACGCGAAGGGAACACGCAAATTCGACAATAAAAATATCAAGCTTTTATCTTTATTTCATAGCGGTCCCAATAGATAGTATTTCAATACAAGTTTTCTATATTAGATTCAACATTTTCGTGAACTAAAATCGAAATAACCCTGACCAAACTGACAGACATTTCACTTGACTGACATTGACTGTTACCAAAGACAATATTCATCTGTTTGTCAATAGTGCCCCACGAAAACGACCGCGTCCCGTTTTAGCGTATTTCCTTTGTGATAATATTATGGATGCTTTCGTCAAGTCTTCACATAAAACTACTGGTATATTTAAGCTAACTGTGAATTTATCTCTCGCAAAATTTGTTTACAGATCAGCAAGCAGTCTATTGTCCTGTGAGGCCTGTCATCAATGTCATGCGTCAAGTGGTTGACTGAACTTTGTTGATTCTGTGGCTGTTGTCTGGTTTTGAGGTTATGTGAAGTGGGTTTATGTATTCATAACAAAAACGAAAATATAATCAAAATGCCTCTGGATTACCGAAGATTTAATGGACCCGAAGACAGTGTGTCATACAAACGTTTTACTAAGGACCATTCGAAGACTTATGATGAACTTTACAAAGAGTTGCTAGATGATAACGGAGTTCGAAAAGACGGCCGCGCTTTGGCTGAGGCTCGTAGCATGTGTATGTTTTGTATGTACTGGTTCAATTTCTATGGTCTTTTGTAAATAAAACTTGTGTTTATAATATGCCATTTATGTTTCAGTTGCTAGAACCGATATGGTTTCTCAAGCAAAGGGATCCGCGTACGTAGAATTGAGAAAAACAAAAGTGGTTTGTTCCGTGTTTGACCCACGGGAAATCCCCCACCAGAATGAGTTTAGGTACTTTAATCAATATTTTTCTTAATATTTCAATCTTATATCTTCATACTAAATTATTGAAAGTAATGCAGTACAGTAACAGGTAAAAGTTTGCAAATACTTTAAAAGTTTACCTTCATCTTAAATAACTTTGAATAAAAGAAGCCCACAACATCTGTAGTCTCTCTCCAAGTTCTTTATTTGGTCAACCTCATAACTTGTGTATTTGTTTTCAGTCAACTTGGCCAAATATTCTGTGAGGTGAAATTCGCGCCATTTTCTTGCCCCCGCAAACGGCGCCAACACCAGCCTGACGCTGAAGAGAAAGCTTTGTCTGTGGCACTCAGGAAAGCCTTGGAGCCCACAGTCTGTAGACACATGTTCCCTAACTATCAGGTAATCATAATATGCGTATTTTAAATGTTTTTTTACTATTATGTCAATAAATAGATTGTAATCGAGTTGCTAAATGAAACTTTACAAAGGAATTAAACAGACAATAATGTACATAGACATACATACATAGACAAACATGAGATAATTGCACATAGACATACATAGATAATACTAATTAGAGTCTGGGAAGATGCTTTTATAAAATCAGTTAAAAACATTGCTTATCCATCTCCCTTTCTTTTCTATCTCACTATCAGATTAATTTGCAAAATAATCTCTTCCACAGGTCGATGTGTTCATATACATTCTGGAGCATGATGGAGCGTGCTTGCCTGCAGCAATCAACGCAGCTGGCCTGGCCTTAGCCGACGCAGCTGTACCAATGTACGATGTAATAACATCCTGTTCTATCGCAGTCATAGGCGACAAGATGTTCGTGGACCCAACAGAAAATGAAGAACATTTGGTCTTATTAAGCCCACAGACTGCTACCAATCATGGTATTGTCACATTGTCTATGCTGTCAGAATTAAAGCAGATATCAGACTTCACGGTAGTAGGCTCTATGGATGTGGAATGTATTTCAAAAGCTATGACTGTTCTAGAAAAAGAATGTGGGAAGCTTGTACCTTTGATACAGAAGGTGCTTGTAGCTAATGTTTTAAAGTGTATCGAACAACGAAAGAGGTTGGAAGAGGAAGCCAACGAGAGGGAACAGGCTTTAAACGCCAAGATGGAGGAGTGGAAAAGATTATTAAATGCTGGATGAGATTTAATATTTGTTTCATTATTCAACCCCTTTTGTAATTATCTTTTGTAGGTACCAGCAACAACAAAAATTTTCAAATCTAACACAAGTACTGCTCATCGTTATGTTCCTTTTATAAACATTGTAGAATGCTATTGCTGCAAAATACTTTTAAAGTATCTCACACACTACAGTCTGAAAGTATATTAGTACCAAATCTGAAATAGTGTAAATTCCAATAAATATAAAGATTAGGCAAATGAAATACCTATTTAGAGTAGTTAACTTTATTGAGAACTTATGGAATCAAATCAGTATCACACAAAAGTAATTATTTACCACTTACAAGAAAGAAAACTTACAAATAAATACGTAAATACTCTTAATCCTCAGGCTTTTCTGGGGGAGGACCGCACGGTTGAAGCATCCTCTCCATTAAATTGAACTTAACTCTAGCTTTTGACTCATTTTCGACGATAGCAAAGTAACTCAACAAATCTGGGTGCCCCATGTAACTGCAGCATGAATCTCTGTGCTGGTTAGTTAACCACTCGTATTTCGTAGTGTCTGCGTGTCCTGTACCGATGTATTTGCTCTGAAGATGCTCAAGCTGACTATGAATATTGTATCGCTCACCCATTGTACTGCAACACAAGTTTTGAGGTTAAGTTTTTGTAATGAATGAAAGTATTAGGTAGACAGAGAACAGTAATTTCATGAAAGTTACCTGGTTTTGAGAAACTTGTAAGTTAGAGATAGATTTCAGTTTATTTCTGTTTTTGTTTATTGTTTAGTGCCACTATAAAGAATACCGCAGCTTGCTAACTTGACATTGACATGAATGAATGAATGAAAACAAAACCAACTGAGCACAATACAACACTAGTGTCAAGTGTTTGTATTTGTAATTATTTTATACAGCCAGTCAATCTTTTTATGTTATTATTTATTAAATCAATCATTTGTGTAACTATAGTTTAAAAATTTGCAGGTGTCTTCAAATTTAAAAATATTCTTACTGAACATTACTGAAAATTAAATACTGAAGTATCCAAACGAATTTGTAAAGGACGCAGTAAAAAAATGTATCTTGGTCAGATGACAGGCGCCATTTTCAAATTTGTTTAATCGATCATTCTGGTATTACGAGAAGATTTTACTTTAAACATATGAATTAATTAATAGATTAAACCATGAATAAGACACCGAAATTATCTGAATTAAAACAAAGCGAAGAAAGAATGAGAACACAAGCAAAAAAAATACTACGACAGAAGTCCTCGGATATCTTGAAAAAACAAACGCATTTGTTCATGCATGACAAATGCCTTACGAAGATAGTGAGTATCCAATATTTTTTGTAGTCAGCTATTTCATATATCATTGAACCTCGGCAAAATATGAATCATTTTTATATAATTTGTCTCTTGCAGCCTGTACCCAAGAATCCAAATCACGTAGTTTACGCATACTACCATAACAACCAAATATCGAAAATCGAAAACTTCGAAAATTTATACAATATAACCCATTTACACTTGCAATGGAATAAAATAACCAAACTGGAAGGTTTGGAAGCCATGCACTGTTTAAAAAAGTTGTATTTGGGCAATAACAAGATCAGCGTGGTAGAGAATTTAGAGGGATTGAGGTATTTAGAAGAATTGCATATAGAAAAGCAAAATTTGGACGGTTCAGATGCCTTATGCTTCGACCCGAGATCCATCATTTATATTGGTGTAAGTACTCCAAAAACTGTTATCATCCATTATTATTCTGCCCTTATCCCAATTACATTTGGGATAAGGACAGTATTCTACCTTTAATCTTCTTCTACCATAAGTACATGTCTGTCTGGCGTCATCTCACATCCAAAAGTATTTTAATAGGCACTACATAGTTGCTGTATACAATTTCATTTGGTTTTCAGGCCTCGCTAAAAATACTAAATGTATCCGAGAACAAATTGACTGACATGGCTTGGGCGAAGCCTCTGAGGCGACTCGAAGTCCTCATAGCAAAGAAGAATATGCTGCATGATTACCAAGTATGCCCTTTTTCTCCTTTTTCATCTATAATAGGTAAGTTGCTTCATAACTGGGTTGACGAGGTCAGATAGGCAGCTGCATCCTATTAGACTGAAAGCCGACTCGTTATGGGTTAGTTACTTTAAAACTGCGAAAAAACCGGTTCAGCCGAACGTGGCATAATCGTCTTTTCAACCTATTCTTTTGCTAATGCTTTTTTTTTATTTCAAAAGATCCGTTTAGTTGTATAAATGCTTATTCTTCTATTGCACTGCAGTCTACTGCTGACGAGCTTTGCACGCTGTTGGGGCTAGTGGACATCAATTTCCTGGGCAATCCCATGACGAGGAAACACCGGTATAAGGAGACCATCATCGCGAGGTGTTCGCAACTGCGTATGTATCGTTCTTGCTGGTATTTTCATTTTAAGTCTTAACAAATCAAGCTGGACAAACTATCGGACGCGGCTACGCGGCTTGTATGTAGAACACAACCAATTATTACAAAGCTCGTACGGGGGTATTGTCGTGTAAAGTCGTGTTTCATTCACGGTTAGAAAACGTATGACAAAACGGAAACGTAGGTACGAGCACTCGCGCGACAAATATGCTGTTGGGATTGAAATGCTCCAGTTGTTGATTCACCTTTTGATACGTGAAAGTTTTGCTCTGGGCCTGGGCCAATATAAGAGCAAAATACGGTAATAGTCATAGCCTTTTAGCCACAAGGAGAATATATAACAGGTATATATTTCTTTTGCTTAATCTTGCAGGGGTATTGGACACAGTATCCATCCATAACACTTCAAAAACCTTCATGCGTAACTTCGATAAAATAGTCCGTTTGCGTCAACTACATGAGAAGAATAAAATCGAGACAACCCGGAAAGGGGTGGACGAGTTCTTCGATCTCAACATGTTGCCTGGACCGAGAGCTCAAAGTGCTCTTTCTATTTCTGAGATATCTAATGTGAAACCTAAACGTAAGTCCTAAATCTTACTATCCTAGAATTCTCAATTGATTATATTGCTGTATTAAAAGACATCTAATCTTTTGAATATTTTGTTATGCAGCAGTGACAGCCTTCGATTCCACATACGCGTTTATGCCACGAGCGTTTTGGCGAACGCGAAAGAGCCCATCTCCACGCGAGGGGATCGCACCACCAATGGAGCCCCCGCCGCCGCCGAAACAGCCGTTATCTGAAAACGAAGGCTTTCCTATAAAAGGCATACTGAAGAAACCTATGCCTATGAAATATATTTAAATATTTGTACTTAATATAATTATTTTGTAACTAGTATTTATATAAAAAATCACGTGTGCCTTATTATATTGTTCTGATACCAAAACACGTTTTATTTTTTATGCTCCCGGGATCATCAATACGTTATCGTTCCATTAACTTTTAAAACTGTGGGCGTGCCAACAGCCCTAATTTACTGTTGGTGTCACACTTCCTTATTACACTATGAAGCTCGATATGTAAACACTCGTGGACTCACTTATGTAGTCACCTGTGGACATGGACAGATCCTATCTCCGACATTACATTACACTTATGTTTTCGGCCCCCCTTACTATCACAATTTCGCGTGAAAACCTATGGTGAAAACACACTCAGCGATAATTAAATTACATAAATGTGAACGCAACATTTATTTATTTGTCATCAGTGTCATTGTCATCCACTGTCAAAAACAAAAAGGTTATGTTTACAAAAATGATTTAAAATTTTTAAACAATAATAGACACTAAATATAATTAAAACAAGCAAAAAAATCATGGATAACGTATTAACCGCAGCTTACCAAGTTTTGAATGACGAATCTACAGGTAAATATTAACAGAAAGTCGTCTCGAATTTATGATTTTGTTATGAGTAAGGAGGTTAACAAGTTTTTATTATTTTAGCGTTATATTTAGGCAGTGCAATAGCAGAGACGGTTGTTTTAGAGCCCCTGCAGTTCCATAGAGATTTTGTGTCGAAGAATATACCTGTGGTAATTCGAGGTGGTTGTTCTAGCTGGCCAGCGGTCTCTAAGTGGAATGCCGCCTATTTCAGGTAGGAAATGGCTTTATAGCGGAATTTCGATCATTGTGATCTTATAAAACCTCTACCTCGACATTATAAATGCTCAACAAGACGCATGCCCAGCGGTAGGAGTGAGTATGGACCTATCTCCACAGCGTGGGGGAGGTCTTGCTCTAGCAGTGGACGTTTTTAAACTGTTACGACGACCTTATAAAAAAGACGACTAAAACCTTGATTAGCTGATTTTTATAGACAGAGTAGGTACTATTGAGAATTTTGTGTAACAAAAGTATGATTTTACTCTGTCTTGCACATCTGTCTTCTACAAATATAATAATGCTGTTAGAGGAGCAATTTGTACAAGAGGGTCCCTTATCATTATATTAAATAGCTTTAATTCCCTGAATTAAAATTAAGTTCTAAAGTACCTAAAAATATAATAATTAAGTAGTAAATTAAAATGTACACATTACATTAAATAAACTAATGAACCTACTAATGCAAGAAGATAATATATCATCATCATCATCATCAGTCTATCGCAGCCTACCACTGCTGGACATAGGCCTCTCCAAGTGCATAGATAATATATATTTTTAAAATTTTCAGGAAAACCATGCCAGATAAGAAGGTAACAGTAGCCATTACTCCAAATGGCTTAGCCGATGGTATAACTAAGAATGACAAAGGAGAAGAAGTTTTTGTCACACCGTGTGAAGTTCAAATGACTATGTTGGAGTTTTTGGATGGCTTGAAGCAAAAGAAGTAAGTTCCTATTACTAGTACTAGTACTCACTCCACTCCATATAAAATACAGTTTTAAGAAGTACCAGCCTTAGTGCTAGGTTTAGAGCATTAACTTTGTTCAAGTTAGATAGTTTAAACCCAGTACTAAAGCTAGTAGTTTTTTAGGACCATGTTTTGTAATAATGATATGCCTTGCCATGTCTCAGTTTTGGTGCACAATTTATTCTAGATCAAGAAAGATTACAGTTCTGTTGTGTCGAGAAAAAGTAATTTTATATCTATCTTATGCTTTACATGTGAGAACGCTTCAAATAAGTCTAATTTAGTATGAAATGTGACTTCTTTATTTTTTTAATTCAGGCAACTAGGGTACTTAAAAATACACATTACATAACACTTAAAAATACTTATAAACTAACACATAAAATTATAATATTAGTATATAAGATTGTTTAAGTACATATTTTTTATTTTAAAAGATTATTAAAATAGGTACTTTATATACTTCCAGAAAGGAGTACATCCAGTACATACAAACACAGAACTCCAACCTGACCACAGACTTCCCGGAGCTGCTACCGGATGTGTTCACAGAGATACCGTTTGCCAGTGAAGCGTTTGACAAGACGCCCGATGCTGTCAACTTCTGGATGGGTGATGAAAGAGCTGTTACTTCTAGTGAGTAGCAGATGTTGTATTCATTCATCATTTAATTTACTAATGTTATAAAGCACAGTTTAAAGTCGCTCAGCGGGCTATGGAAAGAGCTATGCTCGGCGTTTCTCTGAGGGATCGCATCAGAAATGAGGTAATCCGTCAGAGAACCAAGGTCATCGACATAGCCTACCGAATCAGCAAGCTGAAGTGGCAGTGGGCTGGCCATATTAGCCGAAGAACCGATAACCGTTGGGGTAAACGAGTTCTAGAGTGGAGACCGCGCCTCGGCAAACGTAGTGTAGGACGTCCTCAGGCACGGTGGAGTGATGACTTGCGCAAGACGGCTGGCAGGAGCTGGATGCGAGAAGCCGAAAATAGATCTCAGTGGCGTGCACTTGGAGAGGCCTATGTCCAGCAGTGGACTGCGATAGGCTGATGATGATGATAAAGCACATAATAATATGTGGTTTTCATTCGTTCTTAATTCCTTACTTATGTTATGAATCGGAATGTAATCCAGTCTGTCTGTCACACTTTCACTCCGAAAGTTCTAAGCCGAATTCAATACAATTTGGTACACAATAGCATGTACATAGGTCACTTTTTATCCAGGTGCGGGAAATAGGTCCCGCTCCACGTGTTGAATCAAGGGAATAGCTAGTTATAGATATTGGTGGCTAAAGCTAGGCATAAAGTCTGTTTAGTATGTTCAGCAGCGGACGTCCTATGGCTGACATGATGATGATGATGAAACTATTAAATATAAAAAATCTACTTTTTATATTTAATAGTTTTTAATATTCCTAACACCTAAAAATTCTTCTAAATATTTCAGTGCACAAAGACCCTTACGAAAACATATACTGCGTGATAGACGGCTACAAGGATTTCATTCTCATCCCCCCCACCGACCTACCGTTTGTACCATACAAGCGCTACCCTCAAGCTGAGTTCACGTACAAAGATGGCAAGTGGGATATAGTGCCAACAGAATCTATGGAAGTGGGCAAGCAGACAGATACAGGGCAGGCAGCTGGGTTAAATGAGGATGTTGATCACGCTGAAGGATTGCCTTGGATTAGTATAGGTGAGATTTTGGATTTTAAGCCTGATTCTGCCCTATTACACTCTTTTGAAAATTAAAAAAAATAAAAAAATACAGATATATCAAAACTATGACCTAGTAAATTATGGGAGCTTAAAATTTCGATTTCTTTTTTTTATAAGGCGTAATGATGCACATTCTCAATGCAATTGATAAGACGCTATAATGCAATTCTAAAGAAAATTTGAGCTCTTTCATGTTTACAAAATGAGACAATTATGGTCCATGTTTGTCCTATATCACTTAAGTCATATCCATAGAACAAAAGAGAAATTATTCATAGGTCCTATATGACTTAAGTCGGTTACGACTTCCCAAAAAGGAGTAAAATGTTCATATGAGGATATTCATATGCTTTTTTTCTTCCAGATCCCCTAGCCCCCAATATAACAAAATACCCAGAGTACAAGAAAGCTCACACGTATAAAGTTCGGGTGAAAAAAGGCGACTGTCTGTACCTGCCTAGTCTATGGTTTCACCACGTGCGGCAAAGTCACGGCTGCATTGCCGTTAACTATTGGTACGACATGGATTTCGATGTCAAGTACTGTTACTTTAAAATGCTGGAGAAATTATGTGCGAAATATTGAAGAAAACTTGGTAGAAGTCGTTGAAAAAAATTGCAAGTTTGTTATATGAACATTTTGGATGGAAAACCTTATAAATCATTGTGATAATGGACAAGTTAGGGCAGAACCTTAGCTAGACGTGCTACGAAAAATACATATATATATAGTCATAATTTTAAGCTACGCAAAATTGTTACCTATTTATACAAAATTGTTAATAAAAACCATTAAAACATATTGTTAATTATTTTATTAAACAAAACAAAAGCAAACTAGAAATGAATATTAACGAGGCTGGCTTCACGAGTCTTGACGCGTCCTTGCCGTGCATGCGAATGTTCTGAAATCAACGAATTATTCTTGAATTCACTTTTGAATAACAAATTATAAAGAAACTTGCTGAAGAGTTTGTTTTTTTTTTTTATTAATTTCAGTGTTAGATAGCCCATTTTTCGAGGAAGGCTTTAGGCTACTTTTTATCCGGGTTCGTTCGTTTTATCCCCATGTTCGGGTTCCCATGGGACGCGGGTGAAACCGCTGCCGGAAGAAAAAGTACGTGACCTGGGTTTCTGTTTAGGGTCTCCCCACATTTATCGGCCGAGTGCGTATTACCACACTACTCCTCGACTTATTGCCGATCGCCCGAGTCGCGACGAGTCAGCTGAGCCGATGCGAATGGTATTAGTAACACCCTTATTACGTATACATAAAAGCTTTTGACCGGTGCGTTCAGAGATCTATCACACAGAGAGCGGTCACGCGGTCAGTTTTGCGTTCTTAGGGCCATACATAAATATATAGATGGATAGATAATAATATATACTCAACAGGAGGCATTCTTACCGCGTCGGTCAAGTAGAAGTAGTAGTAGTAGTGGGGCCTATGTTCAGCAGTGGACGTCTTATGGCTGAGATGATGATGATGAAAGCTTGAACGCAGAACGCGAACGCAGAACCTCGACCGCGTGACTGTTTCTCTGTCTGACAAATGTAGAGACCTTTACCATGATATCCGGATAGACGTTGGACCGCGGCATAATGAAGTCCAGCTTGCATTGTCCGCGCGGCGAACACACGCCGACCACGTTCTGAGTGACGCACGCGCTCCCGGTCCGCCATGCGCGTAACACCGTCTCGTTGCACGAGTAGTCCTCGCATAGACGGAGTGTTATGTTCGCTGGAAGATAAAAGTTTTGGGAGTTTAAAATATCGTCAATCCGTACCTATTAAGCTTAAATGAAGTTGCTTTTTAAATGCCTAATTCCTGCAACACCAGAATGCTTCAAAAGCCAATTAGGTAAAAGGGCTACACTATATATTGTATGGTGCAGAGAAGGAAGTGATCATTATTTCGAGCACCTATCCCAAAACACCTTTTAAATCATCCAATGTAGGGGTTTTGTCCACAGTTAACTAAAGATTTGCAGGAAAAGCCAAAAACAGTTCCAACGTAAGTATGTTTTATACTTACCTACGTTGGAACAGCCATGCCCTAAAAAAGTTCAGCCTTCTTTCATCTTACCAACTTCAGAGTTCAGCAACATATAGGTCTTACTTATACTACGACTACCTATAGGACCTCCTTACCTACCACAGTTGCAAATAATGCGAAAATCTAATACTTAGGTATATCATCATCTCGTCCAATAGGACCCATCGTAAACATCCACCTTAATATAGGTACATTACAGGATTTAATGTGATTAGGTACCTACGACACACCCGATATAGGTACTTACGTCCTCTATAATCCTCGTCAGGCCAATTGTCAGGTATTGGCTTGTCGCTGGCGAGTCTCTCGCGCACCACCTCCTCTGCGCCCACGCATTGGAAGCGGCCACCAACCACGGGCACCTCGCAGCAGATACCGCACAAGTCCATATCGCCCAGCAATGATGACTGTTGTGGAAAATATAGATATATTTCTAGGCTAGAGATAAAATTAGGTAGGCTCTAAAGGCATAGATCAAATGGCAGACTAATGAAATGTCATAGGAATATGATTGGCCTTACATTAGTAGGTAGCAGAATGCCCGCTAGGTTAAAACTGCTAGGTATTGAGATTCCCAATTGTCGCATTATTAACTTAGCAAAATCAAGCCCCAGGTATATTTTCAAGCAGACATATTACTCCTTAATAAATACATACAAATAAATTATATAAACGACCATAGAATAAACACACGAGAGATGAAAGGGACCACTTCTTTGTGTGACTGTTCGAACCTAGAAGCTAGAACTTGCCACGATCCCCGACTGTACCTGTATAAATCCCCTTCTGGGTTGTTGCTCGTGTTTCTTCAAACACTCGCATTCCCGGAGCCCTAGACGGGCGCACTCAGCCGCGTGGCAGGACCCATCCGGCAGACATCTGCCGTTGAGCCCACAGCGACAATCGGAAGATAGGACTGGACACGTACACTCTTGATCCTGAGTCCTGCAGTCCTGGAAGAGATGCAGTGTTTTAGATACGTAGGTACATAGAAAAATTTAGGTTTAGTTACGTAAGTAGGTATAGCTATGTAGATTTCACTCGCTCAGATAAAAGATGGACTTCGGTTATTGGATTGAATTATTTTTGTTAGAAATAATGAAATCAAAAAGCGACAGTCTAATAAAATAAGCCTGCTGATAAAAATCCCTTTGCAATTTTTCAGTCAGCACTGAGGAATCATTTTCAAAAGGAGTAGGTAGGATATCCGCAGCCTAAATTAAAACTGAGGCAGGAACTGAGTAAACCAATCAAAAACAAATGCTTCCCTTTCACATTAAAGTCACAACCAATCCACCACGAAATCACAAAGTCAACACCAAAAAACGAAGGCCAAGGTCCAATTTAGATTTCCAATACTTATAGCAAAATGGGTCGCTACGCCAACCGGCTCCGTTTTAACAATGTTGGTTCAAAATGGCCGAATCTTTACTTAAACAAATAAGCTAGAGGCACGTTCCTCTGATTTAAAGGATGAATAAAATTTAGAACACCATTAAATCTGGAGTAAATAACTGTTTCAAGTTACGACACCAATTTCTTTAGCTTTGAGATGGTCACGAAGTCTAGATTATTTTTGAAGGTCTAAAGCCTCTATTTATTTTGGGAGAATACCTAGTTCTTGTTTTTGTTTTTAGATAAAACAACTAGCAAACAACCGATTGTTTTCTGCAAATATTATTGTTTGTGAACTACGTTGTAACTACCCCCTAAACTCGTGTCTTCAGTGTGTTAGGTGAACTAATTGTGTTACAAGGTCTCAACCTAATGGAATCACAGCTTAAAATGTGCTTAAGAAAAGCTTAGATAATCTATACTAATATTATAAAGCTGAAGAGTTTGTTTGTTTATTTGTTTGTTTGAACGCGCTAATCTCAGGAACTACTGGTCCGATTTGAACAATTCTTTCGGTGTTAGATAGCCCATTTATTGAGGAAGGCTAAGGCTACTTTTTATCCGGGTTCGTGCAGAGGTTCCCACGGGATGCGGGTGAAACCGCTGGCAGAAGCTAGTGTTCAATAATCTCATAATGAGCTGTCATTTTTAAATTAACATTGTTCATTCGTATGACCGCTTTTAACCAGATAGAAGCTTGTTGAAAAGTTCGAGTTCGAAAGAAATTGAGTAGTGCTTTTTTATACGGCCCGAGAATTAAAAAAAATTTACGCATATGTTCTTAACTTAGTTTTCCTCTTTGGACCTTTATTTAATCAACAACGATAGACGCACTATGTATTCTTTCACACCTTATTTATTTAAATAACGCTCAATTATATTGAGTTTGTTGTAATGAGTTACCTCGTTACCTAATCGAGACTGCCGGGCTTGCTAGGCTTATCGTTTCGTAAAAATAGTGTCATCTAAACGTCCTAAAGGACGAGACTTGATAGGTATTTTTAGGCACATGAGCACTTGTTAGGTATTTTAAATAATTTTCAAACTCTATAAACTTTGTCTAGGTACTCCTACAATAAGATTCTAAAGCTACAATAAAACTACAAAATTAATGAACGAATTTATTACACGAAAATACAGTGAACATTTTCTACAAAATATTATAAAAAATATAAAAAGTAAATCAAATAAAAATATAGAAAAATACAATAAATATAAAAAAATACAATGAAAAAAAAAGGAAAATACAATGGCGTTCAAAAAAAACATTTTACATAGATAACAATGAGTATAGATATTAGGATTATACTACTAACAATACCACTCTTTATGAGGTCGGCTAGCTGGCACTTCGCGGTGCAGCATAATCCCTGTGACGGATGACACATCGCTGAAGGTGCCACTGAACAACCTTCTTTGTGCAATGTTCTGGAAGAAAAATCGATAAAAATAAGCTTAGTCATAAACTCAGTATATTTCGTCTTTCCTCCTGCTCTGTTCCCAATTTTATTTGGGCTCGGCGCAATATGTTTTACCCGTCCATTCTTCCCTAACACTCACTACCTTCTTATTCATGTCATCTGTCAAGCAATCCATCCATCTTTTCTTAGGTCTTCCTCTTCCTCTCCATCCATCTACATTCATACTTTGTTGCATATTAAATAAATCAGTATATTTGATGCTGTCATTTTCATTATGTAGGCACCTAATTTTTTATGGTAGCTCGTAACAGCTGTACGGGTCTTTCGATCAAAAAGGAATTGAAGGGGTTAAAGCAACGAGTTGAAGAATGAGTCAGATAAATAAACATTAATTCTATGAAAAATACTATTACTTCGCTGCAACGGGTTAGACTGAAACCCGACCCCAACATTCTTGGGGGAAAGCTAGGCGGGAGCATTATGAACAAACTAGTAAGTATACCGACCCTTCTTCGAAGACCACAGCGCCTCCACCTCTAGGCGTGCAGCACGGGTCCTTGTGGATGCAGCGGGACGGCAGCCCACAGTCACAAGCCTCGCCTTTTTCTACTATACCTGTAGCATTATGCTTCACTTCAGGTAAGTGGGTAGATAAGGGGTTAAAAACCTACGTCTAAAATAATTTTGACAATTGTACCTAACATTATTTTAAACCTGAAATCACCATTTTGCTTTATGTTAAAGATGGAACGACCTTTGTCCTTATTACATGTCAAAACAACGTCTAAATATTGAGCAACACTAAACCTTATAAAAAGTTTAGGTAGCCACCGAAAGTCGGTAAAGCAGTTACCTAGCAGCAGTTAAAGCAAAGTGAATTTTACCATTCCCGCAATAAGGTTGATCTTCCTCCAACAGACAATAGCTCATGCTGCTGAGCGTGGCCGCGATCAGGCGCTTGCTGCACAGCGAGAACTCGAAGTTCATCCCGTTGATAGCTGTGGAAGACTGGGATCCCATCAGGTACCCGCGACACTCCGGGTCCGGGAAGTTGTCGTCGTGGTGCGCGCCAAAACTGTGGCCTGGGAAATGACGGACCTGAGGAATTACTCAATCTCAATAAATCAAAGGGGACGAGGAATTAAAATTGCACGAACCAAAGCCTGCTAAATGATTTTGGTTAGACGCTGGTCAACTAAGTATTCCAAGATTTCAGTCAAGCCAACAGTTTCAAGGATTTCTTCTTATACCTACATATTACTAAGGTCTTACCCATTTCATGAGCTAGCGTGAGGGCAGCGATCCTCTCAGGCACCCTGGCCTTCTCATCAGTGGTAGCATGTGCGATGGCCAGGGTGTTGAAGGAGCGTCCATACGCTCGTCGGTCGCACAGTCCGCCCGCTGCGCCGCCCACGCCTCCGCCCAGAGACGTGAAACTGACGAAACGAAAGCAACAATGAAAGTAAGGTACAATTCTTTAAGAATTATACACATATAGGTACGTGGGAAAAGTCTGAAATCGCCTAGCCAAGCGTGATAATAAACACCCACTTCGATTTTTTATTTACTAGAAAGCAGATATAATAGCGACATAAAAGCAGGTTTACTTATAGGATTAAAATGTATGTTTGTTATTCAAAGATAAGAATTTTCCAATCGGGGCTAGGCTTCATCAAAGTAATATTAATTTATTGTAAGAAGAGAAACAATGCAGTCGTATAAAAAGAAAACCCATATTTTTTTCATAAAATCAAAGATAAAACCCCATCAAATCACTCTTTCACGGTATCAAATCACTCTTTCTTTCAAGGTTGGCTGTAAGAGAACCCAACACCGGGTTATGCTCGCCGTTGTGCATAATCTCTCTGTTTTCAGTGTGTCAAAATGTATTTATGTGTGCAATAAAGAATAATAATAACAAAAACATTTGACTCACCTTAAGCCCAAAGTCCTGTTATGAAAGGCGTGGCCGGAGAAGGCAACTCCTAGACACACTTCTGACAGACGTCGCAATCTGGCGAACCTCATCAGGTAACTTCTGCCGTCTATCGCCTTGTCTGTCAGAAGGTCCCCGAACACCCGCGTGTTTGTCTCGTCTGACGTCAGCACCAGGATATACTTCACTGAGAAACCTAGACAATTGAGAAGATTTAAAAGAAGAATAAACTCCCTAACTGTTTTTGATTTAAGCTGATGACCACTTCTTTGACCAGTAAGTATGATCATTGCGTATGGGACCTCCTTCCTGGTCAAGGCAAAGGTTTTCGTTTCTTCCGTAAGAAGACTATGATATTGTGTATGGTATAATTTGTGTTTTTATGTATCTTACCAATGTTATCTGGCACGCCATCTTCATTGAAGTCAGCATTCCTAAATATGATATCAGCTTGAGCGACCGCATGCATCATTCGTCTCACAACATGCTTCAAACTGGAGTTGGCATCTTTCTCGAAGAACTCCTTATCAGCCAGGAGTAGAAGGTCACAGATCCTCGCGCGGGCTACGCCAGGAACTCTCTGACGGTCTTCTATTCGGAAGGGGAAGAAAGGAACGCGATCTAACATTTTGAACTGAAAAAAGAACATGAACGCTTAGATATTTTGTATTAAAACCATGGTCCAATAGCCAGAAATTAAATTGTGTAAATAAGAAACAAATATTGACAGAGCCCTGAGATAAATCATGATTCAATGCAGAAATTGAATCATGATTAAGCTCAGAGCTCTGTCAGTATAAAAAAGAAATATTGACTACTCGGAATCTATTTATCCTATTGATGAACTATGATTGGGATAGAATTCTTGATTGGGTATGTCCTGATTGCAATTTTATTTTGTGACTTTAATAAGTCCTGTCTTAAGGCAAACATATCCTTAGTACCTACTTTACCAATGCAAGGAGGTCACTATAATAAGCCATCATCTTCACCTGATCACCTGTGCATATTCGCGTCGGGACCGTGGCGCCGCCATATTGTCGTCTTCGAAAGCCCCAAAGAATTTCTTCGGGTCATCATAGCCGTAGGGGTCTGCGTGAAGTGTTCTATTTCCTGGAAAATATTTACAATTGAATATATATCTTCTTCTTTCCTTTATTTGCACCGACTACCAAATTAAAAAAAGTAAGTATCCTTCGGCTTGTTAAACTCAAAAACATTGCCAATGTTTGTTTTAAATAAAGAGTAAATTGTATGTAGACAAAAATAACAAAGTGTAAGAATATTAATGAGTTTGTTAAGATAATAAAGAGAATACAGTACATAACTTTCAAAATTACGATCGAAAGTTAGAAATTACAAACCTCAAAAGTTTGTGATATTTTGCAGTTTATATTTCAAGGTCTGGAAAGTTTTGTTGATATGAAAATCGCTTTACCATTAAATGAAAGTAAGTATAAGGCTCCAACATACAATAGGCAACAAATCTTTCAATTACTCTTAGAGTACGCGGTTAAAACCAGTTTTCGTTGGATCGCGTAGTTGACAATCTCATACCCATGTGCGAAAATTTAGGAATAAAATACCAGCTACTATAAAATGCGTACCCAAATGTAATACTCCATAGAACTGCAGGTCTTCCCCGATGTAGCCCTCAGCAGTGCCAGAAGACGGGTCTTCCACGGGAAAGCCGTATGCCATGGTGATGTCAGATAATGGGAAGCCGCCTTTGTCCTGGATCTCATCTTCAGGTTCCAAATATAAAGTTGTGTGATGTGATGCTAGGGTCGATGCGCCTGAGACAAAATATCATCATATAATCTTAAATTACTAACGCTTACTTATTGTTATAAATGCGAATTTAATTACGTAGTGTTTCTCGCACTTTCATTTAAAAAAAGTGACCAACTTAAATAAAATTTGCTGCAGGTGGTCTACTAGATAGTGAGCTTGAGAAAGGACATAGGCTACTGTTAACTCGGGTGCAGGATTTCCTTCGGGGCATTGGTGGAACAGGGAATAGAGTAGAAGTAACAGTTTTTACTTTAAGACTT
Source organism: Helicoverpa zea x Helicoverpa armigera (assembly GCA_033682625.1). NCBI lineage: Eukaryota > Metazoa > Arthropoda > Insecta > Lepidoptera > Noctuidae > Helicoverpa > Helicoverpa zea x Helicoverpa armigera. Next base: position 5,278,161 of record JAWIIS010000053.1, on the reverse strand, counting down.
GTTTTAGAAGACGACATTTTTGCCAAATTCAATTCATCATCATCATCATCCTCCTGCCCTTATCCCAATTTTATTTGGGGTCGGCGCAGCCAGTTTTCTTCTTCCATATTCTTCTATCTACCGTCGTCTCACAAGTAAAATTCTTTCTTACCATATCTACTTTCACACAAATTCAATTATGTATTGCCAATAAAATTCAGCGTTAAAAGACTGTATTTAAGTTTACCAAGAGGCTGCAACTTCAAGCACAGTAAATGCACTTCTTTTCCGAACTTAGCTTCTAAGACCTGGTACCCATAAGCGCTGCAGACAGTATGATGCTGATTCGTGATGTCCACGCCAGTCACACTGATCAGTAGACACGCACATACCACCAGGATTGAGGACATGGCACAATTTGGAATTTCATTTCATCAGGCCATATTTTCTAAAATGTTTGCTGTGTGACATGTCAGAATGACAGGGTTTTTTAAGTTTTCTGCTTGACGTTTTGGGGGTTTTCTGATTGAAGAGTTTTAGGTTGTATTGTATGTAAGTAAAGAGTTGTTATTCTGGTTCTCTTTACATTATTAAAGGTTAAGGAGGATGGAGATGATTTATTTTACGCTCAAAAGGTGAAAGGCGGCTTTAGTTCAGGGAATGAAAGAGTAGTTATTGATAAAGACATTATTTTGGGTTCGAGCCATATGGAAATCTTGCTCAACATGACATCAAGCAGAATACATGACTCATGATGGTAAGATTCTGCTGGATTCCTACCTAGCCGGACGTTCAGTAGACATATATACTTTTGGCCCCAAAATAAGGCCTTAAGGGGTCCTCCTATGGTTCCCAGGGCCAAAGCTATAGGTCCCAATGCTAAGATCTTTCTAAAACCGACCATTAGTGCCTAATGACCTAAATGAGTCGCTACATTGCATTCAAATGCTATTTTCATGGCGGCAGTCGTATAATTTGAATAATAATTAAATTCTGTTTAAATAAACGTGTGTTCCTTGTTAGTGTATGATATGTGAGTTTGTCTGTTGCAAATAAAATTATTTAAAAATATCTACAGTTTACTTGAGGATAAATGGGTTTTTAATTGAAAATCCAATGCTGCAATCAAAATATTTGGCAGATATTTAAAACTTAAAAATAAAATTGCCGGGGCGAAACTTGGATAAGTTGATGGTAGGAGAATCTAGTACGTAAAATATAAAAAGAACTATAATAAACTTATCAGTTTCTCTATTGATCAATTGTCTTATTATGTATGTTAATACAATAACTTACTAAAAATGACACACTGACACACATTTTAAAAGCAATTGAAACGAAGACGCTTGTCATTATTGCGAGTTTATTATAAAAGCGTGCTAATTTTATTTACACAGATAAATTATGTAACAAAAAATATATAATTTTATACATAATTTAGTACTATTGATAATGTTATTTAGACTTGAATTTATTAGATATTTTTCGTAACTTTTTTTTTTGTATGTTCACCGATTACTCGAAGACGCCTGGACCGATTCGCATTTATTTTTCAATTTTTCTTTTATAGTTTAACAGACGACAAAATCTAACACCTAACCGGGTCAAAAGCCTAGTTGTCCGGTTCTCAAGTGTGAGCAAACTATATATAAATTAATTAGCTCACGTGAAGCTTGCTAACAGCTTACTCCGAAGCTATGTCGTGTCTAACATCAGACGGGTAGCTAATGACAAGGAGCTTCGCAGACCTCGGATATAGGTAACGCGTAGATGTAGTGAATATGGATGTGACTGCGTTTAGCTGTACTTACCTAAATAGTCTTTTCTTGTGAGATTTCGCGAGATTTCAATTACATTTCGTGGCAACTGCTCTCTTTTCTATGTATACATCTCTTTTTTATATTTTTTATTCTAACTTTCTACTGGAAGAGTTCTTAAGAAATAAGCAGCATTCGTACTTGATTGTTCTATTTTTCTTCTTGTGTGTAGGTACATAAACCGTTATATCGGGTGTGTCGTTCATAATCACATTAAATGAAATGCGTTAATATACTGGTTAATATATGTCGATTAACACAAAGATAAAAGAAAAATACGTAAAAATAAAAAAATGATTTTTTCAAACAAAGTAAATGGTAAAAAATGTACAAAAATTAGAACACCATATAAAAGTCATTCATTACAAACAACTGAAATTCTCCCTTGAAAACTGACAGCTGTCAACTGATCAAAACATACGATACTCCTAACTTTATCTCTGCTTTACACATGATGTTGTAAATTATAAAAACGAAAAATGACTCCTGTGGTTAAACCACTGAATGGATTAGGTTATTTTTTTTACAATTCGCCATAGAATATCATAAAGTATATGCGATATGATTTAATGTGATTGTGAACGACACACCCGATATAAATAAACTACTCTGCGCTCCTGGACAAAACGGAACTTTACCTAGTCGTTAACTTATACGTAGTCTTCTGGGATACATGACCATCTAACACTGAAATAAATGTAACAAATCGGTAAGTACCTAGTTGCTGAGATTAGCGTAGGTATTCAAGAAGATTCGTCAGTTTTATAATATTATTTTAGATTCTTCTAAGATGCAAATATCAAACTTTATTTCTACATTTTGACTTCTGAAGGGAGATCTTCATCAATCTCCATTACGACCTCTTTTGCAGGTCCTTAGAACAATTAGTGCACATCCAGTCTTACTCTACATCCTTGTCTATCCTAGCTAAGCAATCAACATAAGCTAATACGCTAACTTAGCGGATTCCAGGAACGGAAATACAGGATCTTTTTTTAGAATTGTGACTAAGTTGTAACACCTCGCACTCTTTGTAACGGACTCATTAGAGCTTGTAACTTGGTCTAAGCGTGAGCTTTTAAGCGCCTTCATCACTTTTAAATTAGATTTAAGTAGTTACATGTTTAAGTTAGTGATTTTTGTAGGAACTGTAATTATCTACTTAGCCCTATTCGGTTTATAGGTCTTCGAAGTATGGGTCAAAATAAGGAATCATTTACAAACATTTTGAAAATAATATCTGCAAAATGTTGCGTGATCCAAAAAATAAGGACTTTTTTTATATAAAAAATAAATAAAAGCATCGTAGCTATCTTATCTAAGTACAAACTTAATCATCACATCATCAAATTCCTTCAAGATTATTTACATAACGTCAATATGGAAGTGTCTATCTTTAATTTTTTTTTATAGAATCATTGAAAAGATGGGACTCTAGATTTTGTCACAATTTATTATTACTGGTATTGTACAAATATGGCCGATTTTGCTTATTAAACGGACGTTTTAAAAATCGCATATAATTTATTACGTGCGTTTAATCTCCAAAGTTATCGAGTGAGCTCCCATTAATCATATTGTTATAAATTATTATATTAACAAACATAAGTTAAGGTGAAAGTTTAACAAGGTTTATGTAGGTAACGATTACGGTATAATTTTATTAAAAGAATGCTTTTACTTTCTATGATAAATATTTTATAGACATCGACCTATATAAAAAGTAAGTATATATTTGTAGGTAAGGTATCGTTAAGGCAGCAAGTGCAAACTATAATATTATTTTAAAACACTCTTGTTATTTTCTTACTTCTTTGTAGAAAGTAAAAGTAATAGGTAGTTTCTTTACAATATGTAAATTGTAAAGTGATTAATAACACGCAGGTCAGGGGTTAAAGAAAGACACACAACATAGATAACACGAAATAAATTCCTAAACTCTCAGATACTCAGATGACATTCGTAGGCGTTCTCACAAAAACTAGTACCACATTTTCATTTATCGGCCACCAATAAATCTATGATAAAAGTACCGTAAAGTACCGTTGGCACTTTGGTACCGCTACAAGGTGCCATCTGTTGTAAGTTATGTGAAATCTGTACTATAATTTATCGGCGCCAAGCATGAATACCGCGGCGCCTGCGATGCGTTTTTGCACGCGATCCAGTCTATTTTTAACTGGCAACACTTAGGAGTATTTAGAAGGAGGTTGTATGTTTGTCTATTTTTATTACGCTGTATGGGGATGTGTGACCCGCGGCGGATAGATTCCATGCGCACTTTGATTTGTGCTACCTCACTTTTGCATTGAAAATATAGAGGCGCCCATAACACCTGAGGCGATAGTAAAGTCTAGTAAGTCGTTCGCATTGAAAATAAACTGACGGAAAGCATTAGCTTTGAACTTTTACTTGCCAACTTTTTGCTAAATGCAACTGAATTGGTGTTTTATTTCTGGCTAAGCATGTCCAACAATTAAGTATTTTGTAACTACGTTACGTTCCTACAGTTTGACTGACAAGCAGTATAAAATGTGCTTCGCGGGCGATTTTTGTCTGTGTGTTGTTCGAAGTCAACAACACACAACAACAACAATAGACAAAAGTGTTTGTCGTTGTCTGCCATACAAACATTTTGTGTACCACAGACTCTGTCGTACAAAAATAATGTCGCATCTGAAACATGTGCAATTTAGTACCTGTAAGTGCGTAAGTCTGCAACAATTTACCCTCAGAAGCCTTGATATGGTATCATTGTTATTATATCAAAGAATGACAAATTATTATGTATTATGATTACATTTAAAAAGTAAGTTATGAGTATGACTCTCTACGCACCAAGTATTGAAGGTGTGAAACCATCAGATGTTTTGTTTAAAATGTCATAATATTTGTACCATTGTTAATAGGTTTGTAGCTCAATGTAGTAAAAAGTTATATTGTTGATCATGTGACAGTTACACTTACCTTTATATTATAAAGAAGAAAGATTTGTAGGTAAACTCAAAAACTATTGGTATGGTACATGGATCGATTTGGATTTTTTGTTCACTGTTGGGAAGCTACACTATCCCTAAGTGACACGGGCTATATTAAATAAGGGTCCAGGAAGATTTTGTATTTGTATGTACTTTCTAAGTGGGTGCGTAGGTATATTTGGACACCTATGACTGATTAAAGGCGAAGGAAAGCTTAAAAGCTTGGAATAACCAACCTGCATTGAGCAAGCGTGGTGATTACCATTCAATACTTTTCGGAGTGACAAGAGGCCTGTGCCCAGCAGTGGGACGATAAAAAGGCTGATGTTGAGGGAAAGAATCCCCTGGGACGCGGGCTAAACCCGCTAAAAAAAAGTGCTATTAAGGCGAGGAATTGGTCAACAATAATTCCATAACCGGCACGCGCATCTAAGGCGCCAAAAGGGGTCGGAGCGTCTGAGCGGGGCGAGGATAACAATACGCGCGCTAGCTTATAACTAAAAGTCTTAAGCGGCAAAATGGTTTTGTAATTCTAATATTTAGAAATGATAATTGAATAAAAATTCCTTCAACAATTTTAAAGAGTATGTATATACTCAACTACTAAAAAAGTTAAGAGGCTTAAATCGGTCCCGTTTGCCCATAATATGTGAATCTCTTTTTAAAAAGAGGTATGTTTGATATATTTTTCTCTGTTATAAAAGTTACCTAATCATGTTTTCACTTCTAACAAAATAAGGTTTATATCATGAACTTTCAGGTAACCAAGTTGTATTTTGATCCGTTTTGTATTTACTGAGAAAAATTGTGATCCTTGGCGCCAAAAATTCCAATTCGTCCTCTTAAATACACGTGTAAATAGGTACCTAGGTATTTGAAGCGTGGTTGTGCTACGAATTAGGGCTATCAACTCCAAAAAACTAAAACAAATTCGGTACCATATTTTTATCCGGAGTTGAACCTAGGACAAATACGCACGGCACGGCCACTCGATTATCCCCTGAGCGGTAGACCAATTATTATTGTAGGGCTAAAGGTATTGTTGAAATGAATATTTAGTATGAAATTTTTATATAGAAACAAAATGTTACATGAAAGCTCACTCATAATAAAACAGTAGTTACCTAAAAGGACAGTTTACCTACGTCTTGTTCATATAGCTTTGACTAGTAACTTTTACCTAATCAGTTCATTTTTTCAAGTCTTTAGTTATTATAAGCACTCGTAGTGTGTTGACTGCCGGCTGTGCCATCCTTAAAAAAATTAAATGTGAAACGTACAAAAGATACAAACCTTTGAGGCAAAGCAAAGCATAAACAAAAAAAAAAACTTAGCGCCAAAAATGAAAATTCCATTTTCAATTTTCTTTTATTCTCCGGCCGTAACTTATTTTTTTGCGTCGATTTTCCATCGGTGTTCGCGTATCACCTTAAATTTTATAGGCTTGGAATAGCGTCTACTTGAGATTACAGTTTTAAACAAATACTTGCGTCGCTATGGCGGGAAGGCTGTGGCCGGCATTCCACTTCAGTGGCGGGTCGCGAGCGGTAGCCCGCGCTTTTTTTTATCTGTGCATTTTCGTAAGACATAGTGCCGAGTTGAGAAAAAAGTAAAAATGTTAAAATATACGATGAAGAAATATTGTGCGGAAGGGAGTAAATTCAACCAAATTATTGTCGCTAGTTTGAGTGAGTACTTTTTTGTTTTTAATAACACTTATACTTAGTTTTAGGAAAATTGTAGGTATTAGTTCCATTTTCCGTATACTATTTTTATTGCCACATATACAATAAAGTATAGGTATACCGGAAGGGAAATAGCTTAGCGAAAGGGAAATACTTATTATTATATTTATGCACACAATCAGATAACTAAAAAAATATTAGGAATTTATTATAGACTTTAAAAACTGGTGATCACGCCGGTCATCTGAAAATCTCGTATTACGTATAGGGAAATCTCCTATTACATTAGCTCTTATAAAACACAAAAGATTATGCTACACAAACGGACAAACGGGCATTGCGTATAATGTTTGGTAAATACGAAACCAATTGGAAAGGTTTTTCGATAACTCTCGATTAATTGTTGATATTTTCACGACCACCTGTGATCGGTGGAAAACTACTGAAATATGTGTAAAATTATCAGAAGATCTTGGAAATTGTAAACTATGTTCGCTCATTCATACGAATAGTTAATGCGATAAGCTACAAGTTCGTCTCTATTTCAATATCTAGATGGCACACACAGTTATTGTTGATTTAAAATAGTAGCGCTGCGTTTTGCAGGTTCGATCCTGGACTAAATTCGAGATATTTTTTACTTAATTTGAACATACTTTAACAATATTGTATAAGTGGTGACTTAAGTTAAAAAAACTTAATGTTAAAAAAAAACTGTGGGCGAAATAAAAACGATGTGCTTTGAAGTTTTCTTCTTAGGAATTGCATATATGGGTTATATGGTTTTAATTTAAACTCGGTACTTACCTCCATGCATTGTCGGAATAGGATTGTGTCGACCACAGACGACCGGTCACATGGACGGACATCCTTTCGGAGTAGCTACGGATCGCTTAGAAGAAACTATTTTCAATTATTTCGGCTGCCTAAGAAAAACTCGTAAACCCGTTAATCGGATTCAGTTAATCAGCACCATAAACTACTGCTAGCTATTAAAGTAGTTAACCACGTAATCGGTATTAATGAAAATGTTATTACATAACCATTCATTGGATTTAAGACGGAAAATTAGGCGAGGATTTTTTGAAAATCTAATCCCAATCATAAGAAATAAGAGTAGCACGAGTGTTTGTGATCATATTTAGGCAAGTTGAATGGGTCTTAGCTGTCATTTGTACGTTTTAGGATGTCGTTAAGGGTAGTCAGAAATAAGAAAACTCACAATTCAATTGTTTTATTATTATTTTTTTTCGATGCCTAGGTACCTTTATAAGCCAATAAAGCGAAGTAGGTAGGTATAATTTTTGAATCGAAAAAAATCTAATGAGCCCAAACACGTGTTAGTTGCTGCATACCTACCGATGTAGAATTCTCTTGATTTTTTGGTTACAAACATTGAGTTTTCATCCAATACTTGAGTAAAATTTTTGAATTACTCTCGATTGGCTTCGACAATGTGACCTAACTGCAAGCATCCTCTTTCATACACTTAAATAAATAATTTTCTAACGACTTTTTCTATTATTTGTCTATCTGTGGATTTGCTTACTAAAGATAGCAATTTGACATTGCTTGTATGGGGCTAATGTCAACATTTCCCAATAAGCAGACCAACAGTTCGAAGTCAAATGTTTTTATTTCAAACTAGCCGTTTTCCCGCGGGTTCACTTGCGTCCCGTGGGAGCTACTGCCCGCGCCGGGATAAAATATAGCCTATGTTACTCGCAGATAAATATAGCTTTCTTATGGTGAAAGAATATTTTAAATAGGGCCAGTAGTTTTTGAGTTTATCCATTACAACCAAACAAACAAACAAAGTTCTCCTCTTTATAATGTTAGTATAGACAGGCCTTTGCAGGCTCCTATGAATCACACACTAGTTGCACGGTTCCAAAAATTGGTCTTATGGAGAAGAGCCAGTAAGAAACTCCATAGACACTCTTTTAAAAAAGTAATATGAGTACAAACATTCTATTACATAACAAAAGTTAATACATCGAGACCTAGATGCGAGTTAAATGGTCACATGACAATGGGATCATTTTAAATGCTGATAAATCTAAACTTCTTGTCATCATCATACACACCTGTCCAGTGTCCATTCCTACTCCTTCACTGAGAACTAACGAATGTTCATGCCTTCATAATCATTTGATAAACTGTAACTGCAAACTTATTGATGCTGTTAATTCTGTTACGTTTATCTGTTAAGTTTTATAATTTAAGTTACAATGAGCCTATCAATTTTGTAAGATGTCTATATTTATCCTAGTTGAATCAATAATAAGTAATGCGCTTATCATCTACGGCCTAACATTTAAAACTTACGTTACATTAATAAATTAGACCCTTTAAAATTAATTTAAAAAAATATCTCTACATAATGACTGGGTGAGTTATACTGTCAGCAGTCATTTACAATTTATGTATGTAAAGCGTCTAACCGCCTACAGTCAGACCGCTAAACGCTTTTATTTAATTGTTTGTACACGTGCTAAAATAAATAAATAACTGATAGATAGAATACTCGGAACTGCCGCTAATCTCCAAGTATCTTTGAAAAATCCAGTCAAAGACAAAACCAAAAAAAAACAGTCCAGACAAAGAAAAAAAACTTCCCAATTGAGAACCTCCTCCTTTTTGAGAAATAGGTAGAAAAGAAAGCACGCTCCTATTTTTTGATCCATACTTCGAGGGACACCCTGTAGAATATATTTTTAATTTATAAAATAACATTTAAAACATTGTTATCATGAATATGTGATATTTTGAAATCAATTGACTTGCTACAAAACGTTACAATACGAATAAACTTATATCATTGAATGTACGGTTATGTAAATTATCATTGAATTGAACATTTTAAACTTTAATACATTGTGTTTGGTTTGTGAAACAATTCTTCACTTACCTCGAAGAAATGTAGCTTTTCGATTAATCATGATCGACATATTTTTTTTTATTCTTTTATTTGTTTAAGGGACATTTATAATCGCATTGCGTATGTCAGTCCCAGATCGACATAATTAATACTAGGTACTAGCTTTATACCCGCTTCCTAAGGGAACTACTTCCCCCTCACGGGTAAAATGTAGTCTATGTTCTATTTCTCTGACTCTAGCTAGGTTATCTGTGTACCAAATTTCATTTAAATCAATTAGTTTTGGGCTGAAAGCGCGACGAAAAACCGAAGAGTTACTTTCACGTATTTAATAATATTAGTAAAGATTTAGTACTTGTGGTACTTGAGGTATTTTCTTGGTGTTATCCTTAATCTAAAATAACTGTGAATTATCAAATCTCTGTAGAAAATAATTTATTTTATTTTATTGGCATATCTATACTTCATATTATAAAGCTGAAGACTTGGTTTGCTTGAACGAGCTAATCTTAGGAACCGATTTGGAAAATTATTTCAGTCTTATATATAGCCCATTTATCGAGGAAGGCTATAGGCTACTTTTTATCCAGGTTCGTGCAGAGGTCCCCACGGGATGCGGGTGAAACCGCTGGCAAAAGCTTGTAAATAAATATACAGATAGGAAACTTTCTTATTTTCCTGGAACAGTTGTAGATAGCAGGAAGCCGCTTAGATTGCAGTGTGCATGCGACTGCATAGTTATTATAAACGCATTATGTCACACCTGATAATTAGTGGCAGATATTTTTAGCACTACGGTAAATCGTTTTTTTTTTCATCCAAGAAACATAGGCATGGTTTTACGAAGAAAAGTTATGTTTTTTGAGAATCAGTACCTACCTTAAAATGATTTTTAGAGATGATAGACATTTAATTTTTAGATGCTTTCGATTCGAGCCCTAATTAGAGTTGAAATTAGACTTTTAAAAGAATATAATTAGACCTAAAAAATAAAAAAGTACGTGTGACTTGATGACACCTTCATAATAAGAAAAAAAAAAATTTCTCAGAATAGGATAGGTACTTACCTAGGTTTAGGTTTATTGATTGTTTGAACAAATGTTTCAAAGCCGTTATATGTATAACTTAAAGAGTAAGGTATATAGATACAAATTAATTATCATTAATCTGAAGTTATTCCTTATTTGTTAGGTGTACATTAATTACATACAATAGGAGTTAAGTATGTTACGAGCAGGACACAGAAACGATGCACTGCAAAATTCGTATAATTTATTAGCATATTCAGTATTCACCAACGGTAAAAAATCAGCCTTTCTACCACCTCGAGGCCTTTTCGTATTTAAAACGAAAATACAAAATTGATAGCAAAGTTTATGAGTATTTCCAAAAACTTTTTGGTAGGCGCTCAAATTTCGATTTTTTTTCCTTATCTTCGAGGAAAACCACATATTTTTCGCTTTTCCAAGATTCTATGATTTCAATATATTTATTTATCAAATTTTACTAATAATGCTTGGGTAAGTATTTATTCATTTATATTATGTAATACCGTAAAGTTTACGTTTATATTCGTGCCAAGCTCCCCGTTAAGATAAAACTTACTAGCCCATATATGTATTTTGAAAACAATAGGCTCATTTCCAATGAGTTTGTAGGGCACAATAGTAAATATCTGGGACATGTCATTATACAATATGAACCCAATTATTAGCAGTGTTTGCACAAGTGTTTGTCGGTATAACTGAGAATAAGTATTTCGCTTCTTAGTCCAAACGGGAAGGTAGATGATATAAGGATTCCGCGTGGGTAGGTACAGTTACCGGCACGGATGTCGGGCTCTCGGCGGAAGAGTGGGGATCGCTTTGCGCACCCGTACGCATAAGGCAATAAGGCAGTAAATCGCTTGTGCGCAGGTGAAGGTCAGGGCTCAACATCCGTGCCGGTAACTGTACTTTTTGTATGTTGCATGCAATCGTCAAATGTTGTGGCAATACAGAATCATTAATTTCCAAGTAATAATAGAGCGACTAAATAAGTAATCAATTACCTACATCCAGAAACGCCTGCAAACGCCCTAAAGCTATACCTTAACATTATTACTAACACCCTGTAAATACCTCAACGAGCAAATATTTTGAGTTTGAACACGTTGATGTCTTTATTATATCACCAAAGATCTACTGTAATCTGGGAAAAAATACTCAAGCGCAGGACTTGTTATTGGTAGGAATTTTAACTATGTTGCCATGTTGTTATCTGGGAAATGTACTCAGCAATTTCTTGCAGATTCTATTTTGAAAGAAGCAGTTAAGTTATAATATCTATTATGCATTACTTATTCCTGATCTCCGGATTCGGATTGCCGTCTCATCGGGCTCTGAGAGTGAAGGAATAGTAAGTACACATGTGTCTGCGTAAATGCTAGTGCACTAATATGTCCTGTGCAGTTGGCTTATCTCCTAACATGAGAACAGCCACCGTAGCCGATGATCAGTTAGGAGGACAGCTAGATTTTATTATTATGTATATATAAGTCAGAACATATAGCAACCATTATGCATCCAAAGAGTATGCACGAAATGAGTTCACCTTTAAAGAGAATTGGATAGTTTACGTTATCATTGTACGCACTGGTACGCGTTCTAAGAACGAAACAATACATTCAATGAGGTCTCTTCCGCCTGTAATTGTCACCTCGCCGTATTTCATATCATAAGATTAAAAGATGTTACCATTCATACTTACCTTTTATAACCATCCTCTTCAATCAATCAAATGCGGACCGATCGTATTTTTGGACTTAAGAGATGATGAAATTGCCTAAAAAAGTATAGATAAAATCTGTGTATACGCAAGTTGAGAGAATTTCCAAAAATCATTGTCAGGTAGTCATGGTGGCCTAGTGGGTAAAGCACCAACCTCTCATGTATGAGAGTGTGGGTTCGATTAAAGGTCAGGCAAGTACCAATACTATCAATGCAACTCTTCTATGTTTGTATCTTTCTAAATATATCTTAGACACCAATGGCTGATAAAAAGGTGAAGGAAAACATCTCGAGGAAACCTGGACTATACCTCTATAGTCTGAAATCACCAACCCGCATTGAGCAAGCGTGGTCATTAACGCTCAATCCTTCTCCGTGTGAGAGCAGGTCTGTGCCAAGCAGTGGGACGATAAAAAGGTTGTATCACGAACACAACACTGTCATAAACTGAACTTCGTGGTTAATCCTTTCTTTAACTATCGCTTGGGAAAGGGGATGAGTTAACTTATTATGTCATAGTTATTATTAACGACATATTGAATGCGGTAATTTGTAGTTAATAGCAAAAGCTATGAGTTATCAGAGCTTTGGCTCGTGGCAAGAGTAATCGTTAATGAATTGTGTACCTACATACGAGTATTTCATAAGGTTGTTTACTGACCTCTATATTGTTTCTTTTTCATGTTGCAGTCTGGCTCCGGTTAGTATCTAAGTAGATAAAACTTTAGACAATAAAAACTTTCATCATGTAACTGTAAGTATATCGGGTGCGTCGTACCTAATCACATTTAAAATTATGAAAACGAAAAATGACTCCTGTGGCTAAAACACTGAATGGATTAGATTTTTTTTTTACAATTCGCCATAGAATATCATAAAGTACCTATACGTGATAAGATTTAAGAATACCTTCATAATAAATGTAACTACGTTATAAAAATATGTATATCACATAATAAATCATATGAAGTGATTAATTGAAAATTATGTTTATTGTTCAAATTAAATTATTTCATATGATTTATTATGTAGTTATCTACATAATATGACTTATGTAGATATCTAAATTATGTAGTAGGGTAAACTGGGTACGGTTGTGCCAGGGTACGGTAGTGACAGTCGCAGTTGTAACGAAACTATACGTAAAACGGGGGAGGTTGTGAGGGAGAAAGACGTGGCTCACAAGCCTAAACACGTTCCCCAGTATTGCGTTAGCCGGCGCACGACGTTGACGTAAGCAGGAGCCCACATTGCTTCGCCAGAGAGTTCGCACCTCTCATCCCGGCCGCCGCGCTGGACCAGGTAGACACCATGGGCGCCGGGTGTCGCGAGATGACTCCCGGCCACCGTAGGCGTGGGTCTGTGGGCGGTGAGTTCGGGTGGCTCATCGTCCCTCTGTCTTTCTAGACGACAGACCCGTGTCGACGGCGCGCGTTGTTCCACGCGCTCCTCAAAGAGATGTCAGCAACCCCAGCGGGGCCCAGCAGGGCCAAGGCCTGCCGGGGCTGCGGGTTGTTCGAAAGAGATACCGCGGCCCTGGTACATAAAAGGCCTATGACGGAACACGACGATTTTAGTCAGTAAGAGTCTGACACTCCCTCACCGCTGCTAACCCACAGCGGGAGGGGTCATTTGATGATTTTACGTCGATAAAAAAAAAAAAAAAAAAAAAAAAAAAAAGCCCACATTGCTTTTCAACAATCAAAAGTAAGTATTTTTGTTCGATTTCGTTTCCTAATTACTGTTATTTTTATACAGATAGATTATCTTGTTATTTTTTTCTTTAAAAGTTGAATATTAATATTTAATTACAAGTGATTTCTTTTTACGTAAAGTATTTGGCAAAATCATGGCGATTTTTTGTTTTCAAAATGATGCGTTGGGTACGGTTGTGACGAATATCTTTACATATAATAAATCTCATATTATTGTTTTTTGCTTTTAGATGTCCAGGATACGTTTGCGGAAGACCGAAAGAGCGCAGTGTGATATCAAAAAATAAAAAGATGCCGATGAAGAAGTGAAACAAGGGATTTCGTACGTGTAGCTCAAGCTACAAGCCTTTCTACAGCTACAAGTTTGAACAGAGCATTAATGTTGTTTTGTTGATTGTTAAAACTATGTTTGTAAGCTTATTATGTTAAACATTTCTACAATAAAAGATATTATAGACCATTTTGATATATGTTTATGCATGTCACAACCGCCCTTGGTATGTGGCCGGTTGTGACACTTTCCCATTTTTTTTTAAATTGATCTTATGAGTAATACATTGTATTAAGGAACAATATATGAGTGTTTTTACGTACACAAATGTACAAATTGCGATACAAGTTCCTTTTCTGCGAGCTAATTAGTCAAATATCAAAATTATTGGTGATCAAACGAAAATTGGCACAACTGTACCCAGTCTACCCTACATAATAAATCATTTCATATGATTTACATAATTTTCCACGTGGACCTGACTTCCGGTTCCCTTATGCTGTCATCAAGACACTATTCAAATAGTAGTCACCGGCATTGTTCAATATGAGCAATTTTTGCTATTAAAATTATTGGTAATTGAAATAAGAAAGCCAGATATTTACTTAGAACCTACGATGAACAGGTCTGGAATCAATTGCATTATAATTTTCAATTTTCGTTTATTCATTGTATAAAACATGTTATTTACATTTTTAAACATTAAATATAAAAAATATATATAAATATAAAAAATAGGTAGCGACCCATATTGCGCAGAGTCATTATTCAATCATTGTTATAGCGTTAAAATCAACATCATCAAAAAGTTATGAATACTTATAAATAAGTAAAATCACAGTTAAGTCAATATAGCAAAACAATGTCTTCATTAGTCCCAGACTCATTGATTTATCGATACATGTGTTGCTATTCAAATATTTAGCTTCAATGAAAAAGTAAAAAGCGTGTAAAATTATACATAGGAGGTTACTTTATTTTTAACATCTTGAAGATTTTCTTTTAGCTTACTCTATCTGTTTTCCTGCGGTTTCACCCGCGTCCCGAGGGGATTACTCCCCGTACGCTGATAACATACCCAATAAGTAGCCTATGTTACTCGGAAATAGTGTAGAGCTATCCAACAGTGAAAGGTTTTTAAAGCGGTTCAGTAGTTTAGGGTAGTTGATTTTGCTAGAGAGAGAATTTAGCCCCATAAAGTAATATCAAATTCCTATCTTATGTAAGCATATCCACAGGTAAATAGATAATTGGGAACGGGCGTAATGTACGTAGATAGGCGACTAGTAACAATATGCTCTATAATTAAAGCTAGGATAAATTATAAATAGTAATACTTACGCGTGTGTGTAGAACTCGTGTATGATCTCATAAGTATGATATAGCAAATGAATAGCAATCTAGAATTGTCGAGACTGCTGGGCGACTGAAGCGAGTCAACAAGCCAATGTATTGGCGACCCTACCCAATTGATCCGGGACAATTAATGATCCTGCCTGAACTTGCGGCCCTCAATCGTACCTATAGCTTCAGGAATTCCTTGAAGCTTTTTGTAAACAACCATGGTAATTGTGTACATCTAGATTTATTTTAGACCGTAACTCTAGTTCAAACTTTTGAGCGTACATTTTAGGTGCCCCAAGAGCTTAAAGATGATGATGATCTTTCAAAATAGACTAAAGCAAGATTTCTTAAAAACACACTTCGTCACATAATATCTAATGCATTTGGTTTGGGTTAATAAAAAAAATCGTCACCGAAAAAAGCTCACTCTGCCAAAATTTAGTTTGTGACAGGAAAGTTGCTCCATAATTGACGTGATGCGTGAAATACTGAAGGATGTTTTCGTGGAAATATTTGCGGTTTTCGAGGAAAACTCTCGATAGGCAAGTAGGGACGCAATTGTAAACACTTCTTATGGTCGTTTGATGTTGTTTACGGAAAAAGTGACAGAAGAAATTAATAGTGTTTGCGGAATTAATAGATTCCGAAAAATAATACCGACAGAGCGTTTTTGCTTCAGCGCTTGGATATCCGGAAAATACCTTAATTTCACAGGGTACCTACACCCAGATCTAGGGTACCCAAGAAATTGGCCCCTGTTCAACACACCTTCCTCTTCCGCCAGTCACTAACAGGGTCAGGCAGCTACTTAACATACATAACCCCATGATGATCTGGCAGCGAGTCAATTGCACGTGCGCTGATCACCCATCCATTTGATAGGTCACACATGTACGCTAACTAATTAGACACTGATTAGTACGACAAAGATTGTTTTGTTTGTAATCTGAACAATTGAGAATGTACGGAAAAATTATGAGTTATGATCGGCGAGGTTTATTAAACTGTTTTTTGTTTGTCATGTTTTCGTAATGCAGACGAAACTGATTTTAATTGACCTCATATTTGAGGTACTTTTGGTCTCGTTTAAATTGTTTATGCGTGAGGGTACAACGCAGTTTGTTTCGGTCTCCATTTGTAATGATAAATGATTAACGTCTTCTTTTATTTTGAGCGCAAAGACGCAGTTGTTCTTTGTACCTATAGACGAAATTCCCCCTGAAAACAAAAGTAGTATTTGTCCTTTTATAGTTACGTTTTTGTGCAAAAATTGTACTAAAGTTTTTCCACACTTTCTTCTTGCAGTGGTACTCCCAGTATTTTCATACGGCACGGCGATAGGCTGGATCTCTCCCATGGGCCCCCGACTGATGTCTGAAGAGACCCCGGCCGCGGCTCCCGTGCATCCTGACACCATATCCTGGATGGCGTCAGTTGTGTATCTGGTGGGAACTCCCACTGTGTTCTTGTTTGGGTACATCGTGGATAACTTTGGGAGAAAAAAGGCTTTGATGGTCACGTCGTTTTCTATGGCTGTAAGTAATTAAGTTTGCTATAAAAATAAATTAATTATGTTTGCCTGACCTGTGTAAAGATGAGAATCGCGAGTAGATTCTGGATCTAGGTTTTTAATATAACTACCGGAGGCATAAAATGATCAAACATACCATCATAATTTTCCTTATATTCTTTTTGACACCATTCCCAAATCTAAAACATAATGTACGCTTTCAGGCATGTTGGGGCTTAAAGCTGTACTCAACAGAAACATGGGCCCTCATAACTGCCAGAGCAATCGTTGGTCTCGGCGTCAGTGGCTCCTACGTGGTCACGCCTCTATACATCAAGGAGATCAGCGAAGACTCCATTAGAGGAACTCTTGGCAGCTTGGTGGTACTGTCGCAGAACTTGGGCAATCTGTTCGCGTATGTCATGGGGGAGTATTTGAGCTACCATGCGATGCTGTGGGTCTGTCTCATCGTGCCGTTGTTGCATCTGGTCCTGTTTACCGCGATGCCGGAGACGCCTTCGTATTTGCTGAAGTGTGGGAAGGTTGAGGTGAGATTTTTTTTAATTTGCCTAATTTACAAGTTTTTTAAAGACAAATAAGTTGAGTTAGTAAATATGGCCAATTAAAGTTAAAAAAGCCAATAATGTACCTACATAGTTTCGAAGAGAACCTAAATACAATTTTCAACTCAGTAGGTCGTTTGACGTTTTACATTTGCCCATCATACGGGTAACTGGAGAAAGCCTAACAACCAGGAGGATAGGAGTGATCTTTAATACCCAGGAATTAAAAAAATACCTAAACCTATATGTCCTATGGGACTTAGGTACCTGTTAGGATTTGTAGGATCCTTTATTTAAAAAATTCAATACCACTGCTTCCTACTATTATCTAATTATCATCCAGGCATTATTTTACCCAGTAATTGCAAGTCCCCCACCGTTTGTCCAGGAAGCCCGTGACGCACTAGCCTGGCTGCGGTGTCGCGAGTCCTCGGAGCCGGCCGTGGACACCGAACTGCAGAACTTATTGCTCGAGCTCGAGCAGAGCAAGTCGGGCAAGCTCATCGATGCGCTCAAGACGCTTGGTGAGTAACTATGATCCACAATATTATTTGTAAACTAGCAACCCGCTCCGGCTTCACACGGGATAACAGTATTTCCCCACTATTCAATGTATGTTATTACCTATACATATATATAAACCTTGCACTTTAATCACTATATATAATTTAAAAAAATGGCATGAAAATCGGTTGCGTAGTTTTGAAGATATAAGCGTAGGTACAACAGGATAACGGGACAGAAAAAGCGACTTTGTTCCATACCATGTAGTGTTGAGAGATAGTTTAATGGTTTAGTACGCCTTTTTAGTGCGGAAGGAAGCTACGGGAAAATGAAACCAGATTGATAAGTATTTTTACTCATGAAGTTAAAAAAGTAATTTAAAACGTATCCCGATCCGGAGCATTCTTTTTGTCCTGACTTGCGTCGTAACGTCGTAGACGATTTTTATAGTGATCATGGGTCATTTGGATGTCCGGTGTTGCTGGTAGTGCCTCTTGTTAAGCCCTCCAACTAAGTAACTAAGCTAAATAATGATTGTATCTGGAATGTGTTCACTTCATCACCGCAATGTGTAAGTAAGAATCGAACCCATTCTCAATCGCGACGCAAACACCTGAGCCATTGGTTTGTTAAGTGCTATTAACAATTTAAGTACAGTAGCCACAACAGCTAACTAGCCATCTCTTCCCGTTAAACCTATAGGGCCAAGAATCTCCGCTACTCAATGACCCAGCAACAGCCAGCTAGAGCCATTAATTGTGTGTTCAGACGAGCGTCTAACAATAAGCAAACGTCTGGTCACCGGTAACGGGACGAGGACAAATAGACAAACATTGTTTGTGCACGCTAATGCTCTCGACGTGTTTGACTAACTTATAATATAGGTTTTTGGGTTAGAACCGACCTTTTTTGAGTTATATGGGCAATGGAACCTGTTTGGTTTTAACACTTGCACTGTGAGCTTAGAAAGTGTCCATTTTAGGGAGTGTGAGGACCAAAATATTATCCTTAAGTTCGTATTTTTTTGCCAGTCAAATAGTAATACTTATTGAAATCTCAAATCGTTTAAAATTCTTCACTTTATTGTCCTGTGGTTAATACATAATTAATAAGAATTATTTAACATACTTAACGGATCACTGTCGATAAAAACCGATATCGAGTCATTAAACCTGTTTTGACATTTACATAAAGTTTGGTTTTAACAGATGTCTTTATACCAGCCTACTAAAAATACAAGCAGAGCCTCGTCACAGAGCTAGTAGGTATATAGCGACTTGCATTATCTACATTCCCAGGGCTTTTAACACGCAGCCGTTAGACGAAGCTTCCGGAGTATTCCGGACTGAACGTTTGTTCAATGTTGGCTTTGGTAGCGGTCACAATGTTTGTGTGCTCATATTTGTGTATGTAGGTAGCTACATTTTCTCATAAACCAGTGTCCAAATGAGAGATGGATATGAAAAAAAAAATTAGTAATACTGAATGCAAATAAACAACAATTCAAACAATTTATGTACAACAGATTTTTCTCATTCATAAAATTTTGTTATACAAATCTGATAAAAAATAATCATACAATTCATTTACAAACGAAATCCCCGACTTCTTAAGCTGTGATTGTGAAGACACAAATTTCATACTCTATCTAACGGCCGTTCCCAATATGGTGTCTATCTGACGATTTGCTTAGCTGATAATAGAGGGAGTACATGAAAGTGTAGGTACTTAAAGAAATACATACGTCAGTTCATAGAGTAGATTAGGAAATACGTAGGGGAGTCATGTTGTGAGGAAGGTGATGAGTATGAACGTGGACGGATATAGTGGAAGAGGAAGACCAAAGAAACGATGGATGGATTGTGTGAAAGTAGATATGGTAAGAAAGAATGTTACTTGTGAGATGACGGCAGATAGAAGAGTATGGAAGAAGAAAACATGCTGCGCCGACCCCAAATAAAATTGGGATAAGGGCAGGAGGATGATGATGATGTAGGGGAGATCATAGTGATCATAAGGAAATACATTGGCAATTCTTGCCGGTTCTCCATACTCACTTTTTGGAACCGCGCAACTAGCTTGACCTTTCTTAAGCACCTAATAGGTCTATATTTAATAAAAAACCTTTGACTTTATTTCTCCCACAGTTACCGACCGCAGCACATTCCGTGCTTTCCGCATCGTGCTCATCATCACGGTCGCACGCGAACTCTGCGGCTGCCTCGCCGTGCTACACTTCGCGTCCCTAATCTTCAGCAAGGCCAGTGCTGGCGACTGTCTGCTCACTGCCAACCAGCAGGCTGCCGTGTTAGGGCTTGTCCAGTTTGTGGGGTCCTGCACTGCTTCTAGCTTAGTGGAGAGGACTGGGAGAAAGGTGAGCGGTTAAGTTTTGTTGTGCTTTCCGCATAGTCCTCATCTTCAGCAAGGCCAGTGCTGGCGACTGTCTCCTGACTGCCAACCAGCAGGCTGCCGTGTTAGGGCTTGTCCAGTTTGTGGGGTCCTGTACTGCTTCCAGCTTAGTGGAAAGGACTGGGAGAAAGGTGAGAGTTACGTTTTGTTGTGATTTCCGCTTAGACCTCATCTTCAGCAAGGCCAGTGCTGGAGACTGTCTCCTCACTGCCAACCAGCAGGCTGCCGTGTTGGGGCTGGTCCAGTTTGTAGGGTCCTGCACTGCTTCGAGTTTGGTGGAGAGGACTGGGAGGAAGGTGAGGAGTTAAGATTTGTTGTGCTTTCCGCATAGTCCTCATCTTCAGCAAGGCCAGTGCTGGAGACTGTCTGCTCACTGCCAACCAGCAGGCTGCCGTATTGGGACTGGTGCAGTTTGTAGGATCATGCACCGCTTCGAGTTTGGTGGAAAGGACTTTTAGGTGTTTTTGGAGCTATCAGCCATCTAGTGAATGGTGATTGATTAAAAGGATTGTGTCTGAAATATGCGCTATGATATGACATTCTAAATGATATAGAAGTCAAGCTGTAATGTTCAGCGCTTTGTTGGTGATATTCGGAGCTTATGTTTAGCATTGAATATGTAGATACCTATACTCCAAGAAGGGATGTTTAGTTGGCTTGGCCCTTACAAAAATAAGGATCATATAATTTTGTTTAAAGTGCTACCGAAAGGATGATCGATTTATCTTAAGAGGCCAGGTACTCTTGCTCAAAGTTGATTTAATATTTTAGAAGTTTTACTTTACATATGTACAAATACATAGCATAGGTATTTCAACCTTACATAACCTAAAGATCCTACTAATCTATTATTTCTCCCCCCAGCCACTCCTCGGCACCACCTGCCTAGTATCAGGCATAGCCATGTGTGCTCTCGGCGCGTGGTTCTACGCGCACGTGGGTGCTACCACGGAGACGGCGGGTTGGCTGCCCATCGTGGCTCTCTGCTTGTGCATCTACTGCGACGCCGCCGGGCTGCAACCCGTGCCCTTCGTTATTATGACTGAGATGTTCTCTTTCCAGGTAAGAAGTATTTTCTTTGTTTTGTGGCTTTATAGGGAATCTGTATATGCGGGCTGGCCAAGACCTGAATGGTTTACGCTCATTTAGGAAGACCTACTTTAGGCAGTGGCCGAAAATAGGATGATATGATCTGAGTGGATTTCAGTCTTATAATGAATGAAAACTAATATGGTTCTTTATATGTAGGCCATAAGATAAACTTTTATATGGTGTTTGTAAGTGTGGGAGGTTTCTCCAATATGGTATGGACCAAGGGGTATCGTGTTTCGCAGATAAGTAACTGGATTGAGGAGGACAGATAAACAATCGCTTCATGTAAAATTCTGGAAATCACCCGCAACTTAGGAGACGTTGAAAGAGAGTGACACATGAAAATTACTAATAACTTATCTCATTTTCCAGCTCCGTGGCACAGTTACAGCGATAGTAATCGCCTTCGCATGCGGTCTCATGTCAGTAGAACTGCGAGTGTTCCAACCAATAGCAGCCTCAGTGGGCCTTTACCTCATCTTCTGGCTTTTCGCCGGCGTCTGTCTCGTCAGCACCATATACATCGCCTGCGTTGTCCCAGAAACTAAAATGAGGTCCCTTGACGAAATCTACGCGGAAATCGGAGGCAAGAACACCAAAAAGAGCAAAGAAAAAGACTGCGAAGCTGACGTCACAAAACTGTAGATTATGACGTCACCTGTCATGGCGGATACATTTTGAGGTTAGGAATGTCAAAGTATTGATTGCTCGTTCGTTAGAATGGCTTAACAGTGATATTTTGCACTTAATTGTGTAGTTAGTTGTAGTTTTAGTGTTAGGCGTTTGAATACAAGCTCACTCGGGTTTTTGTATGTCGAGAGCCGATCTCTTTGGTCGCTGGGTTTTTCCTATACTTGGGCTCAATAATCCGGCGGCCAGGCTCACTATCTCAGGACATATCTATTAACCTACTAACGTCTAGTTCGTAAAGACTTGTATTGTAGTTTAGGAAGTAGAATAGTGTAATACAATAATTTATTTGAATATATGAGTGAGCTTGTACAAATACTCAGCTACGCGAAGTAGGTACCTATAGTCTATAGTTTAGCGTTTCTTGGTGTCTTTCCAATTGTCTGTTTTTGAGGCCATAGGCTTTAATGTATAATTATTATTGGCCTAGTTATTTTATTAAGTCGCCAAGTTTAATAGGTTTAAGCTTGTTTCTATGAATTCTTTCAACAGATATAAAGAAAAATAATTTGTAGTATATAATTTATGAGAGTAAATAATGTTCCAATTGAGGCACATTGAGACCTCACAGTTTTATAGGCTTTATTTGACAACAATACTACCTATTTCTATAATGTATTGTTGTAAGTATAGGTATACCTAATTTATCTAAGAAATTAAAGATGCCCAAGGTATAAAGAAGTGGAGAAAAAATTACAATTTTTTTTTAATATTCGGTTCGAGTATGTGTAAATCTCTTATTTGTGCCATTTCTTACAAGTAGATACAGGACGTTCACAATATGAAGATCCTTCATTTGGACTTCCTTAAAATGTACATGCCTATGTGTATCTATATGTAGTAAATTCCTACTTATTTGTATAAAATATCGCCATTTCGTATCTTTGACAATGGAATTTCGAGTTATGTATAATATTTTTGTTACTTACAAATAAATTAGTATTTTATGTAAATAATGTCGTTTCTTTTTGCGGTTAGTTGCCCTACCTGTTTATTTTAGTAACTTTCTTCTGGGATTTTTAAGTTATCTAGGCCATTTGCGTCATAGTAGCTTTCATTATAACTGTTTAATAATTTTAAGGTATTTTAAATACCTTTTTATTAATATAGTGTTCGAATAGAGGATTTTTTGCACCAATGGCCCAATTTTCTTTTATGAAACATTCAAATATCTTTAAAGAAATAGTTTTTGCAAAATTACTTACTAATGACGTAGTTCAGGGTAGTTTGTAAATAAATAAAACAACAAATTCACAAGCAATGGAATGTTTACAATTGCAATGATAAAGTTCTTACAATATCATGTGTAAGTACATATAAGCCTCGCCTGAAAGACAGTCTCACTTTGCCTATTACATACAATCCAATCAACTTTTATATAAATATTATGTACTGTGGATAAACTCTCAAAATTCAAGCTATTGCATTCGTTGAATTCACAACCTTTTTCGTCCTTTATAGGAATAATCATTCAATGTCTTTGCCTGCTCTAGGCCTTATGTCATTCTTATGTCAATGTCAAATATAGTTCTAGAAAGATCGAAGATTTAACAACAGCGCTTTAGTATAAAAACTTTTTGCGTTAATGTTCAATAAAGTTGAAAATTCGAAATATAGTTTCAGTAGCGTTATTTAAGTTATTTTTCAAAGAAAAGTACAAAGCAAGACTACCTTTCTTCAACAGTCCGAAGATAGTTTATACAAGACACTCGATTATTTTGGTTATATATTATATACATAGTACATAATGATTCTGTTCTAACGTATACGACATTGATAAAAAATGGAAGTTATTTCTTTATATATAAAACGACGATCACGATAAGTATAGTTATTATAGAAAATGAGTGTCATTTATATCTGAAATTTGTGCTTTCCCCTATAAATAGATAATACATATATAAATAGATGATACTTTACTGAATCTTTGCTCAACACTATTCTTAGTTATAGAGGTATAAGTCAACATGCGGTTGCTTTAAT
This sequence comes from Helicoverpa zea x Helicoverpa armigera, assembly GCA_033682625.1. NCBI lineage: Eukaryota > Metazoa > Arthropoda > Insecta > Lepidoptera > Noctuidae > Helicoverpa > Helicoverpa zea x Helicoverpa armigera. The sequence continues at coordinate 5,253,972 of JAWIIS010000053.1, read as the reverse complement.
ATTTAAAAAATAAACTTGGAAAATATACTATTGATTAATTATTATTTTCACGGGAAAATTATATGGAGCAGATCACACAAAAAAATATATTGTAGTACCTCTTTTTTACGAATCGGGCAAAGATCCAGCATTATTTAGTACACATTATTCAATAACATATCTTAAGACTTTAACATACAGCTACGGGCCTACGCTATTACAAAATGTATAATACGCATAGTATAAAAGATTATTATGTACTTATGTAACTTTAGTTTCAATGTTCCATTTACATTTGTGACAACTATGCTTTATTTCACCTGTCATTGAATTGAACTTTTAAACGTTTAAAAAAAAAAAACTAAAATAACTAGTATTATGCATTTAATTGACTAAATAGAAGTTATGTAAAGTTTTCACAAATCGTTTTTAAGAAAAATACGATAGTTATTAATATTTGCATTTTTGTTTACACTAAAAATTAGGAAGATTCTTGCATTCCCTAAAGTTCTCTATATTATTCCAATTCAATACAGGTGATATAAAGCACAATCCTATTATAAAACTGTCATTATATTTATTATTCCTGATCACTTTACAATTATCACGTCTTCAAGTTTGGGAGGGAAGAGGGGGGGGGGGGAGGACTTAGCTTACTAAAACAAAATATTATGAACAATAAAACGTACTTAATGTTTCTAAATATTATCACCTTATTTCACCAATATTTAGTAATACGTTTTCTGACTAAATCTTGAGGGAATAAGGTCGAAAATTGCATCAAATCAATATGTCCGAAATTCGAAAAATATATGCAGTAACTATAGTCGAATTTGTTCACTTACATAGTATTAAACGAATTTCGCCCTAAAAATACAATAAGTATGGATATTCTCTATTTGTTTGACTTTTATAAGTACTCACTTAAAAACTACACCTATATCTAATAATATGCTTTGGATTGACGATTAAAAATTAAAAAAATAGTTGCCGCATAATTTTCTCGAAGTAACAGATCTTAAAAAAACTTAATATTATAATAAAAAGTAAAACAAATCGATCACAATCCGGCAAGATTCCATTCTCGGACCGCATAACAATATATTGCACTTATATAACGTATTTATATATAAAAAAGTAAAATGATATGCAGATGCTTAGCCTACGTTATAAATATACCCGAAAATCCAATTTAAATAAAAGTTTTTTATACAATTTCGCTGTCTTTTGTAATATTCGGGTTTGCAGAATGTGTGAAATGAGCAATGAGTGGGTAGGTACACAAAAATAACACTATTATATAAATTATAAAATTAACCTTAAAGCGTGGAAACGCAAAAAAAACATTGATATTTAAGACTTTTTATGACGAACTTCACTTGTTTCATAAGTACATTTTATGAGTTTGAATAAGTACAAAAATTATTAAGTAACAATATTTAATTTTTCGTCAATGAAATCCTAAATATCAATGTTACAAGACTTAAAATTAAAATATAAAAGCTGCCACATAAAAAAACAACCTAGATATGAAACATTTTGGTTCGTAACAATTTTGGCATAGATATTCGGTGAGACATATTCAATGTTCGCGTCAGTCTTCAATGAGTGATGTAATGAGCAAATTATATATAAACTATGTACTTGTTAATGTTAATAATTTAGCAAGTAACAACTCAATTTAAGAGAATGACTAACGTGATAAGGATTAAAATAGCTTTTCAGTTAATAAGAAAACGAGGAGCTTAGAAAAGATATGTACAGACGCCAGCAGGTCAACTTACCTGAATCTGTCAAAATTTACCAATCGAACATTGACCTTCCACTATTGACTATTACAGGTTGAAATTCATCATCCTCATCCTCCGAACCTTTTTTCCCAACTATGTTGAGGTCGGCTTCCAGTCTAACCGGATGCAGCTGAGTACCAGTGCTTTACAAGAAGCGACTGCCTATCTGACCTCCTCAACCCAGTTACCGGGCAACCTAATACCCCTTGGTTTGACTGGTGTCAGACTTACTGGCTTCTGACTGCCCGTAACGACTGTCAAGGATTTTCAATGATAAGGTTGAAAATCTATTGAAGAAATTTGACAGATTGGGGTAGGTCGATGTGCTGTTCTCTGTACTTAACACATAAAAATAAACCTTATTATTTAAAAATTGCTGTGAATGAATAAAATTATAGCAAAAGCTTAAAATGCGGAAGATAGCTGCCATATGTCGACGATATACTTTTAAATGCAAAGGAATGTTACTGGTTTTATAAAAAGCTTAATTTAAAGCATGCGATAAAAATAATTCTAGGAGTAAGTTCAAAATAGACTGAGAAAAGTCACGGTGGTGAATTTTAAATTAAGGGCTTCATATATTTTGGAACACATAAGAACTTCACTAGTAAAGTTAAAACACTTCCGTTGGTAACAAGTATAAATATGTAATTATGTAAGAATGAATCAGTGTTTCGGCATTTTTATGGAAATACATGCTAATCATTTAGGCTTTTGACCTTTTTGATGTTATATTTTACCACTAGCTTCCGCCCGCGGCTTCCTCCGCGTCGAGTTCGGTCATATCGCGTTTCCAAGAGAACTCTTCAAAAGTCCGGGATACAAACTACCCTATGTTCTTTCTCAAGGTCAACTCTATCTCTGTACCAAATTTTATTAAAATCAGTTCAGTGGTTTAGACGTGAAAGCGTAACAGACAGACAGAGTTACTTTCGCATTTATAATATTAGTAGGGATTGCTTGGAAGTACGAGCCGATTTACCCATAAATATTAAACAAGTCCAAATAATTTTCTGAAGAAAATATGATGTAACATTTCATCATAATTGAATGAAGATTTTTGTATGTATTGCACATTCATACTTGTAACCAATAAAGGACTAAACAAATAAAGAAGAAGTTCAAAGGGAAGTATGAATTGACATGTTTGTACATAATATTGGAAGGAATTGACGCATGGAAGACAGGAAAGGAAATATTTTTATATGTATATATATATATAAAGTTATACATATCTCAAATTATATAGGTTACAGTCATAGTATTAGTGTCAGCGCTTCTAGCATACATAAATGTTGGAGATAGTATATTTTCAACGAAGTGGGAACTTTTACATAGGTTAAAGATTAGTAAAACATAACTATTTCTTTCCAAGTATTAAAACAAAATATTTTTTTTGCTATGTCAAAACACAAGAAATTTCAATATTTAGAGACCCACTCGTAAAAATACACTAATCAAAAGTATTACAAAGTTAATGAAAAGTTAGTAAAATTCTGCGCTTACGATAAAATTTTAAAAACGAATTTCATAGCTTTTGGACTAGACAACAAGCGGAACACATAAATACAACTTAAAAACGAATCTATGTACAGAAATAATACAATTTCCAAAATTCTAATCTTCATAGACAGCTCTTCGGTACAACATATGTATAATATTATGTTAATACATTTAGGTATTTTAATGGTTTAACGGTTCAATGTCTGCTCTATGTTAAAAATTAATATTTATCTAATAAATTAAATATTAATTTCCCATTAAGAGGCTGTGTTTTACTAATAAGCCAACAGCCTAGTCAAACAACTTTGTCAATGTTTCTATAGCTCGCTCAGAAATCATGATCCTTTATGCTATTGAAAAAAGTTCAATTTTTAGCAGTGTTTGAACAGTTTTTACTTATTTTTGTGAATCACAGATATTCAATATTAGCTTAGATTGGGATCCCATGTATTTGTGTTGACTCATACAAAACACAGACATTGTTTGTAAAACCAAAAAATAGAACTGTTTGTTCTGGAAAATTCTAAATCATCTCTCATGCATTCGTTTGAACATCTCGCCTAAAACAATATTTTTTTATCAATGGTACTTAATATAGGTAAGCGGTACATATAGTCCATTTCTGCATTGACTTTGTTGACTACAAAATAATCAAAAGTAGGTACTTTTTAACCCATCAATACATCTTTTTTTTTCAACTACCTAATTGGTAGGTGAAACCCGCGTTAAGAAATTGCAACACGCTCAATAATAGACTGAAACCTAATAATAAGAATCTATAGTCATCGATCATCCTTTCTTCCATTTTCCGTTGAAAACTGACAGCTGTCAACTGCACAAAATAATCGGTACCAGTTTAGGTACATCCTAAAATTCAGTCTACTATTGACCGTGTATTTTTACTTAATTTTTGACATTGTACCAAATTGTCATGGAAACTCAGAAAACATAAATTATATAGCATTTTTAAAGTAGGTAAAGTAAAAACGATAGTGAACAGAGTTTGTCGTATATAGTAGGATTATGTCTATGTAAGTTATATTGTATATAATATAGTACATGGGTTAGTTATGTAGCTATGTGCGAGGATAGTAGTGGCCGGTACGCGCTGGCAGCGGCGGGGGCGTGTCCTGCAATATTAAAATTATTTAAATAATATTGTGGTTAGTAACTTTAATCTAAGCTAATATTATTAAGTTGAAGAGTATGTATAAATGTGTAAATCTCAGATTTACAGTTTTAAAGTGCCAGTATTGATATTGATGAAATTTTGCAGAGATATAAATCGGGAACTTGAAGATAACAGGATATGTATCTATACGTAATTGTGAAAATGAAAATGCAAAGAAAAAAAGTTAAAAAAGAACTAAAGGCGCAACATAAAATAAAGCAAATAAAACAAACCTCAAGCTAGCTTACGATCTCATTTCAACACTGGGTGTGACATTCTGAAATAAAATAAATATCCACTAACTTAAGGCAAAGAAATAAAACTTAAGCAAAATAATGTGACAAAATCATAACTGTAAGGGTTCTTTCAAATTGGACGTTTTGCGCTTTTAGAAAATAACAAGTGAATGTCTTTACGACGGTTGACAAACGCACCATTGCCGCGGCAGCTCCGACACAATACGTCCAATTTGAAGTAGTTCTTTTAAATAAAATAATAGATATAAAAAAAAAAAACTGACACACTACATGAAAATATATGTTTTCAGTCAATTAAAAATACACACAACCGAATTAAGAAAGGACCTTCTTTTTTAGATGTCGGTATAAAATTATTGATTTTATAGGAAAATAATATATATATTGTTTATATATAATGTTACCTGTACGTTGTTATCGTGCAAGTAGTGTCGCGGAGGCTGCGGCCGCGGCATCGGCTCGTCACTGTCATCGTCTTCTTCGAAATCTGACAACATTCAACCATCATCAGTCTGAGAGTCTGAAGCCCAAAGCCCAATAAATCGGAGAGGAGATATTTTTAAACAAACAATTTTGATGTTCAAACCAGTTGTTACGTTAGCCCATTTTCACTGAGGATAAACCTCAGATTTTTTAAAACAATTGTTTATGTCGAAACTTGATCGTAAAAATTTATAGTAAGAAGTTGTTATAAGAAAAATGGCGCTTAAGCCATGTATTCACTGAGAAACAATTGTTTATAAACACTGTTTCAGAAACAAAATCTACGTGTTTCTGAAACAAATAATTTTGTTTCAGAAACATATAATTTTGTTTCTGTAAACACTACGTGTTTATCGAATGTTTATCGAATGTTTCTGTGCTCCCCACCCGTGGCGGGGAGCCCAGAAACAAATCAGTTGCGCAACATGTGCATACAAGTGTGGACGCGTGTTTCATTTGTTTATAAACGCCAAATAAATGTCTTCATAGCAAGAAATTTCTCTTTTCTTTTTCTTTTCTTTTTACTAGAAATGGACTTATGCAAATAAATGTAGGCACCACACAACAACACTACTTCCTCGGGCGACATACAATCAGTTGTTCATTTTCCGTCAACTCGGCGGCATGGACAAAGACGGCAGGCGTTACTTAGGGATTGGTATTTTTTTTAAGTCAATTTAGTTGTTTAATCAACAGTTGCAGTTATCATGGTAGAATCTTGAGGGATGTTCGTAAAATAATATACTTTATTTGTATTAATTAATTAATTGTTATCACAGGTCACATTTGAGTAGGTATACAAACAACATTAATACACAGAAAAAGTATGTTGCATGCGAGAATTAAATTAAACATAATAAATTACACAAATATTGTACTATATTTTAGGAAGAAATAGGAAACATCTGGAAATATTCGAACTAAAATATATAATAAGTAGGTACCTAAAGAGTAAAGGCAAGAGTGCAAAAGCCAGTAATAGCAAAAGTTTAGTCGCTGCGCTTGTAGAACCAACTATTTAAGTATTTGCATTTTTTTTAAAGTGAAAGTAAAGAAATAAAAAGTGCAAGTGTCAATAGCAGAGAAAAAAAAGTATTCATTATTATATTTAACAGAGAAGTTCCCGGTCAAGTACAACTTCATCTGAAACAAGGTTTACTTTTAGTAAAATCCTTTGAACTTCGATGCCGTTTCGCACTTACCTTGTGACCTAGACAAAAAAAATACATACAAATACCTACTCGTCCGAATAATATGCCTTCGTTCCAATTAACGTTCTTAATCTATTGACCGACTACAACAAAAAAAAATACCAATGAAACACTCTTCCCTAAGCTATGAATACTTACAACCAACCTCTACAACCATGCAATGTTGCCATCATCACCTGCCTAGCAGTGTTACCACACCACAAAAAAAATTACAAAAACTGTGTTAAAATCACGAAAAAAAAGAACACACTACACACAACACTAAAAAAGGGAGCCGAGCAGTGTAAATAAGAAAAAAGAAACAAAAAACAACTGCAAAAAGGTGCGAGATTCTCTATGGTGATTGTCTATGACGGAGATATCTTACCTCTTTGCTTTCTGCTGTCTCCTTTTACGGTATCCTCCGTATCGGAGCCTTCTGCAAAACATGTATAGTTGTAATCTACTAGGAAACGGTGCAGAGAATGTAAGTTTATGTATCTGCTAGTTTTATTGGACAGGGTTAAGCAGTTACGATTGACTTGAAATCATGTATTTCGAGCAATAAAGTTCAAAGGACTAGTAAAAATATTCTTTTATGTACATTTTGTTGTCTATTTCTTTAATTGGAACTTAGAGACAACATTTTCTAAGTGCAAATCAGACTACATTTATTGAGCATCTACTTAAAAAGTTTTTAGACTAAATATGTACAATAATTTTAAAAGAGAAAATTGAATGTCATTATAACCAGCCATGCGTCATCCTTTTTTCTAATTTAAAGCATATTTTTTCTTATTTACTTTGTGTGTATTATATTTTGGCATCTTAACAACTCTCTGGAATAGAAACAATGATTTTAAAAGAACATAATATACGCCTATATGCTTTTTACACTTTTCCAAAACTGTCAATCGCAACTGTCAAGCCCGATCGTAGTTAAAACTCGAAGAAACATACAAGCATGCCCAATGCTTCAAAACAGACCGATATTCAAAGTCAACTATTTATTCATAGATATATCAAATGACAAAGAATATTTTGACTGAAACAAAAAAAAAAAAAACTTGGAATTTTCACTATGTCAACACCATAGCCTTTTTTAATATTTGAAATAATATTGATCGCCAATTATATCGGGTCCCTACTAGGTTATGGATGCTCTCAGTAGATACAAAATCGATAGATCAAATTAATACCGATAGATTCTTGTTTGATTGACATTACAAATGCGACAGATTGTAACAATGGGTACAGGTGGTTAATCTTCACGCCAAACCACTAAATGGATTTTGATGAAACTTGTCATTAGATTGACTAATTTTTATCCTTATTCGGGAAGAAGTTAAAGAGTAGGTGCAAATAATGGGCGTTTTGGGGGTTGTTTCATATAATTTTGAAGTTCTAAATGCGCTGTTTTTCAGCCAACTTTGAATAAACGCCTTTTGAACTTAGTTCCCGCACACATGCAAATTCTTGCAACGTGACAGATAGATATTGGACAATTTCTTGTTAGCAATTTTTACTCACAAAAGAATTAGCAAATATTTTTTAAGTATTTAAATTTTTTTGATATTTTCAGGCTATGGTACAAACATGGTGAAAATGCAACAAATCGTGTGACCCACTGACCCGAGTTGAGTTCCCGCACGAGGGTCGACATCGCGTTGGTGACCGAATCCGCCGCATACAGCAGGTCGCTGCGGAGGCTACGGTTGTCTATGCCCACTTCGCATCAACAGGAACAATGTTATATTAAGATAATGTACAAGGTTTTTTTCATCGAAGACAATAGTTGTTGCGTTTAAGAGCAGAATTTTCAATAGATAACTTTTATTTGTAAAATACATACTTATTAGTTTAGGCCCATTTTTAAAAACATGTTTAGTTTTGAGGATTAAAGTTATCTAAATATTTGAAAATCGACTCTTAAAAAATGCGCTATCGGTACATAAGATTCAACGAAGTACACCATAATAACCAATAAAGTCAATATTCCTAACAATAAATTTTTCAGTTAATAAAAAGGTTCAATTTAGAAATGAATAATGCTCAGCTCCCTTAAACTTTATAATATATTTTTTAAGCCTTACATAGTTTTAGCAAGAAGTTCTGGATAAGGTACAACGGATAAGCAAAGTCTAATCATAATATCGAAGCTTACTTAAAGCAAGCTTAAGCGAACACCTACGCTTAATATATCATAATCATAATAAGCATACATGGATAAATTCACTATCTCGGTAACAGTGATTTTTGCCGAATTTATTTTGTCCAAATTATTATTAGAATGAGGTTTTACCTACCAATAATTCTACTTCTGAATTTATCAGACCTGACTTAACCTCAACCATCATTTAAAGTTGTCAAAAGTATATTACATTTTTTTGGGTATTTTTGTAACAACTGTATAACCTGTGTAACCCAAATACAATGGCATGGTAACCAGGAAATGAGGAAGCATTTTGGAAGACATTTAAAATCATCGAAAATAGAGATATAAGAAAATAATAAATAATGAGGTATAGATAGATTTATAGAAGAAGAACTCCTTATAAATTGGTACATAAAAGTTAAGCAAAAAAATGTACTTACTGGTAGTGGGTCGTTGATTTTGATGGAAGTTTCTAGCATCACCTCCCATGCTCTCCATACCTAGAAAACCAAAGAGATTTAATTACTTATCTACGATCAGAAACATAATATCTACATCAACAGCCAAAAATTAAAACCCCCTTTTTGAGTCGGGTGTTGAACGTAACATTAAAACTTTAGATAAAGTGAAATCTTGTAGATAATTCCAGAATTTTATTTTTATGAAGCATTTACAGGATTTATATTTTGGATATAATTAAAACAATGATGAGCAATGCTTACCGAGGCTGTGCGACATATCAATCCGTTCTCTTTCGCCGAGCGATGGCGTCTGAGGGGCGCTGCGTACCGTACCTCTCGGTGGCGGTTCCCTTCAACACACATTTTGATTATAAAACCATACTAAAAATATTGTAACACTCCAACCCGAAACCATTTATTCAAACTTGGCTGCAAAACAGCACTTTTTGCCAGCCCCCAAAACGCCCACCCTTCACCACTTGCTATGTGTTTTCGTCAAAAAAGGCTCCATGACACACCATTCACCACTAATGTTTTATGTAGTCTCCTTCATAGCTGGTTTATCGTAAATAAACTGTTACTTCTTCTTCATAAAAAACGAATAAAATACATGTAAATAATTTTAACCGGGGCTGTGGGATTTTTCCCGCGAGTAACCGCGGCCCTGGTACATAAAGGGCTCAAGAAGGAACAAGGCGTGTTTGAGTCAGTAAGAGTCTGACACTCCCCCACGCTGCACCCACAGCGGAATATTTGATGATTTCTCACCTAAAAAAACATTGTGAAACGCGAAACTAGCTGCCTTTACATAAAAGCACATTGCTTATGTGTGCTAGCGTAGAAATTGTGTTTAAAATATAATACAAAGGCGTGCTTCGAAGGCCTGTGTAAGAGCTTAGTGACAAACACACATACAAAAATATATAAATAAGTGTATTTGTGTGGGTGGTATACCTTTCTGGAGCACTTGGTTGAGGCCCGGCCCCCGGCAGAGGCGGGCTTTTGGTCGAACGAGGAGACGAGTTCGGCGTAGATCGTGGAGATGATTGCTGCGTCTGCGAGAGAAAAGATAGAAATATAATTGTGTTTTGGACATTTTAAATGGGATCACGTAATAGCGCTTTTGGCTGCAGCGGATTTTCGGAGCGGACCGTACGGGCGTCATCATCTGCCAAACTATTTTGGAGTCAGCTTCCAGTCTAACTAGAGTACCAGTGTTTTGCAAGGAGCGAGGAGGATGCCTATCTGACCGCCTCAACCCAGTTACCCGGGCAATCCAATATCACTCGGTACCCCTTGTGGTTTGGTAGTTTTGGCTTTGGACTAACCTACGTAACGACTGTCAAAGCTGTTCAAATGACAGCCGGTACCTACAGTTTATCGTGCCTTCTAAGACACTTTCTTTGGTGTCCAAGACATACTATTGTATGGGCGTAAAACAAACAATTGACAAATATCGGCTCGAACAATAGCTGAAATATTGACAGGTTTTTTGGATGCGTCGCGCGTAGAAACACTGAGAGGAAAATCCTTAAGTGCAACTGCGCTGTTAATCGAATGCAACTTTAAAGTTGGAATTTGTGTCAACGTACCTAAGGTTCATATATGTAGTATCAAAAATGATGGGTCTTATACCTGCACACTTTAGGTGAAATGTCCAAGTTTTTAGATATTATGGCTTCACCGTGAAACGATTTAAGATTACATTTGGTATGGTACATTGAAACGGAAGCTTTATTCTAATGACATTATTTATCGTTTGACATGCTCCTAAATGAATAGACTATAAAAATTCCATTAATTATAATACAATTACCTTAAAATTTCAATTCTACGGTCATTTTGCAAAATTACATTTTTATTATTATCTTGATTTGTTTGCGAAGATTTTTGTATATAAGGCGGGTTTATTTTTTCATTTTACTGTACTGTGGTAGTAAGTAACGCAACAATGAAGGTTATTATAGTGTTGTCTATACTCTGTGGTTTGGGGATGTCGGTAATGGCGGATGTACCATGCGGACAAAATGTGACTGAAGCGATAACAACCTGCACTTCGGCGGGATCCGAAGGTATGGTTGAATCTTTTAATATTTCCATAAATATTGCGAAGTTAATATTACTTTCATACACAATAGCACAATGTAATATTACCGTAGATTTTTTTTCTGGAATGTATATGTAACATTTTTACATTATTTTGGATATCCAAATTTGACTATTTAACTATAACGATAACCAAACCATAAGCAGCCCTAGGTATGTACCTAATTGCCGCCTATTGGGCAAATTCGTTAAATTATCCTGCTCACCGTAAACCACCACTACAACGGTTTTGTGCTTAGTGCAATTTAATTTATGCTAAGTATATCTTGGACACCAATGGCTGATAAAAAGGTGAGGGAAACCTGGACTATTTAGTCTGAAATCACCAACCCGCATTGAGCAAGCGTGGTGATTAACGCTCAATCCTTCTCCATGTGAGAGGAGGCCTGTGCCAAGCAGGACGATAAAAAGGCTGTAACAAGTGCAATTTATATATTTACTTTCATTATATAAATAAATAAAATAAATGTTCTTTTTTCAGCTCAAAAGGAGCAAGACTGTGTAGTGGCCGCCGTAATCGATTACATTGACTGCCAACATCCCCAAGAAGCCATCCAAATTATGTCAAGTAATAATAATTATTGCAGTAGTAATATAATAACTAGCTGACTCGGCATACTTCGTATCGTTTAAACCTTCTCTGGACCTCTAAAAGCAAATTTAAACCATCATCTCATCTTCCTGCCCTGTTTACAAGTCATTTAGGGTCGGCGCAACATGTCTTTTTCTTCCATTCCTCTCTGTCAGACGTCATACTTACATCCACTCCCTTCTTGTCCTCTTTCAGGCAATCAAGCCATCTTTTCCTCGGCCTACCTCTGCCTCTCCATCCTATCACATTCCTATTTAGCACTCTTTGTAGCATGCGTTTCACACCATCTCATCACATGCAAACGCTGACCTCTAATTTTTACTGTCACTGGCGCTACTTTCAGGCTTCCTCTGATATACTCATTCCTCACTTTGTCCATTCTGGTAACCCCACACATCCATCTCAACATTCTCATCTCAGCTACATGCACTCTTTTCTCATCCTTAAAAGCAAATTTAAACCAAAATAAACCAAATCGGTCCAGATGCATTTTCGAGCTTTAGTGAGCCTAATGAAGAGCAATTCATTTTTAGAAGAATATTATTCTTCATATTGTCATTGAACATCCTTGGCAGACGTTACGGGTAGTCAGAAGCCAGTAAGTCTGACACCAGTCTAACCAAGGAGTATTGGGTTGCCCGGGTAACTGGGTTGAGGAGGTCAGATAGGCAGTCGCTCCACGTAAAGCACTGGTACTCAGTTGCATCCGGTTAGACTGGAAGCCGACCCGAACGTACATTGTTTTGTGTTATATCATAACATAGGTCAATGAAAAGCTTTTATATGTGAAAGTAACTTTTTTCTTCGATTCCATAGGAGCCGGCGGGGATGGGAGTGCCAAAATGACTAAAATAAAATGTATAGTGGTCACCTCGATAGATATGTTCAAGTGTTTCGTCCAGGAATTACTGAAAGCACCATTCACTTGTAAGTACTTTGTAGTATGATGATATCAGTTGGGAATTGAAAATTATAAAAAGCAGCCGGTGGGTACGGAATTAGGGCTTCTTCCTACCTTATCTAGTCCTGTAAAGGCCTGTGTCCAGACTAAACACAAATCTATACCAATATTATAAACTTGATTTTGGTCCCACGTTTCATTGAACGTACTGAGGCTAAAAAAGTTAATGAATTGGGGATAGAACTGTACTCTCGGGACGCGAGTAAAACCAAATTATACTGCTAGAGTCGTGTAAAAAAGTTCGATCTTGCCACTTTAATATAAATTCATTAATTTTTTTGCGAATGCCTTACATGAAGATCTTATAGCTACATCACAAATATTGCAACTAGCTGATCTCGCAAACTTCGTACCGTTTAAACCTTCCCTGGATCTCTACAAACATTTTAACAAACATTTCTCGAGTTTTAGGCAGACCTTTTAACAGCAATTCATTTTTATATAAGAAGACTAGCTGTTGCCCGCAACTTCGTCTGCGTGGGCAATATAGAATAGTCAAAATACTACTTATTTATCCCGTAGGTGCATTCTTTCACGTGACAGTATAATTAGGATTAGCACTTAGCAGTCGCATAGATTCATTGATCAAGGTTCAAAATCGTATTTAAGCGAACGTCATCATAAAATTCTGATTCGTCATCAGGACTTCTTCATAAAATCTAAGAAGATGTATACAAACTTTCATCCCCTATTTTATCCCCTTAGGGATGGAATTTATCAAAATCCTTTCTTAAGGGTTGCCTACGCCATAGTAGCTTTATGCATGCAAAGTCTCAGTCCGATCGGTTTAAAATTGACAAAGTTTCATACAAACTTTCATCCCCTATTTTATCCCCTTGGGGGTAGAATTGATCAAAATCCTTTCTTAGCGGATGCCTACGTCATAACATCTACCTGCATGCCAAATTTCAGCCCGATCCGTCCAGAGGTTTCAGCTATGCGTTGATAGATCACTATGTCAGTCAGTCAGTCAGTCACCTTTGAGTTTTATATATTTAGATTTAGGTTATGGATGAAACTACTGCATAATACAAAATAGTCTATCATGCAAAAAACACTGATATTTTTATAGCTGAATTTAATCTGTTTCTTTTTACAGGGGACTGGCCGGCGATTACTAAGTGCCTCACGACCTATTCACCCGCTTACCTGGGGTGTAAATAAGTGTACCTGATAACTGCAATATTAATTTCCGTAAATCATCTTAACAGTTTTTTTTTCAAGGCACGATTAAAAACAATAGCAACTTATCTTGTGGTCTTTTATTTACGTATCGTGACCATCAGAACCACTGTCACTCCTCATAGATCGATTTTGAAGAAGGATATGCATTTCAAAAACCATAGAGATAAATTATTAAAACCTGCATGTTGAATTTACCCTGCCATTACGCTACTCGATAAGGCGTCAAAATATGTATCATTTGTATCAGTAGAAAGTATCAAATGTATCTTTACATTTAGAAATCCATCTTATCAATAATTATACTTTCTCTCTGAATAAATGTATTTTCTTTCTTTCATGTTTCAAGATGTCGACTTGCTTGATAGCCCGGTCAAAATAGATATTTGAAATAACAAAAATTCCCGGAAAGGTGAATTTTGATGGAGGGCTTGGGTTTATCATTATAAATAAACTATTAAAAGCCCCCATCGATCCCATGTGTGCGTCAAAAGTTATTCGAGGTTAAATGTCAAAATTTTAGGTTTTTTGATTTTTTTTTCGAAAACGGTAAGTTTTATCAAAAACTGTAGATCTATTGTAGATCTTAAAATTTTCTACAAAAATGGCATCAACATTGTTCTCCTAAATGATACCATTCTTGAGATATCGCGATTCAAAAAGTACGAGTAAGAGTAGTAGAGATACACATGATATGCATATATAAGCAACGTATATATTCGAAGGCTTTGAGTGTCAGACTCTCTTTACTGACTAAAAACCGTCGTGTTCCGTCGGAGGCCTTTTATGTACCAGGGCCGCGGTAACTCTTTCGAACAATCCCGCAGCAACGACAGGCCTTGGCCCTGCTGGGCCCCGTTGGAGTTGCTGACATGTCTTTGAGGAGCGCGTGGAACAGCAACATTTAACAATTAACAAACGTACACATATTTACATAAATAAACTCATAAAAATATTTTTTTTTGTTTCTCTTGTACAGTCAACGTCAGGTCAGTGGTAACAGTTTTATAGGAAAATCGTACTTATTACTATTGAGTTAAGGTGCATGACAGTTACCACTGACGTGCGGTCTACCGTACCTATGCCAGATGCCTTATGAAGTTCATCGATTTAATGGAGTTTCTAAAATACTTAAATAATTCTTGTGGGTGTGCTCGTAATTTAGCGCTTTTGACTTTCGGATAATCTTTGAGCATTCGACGGGTGTACCCAGTAACGTGGTTTCCTCTTTTTCTGTTTAGCGCTAGTAAAAGTGCAACAGCAATCAATTCGTCATAGTCCATGATGTCGTGCCTTCAATATGGTTCCTCTTTACGTACTGGCCATGTAAATTCCAAATATAAAAACCGGAACGTGTGCGCTAGTGTCACGGAATCCCGAATCTGAATTCCTGATCCGGAAACCGTATCCGGAAACCGAATGTATGCTTCCAGGCTTAAGCACGCGAACTTTTAAATATGTAGTTCGCGTTTGATATATATTCTTTATTGAGTCTATTGAGCATTTTAGCAAGGCAGGCTTTTGGGCTTGTATCATAATACCGCCACTGTGTCCGACAGCGTCCATAATTGTCAATAAATCGTCTATTTACCAACAACTATAAAAAAACGTCTATAAAAACTGGTGGTCCAGAATCATTAACAGAACATATCTGCATAACCAGTTTCTTTTTCTTTTTTTTTATCCGCCCTAAAATCAGCAAAATATGGATACTAACTATTCTTACGCGCGCCGAGCAGAGCTCGCGCCAGTAAACCGGTTTTGCGTTGCCGCTGTGCCTACTATGACGACTGTGACCGTACAATCGGTTACAAAATAAAAATATACGTATCTATAAAACTTATTTAACTATAAGTTGACAAAGTTTGCGCATTGAATAAAATTCATTCCTGTATACATTACGGTACGCCATAAAGAATTGAGATTTATTTTAGGAGTTCCGAAAGGTTTTTGTAGGAAAATGATAAATTTTTCGATAGATCATAAAGAATAGTCTATAATAAATAAAGATTTATTTTGCAAGGACATTACACGGATATCCATACATACTTGTTCCTTCTCCTTTAGAAATATGTGATGATTATAACATTTGCTTATTGCTTTCCAATTAGTAAAGAAACTTTACTATATTGAGTAGTTTTATCACAGTTCAGATATTATTTATTTAAAAGACGATAGACTGGTTCTTAACTTTTTTTATTTACTTACAATTGGCAGACACTTCAAATATACCATCGTTCACCGTTTGACGTGCTCTAAACTTATTAAGATAAATAGACAGTCAAAATAACATTAATTAGCCTTATAATAATCAATCACCTTATAATTAAAATTCTGCTGACATAAAAAAATTGGAGTTTGTGTCTACAAATGGTTCATACCTGCACACTTAAGGCGAGGAATTGGTCAACAATAATTCCATAACCGGCACGCGCATCTAAGGCGCCAAAAGGGGTCGGAGCGTCTGAGCGGGGCGAGGATAACAATACGCGCGCTAGCTTATAACTAAAAGTCGTAAGCGGCAAAATGGTTTTGTAATTTTAATATTTAGAAATGATAATTTAATAAAAATTAGTTCTACAATTTTAAAGAGTATGTATATACTCAACTACTAAAAAAGTTAAGAGGCTTAAATCGGTCCCGTTTGCCCATAATATGTGAATCTCTTTTTGAAAAGAGGTATGTTTGATATATTTTTCTCTGTTATAAAAGTTACCTAATCATGTTTTCACTTCTAACAAAATAAGGTTTATATAATAAACTTTCAGGTAACCAAGTTGTATTTTGATCCGTTTTGTATTTACTGAGAAAAATTGAGATCCTTGGCGCCAAAAATTCCAATTCGTCCTCTTAAGGTGAAATATCCACGTTTCGAGATGCCTTTACCGTGAAACGATTTTTTTTTTTTGGCAGGGGGAAAATCCTCATGGACTTCCCTGCACCTGGGGTCGGTGGAGGGGGTGTGCCGGGCTCTTACCGGCTAAAAACCCACCCAGTGTTGCCTCTTCAATTATCTATTGTCGAGGGCACGGGTATCGCCAAAGCATTCTTCCGCACGATGTCCAAAGACGGGCCCCGTCACCCTCTGTGGCCGTCACCCAGCGGCCTGTTTCTAAGAGGCCTGTTTCTGATCGGACGACGGACGCCCCTAGTCTGTCGCCCGCAGGCCACGCCCTATGGTGGCCGGAGATCAGCCACCCTGCGACGCCCACCACGTCTGCTGCGGGCGGGGACAGAGGAAGCAGCTTCTCTCTCCCTTTCCGCCGCCTCCTTTAAAACCATCACATCCTCACAAAAAGAGGCGACGGCGTTCCACCCTTCTTCGCTGCCAACCATGCATGACACAACAGCCGGCAGCGAAAGACTTCCCGCAGCATCTACTGCTGCTGCTAGGTCACGGCGCTGCGTTGCCCATGCTGGGCACTCGACCAACGTGTGCAGCGCCAAGTCTTCGCTGCAGATGCCACAGTGGTGGCATTCGGGCGTGGGCTCCCGGCCTATGAGACACAGGAACTTTCCGAAACACCCATGTCCGGTAAGAACCTGTGTCAGCCGGAAGCTGAGGGCGCCGTGGCGTCTCTCCAGCCACTCCTTCAGCATGGGCCTTACCGCCGCGACAGCGGCGTGCCCTACCGTGAAACGATTTAAGATTACATTTGGTATGGTACATTGAAACGGAAGCCTTATTCTAATGTCATTATTTATCCTTTGACATGCTCCACACTCATTTCGATTGTTTATTTAAATTAATAGACTATAATCTCATTAATTACGCCTTATAATACTTCACCTTAAAATTAAAATTTTACGGACGTTTTACAATATTACATTGTTTTTATTATCTTGATTTGTTGACTAGCTATATAAAGCGGGGTTTTTTCACTTTACTGTACTGTGGTAGTAAGTAACGCAACAATGAAGGTTATAATAGTGTTGTCTATACTCTGTGGTTTGGGAATGTCGGTAACCGCGGATATATCATGCGGACAAAATGTCACTCAAGCGGTAAAAGCCTGCACTACGGCGGGATCCGAAGGTATGGTTGAATCTTTTATTATTTCTACACACCAAAGCCGCTGACCCGGCGGCACAGCCCGGCGGTTTAGTGCCGGCGGGTTAGCCTTCAGAATATCCAATTAATTGTTAATTGTTGCCAAATTAATATTATTTTCATACACAATAGCTCGATTCAATATTACCGTGGATTGTTTTTCTGGAATTTTATAAGGATGTAATCAGTCTATATTGCGAAATTAAGATCCAAATTGCTTAACTATAACGATATCCAAACCATAAGCAGTCCTAGGTATGTAATTGACGCCCATTGGTCAAATCGGCGCTTTGAAAACTGAGAATAGATCGGTTATCGTTAAATTATCCTACTCACCATAAACCACCACTACAACGATTTTCTGGGACTTAGTGCAATTTAATTTAGGCTAAGTATATCTTGGACATCAATGGCTGATAAAAAGATGAGGGAAGCATCTTGAGGAAACCTGGACTATTAAGTCTGAAATCACCAACACGCATTAAGCAAGCGTGGTGCGTGGTGTTAACGCTCAATCCTTCTCCATGTGAGAGGAGGCCTGAGCCCAGCAGAACGATAAAAAGGCTGTAACGAGTGCAATTTATATATTTACCTTCTTTATATATAAATAAATAAAATAAATGTTCTTTTTTCAGCTCAAACCGAGCAAGACTGTGTAGTGGCCTCCGTAATGGATTACATTGACTGCCAACAACCCCAAGATGTCCAAATAATGTCAAGTAATAATAATTACAGTAGTATTAATATAATAACTAGCTGACTCGACAAACTTCGTGTCGTTTAAACCTTCTCTGGACCTTTAAGAGCAAATTTAAACCAAAATTAACCAAATCGGTTAAGGTACATTTTCGAGCTTTAATGAGCCTAATGAAGAAAAATTTTTATATACAAGAAGATTATACTTCATCATATTGTCATTGAACATCCTTGGCAGTCGTTATGGGTAGTCAGAAGCCAGTAAGTCTGACACCAGTCTAACCAAGGGGTATTGGGTTGCCCGGGTAACTGGGTTGAGGAGGACAGATAGGCAGTCGCTCCTCTTCTATTCTCCTAAAGTACTGGTACTCAGTTGCATCCGGTTAGACTGGAAGCCGACCCCAACATACATTGTTTTGGGTTATATCATAACATAGGTCGATGAAAAGCTTTTAAATGTGAAAGTAACTTTTTTCTTCGATTCCATAGGAGCCGGCGGGGATGGGACTGCCAAAATGACTAAAATAAAATGTATAGTGGTCACCTCGATCGATATGTTCAAGTGTTTCGTCCAGGAATTACTGAAAACACCATTCTCTTGTAAGTACTTTGTATTAAGACGACGTCAGTTGCGAATTGAAAATTATAAAAGTACCTTATCTAGTCCTGTAAAGGCCTGTGTCCATACTAAACACCAATCTATACCAATATTATAAACTTGAAGAATTTGGACCTATGTTTCATTGAACGTACTGAGGCTAAAAAAAGTTCATGAATTGAGGATTGAACCGTACTCCCGGGACGTGAACAGAAGCAAACTACAGTTACCGGCACGGATGTCGAGCCCTGACCTTCACCTGCGCAGAAGCGATTTACTGCCTTATTGCCTTATGCGTACGGGTGCGCAAAGCGATCCCCACTCTTCCGCCGAGAGCCCGACATCCGTGCCGGTAACTGTACACTGCTATCAAAAAAGTTCGATCTTGCCACATTAGTTCAAATTCATATATTTTTTGCGAATATGTAACATAGAGATCTTAGAGGTATAGCTAAATAACTAGATGTGCATTGCCCATATCCTACCATAAGGCATGTAAAAACTTATATTACAATTTCGGTTATGGCTGAAACTAGTGCATAATACAAAATATAGTCTATCCTGAAAAAACTCTGATAGTTTTACTAATTCAATTTGTTTGTGTTTACAGGGGACTGGGCGGCGCTTACTAAATGCCTCATGACCTATTCACCCGCTTACCTGGGTTGTGCATAAAACCTGAGTCTACCTGATTAAGTACTGCAATATTAATTTCAGTTAATCATGTCAACAGTTTTCTTCAAGGCACGATTAAAAATAATAGCAACTTATCTTGTGGTCTTTTATTTCATTGTCACTCCTCATAGATCGATTTTGAAGAAAACAATTTAAAATATTAAGTTTGTGAACATTTTAAAACATTACCCTGTTATTATTATCTTGATATATTTACGAGGTTTTTTATATAGGTACAATGAAGGTTTTAAGTGTCGACAAATAGTGTTGGGGCGACGGTGTCTACCAATTTAAAATACGAGCATAATGTCACTTCATCGATAACTAATTGCATTAAATCGGGATGGGATGGTATGGTGGCATCTTTTGTGTTTTTCAAAGTTGTTCTGAAGCTTTTTTGTAATTGACAGTTGCTCCATGTAAAACACTGGTACTCCGCTGTGTCTGATTAGACAGGAAGCCTATATCTAGTTGGGCAAAGGCAATGATGAGAACATATAGTGTGCTTACTGTTCAGACTTCTTGGTCATCTCCTCATTTCTATCTTTTTTATTTTTCCTGCCATGACGGGTTTCGCTTTTGTTTTTTTTGACTTCGGTCTGTCAAAATATTGGTATCGCCCGCGGTTCGTCGCGTGATCAAAACCAATTAAAAAACGATGAAAAAAACCTTACTAGAAGTGCTGACCGTTAGTGCCTGTATCACCCGGACTCGTGGACATTACTGAACCGAGTGCGGAGGAAGTGTCCCGCTGGCCGGCCTGCATCGAGTGCCCCGTTATTGGCAGATTCTTTCCCGTCCACTTCCCTGTTTCCCAGGTAAGTTTGTCTTTTCCAATCATATTGAGTCACGGGGTTTCAACGGGGACTTCAACGGAGACCAGCGGGGCAAGGCAATGGCTAGGCAGATGATATTGTGTGCTTACCTTGAGCATCCTCATGAGTCCCTCGAGCTGGTGCATGAGGTGCTTGCGCGACTCCTGCAGCGAGGACAGGTGGCCCTCCAGCTCGTCCTTGCGCTGCCGCAGCAGGCGCAGCTCCGACACCAGGGGGGCTGATGTGGCGCCTCCAGCACTGGCTTCCGCTTCTTGTTGACGTCTGAAATGTAAGATGTCAAGGTCATGCGGGTCTTCTTAGAGCCTGCTTGCCAGGGTTGCGGGATTGTTCGAAAGTTATCGCGGCCCTGGTACATGAAGGGCTCCAGAGAGAGACGTGTTAGTCACTAAGAGTGTGACATAATAATTTTTGACATCCCACATAAAAAGGGTGAAAAGTTTTTATTCCAAACTAGCTTCTACTGGCGGTTTCACCTTCCTTAGGAAATTCTAAATATGAAATAAACAAAAACGGCATACATACCTATATGTAACTCTGATGTATAAGTTACATTGATGCCAAATTTCAACAAAACCATTCCACCGTTCGGATGTGAAAAAGTAACTACACGGTCGCCTTTATAATATTAGTATCATAGTATAATAACCTGAGCCTAGCGATCTCCCGCATGATCTCCCTATTCTTGGCTTCGAGCTGTGAGATCAGTTCACGCTGCTGCCGTGCCGCGTCCACTTCCGAACCTTCAGATGATGAACGACCCTATAACACAAATATATTGATTTAACTGTGAAGTAAATTACTTTTATTTTGTTACTTGTAACGAGTGACGTTCTACTTACCAATTCTGGTGTAAGTGATGCTGATCGGCCAGCTCTTGGCTGTAAAAAATACAAAAGTACATAAATTACTGTCCAGGCAGATTGCGTAGGACATTAGGACGTTATATTGCACGCACATTTGCTTGGACACATGTGCACTCACTATCCCTTCACTCTCATAGCCCGATGGGACGGCAATCCGACACCACCGGAGAGAGATCACAAGCAGGACCGACATTAACGCGCTCTCCGATGCACGGGTGAATCAATCACCAACTTCCAGACTACGGGCTGCATTAGGTTCAGCTCACAAAGCGATTTCAGTCTGAACCGGGGAATTGACAATTTATTTTATTTTCATTTTGTATTTTATTCAACTTGGGACAATAAACAGCTACAATGTAGGTACATGTTACAAAAATAGTTAATAATAATTAAACAATATTGCAGCCCACTACATTATCCAGTACATTATCTGTATTTACATGACAAATACATTATTTTTTTATTGGAAAACAAACAAACATTGGGGAACATTCAGTTTACAAAATATAATAATAATGGCGTCCACGGCCGATTTCGGCCACGGTGGCTGTCCTCATTTAAGTAGATCAGCCAGCTGCGCAGGACATATTATAGTGCACGAGCATTTACAAATAGTACAAAAGTAATAAAGTAGTATAAAGTATTAAAAAAAGTTTTTACTTTTTCTAATACTCTTGTATTAAAGTATAGTATAAAAGTAGTAGTAGTATAATTTACAAAATATGTAGTAATAATAACTTACCATAGTTCTGTTCTCATGTGCCAGTCGCGCCGCATATCTCGCTATGAGACGATGTTCATCATCCACGCCACGGGATAAGTGTTCCGCTATACCTGGGAAATTAATTGTTTATTATATATTTTATTTATATTATTAACTTGTACTAGGCTGATATGGGGGTAATTTGGTCATCTATAAACATATTATGAAGTGTTGTGTTTTTATGTAATTTTAGGGTTAATGAATCTTTTATATCAAAGTCAAAAGTTATTGATAGGAGGCTAGTTTTTAGCACTTTTTCACGTCTAAATTACAAAAGGACAGCACCCCCAAAATACCCCTTTCAAGTATGTTATGAATGACATCAGAGATTCTTCTAATCTAACAGCCGCTTCTTCCCTACAAAAACACGTAGAAAATGGTTACGGATGGGCGTTTCTCGGGACTGTCTCACATAGTTCAGATTGGGAAAAATACTGTATTTCAGCCTATTTCAAATTTCAGTATTTGATAATGATACATACTGCGATGCGTGGAGCGCGAAGACCGGGAGTCGAGCGAGCCAGTGTTCACGTAGCCGCCCACGTACTCCGGGAAACCATTGTGTGCCGGCACTGGGGACGGCGGCCTGTGACCAAATAAATACTTTACTTATTAATATGTATATGTTTTTAATGTGGATTTTACTGCGTTATAGAGGAGGAATATAAAGAACAAAATATAAGTGAAATAAGATTAAAGTTAGTAAAATATGATTCAAACTTCGAATAGGGAACCATATACCATGGACATCTTGTTAATTTTTTAACTGGGTTGTGGAGGTCAGATAGGCAGTTACCAGTTACTCTATGTAGGTAAATCACTGGTACTTAGGTGCATTTGGTGAGATTTGAAGCAGGTCCTTACATATTTGAGAAAAGGTTGAACACACATTATATTTAGACTTTCTGTAACTACTATTTATTACGCCCGTATTTTTTCTCAGATAGTAATTGTCTGCTCTTTTTTTTAACGACGTCAAAAATTATCAAATGACTCCTCCCGCTGTGGGTAAGCAGCGGTGAGGGAGTGTCAGACTCTTACTGACTAAAAACCGTCGTGTTCCGTGGTAGGCCTTTTATGTACCAGGGCCGCGGTATCTCTTTCGAACAATCAAGCAGCCCATGGGGCTTAGACCTCACATTCCATTTACAGCTACTGTTACTGTTACTAGACTTGTATTTTTTCTCAAAAAGCTTTTGTCTGTGTTTAAGAAATAATTTCAAAGCCTACAACTAAATAAGTACTCACACGATATGGCTGAGGTTGAGCGTCCGCTCGGGCTGGTCGGGGTAGCGCGGCAGCGGCGCCCGCGCCCGCTCCGGCACGCAGCGGAACGACTTGCGCAGCGTCGCGCCTATCTGCTTCGACGGAGATTTCTGCAACAAATATAGTTTTATTAATATAGAGTTATTATTTAATGGACGTGTCGAGAGAGATAGGGCTAATCACACATTAAAAAGAGGAGGAGAATTTTACCAACTACATTGTATATCTAAGAGCGTGTCTAAATCTGGCGAATGCTGAGCTGGCGGGCCGTTCGCGAGTGTATATTTCTCGAGCCTTACACAAAACCTTTGCTGTGACTGATAAATGATATGACCCAGGGTTCACTCTTACTATTCAAAGGTTCTGACAATTAAAATGTACAAGGATCGATCAAATTAATTTCACATGCTCTTTTCTTACTTGATTTGCAGAGAGATAAGTGGCCATTATGCTAATGTCAAACCATTACAACGGTTTTGTGGGGCTTAGCACTTAAGATAAGGCTACATTTGTGATATAAAATAAATAAATAGCATACAACAAAAGGGCTAGGCAGATAGCTACTCACGTAGGCGGCGTACTCCTTGACCTCGTGGTCGTTGGTGTGTGGGGCGGAGACTCGGCCTCGCCAGAAGCAGTCCTGGCACATGGTGTAGTTGGCGCAGCGGGTGCAGCGGTACCGGAAACCAGTGAGGGAGCCGCGGCGACAGGCGCTACATGCTAGCGGGTGGACCACTGCAGAGAAATAAATTAATTGTAGATTTTTTTGATAAAAGTCGATAATAGATAAATTCTCGAGGCTGCAAATAACAGCGCCGCCGGTATTAAACAATGGGCGGCGGCTTCTTAGGGACGCAGAGTTAACGGTAGCAACAGTTGGAGGGCGGATATTCTTGCGGCAAGCAGTTATTATAGTTATATACATTTATAGTTATATACATTTATGTGGCCCTAGCTCTTCACGACAAGGGGCACGTGTATGCATAGAGTGTCTATATCAAATGCTGCTACTATACACATATATCAAATGGACCGTATTTATAAAATAATAATCCACTTATTATGCATAAAAATTAAAATAAATAATTATATTGCCCATAATTAATTTCTCTTTCTTTCTTTCAAGCTTAACAGTACTGAAATGAAAAATTCTTGGACTTTGCTTTGTATTTTTTCCTCATATGTATAAATCTTTAAGTAGTCATTAGTATGACTGGCATTTCGTTTCCTTCCTTAAAGATGATCAATAAGTAACAGATTTACTAACTTATAAAAAATACAACATTTATTCATGAAATAAACGGAATAATATACCATTTTCGACGCTAGCGAGGCGGTGCAGTAGCGGCAGCCACACGAGGCACGGAGGCCCGGGGTCCGACATCAACGTGTCCAGGAAGTCGTTCACTGTGATCTTGCCGTTCTATAGACACAAAATATGCACTGTTACTAGGGCTGCCATCTCGAATTTCGCCAAACCCGGACAAACATTTAAAAAAACCCGGACATTTGGCGTAAATCGCATTTTTTCCCCGAACGAGTACGATTTTGTTTAAACAAAATAATACCTATTTTGTAATCCATTTACTATTAATATATACTTAAATTCTATGAGGTGCTTTCTTACATAAATAGTGTCCAGGTTTTCCCCGGACGCTTCTAGAAAACCCGCCCGGACGTCCCCCGGACGGGGTCAAAACGAGGACAAATCCGGGGAAACCTGGACGGATGGCAGCCCTAACTGTTACATACGTTTATAAAAAAAAGAATAAATTGAAAGCGCTCTATCCGTTTAGGATCTATGACGCCACAGAGGAATAGACAGATAGACACGTCAATTTTGTAACTCTATTTCCGTCGAGGTTTAAAAATTACAGTAGGTACCAATGGTACTTACTCTTTCATTTTCGGAGAGGGGACAATCGCCGTACTATAATTTGCGTAGAAGGAAGAAGATAGGGGCTTCTGAATCATAGATAACCCCGCCATTCTAAAGCATATAATAGACTATATGTATAAGCATAATTTCTGAAAAACTTATTTTAACCCACAACTTTAAAAGAAAGCTAGAACATACCTGATTAAATATAGTAAGTGCAAGTGAATCCGTGTAATTGAAGGAGGGCGACTCGTAGACCGCCGCGGGCAGAGCTAACACTTCTCGCAGGTAGTCCGACAGCCTCTTCATGAGTAAGTGCCCATTGCCATCAGAGAGTTGAGAGAATATATCTGGACGAATACATGCGAATTATTTTATTTCACTTAGGCCTTTACAAGCACTTATAAGCGTCAAAAATATAGGTATCTCTGATTTTAGTTGCCTTTTCTAAAAGTAGGTTCCTATTGAGAAAAAAGGGCAAATAACTCCATGCTTACTTATCAAATGCATGATAGCTATGGGCAGGTATTTGGGAAACTAAAGAACATATTCCACAGTATGTATTCAACCGTATGTTGAAGGGATAAGGTTTATTTTTAGCTGAAGAAATAGTTCATGGTCAAATTAATGTTTGAAATGTCATTGGATCCGAATTTATTGCAATGTCCTTAACAAAAATTTTTTAAAAGGTACTCATTACAAGTATATTAGTAGAACCATAATAGATTGTTGTTTATTCATAAAATGGTAGTTATAAACGTAATAGGCTCAATATTTTTTGATCTTATTTACACCATATTTTTATGCACCATTCAAAATCATTATATGCATGCTCCACAGTAACACAAGACTGATACCTATCATAAGATTAATAAATGCATAGCTGCATACCTACTATACTTATAATTTTATATTCACATTATACAGATCCAAAATGATCTCAGTAGCAAAACAAACCAATGAATCACTAGCTTCGTCACTGCTTAATGAATCATCGTTAACTTGACCTTCAAGTGAGATAAACTAGGTACTTACATCTTAGCTTATCCATCAGCTTGCCGGCACACATCGTCGCTAGAGCCACTTTGATTGAAAACACTCGAATTTTACCCACATTTTCACTGAAACAATATAAATGGTATTTAGTAACAGGTAACTGGTTGTGGTCTGCAAAGGCTGGCAATTCATTCATGGCGGTTCCACCCAAGTCCCAAGAGTACTACTCCCCTTAAAATAAAAAGCTGTCTATGTCCTTTCTAAGGCTCTTGACTTTCTTCGGTGTACCGCAGTTTATATTGGTTTAGTAGTTTTAGAGTGAAATCGTGAATCAAAAGGTCCCAAAAATAACCCATTTAAAAATATTTAGGAGTCATTGGAAATTCCTTATTGAACTAGCAAAATACATTGAAATACAGTTTTTATTAAGACTCATTTTTTGTTATTTATGTAATACTTACACATACTTGTAACTACATGTTTAACATTGTTACCTTGTTAGTGTAACAACACAATATTATCAATGAGATGATAATTAAGATAAGCTGCACACTGATAGTACCTGCACATATGTGTAGCATGTAGCTCTCAAGGTCTTATGTGCATCAATACATAAATATTATATGTAAACAATATTAATTAAGATTGAATATCTTCAATATATTAAGCAGGATGTACCAAACTTGGGTTAACTTTCTAGACTCTCTTACTCTTTGTTAATTTGTACACAGAAGCTGTTGGTGTTCCTTTCTTAAATAAATAAATAGACAAAACACATTTCTTTCTGATTCTATGTTATGACTAGTGAATGAAAAGCAGACCTAATAAACAGCTCCTTATCCCTTTTGTTTCAAGTAACAATAGAATCTTATCACTGTAATTTATATCATGTTACATACAATAGTACATCTGTCAGAAAACAGGAAAAAGTGTGGAACTAATAAACTCAAAAACTTCTGGACAGATTAACACAGGCTACATTGTGGAGAATAGTTCCCTCAGGATACTGGTTAAACAAAGGAGAACTAGTGATGTTATACGAGCATAATTTGGTCTATCAATAACAAAACTATACACTCTAATAAATATGATAAACTTACCCAGTACTATAAGCAGAGAGCAGCCAATTCAACAACAAAGCGGAACACGCTTCAACAGACACCTGGTGAGCGGGCGGCAGTCTTTTGTTCAAGTTGTGATACAGTGACGATACCAACGTCTCAAGTCTGGTGACGTTCACGCAAGCAGTCGGCTCTAGAGTGTTCAGTGCGTTCTCACGGAATGCCTCTATTACGTTCCATATGTCTATCACGTGTACTGAAAGGCAAAAAAATAATTTCAAATACCATACTAGTAATATTTATTATACACTGTGTTTTCACTGTATTTTACTGAATGTATGTACTTCTTTTGGTGTACCAAAAAAAAAAAATATATTTTTTTGAGAATTTTTACTGATTTTTTTAAATTATTTCAGTTATCAACTTTAGTGTACCTTTATTTAATCTTGTATGTATATGAATGCAAATATATAAAGCTACATCTCATATATCATTTAACCTTGATGGTCAATCAAACATAAACCATTGAGTTGTTATTCCAAGCCAGTTACACTCATGACTCAGTCTATGGTCTGCATCATAATTTTGGAGGCAATAAAAACCAATTTAGACCAATAAAAGCAGCATAAAGCTGTTTGTAAATTAAGGTAATTATATCACCAGCTATTTACACAGCCCAAAATAGTTTCATGTAGAGAAAGAACGAAATATGTTGGTGCTTATGAATAAAATTGGTATTTGATACTAGACATTACTCACAGTTACATTTCTTTTGGACATAGCGGAGCTTGCAAGCAGTCCTGTATGAGGCAAATCTGATCAGGTCAAAGTTCTGCTCCCTCATCTCCTGCAGCAGCTGGGAGCGGGGGTCGGCGCCACTGCCACCCACGCTGGGGCCTACAACCCCTCGTATATCCCCCACATTAGGCACTCCGCCCACACTCTCGCGTTCTAGCGACATTTTCACTGCTGCACACAAAATCACTATTAAAACCTATACATTTACCATAAACAATTAAAATAAGGTGTGTATTTGATAATTGATTCCACTACACAACACAAAGATAGGATAGAAAGTGATTCCAACGACATAAAAAATATAAACAAGGCTCGGAGCCGCAGTTTTTAAAAACATCTATTTTATTAAATAGTTACGAAATTGAAGACGTGAAAAACCTCTTACCTTAACCAACCGATTAGCTCATAACTTTGTTGACATAACGATAATATATTCACGGCAAACGCAAGATTATTTTCGTAGATAAATCGATTCAAAGATATTAATAGTGACAACTTGGTATTTGCTTGATGATTTAATAATAAACTGTTGTTGCATTTACAGATTAAAACTCGTTCACACTTCTTTTATATTTCTTTGTTACTTCCTTCTAATTCAATGAAAAGAATAAATTATAAAAGTCATTTCTCTACACCAATAAATTACGGAATATCGAAATCAACATGACAAGCCTGCCATTAAAAGTGCGTTCCTGAAATCAATCTTGACTTGACTCGACCTTTTCACTGTTAATTATATTTTATAGGAAAATATAGAAATAACACCAGATTTTTTGCAAAAAAGAAAAGCTATGTTTGCATTTATGATTTTTCAAAGACTTCACTTGTTCTACAATCACCAAAAATTTTATTAAATCTAGACATATTTTATTTGAAAACTCGACCGCGTATAACGAAACACACAAATGTCATCCATAGACATTTAGTTTTTTTTATCAATGATACAAATTCGTTCAAAAACTTATAAGCAGTCTATGGTGTAATTATGAAATTCAACTGGTGGCGGGAAATTCAAGTATGAAATGTTTTTTTGAAGTTTTACCAAATCACAATTAAACCAAAACGAACCAAATTATTTATTTTAGGTAAGACGGCCAAAAATCAAGTTTATTGTATGGGTGCACCCATTATTGACCCCTAGAATAGCTTTTTTTATAGGTTTCTATATTTTTCAATATAACGTCAACAATAATGCCTCATCTGCGAAAATTGCAACTGACTATCATGGTCATTGAGGCAGTAAAAACCAATAAGCCTGGATAGACGGACGGACAGACTGCGGAAGAAGTCTATTAAGAAGAAGAAGAAGAAATAGTGCCTCGTTTCTCACTTTTGTAGATTCGGAACTGACTGGTTTGCGAGAGGCACCGTAAGCACTTACTGTTTATGTTGAGGTTTTTCTCGTAAGTACCTACCTATATACTTACATATGTCCTTACATGCCTATTAGACTTCCAGTTTAGGCAAGAACTGCATAAATAGGAACCTCAGATTACCGTTAGGATCATATAGACTACTTAATACTTTTTAGGTTCATAAAAAAAAACCAGTGCGTAGTTTATCTAACACATTTATTTATAAATGAACACAGTTTACATTAACATTATCTGCTGCAGACAACTCAATACAATAATACATTATTATTTACACGAATCTATTTAGAATCTACACATGAATTTATGAACAACACAACACTACGTTTTTACAATGTCTAATTTATTTTTACTCGCCTGGAGCTTTGCTTTCGTATGTATTACTACACATTTATTTATAAATCTAAAATAGTATTTTCACAAATAAGAAATTATAGTAGGTAGTTATTCGTTTTGTTTTATCTACTTAGGTGTTTATTTTGTAAAGTTCAGTAGGTAATTAAAAAAACTATAATTAGGCCGTAACAAACAGTGAGAAGAAGCATACATGCTCGTTGTAGATTTGACTGTAACACACACTTTTTTTAATTGCCTAAAAGCGGAAATAATTAAAATCCTCAGATACCCAACATGGTTTAAAATCACAGCACTATCAATGTATCTCATAATAATATATTTGTAGGAAGACGAAGGTTATCTACATAAAATACAAGAATTATTCTTTCCCCTTGTCTATGTGTTACCAATTATTATTTATTAAGAAACATATTCTTAACATATTTAATTAATATACCAAATAAAAATAATCAATCAAAAATTTGAAAAATAGGCCACCTATCGGGCATAGGGTCCTAAGCCACCGGTGCGGTGGTTAGGTAATGCCTTCTGAATCAAGCCCTTCTTTTGAGATGTGTATCAAACTAGGTATCTAGTTAATATTATAATAAGTACAAAATTAAATACTCCACAGTAAGCAGTAGACGCTAGTATAAGATACAAGAGTGTACAATTTGTCAGATATACTTTAGTACAAAGATAAATAGTTATATACAAAATTATTGTGCTTGTCACAGATTTGTTTGCGAGTTGGTCCAGCCAGCGTAGGACGTAGATTTAGTAATCATACAATTATTATTATAGCTAGTTTTAAGCGTATCTAGGGATACATTTTTCTAATTCTTTGTAAGTAGCTCTTAAGAGTATTAAGTATAGCTAATGATGAATTTTATTGAATAGGTAATATGTAGCCCAAAGGGCTCATTTTGACCCGTGAAAAAGATGACTAGATACAATTTCCTCAGTATATATTTTCTTGCTCACCAACACGCATGCCTGAGTGGTGAGTATGGGTAAGTTTCCCCAGATTGAGGGAGGCCTTTGTCCAGAAGTGGACATCTTTCGGCTGTGACGACGATTCAAATATTAGGTGACATACCTATGGTAGTATCTAAGTAGGTCGAGTCTCAAGTCAGGGACAAGAAACTTAGCTCAATATTTTTTTTATTAAATTCTCTAGTTACATTTACAACACTTCTCAAAGTAGCATTTATCTAAGTATTAAAATAAATGTGTATAAATAAATATTTATAATATTTTAACATTAATTTCGTCTACTTTTTTATTAGACATTTTGATATAGTCAGAATATCATGCATTTTTCTAATAATAAATATATTATATTCCGATAAATATTTTGGCAGGACGACAGTACAACAACACTACTTTATACATATTTTTCTACGATTAAGTAAAGTTTTATAAAATTATTTGAATATCTTACATTTTATTTACAGAACTTTTAGTTCTTCCGTGCTGAGTGTTTTCCAACATTTTATCGTTCGATACCTTCTCATGCCATACAAATAACTGGAATATAAATTGAAGCTGAAGGTTCACCAGTAGGTATTTGATGAAATAAAACATTATATCCACTGAGAAGTTTGGTAACTTACATATTGTTTTACCTATATGCAGACAAATAGGCCATCAGTAGTGCCAACTAGGTAATTTTGTTTTTTATAAAAAAATCACAACTCCAAGTTCCAACTAAATCAATGATGTAACTTCTAAAACATTTGTTAAGATGGTATTTTTTTAACCAATTCAAAAACAATTCGGTTCTACTTTAGACCGAGAAGTTTCCGCAGAATCAAAACCACAGAAGTTTTTAGCAGCAACTTCTTCATTTAGTTTCTTCTCCATTCTTCGCCGCTCCCCCTTTCTCAGGGTCTTCCATGCCACGAGTGTTCAAGCAAAGCGTCTGTTCGCTTAGACGTAAAGCCAGTGTTTCCAACTGAAGCGGCTGACGGGTGCTCCGCCCCTGATCGCCTCGTGTTCAGATTCTGGTGATATGCAGCATGCTAGGCGCTGGAAGACAGAAATTTAAGGCAATGTAAGAAAAAAGAAAAGCGGAAAGTTCCATAAACTGATCTATAAAGATACTGTTTGTGACTTCTGTATCGTCATGGTATATTTGGTATATTGATGTCTAAAGTGGTTTCAAATGCAAATGAAAATTGAATTAAATTATCACTTTATATATGAGACAGACAGCCCAAACTTTTTCAAAATAGTCTGCATATAGCCAGAAAAAAGACAGGCTACTTTTCATTTGGGTGCGGGACGTAAAATTTCTGGAACGTATTTGTTGTTAGTGAAGCACTGGCAATACCGTGAGCCTTTCGGATACACTCCCAGTTGACAGCCATCAGGAGTTTATTGACGCCATACTCTATTTTTACTCCATACCTGTCTGAATGTGCCGGGGGTGGACAGCAGCTTGTACACGGCGACGACAGGTATCATGAGGATGGAGGAGCAGGCGAGCCCCCAGCCGAGCACCACCGCCCAGGGCGGGTACGTGTAGTGCTGGTACTGCAGCGGCTGCTGGTATAGGAGACCGAAGACCACTACACCCTGTGGGGAAGGTGAGAAATTGTGAAGGGTTTGGTTATGTTTCCGTATCTTGTCTTTATGGGTATAATTTCTTTTCCAAGCTAGGTAATAAATAAATCATTGATACGTTTAAATAACAGCCGACTAAATGAGCCTTCCAAAACACGAAGGAACTCGTTATTAAAAGATGGTCACCCACGGACCGAGCGAGCCAAGCGTTACTTTAGCATGAGCTCCTCGCTATTTGAATTACTTTTTACGTTTAAATTGTTTGCACCAATGACATTGGAGAGCAAAGGGCTATTCTTCAAACTTACAATAATGAAGGTAGGACTGACGAACTTCCAGCATATCCTCCAGTAGAGTCCGGGTCTGAAGCCCAACATCTCTTCTACGTCGTCAGAAAACCGCTTCAAACCTGCAAATGTATCAATTCAAGCCTATTAACTTGTTACTCTTTCACTCAAAGCAAAGAATTGATCAAACTTGGCTTTAATACATGTAGAGGTATAGTCTACCTATATACCAGAATAACATATAAGCTGGTATTTATCCGTGCGCGGTGAAACCACTTGAGTCTTTGTTAATGATCCTTAATCCTTAGTGAGATACCCGTATTAAAATTTTGTATTGACCTATTTTAATTTGTCCACATTCATTCTTTTATTTACTTGTAGGTAGGTAAATAAAAAATAAATAAAGGAGTAGAGCTACGTTATGTTACCATAGAACCAGGACACAGCAACGGCTTCGAAGAGCGCTGAGCAGAGCAGGGAAATGCCGGCCGCGTATGTGTCCAGCAGGTGGAACATGTAGATACCTCCCTGAAATAAAGTTTACTTCTTGAAAATAATATTTTACTAACGATGACACCTAAAATTGCACAATAGATATTTTGTCACAGCCCCATAAAATTACTGGGAGTGAGTCGCCTAGTGAGTTTGCGATCGAGGATGTACGCTCATCAACGAGTGATACTGCTACTTGCAGCCGTTATGTCAATGGCCCATTATGTAGTTTTCGTGTAGCCACGTGCACCTGTCATTTTCGTTTTCATGAACATGTTTTTGCTCCCTCATTAAGCCTCCTAGATATTGGATGCAGGTCCAGCAGCCCCGTGATCACGCACTCCAGACCACCCATCTGCTCCATACAATATAGTAACAAACCTACCGGTGTGACATTGATGCAGGCCACGCAGAAGGAGACGCAGACGACGAGCAGCGTGAAGTGTTCGCGGCGGAGCCACACGGCGCCGCACGCGCGCGCCTGGTCCAGCAGCCCCGTGATCACGCACTCCAGACCACCCATCTGCTCCATACAATATAGTAACAAACCTACCGGTGTGACATTGATGCAGGCCACGCAGAACGAGACGCAGACGACGAGCAGCGTGAAGTGTTCGCGGCGGAGCCACACGGCGCCGCACGCGCGCGCCTGGTCCAGCAGCCCCGTGATCACGCACTCCAGACCACCCATCTGCTCCATACAATATAGTAACAAACCTACCGGTGTGACATTGATGCAGGCCACGCAGAAGGAGACGCAGACGACGAGCAGCGTGAAGTGTTCGCGGCGGAGCCACACGGCGCCGCACGCGCGCGCCTGGTCCAGCAGCCCCGTGATCACGCACTCCAGACCACCCATCTGCTCCATACAATATAGTAACAAACCTACCGGTGTGACATTGATGCAGGCCACGCAGAAGGAGACGCAGACGACGAGCAGCGTGAAGTGTTCGCGGCGGAGCCACACGGCGCCGCACGCGCGCGCCTGGTCCAGCAGCCCCGTGATCACGCACTCCAGACCACCCATCTGCTCCATACAATATAGTAACAAACCTACCGGTGTGACATTGATGCAGGCCACGCAGAAGGAGACGCAGACGACGAGCAGCGTGAAGTGTTCGCGGCGGAGCCACACGGCGCCGCACGCGCGCGCCTGGTCCAGCAGCCCCGTGATCACGCACTCCAGACCACCCATCTGCTCCATACAATATAGTAACAAACCTACCGGTGTGACATTGATGCAGGCCACGCAGAAGGAGACGCAGACGACGAGCAGCGTGAAGTGTTCGCGGCGGAGCCACACGGCGCCGCACGCGCGCGCCT
The DNA here is from genome assembly GCA_033682625.1 of Helicoverpa zea x Helicoverpa armigera. NCBI lineage: Eukaryota > Metazoa > Arthropoda > Insecta > Lepidoptera > Noctuidae > Helicoverpa > Helicoverpa zea x Helicoverpa armigera. Next base: position 5,219,281 of record JAWIIS010000053.1, on the reverse strand, counting down.
GGTCCAGCAGCCCCGTGATCACGCACTCCAGACCACCCATCTGCTCCATACAATATAGTAACAAACCTACCGGTGTGACATTGATGCAGGCCACGCAGAAGGAGACGCAGACGACGAGCAGCGTGAAGTGTTCGCGGCGGAGCCACACGGCGCCGCACGCGCGCGCCTGGTCCAGCAGCCCCGTGATCACGCACTCCAGACCACCCATCTGCTCCATACAATATAGTAACAAACCTACCGGTGTGACATTGATGCAGGCCACGCAGAACGAGACGCAGACGACGAGCAGCGTGAAGTGTTCGCGGCGGAGCCACACGGCGCCGCACGCGCGCGCCTGGTCCAGCAGCCCCGTGATCACGCACTCCAGACCACCCATCTGCTCCATACAATATAGTAACAAACCTACCGGTGTGACATTGATGCAGGCCACGCAGAAGGAGACGCAGACGACGAGCAGCGTGAAGTGTTCGCGGCGGAGCCACACGGCGCCGCACGCGCGCGCCTGGTCCAGCAGCCCCGTGATCACGCACTCCAGACCACCCATCTGCTCCATACAATACAAAGGTCAATCAATTAAAAGCGGCAATCGTCGATTCAACTGCAGAATAAAGGCCTCCGACAAGGACTGTCGATTTAGTTCGCCCCACTAGACAGACGGATGATCGGTCAATCAATCAGAAGAGGCAATCGTCGTTTCAGCCAAAAGACATCCACTGCTGACAAAGGCCTCCCCCAATCTTCGCCATTTTGTTTAGCCGACTAGTAGATGGACGGACAATCTGACCAGGGTCGTCGGGAAGCAGTGGATGAGGATTGTTAAAGACCCCGCAAAGAGGCAGTGAAATGGAGGAGGGAAGTCGTGGTGGCCTATTTTGTACAGACGTAACCTTTCAAGTATGAATGCGTGGGTTCGAAATTCGGAGGAATATCTTTTTAAAAGTTTGCACATGCTGTTGGAACTTTATGTTGTAACAAGCATTTAAGGAAAGCCAGGCTTATATAAGGCGTGTCTTACCCCCGAATCCAATCCAAGCATTATGAGCATGAAGAAGAATAGCATCGCCCAAAGACTCGCTCCAGGGAGAGTAGCGACTGCTTCTGGGTACACTTGGAATACCAGTCCAGGACCTGGAAAAAATTGAAAAAAAGGGAAGAATTCATAGGAAGTCACAATAAGAAAATAAATAATTTCAAAAGTTGGGCGTTTACCTTCAGTGGCAACAGAAGATATGGGAACTCCTTGCTTGTAGGACATGAAGCCCAGATATGTGAAGATTACGAACCCGGAGAAGAATGATGTGAAACAGTTTACCAATGTAGTCACCAAGCAGTCTCTGCAAATACACATAAAAAGAAATTCATTGTTGCTGGAAAGTTTATGCCACCATTTCTTCTTCCCAGCAAAAACATATATGGGAGGTGGTGAAGGACAGGCGTTTTTGAGGGCTATTTTTTGCAAACTGTCTTAAAATGGATGCGTTCAAAGATTTTACTATATATGTATTACCTGTAGCAATTGTTGTGGAAAGTGTTATAACTGGCGTAGGATAGATGCACTCCGAAGCCAGCTCCTACTGAGTAGAAGATCTGAACTGCTGCATCTACCCATACCTGAAAAACAAACAACCGATGCTTTTAAGTGTGATGTACCTAAGAGTACCTACATACATAGTAGTAGTACATGAGGGAGTACTTAAGGACGTGTATTAGGGAGAATACTTAAGGGAATACATAAGGATACTCCCTTGTAGGAACATAAAAGAATAATGAAAACCACGACTTCATATGTTAGTTAGTGTAAGATTGTGGATGCCCACAATGCCTACAGTGCAGACCACGACGATCAAACATTACCCCTATTTTTAAACTGGTCGTTTTTGTTGATAAATAAATTAAATTAATATACCTACGAGTATAGTAATGTATACTTGTGTAACTGGGTTGAGGAGGTCAGATAGGGCAGTCGCTCCTTGTAAAGGTACTCAGCTACATCCGGTTAGACTGGAAGCCGACCCCAACATAGTTTGGGAAAAAGGCTCGGAGGAAGAAGTAATGTATACTTGTGTGTCCTTCAATCGTGTGAGCTCCGGCTGCAGATAGTAGGCGATGCCCCTGGTGGCTCCCGGCAGCAGCAGTCCTCGCGCCAGCAGGATCGACAGCACCACGTACGGCATGGTCGCAGTTAGCCATACCACCTTGCCTGAAGAAATCGTAATATTGACAATATGAAAGAAAATCTGTCTGACAGACTATCTACTCAGTGCATCTTAAGATAAAGAATTGCAATATAGCGTGTATGGCTGGAGATTTTCTCTTGGTTGTGATGATAGAATTGTCTCAGGCCATGGATAAGGCAGAAAACACAGCTGATTTTACACGAAGACAGAATGATAGGAAGATTTGAATCATCAATGTAATTGGATGAAAATAACCTGCTAATGACGGATTAGTGTAACACAAGTTAATTTTAAGAAGTTTTGACGTGACAACGTCTTATAAATTGGTTTGCCGGGTGACACTTCAAGAAACTGCGTTACGCTCCGCTCACGTTATGCGCTCACAATGACAGCGAGTGAGAGGCACGCGTCCCTTCCACTCGGGCATGGTTAGCCCGCCTAAGAGCGAGAGAGACAGACATAAAAAGTGAAAGGCACGCGTCCCTTCCACTCGAGCACAGTTAGCCCGCCTAAGAGCGAGAGAGACAGAGCGAGAGATACTCAAAGTCGTTGTCACGTAAAACTTTCGCCCGTATACCGACTTTACAGGCAACCAATTTTTTTTACTTCAAAACTTGATACATATCATTTGCAATGTCAGCATCTTAAATAAATATATAAATTAAAAGTGACTTTAGTTAAAACTTACCAGAGCTCTTAACCCCTTTGAACAGTGATAGGTACAGAGTCACATAGACTAGTCCCAAGCAGATAGCCAGCTGCCACTTCGGGAAGCCGAGGTCATTTAGACCTTCTGAATGTTGCATTTCGAGGACAGCTCGACTGAAATCAAAGTTAATATTGAGTGTATGTATGCAGAATTATTGTGTTCCTGTGTACTTTCACACTAGTGTATTTTGTAGCGCGTAGATTTTAATTGATTTTCGGTAAATTTCATCGTTTGTACCGATAGTTGTCAGTTGTGTTGTGACCCGTATATGCGCGACAGCACACGTAGGAACTGAGCGTTGCTGGGCGGTAAAACCGAGCAGAGAATCCGCTAGTGTGAAAGCGTTTTTTACAAACTTACAATTTAGATTAATGGTTATAAAAACATAGGAAGCCTTACCTATACATAGATATGGAAACGAGCATATTCAAAAATAACTCCAACACAAAATATTCAAATACCAAACTAAGATACCCTTACATTAACCTGCGAACGGATTGGGCATAGACAAATTACGTTACAGTCACCCTTGAAAAAGGGTCAATTTCCGTGAGACCTGATTGGACCTTTTGTCCCTGCCGGAAGGTCATCGTATGACGTACAGGAAATATCGAACCATGACAAACATATTGTTATCAATAGTTTTACATTCAACTACTTTGAATTGTCCTGTAAGGTCTAAATCTGAATGATTCTATTTGCGTCTGTTGAGTTTAGGATAAAAAATTGCGACGAATATTTTTAGATATATGTATCTGGAAATGTCAGTAACAGGTAATGCTATCCTTCGTCAAATAGTAGTTGTCGTTATTTTCTATTTTTGCATATGCCACTTATAAATAACTCCGTGTATTATTCATACAAAACTTATTTATCGTAAGTCATCCTGTTCTCTGAGCATTTGAAAGAAAGCCTTAAATACATAACACTAGAGATCTCAATAAAAATATAGGTAATATCACAAAATAACTTTGGTCTACTCACTGAAAAAACTCTGAAGCCGGTGTGAAATGCGATAGAGGTCCTTGGTACCGCACGTCAGTTCTGTTACTAGTGCCGTTGATCCTGCCAGAGTCCCAACACTGCTCCGTGTTCCAGGAGTTGTCACAATGCACCCACGGCAGTTCTGAGCGAGCTGATGATATTAGGAAGTAGAGGGCCCAACCTGAATGGTAATGGAGTCTTTGTTAGTAAGCAGTGTGGATTTCCGACACTTACGCGAATATTAGACATTTGAATAAAACTACTTTTACGGAATTTGAATATTATTTAATCACCACGTTTCTTACCTTACCTGACACCTTAGTCTGCCCGTGACCATGGATGCTGTAAGTAAAGGATCCGAAACGTCGGGATTAAATAATATTAATATAACCGCGATAAAATTCGTAAAAGTAGTTTTATTTAAAGGTATGGTTAGCGCCAAACTTTATGCCGTCACGGAAAATTGAGTCGCTGTGTGGGAATAGTTTTTAGGTATGGTTACAGTGGTGGAGGATACATTTAAGAGAACTACATATCAATCTCTATTTTGTAAACAGGTAAGCTATTAGGCGCTCCACCCACTGCACCGCACCCCGTCGCGAATTGCGGGATCACAGATGTTACCATTATTGTGTGCAAGTGTCTCAAATTATAAAGAAATCACGCGCGGGAAATGCAATGGTAAAAATTTGCTACAGTGGGTGAAGAATCTTAAACGTGCATACTAAGATTAGTTCAAACACATTAGAAATTAAGCAGCTCATTACCTTATTAGCTTTTACCTAGATAGTCTTGCCAACAATTTGTAGCAGGTTATACGTAGAACATAACCTCATAGTACCTCTAAATTGATAGACATGAGGTCACTAATTTTAACGCGCTGTTTTGCATGTGTCTAGAATTGGATGGGTTCCAAATATACATATGTTCGTTAGCCCCTAACACATTATATTGATGATAGGATGATGCAATATAGGCAGTAGCAGAGGAGGCTTCTAACCTGATGGCATACGACCATAAAGATTCATATTTAATATCGTTTAAGCCTATCAGGGTAACGCAGTTTTCACGACTTCGTTAAATGGATTTAAAATTAAGATAAGAATACTGTAACAAGTTTTACCGGCAAAAAAAATATTGAACAGAACGTGCGTGACAAACCAGGAACAACTGGACATAATTACCAATAATGACGTTGTAGTAAAACGACACGTAGAAAGCCACCATAACCGCACAAAAGCCGACACCTGCAACACAAACTTCACTGCAAAAAGGTCGTAAGTAGACATAAATCACTTTACGCATACGCTCTTTTTAATTTACAAAACAGCGATACCATGGAGAAGAAAATAACTGGCAGAGATGTCCTAACGCAAATCTCCTAAGTACTTTCTTTAAAAAACGCGCCAAAATGCAGGTGATCGGGGGACAAGGAACGTTACTAACAAAAAAAAATGGCGGCGCCATTTTTCCCAAAATAGAGTTACCTATCAATCTTTCAAAGATCGGTCTTGATTTGACGAACTCAAACGCCTCGTTAGTTCTACTAATTGATCGCGCCTTCTATACGTTACTTGACCTACAAGAATGCGTATGACCTACCATCCTTATGGTATCTCCGCTCATCTTTCTTCCGTGAGCGGTACATACGACTATTTAAAAGTTAAAAAGGCGTAAGCGCCATACAATAAAGATGACGATACGACATTTCACGTGGGGTGTAAAATGTGTAAAATTCGTGTATGAATGAATGTGTCAATTCACCTTGATATCAACTCGCCGTATTTGTTTTATTCAATAAACATTCGGCCAATAATTCTCGGGTTTCGATGAAATGAAATACGTTGGTAAATGTGTATTTTTTTGTTTGTAATTTGAACGTGGCTTTAAAATGTTTAAAATCGGTTTATGTTTAAATGTGGAATTGGTTTTATGTGTGTTTAAGTTTCAAAAAGTACATTTCCGCATTTTATAATATACTATATTTTATTTTCCTAGGTACCTATACAATTATGTAACAATTTCCAAAATATGTCTGGCAAAAGTCCTCGATAAAAACTTATTCATTTATCTTTTCCCAAGGAGTTAAACTAGTGTAATTTTATACACGCTTATTTTGTTTAAAAATGTAATCACCAAAATATCATCGACGTGAAAAATTGTGCCTCATTAAAAAAAGTACATAATACCTACCTTTAAACAGCGGGCATATCTTCCACAGTGTGATGGGTCCCTGTCGGTTGTACTGTCCGAGGATGAGCTCCATGTAGAACAGCGGCACCGCTCCGAAAACCAGCATCAGCGTGTAAGGGATCAGGAATGCTCCTAAACATAGCAGTATTAGTTACATAAGATTTGCAACCCGAGGGAACTACTTCCCGCTCCCTGGCAAAAGAAGCCAATGTCCTTTCTCAGCTCAGCAGGTGTACCATATTTTATTAAAATCGGTTCGGTAGGTTTGTTGTGAAGGCGCAACAGACAGAGTTACTTTCATATATAAATAAGATCTGTACATTATATTTTAAAATAAACTCAATCTATACTTACATTTAAAAAGAAAGATTTTTTTATGTAAATATAAATAAGATTAAGAAAGGATTGAGAGTTTATGTTTTATACACGAACTCTACCAAATAGCCATTATAATTAAGGCTTTTTAAACTAAATGAATCGTAAATACAAAGTTAAAAAAAAACATACTAAAAATTGTTACTACGTGCTACGCCGTAGAGCAACACCGTAGTTGCTACGCCGTAGTTTGGAAGCTTGACTATTAAAATAATATAACTATAGAAAATAATTATTATTTCATCTTCCTATTCAAAATTCCGTTTTACGTGAGTACGTATTTATATAAAGTTTACATTATTATGTAAATAATATATTGAGAAGTTCGACATACACGTGTAAAACATATCATAGCCATACAAATTGAACAGTCACATACAATCCACGCTTATCCAGGAAGCAGGCATTGGAAGTCATAAACCCACTGACATGGAAACTCGTGTAGAGCCTTACATAAATGAAAAGTAAACGAAAAACTCTAAGAAATGAAAATGTCTCCCATGAGAAAAATCTTGCAGCAAACTAAAATATTGCAGCGTAAAAGTTTTATAATAAGTAATCATAACGGCTGAAAAATGTTTTGATTCCTATAATCTTGCCTACTACAAATGCGAAAGTAACTCCGTTAGTCTGTCACGATTTCGCGCCAAAACTACTATACTGATGTCAATGAAATTGGTACACAGGTAGTCTATGCAAGGAAAGGTACTATCCGGATGCGAGAAAAGTTTCTCTCAGGACGTATATAAAACCGCGGAGAACAACGAGTATTAAAGCTAGTAAGATAAAAATCAAAGGTCATTTATTCAAAGTAGGCTGAAAAACAGCACTTTTTGAACGTCAAATCTACAAAAGACAGCCCCCAAAACACCCGCCCTTCACTACTTCCTATGTGTTTTTGCTGGGGCGAAGAAGTAAGTAGTTTTAAATAATTTTTCTCGTGGCGTTCATTAAAACCCAGAAAATTGTTTTATAGCGCCACGTGTCAAACTAATGATATGAGAAAATAATAAAATAAGGTAAAGTATGCAACTTTATGCAATTATATGAACTCTCGGATGATGAGGAAACTTGTGTACCTATAATCAATTTATACAGAAAAATACTAAACAGGGTCTGTGGAATGCTTGACGCATTAATGATCATCATTATTTTAATCAGTTTAATTTACCCACAATTAATTTGTACTCAACATAAATAGAATAAAATATAGGACCCTAAAAGTAAATTACGTGTCACTATATACATTCTATTCACGTCACAACTAGGTACTGAACTGATTTAAAACTTTAGTACACAAATACTCTGTAGGTAATGCCTGAAAAAGGACATTTGTTGTTTTCCGATCATGCGCGAAGATAGTAGTTAAAATAAAGTTCGTAAACAAAATAGACTCACCTCCTCCATTCCTGTAGCACAGATAAGGGAACCGCCAGACATTCGCCAGGTCCACTGCAAATCCGATGATGGACAGCAGAAAGTCTGCCCCCGTGCCCCACGTCTCACGCCCATCACCCTCTTCTGTAGAAAAGTATTATTTACTTTCTAGTTTTATATGGTTAATATTTAAGAGCACACTGCAGACATTTAATTGTCGAACGATCTGGCCCGATGGTTTGCTGGCAGTTTATTTTCTAAACAATCGTTAGCGTTAGTCCTGTGAACTTTTCCTGAACACTGTGTATTTCTATGTATATTTGCATTACCGTTTATATCTTTACTGATTTGGTCAAACAATCGGCCGACTTAAAGTTTGCAGTGTGTGGGGTCTCTTTAATTCGATATTTTTTGGGATATGAATAGAAAATGCGCGTAATAAATATTTTGTGACAGCTCTGTCGCACAATATTTTTTCATTTTTCACTGCAATATACATATAGTATTCACATAATGTACTCAAATAACAAAAAACAACCAAACTCATAAACTTTTTTAATAAAATAGGAAAGTTATTAATTGCGGAAAAAGATTATCTCTCAGCTTCAATCGAAATACATCTGTATATCTTTCATTTCAATTCAATATTAAATATTTATTTTTATCATTATAGCATGCTACATAATCCGCAAGTATTGATTTTCGAAAATATATCGTAGTCTTAAAGTTTTTCAATTTTCATATAATTTTTATTGAGCTGATAAATACCTGGTTTAATACTATTTGTTCTTAGCTTTTTCGATGTTTCACTGTAAAAGCATTCTTCCTCTATTTGTATTTTCGGCTCCTCTGAAAAAGAACAATATATTAAAATCTGAAAAACACTGAAGTTCAGTTTAAACGACCAATAACTTACTTTTATAACATGACAGAGTTACAACAGAACCTTTCGTTGATTTGTTATCTGAAAAAATAAAAGAAACTACTTATAATGATATTACTACTTTCTGAAACGAGTTATTAGTGAACATTATCTTTGAACAATGGAAATGTTATACCAAACTCCAGAAAAAAACCAGAGGAAAACAGTCACCTACCCTAACATATATAATATACAAACAATCTGCTCAGTATACATGGCTCAACTATGCAAGAAAAGTCAACTGAATACGTAATCGATTTACTGAAATTCATATCTTAGAATTAAGAACAATGCTAAGATAACAACACTGCTCATAATTCCTCCGATACATACATTCCTAAATTACCATTCATCCGTCATTGCACACCAAAAATGCATCATCATGATCGATTATGTGCCACATCACACCTCAAACATGGACCCAAAGCTCTCACATTAATCTCTCATCAATATGCGACCGGTTCCCTACATCCAGATGAGTCCTAACTGTCCCAATACCGATCATTCTTACACCTACCGCGGGATCTTAATAACGTCAAAAGCATTCGTCCGGGAACGCCATAATAGGATGCCAATGCGGAAAAATTCCGCAATAATCGTGAGGTGCGATTCTATTGGAATTCAAAAACGGAACCTTAATGTCGGATCGGTTTCGCGCGGTATTCAGATGATTAAAGTATGTTCGAGTAAGTATATGCATCGGTATTTAACGCTCTGTTATTGAATTTATTGATTTTATCTGTGCTGTGTGTGATGGGAACGAAAATTTTAATTAATTCGCTTGAGCGCGGATTGTTTGTTGTTTGTTTAAAGTAGGGCATGCAATTTCGGTAAAACAAAAATTACCGGTAAAAATTCGGTAAAAAAATATTTTTACCGGTAAACCGGTAAAACGGTAATTTTTGTATTTTTTTTTTAATGTTATATTAAAACAATAAGATTGGGTAGTCTTAAAGCAAAAACTAAATAAATATGCAAAGTATAAGGTGGTAAACGTTTTTTGGGACGTGGGCCGTAACAAAAAACATTTCAGTACCATCCGTGCGCGATGTCGCCGACAAAATGCAAGAGAAACGGCTGCGATGGTACGGACATGTAAAAAGGAGTGACACCTGACGACATCGGCAGTGTGAATGTGATACCACAGATTATATAATAGTTACTACGTAACAGATAAATCACTCCATACAAAAAAGTCCATACCTACTGTTATAAGCACCTACAAGTTCCCAAACTACCTACAAATTCATAGCTGCGTTAGAAAATGAACCTTAAAAGCTCCAGCGCTCGATTGTTATTTCAATGCGATAGCGCACAGTTCAGTGACCGCGACTGTGCCGACAGCGAGCGTAGGGTTGCCTCTTATAATTAAATAGGGAAACAAAGTTACGCTTATTTGTAACTGACTTTCCAAATCAATGGAGGTGCCCAACTACTTTTCGAGCACAGAACACGCAAGTATTCTATACTTACCTATTACCCCTGGCACAACACCGCTGACCGCTGATACATACCTACTTACCCAAAATTGGTTTCTGCGCAGCGATATATGCAATGTTCCAAGCAGCAAGAAATGTTTTTTTTAGCTACAAAACTCGGTAATCATTGCATGTATAACTAAGTATAAGGTATAAGTATCTAAAGTAAGTCGCTTATTTTTAAAATGACAAAGAAGATAAGTATTTTTACTTCAAAAAATAGAAACCTTTGTATATTCATACATAGGTATAAAATATTTCTAAATGCCTATACATATATAATAGGAAACCTTTATATTTTCCTACAATAGTCACATAGGTACACAAATCAAAATAGTTCTTCAGTTTATTAGATAATTTTTAAAACCAAATAAAAAATAAACAATAACTGACCTGTCTACATCTTTAGGTAAACGGAAAATTATATTTTTTTCTTTTACTAGATCTGCAACCAAGCACAGCACATAACTGGCCAGAGGTCGTCATGTTCACAAATAAAAATAATAAACATAAAACGCGCGCGTCGCGAGCGGCTGTCGAAAGCCCTGTGCCGCGTGGGGCTACCGGTAACCCAGCGAGCGGTAGGCATTTATCGCGCGCAAGTACGTCGAGTGACAGAGGCCTGGTGATACTCAATCTCAATATACCCGGTCAAAGGCGCAAAGGCAGGCCGAAACCGTGGTGGTTGAGTGTCGTAATGAATGACATGAAAATCTGCGAACTCGAAGAGGAAGATGTCTATTCAGGAGGATAGAGCGAAGTGGAAGAAGGAAGATACGGAAAGCCGACCCCGTCACAAGACGGGATAAATGCTAAGAATTACCGTAAAAAAATATATTTTTCATTGAAGTGAAAGCCCTTTTTTATGGCAAATCATCAAATGACAGACTCTTTCTGTCTAAAACCCATGTTTTTAGTAGGCGTTTTATGGGTAGGGACACGAAAAAAGTATCGATGCTTTGTGGTATCGAGTACATTCCAGTTCAATACCGATACTTTTGTACTCGATACTTTACATTCGATACTTTTACTCAATAAGTACTTTTTCCCAGGTATCGTATCGAATGAAGAATTTATTATATATTTATATTTAAAGCGCCTTCTAGCTCACTCGTTGAAAACTTTTTAAGACATTCTGTCTTAAAAAAAGAAGCGACATTTGATTTCTGGAGCCACCATAAGAAGTTGGCACACACTAAAAAACAAAATAATAAAGCAAGTTCTTCATCTTCATCACAGCCTGAAATGAAGGATGAATTAAGCTACTACTTATCGGCACAGGTTTCGCCACTATCAGTAGATCCCTTAAAACAATGGGAAGATATGAAAGTAGTATTCCCAAAATTATATAATTGGCACGAGAATGAATATAATATCAATCCCTGCGACGTCAGTACCTTCAGAACAATTATTTTCTAAAGTAGGAAGTACCATCACAAAAATTCGAAACCGCTTATCTCCAAAAAGGCTCAACAAACTTCTATTTTTAAGTGACTACGGAGGAGGAATGGGATCTTTAATCTACTACGCGGGTGAAACAGTGGGACACTGCTAGTTTTTAGTATACCTCAAATAACTTAATATTGTTTCCTTTTGCTACATTTTCGATTTGTTTCATTCATTCCATTTTATATTTTTCTATTAAAGTGTACCAATAGCATTTGTTTTTTATGTCCTGCTGAACTGAACTAAAACTGACATTATTTACTGACTGATATTGGCCTTGCAAATGATCTAAAAAAATACTCGATACCTTGAAGTATCGATACTTTTGTTTCGATACTTTAATGAGTACGATACTTTTTTTTCGATTCTACTCATGAGTACGGTATCGATACTTTTGCTTCGATACCGTGTCCCTATTTATGGGCCAGGGTAGCGGTAACTCTTTCGAACAATCCCGCGGCCCAGGCAGGCCTTGGCCCTGTTGGGCCCCACCGGGGTTGCTGACATCTCCCTGAGGAGCCCGTGGAACAACGCGCGCCGCTGACACGGGTCTGTTGTCTATGCAGACGGTGGAACGATGAGCCACCCGAACTCACCGCCCACAGACCGACGCCTGCGGTGGCCGGGAGTCGTCTCTCGACCCTTGGCGTCCGTGGTGTATTCCTGGTCCACTACAGCGGCTGGGATGAGAGGTGCTACTCGCAGTCGCTCCGCCGTCTCCTTCTCGAGCATGACTGCTTCGCAGAAGGAGGCGACGGCTTCCCATTCCCTCTAGCTCCGGACCATGGCTTGAACCAGGGAAGGACGCGAAAGGTCGCCGCTGCCTATTGCCTCGACGACAACACGGCGGTACAAGGGTACCGCCGTGTTGTCGTCGAGGCAATATATCTAGGTGTGCACTGCCTGGGCCTTCCCAGGCAGTGCACACCTATACTAGTGACTGTGCTGCTCCACCGAGTCCTCAGAGCTGTCCGCATGGTGGTGAAGTAAAAGCCCTTGCTCAGTAGGGTCATACAGTAGGTAAAATAAGCATTAGCTACATTTGTACCTAGTATGAGCTGACAGCTATGAGGATGAACAAAATAACCGAATGAATACAATTTGTTTAGATTTTATAAATTAAGATGAGAAAGAAGATTTGTATCTAACCTAGAGATAGTTAAGGACACACAAGTTTACTTTCCTAAAAAACAGCAACTTTAACACTTACAATACGTAATGTATGCAACATTACATTATATTCAGGCTACATAACAAAGATTTGACGTTAAATGAACAATTGCTATATTTTATCAGAAAAATGTAAAAACCGGTAAATTACCGGTTTCATATTCTTTTTACCGGTAATTTAAAACTCGCAAAAATGGGCGATTTACCGGTAAAAACAAAACCGGTTAACCGGTATTGCATGCCCTAGTTTAAAGGTCAATAATGTCTGTTTTGTAGTTAATAGTCTGTACGGAAGCCTAAGATTAAGCATACAAGGTTGTAGGTAAGTATTAGTTTTGAGTCTCACATAACGTGTCAGGCAGTTATCATGTATTTTAATATTTTTATAATATGTACCTTGAGATACCTTGCAGTTACGAATAGAAAACTAATCCACATAGTACATACATACTTTTATAAGTAAACGCAAAGTTTGAAGACCCCAACCAGTGAAGCAAGCAAATAACATGCATAGGGTGTAATCAAGTGAAACCTTCTTGTAAAACTTGTGCTTTGATTAAAATCTAGATGTTTTCATGTCTCCCCAGGTTTTCATTAAAAACTTTAAGTGAATTAGATGGTCTAGTATCTGCTGGATTATTTTATGTTTTTTTTTTCTAAGATGTTGAGGAAACCTGGACTTTAAAGTCTCAAATCACCAATCCATGCTGCTAGCATGGTGACTAACGCTAATTTCTTCTCAGCATAAGAAGAGGCCTGTCCTCTGCAGTGGAACTATAAAAGGATGTTCAGAAATCAAAATAATATAGCGTAATTTTACGAAAACCAAAGTCAACCAACCAACTTCAGTGGTTGAATGTCAAATTGTTTCTTTCCATGAATTTATTTAAAAAACCTTGATATTTTTGAAATAGGTATCGAAATAATGTAAAGATGGATGTTGCTCTCAGGAGACGTTTTCCATTTGACTGCATACAGATTAGAAAACCCACGGTTTTATTTGACCTTTGATGAGCAAAATTCTATTTTTCTTTTATTAAAATATCCCGTTTCTTTTCGAGAAACGGTAAGAAAATAGCTTACTATTTTTATCTGGTTTTATTTATAGCTACAGGGACTTTTATTAAAAATATTCGTATCCCGTGGGAACTACTTTACGCATCGATAAATAGGCTCCGTCCAGTAGTTCCTCAGATTAATGCATTCAAGCAAAAAAAAATACAAATTCTTCAGCGTTATGACATTAGTATCTAACTACATTATATTCCCGAGATACATATCGGTATGAAGCCACAATATACCAAAAACTGGTCATAAAAAAACTTGTTCCAAACTCCAATCAAAAGTCTATTACAAAAATACCAATTTCTCAATAAAATTAATTCAATATTTAAGAAAACAAGATGGCCGCCAAAGTTTCCCGCCAACTCAAACAAGGGTTGTGAAATAAATAGTGAAGTGGCAATAAGTTTCCCTTGAGTGGCACAACGCCTACCGGACTTACAGTTTTTAATATATTTCCCCTCACTACTTGAGCCAGATACTGTATTTATTGCAATAGTATACAATTAGTTTTGATGGGGATTTACTTACTGATGTGTTGTTCAATTAAATAAAAATATGTGACTCTTTATTGTTTAGAAATTATATTCAATTTTTCGACGCCCTTTATTAGTTTTAAGTTTTATTTTTTTAATGTAAATATAAATTTAGTTTATTTTAAAATATAATAAAAATATTAAGTTCCTAATTTGAATAGCACTTTCAATCAATGACAATAATTGATGCTGGATAGGTGATCTTTAACGCTTTCATTATATTACGAAATACAATCCCTTGGGGTGCGGGTGAAATAGCGGGAAACAAGTACTTTTACGGGGTTCATCAGGATTGAAAATTTTAAATGAATAAATTGATAAAGCTAGATTAGGTTGCACTAACACTAGCTTAGTTTGTAGAAAGGTTTGACCGTTTTCTCACGACCACCTTTGTGCTTTGAAGAACATAAAAGCCGTCTAATATCTCTGTGTTCCAATCAGATTTCCGTTCGGTTGGACTATCAGAATGACCGAATATAAGGTGCTACTGTGTCGGCTCGATGTCGTGGCAATATCTATCGTGCAGATGGCTACACTCCATAAAGATTGGCCAACCTGATAAGGCTTAAGAATTTTAAGGCTACCACGTCAGTATTAAGAATTTACTTGTAACTATGTAACGCCAAGTTATACCTACTAGCATATTCATTCAAATGTACCTATGTATTAAAGATCGATCAAAGGTTAAGCTACGCTCGGTCAATCAGTTCTCCGTTAGTCAGCACGTCTATGGGTTAACACAGACCTACATATGTACCTATGTCATAAAAAGTTCCTCCAAGTTTAGGTTGTGGCTTTCAATAGTACAGTTTTGATAGTCGATAACCGTTCATAACCGCCTACAGGGTGCTTGCTACCTCCAGGCCAAATTGAAGCTACATCTTGCGCATCTTAACGTAAACGAGAAAGAGCCAGCATTCATCACCATCTACATCTACAAATAGAATCATGATTGTAGAATTTATATAATTTAATGTTATACCAAAAGCCCGTGGCGTGCTGCTAGCTGAGCAGTATCCATCGTCCCTGACGCTGCGGCCTCCAGGAGTGCCGCTGGCTCCGCGGCTTAACAGTGCAGGGTTCGCGCGCTGCTCCTCGTATGAAGGTGCCGTGTGCGTCACCACACCGCCTCCGCTGAGCGTCGCCTAGTGGGGAAGACAGAGAAAGGTTAAATATTTTAATAAAAACAAGATCTTTTGCATTCTGATGGGGACGGAAATATCACCAAAATAATGTTATACATTTTGTATTTACTACGTAAGTATATACTATGTACTACGTAGGCGAGCTTATAAGCTTATAAGCGAGGACCTCTCTAATTGGCTCTCTGTGACTATGACTTCCTTTTATTGTTTAGTTTTTGTTTAGCTGGAAGTCCTCCATAGTGTGTATTAAATAAATGAATAAATAAATATGTAATACTTAGCTACTCTAAACGTTCGAATTTAACTCACTTGTTGCCAGAAAATAGTATAATGGCGGTGCATTTAACTTGTTATTGCAGAATCGTCGACAATGTTGATTGGCATAAGTAAATAAAAATGGAATGCAATAAAAATATACTGACAGTGTTTTCATCCGTAAATCCGATTCCCCATTTGGAATGAAAGCGAAATAAATATCATGGACCTACTAAAGTCTGCATATATATACGAGTAGTTATATAAAGTTAGTTTAAGTATATACGTAGTTGCGTAACTCATGAGCAATAAGAAAGTTGACAAATACTGAACCGAACAAAAAACCCAAAAAACTAGACTATCTTAAATATAAAAAATACTTATTAAAAACAAAAATAAACCAAGTTTCAATGAAGTACTAGAAACCTAATATTATTCTAGAACGTTCACGTGTACAAACAGTGATTAGGCAACCAATTACGTAGATACGCCACCCCCGCTAAGTTGGGTAACACTCTGATTATCAAACTTAAGCTGCTATTAAGTTATTGCGGCTTACTTAGTTCTAACTTGACAGCTTTTGGTTACAGCTAATATAATAATCGGTTAGTTGTTAGTTAAGAAGATCTTTGTGGGTTGATTATTTAGATTATTGGCAGTATATTATTATGTGCATATTTTGAAAATATGTACAGACATTTATGTGACATACAGTTTTAAAGTTAGTGACTTTCCTATTACCAGTGAATTGCTAACCATTTTGAGAAAAGTATTCATTTTAGATAGAAAAAAAACAAAAAAGGGTTTAAGTATAAATCAGGGCTCAGGGTGGTAAGTCATCTAATGATTTGAAAAGATAGAAAAAAGGCAAAATTACAAAATATTTAAATTGTGTTCAAATCAGTGCTTAAGTAGATATATACTATGTATCTGTAAAAAACTACCCTGCGATAAAATGGTTATTTTTGTTACAGAATTCTAAAGTCCTAGCTTTGTGACCTAGTAAAAACCTGATTGGCGCTCATAGAGAAACCTAGGTTTAGCAATAAACACTTATACATACCATCGTAGGCACCTTATCATGATACTCTCTGTCATAGCTGGTGGGTCGTGTTCGCGTCACTTCAGACTTGTGAACCGTCGCATCGCATGTTTCATGCTCCTGTTAAAACAACAACACTTAGTTAGTAGAAAATCTAAAATTTTACATTAATTATATAGAAATGTAGCTCAGTAAGCTGAAATGTTTCGATATGCGTTGGCGCCTTTTTTTATTTTTCTTTATGTATTGGTCAGTCTTTTATTTTAGTGGCCAGTTCGATTTTTGTAAAATGTTTTTCATTCAAACCTCTTTAGGAAACATTATGGCAATATTTTATGAATGAAACAGAAATCATATTTACAGATTTTACATAGTAGCGCAAAAATATACTATTTATTTACTTATTGTATTTAACTTTATTAACTCTAAACAAAACCT
Organism: Helicoverpa zea x Helicoverpa armigera; assembly: GCA_033682625.1. Classification (NCBI taxonomy): domain Eukaryota; kingdom Metazoa; phylum Arthropoda; class Insecta; order Lepidoptera; family Noctuidae; genus Helicoverpa; species Helicoverpa zea x Helicoverpa armigera. The sequence continues at coordinate 5,201,972 of JAWIIS010000053.1, read as the reverse complement.
TGTTAATAAACTGACAAAATGGCCATCTAGGTCCGTGTCGAAAACACAAACTTTTCAAACAATTGAAATAATGGAATGTCGAAATGAAAGCCATTGACGTAAAAGGGTATTTTACGCAACTAGCCAACTGAGTTTTGGTGGAAAATAATTAGAATTTATGGCACATAAAAATAAATAGGAGGTAAATATTTCCGTACAAATAAATGGGGAGCTACCAAATATGTAGCAATACTTTTTTATTGCAGAACTATTTTAAACAGTGAGGCTACTGCCATAGCCTGATATTATATGCTGCGCTATAAAAAATATGTTTCAGGAACAGACTTTATTTTTCATACGTGCTTAATCGCCACCGCAATGTGTGAGCTCTTCACTTGCATCCTAATTGACATTGATATTTCTGAAGATTTGCGCTCTCAAGTTTACCACAACTCTCGGGTCCCGCATTCGTTTGCAAGGTCGGGCCAAAATCGCTTTGTGGGTTTTAGAAACTTTCACAATGCAGCCCGGAGTCTAGAAGTTGGCGGTGTTACACCCCCGCGCCTGGGAGGGCGTCGTCAAATGCAACTCAGTAGGAGTCATTTGTACAATTTTATAGGCGTATTTTAAAACACTCTGATAATAATAGGGCTTGTTAGGTGAAAACGACTACCTACTGCTTTTGGTAATTAGCTGGCATTTATTAACGTATCATTAGCGAAACTAATCTAAAATATCTAAAATATCACAAGTTGGCTGTAAGACAACTCCACAATGGATTAAGCTAGCCGTTTTACATAAACAGTTTTTATTCGGCGTGTCAAAATGTACTTGTGTACGTAACAACGAAAAATAATTGATTATCCAAAGCTTCGTTTCGTTAAGTACTTAGTAGTTCCTCATTGAGTGATAGAGTGACGTGTTAGTAAACAAGGGGTGAGTACCTGAGCGTGGTGGGGGGAGGAACCGCGCCGTGAGCCGCTGCTGGACGACCTGTTGCTGGCTTCTGTGGGAAAACAAAACAACATAATACATGATTATGTTGGTATGTACTAGTATGTACCAGTGTCTACTCAAAATTTGCATACCGATTGAGCGGTGAGATATGTATGTATGTATGCATGTACTTTATGTAACTTAAGCAAAACACCTGTAACTAATACCGTGTCTTGGCAAATAAAGATTCTTATGCTTTTTATTCTTCTTCTTGGTGGTTTTGGTAGATAAAGGTAAGCGAAATATTCTGGTAGGTTATGCATCGGACAGTCCATGGAGAGTTGATCAATAAGTATGATTTTCTCTAATATTTCTGAGGTATGAAATTGTAGTTGTCTATACTAATATTATTAAGGTTGCAGAGTTTGTTTGTTTAAAAGCTCTGACTTCAGGAACTATTGGACGGATCTGAAAATGTCTTTCAGTGTTTGCCAGCCTATTTATCAAGGAAGGTTAGAAGTAACTTTTTATTATATTGAATAAAGAAGCGAAAGCACTGTTTAAGAAGTTTAGTCAAATCCTGACACCTATTTGATCATATTCTTGTAGGTATCACGGCAGCTGCAAAACGCAAGCATTGTACATTATATACTGACCAGAAAATCTCTAGAATATGTAGACTTATTTACACTTTTCTAAGATTTTAGTTTGAGTAAACATTTCAACCGCGGTCAGATACGATATACATGGAAAATGTAGACTAACATGTTTGCTGTCGTTTGAACAACTTTACAACACGTTAGTATGTAGGTATGTCAAGTCTTAAAACTCAAAACATCTTACACAGTACCTAAGTTCGTATTGGAATATCCCCGGTTTGAAAATAGATCCAAATAGTATTCACTTTTTACGAAAACAAGGCACGCGTTGAAAGTAATTACACTTAGTAAGAAACGATTAGTCTGGAGTTTAGGTATTGTCACATAAATAAATTAGTATTAACTACCATAGTTTCGTTTTTACTATTGACTTTGCAAAACCGATGTTATAGAAGTGGTTCCTAATCCATACCCACTTCCAGGTTACCAAAAGAATTATAACGGTGAAATAACCAAAATCGAATTGAGAATCTCCATTACTATACATTTTACTTACGCCTATGTTACTTTCTTTCCTTCTAAGAATTTGGGCTTTAGTCCGTTAAGAACTACGAATTTTCATTTAAAAAAAAAAAAAACATAAAAAATTTCTGATTCTGAAAATGATCTCCTGCGTTGTGAAATCACAAACTCCAGTAAATATACGTTTCATAAAATTTAAAATTTCACAGTTATATTCAAAAACAGTCGGATATTGGACGTGAAATGTAGTATGAAAGTCAAACAAACGCTAGCCGGCGGCGGATCACTCGTAATTAATATCGCTGTGGAATAAACACGAAAGTAAATATTAAAACTATCGATTTTAATGCAGTTTTAACTGCACCTTATATTTTTTATGGATTTGTAGCTTGCTTCTTCTACTTTGCGCACCTAGATAAAATGAAATATAGCGGCGGAAATATAGTGGTCTTGTTGGCAACTATATTTTCGAACCCTCGAGTCGTGGGGTCCGAATGCGCACACCCTATTTAAAGATCTGTCTAGGCGGCTGGTTGACGCTTCTCGTGACCAAAGCTGGCTATTACCTCGAACAAAGGATCCGCATGGCCATCCAACGAGATAATGCTGCCAGCTGACAGCGCTCCCAGTTGACAGCGATGGGGATGAATTTTTTGACGCTTTTTACATTTAGTGTTTTTTTTTTATTGTTTTACTAGGATAGTTTTTTTTGTGTTGTAAATATCTATGTATATAACTATGTAAATAGATAAAATTTGCCAAACCAGTTACATTTTTTACGAATCGGACCGTAGTTCCTAAGATAGAAACGCTCAAGCAAACAATGCTATAGTTTTATATTATTAGTATAATAGCTTATTCCGTTTTAAAATGTTCTTCAAATAAAGTCTCTGGATGACTGCCCCGTAAGGTCGACTGTTAAAAGAATGCTGAATTAGAATCTATATATATAAATAAATATAAATATACTCTGATCCTGCAAGATATGCAGGATATTTATTGTAACAAGTGTGCTTACTATGGGGCTATTTAGCTATGACACAATTGACACAATGTAAGTATTTTATTTTGTATGGGCCTTAGATGCCTCACACAAATAAATAAATATGACCATATGGTAATTTATCTAAACTAATATCATTGTTATTGTTTGTTTGTACAGGTTTCAATACAATAATTATAACTGATTCATTCTTTTTAAAATCCTTCACAGTTGGAAAGTTACACTCTTCCCTATCATACTAATTCTAATGCCTATCTCCCGATACGGGCATTAGTTCCCACGGGATGTGGGTGAAACCGCGGAAAAGCAATTACTGTGTGTATAGATTTGTAAAGATCATAATTTACATATTATTATTTTAGCCAGATAGGAGCGGAGTAGTTTAAATGAGAATTACCACCTAGCTCTAGGTATATGCTTGTAATCCTTCGTGGAAAACGGGTGTGATTTTATAATACTTATGTTTAAGTTAGCGATCGTCATGTGTTTAAAGGATTAGGCAGGAGACTGAGTTAAGCCGCGTTCGCTCCCAGAACTACGGAATAATTTAGTGCCTACCGTATAAAAAGTTTAAACATGTAAAATGTTTGTTTACTTTAAAGCCAATTGCATCGCATATTGTGTTTCATCAGGATTTTTAATTTCCCACTGCTGGGCACAAGCCTCCTCTCAAGCAAAGAAGGATTGAGCATTAATCACCATGCTTGCTCAATGCGGGTTGGTGATTTCAGACTTTGTAGTCCAGGTTTCCTCAAGATATTTTCCGTCACTTTCAATCAGCCACACATACCCAGTAATTTCGTGAAAGAGTCCTCAAACACACAAGTGCATGTTCACAAACATGTCGTTGGAATATCACATTTACTTCAACCTGGCAAGCTCGATAAGGACACTCCATTCGTCCATACGAGGAGCTTGACGTAGACAGCGGCCAGCGGGGTACTTTACAGGGGCGCGCAAAGGAGTGTCTTTAGTGAATTTGCCAGGCTGTAGGTACCTATGTATTAGCTTCTCCTTAGCTACTGTATAATACACGTACCTCGGCTGTTGTCGCGCAGCTCGCCTGCGCCGACGCTGTTCCCCAGCACGGGCATGCCCGCCATGCCGGCCGCTACGCTACCCGCTCCTCCATGTCACCTGCACATATCACAAATACATGTGTATATAGGTAACATATACTAAAAATACGTCATAAGGCCGATATCGGCCACGGCGGCTGTTCTCATATAAGTAGATCAGCCAGCTGCACAGGACATAGTGTAGTGCACGAGCATTTGCGCAGACACAGGTGCACTCACTATTCCCTCACTCTCATAGCGCGATGGGACGGCAATCCGACACCACCGGAGAGAGATCGGGCGAACCCAACGTACACTGCTGACATTGTTGGCCAGTCTTAACAATTTCGTTCATTTTTGCCTGCACAATATATCTTTTAAAAGTGGTCCATAGGTATAATACCCTCCACTGTTCCTAAGATAGCCGACATAATTGAAATAATACAAGAAATAATTTATTTAACTTAATTGACTTTCCAAGCAAATACTTGCAGCAATAATTTGCATAAACTTCTAATACTTTCTTAATTGCGCCGTAGCGCCGTAGCACCGTAGCGTCGTAGCTATGCTACGCAGCTACGCGGCTTACTCGTAGAATGAGAATTCATTAGTACATTCTTCGAATTAAGCTGATTAAACATACCATTGGTCTTATAGGCTTAGGGCCTAAATTATAATATTAACATATTGTAACAACTTAATTGTAAAAAACTGTGACTTGAAGAACAGAAATTTCTTTACATCTACCACATATTATTTAATCGAACCTTATTTTGGATCTCTTTAACTTAAAACACAACAGCCTTCTTCCCACGTTCAGTCCTTAAAATCACGCTTACCCTTAAGGACCGTGTAAAAACAAAAAACGGTAGGAACCTCTGTACAAAGGTATACATACAAGAATTTGAAGAGCCCCGTTAACTCAATAGAATATAAAGATATATAAGTGAAGGCCTGTCCGTACGTCCCGCGTGTGTGTGAGTCGTGACAACCCTTGCGTGCTATCACTTAGAGAGTAATGAATTATGTTCACACCCTGTCGATTTGTAGGGCTGTCCCGACACGCAGTTGTAAAAATAAGTCCTTTATTAAAGACCACATATAATAATTGTACTAAAACTCAGTCTTGACTATCTGTTTGCAATAAAATCACGACTACCTGGCGGTTTTTTTCTAACTTTCTGAAATAGACAGGATCATTTGTGAGGTAGGTTTATTGGATTAAGTTAAGGACTTGGAGGCTGGTTAAAGTCAGCACTATAATAAATTAAAGTTCTTTATGGATACCCTCTAGAAAGTTGCCATATAAAAAGAGCGCATCTTTTTCATCATATCAAATAACATCAGAAATAACGACCTAAATCTTAAAGGTTGTATACAATCTATTGTAAACTTTATTTTGTTTTTTTCTGTAGTTGGGTAAAAATGTAAACAATCTACAATCGATTTAAACTGTCTATAGATTGCACCTTAACTCGATTTCTATAAGAGCTCCCTAGATCTTCAGTGAGAACATAGGTAGGTACCTATAGATTCAAGTATCACTTTGTTATCTAGCTAGATTTTATGTGCAACAGTCCTTAACTTAAGTACAATAAAATATGTCGTTGCAGTGCCTTTATGACACTTTAGAATGCTGCTGATATTAGTATATTTTTCGAATTTGGTTCAGTTGTTTTCAAGAGTTGTCGGAGATTTTAAGCGTTGTGTAAGATGTTCGTATGTCGCTTAGCTTAGACATTTATATTGACTAATTTAATACGTCATTTATGCTAATTGAAGTTTTTAATGTAGTGGCTAAAAAAAGCGTGCTATCCGTTGTGATAGTTAGTTTTTTTTATTTACGAAAACAATGGTTGATACTTCGAGCATAATTTTACAAAAATCATATGTTTGAGATGAAAACTTATTTCTTTGCTCAAAACATATTACCATATTTTGAACAAAGATTGCTTATCGTTGAAAAAAAAAACAAGTTAAAAGTAGTAATAATTTTAACCCAGAGGTAAATATTATTTTCATCCCACCATCTCGGAAAGAGTAGTTTTACCCTTTGATATCTGAGCGCAAAAGTCGTTTTTATCCTCTAGAGCGGCAAAGTGATTTGAATTTAGAACATCGTGTGTAATACGCCATTTGTGACAATCTTGATAAGACTTTTCAAACAAATACATATTAAACAAATAAAATACTGCTTAAAATAATTATTCAATTAATTTAGTATTTTTTATTATTGTTTTTACACAGATTTTTAACGTCATTTCATTTTTAAAATGAGTTTTCAAAATATGAACTTATACATCTATATATAGGTACATATATATAGGTACATCTTTTTAATTTGATACTCGTATGTGCGCGCCATTTTGTTTTTTTTGCATTTAGTAATTTCCTCGATGAGGTGGGATGAAAAGTTACGTGTTGCACTCGAGTGCAAAGATTTTTCACCTTGTGCTCTTTTGATTCCCTCGCTATCGCTCAGGATTCTAATTATTGAAACACTCGCTACGCTCGTGTTTCAATTTTAGAATCCTTCGCTTGCTCGGTCATCAAAATTGAGCCCGCGGTTAAAAAGCAACTTTGCACTCTTGTATAACAAATAACTATTGTTGAATTCTGTTAGACAACCCTGATTTACTTCGTATGACGCGCAAGCAGTCAATTAAATGAAATTAAAAAGTTACCTCACGGCGAAATGCGTGACACAACGATATTTGTTTTACACATTTAGTTTATTTGATTCACTACTCGCACTTTAGTAGATTTCTGGCCTTGGGAGCTTTGTTTTGTGTAATAACTTTTATTACATCAATTTTGTTTGAGAACCTTTATTTTTTTGACAGTTTTAATTTGTAATAAGATTTTTCAGTGTCGTAATTACAAGATTTGCTTGAGATGTTTGTACCTTAACATCTTTCATGATGTTAAACTCTGATCATATAGTAATATGATCAGATCATATAGTCATATAAAGATACTGTTTACTTGTTTTTATATCCTTCCATGTTTAAATTGTTATTTGTGCAAAATAAAGAATATTCTGTCTATCTATCTACTTATTTTAAAATAAACAGCAGCAGTTACCTATGGCTAGCTGTTGAATCACAATTCAGCTAATTTAAGTTAGTTAAATTGTTGACATATTTTAATGAGTTGAAACACTGAAACTCTGTATTTAAACAAAACATACACACTTAAAATAGTGCTACCCCAGACTAGACTTATAGAAGTGTTACGAGTAGTGTGAAATCAATCGTCCACGTTTGGCGAGCTGTCCACTCCGCCCACATTTCATCCGTCAGTACAAGCCGGATATTTTACGAGATATCTGCCAGAACCTTCGCTTTATAACTGCAACAGATGTCATTTAATGGCGAATAAAAACTACATATTAAACATTAACGATTTTCTATATTAATGCCGTTTCGAAATGGCCTAGTGGGAACCGAGCTCTGAAGTATGAGCGTGGGTTCTATTACAGGTCAGGCAAGTACCATTGCAACTTTTCTAAGTTTGTATGTACTTTCTCAGACACCAATGACCGATGAATGGTTTACTATTATCTTGGACACCAATGACCGTGTTTCGGAAGGCACGATAAAACTGTAGGTCCCGTCTGTCAATTAACATCTTTGGCAGTCGTTATGGATAGCCATAAGCCAATAAGACTTATCTAGGTGTATTGGGCTGCACGGACAACTGGGTTGAGGAATTCAGATAGGCAGATGATGGTTTTCTGTATTAATGTTTTGCGAAAACAAAGACTGTCGTCACACTTTCAGTATGTTTGTGATTTGACGCTGAGATGCGCAACTACTTATAAGTTTGGTCACATATGTTTTTTTTTTGTTATGGTGAGAGATTCCACCGAAATTATTATTCACGCCAAGGTTTTTAGATATGTTTGCACGCAAATTGTTACTGTTTAACACATTGTTTCTTTATACAATTGTTTCTTTTCTCCAGTGGAATTCTTATAATTCCTGAAGTTACATTTACTTTTTGGTTGCCACAAACAGTAAATGAAACATCGTAAGTAAATAATATGATAACATTCATGTCTAATACTCATAATATAGGTAAGTACTTATTGGGAGAATTAAGTATGAAGTACTAAGTTAATTGTAGATCTAATTCCCCTGTTTGAATGCTTTTCCCCGACCTTGATAAGTCACCATACACTGCAGTATTATTTTGTCTACGTAACATCTTGACTATAAATTATAAGTACATGCATAAGGAAGGTCATATGATGTACCTACTAAGGTAGTAACTGTAAGTAGACTGACATTCCAAGACTTTAAACTAAAATATTTTGTAGTGTATTTCAAAATAAACAACAGCAGTTACCTTGAGTGCTGTGGTATCACAAACCTGACAGGCATTCATTTTTCTATGACCTAAACTAGTAATTAATAAAATAATTCACATTTTGTACATGAGGGAAAAATTATAATGTACTTATGTTTCTTTTTATCGCACATATCTTGAAGTCTTGGAATCCATGTATAACTTTTAAAACAGAAGGTAATAATAAAAAAGTACCGACGAAATATTATTTAAATCTTGCTGAAGCTCAATCGAACGATTTTCTTTTTTTACAAATACCTATACATATATGCAACATCAGTCTATGTATATCGAAAGTTCACTATAGCTAAGGTATTGTTTTAATAAAACATCGCCACGTCTAAAAAGTAAATGTTACAGAGCAAGCGATAATAAGCGAAAAATATAAAATATCGCGGCCGGGAAATGAGAGTTGTTCGTTTGAAGCACGTGACCGATACTTTGATGTTGCCGCCTAGTTAATGGTTAATTTCCGGACGCGAAACAACAATTTATAGTGTGACCGTTCTTAACGGAACTTCAAAGAAAAAATCTATAAATAAATAGAATATTTTCCGCTTTTAAAAACAAAACATAATTAAATAAGGAACCCGATATTGTACATATTTTTAAGGACTTCAAAAAAGTGGGACGGCAAAGTCTATTTTTGTTTGCTGATAATTTTATATTTATGTAACAACCTGCTTCAATGTCAATATCTGTATTTTTTCTCTTTTTTAGTAATAAAAGATATAATACCTACTATTAGGAAACTTGCTATAAAGCTTATGCTAACAACATGCATAGGTACACTAAGTCTTGTCCTACAGCGATTTCCCTACTACGTCGAATATAAAAGTAGGGTTATGTTTTTACATCTTGCAGTACGATGCCCAAAACACGGTTACTTCTTCCTGATAAACTCAATTATTGGAAAATATTCGTATATCCGTATTGAGTGAGCCTGTTCATAATAATTGAGTTCAGATCGCCTTGTCAATGTTTCTGGGTAAAAGTAGGTGCACAAGACATATTATTTCGAGGTTTGTCTATGTTCTATGACCATCTAATTCCCACCCTCCCTAATTTTATCAATGATAGCATCATGAAAATTGACAGCTGTATGCAGTTCGGATGATATTACAATATATGCTACTGTCGGACTCCACAATATACCATACTAGCTGGTGCCCGCGACTTCGTCTGCGCAGGTTTAGTATTTCGAACAATATGTTTACAAATTGTAGCCTATGTATATTCTGATGTATAAGCTATATTATTGTAAAGTTTCATTAAAATCCATTCAGTAGTTTTTGCGTGAAAGAGTAACAAACATCCATACATCCATACATACAAACTTTCGCGTTTATAATATTAGTAGGATTAATACAATTTTAAGGCAAGCAGATTTAACTATATAACTATGGATAAATAAAACAACTTTTGATTATTTCTATCTATTATGTAGTTAGCTCGCACTTGGCCGCTTTTTAATCTTGGCCATGAATTTCACGACACGAATTCAAATGTTCGTCTCATATTCGGTATCGAAAACCGATACGAGTGAGATGCCTCGGCAGCTACGTTCTGTAAATGTGTGAAGTGAAATCGACAACTTTGTTTTTTACTAGCTTTTTAATGCTAGAATCTGGGGATCTGTAGTAGATAGGTTTTATTTCAATTTAATGTTGGAAGAGGATATCATTTGTTACCACTGGTCCCAGTTTGGCTTAACTTTCGACTTTAAAATGTTTATTTTAGTATTGCAGTTTTTCTATTCAAATTGCAATAAAGTCCAAACTCCTTGTACTTAAAATAAAACAAAAATAAAACAATACTTCATTAAATTCAGTACGATACTTTAGTTTCTTTCTATAACACGTTTAACTAAATTTTTGTGCCACTACTACTCAAAAATTGAGGTATATCTGTTAATTGTAATCGAGTTTCAAGGCCGTTTACTACCAAAAACGGTTTCACACAAAAAGAGTATTACATGATTATGATCCGGGGAAAAGACTTGAAATGATCAAAGCAGAAATGATCAAGGATCGCGATCAGATTACCTCTTGAACAGACATAGAAGGCAGCTTTATAATTTTTGTGTTCATCATGTCTTTGAAGATCTCTTTACTCGTAATAAATATTGAATTAGCGGTCCATTTAGAAAAGTCTACGACGCAGTGCAATGGTTCAGCTTTCCTATATTAATATTTTTTCGGTCGACTAGTTATTTAGTGTAAAGTAACTGGAGTAATTTTTGAAAGAATGATTCTCTTCTGGTAGTGGTAATTAACTTCCTAATACATCCGAATAAGAACATAATAATCTTGCAACAAAAAAAATCTTAATTGTTACGTTTGTAGTATGAGTGTACCAATACCGATAAATGAGTTGACACTATTATGAAAGCCAAAAAGGTTAAATTGGTGAATAATGTGCTTTATTCTTTTAAATAATTCATAGGCACATAGAATTGTAGATTACAGATTTAATTAAATTTAAAATAAAACGTTTTAATTGAATAATAATACAGAATGGTCAATTACATGTCCTGTAGACCATTAGACGTGCTTCAAGATTGCTCTTAATTGTGTCTGTGTCGGCACTACCTAAGCAATTAACTAGTGTATCCAGAATCCAGATTTGGTTGTAACTGGTTTAAGCACAACAATATGTATTAAGTACCTATGTTTTTTTTATTGTACCAAACATAGTACAGAGCCTAAACTTTAATAAAATTGTCCTAAGCCAAGATAGACACGAGCTTGTTATCGTATCGTATTTGCATCTGAAAATGACTATCCTCTTGGAATAATAGTGTAAACGAGTATCCACCAACACACACTTATTTACAAGTAGACAATACTTCTGTATTTAAGTAAGGTCACATCATCATTATCTCTCAATCAGGGATCCTACAGACAGCACACAAAACTGTGAAGTTAACAGAACAGTATATTTTCCGCGCCATCGTACACAGTCACGTTAGTGAAGGTCAGGCGTGGCGTGCTTAATGTAGCATAAGTCTAATTTACACGCTACCTACCGCTGATAAAGTCATACAAAAATTCCGGGGCCATGAAAGCTGAGATAAGGAAGAGCTAAAACTAGGTGTGAAACTAGAAAAACGTGTAGGTAACATCGCGTGAAAAGATTTTGAATATTTTGGGACATTAAATTCGCTCGTGTCCTGAGGAAAGTACCTACTCCGAGTTCTCTAAAGTCAAAGGATTTATTTGCATCTCTCCAGGATAAAAAATAGGTTATGCGGTCTAACTATTTCTTTAAATGCTATACATATATCTAAAACACGTTTATTTATTTTTTTTAACTTTTACTAGTAGTTTGGGAGATCAAGGCATTCAAACAAAAACAGTTCCGCTTTATAACATTTATCTATCACTTTGCAAATATAATACAATTTCGGATTATCAATCACAACTCGCGACCGCGCATTTCATAGCCCCCACCAGTACCGCTATAAAGCCGAGGTGAGGCCAGCAGAAAGCAGTGGCTCGCTCCGTGATAAGGGACGCCATTGTCATGCAGTGGGCACCAAGCCTAATTGTCTGTGAAGCAGTCTGGAGTGAGCCTTACACCTCTCTCGCCGAGGGAAATGAAATCCTTTCGAACTTTTTGTTTTGAATAATTAATTTATTGTTGGGATGCATTTGGATGACACTTTATGTACTTGTCATCATAATAAGGCCACGTGTGAGCGAATTCCTTTTGATTTGGTTCCGGGTTATTTTCAGAATAAATTGGCCGTAAAAAACATAACACAATTTATCGTCACAGTAGTAGGTAGGTCAAATACGTCTTCATATTTAGCTTTACACTCGATTGTCACTTGTTTAAGGCAGAATGTCAATTTTAGGAATTCTAGGTTTACCCTTATTTGTACAGTTTTCAATACGTTGCCGTAGTACCGTATATAATACACGATATTCATTTATTTATCAGTAAAATATTCAACATCATCCAAATTGTGAACGAATTAACACCTCCTTTGTAACTTTGTAACGAAATACAAATTGTATGTATTTGGCAACATTTGCTGATCGGAGCCAGTGGACTGAGAAGCGATACACGGATGAGGTTCAACCGCTTTGTGTGCGAATTTTCACGATTATCCTGCCTTTATTACCCGGGGGACATTGAAAAGCGAACGTATCTGATTGTGGACGCTGAAATGAAGGATATAGGCTATTAAAAATATCATAAAGTATCTATATTACACTGTTGTCTATGTAAAGTTTACGTCAAAAGGTTATTGACACTTTGTAAATCGGCTTATTTATACTGCACTACACTGAGTCTATCTCGAATTATGTTTCATTTTAAATAACGGGTAAGGATTAATTTTTAAATCTTCTTACCTGTGTGAAAATAAGTTTGAATTGAAGACTTTATGTACGTGGGTGTAATCGTGTACGAAAATCTAAAAATAGTAGCTTTCTGTTTAAAAAACGCAACATCTAAAGTTCTGATATTTTTAAGAAAAATATATTTGAAACTTACCTTTTCATAATGTTTAACACTAAAGTATTAAATTCAGAATCTAGTGAGATAGTGGTCAAAAGTAAATTAAAAATACTATACACTCATAAACCTCTTGAACGTACGGGCCGCCATCTTGGACCTATCTAGGACCTATTGTTAAATATTTCTGTGAACTATAATAATACGTCATCAGTCTTAAGATGTCTAAAAATATTGCTCTTGAATCACTAAGGCCTAAGTTTACTGACAATACAAACGTCAGATTTCTTAAAACAATGGTTAACTAAAAATTTTCACGGTCTATTTTCAAAGTAAACAGTTGTTTTGAAAAAAACTGACGTTTTGTTGTCTGTGAGAGTTGTCCACCAGTGTCAAGTTACTAAAATCGTCTTCTATGGATTATTTTCCCCCAAAATCAAGTATTTAGGTCCCTATTTTTAAATTGTACCGGGAGCTACCTAAATCGGTGCTTCTCATATTCATTTCAATCTGCAATTCAACAATATTTTTCAAAAACATCAATTAGAATTCAAAAATGTTACCCGCCACCAGCACACCACCAACCTTAAAATTGAATTGTTCGAATTGAACGAATGTATGCTAAGTCAGCAGTTTTCTGTAACGAGAACAAAAATCGACAATTTTATAGGGACTTCATAAAAAAAGCTCATTAAACAAAGTTTTTGTCTCATGCAATCTGCTTATGATATCGTATTTAAGGAATGTAATCCAGTAAAACTGAGTTGCAGATTCTAATTTATATTGAACTCAACATTACAGGTTTACTGGCAGATTTACTTCGATTATATGTAGACATCGCCTGGTTCATACGGTCGATGTCGCGCCGAAATACCGAAAACATCTCCAGTTTGAAAAGGCTGCCCGTGTTTAAAGAAGTCACAAATTCTTGAAAGAATTGCATGAACTCCTTTCAGTAATTATTTATTTAACAGTTTATGTACACACAAAAACACAGACAAGAATAAAAATATAAAAAAAAATTTGCTATTTCAAAAGAAGCCGCGAAGTTGTTTGTTTCGAATAAATAGTGAAATTAACTAATTGATGAATGCATTGCAAACAAATAAATTGTTGAAACATACCTTTAAATAAAACGTTTATACCTATTTAAGATTGAAGCTATAATTTGCAGCTTCATTATCTCCCTGTAGTGTGAGCAAGACTTATAACCGCAACTTCTAAGCTCCGCTAAGTTGTCGCAACTTGGCTTCTAACAAACGCACTTAATGCTGCTTATTGCAAACTTGCTAACGATTTCAACTGACTGACATTTGTGCACATAAAGCTACTTATAGATAGCGTAATGATGGTAAACAATGTTTGATGAAGTTGTCAAAACCACACGCTATAAAGTTATAATACTGTGGTAAAAAATGTATTTAATTTACTATGTGAATTAACGAATGTTGTACTTTATTTCAAAAACTATTTAAGTTCAGAAAACTATTTATTTGTAATGTTGTCCCACGTTGGACGCCAAAATGTGTATTAAAAACCTTGTAGGTATGCTTTGATTACGTAATGAAGCGGTTTTTTTTTGTCATTAATTGGTCACATCGGGTTTTCTTAAACCTTTAATAAAATTCTCCATTTTAGTCTTATGTTAATAAACGATATATTTTATGTTCATCCATAATATTGTTTACTAGTTGCTTTACCTTGTCAATATAATTACGTTTAAATCCAATACAACAGGGCTATTACGAACAAACATACGTAAATTAGAGAAGACATTGTCAATGATATGTCAAATACACTGTTAGCGTCTCTCACACACACGGTAATAGTTGTGACTGACGTGCTGACAGCACATTACTTATATAATTTGAAACTACTAACTACTGGTACTACTGGTACCTACCTAAATCAAAAATTTTCAATACTTTCTACTAGCGGTTTCACCCGCATACCGGGAGAACTTCTTCCCGTACCTGGATACAATATAGCCTTCTTGGGAGTAGTGTAGAATTTTTCAAATCAGTTTTGTGGTTTAGGAGCTTATAGTATACAAAACACAAGAAAATGTTTCCTTAGTTGGTTCTTCATATACTTATGCATATAAACTCTTTTGCAAAAAAAACGGGCACTTATGCGAAATCTTAGTTTTAAGGACTTCACGTGTATTTCAAAGGGTTTTAATGATTGTAGGATGTTACTAGCGTCAAAAGGGTTAGCGAAGCATGCGTGAGAGTGTGTTCTAAATTTGAATTTTGTAGATTTGCTAAGAAACTGGTTAGACCTTGTTTTGGACTAATTCCTGGTAGAAAGTTCGTGGGCGTTTTGAAAAGTTTTTGACGTGATTTTCGGAAAACTGATAATGCAGTTTTAATTGATGATTCATGTACCTTTCTGTTAAATCAAAGAAAAATTGAAAAACTATGCGTATTTGATTACATTTTCACCTGCTCTAAATGGTCTATGCTGATGATTGATGGCAATGTTAAGAGTTTCGGTATTTTTGCGTAAAGCGTTCTATTGTTTAGATTTTGTGTCCACGCGGTTTAAAATAACCCTTTCTCATAAATAAACACAATTTAGAGGAGTATCAGTACTTCGGGCTGCGACAAAACAAATTGAATGTTAGCAGAACCAGATCACAACTCGTCTCCTATCACACTTTGACATTGAAAAAATACCAAATTTGGTGATAAATGCAAAAATAACCATATGAAAAAATCATGAGAAGGGTTAAAACTATCCAAAAAGTCAAATTATTGCCGCGTTGAAGCTCTCGATAACTCCATAGGTGTCGGGTTACTAAACGATGATTTAGCTGAAAGGGAGTTATGACTTCAAAATGATTGGCCAAAAGTATGTTTTTTTTTTTAATGACCAGGTTGCCAATTATTGTTATGATTTAAGCAGGAAAATGCTGTGGATACCAGAAAACCTTGGAGTAGACAGGTTTATTTAATAAAATGTCCGTGGGATGAAAACCCGCTATTTGAACGCTCAGACTCATAGATCTTTAGAGGTCTACGGGGTTTCCCAAGAGGCAAGGTTATTTAAAAATCAGTGATTACGAGACCTTAAGAACTCGTGCTCACAGTCTATGCGTCATTTTCTGTATTTTGTAGAATTTCAAGATTTTTCAAAATGTCAAAGTCTGATAGGAGCCGACTTGTGAACGGCACTGCTAACTTTAAATTGTTTTCGTTGCAGCCCAAAATATTGATACTCCTCTAAATTGTGTTTATTTATGAGAAAGGGTTATTTTAAACCGCGTGTGTACAATATCTAAACAATAGAACGCTTTACACAAAAATACCGAAACTCTTAACATTGCCATCAATCATCAGCATAGACCATTTAGAGCAGGTGAAAATTTTATGAAATACGGATAGTTTTTCAAATTTTTTTAGATTTAACAGAAAGGTACATTAATCATTAATTAAAACTGCATTATCAGTTTTCCGAAAATCACGTCAAAAACTTTTCAAAACTCCTTCGAACTGTCTATCAGGAATTAGTCCAAAACAAGGTTTAACCAGTTTCTTAGCAAATCTACAAAATTCAAATTTAGAACACACTCTCACGCATGCTTCGCTAACCCTTTTGACGCTAGTAACATCCTACAATCATTAAAACCCTTTGAAATACACGTCAAGGCCTTAAAACCAAGATTTCGCATAGGTGCCCGTTTTTTTTGCAAAAGAGTGTATATTCCTAGGTGTTTTACAGAATCTGTATATTAGCCAGTATTCCATGCACTACCAAGTACGCAACTGCGTACACCCTTACATAGATATACCTACAGTCAAACGAAGGCGCAGTACGCCCAAGGCTCACCAAGGAGTCGTTGTATTTACTCCTCACGCATGACAAAGGGCGCCTCACTCGTTGCAGACAAGAGTCACTTGTTTTACAAGTGTTACGTGACACATCCAGTTGTGGGGAGATCTGTGTAATCCTGCCGCGGTAATCTGTGACCGAATATAAAGCTGGTTTGCGATTTTGGGCTGTTTAATGAGGTTGGTTAAAAATGGGGTTAAAATAATGATCAGGTAACTTTTTTTGTTGGGTAATGAAATGTTATTTATGACATTTTCCAAATGGTTAGAGGTAAGTGCAAAATTTGTTCTGCAACGTAGTAAAGTCTGGCAGGCTTTTTTGCAAAATTAAACAGTTAGAGACATAAAAAAGACAGTTAGGGACATGTTACAAAATGTTCAGTGTTTCAGTTCAGTTTTCAGTCATAACATAATGTCATGTAAATATTAAAAGCGGATAAACGTGGCACATCACAACATGGCTTTAATAAAATAAATTCTACCAATCAGTTTTGACCGATTTCGGCAAGATCTTAATCGAAGACCAGAAGGTATTGCTAGAATCTAATATACCTCACTAAAGCTTTACCTGTATAAAACTTTCCTCTATTCGCCAATAAAGAGAATCGTTGCCTACCAATAACACATTGATATTCAACTGGATACATTAATATAAAACATCAAAGTATCTAAAAGTCCATAGTTTTCCTAGGAGACTCTTTGAATTGAAAGCTACACAACACTGAATAACGTCAAACGTACATATTAATGTACAGTCAGACAGAAATATTCATGACTAAAAAATTGTAATGTTTTAAGATATTTTTGCGAGATATAATATGTCAATCATATCTAAGTACCAGATTAATTCATAGTTTCTTTGATATGTAAATTGATAATCATTCAAATACGTAGATCCTTATTTGATTATCTTCTAAATAATTTTAAACAGTCCTACTTATCCGCAAAACAGGCTACAATATTTTTAAAGCCAAACCATATTCTAAAGTTTTCAAAATAAAATATATAAAAAAATCTATAAAATCAAAAATATATGTTTTTAAATTCAATTTTATTTCTGCTTAGTTAATACAAAATAAGTTTAAAATAACATTCAATACTATGTCAATTGCTGTGGAAATCAAATTGTTGCGTTGACTGTACCTTTTTACACAAACGTGTATACATTCTCTTTGTACAATTACAAAGATGTTGTATTGTTAAAGTTCAACTTAAAGGGCTCTGAACTGCTGTTTACAATATACACATTTATGTTTGTAGAAGATACCGTGTTGCTTTCAGTTCAAACTTGTGTTAACGTTTTAAGCAGAGATTTCTGATACCTACGAAGTTCGAGATTACTTTCATTCTTCCTTATTTTGAAGAGACAGAGGAAACATTTCTTGTTTTTTTTGGTTGTACCCTAAAAGCTCCGAAACTACTGAACAGATTCAAAAAAATATTTCACTCTTGCTTGCTATGTCCCTGACTATTTTATTCGCGTAAGGACAGTAGCAAGTTTCCACACGACGCGTGTGAAATCGCTGCAAAGCAGCTAGTTTTTATTAGTATCCATTGCGTTTCTCTACCACCACGCTTTAATTTTGGCTCAAAGCAACATTGTTAACTTATGTTTTTTTAATAAAGAAACCATTAAAGATTAAAGAAAGCACATCCGAGTAATTTCTTCCCCTATTAAATCTTTTAATTACACACATCTTACATGAAGCACAAAGCAGCAAGGAGCGTGGTCGATACATTAGCACAAGAATACGCCTTATCTCCCGGCTTTTGTGCAGCGAACGTTTTGCCGCGCCGTCCTGTGGAAGATAAGCTGCCGTAATGACCTAACAGATACTTGTAGTGTGAAGTATGTTGTAAAATATAAGGCTAAGAAGTTGTTATAGTATAGTATAGAATATGTTCCTTGTATATCTATGTTTACTAAATGTTATAAAGCTGAAGAGTTTGTTTATCTTGAACGCGCTAATGTAAGGAACTACCTACTTGTCCGATATGCATAAATCTTACAGTGCTAAATAGCAAATTTATTGAGGCAGGCTGTGGGCTACTTTTTATCCTATGCGTGAAGTAGTTCGCACGGAACGCAGGTGAAACCGCCGGCAGTAAGTTTCTCGAGTATTTGTGATATTTACTTAAGATGATTGATTGAAAAACATAGGTACAAATTCCTTTATAGGGATTAAAATTCCCAGAAATTACCATATTCAATTTTCAATTACTTTCAGTTTTTTGGTATCTTTTAATTGCCTACTTATTTTTTTCAATAGATTGCACGAATCCAACATTGACAGTCTATTGACATTTCTCGATAGAGAGATTAGCTAATCAAAAGTATCGATTTTAAGAAATATACAATTTCAAACGGAAATTAATACCGTACGTGGACTGGTTTGCTAGATTGTAAGATTGGATGAGTTTAATAGAAAAACATATTATTTAGAGATTGCAACTTAGAGATTATTACAAACTAGCTTCTGCCCGCGACTTCGTACGCGGATCCTGTCCCTTATGCCAGCGACTACGAGATCAATCAAATCGCTGAGAACTGAACCGCAATAGACGCGACCATAGGGATAAAAGTAGTGATTCTAATTAGTCCGAATTTAAGTTGTGTGTGGCAAAAATATTACACGTATTATTACGTTCAAAAACATTAAATGTTACTGAGATGACAAAGTCGTGATGACTTAGTGGAAGTCCCCCAGGTTTAGTGGGTAGAGAACCAATCTCTCAAGTATGAGCGAGGGCATGTTAAACTGTAGGATCCGGCTGTCATTGAACATTCTTGGCAGTCGTTATGGGTAGTCAGAAGCCAGTAAGTCTGATCAGTTTTACCAAGGGGTGTTGGGTTGAGCGGGTAATCGGGTTGTGGAGGTCAGATAGGCAGTCGCTCCTTGTAAAACACTGGTACTCAGTTGCATCGTGACTGGAAGTCGACTGTAGGTCTCACGCCTCTGGTTTGGCTTGGCCGTCCAGAGTGGAGTCGCTAGAGCAGGGTTAGTAGCCCTGCTCGGAGGATAGGAGCCTCGTGGTAAATGACCCACAGGGAGCGCGTAATCTGCGTTTAAAATCCGCCGAGGTATCCTCACACTTCAGCCGCTCATGTCCCTGTTGCCCTCTTGTTGCTATTCAGTGACTGATTCCCAGGGGCCCAGTAAGTGAGCTGGCGAGTCTCCACCTGCAATTTTTACATGTATCTAATACATTGTCATCGGCAGGTGCTATAGTTCCCGTAGTTTCCCCATTCCTAGTCCATTAGCATCCCATCACAATAGCCCAAGTAGTTTTCATCCACAGTTAGCAATGGTATAGCACAGAACCGGGATTGTCTTTTTTTTTAACGAAGTCCACCGGGGATTGTCCTTGGGTTCATGTCTATAGTGTATAAAGCGATAATCGTCGGTTTTGTGTCATCATTTCACGTTTGCCTCCCAAAAATTCGGAACTCTCTAGTCCCGAGGTCTGGAACATACAAAATAATAATGAGATATAACGCAACAAATTTGAAGAGTGGGGGCTCGTGACGAAACGTCTAGGTATATAAAATTTGTACTAAGCAGTAACTTAACACAAAATTCAAGCGTGTTAAATCTTCGTTATTATTTGTTTGTGAGAAGGAGAAAAGAAAAAATGCGTGTCCATTATTTTAGGGTTATCTAAAAGACGGACTATTTACTTTTTTTGATTCACCATACCTATTTCTTTTATTAACATTCGTTTCTATACATTTCAAGTGTAGTCATCATCATCAGCCTATCGCAGTCCACTGCTGGACATAGGCCTCTCCAAGTGCACGCCACTGAGATCGATTTTCGGCTTCTCGCATCCAGCTCCTGCCAGCCGTCTTGCGCAAGTCATCACTGTGTAGTATTGCTTGCGCAAGTGTAGTATTGCTCTTGAAGTTCCACATCAGGTGTTCCAGTTCTCCGATGTATATATGTACGTCAATAGAGAGTGCTTATTAGATTGAACCACTTTTGCAAAAACGTCATATCTTTATATGCTATAGTCTAGCTGGGCTCCTGGGGTTCCACATCAGGTGTTTTACATCTTCAGTTTTTATAAGTCAACAGCGAGTGCTTATCAGATTGAACAACTTTTGCTAAAACGTCATACCTCTATATGCTATAGTCCAGCTGGGCCCCTGGAGTTCCACATCAGGTGTTTTAGATCTTCAATTTGTATAAGTCAATAGAAAGTGCTTATCAAATTGAACAACTTTTGCTAAAACGTCATACCTGTATATGGTACAGAGAAGCTGGGCTCTTGGGGTTCCACATCAGGTGTTCCAGATCTTAAAATTTATTATCTCAGCGGAAAATGCTCATCACAAGAAACAATTTTTGCTATGGCACCATTTTTGTATCTCTTATAGTTTTGTTGGTCTGTTGGTGTTCTGCATCAGGTCTTCAAGTTTCGAAGATAAATTATACCCTATATGTTGACCAGGCTGAATACTGATACAACAAAGAAAAAATCATTGAAATCCGTCCAGTAGTTCCGAAGATTAGCGTGTACAAACAAACAGACATACAGACATACAGACATACAGACAAACAGACAAAAATTTTTTTTTGGATTTGTGCGCCATTACTGTTTCTAAACCACACCCAATTATTATTTTTTAAATATATTCAATGTACAGACACAGTTGTTTTACAGATTTATTATATGTATAGATAGATAATTGATTAAATAATATGGATTAGAAGGAAGAATGGTATTGCATTAAAATTAACTCAATAGATGTATTCAATCTCAGAAAAAATACTCACTTCAATATTTTATTTTTTAAAGAGATATATATTATACAGTAAATTATTGTATACTACTAGCTGTTCCCCGCGGTTGTAGACACGCATCCCTAGGAAACACCTTCCCACACTCGTATAAAAAGTAGCCTTTGTCATTTCTCAGACTGCGAAGCAAATATCATTGAAATTACTGAATTTCAGTTGTTTCGACGTGAACGACAGGCAGACAGATAGACGCATTTATAATATTAGTGGAGATAGTAATTCTCCGATATATGCAACAGAGTGCAATAAGAGGAATGTGCGTAGTAAACACGGCGCCGACGATTCAATTGTTCGGCTGAAGTGTAATTGAGTTTTCCATGATACTCCCGACGCTCAAGTATTGGAATTGACAGCTAATACCTGCTGGTAGACTTCAATGTGGTACTTCCAACGTCTATTAGTGTATTCCTGCATATTTCGTGTAAGGAGGTTAATTTATTTGGGGTAAGATTTCGAATTAAGTAGGTGTTAATTTCTTTTAAATAAGTTTTATATAAATTGTTGATAAATTATTTAGATTACTTTATGCGGAAAGCTATAGAACCTTGATTAACATTAAAAATCGACTCATTAAAACTAAATCCTTAGTAATGCCATATGACTGCGAGTAGGTATGCAAGAAAACTGCCGCAATGATTTTAATCATAATATTGGTAGTTAGATAGTATACAGCCTAAAAAAGGACATAGGTAACTTTTCATCCGGTTGCTGGAAGTACGTTTTCTTTGAACATGGGTTTTACCGCATTTTTACTCCTTAATTAACCTAAGATATTCAATATAATAACCTGCCCATTATAAAGATGAATAACAACAGAAATCCACACTTACATTTAAAAGGAGTATCACTTAAAATAGTAAACAAATTAACATTAATGAAACTTGTAGAAAGAAACAAAGAAAACTCATTTATTCAGTTATCAGTGTATTGCACAATTACAGTGCACTTTACCGTATTGAACAAATGCAATCTCTATTAAGTCCGCTACGGCTGATTGAACTTGCCGTTATCTCACTAATAATCATTATAGAGTTATCTTAATAAAAAGCTTGGTGTAAGGTACACAAAACTAGCTGTTTCCCTCAAATTTTACATACTGAAAATAACTTACTATACAGGTTGTTCCTTGGAAATCACTTTAAGCAGACGAATGAGCCAGGCAATTTCCAAACTTTTTTAACCAAAAAATTGTAAAACATTTTTTCTAAATATTGTGTTCAGGACGTTGTGGAAATAGGCTATCTTTTGTAAAATTATCGACCACAAAAATACATAATCTAATTCGCTAAAGACATAAAATTTTGTTTGCATTCCATAAATGACGCTAGTGTACGTATGTGCACCTAAGGGATAATATTCCGTTATTAGATCGTCACACAGATCGCCTTATTCGACGGAACGGAATAAACTCATTCTAAAAACAAATTAAATCACATAACAAACACAAAAAGTAAATAACATAAAAACAATATTTCTAAAAGCAGCACTAAACGCAATATGATTATAGCAACAATTTAATAAACCCGACTGGTATTGCATTTGTCGGTAATGCGGCAGAGTGCACCTGTACCCTTTGCTTACCTCCCGTCGTTGTATAAATCCTACTGTTGTTGGTTTAGCCGCGTTTTAACATAAATTAGTTTTCGCTTTATTTTTATTTGTTTTGGTCAGAGAGTATATAATCACTACGTTTTAGTTTTGGTCTGTTTTTGATCTCGATTGCGCAAGTATATTTAGACCATAGATACCTAAACTTGTTTTTTTGAAAAAGGAAATACGAAAAGATATTGTCTATGGTAGTACATATATACCTATCGATGCGAAAAGACTTGTATCTAGACACACGGCAGTGTGTCCGCCAAGTTCGAGCAAAAAAAGCGACACACCGGCCGTGGGTTATATTACACGAACCATTTCGGGCCAAATTCGACCCAAAATCTATTTTATTTACGCATACCAAATTTCTAGTATCTGTTGAGACCCCCTCACTTATCTAAAATACAAAATTTCATTAATATACCTATTGTAGGTCTTGAGATATTGACGTCAGAAAATCGCTATTTTTACTATACACTCCCTGACTGACTGACTGACTGACTGACTGACTGACTCACTCATCAAAAACCTAGACCACTTCCAGTGGTCGTATTGACTTGAAATTTGGCATGGAGGTAGGTCTTTATGTCAAGGTAAAGGGAAAAATCTGAAAATGGCCAAGTGTGAGTCGGTTTCAAAATAATGAAGGTGTTTTATACCCGGTGTAAATTTATACCCCTAAGGAACTACAACGAAATAAATTTATCTATATTTATATAATATATCTTCGAATGGTCGTACCGATCTGAAATTCGTTACAAAGGTTTGTATTAAGTCAAAGTAAAGTAAAAATCTGATCTGAAAACGACCAAGCGTGCATCAGTTTCGAAAATAACGAATGTGTAACTTTGATCCACGAACATAATATATGATAACATGTCATGTCAGTCAGTTGGTAAATCTAGTCCATTTAGTTAATCTAGTTCATTTCTTTGTAAGAAGCATAAATCTGAAAGATAGTATAAATGAGACATTTCCTTAACTTTAATCATAAGAAAAAAATACAATAATCAACCTTACAAAAATAAATGAAATCCCACCCAAAACAATAATGTGAAAGACTGCCAAGTTCGATAATATGGAAATGCTTCGCCTATAAAATAAGTGAGATCTGAATAAGTACCAAGTTCCATAGTTACATATACCTCAGTTCAAAATTGTTACTTTTTAATGATGTTACTTGGCAAGTTTTAATAGAAAATTAAATACTTGATTCATTGCGTTTAGTAGGTTTATAACAAGGTGTGTGAAAACTTGCCAAGTAGCATCATTAAAAAGTAACTATTTTGAACTGAGGTATATGTAACTATGGAACTTGGTACTTATTCAGATCTCACTTATTTTATAGGCGAAGCATTTCCATATTATCGAACTTGGCAGTCTTTCACATTATTGTTTTGGGTGGGATTCCATATACTACCTAAGGCCGGTCCAAACCTTTTTTAATGATTCAATATCAATTACCATTCATTGTATTTAACGAAACAAACCGGGCGTTAAAAATTTTACGTGTTTTCGCACGCAATAAAAAACGTAAACCTCCTTGAAATGTAGATATCTAACCATTGCAACGGTTTTGTGCGGCTTAATATAATTTAGACTTACTGTTTTTGTAATAAGTAAATAAAATAAACCGCCAAACAACTATCTTAGAGTCAAGTCATCTGCCTAGCTATCCATCTACTCAAAGATGACACAAAACACTCACAGAAAAATGCACTTTAAGTGCTTCATATTGCCGCTAAAAGTAAACATAATCGCGTGACAGCCTGTCCTAAGTACTGCACTTAGAGTAATATTAGCGAGACGAATTGTTCACGATTAGTAACGAAATACTGACGGATGGCCAGCGACGGGGGAATACCGTCATTGCCATCAGTAAGATGTTTCATTACGGGATTATCAAGTCGGTGATCAATCATTGTGTTATTATTTGACTGCTTTATTAGAGTGAGTGGTTGGAAAGAGTCTAAGATATGAAGTTAAAAAGTTACAAAGCCATAACATGAGAAGAAAGTACGATGTGTTTCAAAGCATGTCCTCACAAAAGTAGAGAGAGTTAGACTCGATGCCATATTATATAGTAAAATCTTGTTAAATCTTAAACCTCGTTAAATCTTTTATAATATCCGCCTTGTCTTCCAATGTACCTGTCGTAATGGAATAGTTGAGTTACATTGGAGAATGTAATTCAACTATTCCTAATAAATGTATTTACTTAAAAAACACCCAAATTAGGTAAAGTTTATGATGTTTGGTAATAAGCACCTATTTGTATTAAAAAAAGTCAAATCATTTATTTCAATTAGGTCTTTTCAAATACTTATGAATGTCAAAAATATATAAATTAGGTTGATTCTATCTACAAAGTATGTATGTAAGCCACATTTAAATCAAAGTTTATTCAGTTATCTTAAGTATATAATATTAAAAGGAACCTTTTGGCAGTCCTTTAAGTTCAATACCACATCATTTATCACTGTGTCCTACCGATACATAATTCAATACATATAAATAGTTATACCCCAAGGCTATTTATAACACAGAGGCTTAAGGCGGATTTTCAATTTCGGGCTTTTTAAGTCCAACCTTGCGGTGCAGAAGAAATCATCTTAGGAACTGCGCAAAAGTAAGAAAAACGGTCTTTAATGCCATAATCTATATAAAACGACCAAGAGTCACATTTGTTTTGCATTTATTTTGCGATTAGTTACCGAAGTAGAACTAGAAAGATGATCTTTTAATTCATTGTAAATTCTTAATCATTTCAGGAGACTCAAAACTTTACTATTATTATAAAGGTCAAAGTAATTCTATCTGTCAGGTAGCGCGTTTATGCCAAAATGACGGAACCGATTTAAATGGAGTCTAGACCAAGACCTAGTCTTAATTCTTAAAAAGGACGTAAACTACTTTTTATCCTGCTACAAAAAATGGTGTAGTCTCATTACGTGAGAGAAACCAATGGAAAAAGCTAGTATTAAATAAGCAGTGTATTATGTCCCGTAGTGGACTTGTATAAGCCGATAAATCCGATAATGATTTCCAAATACTTATAATCTGTTTGGCTTTTAGTCTCACACTGAAGCGCACTTTAAACTTTGTTAAATACTAATTGATATTGTCACTTGATGAGATAATCTGATGATGCTAGTGAGATGTGTAGTCTGTTTGTATGTTTGTCTGTTAAGTCAACTGGGTTATTTAATTTAGTATGCTTTTTAACAGAGATGTTGCTGGACATAAATTTTACACATTATTTTTTCAAAGTGATCTCAAAAACCACTAGTCTAATTTAAATTTTTTTTCAGTGTATGCATAGTCTGTTAATGGATATTTATTTGCTTTTCACCCGCGTGCGGGAATCAGATCGCTCGAAACGCGGGTGAAACCAAGGAGAACAACTTAATTTCAATAAAGAGAAAAAAAAACTAGAAAGTTATCCACATTCTCTTACTTACACATGTAGAAATCTATTTATCAGTTTTTTACAGCAAGCTGACACGTTTTTCTACACCAATTACAATTGTTGACAAGCAAATTAAAATTGTTAAAAATTACATAATAGTTTGGGGACTAATTAAACGTCCCCTGATGACGTATTAATTGACAAAATCACCCACGCCTTTGAGTGAAATGTTTCAAATAATTATGTGTTAATTGACTGGTTTAATATTATTTAAATTATTTTGTAACGAAGGTCAGTGATGATAATGAATATGCGTAAATAATAGTTAATGTGAAGGAAATTTTTGTAGTGAAATTACTATAAAATCGTTATTTCAAAATATGTATTTTACATAGTGGTGTAACGGTCGTTATAAAGTAACCAAAAACTGAATGTCCAAGACTCAGAATCTAGTATTAAGAAAATCAAACCAAAATATACTTTAAAATACCCGCACACTAAAGACTAAACAGTCAGCCGACAGTTAAAGCGATGGTTGGCAAAAGAAAATCTCAATTCCAATCAAAGTTTTCAGTCGTTCTGGTACCCGCTAAATACCTGATCTTTGTAATGTGCGTACATAAATTCATCTTCATACTCAGTGTTAACGTACGTACACTAAAGTTAGCAGTGTACGTACGGTTAATCTAAAGTTGATAAAATAAAAAATGTAACCTAAATACTGTAATAAATTATTAAATGATAAAAAAACCTTTGATTAGGATGTTGAATGACGCTCCTCTATATTTTTTCAGCTCAGGATCGAAATCCGAATACGAATCCGAATCGAAATCCGAATACAGCTTGTATTACTATACTAATATTGTTAGTTTCAAACTTATTTTTGAGATATTGACGAGGTTAACTATTAAGCTTTTATGCACATCCTTTAAATATTTTTTTTTATACTGTCACCGATTATTAAAATTTTACATAATTATCATCAAAGAACAGAATAATTATATACTATTTCCAGCAAATCTATCGATAAAATCAACTCAACAATTAAAAGTATACCATTATAATCCTATTACGCGTAATATTTGCAAAGTTTCTCAAAATTCTCGGAAACCCTCTAAACACAAAATCCGAAAGTACTCAAAAACAACTTACCTGCCATAAATTATTAATAATAAGTTCCGATTTATTGGCTTCAGAAGTTAAAGGGCACTCAATGAAAAGTGTTTGTTCACGTTACGTTAAGTTACGAAGTTACGGAGCGAGCGCGGGACGTGTGTACTCGCTGGCGGCCCGATCGCGACTGACTGAGCCACTGAGTCGACGGCTCTTGGAGTTGCACTGGCTGGTAAGACAGGTGTTTCGGACTCATTACTGCTGGAAAATAGAGTGCTCTATGGTTCTGATGTATTGGGATATTGGGATTGTGTTGTTACGTTTGTTTTTAAATTTTTGGGTGGAAAATTGTGGGGAATGGATTAAACTTGTCAATTTGTATTAGCAATGATGTAATTAAAGGTTTTGAAGTTTACATTTTTTATAGTTCTTAGTAAAATACTACAGTACGGCAGTCTTATGATGTCTTTATCAGGAAAGTTAAGACAGAGTTATTGACAACAATTTGTTCGTTATTATGCCATCTTTTCCATAATGCCTGACATTTACAAAGACTAACTTACATAGATATGACAAACACAGATATGATACATAGATATGTTAAAATAAAATAGTATTTAAAATATCATACTTTACATAATCCGCAAAACAAAAAAAAACTTCTAATCTACTACATCACATACTACGCCGTAGCATTGACTACGAAACTGCTACGCCGCAACTTCGTAGTAAAAGTACCATAAGTGACCGTAACATCGAAATGAATAAAATAATCCAGTTTCGTGAGAAAGGTTCAACATTTTATTAATATTTTATTATCTATTAATATTTAGTACATTGTAAAGGTATATTCTGCGAGATAATATGAGGAGTTTTGTGGCCACACGAACGATAATGGCGGGTCTGAAGATCGATTCTAGGAGTTTGTGAATCGTATCGAATATCGATATGTTTTTATACTGTCGTGAAAAAAGTTGTGTAAAATATTTGTTACCTACTTTGGAATAAGTATAATATGTGCGTTTTTACTATATATTAGACCCTCTGCAAGAAAAAAAAAACTCAATTTCACATGACAGATGTATCTTTAATTCAATTATTCAAATTAAAATATAAGAAACATAAGCAATTTATAAATTAAATATTATTCAAAGCAATTTTATTGGAAATCAATGTATTTATCGTAAATATGTACTTAAACATTTTAAAACTATTTAATTTCAACCGTATATCATTATAGGTACAGTCCATAATTGGCTAGCACTGTGATGATGTTATTTTAGCAAAAGCTTGATTTATACAATGGTTATCAAGCCCTTCAAATTACTCTCAAGGAGCGGTATTTCGCGTTGTGGTAGGCAGAGACATAGGTATAATATACATAATGTTAGTGAAAAAACCGTGGTAGCATGTGCCTGTCAAATACAGGGGTTTGATTCCAGATACCGATGTGACTTTTCTAAAGTCAAAATGTACTTCCTAACTGCGTATTTCAATAAGCGATCCATTTGTTGTTTTGCAATTAGGGATTGAAAGAACGAATTTATATGATATCAAAATTCATTCATAATTTGTACAAAGCTAATGTAAAAATTCAATTTCCAATAGTAAAACAACGTTTATAAAAGCTTGTTTTTCTAATGTATAAAAAACAGTAGCAAGACATGTTTTTTAAATGCACATTAAAATCCTTACAAGACTTTTCTAACAAGTTCAAACACAGATTTTATAGGATGTTCCATCATGTCACCAGTTTATATCTTCGAATGCGATTTGTGATACAATGTTTAAAAAGATTTCCTTTATCAATAATACTGGTATCCAATGTTTTTATATTAACCATTGTTTGATTTAATAATGAATTTATAGAAAGGGATTTTCATATAAAAGCCAAGTTTTTTCATTGTTTGAAGAGGAAAGGAAAAACCTAAGTGTTCAATTAATTTACTTGAAGACCGCGAATACTGGCACATAGCTTATAAAAATACAGTAGGCTAAACAATTTAATTGAAAGGATCAAGAAATAATAATAATTTTGTATGACAGTAATTACGATTACTAAGTATTGTAAAGATCCTTCTATTTTGGAAATAACTTAACATAATATAAGAAAACATATTTTAACCGATTAAAAAAGGAGGTTCTCAGTTTGTATGTACGAAAGTGACAACGTGCGTATTTAATTGAAAAGAAATCAGTAACTAAAAGCTTGTTATAAAAACATGTGTACCTAGTTAGTTCATATAATATGCGATGAAAGAAACCAGCCGTTTTTCCACTTGCTTTGTGATACCCAAACTGTAATTTCGCATCAATTTACTGGATTATTTGAACATCTTTCGTCGTTACGAGTACCACATATATTTGAAGCAGAGTTCAGATAGGCAGTAGCTTCATTTAAAACGCTGAAACTCTGCTGCATTCAGTTAAATTGAACACCGACTCTAACAGTTACATACTTTGTTGACCTAAATAAGCCCAAAGAAACTTGTCTAATTCATCATTCTAAACCGATTGAGATGAGGCATTATAAAAGACGATGTACATAAGTACAAATTTTATCAGGGGCTACCGTAGTTCCTTTGGACGCGGTCGAAACCTTGTCATTAATATTTTAGCCACTGGTGTCACTACTCTGTGGCATCCAGTCCGAGGCACTTTATCGAACTAGTTGGCTCAATTAGCCGACTATAGTGCATGGTTTTGGCGTCTCCATAGTTCTTATGTCAAAGTTCAAATTAAGGATGCACCGTTCAACTATCACTTAAGTAGTACGAATTAATCTGCTTTCCCGGCTGTGGGTCTTGTGAAGGATTTAAAGCTTAAGATTTTGAAGAAAAGTTGCAAGAATAAGCATGGAGATTTTGCAATATAGATTTTCTTAAAATTGTGCGATATATTATACAAGTTTCTCACATGAATAAAAAAGTAGCCTATATATTATTCATGCCAGCTAATATTACTGCTAAGTTACATAAAATCCAATCATAAGTTTTACCATGAAAAAGTAACAAGCACAACATACATTTAAGCATCTTTATAAACTTTCAATAATCATCATCCTCCTGTCCTAATTTTATTTTTTCTTTTGTCCATACTCTTCTCTTTGCCGGCTCACTCTTTCGCTTTAATAATATTAGTAGAATTTCATTCTCCATCTACCTTCTAAAGAGAATACAAACTCTGCACATAGGTATGACTATTCTCGACAACCACGCGACATAATACATACATACATATGTACAAATAAATAATGTGTACACAGTACGTCAGGGGCGGTGGCGATCATGTTACAACTATCACTTACAATGATAGGATTAACTATGGCGTTTATAAATAAAGGTGCTTTTATTGCACAGTGATAGAGGTATGTTTTTATTACTTGGTGCCTAGCGTTAGCGGCACAAAGTACATTCTAATGTACTGATTAGCGGTTTCTTAGACATTTTCAGCTTCAAGAGGCACACATGAGGAAGTTTACACACACTTCGCTTCTTCTTCGTTATCGATATCACTCTTGTCAGATTGGTCGTGGTTCTTGGCCATCACTTCAGGCTAGCTGCTTCAAATAATCACTCTACAATATTTTATAAAGGAAATAGTAAAAAACCACTGAAATTGTTTTTCTAGTAAAAAGAAGAAAGCTTTTCTAGTGTATAAGTACAGTGAACATTTCAAGTTTCACTAAACAAAATAATGGCATCATCGCTAGTCTATGCTAGCATTAATTAAAATATTTCTTTAAACCGGTCCTCCTTTATTATTGCTAATTAAAAAGCCGTGCAGTACACAGGGTTTTCCGTAAAGTGCTTCACAAGCAATCCAAGACGGATGAAATTAATACAATATGTTACAACCATGGAAAACAAAATGACTAGCGGAGGTGCCATAACGGAAAATCTCCAAAGAGAGTAGCGCGCCAAAATGCAGCTTGAAAGTTGCTGTCTTCCCTCATGCCTTTCCCTGGACCCGACCATTTTTTATAATACCAAAAATCGTGAACATATGTCTCAAAGAACCCGAACACCTTTTTTTTAGCGACTGACGTATAAAATCATCAAATGACCCCTCCCGCTGTGGGTTAGCAGCGGTGAGGGAGTGTTAGACTCTACTGACAAAAAACCGTCGTGTTCCGTCGTGGACCTTTTATGTACCAAGGCCGCGGTATCTCTTTCGAACAACCCACAGCCCCAACAGGCCCTGGCAGAACCCGAACACCTTGTAGCTTACTCGTAAATGATCGTTTTGGTCATGCCCGCCGTACCTTTTTGACCTAGAAGAAGCCCCCTGACCTACCTGCATATTGGTATATCTGCTCATCTTTCCTTACTCCGTGGTTACAACCCTGCACGGGCCACTGAGTTTGTTGCCCAAAAGGAATATTAAATGGCCGCCAAAGCCTTAATATTACGTTGTAATCGCAAATATAAAGGTTTATAATTGGTGGCACAATAGTTCAAATGAAAATTAAATATATTTTTCCCGTATTAATCCGGATAATTGATATACTGTTAAAATGAGGAAAATTCGACATCTCTTTGAAACTGGATAGGTAGTTATAATATGAAGGGTCATGCGAATATATTGCCATCAATCTGGTACTTATAACACTGTTGAGTTTCATAAGAAAAAATATTGTTGCAAATATTGAAGAAACGGACCCAGGACCCTTATATTCTGCTGCTATTTTATGCTACTTTTATGCTTATTTAACTTTGTAAACCCTAGGAAATCATTTAACACCTACTTTATAAAAGACACCAGTGTAAAGTTTTAACAAATATCGTCATTAATCGCCAAGATTGTCGTCGAGAGGCGATTACCAGAGACAATAGAGGTTCGCGGTGATTAATACGCGCCCCGGGATGAATGTCCACTGAGAACTAGCAGCGTTCGCGCTAATCACCACTCTTTATCGCCATATTTGAATAATTGCTTAATTTTATGAATTTACTTAGATTTTTATATAAAAAAAATACTGGTACTGACTGGAGGCAGACCCCAACGTATTTGGAAAAAGGCTAGCATGGCTATGCCTCGCGGCGGAAAAGGCTAGCATGGCTATGCCTGTTCAGCCGTTTGACGGTGGAATCGTAACCAATATACACATTCAAAATATTTATTTGTTTGTTAAGGCATAGCAGGTGTTTTATACTATAGTGAAGCTTAACAGGTTTTTCAGAGAGTTGTGATGCGTATGCAGATGAGACCATTTTATATAGGTGACTATATTCATAACATTTTGGTGAAAAACCCCTTTATCATCGAACCCTTTAACAACGAAATAACAAACAAACCAACTAAACAACAACAACACAAGATTTAAACTAAATCCCTTAGCCAGCTGTTAATGGTTTTCGAATGAATCAGCCGCTCTATCGAGAACATCTTCAAATCGCATTGCAAGTAACTAAATAACATTGAGAATTGTTCGATGCACCTGGACACCTGGGTGTTTTCATGAATAAAGATTTATTACAGAGATAATGTAATATTGATACGTTATGTTATTGGGAAAATATTGAATGTTTAATTTTATGTAGTTGTTCATAATTAATAAATACAAAACTTACTATGAATATGAAAGCAGTTGGACTTTCACATGCCAAAATTAGGTAGGTACTGAACCGATTTTACTGTTTGGCAGAAAGGACTTTTTGCATAAAGTACTTTACCTACCTGGGTACGCGAGAACAACATCTTTGGTAATATAATAAAGAAAAAAAGCTTTTTAATTTTTCAGTACCTACCAAGGCTTCGAATCTTCGATTTGTAAAATTCTTTCACTATCCAAAAATTACATTATGACCCAGAAACATAGGCCTAAGTAACATAGGATATATTTTAACCGGTTGGGTTGCGCGAACGTAGTTACCTAGGAGGGCGGGTGAAACCGCGGTTAGCAGCAGTGTTTAACATTTAGAGTTATCAGATTGCCGCGCGGCCCCGACTCGCATAGGCTACATTTTTGCTATATTTCGGGTGTAATAGTTCCTTTGGGAAGCGAGTGAAACCGCGGGGTATAACTAGTGGTTAATATTTAGAGTTAAGAGTGATCAGATTGCGGCGCTACGGTGAGGAGCCGTCATTACACGGCGGCTATTGTCACGCGCTCGCAGACATCTCGGGAATTCATCCGCGGCGCCCGGGGAGACAGCTGTGCAGCGGTTTGAACGCTGCGTTTTGTTATTAATTATTTATTAGTACTTTTGTAGAGACAAAAAGTAAAATAAGTAGTTAGTTTTATTACTTTTTTAAGAGAGCTAATGGATATTAAAGGAATATCTACGATAAGTCCTATCATTTTTCTTATAAGTTCTGTGGAAGTCTTATAAAAGTATTTTCTTGTTTATAAAACAAACTCATTCACCGCGTCTGCCAGTCTGTTTATGCCTGTTTATTTGCTTATGGTTTTCTAATTCATATTTAATATAAAGAAAAAGTGTAGTCTTTTGTACCCTAAAAGCTCCGAAACTGCTAAAGCAATTTATAAAATACTTTCACTGTTCGAAAGCTACACTTACTAAGTATCCATGGGACGCGGTTGAAGCCGCGGTAATCATCTAGAATCTAGTGACTAACAAAAAAACTAAAATTACATTAAAACTAGTAAAATCCCAATTATACGTAAAAAATATTCATTTAAAATATGAAAATAAAAACGCGCTATCATACCCGCGGACTCACAACGCACCTTAGCTGCTTGGGTGCGGCCGCGGGTATTCAGCGGCTATTCCAATTATACGTCTTATGAAATAGCGGCCGGTGTCTTTCGCCTCAGCCCGCAATATCGCGCCGATGCGATAGGCGATTGGAATTTTTGTTGGAATTACTACGTCAAAAGCGGAGCGGTTATGTTGGGTTATTTTTGTTTTTATTTTATTAAAATAAAAAATATTTATTTGTCTGTTTAAGTCAATAAAGTCTTAACACTATCATTTTCAACCTTAACCTTTGAAGACACGGTCGCGTGAAACATATTTTTTTTTGTTCATTTTCGTTTCACTTCTCGCTAACATAAAAAAAAAAAATAGTGTGTGTATTGTTAAATCTTCACGCTTAAAAGGGCTGATCGGATTATGAAGAAACTGGGCAGGTATAGTACCTACATAAGAATAATAAATAATAGACTCCTTCTTATCCAGAGGCGGGAAGAAGAAGTTGGACCCCCATCATCATCAGCCTATCGCAGTCCACTGCTGGACATAGGCCTCTCCAAGTGCACGCCACTGAGATGGACCCCCAAGCGGAAGCTAATTTCTCCAAGACTTGCATACAAAACATTGTCATTATGTAGAAATCCGTGTATCGCTGTACCTACCTATCGCTGACACGTGCTATCGCCAATTGCAATCGGTAGGTTGCTTACAAGTAGCTCTTTTACCCGCTTCCGCTGCGCTCATAACGTAGCTCGCTCCCGAAGGCACCTCACGCGCCCCACGCCGCGAAGAATGAGAGATATAGCGGCACGACCAAGCTTTTTAAATTCAGCCCAGGGATGCTTAGCGGAAGGACAATTCATTTATTAGAATTTTTCATTTCTTATTGGTATTCTTTTGAAAATTATTATATCTATTGATTGGGAATTATTTGGGGTGAGGGCGGTAAGTAAGTAAGAGAATTTGGTCGATGTAAATAGGTGAATACCTATAGGTATGTATATGATTATTTCCATGACCCATTTACCTATTTATTTTTCTTATCAAGAATATTGTGTTTGGAATTGCAAATTATGAAAGTTGCAGGGATAAGAGGTAATAGACGTATTTAATAGGGTAGTATCCAGGGTCGAAATAATGAAATAATATTTAGTCCGCTTTTTAGATAATCAAAAAATATTGGATACGTATTTTTTCTTTTTTTAATTAAACATAAAATGACAAAGATAATACACTTCAAAAATTAGGAGTGGGGGCCTTTTACGTCACAGTGTCCTGAAAATTGTAGCAACTTGTGACGTCACACTCAACTTTAACACGCTATATCATAACAAGTTCTGATCCAATTTAAAAAAGAAAAAATACGTATCGCTTAATTTTGGACAATCTACAAGACGGACTAATTATTATTTTTTAGGAAACTAGCCTATTATAAGTCGAAAGAATTCTGTCAGAATGGAAAAACTCTATCGCGCAATTCCAGGCGTTGTACCTATTGAGGTAAATATAAGTATTGTCAATTATCTGCACCACCCACCAACAAACTGTTTTTGGAAAGTGCTGTTATTGTCAGTGAAAAGGCAGCAGAGACAACTTACCAAGGTAAGTTTGACATACATCTTTGTCTCACCCTGAGCTCTCACCACTCGTGCAAACGTAACTGAAATAAGATTTATTCAGGCTAGATCTCCCATCGCAATGACATTTCATGTGCAATTAAATTTGACCTTTAACACACTACACCTAGGGTGGTAAATACAGATTAAACAAGTCTTATACTAGTACTTAATACACGGTCGGTACGGAGGCCCGCCGCCGGTAACAATCTATTCGAGATTAAACCGAGAGCCGGCTCTAATGTAGTTAACTGTCCCATTAAAATTAACACCACCTGTTGATTACAACTTACAACCACTAACCGTTTAGTTCTTAACCTTGAGTTTATGGCTGAGGTAACGTACAGCGTCTTAGGTCTTCAGTTTTTACGGGTGCTGGTGGCAATAAAAAGACATACCTAATAAAATAAATAAATGAAACGACTTAATATCCACACAATATAGTCATAGACCATCTTAAATGAGAACAGCCGCCACCGCGGCCAAAATCGGCCGTGGACGCCATTATTATGGGCATAGTAAATCAGCAAAATACTGAAATCTTAGAAAATTCTTAGACCTGAGTAAAACCACAAAAGACAACTCGTCCAAAGAGGTAGTCCAAAGAATATACAAACTTTTTTAGCTAAACCTTTTTCATTATTATTTTTGACGACGTCATAGAAATGACATTAACAATCAAAACCTCAAAACTTTAGAAATCACAAAAAGTGGTGTTTATTTTTTACTTTTTTTACAAAAACAGGTAATAATCATTATGTTAAATTTATCAATCCTCAATCCTTCTTCGTGTGAGAGGAGGCCTGTGCCCAGCAGTGGGACGATAAAAAGGCTGTAACAGTAACATTTATATATTGGTTTATTACGCCACAGAGCGTATGGCGTACCTACTTTAAGTGTTGTTTAAATAAATTTCTGTAGTAATCTACTTACCTACATACGACTAACATGTAGGATTGTTGTGTGAATGTGTAAAGCTATGTTATACGGAAACTCATGCCGTTCTCCCCACGAGGCCCTTTCTTCTACAGCAATCCCACACACAGATCTTGAATTTAACTCCTTCAAATAGGTACCATCTTCTCCATCAGTCTAATATCCTCCTTCCTTACATCCTAGGCGCAATGACAGAAGGCAAGTGCACGTTCGGCACGCGGATGCCCATCGACATCCACATGCTGAATGAGATCATCTACAGAGAAGTGAAGAACTTTAGGAACTACAAGATTTACAGGCCTAACTTTGGATGTAAGTGATGTATTGTGAGTAAGTGACATATTGTGTTTAGGATCGCAGGTACATAGCCAAAGAATACGCCTCGTTGGTCTAGCGGTCGATTGCTGTACTTGACGTCTCGGGTTTGATTCCCGGGGAGTAGCCCGCAGTCTGGAAATTGGTCAAAATCAGGAAAATTATCTGGGAGAAAATTAGCTATTTAACGTAACGTTAGCTAACTTGGGCGAGTGGTTTTCCAGCGCACCCTGGGAGCTACGTTGCGCAACCTTATACAAAGACCACCTAAAGCTTTCCCCAATAAATGGACTATTTAACTTTATTGCTTTTTTTAATAAATCGATACAGTAATTCCCGAGATTAGTTAAGTAGTTGAAGCCAAGAAACTCCTCAGCTTTTTAAATAACATTAAGTAAGCATAGATGTACTTCATATACTTAGTTGATCCTTTCTTTTATGATGGGAAATCATCAAATGACCCCTCCCGTAGTAAGTTAGCAGCGTGAGAGAGTGTCAGACTCTTACTGGCTAAAACGCATCATGTTTCTTTTCAAGCCCTTATGTACCAAGGCCGCGGTAATTCTTTCGAACAATCTTCGAGCCCTCATATAGTTGGTGTTCCCCAGCAATCCCGGTGACTGGCAAGTTCTACGCGTACCATGATCAGATGACAGCTGAGAGTGAGGAGCTATCGGAGAAGGTGGCTGATTACCACAAGAACGTCGCGCAGACCAGAGCCATGGGGCCGCGCAGCAAGTATGATGCGCCGGCTACTGAGAACCAAGTGTAAGACTTACTATTATTTAGAACACCTATTTTTCGCACTAAATATGTAGTTTATAATTTATTGATAATTATGATCTTAAAAACAAATTATACTATCTACCATGAGCCATAAATGTATCATCATCATCATCAGCCTATCGCAGTCCACTGCTGGACATAGGCCTCTCCAAGTGCACGCCACTGAGATCGATTTTCGGCTTCTCGCATCCAGCTCCTCGAAGGAAAACTCGGAAAAAAACCCTCTATCAACCCGTCTGGCCAGCGTGAAAGCAGTAGGCTAAATTCCTCATGTGCATAAATGTATATTTACAAATAAATAAAAGAGATATTTTTTAACCACTATAAGTATGCATAAAAAAACATCCGAATCGCTGATTTAGAACTTTGCGTGCTTGATTCTTATAATATGTTTAAAAAGTCTGCATATTGGCTAACTATAAACTTTATAACTTTAATAGCGCGATAGATTTTATAGGATTTTTGTTCTTCATTTATTTTATGGATAGGTTTTTTAAACCACAGATAAACCGATTTTATGTTTCTACGTCCCACTAGTAGGTCATCAACCATAATATAAACCATTGCTGAATTGATGAAAACATATCTCGATATCTTTACCACTTTGATTCCCGTTCTTTACAGTTACGGCTGGTACGATCCACTGATTCCTCTAGACCGCAGCGACAACCGATTCTACTATCCCCAGCAAGAAAGCAAGCAAACCAAGATTGAAATCGTTATTCTCATGTCTAACCCTAAGAATAAGAAGAACGAATAGGGTGCTTTTAATTATATTGCGCGAGGAAAATGGAAAAGCCGATCAAAATGCCGTCAATATACGCTACAATCAATTTATCATCTCGCGAGCCTTTTCTCAACTATGTTGGGGTCGGCTTCCAGTCTACCAGCAGCTGAGTACCAGTGTTTGACAAGGAGCGACTGCCTATTCAGATACGTCAGCCTCCTCAACCCGGGCTATTAAAATGGAATAATCGATTGAAATATCATGTACTGTTCTTCTATTGAAAGCACCTGAAAATCAGTGCTACGGTTACACCCGCGTCCTGAAGAAAGTACTTGCCTGTAATTGATAAGGGTTATAAAGTAGTCTATATATTGTACTGATGTATAGGTACCTAAGCTATGTCATATAACAGATAACTTTCATCAAAATTCGTTCAGCAGTTTGTGTGAGAGAAAAAAACATCACAAACTAATAAATAATTTGAAAATGAACTGTTTATAGGCTACAAACAGTTTAATTGAAAGCATCTCAAAGCACCCAACTAATTTTGCTAATTTTGTTTAGTCCTTTTACAAGTATTTTTTAATACGTTTTATAACTATATAACCGCAAGACGTTAAGAATTAATAAATATCAATAATACAAAAGAGCGGTTTTATTTTCTATAAAAAAATTATGTCCATCAGGATTGAGGAGCCACTTTTTGTATCTTAATGAATTTTTGTACATATTTAGTAGTAAGTTAAAAAGTATTGTAGGCTCAATCTTGGAATTTGTAGTTTATGAGGTCCAAAAATGTTTGGGTTTACGCCATTTTGAAAATGAAGTTTATATACTTTTCATTTCAAGCATGTCCAGAGAAATTCCCCTTTTTCAGGAGGAAATAGAATCAATTTTTAAAAAGCCGATGAATCCCGCTTCATTTAAGTTCAGTCCACTTTCTTTCCCCCCTAAAATATTATCGTATTGATTATAATTAGAATGGCAATATCTGGTGGCCAGTTGCCGTTTATTTTTTAGGTCTTTTTTATTATAATGAAA
This sequence comes from Helicoverpa zea x Helicoverpa armigera, assembly GCA_033682625.1. NCBI lineage: Eukaryota > Metazoa > Arthropoda > Insecta > Lepidoptera > Noctuidae > Helicoverpa > Helicoverpa zea x Helicoverpa armigera. Next base: position 5,162,228 of record JAWIIS010000053.1, on the reverse strand, counting down.
ATAAAACACGAAATTAAGTAATTATGAGCACCGTTTATCGTTTATCGTCATCTTCAGAATCAAACTCATCATCTGGGCTCCTCCGTTGAGTTGAGTACTCGTTCCACTTACGAGTGCATTTCTTCTTGAAGTCGCTATGGCCTAGCGGGTCCAAATGTGCTGCAGCCACGCGATCCCTGCCACAGAAGATTTATTCAATTAAATAGACGAGAAATAAGAACAAAATTCCCTATTTTTTTTTACATCATGAGACTTTTGGAGTGGCCATGAAAGCCGAATAAAGGTCAGTGGGTCGTCTTCGGGGAGTCACATAGGACCACCAACAAATCTCTGAAAGCAACATTATTTTTTACATGGTTTCGTCATTAAGTCTGTAATCACCGATTTACCTTGGCGAAATCTAATCTAATCACCATCATCAAGAGCAAGCGAGACGTAATAATAATTTATAGAGCCTTGTGCATCATCTACTTACGCGAATTCTTCATAAGTCTTAGCAGTTTGGATGGCATCACACTTGACGCTGTTAACCTTCCAGTACATATTATCCAGCTCCACAGAAGTCTTCAGCTGAACCTCCATGGCTTTAAAATCGTCCTGTGTCAGAGGTTCCATGGCGGGAACTAATATTCTTCAGTATAATCGGCAAAACCTCGTACGAATCTATAAAATTATACTTTGCTATCAACTCAAAGCAAATTTGAAACGAACTTCGAGGTATTGGTTGAATATTTTGGTTCATAATAAATGATAACATGCTGGTGAAAGTCGAGATGATCAGGATGATCAATATAGAATGATCATGGCTTTGGAGCCAGTGAGATGGTGACGAAACGATGTCATAATTACCTTTGACGATTTCCACTGCAAGCAAATTATTGACATATTTGACCGTTGCTATGACAACGATTTCTTTTTTATATGGCATCTTGCTCCTATTCAAATTTGGTAACAAGCCAGTTCGTTGCGCAATTTATTGATGTAACAAAAAAAGTATGAATTTGAAACCTTTACAGAGAACTGGTCAAAGTGCAAAAGCAAACACAATGCATTGGCGTGGTAAAGTGTGGGCTAACTGTTTGTAATACGATGTTCTGTAAACACACACCTAATGTAGAGCGATCAATCAGCTTAGGACACCCAGCTCTGAAAGACTGTTGTGAAGAAAAATATTTATTGGAAACTATGTGGGTTTATCGTGAAGACTTACTACTATCGAAATACTTTTAATAAATAATAAGTGTGGAAAATGCTGTCACAATTTTTCAAATCCAACTACCAATTTTCACAGATAGGCACGAGATGGACAAACTTACTCGCTACTTTAAATAATGCTACAATACGCGCGACCGCAGCTTCAAACTGCTTTTTTTTAAGTCGTTCTTTTCCGTTTCTTCGTAAACATCGGTTGTTAGAAATAATGTAACTAAGTTACACGCTCAGTCGTGACCAAGGAGTCAAGCGGTGGATTGTAGCTAACGACATTTCCGTTCTCTCGGAACCAACTAATATGTACACACGTAAGTTTACATTTTAGTATTAGTTTTAAAATACTAATCTATAGAATATTGTTAAGAGGTTTAGTTGTTTATTTGTTTGTTTACATTGTAATAAACTACATGCAAGTTCGGGTTTGATTTGAAAAAATATTTTCACTGTTGGGAATCTGCTATTCCTGGGTGGCATAGGCTATATACTTTATTTAGGAAAGAAGTTCCCCTGGGCCACTTGAAGGATCGGGAGGCATGGGGATAAAATGAAGGCCACTGTCCAGTTGTGGGACAGTTAAGGAAATATTTTTTTTCGTGACTTTATTATTTCAAAAAACTCGACGTAGTGCTTAAAGCTTAAATCAATTCTTCTTTCAAGCCAAAACATCAGCCCCATTAAATAATGATTAAAATAATTATGTACTACTGCAAAATCAAGATGAAATCCTGTTAGCCGCCGGTATTATCGAACACACACCACAATCTATAAACATTTGCGATAAAACTACTCTTGCTGTTGTTATAAAATTGTAAACTAAGTCTCGACTCCTGAATACCAATTAAAATCTGGTAAAAATTGTGAATAGCTAGTTTTGTATTGGTATGTATTTTATCTAATTGTTTCCAGCGTAAAAATTATCGACACATTGATTTATTAGGTACTAGGCATTATATTCCTCATAGTTGTTGCAGACTAGAAGTAGATCTACTATGTAAAATGTAAAATGGGGGTATCTTATAAAGAATATCTATCTATTTATCTATCTACTAGCTATGGTATCTCAACAAAAAGTTAAACCAACTTTGACCAAAACGAAAAACCAACCGTTGAAGAAATAATAGTGATCAACTCAAAAATATGTAGACAGACCGACTTACCTACTTACGTAGGTAACTTCTACGTAGGCATAGCTCAAACCTGTGAAGTTTCTTCTGTTTCCAGATCTAGCAGTGCTTTCAATAAACCTGATTACCTGTACTTGTTACGTGAACTACGACCTTTTTCGAGGATTCGAGGCTACCCCTACTCCTGGAAACCACCACAACACTCTGGTTTCTGTCGTTGAATCTGGACAACGCATGGATAATACGGAAGAGACTGCTGCAACTAGCGCCATAACAAAAAACCAGTTAAATTTTACGAGCGCTGGTGATGAGGTTAGTATATTTTCTGGATAAATGACTTTCAGTTCTTATTCTTCCCGTCCTACTAAGTGTTAATATACAGGGGCTTGCACATTCCCAGGATTAGGACAGGCACCAGATTTTGACCAGTTAAAAAGACTTCCGACTTTATTAAGTCAAGTGGTTTCCAAATTACCCTGTCTATAAGTAGGTACCCTTACTTTTACGATTTCATATCACTTCAAAGTGTAAATACATACACTGTTCATAAGTACCTTACTAAGTAAATGAAAGCATTTTTTTTTATTTATGAGAGGTAGCTTCCCAGCTGACAGTTTAATTTCACAACAGTTCCTGATCACACCAGCAGTGAGAAGAAGAAGGCCAAAAATAAAAGTCAAAGAGTTCCAACTAATATGTCCGGAAGATGAACGACCTATGGCCATCGGGACGTATGAGATACCAACGCAACGTGACTTAGTGTTGTTCACCAAGAGAACACTGATGAAGATGTTCAACAGCTATCATAAGAAGACACTGTACTTGCTTAAGGATATTAAAGAGGTTCGTAGTCGATTTTGTTCTATTTAGTAGGGATGTTATAATTCTCGACATTGAAAAACTACTTTTTCAATTTTTCATAAACGTGGAACTCATAAGTAGGTACTTGCTAACGAAAATGCTCGTCGATGCCCAGATCGAAGGTGTTTATTTCCGCACTTAGGGTTTACACATTACGTCACAGTGGCAGCAGTTCCACTTGGATGTTCTATGGAATCTTACACAGTACATACTCTGCAACGGCGGCATTTTCTTTCATATATATGCATGAAATTAGCTGAAAAAATACTGTAAAGGCCCTTACGTTTTAGGCAGCTTCAGAAATTGTTGTAGGTAGTGGTTGGTGTATGAATATTATACCCATTTGCAGGCTACCAAAGCTACTGTGGAGGTGGAAAAAAAATGTCACGGTAGGGGCAAGATAATGTACAAGAAATGTGTGAAGCAAATTAGCAAAAAATGTGAAGTCATCACCAAGGATCTTGTCCAGACGCTCGAACACCAAGAAGCTGAAGTCGCCGCTTTAACTGAGGTAAAACCTTTTTACTTTATAGACAACTTATAGATGAGTTCAGTTTTTACACAAAGTTCTAAATAAATAGTGTCCTTTTGTAACAGTTCTATGTTAATATTTTTTTAGGATAAAATTTGCACCATGGCATCCATGAGAACGGACCCCATACAACTTATAAAAGTACTAGCTAAGGACGAAGCCACGTTAGACTTTGCATTACCAGCCTTTTTGCGACTCCTGGGTGGATGTACTGCTTATTGCACTAAGTAAGTAATTTCAATCGGTACCTGCATAAATAAAAACAATAATTTTACGCATTTTAAATGTAACGGTAATTTTGCAGTTCAATGCCTCCCGATAACCGTCCAAGGCTACGTCAACTGACCGATCAAGAACTAGTCGTAAGACATTTTCTAACCAGAAAAACCTACATGCAACTTATTAAGGACACGGATAAGTATGTGTAAGGATAAAAGAATGCAGTTACTGGTAAACTGGATGCATTCCTAGCATTCATCGCCAGTGAACGCACCCACTACGGATCGATCGAGCTTTGTCCTGCTCCGCGTGCCTTACGCTAGATGTCGCTACTATCAATGAACTTTTGACGTGAACTTGATTGAAACTTAGAATAACTTAACCAAAATATTCTAAGCTTTTTATGTGATGTGAATAGTGATAACTGTGGGAATACGTATATAAATATCAACATTTGTAATACTATGCGTGAGAAATGCACATGTGTAGTTTAAATCGTAGAATACTACATCCTGGTTACTCCTTCCAAAACTTTGGACCAAACCTTAGGATAAGGTATGTTGTGTTATTTACTAATGAAATAAGCATGATTTGTAAAGTTATAGAGTTAATTCTGTCTAAATACAAGTTGTTAATACACGTATGCAGTAAAATTTATGTATTATCAGTTGGCGAAAGTCATATTAGCCCACTTTCTCGCGCGTATCCACTTATTATCAACTTAACTACTTACTAATTACACGTTGATTTTATTAGTTTTCTCTCTTTTGCTGTACTTCGAATCATTCAAGTTTTATTTTTACCTAGAATGAAACTTAGTTATGTTATTATTGTTTTAAAAAGCAAATTATTTTGAACTAAGCATTCTTGTTATAAGTTTTGTAAATATCTATGTTAGTTATAGTATAGTAGTTAGTAAAAAGTGTCTTATTTGTAAGCAAACTACAAATAAATAATTTTGTGTGATAGCATCTAACAGTAAAAGGTATGACTATGTATTAAATCCTTTGTTTTTATCCAATTCAATGACCAAAATATAAATATTGCTCTTTATGTTCAACTTTAGAACAACAATTATGTATTCATAGTAAAATATCAGTATGCTTGGTTTTCTTCACGCAACACTTAACACTATTGAATCTTGCATTTTGCCTCCACAAAACACAAAAATCCTTTTGTTACATAAAAGATGTAAAGGTACAAAATGTATATTTTATAAAAACTTATGTGTCTGTAACATTAAATGAATACAGACTGTCCAACTGAAGACCAAATTATTTGACCATAGGGGTCAGGGGAGACCTAGATTCAGTAATGGATGGCAATGGGCTGATACAATGATAATGGAATTAATTTAGGAAAGTTCACTTATCAATTTCCACAGCATAGCTCAGTGTGTTGTTTAAAAATAATATTATTAAAAGAAATAATTCTACTAATATTATAAACGTGAAAGTTTGTATGTATGGATGTTTGTTACTCTTTCACACAAAAACTACTGAATGGATTTTAATGAAACTTTACAATAATATAGCTATACATCAGAATAACACATAGGCAATTTGTAAACATATTGTTCGAAATACTAAACCTGCGCAGACGAAGTCGCGGGCACCAGCTAGTAAGAAATAAAAGCCATGAGAAATCAAAATTATTGCTTTAATACATTTGTAACATACAATCCATGGCAAAAAAATTACAGTATATTTGCACTATTTAACTTATTAGTCTATTTGAACATTACAATAATCAGCCTTAGTTCCAATCTAAGTCCCACTCATAGACAACTATGAGATAATCAATAAGTGTATTTATAAACTTAAAAATAGGTTTTATTGATTCTAAGATAAGGCTGGAAACAGTGCTCGACCGATGTAGCTATATCTGTGCAAGTATATGAACTGGCACACAGCTATGCTGACGGTACGCGCATGATTTGGTATGTGATTTGGTCTGGACGTACGGCCAAGCAATGTTTCCGCCTAAAATTTAGGTTAATTGACGATTATTATAACATTGATTAAAATATGCTTGTTCCACATCTCCTTCAATAAAAACTTGTTACAAAACTTACATATTTTAACAGAGCAACATCAGTATACAAAGTTAGTATATTTATTTAACAGTTACAAGGATGATACACACAGAAATTAAGATACTGAATATACATTTTAATCAACTAAAAGGCAACCATAAACGTTATTTTCTACTTTTTTTTCTATCGCTATGAGACTTCTTGGATTTGGACTTCTTAGATTTCTTCCTGTGCTTCCTCTTCTTGTCTCTGTCTGAGTCACTGCTGGATGTAGATGATGTTGATGACGATGATGAAGAACTGCTTGTTGATGAGGTACTTGATGACCTGTGAAATTATATTATTTTATCAGTATATCTCACCAATATAAATTTACCCCCTGCCTATAACAGTCCTACAGACGCTCAAAGCCTTCCCTCTGACCATATAACTTTTGATCATGAATGCTCCCACAAATACAATTTAACACGCTAGCTGCCCCAACTACATTAACTTGGCTGCATCAGAAAACCACAGATTTCATGCAGTTGCAAATGTAGTCTGCAGTTGCAGTAGGTAGCATTCCAAATGCACCTTAATATATAAAATATTGTATACTTCAATGGCTATTATAATTCAGGAGAAATTTCAACAACACATCTGCTATAAAAAAGGATAAACCAACATAGTATCCATATTTAGACAATAAACAAGGAGAATTTAATGCATGATGCATACCTAGACCTCTTCCGCTTTTTACTCTTCTTCTTCTGCTTGGCCTTCTGCAGTTTTTCCTGCAGCTTCTGCCTCAGCTCTGCTTCTCGTAGCCTTTGCAGCGGAGTGGCGTACTCCTCTTCACTGTCACTGCTCGTACTGCTCACGTCTAACACTATCTCCTTGTTAGGATCCACCTGTGATTACAATGTTTATAAGTTTGAGCCTTCATCTTCATCTGCTTAGCCCATTCCCTACTATGCTAGAGTCTGTCTCAACAAATGCAGTTGGTCAATGATTTTAATGGAGCTACTGCCTATCTCACCTTCTCAACCCAATTATCCAAGAGTCACATTGTTGGATTGGTTATTTTTGCTTTTATTTTGAAAAGTATGCAACAATAAAGTTTTATACGCAATTTTTTATGTACTCTAAATGTTATTAGTTTTTGTCTGAACTATAGAAGCACTTACACTTCTTTTATAACAACAAACTTCTGAAAACTTTGTCAAACTATGAAGGCAATCAAGTAATGCACATGGGAAACCTCCCAAAATATATGAAACTATTCATAATTCTGTTAAAGGAAATATTAAAGAAAATAGTTAAAAGAACTCGTACCTTTATAAAGTTTCTACATTGAAACGTAAGATGCCCAGCATAACCACATTTTTTACACGCAGCCCGAGACGTCTCCTTGCCGAACTTATTCACTAAATCTGTGTAGTTTGACATGCTTAATCGAAATTAGTATAGAAATATCAGAATACCAAATAATCTTAGCTTAAAATAAACAAAATTTCTAGTAAACTCTAGACTAGACGTGAAACGTCAACAAACAACTCCCGTTCCGTTTTGCTCATTGATGCGTCACATCGATCGTCGTCGTGGCATTTTTAATTTCAAGCTGCGTATTAAAATATCGTTATTAATTATGGACAATACTTTTAATCATTCGTTATTATTCACTAACCATTATTTCATTATACATAAGATAGGTTTTCAACATATTTTTAATGTTTGCTTCTGAATTTAAAAACGTGTCAAAGTATTACGTAAAACGAAATGTACATTGAAACGTTCCGTTGCACGAAATGATCATCGTTCCTTTTTAAGTTAATATCATAAAATTATAAGAATAAAACCTTTTTTCACAGTAAATGACGAAAAATCTCCAAAAATAAGTAGTTAAAAGAAATGTTTGGAAATGGCGGAGTTCCTGCCGCTGTGCGACGTGCTCTTCAACGTGATCTCGCTGGCGGGCTACTTCTGCGACGTCGTGTTCGATGTCGTGATGGGCTATGCGCTGCTTGAGAGAGGATATAAGGGCACGTTTGCTGCCGCTATATCTATTGTTATTACTTCTCTGCTTATATCTCAGGTGTGTATGTTTTAGTAGTATTATTTTGCCACCTTGCCTTTTGAGCTAATCAAATAAAAAAAATCTTCCTCCTAATTTAAGTTTGTTTGTCAGCAAACTTTTCTGCCCTTCTAAACTTCGATCATAGTGATATATAAAATTCAAAACGCTCATAGATTTAAACTTAGGAAAGTACCTAATAATGAAGAAGCTACCTAGAAAATAATATAAAATTCTTAGTTAGCCTTTTTTTGTATTTCAATAACAGATATTAACTTCATCTTGTAAAACTTCTCCAGGTGCTATCTCTCCGCTGGTACCTTCACGTATGGTGGGCAGGCGAGGGTCGCAAGGGCCGGCCACCATGGCTACCCATCTTGCTGCACTGCCTCCAACTCGGCGTGCTGTGGAGGTACGCCAGGCTGCTGGTGCCAGTCGAGCTCAGGCGGGTCAAGCATCAAGTGCGGGACTTGTGTGAGTAGCGACGTCAGTATTTGTATAGCAGCTATATTTACGTTTCTCAGACTTCATCGCGAATAATATATGCTTCTGTAGTAATGTTATGAAGCTGAAGAGCTTTTTTGTTTTGTTTTTGAAAGCGATAATCTCTGATAACTTCTAGTCAGGGGCGGATCCAGTCCTTAAAAATTGTTGTATGCTCATCCATCCTGTACTCATTAATTAATTCAGACACCTTCGACACCTACCTCCTTAGGTACAGTCAACTTTAGGTCAGTGGTAACAGTTTTATAGGAAAATCGTACTTATTACTATGTAGTTAAGGTGCATGACAGTTACCACTGATGTGCAGTCTACCGTACATTGGGGAAGGATGGATATAAGAGAGTATATACCGCGAATATGCAGGGGTTTACACGTGACGTCACAAGCAAATTATGGTTGGGCATGCACATAGTGGGCAAAAATTTTTGAGTCTGGAATTGGCTACATTTTACCGTTTACCCGAATGTGCGAAATAGTTCCATACAGCAGTGAAGCTACTTTGCCAAATATAAAATGCACCACAACAACCCATTTTTCAAAGTCCCCCCCTTCCCTCACCAGGTATGCTCCGCCTTGTGCACGCGTTCTGCGAGGCGGCGCCGATGTTGCTGCTGCAGTTACACATACTGTTCAAGGACGCCAGTCGGGAGCCCGTCAGCGACCTCGCTGTCACGCCGGAGCCGAGTATTGATGAGCCGTCAGGTACGAAAATTGCCAAAACGAGATTAATTATCAATTAATATAAGGTGTTAATCCTTATTGAGTTCTATAAACATATGTAACTCCTTGAGACTTTAAAGCACCAGCTTTACAAATACGTAAATAATGTATCGGTTGATTTTGGGTCATCACTAGCCTTTTTATCCTCACACTGCTGGGCACAGACTTCCTCCTCATGCAGAGGAAGTATAAGTTTGAATTACCCCGCTGTCTTAAGGCGGATTGCGATTTAAGTCTTTATAATTCGGTTTTACTCAAGACGTTTCCTTCGTCTTTACTTACTCTTAGGAGGCTGGTGTTTCAACCTTGAGGCCACAACGACTTCGAGAGATATAAATACTTACATAGATAACTAAATAAATACCGTATTTTCCTCCTTTAACCTAGAAAACAAAGCGTTCGCGGAACTGAACGTGATATCGGCATCACTATCCCTGTTCTCCGTGTGCTGGGCGCTGGCCAGCTTCAGCAAGAACGTGCGGCTTCAGAACGTGCACCGCCTCGTGCTCACCTGGCTCGGGGTTATATTTCAGGTAACATAGAATAGTATGGTAGGTATATACTAACACTAGGAATAAGTTGGTACGATGTCAACATTTGAGAGATGCTTAGTCAATCATGGTTTTGGAGTTGCCTGAGTAGCGCAAAAAATAGTGGCCTAAATAGCCTTCAGTGAAGTATAAGATTTGAGTGGCGTTCCAGTATTGGACTGATAGTATTTGGGTAAATTGGAAACTTACATTAGATATTAAGACAATAACAAAGAATAACACTAACAAAGTTATATTGTGCTATCACTGTCTCACCTGGATACTCTAACACTAGCTCTGGTACCACTACTTATGGTACATAAACACTAGATAAACTCTAGGTACATAGCTCTTAATATATTACCATAAAATCCTCCTGTAGTTGTTGATGTTTGTCTTCAGTTCCTGTGGCGTCTGGGCACGATCTCGGCGCGGATCTGCGCGCTCACGGTGTACGCACTAGTCTACGAGTACTGGGTCTTCTTAGTTATAGGTGAGTCACACAAACTGTATCTTCTGAAACTTCAACTTGCCAAGTTTGAGATACATGGTACCCTAATGGTCAAATGTTTCACATATGTAAAAGTTTTATATGTACATATGTATGTATTATAACTCATCCATGTTATAAATTATACATGTTATAAATGCTTAAATAAATCAGGCTTTCTGTGGCACTTTATAACTTACTTATTTTGTCCATATTTTGTTAGTAGTACTACATGATATTTAAGATCTAGGTATGTTAAACTTATATTTTTAATACAAAGGGTGAGAAACGACAGATTACGTTTTAGCAGGGTGCTGGAAGTAGTTCCCTCATGATCTCTCTGGTTCTTTCAAGATCCCGCGGGAAACAGCTTGTTTTGTACCTTTTTCAACTTTTGTTGTGTGTTTATTATGTGTTGTATATTTTGTGTTTCTATAGGCAAATATCTAAACTAAAGAATTTAATGTAATCTCCGTCTATCCATCACCAGGTCTCCACTGGCTATCCATGTTCTTATGGCTGATCTCCCCAAAGAACGTGTTCCACGGCGAGCGCATCAGCCGGCCGCGCAAGGCGTACCTCTCTGCTCTGATAGCGTTCGTGTACGTCTTCGCCTATGTTAATCTGCAGGAGTTGAACCATCGCCAGAAGATGGTGAGTTGGTTGTAATTCTTTATCGACACAAAAAAAATACATTAGTATAACAACTTAAAAATATTACAATAATTCCAGCGTCAATGTTCTGCAAGTAAAATAGGATGTCATCCAAACTAATATTATAAATGCGAAAGTAACTCTGTCTGTCTGTCTGTCTGTCTGTCTTTTCTTCACGCCTAAACTACTGAACCGATTTGTGTGAAATTTGTTACAGACATAGTTTGAAACTTGAGAAAGGACATAGGATAGTTTTTATTGCAAAAAAAATAAAAAATAAAATATTCCGGACATATAGCGCCATCTATTGGTCAAATCAAAAATCTGCTGGTAGTCACTATTCCACGCGAACGAAGTTGCGGGCAAAAGCTAGTGTGGTATAAGTACCAGCTTAACGTGTGCTATTACTAGGTACTCTTTTCATGGTGTAGGTGACATTCAATTTAAGTCACACTTCGGAATGTAACCCACCCCAAACAATGTGTGGGTGATGTTATTCTTTGTGATGTAACCCCCACTTTATAATGTGACCTCCCAGTCCGAGTGACATTGCACTTTATTATGCAACCCTCTCCCACGTTAGACTATTTACCTATAACTTTTTCGTCAGGTGACGTTCCACATTATGTGTGAGCATTCACTAGTATAACTCCTCATTCTGTATGTCATTTAATATAACCTACATGCTACTGCATGTTACCTATATATATGTCTGTGTATGATATGTAATCCATCCACTACAGATTCATTTCTGCCGTGTGGTAACTCACCCACTCAATTTACTCATGACTTTACATTGTAACTTCAAACTCTAGATGTTGTTCTTTATAATTCACTTGCCTACCTATATGTATACACCATGGATGAGTTACATACCTGCATAATAAGTAACCCATCCACTACAAATTAAGATGTAGATAATCCACTAGTGACTTAACACTGTCACCCTCAGGCCACTGTAACCTTGTAAATGTAACCCATAGATGACGTTCTAGGTACAGTTTTGCAACTCACCCACATATTTCCCATGTCTGTAACCTACCCTATCACCCCCAGGTGACATTCTACTGCGTGATGTGCGTGGAGAACTGGCTGCTAGTAGTAGCGTGGTGGTGGTCAGGCCGGGCTCGTCGCCCCGCACCCACGGCTGCCGCCGCCGCCGCCGCGTTCCTCGCTGGACTGGCCTTTATGCTTATTTATTATAGGTATAGTGTGATACTTTTGATATTATAAATGTGTTTATACAAGGTGTTTGTTCGAAAAACATAGGTACTGTGGCTGTGGAACACGTAGAGTTCAGAAAACTCTTAAATTAAAAATCGAGTCTTCATAAATTTTAAATTAAGGACATTTTATCAAAAACATGCATTTTTCACATGTTTCAATAAATTAATTTGCTTAAAAAAAATTTGGTCTAAAAAGTAAAATTAATTATTTATTTATTTAAATGCAGACGTTCTCCCATTTCCATATGTGCACATTTTAAAAACTGTATTTATAGTAAGTATGTAATTTTGTAAATAATTTCCAGATATTTCCACGTACGACGCCTGGGCTACATGTTAGGAGAGCATCAGCAAGGAACGAATAGCACCAACACGTCCTCACAAAATAAGGATTGTGCGTAAAATCTTATTTATTAGAATAATAACTCTTTCATTTAATGCCCAATAATTATAATCTAAAATATTTATTATAATATTGTGTTTAACCGACGTCCCAAACTATGGAGTTTCTCGATTCAATTATTCTTTTATTTATTTTAACTATGAATAATGTTATATTTCAGGTAAACAGTCGAACCAGGCTGACAACCCAACGATACCGGGAGTGTTCAACTGTCGTTTCTCAAACCCAGTTAGTAACAGGTAATCTAATGTATTTTATTCTAAGAACGATAAAATTGCTATAGTTCTTACCAAACTTTTTGTCGTCACGGAACATTGCGTGAGCCCCCATACACCACAACCAGTAGACAGACGAACAACAGCAATTGTTGCTATTCTACTGCTAACTATTACTATTGCTATAATATCAAAAAATCATTCAAAAAACGAATTACCCTTTTACAGTCGAAAACTTACCTCAAGGGATACTAACGGGGTGTCCTACGTGAGCGACGAACGCGACGCGACGCGACGCAACAGGGCGCGACGTAATGCGACGCGATGCTATACGCGACAAATGTCCTACGTGGTTTTGGTCATTACTTCTCAAATCAGTTAGAAATACAGTAAAATTTTGTTTGGAATTTCATATTTAAAGTACATACTTTTAAAAAAATATCGTAAAAAGCACAGAAAGAAAACAAATATAATATTTTTACAAAGAAACACATTTGGACTCACCAAATGTGTTTTCCATAATTTATATAAAAAAATAAGACCATAACGTAATTCGTGGTGTCGCGTCTGGTCGCCCTCAAAACAAGTTCGCGTTACGTCGCGTCTCGCCGCAGACTGTCACATAGGCCGCATGTAGGGAATGCCGTAGAGTTGATCGCGTTCGTCGCTCACACAGGACACCGCGTTACCTCTATTTGAATGAAAAAGAGACACAAAAGGTCCATTTTTTTAATCTGTTATCTATAAATAAATGTAAATATCTAACTATGTTTCCAGCGCGGGTAACGCTCGCAAGAAGAAGAAGCCGACATCATTCGTGCCTCCCCCCGCCGCCCCCGCCGCCGCCTTCTGGCGCCGACCGCTACCCGCCGCGCATAACCATCATGTGAGTTTGACTTACTAACTACATTGTAGCTGTTATTATCCTTCAGGTCTCGTCAAATTGTGTTGTTCTGAAGTTAGCTTTTAATTATTTCATGATACCAGCAGCAGCGGGTCTTCCATAGTGGGCACATCCTCATTTAATTCTGGCTTCAAGCTTGTCTCTTCTTTTTAGGTTGTCTCTTATATTCTCCCCCTATACCTAAGATTCCCAAATGTAAGTACAACCCCTATATTCTCCCTTATAAACTCCCTTTTTAACCACTTTGTCCACGATCTATATTTATTCACTACGTAGTTCCTTATACACCCCTCCCCTCCTATATACTTTCTTATGTATGACCACTATAATTATATCCTATTATGCAGGCCTCATATTTATATACACACCTTTATGGGACCCCTTATGTACTCCCTTATTCAGTGTCCTTCTTGTATGCCTCCTACACAACCGTTTAATGTCTTGCTTGTGCACGGCATCAAATCATCAGCATGAAGTTTCTAAAACCTCCATAAAAGACCAACAACAGTCTATAAACCACACAATACAATTTACAGGGAGGTTCATCAGAAAACGAGGGCTCAAGCGTCGGCTCCCGAGTCAACATCCAGCAGAAACTACAAGAGAAGAAACAAAAACAGCTCGCCGAACTACGCGTCATTGAAGAAGAAATCAAACAAGGGAAACTTGCTAAAACTACACCAGTCGCTGCTGAAGAAATATACAGTAGTCTACAAAGACAGCCTATCCCTCGGGCGAAAACCCACGCCGAACCAGCCTGGCCTAACCTAGACCCCACACATTCTTACCAAAACTACCCCGTCTGCAACATATACCCAACATACACAGAAATAAAACCAGACTTCACGCCCGAAGCTCCCGACATCACAGACCCCCTCAAAATCCGAAGACTCCCGAACAGATACGACAACACCCGAACGTTTTACGAGAACCCGGCGAACATACGGAATGACGTCAATCGTACTCCATTACGATCCCCGAACTATCTAGCTTTGGAAAACAGGACTTATGAGACGAATTGTGCGACCGTCCTGAACAATAGTCCGAGGAATTATGAGAATAATTACGAAGGTTTGGAGAAAAGACTTGGGAACTCGCTATATTCTGAGGAGAGGGAGGGATATGGGGGGTATTGTGAGGGTAATGGGGAGTGCGGTTACGGGGCGCAGTGTGCTCGTGGTCGCAGAGCTGATCACCTGCGAAGGTTGCAGAGATGTCGGACCCCGGAGATATTACTCGCGCCGCATTATCTAGAAGGGTGTTCGAGACATCTGTGCTGCCATTGGGGACCTCCTTATACGTGAGTTCTTGTTATTTATTATCTAGCCTTTTCCTACTATGTTGAAGTCGGCTTCCAGTCTAACTGGGTGCAGCTGAATACCAGTACAAGTCTTAGGACAGATAGCATGATCCAAAAAAAATATCCTGGGTGACCAGAATTGAGTGATAGGTACTTGAACGTAGAAATTCACATGCCAAAAATTGGCACAATCGCATGTATTTATTTTTATACAATTTTTTTTAGCTATGATTGCTTCAAGCTCTTCTTGATCATATGCAAGTTTTTGTAATTGACGTATAACGTTTTTCTAGAAACAGAAAGAAAGAGGAGGGTGGAGGCAGCAGTGGGGAGGAGTCTAGTCCAGACGGACCCACCAGGGAGACGCCCCGACCGCCCAGTGATATTGATAGCCAGGTATCTATAAATATATCAACATCAACCAATTGCATTTTTTTTATGGATGTTTGGTAAGCCTTAATCTAATGGCAAGATTATTCAGATAACTACAGTTATGTCATGCGAAATAATTTTTCTAACTTTGCACTTGACGCTAAATCGACCTAATGCATGTGCAGTCTTTTGTTTTTATCTTCAATATAGTCAAGTAATTGTAAGTTAGTAGTAAGCCAGTGATAGCTAACTTGTAATTGTCAAATCCCAAACTTCAAAATAGCAACGTTATTTAGATCGAATTTATCAAATTCATTCATGTCTTTAGTTTTAATTGTTGTCATGTTATCATCAGATATCCCTGCCTCGTTCGTACACCCTGCCGCGCGAGTTCCGCTACTGGCGCCGACGCCCGCGCCTGCGCGACGCGCACGTGCCCAGCAACAACAGCAGTGACGGTCAGTGCATACCATATACCTACTAACATTATTTATTCAATATCTAGTGATGACTGGGCAAGCACGATATTATATAATCTCCTATATAATATACTCCCGTCGTACCTAATACCACTTAATACACTTCCTTATGTACTTTCTTAAGTACTCCGTTATATATTCCTCCTATACAAGCTGTTGATTTGCATCCGTGCCATAGTCAAGGAGGTTAAAATTAAATACGTAAATAATCGATTTGAATTACGGTAGGTGGGAAAAAGCTAATATGCGCTGCTTTTTTTGATGTTGTAATTTCATGGTATTTCAGAATTTAGCCCACGGTTAAACACAAATCATAACAGAATTCCCCTGCGGCCACAGTGTGTGCGTGATGGCAGCTATGTGTGCGTAGACAGAGAAAACTAATGTCTACGTGTGTGCGTGAGTGTCGATGTGTGAGTGTCTTATCTACGACATGACAGCGCGAGCGCGCGAGCGAGCGAGACCGAGTGATACGCGATAGCAATCATTTTACCTAAAGTTTCGAAAATCACCTTCATTATTGTCATTAACTTCGTTTTACTTTACTTATTAATTTTTGAGCATAAATTTAACACAGATATCTTATTATCTACAGTAATAAGCAATACTAGTGCGCGAAAGAAAGTTCACTAACATGTTAACAGCTGATTGATAAAATGTTCGTTTTGCTTTATCTTTCAGCATAAAGTTTTCGCAGTGATTTAGTTTTTATTTTTGAATTAAATTGGTTAATAATTAGAAATTTTGCTTCCTTCTTAACGGTCTTAGGACCTTGGAACACGGAAATCTTATTAATGACGTAATACTAGTGCGCTAAAGGAAAGTTCACTGACCTGTTAACAGCTGATTGATAACATTTTCGGTTTGCTTTAACATTCAGCGTAAAGATTTCGTAGTAATTTCGTTTTTACTTTTCGATTAAATTGGTGAAAGATGTGTTAGTTAAGTGTAGGCACGAGGTGATTCTTTCGGCTCGTAGGTATTATTGGCGTGGTTAAAAAATCAACTTATTTTACAAAATGTACAAATAAATAAATTACCTAGTTTAGTTACCCGGAGGTACTGTTCAAAGCTGTCACCTTCACACTCTTGGCACAATCGAGCACGACGAAGTAGCTGGTTGTCCTTCAGCTAACATAACACTATCACATTCGTTTTTAATGTGTCGAAAGCACTAAGTTAACAGTCCTAGCACATAAGTCTGTCACATGACCAGCATGACCCTCCGTGATGAGGGTTCCCGGTCGGTAAACATTTCCCGGAACATAGGTATGTACGGCTGTCATTGCACATCCTTGGCAGTCGTAACGGGTAGTCAGAAGCCAGTAAGTCTGACACCAGTCTAACCAAGGGGTATCGGGTTGCCCGGGTAACTGGGTTGAGGAGGTCAGATAGGCAGTCGCTTCTTGTAAAGCACTGGTACTCAGCTGAATCCGGTTAGACTGGAAGCCGATCCCAACATGATTGGGAAAAGGCTCGGAGGATGGATGGCTGTTAGTACACTGTTGTCACTGATGGCATACAGGTGAACTCGTGTTCGTGTAGTTTTCCATCATCTCGCACTTTGTACCTACACGTCGCGGAATTCAAAGCGCACGTACGCAGCAGCGGCGGCGACATCAAACACACTGCTTGCCGTCGGCGCTTGTTTGTTCCGGCTTCAAGGGCACGCGGGGAGCGGCGAGGCGAGTGTGTGGGAGTACTCGCACTGTGATTGGGTGAATTTGGGTAGGCTGGATGATCTACGATTTTTATTGAACGATCGTTGCGTATGCTTTGTGCATGTATCGTTTGCGTTTGTGTGAGTGCGCAGCGCGGTAGTAAGGCTAGTAACACACGCGCCGAATTAAAGTACGGCTGGGTTACACTGACGGATATACGTAAATAAGAAAAAAACATGAAAAAATTACCTACCCATTTTTTCGTTGATTTGGGTCGAGAATCATTAGCATATTTACGTCCTTGACTATGGCACGGATGCAAATCAACAGCTTGTATACTTTCCCCATATACCCCTTATGAACTCTCCTTGTAATATATTTCTAATTCCTATGTTCTTCCTTGTATACTCAACCTATAA
Organism: Helicoverpa zea x Helicoverpa armigera; assembly: GCA_033682625.1. NCBI lineage: Eukaryota > Metazoa > Arthropoda > Insecta > Lepidoptera > Noctuidae > Helicoverpa > Helicoverpa zea x Helicoverpa armigera. The sequence goes on along the minus strand of JAWIIS010000053.1, from coordinate 5,144,315 downwards.
TACGTACCTACTCTATTATGTAGATACTACCATTATAAACTATCTTATGTACTCCCCTATATACGTCGTTATGTTGTCTCTTTTGTGCCCCCACCTTATGTACCTATACTCTACCTTTATGAACTACATCTACATAATCCCTTATGTACATATGTTGTGTCCTGTGTTCCTTCATTTATGTATCTGAATTTAATTATTCCCAATTTACAAACTTATCGGATACAATAAAACCCGTTCTGAATAAAACACACCGCGGGCACGAAAACTAATATTCTAAATACTATTATCCCAGGCGACGTCGACAGCGCGGACGACAACGACAGCTCCCACCGGTCGAACTGTTCAGCCGCGTCGCAACTGCAGAGCCCCACTTACGAGTACTACCGCCACGAGCGACACGAGCGACACGATGACTACGTGTGCGCCCGCACGCGGCGCCCGCATGCGCCCCGCAAGCAACCCGCTAAGCCTGAGACTAAGCTATAGTGTAGTATGTGGCTTGTAATCACCAGAAGTTGGGTATGTTACGGAGGTACGACCCATAACGAGTTAATGTTGGATAAAAATGCTGGAAAATTTTTGGAAGATGGCAAACATGTGATGAAACAGGTCGCCGAATGTAAGTCTCCATTCTGAGGTTGGCTTAAAATTATGGTCTTCAGAATTTTTGGGAATATGTCAATTACGTGATGAAAAAAAGAGTCACCGAAGTCTCGGTCTATTCTCTGCCAAAAACCAATACTGAATTCATCATCATCTCAACTTGCAGATCACAGGTTTCCCATAGCCATCCTTTGCCACAATTTGATGGATTGAATATTTCAACAGTTTTAGTCAGCAATTATGGTAGCTTGCCATAATTTTTATGTATTAGACTGATGGAAACAATTCCCAGTAAGGAGAAAGTATGTATACTAATAAAAATGTGTGCGTTCGCGCAGCGGAATGTTGTTGAATTTAAAGATTTTAATTATGCAGATAATTAGTGTAAGACGTCCTATAATTGTGCATGGTAAATAAAAATTTGTGTATACAGCCATTGTGGAGAAATTCACCAAAAACAAATTCCGCTGGGCGAACGTTGGCGAACGTTGTCCTGGCGGAACTTTTTTTAATCCATAGACTTTACAAGAAAAGAGATGTGTCCGAAAATTAGTGTGTATTTGTGTATAATTGATTATGTATGAATGAAATCAGTGCATGCATAAACTTCGGAGAAATTCAAGTTTCCGCTACGCGAACGTTTGGCCATTAGCTAGTTTTCATATAAAGCGCTTACATAGAGAGCTGTAGATTTTTACATACGTTGTTTTGAATTTGTTTATATTTGTTTAAAAAACAGATTTAGAAAAAGTCGTAGGGTTTAAAAGATAAAAATATAAACGTCAAATACACTTATTAGGTCTTAGTTCTTAAAGTATGCAGTTTGGGGTCTAGATTTTCACGTTTACACAAACCTTGTAAGTGTCTCCAACATGTTGCCAAGTATCAATGATGTTCCGTTAGTAATTAAAAAGTTATAGGATATTTTACCATGAACAGATCACTGTTTACAAAGCAGTCGAATATCACGACGTTCTAAAGGAATTGCATGGTAAAATGTATGCCAATAATTAGTTTAATCATTCAACTATTCACTTGTAAAATTTCTTGTCATTAAATTCAGTAATTAAAGAAAGACAATTATAATACTGACGGAGCATCGAAACCCTACATAATCCGACCAAGTTCGGATAGCTACAAAAAAGCGGCCGTGCCATATGTCTAAGCAACGTTCTTAACTTGGAAGGTTAGTATATTTATTAATATGGTACAGTTGCGTACACAAGCGTTAGGAAAACATAAAACAATTGCATTTCTTGAATGAAAAATATTTTTTTAATAATAATGCCACTATCTACGACATTTTAGTTAAAATACGTAACGTTTATTAACGTTATTTTTAATCACGTAGTCAAGTAATTTATGTAAGTAATAATAATAAAAATATGCCCCGCAGGGCATCTGAGGCGGATGACGGGGAGTAGCGACCCCGCGGGGCTATATATCCGAGTGCTCCAGGGAGAGTATACTGTCCCCCATCTCCGGCTTGCCGGAGTGAAGCATGACGGGGGATAGGTCTCCCGCCTCTTGGCTTGCCTTCACCGGCCGGTCAGAGTGGAGTCGCTAGAGCAATGCTCGGAGGGTAGGTGCCTCGTGGTAAGTGGCGAGTGGGCCGGTGATGCTGGACCCATAGGGAGCGCGTGATCTGCGTTTAAAGTCCGCCGAGGTATCCTCACCCTTCTCAGCCGCTCATGTCCCTGTTGCCCTCTTGTTGCTTTTCAGTGACTGATTCCCGGGGGCCCAGTAAGTGAGTTGGCGAGTCTCCACCTGCCATTTTAACATGTATTTAATACATTGTCATCGGCAGGTGCCATAGTTCCCGTAGTTTCCCCATTCCTTGTCCATTAGCATCCCATCACAATAGCCCAAGTAGTTTTCATCCATAGTTAGCAATAGTTTAGCACAGAACCGGGGATTGTCCTTGGGTACATTTCTATAGTGTATACAGGGATAATCGTCGGTTTTGTGTCACCATTTCATTAAAGTTGTCTCAAAAGGGCTTCAGCGTGTTGGCTTCGGCCCCACGTTCGCCTCCCAAAAATCCGGGACTCTATAGTCCCGAGGTCTGGTAGAGACATACAAAAAATAAAAATATTTTTGTACACGGATATTTAAATAGAGAAGTACTTGTTAATTGAAAATTTATTTTTATCGTAGATAGTGGCATTATTATTAAAAAAAAATTCAATCAAGAAATACAATTGTTTTATTTTTTCCTAACGCTTGTGTACGCAACTGTACCATTTTAATAAATACTAACCTACCAAGTTAAGAACGTTGCTTAGACATATGGCAGGGCCGCTTTTTTGTAGCTATCCGAACTTGGTCGGATTATGTAGGGTTTCGATGCTCCGTCAGTATTATAATTGTCTTTCTTTAATTACTGAATTTAATGACAAGAAATTTTACAAGTGAATAGTTGAATGATTAAACTAATTATTGGCATACATTTTACCATGCAATTCCTTTAGAACGTCGTGATATTCGACTGCTTTGTAAACAGTGATCTGTTCATGGTAAAATATCCTATAACTTTTTAATTACTAACGGAACATCATTGATACTTGGCAACATGTTGGAGACACTTACAAGGTTTGTGTAAACGTGAAAATCTAGACCCCAAACTGCATACTTTAAGAACTAAGACCTAATAAGTGTATTTGACGTTTATATTTTTATCTTTTAAACCCTACGACTTTTTCTAAATCTGTTTTTTAAACAAATATAAACAAATTCAAAACAACGTATGTAAAAATCTACAGCTCTCTATGTAAGCGCTTTATATGAAAACTAGCTAATGGCCAAACGTTCGCGTAGCGGAAACTTGAATTTCTCCGAAGTTTATGCATGCACTGATTTCATTCATACATAATCAATTATACACAAATACACACTAATTTTCGGACACATCTCTTTTCTTGTAAAGTCTATGGATTAAAAAAAGTTCCGCCAGGACAACGTTCGCCAACGTTCGCCCAGCGGAATCTGTTTTTGGTGAATTTCTCCACAATGGCTGCATACACAAATTTTTATTTATCATACACAATTATAGGACGTCTTACACTAATTATCTGCATAATTAAAATCTTTAAATTCAACAACATTCCGCTGCGCGAACGCACACAATAAAAATAAATATTAAAACTAATATTTGTATATTCAATTAGTCAATTACTGTACATACTAACGTTTGTAATAATCCGTCCGATATTGGATCTCGATGTTAGAACAGTTTTCATGTAATTGTAAACAATGTATGTTAAGTTTAATTTAAATGTAGCATACCTTTGTATTTTTGTATGATAGTGTATATTAAACTAATAGACTGCTGAATGGATGTGTGGAAATAAAATAATACATGACAGAAATTTATTTTATTTAGACTGTGATAAATTCCGCCATTTTCTTGCTCACACTTTTTATTATTCCTTCACAAAATACATTTTTATAGGCATTAATAAGAAGGAAAGTTAAAACTGTTGTTAAAACAATGAAACAACATAGTAAGTACTTTAACTATTTAATTTTCAATCAAAAGATTATTATTATCACAAACATGAATCACTTTGGAAGAGTCGTAATTTTTACCTCAAATTTTGTTTTAGAACCATACATTCTACAGATATTATTGAAAAGATGCATTATTATGGAATAATTTGAAAATACATCAATTTCTAACTCCTATCCAGTTAAGATAGGACTACTACAAGTACAGTTATTATAATAACTACCTTTAAGAAATACACATAGGCTTAATAAAGTAGCCTAATAAAAAAACATGTAAAGGTAGTAAGAACATAGTGGAAGTCTTCGGCCGACGCGACTGAGGACTGATGACGCCCCGGCGAAAGAAAAGTAAATATTTTGGTATTCATTTCAGGATTAGATTATCTGATTAGCTGCAACAAATATAATGAGGTAGGTATTACAAAGTTGTTTTTTTTTTAAATTAATTTCTTATGACATAGAATTTCAAAATAATAAAAGAAGAAGACTATTGAAGTCTTATTGACTCGCCAAGCATTAGAACATAGATTTTATTAAGTAGAATATTTATTCTACAACTTCATCTATCTATATATACTAATATAAAAAGCAACTAAGTGGAATAAATTTGAAAAAATCTGTCACTGATGAGAAGCTACATTATCAGCAAGTAAAATAGGCTATATTTTATCAGGGTTTAGGCAGTACTTCAGGCGGGACAGGTGAAACCATGGTAAACACCTAGTAGTACATAATATATTAATTTTAAGATTTAATCAGAGTCAAGATAATTATGGTTCAGCTCTCCAAATAACAAGGATAAGGCAGCATTATAAGACTAAAGTATATATTTATCCTTTTACCAAAGTATATAAGATGTGCAGAAACTCACCGACATCACCGTTGCCCGGATCATACTCTTCTTCTTAGTGAGATTAAAGTCCGGGTACTTGTTGAATACTTGCACATACACCATCTTCATAGTAATGTGTTCCAAGTCTGCATTCGCCACAATCTCCCTCACATAACTCTGGATCTCCTCATCCTAATATTAAGAAGAAATAAAATTTATTTATTTATTTAATAGTTTATGTACACACAGAATACAGAAAGAAGAAAAAATAGAACACATAGTACAAAGGCACAGCTTATTTCCTAAGAAATCTCTTCCGGCAGGCCCGTTATGGGAGAGTTAGAATAAGAAGAAAGAAAACCTACCTTTGAAAAATTTGTTCAAATCGGGTATACTTATGTTAACAAAAACAGAAATATTTTTGCTACATAAGGTGGTAAAATAAAATCAGACCCATACTGAGTCAGTGGGTCGTCTTAGGGGAGAACTGAATGAAGTTATTCTGCTTTTTTATTATTCCATAGAAATATTTTTGAGTTAATTTATAATTTTTATGATAGTACTTACAGTGGGAGGCTGCAGATCCCTCATGATCCCTTCCCTCTTCCGCTCCTGACCTCTGCTGAGCTCTCGAGGCGCAGACGGCCTAATAAAGTTGAAACCAACAGGATTCTTCTCAGAAACGATGTTATTTTTTGATAATAACGATTAAACGAATAATAACAATTACACGTGACAGCAAGCGAAATGACAGCCACTGACAACTATAAAATAATAACAAAATACAAATCAATCGATAGTAAATTCAGTGCTGCCAACTTATTATAATGCCTTCTGAACTTTGCAGTTCTCATTTCATATTTTAAAAATATTTACTTGTAGGTTTGTTCTTTAAACTTCTACATTTATTAGCACTCACACAAGGGCTCACTCTTCATGAAGAAAGGTCGAAAAGATAATATTTTGAAGAGAGAAGAAAGAGACACGATGTCCACTGCACCACGCCACGCCGTCAATCTCACTATCATGCCTCCAACAATTTTTGTTTCAATAATAAGAGGAATACTTTTCTTTCCGCAATGTTAAAGTACCTAGGGCACTTCCGGGATCATTGCACACCTTTCTATGCCCTAGTAGTGGGGTTTTTTTTATCAAGTTTGGCGAAGCACGCAGTTTTTGAAAAGGAGCAAAGATAATGTATTTCTTGCGTACCCGCTTCTAATTGATAAAAATCTATTGTTGCCTAGCATGCTTTCTCAGCCCTCTGAAGTTCTACATCGTAGGGCTCATTTCGAGCAGGTGTAGTTATGCTAATATATTGAACTCTTCATTCGGTAGTTATCTTCTGTGATCATTTAATGAATAAAGAACCCAAAGAGGAATAAACTGATTTTGTGTAAAGTCAAGCGTTATAAACTGAACAAGGTTCAGAATAAGGAAGAGCTATATGACCAACAAGGGGAATTTAGAAATAAAACAATACATTTCAAACTTTTATTTATTTATTATCTATTATCCAATTGTAAAAGGGGGAACCAGTCACTCGCTATCACTCCATGTCACTACGTCGCTACAGATCTCAGCCATTTACACATTTATAAAGAAACATCAACCGAAATAAGGTTAAAAATTCACAAATACACATTTAATGTTGATTAAACCTATCTTATAGCTAAAAGGCTCGAGCACGCGGGGAGACGGCTATCAACTCAAGGAAACTGAACATAGGACATCGCTACAACCCTTAGCAATAACATGATGTTGAAAGTCTAGGGTTGCTCATCACCAATGCGGTTCACGGATAGAGATTACACTGGTCAACAAATTATAATTTTTTTTTTGGTGCAAAGGTGAAATATACAATTTCTTGTAGGATATTAGATACGTAATCGAAGTCCAGAACATAAAGTTGCACTAGCACGCAGGGATTTAGAGATATACCCCTCCTAAAGTACCAAAAACGCGTTTTTTTTATGAAATTTGATGTCATTTTTTGGGGACAGCAGAATTTTATAGGAATTTCTAACTAAAGCATCATATAGTACTACTTTCCCCGCATTAACCCCATTTTAATTTATATTTTTGCGAGTTTTATTTCCCGATATATACCATTTTATAACTAAAGTGGAGTTTTTTCATACTAACAGGCCAAATGAAATATAGGGAAGATCGAACTATCGTAGCTGTATACATATTTCATGAAAATTTAAACTCTTAACGTTGGAAATAAAAATGAATTTCAATCGGGAAGAGTGGTACTATATAATGCTATAGATAGAAACAAAAAAAACTATTTTGCTGTACTTCAAAAAAATCGTCAAATATCGTTAAAATCGCGTTTTTGGTACTTTAGGAGGGGTATATCTCTAAATCCCTACGTGCTAGTGCAACTCTATGTTCTGGACTTCGATTACGTATCTAATATCCTACAAGAAATTGTATATTTCACCTTTGCACCAAAAATGCTGTTGACCTGTGTTATCGAATATAGACAAAAACAGGTCACCTCTACGAGTGAAGGCATTGCACCGCGTCGCCGCGCGGCCGAGCCCGCACCTACGTTAGCTTCACCCACGGGACTTGGCGACATCGGCCACAAGTTACATCGAAACAATATCAAATGCTATAGCAGCACCTAAATTATAAGAAGCTATTGATTCTTTCACAAAATAAACTTATGCACTATTTCATGTAACGAGAGAATTGCCTGTCTTAGGTAAGCTAAGCTCGGATTGACACAGTGATATGATGGATGACGGTCAATTATGTATGTATTCGTTATAGATACGATTATTGCACTAGGGGGACACACTTGGCGGGAGTGGCGTGTGGGACACGAGACGTGTCAGTCGCGAACATGAACACATTATGTACTGAACATTACGCTAACATACCGGAACAAACTAATTTACAACGCGGTACACGCACACAGTGAAACCACGCATTTACATGAACGTTAAGCATCCATCGTCTCGTTAAAAGTACATGAAGATCATAGATACAATGCGACGATTACAACTCCACGTATTACATTAATGTGCCAAACACTTCACACGCATCATCCCCATAAATTGCAAGTACTGTGTAATATTTACACTTCTTAAAGTACACTTAACCGACCCTTAATCGAATAGTTTTGCGATAGTGCCGAACTGCGAGAAAACTTTTACCGCCTACGTCCGCGTTAAAAAAATATAAACTTACTTTACCGAAACACCTTGTTACAACAAAATTAACGATTTAAACAAAATAGGAAAAATAATATGGTATTTTACACATACCTATAATTTTTGCATACCTAATATATTTGTGATAGAGTAGGTACCAGTTAATTATAATAAAAAAAATGCAAAGGCAATGTCTTCTCGATCCCAATAAAAAAATAATTAATTTTGGATTTCATAACACTAGTATTTAAATCCTTAATATAATATGCGGATTATTACAAGTGATATCACTATATTGAATTAATTTTGGATTTTGTCAAAATAAATTTATAAATAAATGAGCACATTGTGCTAATCAAAATTCCTGAACTTTGTACATATAATTGTATATTTAAGGGATTAATGACTTGTGAGCGCAAGTGAACGCGGCTCGACAGTTAGGAATACGCTTACATAAATGTACTTTAACATAGATCATTACAAGCATGTGCTTTATATGTTGCGGTTCGTTTACACGCGAACTCGACACAAAGCTGTTGTCCGATTGTCAGCTCTAAAGCAAATAATAATCAAGTTATGAAAACAAAAACAACATTTAAAATATAAAACTTATGAATTTACGCTAACGATCGTGCGGCAGCTTCATGTTGTAAATACAAAATCGTCATCTTATTATGTAACTGATTATGAGAAAAAAAATATTCATTTTATTATCGAACTATAACTTATAACTCTAGGAATAATGGAAATACATCAGAAACTAGCTAACGAGCCGCATTCTTCAACATAATCAACGAACGTGATCGTAACTACTAATACAGGCACAGTTAAAATAAAACGTTCTTATATATCCTAGAGCTGTTTTACTTGGGTTATCCTTACTCTAATGGGAATTATTCCTACAACATAAAATTACATAGGCCCGCGGCGCCGGCTGAATGTTGTATCTAGGAGTAGTATGTTGCGGTGCGGTTGCGGCCGGCTTGCGGGCATTAGTCTAAGTATTTTAAGTGGTGCTTACTCGACTATGTATGTGTTTGCGGCCGAATAGTCACCTGCTCACGATGATATGAGCTGCGGACAAATTATATGCGTTAGTGCTGCGTAACTAGTACAAATGATATTTAAGAGAACATTCAACATTGGGACACACATGATTTAGCTTTGTATAATCAGTGCAAAAACAATTATTCCAACATACACATCACATGTGAATATCACATCACAGTATTTAAACAGTAAAGAAACGTTAAAAAATGGCTTTTATGGAATAAATGGAGAAATAAAACAAAATCTTGCAATCAAAAAAATTGAATGATTGTAACATGATTTAATAGACGTAGATTAACTTCGTAAGAACAATCCTACTTAAGGTTTTGGAAAACGCGACAGATTTCAGAATACACATTTTATCAATAAATAATGTTACATCCATTTAAAAACGAAAAAAGTGGCAATAAAAAATAAAATAAGCAAAACATCTACCTTGTAAAGTAAAGCGGGTGTTTATCCGTTCCACTTCATTCATATTATTTTTTATTATTCATTATTCATAATATATTATTATTGTAATAATATATAGCTATTTCCTTTTATAATCTATAGGTATACTATGTAGACATCTACACTCCGCTCTTAACTCCTATCATCTTAAATACACTGCAACAAACAAAATAAAAAAATAAATTAAACATAATTTTGAAGTCATGCAATTTTAGGAACTATAGTTGTTACAAAACATGCAGGGGAATCTTAAGTATTATTACATATTCCTGTAAATAAAGAAACACGTGGAAAATGATAGCACAGCAGCAGAAAATGTACCTTTTTTTACATAAAAGACTGAGTAATCCAAATGGTACTCTCTCTAATTTTGATGATGTGAAGTTGGTAATTTCATAAGGGTAAGTTTCGTAAGGTTAGTTGTAATTTCGTAGGGGCTTTTTTACGATGGTAAAAATCATCCTTCAATGCTTCATCCTTCAAATCAAATGACTCCTCCCGCTGTGGGTTACCAGCTATGAGGGAGTGTCAGACTTTTACTAATTAAAAACCACATCGTGTTTTCGTAGAGGCTTGAACCAATTTTGAAAATTCTTATATCAACAGAAGGATACATAACATTGGAGTATCTTAGGCTGCTTTTATAGATACGTGTACTAGTTTCCATTGGACATATGTGACGTAGTTTCCATGGGACGTGATAAGTAAGGGGCAGTTACTAACCGACTTGACTGTGGCCTTGATGAAGTCCTTCTTGTGCGCGAGGTCGAAGTCCGGGTAGTGGCTGTACACCTGCTTGCACACCGTCTTCATCGTGATCTGCTCCAGGTTCGCGCCCTCCAGGATCTGCTTCACGTACTTCTTGATCTCCTCGTCCTGTTACATACGTAGTTACTATTAGTTCCAGAAATAACATGGTGGTTATCACCAGAAGTCTTCTAAACAGTCTCTGAACTTTTTATTGTATAAGTATCATGGTTACAGCTGTACAACACACAATGAGGAGAGTAAAGTCTCATGTAAGAATGAGTTGCATTTATTTTCAGATAGCTTCTAATGGTTGTCTGGTGGTGTATTCTGGCAGGATAAGGAATGTAAAGAACTGTAAAATGCACCTAATTTCGCTTCAAAAGGCATAAGTCATACATGACATTAGTCTTGTGACTTTATGTTTGTAAAAATCTTTTGCAAAGTTCAGTGACCCTATTTTAAAGTATTGACGTGACTCACAGTAGGCGGCCGCTTGGCCTTCTTGTCTGCGGGGGTGTCGGACTCGTCTCCGCTCTCCTCCTCCTCGTCGCTGGCGTCCTCCTCCTCCTCCTCACTGCCCTCGCCGGACTCCTCCTCAGACGACGCCTTCTTGCCCTTCTTGGCCGGCCGCCCCGCAGCCTTGCCTGCTGGAGCCTTTTTCTTAGCTAAATCCCAACATTTTATAAATCAAAATAAAAACAAAAATAAACGAAAAATAATGATGTCTCAGAAACGTAAAAGTTATAACACAGAAAAGGAAAATTAATTTCTGCACCTGTTTACATAAGTAAATGACTGTTCTTGAGACACAAAATAATTCAAAAACCTTCGCAACAGGCATTATTACAAGACTTCATGCCAGTAACTGGTAACTTTTGATATTTTAACTATAATTTTAAAGAAAATTAGTTAAGAATCCGATTGGTATATAAACATTCTCTGAATGGTCGATAAATATGAGTATAAGCAGTGTAACGTACCGGGCGGCGTGGGCGCTTTCCGCTTGACGGGCGTGGCCTTGGCGGGCTGGCTCTTGGCCACCGCGCCCTTGCGGCCCTTCGCCGCCGGCGCCGCCGCGCGGCCGCGCTTCGACTTCGGCTCCTACAACAAAATTACATTACATTATCTCTTATTATCACATAATATATAAAATAAAGAATTTGGATTATCATGATGAATCTTCGAAAGTTTTGTGCAGTAAAAACACGGACGACCAAAGCCCTTTAATACAGCAAAACTTGAAGTAACAATTGCACGTTAATTTGTGCATAATAAGCAGTGCAGGTTATCCTGCAGTACAACATGTGAATACCTGACCTGACCGTAAATTGTATGACCTGCTACGCCGTATGAACAACACATAGGACGTAAAGTTTTGTCTGGGATCAGACAGAAAATATGCGGGCGTCATTCTTTGCCGAATTCGATCACGCAAATTGCAACAAGAAAGAAAGAACATTTTATCGACACAACACAAGACAAACACAAATAGGAGAATAAAGTACACCAAAAAGAAATACGTCTGCCAACTAAATCCAGTAATAATAAGGATGTTTTATACTCACATCAGACTCCTCTCCCTCGCTTCCAGACTCGTTATCGCTCTCACTCTCCGACTTTTCACTCTCCTCTTCACTGTCGGACTTTGCTCGTCGGCCGCGACCTGGTTTACTTGGCTGCACAACAAATACAAAACATGAAATTAAATATTTCCAATATGAATATCTACTAACTCTTTTATGAAAATATATCTTTCTTTTAAAAACGAAGTTGGTCTAGTGGTATGGTAATGATGCAAAGTTTCATATCATTGCAATCTTAGCCGGTAGATAGTACCTTGTAGAGATGGCTTGACTATGGCCCTTGACCGATCTATGGCAGACTATAATTTATTTTTCGTTCAGTATTACTGTGCTCCTAACAAATGTTATTAACCTTTTCACCGCCACGCCATATCGGTATTCCTATGCCCTGTACGCCAAGCCCGAAAATCTTAATATTAAATATCTACTAAAAAATACATAAAAGTAATGATTTAATAGGTTTATTTTGTATTTTTCTGCGACCTGTTTTTTGTCGAGTATAGCCGTCGTTGGCGCACAGGGCACGCTTGCTCATGTCGGCTATAGCCGACATTGGCGTTCAAAAGGTTAATATAAAAAAATCAAACCACCTCTTACACAGTATCCTGACAATCATCTGCTTTGTACACAGTACAACCATAATGTCGACCGTAATTTCTGGTGATAATTAGGTAAAGAATCCTTCCGATTGCATAGTAGGGTAAATGTCAACATACCCGTCCCTTCTTCCCCTTAGGCTTGCGTCCCCTCTTAGCCGGCTTGGCGGAGGAGCGGCGCCGGCCGGCCGACTTGCGCTTGCGGCCCGGCCCGGCCGCCGGCTCGCCCGCCTCCGGGTCGAAGTCCGAGTCCGCCTCCTCCGACCCGCTCGGGTTGAACGAGCCCTGCAATGTACATTCACTTACTCTACCTATACGTTGACATAATACTGACATTTTGAGACGATAATACGGTACCAATTTATTAAAAAATACTCAATATAGCCGTGACACAATAGAAAAAGCTTTCACTCATGTTTGGCTATGATAACTCTAGAAAACCATGTTTTCAACTAAAATCTAAAGAAATTGGTTGATCTGCTTTGGCTAGTGATGTGTATATGTATATGAAGAGATACATACAAGTACGTAGTAGTTAATTATGTGTTACTTAGATATAATAGAGCTAAAGAAATGTACTTACATCTGAGTCTTCTGAGCCATCTTTGGCAGGCTTGGGTCCCTTCACTTTAGTCTCTGGATCTGTCTCATATTCTTCATCAGAGTAGCCTGTAGGACATTTCAATCAAATTAAAGAATTTGTTTTGTCCAATCTTCAGAGACTATTTACTATGTTACTTTATACAGGCAGCTTACAATTTGGGAGAAGATGGTTAAAAATCTTTCCACATTCTTTTAATTGGCATTTGCTGGAGTGCAGAAGTATGCATTATTTTTAACAGCACACTTTACACAGCCTAATGAATTGAAAAAATCTGTGACATTTTGAGCGCCATTCTGTCTTCAAAAGCCTTTTGTATTTCAGGCTTTATAACATACAGTATGCTTAATATAAGGTTATGTTTACCTCTGTTGTGCACCTTGACGGCGGCAGACCGGCGGGGACGACCGCCAGGTGTGGCGGGCGGCGCGGCGGGGGCAGCCCGAGCTACTCCCCGCGCGTGCGGCGAGTTGGGCCCCGGCTGCTGCAGGAATCCCACCAGCCGAGCCGCCAACTCTGACGCCGACCCTGGATGAACGATATATATATAGTATACAGGTCAAGCAACACTCTTCAAGCCCTTACCGCTGCCTTTCATAGATGAAAACGGAATGCTAGCTGTGCAAGACTATATCACATTGACAGAGAAAAATAAATAACTTGCTTGAGAGGGTAGGGTTACACAGGTCTTGGCAATATTCTTGGTAACATTGTATGGTCGATATATTTTGATAAGAAAGAAATCTCAACATATATTATAGCAACCAATCAGGATTATTGGCAACTCAGTTTCTTAACTCAGGGTTTTAAACAAATGGTGAACATTCTTTTACTTAAATCATGAGCCCACCCAACTCTTAAAATTAATGACTTTCCTTACCTTTCTTATCGAGGTCTAACATCTCGCACATGGTCCGCAACTGCTTGGGCTCCATCTTGGTGGTCTCCTCAAGCTTGGCCTTGTACTCTGAGGAACCAATGGCCCACTCGTAGCCCTTGAACTTCTTGATGTTGCGTTTCACGTTGCGGTCCAAGCAAAGTTGCTAGTAAAACATTTCAATATTATTATTGTGTGATGACGGCATTGTTTTACAATAAGGAACATATTTTTAGACAACGCGAATCCTATATTTACATACGATTTTTTTTGGGGAAATTAGCCTTTTTACGTAGTTAATTCACATATACTTAATTATTGAATTAGTCAAACTTGAAACCATCTGTATTGTTTGGGAAATATTTACAGACTGCAGACAGCAGCAACTCTGAAGTGGTCAAAAATATTTTTTTGTAAAAGAATTTACAACAACTTTGTATTGTATAGTTATAATTATATTAAATTGTAAATTTGACCTGAAAAAGTGCTAAAAACTAGCCTGGTTTCAATAAACGTTGACTTTGACTTGTATATCATAATTTGACGTTGTATATCATAATTTGTATATAAATTTTTATATAAAATCTATTCTTGGAGTACAAACTCACCCCATACAGATACTGATGCAGCAGTTTCTGGTCTTGAGTCTTAAACCTGGATAGAGAGACCTCCACTTTGCTGATGTGGCCCAGAGGGATGCCCTTGCCGGCCGGCAGAGGGACTGGCGGTTCTGTTGGCTAGAATAACAATATAGGGATCATTTATTTGCTCTAAATATAGGTATTAGCAATAAGGATGTTACAGAAAGTATTGGCCGGTAAGATTAAGTGTTGTCAAGTAAATACTCGCAACTATTAGTAGTCGGTAGAATGTTAAGGATGCCCACACAAAATAGCGATGCGATGCGAATTTGTTCGGCAGCCCATTTGGTACGGTAACCATACTTTCACGTGTATCTTTTTTGTGGGCATGGGGCATGTTGATAATATCACATTTTTGTATGGGAGCCCTAAACACGTCCTACAAAAAATCGGTCCGATTATTATCTGGCCTACAAAAACTCTGATGTGAGCATTCAGCCAAACTGAAGGAACGCGAAGTAAAAATGAAGGGATGTCTAAAAGACTTACCTCTTTCTTGGGCTTAGGTTTAGGCGCTTCTTCCTCCTCTTCCTCCTCCTCCTCCTCTTCTTCCTCCTCGCCCTCCTCCTCGTCATCTCCTTCGTCGTCATCTTTAGCTTTCTTTGCGGGCTTCTTTACTCTGTAAACATCGTAGTTATTAAGTAATATGAACATTTTAGTGCAGCAATCTAAAATATGAGAACGCGCCATATATGAAAGAACTCAAATGCAAAACATGAACAAATACTTTTCATCAGAAAAATGTTAACACTTAGGTTTCTGATATGTAAGAATTATCAGAAAAAAAATGTATAATATCTAGAAATGTATATCAAATGTAATTTATATGTGAAGGTATAAGGTTATCAAATCCTAATGTTCTAACTACTATTGTATGTACACGTGATCCGCAACTTACTTTTCTTTAGGTTTCTTGGGTTCTTCTTCGTCTCCCTCGTCACCCTCCTCCTCCTCCTCTTCCTCTTCTTCCTCCTCTTCTTCATCTTCTTCCTCAGTGTCCTAGTAATCATTTAATTTAGTTACCACAACATTTTAAAACTAGTTAGGCTGCCTGCCAACGTCCGATAATTGGTGACCGACTTTTTGTACACTGTTTACGTCTTACGAAAAGGTTTGTCAGAAAGTCCTAGTAAAAACGTCCTTTGTTTAAAAAAAAATACGACCCACCCCGGCTTCGCACTGGATAACTGGAACCCCACTATTTAATAAATATACTATATACATAAACCTTTCTTTTGAAATCTATCTGATAAAAAACCGCATGAAAGTCGGTGCGTAGTTTTGAAAATTTTAGCGCACAAAGGGACATAGAGACAGAAAAAGCGATTTTCTTTTATACTATGTAGTAAATAACTACTACGGGAATCCTTACCTCTTTCTTGGGTTTCTTCTTAGGGGCGGGTTTCTTAGCACCTTTGTCGTTAGCCTTTACGTCATCCTTTTCATCTTCGTCATGCGCCTCGCCATTTTCTTCCTAAGAATTGAAAATGAGTTTTTGAAAAAAATTAAAATTATATTACGACTTTTTAATATGGCTGATAAAAAGGTGAAGGAAAACATCTTGAGGAAACCTGGACTATAAAGTCTGAAATCAACAACCCGCATTGAGCAAGCGTGGTGATTAATGCTCAATCCTTCTCCGTTTGAGAGGAGGCCTGTGCCCAGCAGTGGGACGATAACAAAGGCTGTAACGCTGACTTTTTAACACGCATTTCGGTCACTATGTCATAATTGTACGAAAACTATAATTACCAAGGAACGTGAATATCTAATGAATGAATAGAACAAGCTAAACCAGTTTTCTCGTATTTGTAGCGATGTAATACTAGCAAATGGTGATTTAGTGTGGCCATTTAAAGAGCAAGGAGGTTTTAAATTCTATTAGACTATTGTCTTTGCCTTATCATGAAGTAATTAAATAATTACAGTTATTTAGTCTCGCTCTCTTCACAAACTCAGTACGCACGCATGAAACTTGGTAGTATGATCAAGCTAGTACCTTTTTGTGAAATTGAATAATACGAAACTGTCTTCATATAGGCAGGCAGCAGACTGGTTTTCTTACGGTT
This sequence comes from Helicoverpa zea x Helicoverpa armigera, assembly GCA_033682625.1. Classification (NCBI taxonomy): domain Eukaryota; kingdom Metazoa; phylum Arthropoda; class Insecta; order Lepidoptera; family Noctuidae; genus Helicoverpa; species Helicoverpa zea x Helicoverpa armigera. The sequence goes on along the minus strand of JAWIIS010000053.1, from coordinate 5,127,586 downwards.
TGCGAGGCGGAAAATTTGCTACTCTTTTATTCTCTAAGCAAGATTAGCATTTCAGCAGAATCGCGGGACATCATTTTGTTACCAATTTCATGTTCATCGAAGTAATGTAAATACGCATTTGCCAGATTTTTTTGATCAACTGATCCTTCCGAGCTCCGCTGTGGTAACCCGTGTGTAAGTAAACTGAAGCCCAACTAGGTAATGTTCTTTTCGAAGTCATCATGGGTTTTGCTAAGTAATAGATCTTTATCGAGCAAAAACATTATTCTAGACTAGACAATTTGAAGTTTACAAGTCAATGTAATAAGTTTACGTCATTAGATTACCAACTAATTAACTAAACGAACAGGTTTATTTTGTGAGATAGAGTAGGGTGACTCTCATTTGCATATATTTATGCACCTCAGAAACCTTGACCTGACGTTGATCATGCATTTTATTTAAGTATTTTTCATTTTGCTATCGTAAGCTGATTATGTTAACAAAACAAGTTAATAATGTGATCAAACTTTCTAGCATTATAAGAAGTCATTAGCAAAGTATAATGTATAACAGCATATAAAAACGGGAACAAATATAATGACCACCATAAAATGCTTTGATACCCTAAGTTTTGCAACCAGAAATATCTACTGAACACCAGAAAAATAAAGTCTAAAAATGTAATAGTACCAGCTATTTTAGTCACGACTTCACTTTAAATTGTATTCGACCACCAAATTTAGTAAATGATCACCAACTCTTGACGACCAAATTAATGTATTATTTTTGCCTAAATAAGTCACTGTGATTGCCATAAAATGTAGGCTTATTACCAAATAAAGTATTGTGATGCCATATTAAGTTATGTGTCCGGCTTGCAATGCATGCGTGAGTGTCAGTATGACGAGTGACAGGGGAAAATGGAAGAAAATGACATATTGCGCCGACGCCAAGTAAAATTGGGAACAGGGCAGGAGAAAGAAGAAGAAGAATGTGTTTCTCAATACACTCTTATCGCACTGTTTAGAGGCATGCAATAGACAATTTTCCACGCTAGTGCAGGAAAAGGGTCCCCATAATGTTATTACATTTATTTTATCAGGCCGAACTTATTTTTTTGGAGTCAGTTTACTTAAACAGGATAGCAAGATGTAAAAACTTTTTTGTTGATCATTTACTACTTTTGGTGATCATTTACTACTTTTGGGATAACAATGATTTTTTTGGACTCATTTTGCTTAAATAGGATGGCAGAATTTAAAAACTTTGGTTACAATCTTACTTTAAAATGGTGGTTTAATTTTGGTGATCATTTACTATTTTTGGCTTACGCATGATTTATTTTGGAGTAATTTCACTTAAATAGGATAGTAAAGTGTTAAAACTTTGGTGATAGTTTTACATTAAAATGTGAGTTTCATTTTGGTGATCATTTACTATTTTTGTCTGCTGTTTGTTACTATATCTGGTGATCAGTTAAACATAAGCCTATAAAAACACCGTCTCGCTTGCCGCACCATATACCAGTTTTTTCGTACCATAGACATACATACGATCAAAAAGGTTATAACTTTTAAGTATACAATTTTACTGACCTTTTTAGAATCTGCATCGGCCTTCACATCTCTCTTGTCATCTTTGGAGTCATCTCCTGCGCCGTCATCATCCTTGCCGTTAGCCGTCGTTGATTTTGAATCACCTGGGCGCGACAAAAAAGTTTCGATTAAATATTTTGTATGATATTGTAATATCTGGCCGTTAAGGTCCCGTATTAGAGAAAATTCAAGATTTTGTCGCCTGAATTTTGTCTGTTTTTAGAGATGCCGCGCACAGTTCGTGTAATAAAATTACATTTAAAATAATATACCAAAATTATTGCATTAAAAGCTAGTAATTCGTATACTAACGTATACGTATACTAACATTTACAGTAGTAAAAGTGCGACATTTATGTACCTACCAATTTTATGTACCTACCAATTTTATGTACCTACCAATTTTATGTACCTACCAATTTTATGTACCTACCAATTTTATGTACCTACCAATTTTATGTACCTACCAATTTTATGTACCTACCAATTTTATGTACCTACCAATTTTATGTACCTACCAATTTCTATAGTAGCTTGAACTTAGCATTGGAAGTCTCAATTACTTAGAAGAGTCGACTTTTTGTCGAGAGAATAATTTGAAGAGGCGAGATTCAGTGTTTTACATTGACCGAACAATATTTGGTGATTATCATATCAAAACGATATCGTACAATGGGCACTGTTTGTAGATTTTTATCATGCGATAATTTGAGAGACGCGGGCCATATAGCCTGAATGTTATTCATGCTATTCCTGTTTCCGGATTTTTTTTATTACAAAGATTATAGTAGGTAATATTTTATGATCCTAAATAACAAAAATATTCAAATAAAAATACATTGCCTAAATCAATGTAATCACTAATCATTTAGAACTCAAATTGGTGCAGACACAAAAGATTTGCGAACGCGATAAGCGGTCGACGATAGCAGCTATCAATTTAATTTATATAATTTACACAAATAATAGTAGCCGCGATAATAATGTTACGGGTCCATAGGAACAAAAACTTACTATATCAGCCTGTTGAGCGCTCAGATAACTACCATCAGGGGTTCAACAGGGTCTGATGGCTTAACTACGATAAAACCGATTGAAAATATGTAGGTACCAATCTTTCAGATATAATCGCAAAATCTTGGCACTTCATGAGCTTTTCGTTTTAAAAAGCAAATACGAGAATCGAAGTGAAATGATTTTCTCACTTTCTACATAAAAAAATTTCACCCTTTTTTTTTAAGAATCTAGAATGATAAAGAGCATTTTTCGTCGTCACTAATATAAAATGTTTCTTTTTTTACGGAAACACAATGCTTGTCTCTGAAGTTAGAACAAATCTGCTCTCAACATGTATAGGCTCTATCTAGGTATATGGTTATTGTATAAAATCTTAGCAATGTACGCTCAACATTGTGTCAATGCCCTTTGGTTCTAAAGCTACAATCAATTTGAATGTGCAAAATGTTCTATGTAGACATTGAATAATGAATGAGTGATCCATTTCTCTTTACGTGTTAGGAAATGTTCACATGTGATAATTGACTTATCTTGCTTCTTATATTTTACCGTATCGCCAAAAAGTGAAAGAAAAAAGAAAGAAAGAAAGAAAGAAAATAAGTTTAATTGCGCAAAATATAAGACGCATAAATGCCCCTAACAAAATGAGCATAATATGGATAAAAAGAACATAACACAAATTTAAGGGAAAATATGCGTCCTAAAGTGCGCAATACGGCCCTCGCTCAGCATAATGCTGCGACCCGAAACGAGATAGAGTCCCAGCGCTGGTTTTCAGCGATAGCCGGTGCTACCGCGATGACGTCAACCGGTGGAACTAATGTATAAAATAAATAAATAAAAAATACCTACTTAACTTTGCATGAATATTGTGATTTGTGTTGTGATGTGAACAAATGTGAACTTGTGTAGTGGGTGGATGCATAGTGTGTTTTCGGAAGAGGAGATTGACCGTGTAATATTTGACCACAGATAATACATATAATACGGGTTTGACCATAGTAATATAGGTTTTGACAATGATAGATGACAGCAAGTGAAAAAGTCAACAAGAAGAAAAACAATTAAACAATTAATGTCAACGATGAACAACATTTGGAAATTAATATAAATTATATTCGTATAAGTGGGTTGGAAGTATTATATAATAATTATAACCTGGAGAAATTCTCATAATTTGAGAAGGTGAGAAGCAGAGGAAGAACATCAAGCCCAGACACAGCTTAACTCCAATAGAAGATTGGATTTCAAAGCAGCCCACACTGAAGGAGATTCCTGAACCAGAGCAAGTATGCCATGACCCATGAGGTATGAAATAATTTTCATGTGCTATGATTGACTTGTTCTAATAATAGTGTTTTTTTTAGTTGATATTTAAATGAGCCTTTTGTTTTCAGGCATCGCAATGGTGGAGGGAGGTCATTCCAACAGTGTGTGGCCGCAAACTTGAAAGACCCTCTGAAAGCTGTAGTACGATGCATCGGAACAACAAGAGGACAAACAATGGACCGAATACCATGCTTTAGCTGGTTATGTTTCCATGTTAGCTTTTTGTAGAGATAATTCGGTTTTTCCGTTCTAATTGTGCCGAACAGTAAACTAGCCAAATGTAGCCTCCTCCTAGCAGCCATTTTTAACAAGTTAAGTTCGTTAATGAATGGTGTTACATGACTTCTGCGAGGAATATTTACACAGAAACGAGCACAAGCATTTTGGATCCGCTGGATGACATGTACAGTTTTTGAAAGAAGGCATGGTCCATATACTACATCACAATAATTTAACTTTGATAGAATAAGACTGTCTACAAGTTGTTTGCGCAAGGGAATAGCCAGGTATCTTCTTATTCCATATAAAACCTTTAGCCTATAAAAACAGTTACGAAGGACATTGCTAATATGAGACTCAAAACGCAGCTCGGGATCCATAATCAACCCAAGATTGCAAGCCTGTTCCACTCTCTCAATTCTCTCACCCATGATTACTAGTGCAGGATTTGCCTTTATAATTTACCGTCTTTTTGGTTGTTTGCTGTTTTATATTCAAATCTAATTGCCAAATATGTTTTTTCCTTGGGCTTTAACTTTATCAAATAATTAATTGAATTCCAAAAGGGACGCCGCCTATACTAAGTTAGTGGGAGAAAAACTAGTCTATTTTAGGCTAATCTAAAAGTCGGACTAAAAATTGTTTATTCTTCATGCTTATTGTAATTCCGGATATAATCATATATCTTGATCTTAACTGGCGTAATCTTAACGAATTTACAAAGACATGCTAACAAATTCCTGAAAAAAGAGTCGACCCAATAATAAAACAGTAGTTTCTTCCAAATACAACTTAACGCAGCTGAGCCCACACGATTGGCTAAATTGCTCGACATGCTAACTGAATCTCGCCGGATAAGTAAGCAGTTAGTACTTGATGCTAACAGATTGTTAGTAAGTGAACAAAATGTTCATGAGGTGCGGAGATTATGTAGAAATCCTGATATTGTTATATCGCCGTCATTGAATTATGAATGAGTGATACATTTCTCTCATGCATATTAGGAGTCGAGCACACTGCGTGAACATGTCATTTGTACAGAGACGATGAGATCGCGAACGTATTTTGAAGAACCTTACCTACTTTTGCGTAAAACAAGACTACTTACACTAATAGACTACGAATTAGCAACGTCAAAAACTTGAAATAGACACAATTTTGTTCTAAAACCGGTATACATTAAGTCCGGCCAGAATAATCATAAGACCAATATAGAAAGAGCCCCGGCTTCTCAACGTTTTAGTGGTGAAGTGGGGTCAATATGTTTGCAGGCTCGAGTGAGTCAGACTTATACACCCAGCCTGAATCAGTAATTACTAATATCACACACTAATGTAACACATTATAATGGCGTTGGATTTATCTTCTTGTTGAAGTGCCACTACCGGGTGCGCTTAGAAAGATTATCTCTTTAAATAATGTTTTATATATCCATCAAAGTGGTTACACTACAATTGGTTTTGTAAAACATGAGTACCTACTTTAAACAAAATACTTGAAGCACCTAATTCTAGTCTAAGTTCTCCTGAAAAATATACTTAAGCTTCTTATTATTTCCGAGACGTTTACATTATAAATTCAAGACCTCAATTTTTTAGGCTTTTAAGATTTCACTTAGAACGGCTCCTAATTGGTTGCTGTGTAATTCAAGTTCTCATAATTTGCAACAAATGCTACTACTTCATAGTCTTGTCAAAACAGAGTAAATTGTCGCGTTCACGTGTAAGCCTCACATTTTTCGCTCGACAGAGAGTAGGTACATCCCTATTCTTATTCAACAGGTTTACATTGCGCGGGATAGTCATGTTAATTTCATACTACATAAATAGACCTAGATTTATTTAAAACCTGTTTTTGCGCGAGCAGAGAGTCCTTTCACTGACAAATATTTGGACGCTGAGCTTTCGAGATCCTTACTCAAATTGAGAAAGAAAATTTTCTATAGATCATATTTTTATCAGAGGAGTTAAGAATTCTTTATTGGAGTAAAAATATAAGCTGAATAGTTTTGGGACGATTCGGTAATACTCAGTACGCACTAAAACGTCGCCATTGAAGCCTCCGTGAATGCTATGCAAGGAAATCAATAATGACAAGGTTGCAACTTTACTATTATAGCAGCGCTTTCGACAGTTTATTTACGTTTCTACATGTTGATTTATCATTTTATAGGCTTGGGTTTTTGTTCTGAATGTTAGTAGAAGCGTTTCAGTACATATCGTATGCAACATATGTCGGATTTCTATATGTAATCTATCCGTTGATTTGCGACTAGAGATTGAATTTTGACATCAGCTCCACGTAAATTATGTAGAATTTCTCGGAACAACGGATGAACATGTTACCTATGGAAAATTGCAGTTAACCATTTCTGTAGCATTGTATGCTCCACGAAGAGGGGACTTTTCGGGATTCATAATAGGCAAAATATTGCTATTGAACTAATTAATTCATTATTATTTTACTGAAGGTTTTTAGTGTCGATTAGGGAAAAGTCTTTCGTAACAGACTATTTTTTTAGATAATGGCGGCAAAACCAATTGTAGAGAAAAATACGAGGACAGAATTTTTAGTTTTTTTTATTTGGTATTGAAACTTTCATTTGTCTTATGAACAACCTAGTGCTTGAAATTGCAAGTATAGTATTAAATTAAGTATTTTTTTTTCATTTATTTGTATGGAAAACTGAGTTATTTTTTTATTATTGTGGTTTTAAATGTTAGGCACTTACCTTTGATGTGGTCTGGAGATAAAATGGGAGGTGAATTGCGATGTAAAATTACAATACAATAATATGATATGCAAATACATTACTAGTGAATTAGCACTGTACAAGTATTACATTACTTAAGTTTTTCTGTTTTTTTTTTTAATTAATTTTTTTGTACTTCTGTTTTTTTTTTAATGAAGTTAGAGCTAGTAATGTATTTAAAAAATATGAAATGACATACAACACAATTCTTTGCACGTCAACTTTGATCAAAACGAGAGGACATACAGACACAAACTGTTAACATACACAAATGAAAACATAGCAAATATTTTTTCCCTTTGAAAACCCAAGCAAGCCCACTAGCGCCGTTGCGGCGGCAGTTTTAAGAACAACAATTTTTTTTTCACAAAGTTAACACGCAAATGAGGTCGAGATCAGCCCAAAAAGGTTAGTTGCCATGTAGATGAACACCGACTTGTGAACACATTGACCAGACTGGGGGGCTGGTGCCCGAACCTGACCTTCTGTAGGCTGGGTTATAGGTGGCTTATCTTCCTCTTTGGTGTCTGGTTGATCTACATCGGCGTTACCTTGGACTGGGGCAGGGTCCGCAGTCGCCTGCGACTCACCCTTCGAGTCTTGGGACGACTCGTCTTCTGTTGTTTGGCCATCGCCTGTCCCAGACTTCTTATCTTCATCCTGCACACAAATACGTACCCATTGGAAATTGTCTCATGTACAAATATCTCTTTTTTATATAAAGTTTAACATTTTATGTGACACAGTAAAACAAATTCTGAGTAAAATAATAGATCTCTTTTCCATATTTGCATTGATAATGAAGCGAAGTGGACAAATGGTATATTTCCCACACAAAATTACATCTGAAATTTTCTACTTCATAATTAATTACTATATCGCACAAGGCTACAAATGAAATAAGTTTATATGTGGAATAAATTGTACTGATGCAGCAGCATGTAATAGATTTTAAATTCATCATTTTCACAGTTATTAGTAAAACATACATACATAAAGATACAAATATTTCCAAAAAATATTACTAATTTAGAATGTTAACATCACAAAAATGCTGACAGACAAGTTCGGCCACAAATTGTGAATAGCATAGAAGTGCTGCCGGTAAAAGAATAAAGCAAGTATTAAGTGTATGTTTTCACAATAGTAAGACTGCTTTGTAAGCATGACCATAATACATTCATGCAAGGAGGTTGCTCTATTAACGAAAGTAATTAATTCCAAGATAGTGAAACAATTCAGTAATGTATTGTAAAACTACTTGACACTTGGGAAAAAAAAACATGAATTTTTGCATGAATATATCAATTTATACATTTTTGATAAAAAATGCATCATTATTAAATAAAAATACAAAATATTGCAACCATGTATTGCCAAATCTGCATGTCGAACACCATTCTATTGGTGAAGTCGGCGTCACTTCCGCGCGCCGCCACTCAATTATCAACCTTATGTAAATAGACATAAGTCACAAACTTCAATACTTCTCTTCTAGCACTACAGTAAGACGTATACAGCTGTGTACATACAATATCTATCTATGGATTACCATTAAAAGGAATATTCTACATCTCTCCTGTCAAATCCGATGAGCATTTCAAGATATTTCTTGATAATTATTTTGCGTTCGCGCCATAAACGTGTACTAACACAAAAAATGTACCGGAAAAAAAACTAAAGAGGTCAGCAATAAAGGCCCCCGAAAGGATACTTATGTTTTATTTACATCGCCGGCCGAGTTCCGAGCGTAAATAATGAGTCGCGAGGCCGCGACTCAGTGGAACAACAACATATCACGCTGCCTCTAAAATGGAATAATCGCAAGAAACGAAATATCAAGGTCATGCGGATTTCATATCAATGTCATATAACATCGTGCACATTAACAAAGGCCCTGCAACGAAATGCAAAGGGGCGGGGGTGGCCAAAATATGCGAAATCCTGAAAAATATCCCATTAGAATCAGTTTCGATAACTGATCAAGATGGCATTCACAGTTTTTATTGCAAAATATTGACTAGTATCACAACCCTCCGTGGCGTAGTTCCCGCTTTTAGCGGGAAGCAAACGTTCTGTCAGCCATGTTGAGACGCAGGCAAACATTAGTGATATAACACGGAAATAACACCACTACACAAGTTAAATTCATCTTATTAGACGCGCACTGTTATAGAGAAAATTAATACAAAAACATATTTCACAACTATACCTGATTGTCACTGATTTTCGCTTTATCGGTATCACCCGACATTTTTCCTACGAAGAAATTGAAAGCGAATTCCAAGCGTCTTCAAACACCGGACAACACAAATGCACGCACCCATAACATAGAAAAAAAAGCTAGAACGTTTTGTTGTCTCCGGTGCATCGACCTATCATTTTCAATTTGAAAAGCCTAAAATGGTTTGTTTATCATATAATTCAACCATATTCATCACTTAATTGGTATCTTGGGTAAATAATAAATTGATATTTGAATCAACTACCATTTTAACTAAGATAGAAGTTTTATTTTTTTATTTAGAGAGTGTACGATAGACCAAGCACCTAAAATTAGATTTATATATTTTTTAACAAGAGTGAGTAATAGTGTAAAAGCTTATTTAAAAACACAATTTTACACATCCATAATTAAATATTTGTAACCTATTCTGATGAAATAAACCCAAATCAATAAGTTTGTCCACATGAAATTTTGTGAAAATGAAACTTTCATTGCCTATGCTAATGCTTTCTATTATATTTTTGAGTATTATGTTGGTTATTTTTTATCCGATTTTATTCAAATATTGTGTGGTGTCAGTGTGGATTTTCTGATGGAAAATTTAATACCGTTTATTTTTTCTAAATAAATCCTCCTTTGGCAAAGTCTATGACAATAACTAAACGTAGTTTCATTTTCAACCAAAGACAACGTTTTTGACTTTTCATAAAATTCAACTGAAGTTTTTAGTATGAAAAATAGCACAACTATTGTTCTATTTCAGATTGCTAAGGTTCAGCTATATTAGGGAACTCATTAATTGCACAAGTTCGTAGATAAATACAAAAAGAAATACTTTTGGTAAGCGACATTTAAAACATCTCTCATTTTGTCTATGGTCCGCGTCTTTCTCGCAACGAACTTGCGTTGCGAGAGAAACCTTTCATAAAGTTTTTGGGTCATTTTGATCCTTTTTAATGGCTGCGGTATTACGCGGTTGAATGTGAAATTGGGTTCAAATATGAGTGATTATTCTTCTATGGCTACGCTTCAAAACAATAGCCAAACGGCGGGATTTGCGGCTGCTGTACAACGTGCTAGATTGGTAAGCGCATCTTCTCTTTACAAAAATCGCGTCTATTGACATTTACGTGTTATTTATCGATATTAATTGGTGTTTATACCCTCAACATGGTAATTGTCAATAATTAAAAGTAGATTTTATGCCAACCTACCCCTTTCTGTGCATACTATTGATGTTCTTTTGATGGATCGTTGGTAAGATGCTTTTACCTAACCTACTTATTGATTGTATTTTTCGCGATGGTTTCGTGGGTGCAATTCGCAAATACTATTCTGCCGTGTTGTTTAGATGTAAGTCCTTGCGGACCGGCTGATTTCAATTGGCGTACATGCCGAGCGGCTGTGCCGTTTCGCGGCAGGTATTATTGCGTTGTGGCACACAATAGGCGCGAATTAATCATGAGACGGCAAACTGTAGTTGCTTAGCCTGAATTTGATTCGAATTCTAAATTCACGTGTGATAATACTACTCTCATGGTAATGTTCCATCAAATTCGCCATAAACGTATTCTATTTTCTATAAAATTTGTGGTGAAGCAAGAAAAATTTGCAAATTAGTTGCTATACATTGTTGCTAAATTATACTGTAATTGCCAATGGATACTCTCTGGTTCTCTCTATCTTTTTAACAACAGGATGCAGATTGCTCATAAACTCATAATACCAGAGTTATCTATGAAGGATTTAATCATTATGCTAAAAATTGTTGAGTCCAAATACTATGGCTTTTAAAATATCTATTTGTAAGTTTGTTTAGCAGCCTGCTCAATGCTTACTGATTGCAAGTAAGAAATGTACAAACTTGAAATACTATTTACAGTAGCCATTAAAAGCAACAATATAAAACTGTAGTAGCCAATACAAAATGGTCTCTTTTAGTGGCAATTTTCATATAGCTGATGACCACTTGTCTGGTCTATGCTTAAACACCTCACATCGGTATATCATATAGCCATTGTGGCTGGCGTATATGCGGTAGCGTTTTGTTTGCACATTTTGTCTGTTCTCCAGTCTATAGAAAGCTACTTTGGAATGGCGCAGTAAAGTTATACGATGTGAGCTCAATTGTGCTGTATTATAATAAACTTGACAAAATCTTATCACAGGAGACCAACATTTGGTCAGTAGCTAATTTTAGGAGCAGATTTTAACAAATAGATTAGTTTTAGTAAAGTTTTGTTCATGTTTGTGCGATTCTACAGAAAATCTCACTCTTAAATGATCACATTAGCATTTTTGAAAAAGGCGTGAACGAGGTGTTAGTGTATACCAAGTCTTGATACAAAATTACTTTTGTCATCGATAAATGGGAGTGTTCATTCATAAAGTTTACAATTTCTTAGAAAGTTCATGACCACTATTACCAGTAAATTGTTTATCTAAGTAATTAGTCATATTACTACATAGTAATGTTTGTTAATGACCTACACAAATGATTTTGCAGATATCTTTGTGATAGGAGACTCTTATATTCTTGTATTTGTTGCCAATTTGATTTGGAGTTAGTACAATATGTATGATGCTACCATTCCTCTCTGTTACCATCATGATAACATTCTCTTATTCATTTTTTATCTCTTAGAAAATCCATTCATCTTTTTTTATCTTCTTACTCTCTCCATATATCGTCGTCTTAGAATGAAAACCTCGGAAATACATTTTTTTTTTCAATATTTTTTTATTGCATTTCTTGGAAGATAATCATAAAAAATATCGAATACTAATCCTTATCCTGAAAATTTATTTTTTGCACTTACGAGGTTTTCACTCTAAGGCGTTGATATCCACATGAACACTTAACATACTCTTGTTTTATTCCACCTCATTACATGCTAATTCCATTAAAACACACTGGCCACTCACTAAAAAATACAATCTAAATTATATTTTAGTTGTTTGTTTTACTAGGATAGTTTTTGAATTATATTATTATCATTTAAAGGGTGATTTTTCAATCATCAGTACCTTACACCTGAAGAATATAAATGAAATGAAAGTCAAAAATATTCTTCTAATAAAAGTTATTTGGCAATTGAAAATTTAGCAAAGCATTTACAGCCTTACTACAAAAACGTAAACATCTGTTGAACACTTGTCTAAAAAAAAGTGTGCCTGCAAAACGGACCTTATTTCAACATCAATATCTGTAATTTTTTCAAGTGTTCACCAGACGTTTAAAAGTTTTTGCAGTACAATGGTTATTCTAGATTTAATATTTCAGTATAAAATAAACATTATAACAGTAGCTACATACTTAAATATTCTGTACAGGTTGCTGCTAAGCTCGAAGGAGGTGGAAGCAAGAGGCCATTGGAGGAGGGTCCAGAACCGAATGCGAAGAAATTAGCTTCAGTTGAAGTACCGTATCAACAACAACAACCACCAATGAGGTAGCATATCTTTGTCAACCTCTTTGTTTGCTCCTTTATTACATGATTGTCAAGGTTTCACATGTGTTCCAAGAGGTTACTTCCTGTACCTGGATAAAATGTAGTCTATGATATTCCCACATAAGAGCCCAACAATTGCTTACACACACAATCAGGAACTACCTTTTAAAAATATTAGTTTAAATAGATAAATGAGTTTTTACATTGTGTCTGACTCGCTGGAATTTATTATTATAACCTGTTTTCAGTAACATAATTTAATATTTATTATGCTAAAATAAGAGCTCACCTTTTCTATTAATGAAGCGTGGTACTGATTTGGCCAGTATAAGTAGGGTGACAAGTATTAATGAGTACAAGTACAGCTTCAACTTTGGTAGTCATAAAAAAAAATTGTTAAGAAATACAGTAGAGAAATTAATTATCAGCGGTAATGTTAACTGTATGGTCTGCCAAAGTGCCAATTTGTCAATTCACACTTGTCTGTCTGTGATTTATTTATAAACTCCTTTTTCTTATAAAACTGAAAACTTTCCTAAAGCATTAAACTTCTAAATTAAGAACATTCCACATGGTTTAGTTTTGGCATCAATAAATTTATCTTTTTTTTTGATAATGATGTACTTATTACTGTCTTTGTATATTTGTTTTATCTAACTTATAGTAATTACTTTATATCTGGGTATGAGAAATATTGTCCTTTAGACGCTTGTGGAACCTTAAGGACCATATAATAACACATGCGTAGTGATATGTTCAGTGCACCAACCGCCGCCCCGGCCGCGAGCCGGTCGGCGCCGGCCGCCGCGGCAGCTCCGCCACCGCCCCCCAGCGCTCCGGCCAGTCTCATGCCGGATCAGACGCTCAACGAGTACATACGGGTCCCTGATAAGATGGTTGGGCTTAGTAAGTATATGCTTTTGTTTATACCTTCTCCATAGGCATAGGGTACTTGTCCATGGAAGCGGAAAGAGGCTGCGGTGCGGAAAAAATATTAGCCCATAGAAATTGCATAAAATCTGAAACAATTCCATAAAATCAATTCCATTGGTTAGCATTTATTCGTTTCTTTGCACTGCACTTTCACTCCATTTCTGTGAAAAAGTACCCTATGATCTCTGTACATGCATAGGCGATCTTTCGTAGACCGACTTTCAAGTATCCATGACAAACATACTAGTATTATACAGTTACTACCCAGGGGATATATTCAGCTAAACATTATTTAGGAGTCAATCCAAACTTCACAGAAATGAAATCTACTTCCATCTATATCTATTTCTAGCATTAAAACAATTATCCTTTACCAACAGTTATCGGGCGCGGTGGTGAGCAGATCACGCGCTTACAAGCCGAGTCTGGCTGCAAGATACAAATGGCGCCCGACTCCGGCGGTCAGCCCGACAGGCTGTGCACCCTCACCGGATCAAGGGAGGCTATACAGAGAGCCAAGTAAGTTAACTGTGTAACCAAGTCATAGAAAAATATACAAATACGGAAATTAGGCACGAAAAGCTACAAAACTTGGATCTTTAAAGTTGCTGCTAGATGCCAGACAGAATTCAAACATAGATTTCTTATGAGTAACTCAATTGAAGCTTGCAAGCTATCATTCTAATTTACACTGCAAACTGCAACATAAAGGGAATGAAGGAACAAAATGCAAACTATGTATTTCTGCATACTTTCTCATAGTCACATCTATTCAGCATCCTAACTAAATATAATCCCGCCGCTTGTTACTGATCATTGTTTTCATATAATCAGCAAATTCCTTATGATAGGAAGCATCTTAATACTTGAATGACTTTGCAAAGATGTGTTAAGGTTGATTGAAGTACGATTGACATGAAATTCGTATGAATATTAAAAATACATGTAGAGTGGAAAATGTTTTTATGTGGTTATCTGAAAACAAGTATATTATTTTTGTGATATAGATTTCTTTTTACACAATATAATGTGATTTCCATCTTAGGGAGCTCGTGAACCAAATAGTAAATCACCGCGGACGAGAGAACGCGCCGCAGCACCCCGAGGGACAGGGCTCCGGCGGCGGCGGCGGCATGCCCCCTATGCCACGAGGCGGCGGCGGAGCGCTCGCTGTAAGTTACCTAACCTACTAACACGGTGGAGGCCTAACAACTAAATACAGGACATCTGTTAAATATATGACGAGTTAACTGCACACCTTAGATTTTGAATGGCAGTTAGTGTAATAGAAAGCAAAAGTATACCAATTTACTTACATCCATGTTTTGATATTATTATTTTATTCGAATTCATTTATTCAATGAGACACTTAAGATCCATTGTCTTAGGAACGAAAAGATTTTGAAACTATTTTAGTATGTACCTACTTGGTAACGACCCGGTACTGTTTGTATGTAAAATTTCATGTTGCAGTTATCTTATTCTGCCTATCTACCAAGAAAAAAAAAAAAACTTTCACATAATATATGACATATTACAATATTAAAGGTTAAGGTATTAACTTATAATAACACTGACTAACAAGCTTTTCAGCTGGTTGTGGATTATAATAAAGCTCGGCGGTTAAGCGTGATCTATGTATGTATATCCTGTACATTCGTCACGACTTCGCACCCAATCTGCTGGGTCGGCCCATGCGATTCCGTTCAGTTGGTTCTTGCTAATCATTACTTATTAAAATGAACTATTTAAGCATTAGGAACTGGCTAAATAGACAAAGGTCAAAGTCAAAATCGTTAATAGAAATCAGGCTAATTTAGATTTGCACTTTTTAATGTCTTTGGCTAATTTAGACTAGAGTTTTTGACAGCATACCAAAATGTTGTGGCTGGAAAGAAGAAGCAGTGATGAACTAACTTCCCATAAATACAGCCGCTTATAGCAAATATTTTAAACATTCAAATACAATATAACTTATTATTGAAATTGTTTAGGTGTATTTTTTATTAAAAATCACTCTTTTACATTCCATTTGTATCAAAGTGTTAGAAACCAAGATCAGAAATCTAATAATCTATCACCTATTGTGCAGCCTGAACAATGAGAAGAGATGATGCAAGTGGCCTTATGTTACTCGCTCTCTATACTTATTACATACTCAAGTATGTCATTTTCTCCATAGTTCGAGTTAGGTCCTTTAAATCAGGGAGACGTTCAGTCAAACCTAATATATACATATAATTTGTTACTTAATCGACTAACTAAATAATAGCTTCCGCCCGCGGTTTCATAAAATACTCGTATAAACTTATAGCCTTTTTCGATAAATGGACTAACCAAACCAACACTAAATTCTTCAAAAAAATACAGTAGTTGTTCAGATTAGGGCGTTCAAACATATAAAAACTTAGCTTTATTCCATTAGTATAGATTATTATTGTTGGAAGTGTAGTAAGAACCACTGAATAGCAAAGAAGTGTGGTCGGCTGGTAGGATAGGAAGTAGTGACTCCAACTTGCTTGAATCCGCAGGGCAACCTACCAATCGGACGCGCGGATTGGGTGCAAAATTGTGACGTGAGTAAACATTTTCATTGTATCTATTTATATTCATTTTATATTTAATCACGTATTCTGTAGAATTTACGGCTGTTCCCAATATTTTGCTTACTAGAGATAGAATTAGAATTTTGACACCATACAAGTACCTATTGTCAAATTCCTATCTTTATAGTTAGCAAAAGAATAGATAGATCGAATATTGGGAATGACCGTCCGTCGATTTGAATGGTTCGTGTAGATATGCACACTTCACTTTAGATCTATATGTAACATTTAATAGGCCATTTGTGTATCTTTGGACATTAAAAAGACGGTGGATAGATTTTCTTTATTTATAGATTGCATGTTAGAATGTAGTAAACTAAGTAATTTAATAACCACGTATAAAAATCAATAATAATATGGAATGCTTTAAGAAACGCGTAGTTTTAAAATTAACAATATTTAGGCGTAGATATTTTACTTTTATTTTAAAGTTGTCACACATACAAAAGTATTTATGTTTCAGTAGTGTAAGGACACTTAGAAATATGTAATCACCTAGTTTTAGTCCAATCACCACTGCTTTGCTTCAATCAATAAAAATTGGACAGTCATTTAATATTTCCCTTTATCACTCAAGCAGGATGAAATAATGCTGCCAGGGCCTAAAGTGGGGCTCATCATTGGCAAGAATGGCAAAACTATTAAACAGCTCCAAGAGCAGTCGGGAGCCAAAATGGTGGTCATTCAGGAAGGACCTAACACAGAATATGTAAGTACATATTAGGAGTTGTTTATATTATAAGACGGTTCCACATTTTGGTAGGTCTTCAATGTGATTTCAATAATCAAATTTTTGGGATTGGCTTAGTTTTTCAAAATCCAATTTCGATGAAAAATATGTCTTTGATTAGATATTTTCTATAGCTGCTAGATATTCTAGTGTAGTTTTCTCAAAATATGATGTTAGCTTACATTTAATTCCGATATTCCGCAATTCACGCGATATTCCATGCCGCCGTAGAGAACTATTTATTTATTTGTCTCAGGCATCTAAGGCACACAGAAAATATTATATAAAACAACTTAAAATTTTACAACTATCATTGAAAAACGCCACAACCATTCATTAACATCACTTTCTGCACGTGTATAGGAGAAGCCGCTCCGCATATCAGGCGACCCAGCCAAGGTTGAGCACGCCAAACAGCTGGTCTACGAGCTGCTGGCCGACAAGGACATGCAGCAAGGCGGGGGCCAGCGACAGCCGCAGTACGACGACTCGTACCCGGGACACGACCAGGGCAACGGACTCGCTACTAATGCCACTGAGGTGAGGGTACTTTGAAGGTGGAATAGGGCAATTATTGTGTACAAAAGACGCTACAAACAACCTGACATTCTTGATTATATTCGACTTCAAAACTGAGTTTGAAATTAGTATAAGTTTCTTTTCTAGTTATATTTATCTCAAGCCACCTTATAAGTAATGGTTTACAAAGTTGACACCTCAATATTATGAGACCGTTTGACTAAGTTTCTCATAAAAATAATTAAAGTTTACACACCAACGATAATTAAAGTACACAGAAACGATAGCGATACTCCGCGTACAAAATGAAGGATTTAATAATTCTTTAGCTATACACGAACCCGGGCTGCGTACGTATATTTGGTTACATTTTGAATGTTCAAATTTTATAAGCAGAGTATCGCTAACTATTATTTCTGTTTATGCGGAACTACATATAATGGAAGTGCCTAGTCTGTATTCTGCTTTATAAAGATTGATTTTCTATACAAGTGCTCTAATACCAAACATTGTCAACAGGTCCTAGTACCGAAAGTAGCGGTAGGCATCGTCATCGGACGCGGCGGCGACATGATCAAGAAGATCCAAGCGGAGACAGGGTGCAGGGTTCAGTTCCACCAGGAACGAGACGATGGACCCGGAGACAAAAGGTATATTATCACGACATGACATGAAAATATACCATTAATGTATGCTTGTAATCAGGTTGTTAATATTTTGGTTTTGCTACAGATGTTACCTACAAGGCAAGCCGCATCAAGTTGATCAAGCCAGACAAATGATTGAAGATCTCATCTCTAGTGTAAATGTGAGTATGCTTACTATGTATTTAGAAATTGATGTAATTTTTAGGCACATATATGATATATTAGGAGCAAAGTTTTCACGATTATCTGTCTTTGTGGACATGTAAAAAAATCCTCTCATCATTCACGTCATTTAAAGAAAGATAAAATTCAAGACCTAGTAGTTGGATATACCTTAATTGAAGAGTCATTTCTATCATCACATTAAATGATACTTTTATTTCTACTATATAGACTATTTACTTTTAATAAACAGTATAAGCTATGTTTTACG
Organism: Helicoverpa zea x Helicoverpa armigera; assembly: GCA_033682625.1. Classification (NCBI taxonomy): domain Eukaryota; kingdom Metazoa; phylum Arthropoda; class Insecta; order Lepidoptera; family Noctuidae; genus Helicoverpa; species Helicoverpa zea x Helicoverpa armigera. The sequence goes on along the minus strand of JAWIIS010000053.1, from coordinate 5,109,145 downwards.
ATAGAATATTAATTTGTGGTTGAAAATGGCACAATGATTTTTGGAGGCCTTTTCTAGAGCAATTTGTGCCAAGAATGCGGCATCTACTATTTATTCTGTCCCTAATGACTCTGGTTTACTTTTGAGCATTGACTTGGGTATTAACAAAGTTATGATGTAACAGAGACGCGAACAAGAGGTGCGGTCAGGACGCGGGCGCGGCGGCTCCACGCAGCGCAACGGCGAGCGCGGCGCCGGCGACTACTCGCAGTGGCAGGACTCGCACGACATCCGCGTCACCTTCACCGTCTCCAACGTCAAGTGCGGCCTCATCATCGGCAGGGGTATGTAGCCACGGCGGCTGTTCTTGAAGGACACCATTGTAAACTATAATAAAACAACAATCATGCAAGACGTCACCTAACCCCGCAAGTCATGGGGCATTCTGTATTCCTTCACCCTCATAGTTCGACCGCACAGCAATCCGATAAGATCATACAAAGATGACAGGCAGGACCGACAGTCTAATCTTCGGGCAGCTATGTGCAAGTTTGGCCTGACCCAGGAATTTAACCAGTCTGCTTTGCAACCACTACATAATTGAGCAAAGGCCCTCTCCCATATCTACTTTTTTGCCGGATTATACGTGAAACACTTTGTGTGTTATTAGTAACTTTATCATAAAGGTCTGTGGACAAGTCTGATGAAACTTGGTACGAGTCTAAAACGTACAACTTTCTGTACAGGTGGTGAAGTAATTAAACAAATAAACGCGGCGTCGGGTGCTCACTGCGAGCTGGACCGCCGCGCGCAGGGCTCCGACCGCAACAACCGCACCTTCTATATACGCGGACATCCCGACGCCGTCGAGCACTGCAAGAGGATCATTATGGAGAAAGTCGGCATGGTATGTACATGACAACACGGGATTTTGAAAATAGTTCGACTTTTTATTGCAATTAGTCTCAAAATTACCTGACAATGAGAAAGTTCTGTAAGACTTAATTAACTAACACCCTTCAGGTTTATCGAGCCAATGCATTGTAAGTGGTCAATGGTTTTGTAATAATATCACAAAATACCACGATTTCACTCAATGTATGACTTTCAATGTCCCATATTATTACTGTGCACCACATCGCAGTTTTGAGTTGAAATACTACTTAATAAGTACTTCTTAAAAATATATTTTACAAGCATATAGCAGATAATATTGTTGAAATCGAATCGAGAGGACTAGTTTGAAAGACAAATACATTCTCCATACAAAATGATTCCTAGATATAACAACTTAAGTACCCTTGCAGCCGGTAAACTTCATCCAAGAGGGCGGTAACGGCGGTAATGGCGGCAACGGCAACGGTAACGGCGTGGGCGGCGCGGGCGGCGAGTACTACGGCGGCGGCGCGGCCGGCCCGCCCGCCTGGGGCTACAACCCGCACTGGCACCAGCCCGCGCAGCCGCAGGCGCCACAGGTACGCACAAAACTATAAAAAAGCTTGTAAAAATACCCATCATCGTGGCCTTAAAGATGGCGCAACAAACTGGACTCCCATCAGTAGGATCAGCCTATTTTTTCTTTATGGGAAATCATCAAATGACTCCTGTTGTGGGTTAGCAGCGGTGATGGAGTGTCAGACTCTTACTGACTAAATCCCATCATGTTCCTTCTTGGGCTTTTATGTACCAGGGCTGCGGTGACTGTTTCGAACAGCCCCGGGATAGGGATGGCTTTAGGTGGCAATAGATTGAGACTAATGGACATAGGGAAGGGAGGCTTTTGCCCTGGAAGGGGACACCATATGCTGGAAATAAAATCCAACTATAAGTAATAATGATGAATGTCAAATGATATAAGCATATAAGCTCCGCTTCCTAAGCATTTGTAGATTAAATAATGTCCCCTATAATGCCTTACGTGTATTCAATATAATTTACCGTCTACATAACTTAGGCATATTAGTTAACCCCTCTTATATCTGAATATATAGCAACAAGTGCAAATAAACCCGGCGACCGGTCAGCCGGACTACTCGCAGCAATGGATCGACTACTACCGCTCGCTGGGCCTGATGCGCGAGGCGGAGGCCATTGAGCAGCAAGCCAAGCAGCAGCAGCAAGGTATGGATGGTAAATATCATTTTGTATTACTTATTTTTCATTTATGTAAGTAAGTTAGTTTTGTATGAATGGTTGTTCCTTCTCGGATTTAGAAGAGACTTGTGTTCAATTAGGTGACACCTCAGTCATGGATATGGCTACTTGTTTTATCAAATTGTAGACAGAAATTAGTAAGTGGAAAAGATGGGGTTGGGGGTGGTAAAGTCTCTTCCCAACATGTTGTGGACTGATTCGAGTGAATCCAGATGCAACTGGGTACGTATATTTCACATGGAGTGATTGCCTGTCTGACTTCCTTAGCCCAGTTACACGGGCAATAGGATACCTCTTGGGGGACTAGTATCTGGCTTCTGACAAATTTTAACATCTGCAAAAGTTGTTCAAATGACAGGTGGGATTCACCAATTTAACACGCCTTCTTCAACACGAAGATTTTTTTTGTGGTTTCTCTCCTTATGTAAGCTCAAAGTGATTCATCATCATCTCATCTCATGAATTCTTTCTGCTTCCCTAGGTGGTGGCGGCGGCGGCGGCACCCCGCCGGCGAGCTCCGGGCCGGCGGCGGGCCCGGGCGCCGCCCCCGCGCCGCCGGCGGGCGGCTCGCAGCCCGACTACAGCGCGCAGTGGGCCGAGTACTACCGCAGCATCGGCAAGCTCAAGGAGGCCGAGGCTATTGAGGCGCAGATCAAACTTAAGGTATTCATGAAAACAAATTTAGATAAGGTAGAAACTTGTACACATAATATGCAAATTTTTCAGTCAATTTCTCAAAAAAGAAACAATTTTTATTCGCGTGAGTTATTTTCTGATTTAACCACCTAACCAGCAAGCCCTAGATGTTGCCTATTTAAAGCATAAAAATATAACATAATACTGAATACGGTTGATAACCTCAGCAGACTTCAGTGACCCTATTATCCCATTTAAAAAGCCTCTGTATATTTGCTTATATACTTACTATCTATAAATGTGGTATATCACACACACACATTGAATCATTTACATTGGAAACTTTCTGCTTTTATTGCTATTCACAGGTAAAATAACTTGGTAAATACAATATCTACTTGTATAATATGTTCTAATCAAGGCATTATTGTTTGTGCAGTCAAGCGGCGGCGGGTCTGGCGGCTCTGGCGGCGGCAGCTCGACGCCGGGCGCGGGGGCTGCGGGCGGCGCGGGCTCGCAGTACGCGCAGTACGGCGTGTACGCGCCGCAGGTGTACCCCGGCTACCAGCCCTACCCCTACCCCGCGCAGCCCAACAGCGACCACCACCAGCAATAGGCCGTAAGTACCGCACCATACACTCAACATACACACACACATTACATTCGCTGGGTATGACTGGATGCGAATGTAACTGCCATAACCAGACTCAAGTCTGAACTACACTAAAGGCGGAAACACACTTACATGTCGTGTTGTGGCGTGACGCGCCAAAAGCATATCGCTTTCATACATTTAATATGGTTAGAGACACCTTTGTCTGTCGTGTCGTGTATTTGAATGTAAGAAACCGACAGTTTCTGCCGCGTCACGCCACGACACGACACGTAAGTGTGTGATGACCCTGAATTTTACTTGACACAAAATGAGGTACATATTTTCTAAAATTGCACATGGAACTTGGTACACACACGTAAATGTTCTTAAAAGCTTACATTGGTGTCCAGTCATACCTAGCTTACCTTTCCCACACGAGCCTACATTACTTACGGTGAGTTGCACCATTTAACTATAACGATAATCGAACCATTTTCAGTTGTCGAATCGCTGATTTGACAAATGCGCGGCAAGTATACGGCTGGTTATAGTTAGGTTATCGTTATAGTTAAATAGTGCAACTGACTGTTAGCTTTTATATACTATACGTCTATCGTCTCGTATACAACCCACACATGCCTTATTTTATTTAGTCACCGTGCTTTCTGATTGTGACAGTATTATAGCCGTTTATGTATATTGGTTGATTATATAATATTATGTCAAGTGTGCTTAGGGAAATTGTCGTTTTTACTGGTTGATAAATTGATAAAATATATAATTATGTGATTGTGTTCGTCTATTGCCTGTTTCATATTATAATGGTCTTATGTTCTAAAACGTTGAATGCTTTAATCGTTTTTATGGTGTAGTTTTCTGTTGTATTTCCTGTTATTACAAAAATATGATAAATCGTGTGTATTTCAGTGAAAATGTATCTTAATTTTTTAAACAAATTAGACTTATTATGTAGACATGTTAAACTAAAAGATGAAATGTCAAATAACTATTTATTTATGTATGCTTATTATCGGTTATCGTCGACTCGTATTTTACTAAAACCATTTAGATAAATTTTTACATGATTTAAAAAGTATGAGGGTTTTTTATTCTGAAACATATGATATTATAGTGTTGTTCAGTTAGCATCTTATACACAGCATGTTATGATATATTTTGTGTACATCTATCATTGGTGATTGGTTTATTTTACATTGCAAATTAATCTTTATTTTACAGGCATTTTCCGTTATATATCACAAAAATAATTATATTGACGAAATGCATGTGTTAATTTATAATTATATTTTGTTTCAGTTTGCATGTATTACGAACCTATTGTAAAGTATTTGCGTTACCGAGGTGTCTAGTAGTGACTGATATGTGTTGACCGGCAACTATTTAGTGTGTGTAGTGTTGCAGATGTAGGCCAGTTCCGGGGTTGCCTGCTCGTGACCGCAAACATCTACCATTGTTTCGTAGCAAGTGTTGCCATGTTCGTTTGTTTGTGTGATTGCAGAGCGCCGACGGAGGGCCAGGAGAGCTGCCGCCGCCTGACACCCCCGTTGTACATTCTAACGAAATAGTTTATTACTCGGAAAATGAACGCATCATACAACTTCTGCAGCGCCTAGCTACTGATGACCCACAATAAATAACTCAGCCGGCGGGGTTTAGATCTGAGTCAACCTCTAGTGCACCCAGCCCTCAATTCAGATATTATAACCATGATTCGATCTGATTTATTTTTACCACTTTAATTGTTATTTATTACTGTAAATAAATGGAAAGACTCGGCACGATGTTGACGTCACTCACATCTAAATTCACGTAATCATGAACAAACATACTTAGGCACATATCACATATTTATTTCTTGTGGGTAACTAACACTTGAATATTGTCAACATAACGTACGGTTGGCGCCAAATGACTTTTGGTCTCTGAACTTATCCATTTGACTATAAGCGCATTTGTTTGTACAGAACTTTATTGAAGCATTGTCCGAACTAAAACTTAGAACAAAACGCATATGCGTGGAGCGTCAAATGACTAATTTCTGGATCGCAACGTTATTTAGCGCGAGCTCTATTAATGATTCTGATTGATGAGATTATTTTTATGATCATTTTATTATTTAAAAACTTACGAACGGCTGTGTGGTTTATTCTTTTAACTGTGTTATATCATGTCCTATTTATACTGAAATGTTATGATTGTTTATGTGCCAATATTGATCATTTGACATGCCAGTCTGTCCAGGTATAAGTTAGAAAGCCACACTGCCTTAAAAGATGTAACAGAATGATCCGACCTACCACGGAGCTATAGAGAGAATGAACGCAAAGCGGACTACACGCCGCGAGGAGTCGAGGTAAATGCACTGTGCTGAGTGACTAGTTGACACGCATACTGTCCTATGAACACATGTGTAATCCACGTGAATTTGGAGATCGCACTTTTATTTTTCCAATATGAATCAGTTAGCAATCATGAGAGAACTCCCAATTCATGTACGAACTATGTTTAGCATAAGTTAAGTTATAGAGTTTGGCGCCACATCTCTCTTGACAGCTCGTAGGTTGCGCTGGTATCAGATGTACGGTTATAAAGCCTCGGTTTAATTACGTGTTAGTCTATGTGAGAAATAAATGAGAAAAAGGTAATGTAATACTATCTACATTCCTATCGACACTGTTCAATTATGGTTCGACGCGGTAATGACGCTCGACACGGCACCGAGGGCGCGAGCCCCCCCTTCAGACTTGTATTAATTTTTAAGCATATAAAGTGTATATTGATTCACTAGTGTGTTCATTTTATTTATAATCATGGTTTCTGTCCACAGTCCCTGGAGGTAAGTGACCCTAACTCTAATAATATACATCATTGTGTATTTATCTCTTTCTGAATATTGCAAGGTTTATACGTGTCGTTGGCATTTTATTTGGTGATATTTTTATAATTTCTGATACAATTATTTCGTGAAGATATTTACTATGCCCTGATTTTCAATATTTACAGTTACAATTTGGCGTATGGCAAAGTTATAAGGTCAAATTCTTTAGAAGTTAAATCATTCGTCAAATATAGTGACCTCTATAATAATTAGCCACACGTCAAGAATGCTATACAATCGTCTTTATTTGAGTTATTATCACAGTACTTTATTCGGTGTAATTCTTACGTTGACATCTCGTAGATACTATCATGGCTCACTGTTGTATTCTTTATCGTATGATGTTTGCATATTTTAAATGTGCTTTTCACAGAATCGCATATATCCAGAGATTTGACATCACTCTTATTAGCAATAAAGACGTTACTTCACCACCAAGGCGGGACATCTTTGACATTTAACCAACATTTTTTAAACATTTTACAATGTTTTTGTGTTACGAATTGTAACAGTTCCACATTTCTCTGTATGTCCTTATCTTATGAATGTATTTTTTACATGATTGTGTACTTGCTATGTTGATTTTGATAATTATCTTGTGTGTATGCTATATTTGCATCTCATCGTGTGATTGCATCACTGTCCTCATTGTTGTCGATCTGTTAAAGGTGGGAGAAGTACTGCCACTCCTTAATATCATTGAAAAAGACACAAAAATGATACAATAATGTTGGATTATGGCGGAACGAGCACGAATGCTGACATAAAGGTGGTATTTCTGAGATTGTCTTGGTAAGTCTTACTATAAATGAAACGATGAATTGAACTGTGATTTTCTAACTGGTTATTCGCAAATATCATGTTATTTTTACTGAAATGATTCAACAATAATGCCTTGCTGATACTACTGCCTGTACTTTTTATTAAAAGAAAACTGAAACCGCATTTTCTTAGGAAGGATAAGACAGCAAACTAATTGGCATAGGGTCACTTTGGGTTCCATAATAACTCGTCAAAATTATGGGTCAAGAATTTGGTATGCGTACATCTTAACACCGGGGAGTTTTACATTATTCCATTCAAATATGTAATGACGAACTGTTAAAAATTAACAAAATCATCTCTGCACATTTAATAGCGGGCTATGGTGTGCAGATAGCTATGGGAAGCGCCTGGACGCACTTACAGAGCGACCACATTAATTCCAAAGACTTTATGAACAATCTCACTAGTCGAGTTAAGTGCGTTCACAGCTTTATGTTATAGACAAACCTAATGTCTAGTCATAATCGTAATCGATGATAATTTATAATGTTTATGTTTTGTTATTTGTGTTCAACTATTTCATTTCGCATTTTAGTTTCGTAGTCATCGTAATTTGAAATAACATTAACATATCTATTCCACATTATTTTATTTTCATGTTAAGTGCATTTTTACATATTTTGAATTTGATTGCGTATTGGTTTTCACAGCAACGAGTTAGGGGCGATATAATAAATTATATTAAAACTATGTTTTGTTTTATTTTATCACAGATATGAGAAAACATATGTAGTTACACGATAAGTCCTGCCTTGTCTTCACGTAGTAAATACTGATTACATCTAGTCAATAAATATATTTTTTTCTTGCTATCACTGTTAAATTAAAGCTAACGGTCATTTCCATCTACACACACACAAAACACATTACACTAAGTTTAATTGAACTTATAATAATATGAGTTATAAACACACGTATTCTAGATCGATGACTAGGTACCTTAGGGTCAATTCACACTGAAAGAGCAGCGGCCGGCAGCGGCCGTAAGAGCACGGAAAATGTAAGAGCGCGGCGCGGTGCGGCGCCGCGCGGCCCGCCGCGCTCGCGCTCAATCCCTTGCAATTACGGCCGCTGCCGGCCGCTGCTCTTTCAGTGTGAATTGACCCTTAACAACTAGGTAGGTATATTATGATGAATAATTTATCTCTGAAGTAATACTACACATCTAAACTAACGTAGAAATGCTAAAAATCTTGAAGATGGCAGTGAAGGCAAACCTTTCAATATTCGTAACACGTTAGTATCTCCGTCGTGTTTGGCTGTTAGAGTCATCGTCTGACGTATGGGAGTTGAGCGATGCCGTGGATGCACTAGATGTCCTTATGAGCTGGGAGAGTCGGGACAGCGGCGCGGTTGCCCAAGGCTGCAGAGGACTGCCTGCCTCGATGACCGGAGAAGGAGATACCCTGCGAAGAACGATTCTTTGGTAACACGCTACGAAGTCGATGCTTTTCCTTGACTATTTGTACAATGTAGCAAAAGCCGTTATATTGTGCGCTAAAGGCTCCAAAACTTCTGAACCGATTTGAAAAAATTATATCACTGTTAGTAAGCTAGCTTGACCATCCACGAATAATATAGGTACTTAGGCTATATTTTGTCGTCAGTGAAACCGCGGGAACTATATCTGTGGTGTTAAGGCAAAAGGGGATGAGTCAAAAAACACAACTTTTCACCAGGGGCTAATCAAAAAAACGCGTGTTTGTTTTGTAATAAAAATGCAGTTTAATCAAAAGTGTATAGAAATAATTAACACAACTCTGTTTTAATTTTCATTTATTAATTTAGTCGTCTTTTATATGTACCCGAAAAATATTTTTATTTCTTAATTATTAAAATAATTGACATATCTCCTTTTTCCGTAACACGGTAAAAATTAAAAAAAAATCCTAGAACGACTCATCTCTTTATTTGCTATTATTATTTACGTATATACCTTTTTTTTTGGCAGGGGGGAAATCCTCATGGACTTCCCTCCACCTGGGGTCGGTGGAGGGGGTGTGCCAAACTCTTACCGGCTAAAAACCCACCCAGTGTTGCCTTCAATTACCTATTGTCGAGGGCACGGGTATCGCCAAAGCATTCTTCCGCCCCCCCGACAGGTATTGGCCCCCCAGATGTTCAAAGGCGGGCCCCGTCAACCTCTGTGGCCGTCACCCAGCGGCCACAGCAAACTCCACTAAGAGATGCGCGCGCAACACAACGCCACCGTCTCGAGGCCTGTTTCTGATCGGACGACAGACGCCCCTAGTCTGTCGCCCGCAGGCCGCGCCCTATGGTGGACGGAGATTAGTCATTCTGCGACGTCCTCCACGTCTGCTGCGGGCGGGGAGAGAGGAAGCAGCTGCTCTCTCCCTTTCCGCCGCCTCCTTTCAAACCATCACATCCTCACAAAAGGATGCGACGGCGTTCCATCCATCTTCGCTGCCGACCATGCAGGACACGACAACCGGCAGCGAAAGACTTCCCGCAGCGTCTACTGCTGCCGCTAGGTCACGGCGCTACGTTGCCCCAGATGCCACAGTGGTGGCATTCGGGCGTGGGCTCCCGACCGATGCGACACAGGAACTTTCTGAAACACCCATGTCCGGTAAGGACCTGTGTCAGCCGGAAGCTGAGGGCGCCGTGGCGTCCCTCCAGCCACTCCTTCAGTATGGGCCTTACCGCCGCGAGAGCGGCGTGCCATGCCGTGGGTCGCGCAAGTCGCTGCTCCCATTCCGCAATGAGGTCTTGGCGGAGCTCTGAACTGCGCAACTCAACTTGCCGAGGCACGAGGCGTTCGGCCCGCCCCACCGCTTCCTCGCGCCATGTATAGAGTGACGCGAGGGCTGTCGGTCTCGATCCGGCTAGGAGGCATGCAGCTTCGAAGGAGATCGTGCGGTATCCTCTTATAACCCTGATGGCCATCGCTCGCTGTGGTCTTCGCAGCACTGGAAGGTTGCGGGCCGTCAGGGTGCTCGCCCACACTGGCGCGACGTAAAGCGCCATCGCCCGCACGACCCCCATATAGAGCCTCCGGCAGGAGGTATTGGGTCACCTGAGGTTGGGCAACAAGCGTGAGAGCGCTAAAGCTGCGACCAACTACCGAGGAGCGAGCCGCTGGAAGTGTGGCCCGAAGTCCCAACGACTTTCGAGAACGAGTCCCAGGTATTTCATTGTCGGCTCCACAGCGATGGTAACCCCTCCCACCACGATACTGGACCCCGGAGGTGGCTTCTTCCTTGGCCCATGGAAGCAAAGGGCCTCGGATTTGTGCAAGGCCACTTCGAGGCCAAGACCTACCCACGACCTGCGCGACACTGGCTGTGGCCCGAATGGCCGCCTGCCGGTACGTCTGCCCATGTGCTGTGACTAGCGTGTCGTCAGCGTAGCATATCTCGCTGACGCCGTGGAGAAGCGCATCGCGCAGGACCCAATCGTAGCCAATGTTCCACAGGAGAGGGCCAAGAACCGACCCCTGAGGAAGAGATGTTCTGACGAACCCATCCTTCTCGATCCAGGAACACGACAGCTCTTTCGGATAAATAGGCCCCGATTATGCGACGGAGGTACCCTGGCACTCCATGATAACGGAGCGCCTCCTTTATGATATTCCAGGGCAGGGTGTTGAACGCGTTAGCGATGTCATGCGACACCGCCGAAACCACCTCGCCCCGGTCGACTGCTTCCTCCGCCAGGACCGCCAGAACCCTCACGCGTATGCGTGGAGGAAGCAGTATAGCGTCAACTGTTGAACGCCCTTTACGGAAACCATACTGGTTGTCCTCCAGATCCGAATCAGCTCATAATTTAAAGGTTTTAAATTCATCATACTTACGTTAAATCGAACTTGTTAATCCTATTCATTTCTGTAGGTTTCAACACTCAAATTACCCACGTAAACCATAATTTTAGGATTTTTTGCACCGTTGCACTAGTAAAAAGACGTCAACTTCGCGAGCGAAATGCAACTAACGCGGAACGACGAATATGAATTTAGGCACAAGTCGACTTATCTCATTATACCTAATTTTATAAGTAAAGGATCACGTATGCAATAAGAAGATAACTAGACAAAACTCCTTTTTACTTTTTAGGTTTTGCTATTTATGACTAGACTCGTATTTTTTATTGGAGATTCACGAAATAAAATACATTATATTGAATTATCTCCTTTTTACCATGATAGTTCGTAAAATTTTGTACCCAACTGTGTAATTAACTCATTTTTCACAATTTCTGACTCATCCCCTTTTGCCTTAACACCACAGATATAATAGTAGGGTTATTAGATAACCTAGCTTGCTGCTATTATTGATCAAAAGACTTGCCTATTTCGCCTAGGACGTGCAGTTTTCGGTCTCCGAGTTTTTACGTTTTTGTTTGCCACCGGTATTGGCGCAGCACTTTCGACGTCAGCCCCATTACCGGTCCCTGTTTGAATAAAATCAGATTTTAGGGATGTTGGTCTTATGATTAGTTATCTAAATAATACCATGGTTGTATATGAGCAACTTACCAACAACTAGCATTGAATGCTGCACATGTTCAGGCCCTGCCCCAGTAGCAGACAGGATGCAGAGAGGTCGCGCGGCTCTAATGCGAGCCTTGTCGCCCAGCGCTCTGATGGAGAAGTTTAGTAGGTATAAATAAAGATATTCATGTAGTAAGTGAATATTTTAATTAAACTTACGAGTTATTGCCGGAGCTCTGATGGTCTACATCACTCTCCACAGCACTGCTTTCTGATGCTACCAAGTACATAGACCTGAAATTAGAGCTGTATGAAGTTTTCAAATCATTACAAATATTCCACTAGGTATTTTTTCACAAGTATTTTACTAGCTTCTGCCAGCGGTTTCACCCGCATCTCAGTGGCGGATTTACCAATAGGCCAAGTAGGCCAGTGCCTAGAGCGGCAGATTTAGAGGGGCGGCAAATTTAGCAAATTTTTGTTTTTTTTAACAGTGTTTTTAAAATAATTATACGTGTACACAATCCATATTGTCTGTCACCATTAACCGATTGTTAACATGTTATATTTTAATACAAATTGTTTGTATTGTTTTTAAACTGTTAAGTGTAAAAAAAATATTTAACAAAAACAATGTTTACTGACCACTGATTATTTTGTCTGTGTTCATATAGTGAAGGTATTTTTAAGTCATGCATGCCTTTCCCCACCTTATGATTATTACATGCTGCTGTTTTTGACCACCGACGCAAAAAGAGGGGTGTTATAAGTTTGACGTGTCTGTCTGTCTGTGGCATTACAGCAACCGTACGAATGAACCGATTTAAATTTAGTTTTTTTTTGTAATACAGGTGTTTTACGGGCGAGTGTTCTAAGACATGTCTGATGAAAATAGATTGAGCCTTGAGTTTAAAAGTTACAGAGGTTTTACGCTTTAAAGTCGGGGGTTTTTTGTTTTGCCTGTCGAATAAACTTATTAGGCAGTATTGTAGCGTGGGGGGGGGGAGGGGCAGGGGGCAAATGCCCTGGGACGCACGATTTAGGGGGCGGCAAAATTAAACCATATTTTTTACTTAAAATAGATAAGTAGATTAGCAATAAAATTTCAGGAAAAGCCGCCGGTTTGGTCATGTCCTGTCAATTTTCGGGTTCACCCCTTGCATCCCCAAAAAAATTCGCGCTCGCTGCGCTCGCGGCTCCATGTCATATTTCTGGGTTTATCTTTGTTTAATTTTGAGGCTCTCAATTCCGAAAAAAAAAATTTTCGCGCACATCCCTTATGGCTTTTTGTTCAGTTTGGCTTTTTATGATATGTTTACTTCATAATAACTCTAAGGAAAAAATCGCGCTCCCTTCGCTCGCGGCTTCTTATATACTTGCACTTAATTTCTATGCATATCTTACTTTTTGACTTTGCTTTGTTAATTTACAGTGATTTTTATTTATTTCGTGTCCTTAGGCCTTAGACTATAATATTTTCGCGCTCGCTTCGCTCGCGCTCCTTACATATGGCATGTGTCTTCTACGTTGACTATCAACATCTTTTACTAAATTTAAACATTGTTATAGATATTTAAGTTCGTTAGTTTGGGTTACTCATAAACTTTTCTAAGCACTTGAATATACATATTAATCACAATCTTTCAATACATAGGGGCCACTTAGGTAATGAATGCACAAGGGCGCTACACAAGCTTAAGTTACATAAGAGACGCCTTTGGCTCCAATGACTTTTTCAGACCATAAACTAGAAAAATTTCGCGCTCGCTTCGCTCGCGCCTATTTACATTTGCTTATTTCCTCTATCATCGCGCCAACGAGCGCACTAAAAATATTAATCAAAATCTGTTCACTTTATCGGTTGTAGTGGTATGTTAATGACAATTGTTAACCTGAAAACCAGATTCCCACAACCTTTTAAGGGCTGCATGTGCCAATACATAATTGTACCCAAAACTTGGGGGCGCCAAAATTGCCTCCTGCCCCGGGTGGAGGATAGCCACGCTACGCCACTGTTGTTAGGTCAACATTAAACTCTTCAGTACGGGGGGGTTGCAAAAATAATCTAGTAACTGACAGAAATATCATTAAGTTTACAATCATACTTATTGAATTTCTTAGGGATTAAACTAACGTATTGAATTTCAAAAGTCAGTAGGGGCGGCAAAAATTGAATGGCCTACTAGCGGCAAATTTGCAAATCCGCCACTGCCGCATCTCGTGGGAACATCTACACGAGCCCGGATAAAAAGTAGCCTATAGCCTTCCTCCATAAACGGGCTATCTAATACTGAAATAATTTTTCAAATCTGACCATTACTTCCTGAGATTGATGCGTTCAAACAAAGAAACAAACTCTTCTGCTTAACTTGTTATCTATTGGCATAAACAGTAAAAAAAAATCCGTACAGTAGTTTTTGAGAACAGACGGACACAACAGGGATACTTGGCTGTGCAATTAAGTAAGTAATGATTTGTAGTGATACCTGGCTGGGACATATAAATGAGGCGGCGGTGGGGCTGCTCGACGGGACGCCGACCGTGCTCGACGAGCTCGCGACGCTCGGCCCAATAGAACCGATTCTGTGGAATCAAAACCGTACCTATAGGTATGATCGCTGTATAAAAGGTCAGCAAAAAAGTCATAAAATGATATTAGGTAACACAGTGTGCGTTCGCGCAGCGGAATGTTGTTGAATTTAAAGATTTTAATTATGCAGATAATTAGTGTAAGACGTCCTATAATTGTGTATGGTAAATAAAAATTTGTGTATGCAGCCATTGTGGAGAAATTCACCAAAAACAGATTCCGCTGGGCGAACGTTGTCCTGGCGGAACTTTTTTTAATCCATAGACTTTAGAAGAAAAGAGATGTGTCCGAAAATTAGTGTGTATTTGTGTATAATTGATTATGTATGAATGAAATCAGTGCATGCATAAACTTCGGAGAAATTCAAGTTTCCGCTACGCGAACGTTTGGCCATTAGCTAGTTTTCATATAAAGCGCTTACATAGAGAGCTGTAGATTTTTACGTACGTTGTTTTGAATTTGTTTATATTTGTTTAAAAAACAGATTTAGAAAAAGTCGTAGGGTTTAAAAGATAAAAATATAAACGTAAAATACACTTATTAGGTCTTAGTTCTTAAAGTATGCAGTTTGGGGTCTAGATTTTCATGTTTACACAAACCTTGTAAGTGTCTCCAACATGTTGCCAAGTATCAATGATATTCCGTTAGTAATTAAAAAGTTATAGGATATTTTACCATGAACAGATCACTGTTTACAAAGCAGTCGAATATCACGACGTTCTAAAGTAATTGCATGGTAAAATGTATGCCAATAATTAGTTTAATCATTCAACTATTCACTTGCAAAATTTCATGTCATTAAATTCAGTAATTAAAGAAAAACAATTATAATACTGACGGAGCATCGAAACCCTACATAATCCGACCGAGTTCGGATAGGTACAAAAAAGCGGCCGTGCCATATGTCTAAGCAACGTTCTTAACTTTAGAAGGTTAGTATATTTATTAATATGGTACAGTTGCGTACACAAGCGTTAGGAAAAAATAAAACAATTACATTTCTTGAATGAAAAATATTTTTTAATAATAACGCCACTATCTACGACATTTTAGTTAAAATACGTAACGTTTATTAACGTTATTTTTAATCACGTAGTTAAGTAATTTATGTAAGTAATAATAATAAAAATATTTTTGTACACTTATATTTAAATAGAGAAGTACTTGTTAATTGAAGATTTATTTTTATCGTAGATAGTGGCATTATCATTAAAAAAATATTTATCAATCAAGACATACAATTGTTTTATTTTTTCCTAACGCTTGTGTACGCAACTGTTCCATATTAATAAATACTAACCTTCCAAGTTAAGAACGTTGCTTAGACAATGGCACGGCCGCTTTTTTGTAGCTATCCGAACTTGGTCGGATTATATAAGTTTTCGATGCTCCGTCAGTATTATAATTGTCTTTCTTTAATTACTGAATTTAATAACATGAAATTTTGCAAGTGAATAGTTGAATGATTAAACTAATTATTGGCATTCATTTTACCATGCAATTACTTTAGAATGTCGTGATATTCGACTGCTTTGTAAACAGTGATCTGTTCATGGTAAAATATCCTATAACTTTTTAATTACTAACGGAATATCATTGATACTTGGCAACATGTTGGAGACACTTACAAGGTTTGTGTAAACGTGAAAATCTAGACCCCAAACTGCATACTTTAAGAACTAAGACCTAATAAGTGTATTTTACGTTTATATTTTTATCTTTTAAACCCTACGACTTTTTCTAAATCTGTTTTTTAAACAAATATAAACAAATTCAAAACAACGTACGTAAAAATCTACAGCTCTCTATGTAAGCGCTTTATATGAAAACTAGCTAATGGCCAAACGTTCGCGTAGCGGAAACTTGAATTTCTCCGAAGTTTATGCATGCACTGATTTCATTCATACATAATCAATTATACACAAATACACACTAATTTTCGGACACATCTCTTTTCTTCTAAAGTCTATGGATTAAAAAAAGTTCCGCCAGGACAACGTTCGCCAACGTTCGCCCAGCGGAATCTGTTTTTGGTGAATTTCTCCACAATGGCTGCATACACAAATTTTTATTTACCATACACAATTATAGGACGTCTTACACTAATTATCTGCATAATTAAAATCTTTAAATTCAACAACATTCCGCTGCGCGAACGCACACGGTAACACAAGATCTATTCTTTAGTTAATTAGAGAGGGAACAATAAAACTACTAGTACTATCGTGCAACGATAAAATGTCGTCACATCTGAGGTCTCGACATAGAGTTTAGCATCGCCTTAATACCAGGGGCCCGATTCTCCTAATTTTACTTAAGCGACCTTCGATTGACGTTCGACTCGATTCGACTGAGATCCAATCCCGACTCGATTACCTACTATTGAAGCGTATGTGGCATTCCGCTATTTTTTCTTTGAAATAAACGTTTTTATCCTTTTCTGTCATTCAATAATGAAACATTTTGTCTGCAAATGATTTACGATTGCAAAATGATTGTACAGCAAACTACCGTATAGACCAAAATCATCAAAATAGCAAACCAATCGCACACCAATCAAATGTCAATCGAATACGATTGGTCTTTTATTAGTAGCAGAATGCCCGATATGGTTAAAACTGCTATTACGATCATATTGCGATTCGATTTCTATTCGATTTTGACATTATTAACTTAGGAGAATCGGGGCCCAGAGCGATACTTATAGATAGTTCAACTCAGATTTGCGCGCGGCCCTATGTGTGCGTCGGCTTGTAAATATACAACTTTCATTCGTGTGACAGTGACGTCGACCGATCATGACGTGTTCTTATCGCTTTTTGTTATGGGTACAGTCGTTTACGAAAATGTCTAGTTCTTCACGGAGAAATAATTAAGGAGTCAGGTAAAGCGTTTCAAAAAATGAAACAACATTCAAAGCTTTTTATTATTATTAAATATGGTTTTTCTTTATTTTCTCATACGTCTTTTCAAATTGAAATTGACAGCATCTAAGAAATAAATGAGGTGTAATATATAAGATGAATTAAATACTCCTTACATATTTTCTAGCTCGGGGTACGCGGACAATAAATAAAAGTGTGGACTAAGAATGTTAAAAGAGGTATAATCTAGTATAATAATGTAAACAAAATGTGTGGGGAATTTTAAAAAATTAAATTGCTTCGCATAATGTCGACCAAAATAAGACGGAAATAATGAAACTCATAAATGAACGTTTAAGTCAAATTGATGAAGGGATGTGCGGTAATACTTGTCGACATGTACTTACAAAAGAAAAAAGAAGAATACTATACACATTTTGACATGGAGTCAGAATTTATACTTCACCTTGGAGAGTATGGAATCCGAAAATTCATCATTTGAATTTTCAAGTAGCGATTCATAATCATTATAAATAAATAAACATTAAATTACGTAATAACTGTTTTTCTTTAAACACCCGTATACAACCCCTAAATAACTGTATTGTACCCGACTGTACCTCTTGTCACGCACACAAAGTCACTGTATATGTACAAGGGTTACCCGTTAGTTGTGCGCGCGGCCTTATGTGTCCGCGCGCACGACTGAATTGAACTTACTATACTTATTTGTCAAGGGGTCTTAAGCCCAATGGGTTTACTGTGATTGTGAACGACACACCCGATATAAGATCGTTGCGTAGGTATACTTAGTTGTCAAGGGGTCCTAGGGCCCATACAGGGTGTTTATTTGCATTTGTGCAATATTTCAGGAGGTTGCCATAAAATAGGTAGGTACTTAAATAATCGATTGGAATTACAGTACACCGGAAATAGCTTCTTTTGTCATTGCATTTTGGTCTAGCTGCTTTTTTATCTTTGTAATGTCGTAGTATTTCAGAAGTAACCCAATTTTATGAATGATCGTTGCGTATGCTTTGTGTTTGCGTTTGTATAAGTGTGCAGCACGGTTTTAAGGCCAGTAACAAACGCGCCGATTTTAAATAATAATATGGCTAGGTGACAATGACGGATTTCGGAAAAATAAAATTAGGTAGGTACTTACCAATTTTTTTGTTGATTTGGGTTGTTAATCATTAGCATAATTACGTACTTGAATATTGCACGGATGCAAATGAACAGCTTGTATAAGTGGGGTCTACTGAGTACCTGATATAGGATCGCTGTCGCTGTTCTCGTTCCTCTCGCGTTTCCAGCCCGTGTCGGTCTGAGCGGGTGCGGCTACTCCGAACAGTCCTGACACCGCGCCTGCCACCACTTTTCGCGCCGACCGTGCTGCCGTCTGGTAACGAGAAAGCTACTTACAAGAGGCCCAAATTCAAAGATTATTACGACGGAGTTTTAGTTCCGAAGTGTTAGAATTTGTATAATTATATATAACTTATGTCTCCTTCTGTCATTAGCCAACAGGGCCCCGATTCTCCTAAGTTAATAATGTCAAAATCGAATAGAAATCGAATCGCAATATGATCGTAATAGCAGTTTTAACCATATCGGGCATTCTGCTACTAATAAAAGACCAATCGTATTCGATTGACATTTGATTGGTGTGCGATTGGTCTGCTATTTTGGTGATTTTGGTCTATAGGTATAGTAAGTTCAACTCAGTTGTGCGCGCGGCCTTATGTGTAGGTAACCCTTGTACATATACAGTAACTTTGTGTGCGTGACAAGAGGTACAGTCGGGTACAATACAGTTATTTAGGGGTTGTATACGGGGGTTAAAAGAAAAACAGTTATTACGTAATTTAATGTTTATTTATTTATAATGATTATGAATCGCTATTTGAAAAATCAAATGATGAATTTTCGGATTCGCTACTCTCCAAGGATAATTATAAATTCTGACTCCATGTCAAAATGTCTAGTATTCTTCTTTTTTCTTTTCTACATGTCGACAAGTATTACGTATCCCTTCATCAATTTGACTTAAACGTTCATTTATGAGTTTCATTATTTTGTTATTTTGGTCGACATTATGCGAAGCAATATAACTTTTTAAAATTCCCCACACATTTTGTTTACATTATTATACTAGATTATACCTCTTTTTACATTCTTAGTCCACACTTTTATTTATTGTCCACGTACCCCGAGCTAGAAAATATGTACTTAAGGAGTATTCAATTCTTAGATACTGTCAATGTCAATTTGAAAAGACGTATGAAAAACTATATTTAATAATAAAAAGCTTTGAATGTCGTTTTATTTTTTGAAACGCTTTATCTGACTCCTTAATAATTTCTCCGCGAATAACTAGTATTTTCGTAAACGACTGTACCCATAAGAAAAAGTGATAAGAACACGTCATGCTCGGACGACGTCACTGTCACACGAATGAAAGTTGTATATTTACAAGCCGACGCACACATAGGGCCGCGCGCAAATCTGAGTTGAACTATCTATACAATCATTTTGCAATCGTAAATCATTTGCAGACAAAATGATTCATTATTGAATGACAGAACAGGATAAAAAAGTTTATTTCAAAGAAAAAATAGCGGAATGCCACATATGCTTCAATCGTAATCGAGTCGAGATTGGATCTCAGTCGAATCGAGTCGAACGTCAATCGAATTGCGCTTAAGTAAAATTAGGAGAATCGTGCCCCAGTTTGCAGGTTTTGTTTGTGTCGTAATTATTTAAAGGGTTCTCTTCTGGTCTACGATGCTGGAAGTTCTTCTTATGCATAAATTATTTGGTCTTTTTTATATGGTGATTTTTCTAGCAACATAATGATTGACCACATAACACTTACAGAAACATTGATATCGATTTCGGGCACATGGTCTAGGTCAGCAGCCTTTTCAGCGAGAGCCTTGAGCTCCGCGTCATCCGGTGTCGGCTCCTCCGCCATGATGATCAGCTCGAACAGATAGTCACGGAATACCTCATCAGACACTAAAGAAAAAAGATTAAGATCAGAGATCTCAAAAAGAGGAAGTTGAGAGAAGAAGAAAAATGATGGAATTTACCCGGCTTCTGAATTTGTATTTCAATCATTTGTTGCATCCCCGGACCATACATTTGTCCCTGTATCGGATACATAAGTCCTGGCTGCCCATACGGCATTGGACCATACATTTGCACACCCGGTTGCATTCCTCCAGCAACTGGCATTTGTCCGCTCATTATCGGCATTTGAACTCCTGGTAGCATTTGAGAACCTGTTACTTGTATTTGGGGAGTCGGTAATTGCATTCGCGCCCCTGGAAGTGGCATTCGCGCCCCTGGAAGTGGCATTTGAGCACCTGGCAGTGGCATTTGAGCCCCTGGGAATGGCATTTGCGCTCCTGGGAGTGGCATTTGGGCACCTGGAAGTGGCATTTGCGCCCCTGGGAGTGGCATTTGAACTCCTGGGAGTGGCATTTGGGCACCTGGCAGTGGCATTTGCGTACCTGTGTAAGGCATCTGACCTCCCGGTAGAGGCATTTGGGCACCAGCTAATGGAATTTGACTAGAGTATGGCATTTGGCCAACTTGCATTGGCATTTGACCTTGGGGCATTGGACCCTGTTGGGGCATAAAACCATATGGAACCTGAGTTCCTGGTATTTGGGCAGTACTCGTTATTGGAGCCGGGATTGTACTACCAACTGTAGTAGCAGTATGACCTATCTCTAAACTAGATTTGTTCTGAGGAAATACTGAAGGGACACTAAGTTGGTTAGGGGTTGAAACAAGCGGCATTTGCCCTGTCTTTCCGTTGACCAACAAATCCGGAGTCGGTTGCTTATGTTCTGAACCTGAAATAAGAAGACCCACTCAGTGAAAAGCGAGGAGGCAGAGAAAATAATCTTCAATTAAGTAGACCATCACGTCTACCTACTTGTTAAATCCTCACGGTTTTACATACCAATGGTTCCAGTGCCCAAGTTCATTTCCTGTGTAAAGGCCATGACGTTGAGAGCTGAAGAAAGTGCCGGAGCCACTCCGATGCCCTCGCCTCCAGCATGAGGTATCAACGCGCCGGTTGATGACGTCACGCAGTCTGGTGGGGGCGCCGCCGCGGCTCGACGGCTGGGACCAGACAGGTGAGTAATTAGCAGACAGATGAGTAAATTAACCAGACACAGCAGTAGTGGAACTCGGATAAAACATAAAGGTCTTTTTCCTTATAATGATTTTGCTGAGAGACTTGTCTTGCCAATTACTGGTTCTCTACGTTTCATTAGTGTTTTCAAACTTACCCTAATGGTGCCTTAGTAGGTGTGGATATGGACACCCTGCCCCACATAAGACGACGTAACTCTTCGCCGCTGATGCCGCGTCGACGCAATTCCGCTATCGTCACTTTTCCGACGCGCTGATAAACAGATTATGTACTTATTTATTAATTAGGGTCAGATTATGTAAACCACAATACAACAAATAAGATATCCTACATTTGTATATCGGATAATTCATCCCAAGTTAGCAAATTGCCTGATGGTTATTTAATTATTTATCTCAAACAATCTTTAGCCATTTCTTATACTTTGGTCCACTCTCTATTTGCTATTGCGGTTTGAAGAATCTTAGGTCTACTCTTGTATATCAATGGTCTACTCCATTTATAACATAAAAGACCTCACCTTCCAATTAGTCAAAGCGCCCTTCCTCTGCTTGGCTCTAGTCTTAGCCGCACTCTTGATGACCATGACTGCCCTCACCTCATACCGAGGGTCATCAGACGGGCCTAAGCCTATCGAGTACTCTTGTAGGTACTTGTGAGCATCCTCTTGGGCCACAGAACGTTCTAGAGATACCACAATTTTTGCCCACTGAAACATTTAAATGAGCTGGTGACTAACTTTTGCTCAAATTTTTTATCGAGGTAAAACAAATTGTCGTTTATTAATATCTTCGTAAGTTCGTATGTAGCCTAAAAATCTACCAACCAAGGGGTGCTGGGTTGCCCGGGTAACTGGGTTGAGTAGGTCAGACAGATATAGGCAGTCGCTCCTTATAAAACACTGGAACTCAGCCGACTGGAAGCCGACCCCAACATAGTTAGGAAAAGGCTCGGAAGATGATGAATGTAGCCTAAAAATAGGGAACTACCCATCTGGCCTGGCCAATATAACTAAATAATGACCCTGAATGACCCAGTACATTCTTATATACCATGGTGGTAGGTCAAACTACGATACCTAAAGGTAAATATGAGTAGTGTTAGGTACACAAGTTCTATCGTTACCTGTTTAACCCATTCCTTCTCTGACTGCTCAATGACATGAGCATAGGTGTTCCCCATCATGGCTATCAACATGTTTAGCAGTAGAATGGGCACAAACACCATGAATACTGCGAACACCGTCTTTGATAGATTCGGGTACGTTGTCATGCTGAGGTCTGTGTACTGTGCAAAAATGGTTTAGTTTTATTGTTAGAAAATGGGAAATATTTAGGCTGTTTTCAAACCGAACTGACTGTCAGCGTCCTTTTTGTCTTTATCTGACGATGGCTTATTATGCTATGCGTAGATGCTGACATTGAGTAAGTGAGCCTGCTCACATTCGGCGGCTGACAATCAGTCTGGTTTGAACAAAGCCTTAAGCCCGAACGTAAACTGACAATATTCATACGAAAAAAAAGTCGACCGTTTTATGAATTCAAGAACGTGAAACAGTATGACGAGTATTATACTCACACTATAATCTCCTAAAGTAATTTGGAACAGTGCCATCCACGTGCTAGGGTAGCTTGAGAACAATGTCGACTGCACGTTAGGGAAACCTGCAAATTACCATATCCTATATATTTTCGGACACAATGTTTTTGCGATTTCTTCTGTACTTATGGGGTTTTATAGAGTCATCAGTACCTTTGTATAGAAAGTAGAAGGACTGTGAGAATCCAAACAGCACAATGGAGTAGATGATGCCGAAAGTGAACATGTCTCCTGTGATCATGCTGTAGATCATCGTCACGAATGGTCCAGTCAGCTTTACGGCACTGCGACAAATAAATGACGATAAGTTTCTCGAAACTAAGACCCTCACTTGAGAAATTTTACATAGACTAGCCAAAAGTGGCCAGTTCGGGTTATGTCAGGGAATATAATCATCGGCACGAAACTTGCGCGCTGACCTTCACCTGCGCAGAAGTAATTTATTGGATCCCTTTTGTGGTATGAAGTGAGGAGCGGGGTGGGCTAAAGCAGTGATTGGCCCGCAGCGCATCGCGTCATAGCCGTCACTCGGGATTGGTTCTTTGCTAATAAATCACTTCTGCGCAGATGAAGGTCAGCGCTCAAGATTCGTGCCGATAACTATACTTCATCCAGTTTTACTTACCCTGCAAAGAACATAAGCAGGAACCAACAGCCAGGCAGTAGGAAGATGAGCAAAGCTTCCTCTAGCATTGGCTGTCTCATCAGCCGTGCTGGTATACATGCTAGCAGTAGCAAGTTTGACATTAGGAAGATGAATTTTGCCGGCTCGTGGATCTAGGGTGAAAGAAATGGAAATATAGACAAACATTTTATACGCAGTTTAGAAGCTATTTAACATCACGTGTGGTCCTCAGTTTTAGTTCCAACAAGGTCAGTTCCAATAGACTTTTATGAAATTAATACTACCCTGTAAAATTCATATAAATTGATTAGAACGACACAATGTCCAGAGGAATTTGAATATTACTGAAAGAAAAAAAAAAACAATCGAAAATGTCTTTGTGGATATGCTTATTTATTTATTTACTTATACTTCATGCACATTGTACAACGGCGTATCTACCCTACAGTAACTAACTTAACACTCACCAGCTGCTTAAAATACGCCACTACGCCCTGATTCTTCAGCTCATCTCCTTGCTGCAATATAATATAGCAGAGAGTACTAGCAAGAGTTCCCAGTTCACTGGCCAGTCGGATGCCACTCCTCGCGTCAGTCACTTCTAAGCCCCAGTCGGGGTGAGCATCAGCCTCTGCACTGCTGTGACGGAGGTAGACTGAGAGGGATAGGAGGAGGAGGTGCAGCATCAGGATTAAAAGGCGTTTGAGGAATTTGTTCTGTAATTAATTGTTGAATAATGTATAAGTATGTACCTTCTTGGATTGGTTTGATTCTTTCTCTGAGTGATAAGATGTCTATACCCTGCAATGGGATAAGAACAATGCTAATCTTTACACGTACCCTGGCAAATGTCTTCCATTTTTCTTCTAAAAGCCTCTGTATAATGCCACCATCTAACATGTTCAAATGTTCTTGTTTCGTTCCGTTCAGAATTATGAATAAAGCAGAGTTCCAATCTACAAATAAATATAAAGCTCTAAAGAAACTTATGTATTTTCAGATAGTTATAATTTAATGTTTTGACTACTTACTGGTTCTCCCATCAGGTAACAATGTATCCAGAGCATTAAGGGGGTAAGCGGAACAAGTTATGTTGGAGTACCGCCAGAACTCCTTGGCGGATAGTTCTAACATCTCCCGGAAGACCGATGCCCGACCCAACTGGCAAGCCAGGGTCAGTGGCGTGAAGCCAGCCAGGTTCATGCGACCGTTGCTGGCTGGCACCTTGGGGTGACGGAGCGCATATCCAAACATATCCTAGGTAGTAAAAATGGGAAGGTGTAGATATGGCAAAATGAGGTAAACAGGAATATGTATTAGGGAACCTTTGATCTATGGAGAATCAACTATTTTTCTTAATTTCTTCATGCTTATCTGAAATTGTATTTGTGTTAGAAGATTTTTTCTATAAGACTATAAGGGGTACCTACACTTGGTTTGCTACATTATCACCAAAAATCATGTTATGTCGCCTATAATTAAGAGCGCATTTCATACTTCACCTTTACATGGCATACCGACCGACTAATGTTATTGTGTAGCTGCTGTTGGCAATCCAGTATTAAATAACTCACCAGTTTATCACAAACGACGACCATATGCAGTATCATGTTTCCAAACGAGTCCTGTTTGTCAGGATCTGCCCCGGAGTCACAAAGTAGATTGTATACTCCCTCGTTGGCACAGCATGCTGCCCAGGCTAGGGGGTACTCCCCTAAGTATGCTAGACCTTCGTAGTTCGTCTGTCTCGCTGGAGGTACCCGTTGTTGATCACGGGGGAGGAAAAAGCTACCTGTGCCGAATCGAAAAGAATACTAGATATGTGCTAGAAACACCACAAGAGAGTCTATTTGCGTAGAAATACTGAAGATTTTAAAGGTAGGTAAGTATTGGTTTAGGGAGCACTCTGAACTCTCTCTCTATTCTTAAAGAAATAGATATTGATCTTACCAATAGCTCTCTGGTTAACATCTGCTCCCGCTTCCACTAGATCCTGAACCAACTCGTTATTACTGTATGCTATTGCCAAGTGAAGAGAACTTGCACCTACAAAGAACGAACAAGATATTCAGGAAATAAATATGGTAGAAGACCCGAAGCATTTATCTCAATTATCTCAAACAATAGTGATCTTACCCAAATATTCCTCGCCTTCCACAACATCTAGTGATAGTTTCGGAAAGCATTTTACTAGAGTTCTTGCTAATCTTGTGTGGATCTGAAATAACTTTTGACTTGTTAGAGTACTTTTTGGAACACACCAAATCTTTGAGAAGCAAAAGAGAGGAATAGAAATAATAAAAAAGGGGAAAAATTAAAACTATGTATCAAAAAATTCGTCATCATTGCTGTCAGAGGGGATGCCCAAAAAGCTGGCTGCATTGCCACGCTGAATGGCAATGCATATTCTTTGGCCGAAGTATACCTAGGCCAGCATTTTGGTCACGAGTGGACTCCACTAATCGCTCGCTAAGGTCTATCTATGTTAGCTAAGACCTTTGTCGTTACCTATTTGCATTTTTAATCAATACCTTGTCTTCCTCTCATCATGATGTCAAAATAGCTTGAAATAATGCTAGGGCCTTCTTACCTTGGTATCGCAAATGATAAGTACGTGAAGCAGAGACTCTCCGAGAGCGCCTCTGTAGCACATCTGCCAACACGCGGTATGGTCTTCCCATTTAGCGAGGGGGTCATGAGGGGACAGAGATGCTTCTATTGGTAACACCACCTGATGAAGAAAATATTCCTGAAGCCTACCTACTGTTTAAATCTTTAGTTACACTTCTCCAAATTCTCAGTTCATCATTGTAACTTTTCACCTTTCTATTCATCTACATAAAAAGGTACCTAGGTGTTGTTCCGTTATTAAAATCGAAACGTCGGAAATTGTTAGCGATAAGGTACCGATAAGTACTATTGCACTGCCATCGCACCGTGCACATATTAATCGCATTCATCATAGTTATCTCTGTCATTTAGTACCTATTCAGGACATTATACATCAAAACTGAATAGGAAAATCGCGACATCGTATTGATCACACACCCTCATCAAACTTTGAATATTATAATCCATGGTACCTCGGAGACCGACTCTTCGGCTCTCCGGGTCTAATCCAGCCCGATGCTTTACAATATTTCATCGTTGTCATCACAGCCTAAAAACGTACCTATATTGTGTACAAAAGCCCGAAAAATGGGGATTTCCTCATACCTACACACCGCAGGTGGAATGATATATCTATTTTTGCGGAGACTACCTGTAGTGTTCGCCCTATCTGTAACTCTGTAATTACCATCCGATAATTAGGATTTCGGCTCGCTTGCCCATATAACGTCTTACTCCCGGTGCCACACACTCTCACGGTTTCCCGCCAACTGCCCATAGAGTATATAGTGTGCACTCTCCGCGTCTATGCGGCATCGAGACGACAGATATCGGTGATAATACAGTACACTCTAAATACCATGTAATAAATAAGTTCCTACCTGTTCCTGATCTCTGAACTTCCACCTCAAGTATTCCGCTCGATTTATGACCCTGCCTCTCCCGCCGGCATACATATACGCTGCGAACTCATCTCTGATTAATTTCTCTGCTGCCAGCATTCCTTGTTTGTTGTATGTCTCCAGAAGAAGCCCACCTAGAGAAGATATTTCTAGATAAGTAACTGAAGGGATAGGAGGAAAGGCTTAAAGATTAGAGATCGAGAACCTGGCAGTTCTAGGTTAAGTTAAAGGAAAGAAAAGGTAAGGATTATTGGGAAAGATGGCTGTGACTCTGGTAGGTACGCCAAGGCAATTGATGATATAGATGGGGTTTGGTTAGCATCAGACAGTACGCCCCGCTTATGTAGAGCGGGTAATTTTCAGACCAGACGGTGCTATGGTTTGAAAGCCGGAAAATATTGGAGATGTAGGTACGTATGGAAGGAAATACATAGAGAGAGACATAGTGCTATCAATGTACGGTAACAGTTAGGTAGGTACACGAATCACTCACCCTTTTTATAATCTGCCAGTTTATACAGCACTGTATGGTCTTCGCTGCTAGGTTGGGAAATGACCCTGTCTAGCACTGAACCCCCAGCTTGCACTCCTCCAGCCGATATAATCTTACTAAGTTTCTCACCCATTTTGAACACGTTGGGGTTCTTCTTCTTGTCTTAGAGTTAAATCTTCTGCTATAAATAATAAAATATTACTAAAAACTTAGCAGTCTTTAGGTCTGTGAAGCTACCTCAATCAGTTCAGTAGCCACAAATAGTGCCGGATTGGAAAACGCGGGGCCTGTAGTAAAATTAAATTGTATTATTAAACAATAGATAGTGTACCTACTTAAGGTTATTAGTAGGTTGTAGAGACTCCGAAAAGACTGTCAGATTACTTGGGTACCTACACCCCGACCACTGGGTGGCTCGGCTACTGGGACGTATGCGTAATACGCGGATCCCGAAACAATTAACTGAGCAAAAGACTAGTAGGGAGTAACTCTAATTAAAGAAAGGTAGGAACTTACCTTCTTGAAAAATACGGCTATTTATTATATTCTGCTCAATTTCTTAACAACCTTGCCACGTGTTTTAAAAAAATAAGTCATGATTTAAACAAGGTATTTAACCTCACAAATAGCTAGGCGCTTATTTTCCATCTATTCTCTCTATTACTCTAACATCTTTACCATATTTTTATAAGAATAATTAGGCTGAAAATGCAATAGAATAACCTTTGTTATTAGATTGAAAACTATTCAATATTGACCTCTTTCTTGTGGGTCACACGCATCATGAAATCAGGTCAAACAAATCAATGCACTTTAGAACTTTCATTATTAAAGGCCGTGAGGTAGATACGTCATCCCGTAAACAAATATTAGAATTTATAAAACAATTAATTTTATATGGGTCTCGGTTTCAAGTTACGGTTTAGTTACAAAAAAATCTTTTGTTTTTGTTTATTGCGTTTTTTTTTTCGAAAATGAAAACAAAAGCACGCTAACACAATGATTTGGTAAGTAGAATATTTCTTCCGACTTTTGCAATTTTAATTCTTATTTTATAGTTAGACACTTGATACAAAATATTGTAACGCAAAAAACATTTATTTTAAACACTCTAAAATAATATTATAGGTATTAGCAAAATTAAACCCGATACTAGCAAAACTAAACGTTTCCGAGGTAATAAACAATCTTTGTTGCCATGGAAACACCACAATGGCTGCTACGATGAACATTATGATACCGACTGCAAAAACGGAGTAACAAAATGGAACTAAATTATTAACACGCTTTTTTTGGGTCGACGCGGCGACGTGTAGGTATACTTAACTACGTAATGGAATCTAAAGCTAATTAATTTAACTATCTTTCGTGGATTGGGTCGTACCTTCATACAATTGGCAGCTGTAAGTATGTTCTGAGGACTGAGGACAATAAAATAATATGGTAAGTATATACTAAGGACTGATTTCATGACGGTGCCAGAAGATAGGAACTGGAACTTCAAAGGAACATAAAATTATCAAAGCAGTTAGGTTAGGCATGATGACAATATTTTAAATTCCTTTGTATGATGTAGGTATACATCTATTTTATATGAAAAATTATTAATTTTAAGAAAATGCGAAGTTTTTTTATCAAATAATTGCATTTTTCTCTGTCCACTTTGAATCCGGCGCGAAAACGCTTGTCAGTGTCATGTCGTCACTTGTGACGTCACGACTGAAATTACAAGACGCAAGTAAACAACGCTCGTGCAATAATATGAATTCGAAAGTGCATAGGTGTTGTGGGGTCCCCCAGTGTAAGAACACATCCAAAACAACTCCTGATAAGTTATTTGTGTACGTTCCTCACAATAAAAAAATACGAAACAAGTGGCTTAAACTTGCAATGCGAGATTCAAAAGCAATATTGCCCAGGGTACATAGTTCTCTAGATTCTAGCATAGAAGTTTTTTTAATTAAACTACCTAATACACTTACATGAAAGTTTTTTTAATTAAACTAGTATACCTACTTACATGGAAGTTTTAACATTTCTAAATTCAGCTGAACAAAAATCTTTATTTGATGCCAAAAACTCTCCCAGCATTATGATATCAATTCTAGGCAAATTAGCGCTGTTTGCCTTGATAAATCCGGGCTCCATAACTCGTGTTATAAACAATTAATTAATTAAAAAACAAAGATCGCAGTGGAAGTTCACAATAACGAAATGTGACGTTCGCGCGCTTTCGCGCGAGTTGTTTTGAGAGATGACGTCACGAGCTCTGATTGGTGTTCAAGATATCATGGCGGATTACCTTATATCGTAATTTTATTTTATAAAAATACATATTAATCACATTATTAATAAAGAAAACAATGCGCGTTTTATATTCCAAGCTTCAAGTTTAATTTAATGAATATAATATATTAATGATTTTTAATTACTGTCATCATGCCTATTATGTAGGTTTCAAGGTCTGATGATAAAGCCGGTTTTTTTTGTTTTTTTTTTTTTTACCTGCATTTATAATTATAAAATCGGGTTTTTCTGTTTTTTTTTTTAAATTGAAAAACATTTTTTTTATAAATGCAAGTTAAAAAAACAAAAAAAACGGCTTTATCATTGTATCTGTAATTAACCTACCTACTTACTTTGTAATTGTATTTACATTGATTTTTACCTTAGGTAGTCGCATTTTATTGTTAATCTGATTTTTTTTTGCTTTGGTACATAAATCTCATATGCGTCATATTATTTATTTATTATCTTTAGTAAAGTGCCCGTCTACTCAAGCGGATAAGGTATAGGTAAGTACCTAGGCCTACTTATGGCAAAATGCATACCTACTTACTTTTACCATATATTATCTGTATAAATAATATAATACATGGATAGGTACCTTCTACTATGTGTTTAAGATTATAATCATCACACTAATATTTTAGATAATTTTGGATGTGTCTGTCTATGTTTGTTACTTCGTCGTGCACAAACGAACAGATTTTGATGAAATTCCCGAGTGCGCCTTTAGAAAAAATGAAAATATGTAGGTATCAGTCCGCGCTACTTAAGGTAACTTATTTTTGTTCGATCGTATTCGTACCTAAGTACCTAGGTATATTGGCATTGCTGTCTCAACTCAATTTTTTTATTTCCTCGTTAAGATATTTACAGGTGCAAGTAATAATGTTATGGTACACCTTGACCTTAACTACAGATAATAGTTACTGTGTCCTTAACGGTTTATGTGAGCGGTCATTGCCCGCTAGCGCGCGGCGCTGGGCGCGGACGGCGATAGCACAGTTGAAATGTTGATTGTAGTATCAGTGAGCGTTGCTCCATGACAGGCCCCTCCCCGTCAGATCAGCACGTGAAACAACTGCCAAAGTGCCAACGACCGCGAGGCGCGGCGCGAAATGCGCTGGCCGCCATTTCAAGCGCGAAAGGTGAGGAGGGAGCCCCCGCCCCCCGCACCTCACCCCGCTCATGCTGCCCGCCCGCCCGGCCACACACACGACAGAAGCGCGCCGTAATTCGTGTTCTGTGAGTCAATGACGTCATCATTTGATATTATTCTCCGAGTTACCAATTTCTCTACTCACATTCCTAAAGTAATTATTACTTTTATTAGAAATGTGTGAAAATAAGCAAGAAACAATGGATACTTTGAATACGGTGAGTGAAAACATAACCTTCATTTGCTTGTTGTGGTGTTGTGAAATTCTGAGCTAACTCACGCACACAGCTGCGTTCGAAATTCCAACGTGCTGTGGATCCGGGGGGGCGGGGTCTATAATATGAAAGCGATCGTAGTAATGTGTAACACTTTTGTAGTACCTAATTCTGATATCATTACTTTACCATTGATATTTGAAAGCTTCGTAAGTAGGTCCGTATATGTTGGTCTCCTGACCGTTGATAAAGTTCGCTGTCGATGCGTAGAAACCAATTCTAGGTGTCAGCGGGGGTGAAGGAGGGGTATGGACAACTGACTTGTGCTCGGAAGTTAGTTACAAAGCGACATCAACATTTCCGACCAAAGTAGTACTATTAACTATTCAGTCACGGAACGACATTACGTTTTTTGTGAACGATTTTAACCTACCGGGGCTATTTTACCGCCCGCTCGTTTTGCAAAGGATTACAGCTGGAAAACTATACGGTTACCAGTTTTTTTATAATTAATTTTATATACACATAATATTATAATTTTACAAAAGTACTTGTTTTTTGCTTGATTTCATCGACTGGAAAATGTAAAATAAAATATTCATGTTTTACCTAGGTTGATTTATTGTTATATTTTTGCATTAAACATTTTTTTTTCACTACCTACCAGAATGTTTGAGGTGAATTAATAGGTACCTATGTAAGTTCTTTCAATGTTTTTCCGTGCTTTCTGTCTCAATAAATTATCTGAATTTGAGAGAGCCATTTTATCAAGCAATATTACGAGTTGCACTATTTAGTTAATCGTCTAGGGAGCACCTTAGATTACCAAACCAGTGTTGCCAGCTTGAATTCGTGTTAGTCCTGAACTTTGCGGTCGCTGAACTCCAGCTTTAATGTTGAAAGTTTTGAAGGTATTCATTACACAATTATAAACTAGACGTATGATTAAATTACGTTGTTATTTGAAAGGCTGGCTGTTTTTTAACGTGTATTGCAACCGGTAAGCTGATTGGCTACGGCATATAGGTACGCCGCGTCGAGATAAACGAAAAAGTTATGTTCAATATACATATATTGTGTATGAAACCATTTAAATCCTTCCGATCATGTAGGAGCTTATAATTTTTTATTTATTGATGCGACAATAACGTTTTTTATTCTTATAGGACTCGATGGACGATATCAACGATGGACCAAGCACAAGCTTCGTTACGATGGAACCAGAATTCAACATAGCTGAAAGTAAGCGTTTTCTAATAGTTTATACAACGAAACTAGACGACATGCTGATATTCAGAACAGAATTACCTGAAATGCATATATCCGACATCGTAGACTGTATAATCACAGAAAGTCATCCTAAACATCACGGCCAACTGAAAAGAAAATATTCAGAAACCCAAAAAATGTCGTTCGAAGATTTATCGCATAAAATAGATAAAATGAATAGTAAAGTGGCCCGAACAGCTAATCGTAATAAAACGCTACTCTCTATGTGCAAACCATTTAACATTGTCCTGGCAGATTTTTCCTATGCGCTACGTACGGACGAACTGACACGTGATCGAAGGAAAAATATTATAATTCCTAAAAGAAAATCAGTTCCTAAATGCGTGGATAAATTGTTGCCAATGTATAGCAAATCACAGACGTTTAAATGTGGGTTATTATATGATCAACAACGACAAGTAGCTGACATATATTCTCTAGACAAAAAGTTTTCCACGAAGGAATATATAAGAATTCATAATATCGAACAAAATGATGAGGATTATCATAGGTTGAAAACGTGTAAAAACATAAATGAAGTGACATGTTGCTGTTGGTATAACAGAGAAGCATTTATAAAAAAGTTATCTCTCCATCCCCTTGAAACATTAAGGTTCATGAGGAAACCACATGAGTGTCTAATTAATGATTGCAGTTGTTGCTGCAAAAACAATAACTACCCACCGAAAAGGTCATCATACAAAGGAACTAGTTCACAGAAAACAGAAATAACTGCTAGCGTTTGGTTTACACATACTAGATTAAATACTGTAAAAATGATTGATTCTGATGCACGAGGACCGAAACTTATTGCAAAATCTTTGAATTTCGATCCAAAACAATCAATGAAATACCCCAGATCGAATCATTACGAATACAAAACCAACAATATAAAAATGGCGCATTCAATAAACATATATATAGGAGAAGAATATTATGAAATTGGAAAAGATGGCCAATTAAGAACACATTTAAAACATTTTGGTAAAGAAGCATCTAAATTAAAACAGATTACTGGTAATGACCTAACATATACCTCGAGTAACGTTTGTTGTTGGTACAAACGCGAAGAGTTTGCAGCTCAATTATTAAAGATCGGAGTAAAACGCACCTCTGTTAATTTTATAAGATGTGTCCACTCATGTCCTGTAAGAAAATGTAACTGCTGCTGTAAACCTTTGATTCAACGGAAACTCGATCTTAACTCTTGGCGGATTACAACCAGACATACGAATGATTTGGCAAGTAAAGAAGTCGGCATCCAAATACAATTTCCAATAGCAAGGAGGCGTAATCAAGTTAGCAAGACGACTATTTCCGATAGAAATCTCGTTGCACCTATGTTACGTTGTGTTGTACCTGTGCGTGTAGATTCACAAAGTTTGAAAGTTCCCAAGCTTGACTCGTCTTTTTTCGTTTCCTTATCAGCGTTAGATACTGTAGAGAAAACTAGAATGGCGGCCGAATATAGCTCGCTACTTCCAGCTACTAAAACAATTGACTCGGAAAATGAATTATTTCCAACTGTACAGGTTACGATAACCAAAATAGGAACTCAACAAAACAGGTATAAAACAATAATCAAAGGAGTCGATTTGAATAGTGCATCCACAAGGGAATTGCAAATGTTGGATTTGATTTTTCGAGCTGTAGACAGCAGCCTAATCACGGTTAACAGTTTTAGAAAGGAGCAAGCACGAAAACAAAATCAAAAAGTAACACAAACCATAAAAGAACCACGAATCAAACAAAAACCATCAATCCAACAACAACCACCAATACAAGAAATACCACCAATCCAAGAAAAACCACCAATCCGACAAAAACCACGAATCCTACGAAAACCACCAAACCGACATAAACCTCCAATACAACAATCACAGCCAATCCAACAAATTCCACCAATCCTAGAAACACCACCAATCCGACAAAAACCACGAATTCTACAAAAACCACGAATCCAACAAAAACCATCAACCCAACAAAAACCACCAATACAACTAATTTCACCGATCCAAAAAATTCCACCAAACCGACAAATACCACCAATCCTAGAAACACCAACAATACAACAAAAACCACCAATACAAGAAATACCACCAATCCAACAAAAACTACCAATCCAACAACAACCACCAATACAAGAAATACCATTAAACCGAAAAACACCACGAATGCTACAAAACCCATCAATCCAAGAAAAATCACGAATCCAACAAATTCCACCAATACAACAAGAACCACCAATAAAAAAAGTACCACCACCAATCCAAGAAATACCACCAATACAACAAAAACCACGAATCCAACAAAAACGATCAAACCGACAGAAACCATCAAACCGACAAAAACGACCAATACAACAAAAACGACCAAAACAACAAATTCCACCAATACAACAAATCCCATCAATCCAACAAATTCCACCAATCCTACAAACACTACCAACCCAAAAATTTACACCAATCCAACAAATACCACCAAACCGAACACCACTAATGCTACAAATATCACCAATGCTACAAATATCACCAAATCTACAAATATCACCAAATCTACAAATATCACCAATCCCACAAATATCACCAATCCCACAAATACCACTAATACAACAAACACAAACAATCCCTGCTGGGTTTGTACAAGCACCACGAGATACTCAGGTATTTCCAACCACTGTATACCCACAACTATTAAATGAGCAATTGAAAATTGTCGCTGATCTAAAGAGCAAACGTTTCGTAGAATCGTTAGAAGCATTGGTGGGTTCGTTCAGTTTTCCTGACGCGAATCTTATTAATATAGACCACTGGATAAGGGACGATATGTGACCGACGAAAAGTGTGTGTGTGTTGGAAATTTTAATTTCCAAATACAAAAAGTCATTACTTTCATTTTTCGGGTCTTTAAAGTGTTTCAATAAATTAAAATTGTTTCTAAGTTTATAATATGGCTGTGTTTCTTTACGGGTAGTCAGAAGCCAGTAAGTCTGACACCAGTCTAACCAAGGGGAACACCTCGGGTTGCCCGGGTAACTGGGTTGAGGAGGTCATATAGGCAGTCGCTCCTTGTAAAGGACTGGTACGTCTGGTACTCAGCTGAATCCGGTTAGACTGGAAGCCCACCCCAACATAGTTGGGAAAAAGGGTCGGAGGATGATGAATAAATTAAAATTGTTATCAGTGGTATAACCCATTTTATTTTAATTTTAAACTTGCTGTTTAAAAGCAATGAACCTATCGTTTTTTGGCCTTTCCCAATGTACTATCTAACTGATGATTTTCTTACGAGAGAGTAAAAGAAGTACTTTTTTTTAAGTCCGTGACAAAAATTTTGACATTAGCCCCAACACAAGCAATGTCAAAAGTTTCTGGTAAGCAAAACAACGGATAGGTACATACATATTGGGAGTACTGTTAATAATTATGTTGGAACCGATAGGTTTTTGAAAATTTTAATGTTTATTCGTTGATTTTGTCGTACCTGAATACTGTTATATTAAATACGAAATAATTATTTTCTAATGTGTTTTATTAAACCTCTGATCAATATCTATGAAAGTGTAAATATGCGGATTTCCTAGTTTCCTACCATTATACGTTGTATTATAAATGATTATTCTGATTTGCAGTACTTTCGACTTTACAGGTAATTTTTTAACACCCTGTATACAAGGTGTTGATTTGCATTGCATCTGTGCAATATTTCAGGAGGTTGACATAAATAAATAATATAATACGTAATAGAAATACGTAAATAAATAATCGATTGGAATTACAGTAACAGTTAAAAAAAAAACATACCAATTTATTTTTGTTGAATTGGGTTGAGTGAGAATCCTTTGTATAATTACGTCCTTGAATATTGCACGGATGCAAATCAGCAGCTTGTATAATATACAACATATTATTATATATATGTATATGCTAAGTTTACTCGTATCTCGAGAGGACTACTTGGTACTAAACAGAATAATATTGAAGATGACAATGATTTTTAGGGACAAAAATTGCTCAATATTTTTCGTATAACCTTGACCTTACATCTGGGTGGTGCCTTAGTTAGCTACCGTAAAATTCGGCTAAATTCACACGCTGGTATCATTACAATAACATTCCTTCAGATATACCAAGAATTTTGGAGTGGGGTGGTTCGTCAAAATAAAAAGGTTCTTACACCCATTCCTACAGTCCTACATAAATATGTATCTGAATTTGGTGGCTTATAAAGCGTTCCCTAGACGATCAATTAAATTGCACATTGATAATATTCGTATTATGAATTTACTGTTTAAAATATTGAAAATTGCGCAATGTAATTGTAAATCTAGGGGCCTCCTCCAAGTGATCAATTCCTCAATTTCATATAGGTTACAGAAAAATTAAAAAATAGAGCTGGCAACATTCAACGCAGTTCAGTCAAACAGACTTTTTGGCGGGAAGTCAAACAAGGCGGCAAATTTGTTTTATAAGTTTTTGAATTAATAAAAAACTATTGATAAAATACCTTAAAAGTTAGCATAGTAAGTACTTAAAACAACCAAGAATGAGTGTGCATAGTGGCGGTGAAGAACCGCCGCCGGAACCCGGAGAAAAGCGAAGAAGAATACACACTTCAGGCGGGAATGCCGATTCGCATAAGTATAAAATGTTTACGAAGCCTAACTATAAGCGTTTATTCATAGAAAACAATAACACCGAGTTCACAGTCTACGTACAATCCACAGAAGATGAAAAGTTAGGGAACAAGAACCCCATAACACTCACCAACCTGATCACAGATCAGGTGAAAGATGTTATAGGGGTTCATAGAATTAATGCGCATAAAATAGGGATTACATTTCGAAAAGCTGCAGCAGCAAATAATTTCCTGAAAATGGAGGACTTTTTATGGATACATAAGATGAAAGCATTTATCCCATCAAACCTCACTGAAAGAGTTGGTGTGTTGAGGTATGTACCGAAGGACTTATCCAACGAAGAGATTTACAAAAGTATGGTGTGCGACGCCGAAGTCGTATCTATCAAAAGATTTATGAGGAAAGTAGAAGGTAAACTCGTGCCTCTAAACACTATTTCAGTAACTTTCGCCTCTACAACTCTACCACAGTATGCCTATATTAAACTGTTCAGATATGAGGTTAAAACTTATATACCACCATTACTACAATGTTACAAATGCCTAAAATTTAACCACTCAGCAAAAGTCTGCAGAGGTGAACAGCACTGCTCTTCGTGTGCTGGTCGCCACTCCTACCGAGATTGTGATGTCGAAGAAGTTGTATGCATAAACTGTTCAGGTAATCACCTTGCCATTTCTCGAGAATGTCCCATTAAAAAACAAAAAATAGAAGAAAGAAAAGCCAAATACCTTAGACAGCAAATGCAGCAATCATATGCCACTGTTGTGAACACACCCCCTACCTTTACTAATAAGTCATTCCCTTCTTTACCTAAAGTCGCAGATAAACCGAAAGTAAATGACGCCCTGGATATGAACAAAATAGCAAATAATGATATAATTATAAATGCAATTGTAAAATCGTTGGTAGCCTTAGGAAATAAGAGTGACTCTGATGGGCCTCTCACACATAAGAGAATAAAAGAAATATTTTTATCTAATTTAATTTAATTTATGGATAATTACATACATATTTTACAGTACAATATACAAAGTTTGCAGAGTAAAAAGAGCCTTTTACAAAATTTACTTATTGAAAAAAATATAGATGTCTGTCTACTTAACGAAACGTGGTTCAAATCTACTTCCATAATTCCCCACTTTCCCTCATATAATTTAATTCACAAAAATTCACAGAATTCCCATAATGGAGTAGCTATTTTGGTTAGTCATCGTTTAAAGTACCAAGTCATTCACACACACTTCTCAGAATCTATACAAAATGTATGTATTACTATTGAAACACAATATGGGTCTATGGCAATACTTTGTGTATATAGTCCACCAAGTATCAGATTCGATTTAGTAAAGTTAAGGGAACTAATCAATAATATACCCAAACCTTGTATTATCATGGGTGATTTTAATGCTCATATCATAGCTTTTGGATGCCAAAGTGATAACAATAGAGGTAGATGTTTGCTTAATATTATTGATGAATTTGACTTATGTATTTTGAATGATGGATCACCGACAACTGTTCCTTATCCCAATAGACAAGCCTCAGCTATAGATCGCTCATTTATGTAACTGGTATGTTCATGATGACCCTATGGGTAGCTATCATCTTCCAACATTGCTTGACGTTAACATCAAACCATCAGCATATGACGTGTCTCCTCCTGTGGACCAAGAAAAATATATTTACAGTAAAGCAGATTGGTCCAAATATAACAGTTTATCAGAAACTTGTTTCTCTCATATTGATTTAATTAAAGATTCCCCTATCAACTCATATAATAAGTTTGTAGAAACTTTACATGATTTAAAGGATAAAACTATTCCGAAACGAAAATTAGCTTCAAATACAGTTATACGAAAGCCAGTACCATGGTGGAATAAAAAATGTAGTGAAGCTGTAGAAAAATCAAAAGATGCACTAAAATATTATTTTTCTAACCCAAATATAGAAAATTGGATTATGTACAAGAAGTTAGATGCAAATAAAAAGAGAATTTTGCAGGAGGAAAGAAATTCTTCTTGGCACAATTTATGCAGGTAGCTTTAATAGGTTAACACCAGTGTCTAGAATATGGGGATACATCAAAAGATTTAAAAAAATAGGTACTGATCGAAATCGAAACTTTAATGATGAGTGGGTTCCCAGTTTTTTAAATAACTTAGCAGATTCTACTGAAACAGATGAGAGTAGGCTTGAATATTTGTTTAAAAATGCTACAGATAACAGTTTAAATATTTTTCTCAAGAACAATTTTACTATGGAGGAATTACAAACATCTTTAAAGTCTAGGAGAGATACTACACCCGGATTGGATGATATACCTTACATTTTAATCAAACAGTTACATTTAAATGCACAGACTACGTTACTTAATATTTATAATAAATTATGGCTTGAATTAACTATACCAGAGCCTTGGAAGACACAATGTGTCATTCCAATTTTAAAACCGAATAAACCTTTAAACGATGCATCTTCTTATAGACCTATTTCTTTATCATCTTGTTTAGGTAAGCTTTTTGAAAATATGTTAAAGACAAGACTAGATTATTTTGTTGAATCACAAAATTTAATCCCTTCTATTCAGTTTGGCTTCAGAAAAGGTAAAAGTTGCTCTGAAAGCTTTGTTTCTTTATTATCAGATATAGGTCAGGTTAAATTAAGTCACTCCAATGCAATTTGTGTATTTTTAGACATAAAAGGGGCTTTTGACAATGTAAATATAGAGGAACTTATTCAAATATCCCATGATATTGGTATTCCAGGTCATATACTCAAATGGCTTTACAACTTTTTGAACAATAGAACTGTGTTTGTAAAATACAACAATAAATTACATGGCCCTAAGACTGTTAATAAGGGCACAATGCAAGGAGCCACTCTGTCTCCTTTACTTTATAATTTATACACCTCTGAAATATTAAAATTTGTAAATGTACCAGATGTTAAAATATTACAATTTGCAGATGACTTACTCTTGTATAGCATACATCAAAATATAGAAATAGCTAAGGTCAAAATAAATACTGCTTTGAATCAATTGTATTACTATTACCACAATAAACTTAAGTTAGAAATAAGTCCTGGAAAAAGTTCAGTTCTAATTGTTAGTAAAAATCGAAACGCTAATTTTAATGTGAAAATTTTGTACAACAATGTAGAAATTCCTATTGTTAAACAACATAAATTCCTAGGGATTATTATTGATGATCAATTAAAGTTTGATGATCATATCAAACATATATGCAGCAAAGCACTGAATGGCATAAACATATTGCGCTATTTAGCAGGTAGTTTTTGGGGATCTGACCCCAAAGTTATGAGTATGTTATACAAAAGTATAGTAAGAAGTCATTTTGATTACAGCAGTTTAGCTTATATGAATGCCAGTACCACCTTACTAAGAAAATTGGATGTAATCCAAAATATGGGACTGAGACTTATTTGTGGAGCCATGCGTTCCACACCAATTAACTCATTGGAAGTTGAGACATGTATACCACCCTTGATGTTACGTAGGTTGATGTTGGCTGAGAGATTTTTCTTGAAGATCATTTCATCAAATAGTCATTTACATAAGAAACTGGTAGTAGATCACAGGGTCTCTCAGTCAATTTCATGCAATATTTCTGCTTCTTCCTTGATAGGTGGAAGTCTACCTGGAATTACAACAATATTTTACTATGTAAATAAGAATTCAAAAGATATTGCTGTTCATGATATTTGGCCTATGTATAAAATTCCTTTTCCTAGTTTAATTAACAATTTTACAGTTCATTTAGATGTAGTGCACAATAAATTTGATTTCTCAATGTTTATTGATAATAAACCAGATAATTATATTATATACACAGATGGCTCTAAAACAGATCATAATGTAAGAGCAGCATTTTATGATCCACAACTGGACTTTACTAAATGTATAAAATTAAATGCAGCATGTAGCGTTTTCACTGCAGAAAGCTATGCTATTTATTGTGCATTACAACATGCAATTTCTGTAAATAATGTACATACAATTCTCATAGTTTCGGATTCTAAGAGTGTACTATCTGCTTTAAACAATGTAAATATGTCTTTTAAGCTTAATTATATATTATATGAAATTAGAGTTAAGACCAAACAGTTACTGGATAAGTTTATTAATGTAGAGTTCGTATGGGTGCCTTCGCACAGTGGCATAACCGGAAATGAAATTGCTGACGCTGCAACACATTGGGAACATTATGATGACCAGACAGAGCTTGTGAAGGTTCCATTTTCAGATTACCACAGCCACATCAAAGAGATCAACCGTAAATTGTGGAATGACTACTGGACACTAACCCTAGAAAATAAAGGCAAGTGGTATGCAGATATCCAAAAAGAATTACGAAGAAAACCATGGTTTAATAATTGTGAATATATTAATAGAAGATTTATAACAACTATAACTCGCATGCGATTAGGACACTGCTTAACGCCAGCTCACTTGAACAGAATAAATGTATATAACGATAGCCGATGTAAATACTGTGATGCTGAAGTTGCTGATCTGGATCATATTGTTCTGAAATGTGCAAATTTTAATATCCAACGTTTAATTTTAGTAAGCGAATTAAGTGAATGTGAAGAAATTCAACAAAGTGTTCCCCGCCAAGTTCAGGAACTACTTGCCAACAAGAAGTTTTATAAGACATTGTATAAATATATATGTAACACGGTAGAAAAAATATAAAAAGGTGTTAAGTTAAGAGTATTGTATTGCAAATAAGTAGATTATTATTTTTAATTTAATTTAAGAAGATTATTTTTTCTTTGTAATTTAGAAATATTTTAAAAATTATCCATGTTTTCGGCTGAAAGACTTGTATCTATGGCCAAGAATAAATTAAAAAAAAAAAAAAAAAAAATTCAGTCAAACATGAACTTGGTTCATAACAAAAAATCAATCAATGTTTGCTTGCATTGCATTGGTAGTTTGATATACCTATACAGACATAGTAATCTGTGCATTCAATCGCGATTCTTGCTAGCTGTCTGTAGTGCCGTGGTTATTGCAGATTAGTTGGACTGCGATTGATTTAAGTACGAATCAATATGACGGTGAAAGAGGGAACTCCCGTATACGGAAACAAATTTCAAATGGCCAAGCTCTGCCCCCTTTTAGCACCCAAATATTATGAGCATCTCATGAATGATAGTAAGTGTTCACTTTGTATCATATCATATCATTTATTGCATTCCATAATGTACATTTCGTGAAAAATATAGAATAATAGAGGTAGTCACAATTATGGACCCTGATGGGCACAGCCAAATAGTTAGAAGAGAGGAAGGCGTTTAGTGTTTTGATATGTGAAACAATAAGGTCCTTTCATTTAAATAAGTGTAAAAGAGTAGTAAATAAAGCGTAATGAATAGCATCCGCCCTTAAGACGAGCCACTGACCTAATCTAGACTTACTTTCTTTGTTATTAATAAATAAAATAAATAAATGTAAATGAAAAACTGGATGGATCGCCTTCATAATCAAAAGTTGAAGTATATCAAGCACTATAAATAGGTTCAAGTCATAGTTAATGTAACACATAGCTACTTAAGGAGTTGTTATTTATTTTTCTGATTCAGTGATTTTGTTTTGTAGAGGGTAACTACAGTCCGGTACGGAATTGGGATCTGATGATGGGTTCGAACAGCTTGGTTACTTTCTTCGCAAATCTACAAAAGGAGATAGACAGGAAGAACGGTATTCCTGAGCCAGGTAATTTTTTTTTGTACCATTTATTTAATACAAGCATCATTTTGAAGCTGTTTATTATTGCATTAAACATTCTTAACTTAGGGACTACAAAGAGAGATAAATTACCTTTTTCATTTAAAAACTTATCAAACCAAACATTTGTAGTTTATAACATTTAAAAAAAACATGCACTCAACTGTATCCGGTTAGACTGGAAGCTGAACCTTATGTAGTTGGGAAAAAGCTGAGAATAAATGATGATGGTGAATCGTGATCAAAAAAATATATATGTAAAAAAAACTATGCTGTTAATGGTTCAGTAAATTTACATATAAATATTATTTTTGTTGCAGAAAAAGTGGATCCCAACGAGCTATTCCACATGCAGATTGACTTGTAAACCGTTTACATCAAGCCAGTTTGCCTACCGTTGCCAGTATTATTTTGCCACAAAGATTTTATGTTGATATTCAACCTTTTTATTTATTGGTCATAACTATTTAAGTTAATAATGTAATCCTAAAGAGCTATTTCTGTACATTGTTTGTAATCTTATTTTTTTAATATTAAG
The DNA here is from genome assembly GCA_033682625.1 of Helicoverpa zea x Helicoverpa armigera. Classification (NCBI taxonomy): domain Eukaryota; kingdom Metazoa; phylum Arthropoda; class Insecta; order Lepidoptera; family Noctuidae; genus Helicoverpa; species Helicoverpa zea x Helicoverpa armigera. The sequence goes on along the minus strand of JAWIIS010000053.1, from coordinate 5,065,883 downwards.
TTTATTTTTAAATGATATATAAGTTAAATTATCTTGGGTTGGATTGGCGGAAAGTGTTGAAAGGACAACAACTAGAATACAGGGACTAATATAACTAGAAGAAGACTGAAGGCTTGGAAACTGAATAGTATTTACTTTGTTTATATTCATTTAGAAATATGAATTGTAGACAAGTATTATAGTTTATGATATTTCTTTATAATGCCTAAGTTAATAGTTAACAATTTGTTTTTAATTATCATTTCTAGTCATGATCAGTGAATATGTTTCATTTGCTGCAGTAGATCACTATGTATGTTTTGCCATGTATTAATTATAATTTAACCCTAAAATGTTTTTTCAATCTAAAAAAAACCACTTTCATGCAGAAACTACTTGATAGATTTTGATGAAACTTAACAATAATATAGGTTACCAACACAGGTGTTACATCAGATTAACATTGAATATCGGCTAAAAATCATTGCTGTTGTAAAAAAAACTTATCATCCTTGATCAAATGGGTCTTAATTTAACATTTCGCAACTCGTTCTTCCACAACCTACATCAGTAATTAAATAGAGTAATTTGGCTTTTTGAGTAGGTATGTACATACTTATAGTTAAATAAGTAGGTATCTACATGTCATTGAACATCTTTGGCAGTTGTTATGAGTAGAAGCCAGTAACTCTGACGACTAGCCTTACGCAGGGGTACTGGGTTGCCCGGGTAACTGGGTTGAGGAGGTCAGATAGGCAGTTGCTCCTTGTAAAACACTGGTACTCAACTGCAGCCGGTTAGACTGGGAGCTGACCCTAACATGGTTGGGAAAAGGCTAGGCAGATGATGAAAAAGACTTGAACCATGGGTAAATTTACTTCTCCGTTGTACAACCAGTTGGACATCGCAGTACCACGGGTCGGGAGTGGATCTACCAACCTACTTACTACTACTACTATGCTTGTTGACGCGTTTGTTTTCATTGTCCTATGATAGACGATACGTTATCAAATCATTATTTATTTATTACAAAGTACCTAACCCACATTAATTTCGTTTTTCGAGTGTTTTATCATCACCATTCTGATAAAGGTCACCTTTTCCTGTATAATAGGCACCTAAACTATTTAGGACTTTTTTACCTTGCCGACCTAGCGTCGATGATACCGAGACGACGTGACAACCTCAACAAAAGTGAACGTATAAAAATCGGTAAAAAAACTTTTAAGTTAAACGGTTTTATCTTATGTGTACTGAAAACTAGAAAATAAAAAAATAGTTACTTACCTGTCAACCTACGTAGGTGGTCCCGGTCATATTAGACTAAAATAAAAACGTGGGGCCCATTAACTATTGCTGTAGTACTTTCTTCTAGAGGTATAATAGGTGTGGATTGCATGGAGTTACTACAATCGTAACTGGAGATTTTGATAATCAATAATCAGCCGTAGCGGCTTCACCAACGAACGCCGAGCTCACGATCTACCAAAGTATAAAGATATGCTTTGCCATAGGTAGGATTTCACAGGGGCCCCACGTTTTTATTTTAGTTTAATATGACCGGGACCACCTACGTAGGTTGACCTGTAAGTAACTATTTTTTTATTTTCTAGTTTTCAGTACACATAAGATAAAACCGTTTAACTTAAAAGTTTTTTTACCGATTTTTTATTTTCTAGTTTTTAGTATTTAATGAAAATGCCTACCGAATATTCCTCATTCTATCTAATTCATTTAGTGCATCATTATTACACGGTCTCTTACCTGACAATTTATTACAATCTAATTCCTCAATACATAGCCCTTCCAGAAACTTTTTTTTGTAACAACCCCAAAAATCATCACATGACCTCTCCTGCTGTGGGTCAGCAGCGGTGAGGGAGTGCCAGACTCTTGACTAGAAACCGTTTTGTTCCGTCGTAGGCCTTTTATGTACCAGGGCCGCGGTAACTCTTCCGAAGGCCTTGGCCCTGTTGGGCCCCGCTGGAGTTACTGACAGTATATACACTGACAGATACCTACGTTATCCGCCATTTTGTAGCGGCCGCCATCTTGGATTTCATTTTTTATAGTATATTGTATTCTGCTTGTTGAGCCCTCTCATTTGATACCCATATTGATGGGATTGATAAAATCTTAGTTATCCGCCATTTTGTAGAGGCCGCCATCTTGGATTTTAATTGTATATAGTACATTGTATTCTACTGGTTGAGAACTTTCATTTGATACCCATATTGATGGGATTGATAAAACCTAAGTTATCCGCCATTTTGTAGCGGCCGCCATCTTGGATTTAAATTTTTTATAGTATATTGTATTCTGCTTGTTGAGCCCTTTCATTTGATACCCATATTGATGGGATTGATAAAATCTACGTTATCCGCCATTTTGTGCCGGCGGCCATATTGGATTTACAATGTTATTGATATTACTATATTGTATTGTCATCGGAATTAAAGGTGTATACAAAATTTCAGATTAATCGGATGACAGGAAGAGGGTGAAATTTGAATTACTAAATTTGACCCAAGAATGAATAAAACAAACGGGGTGAGCTAAATAAAACCGTTTAAAAAAAAAACATTATTTAACCGTTTATTTGTACCTAAAACTACTTATGTAACTACCCAAACATTATTTCTGAACTCTGACCCAAAACAAAACCCAAGTAGTTAATCATTCAATCTTCCTGCAATAAAAATAAAACAAACAGACAGCTGTGTCAAATTGTATAAAGAGATCTTTATATTGTAGCTGTGTATAGACAATGGGAACAAGTCGCGCCTGCCTGTCGCGTCGCGTCGCTCACCGGCTCACGATCGATGACGTCACAAATCCCCTACCATTTGATCGAATCGCGATAATATTAAGTAGAATCGAGTTTATGCTGAATAACGCTCGAAAAGGTAGATAAAAGTTACTATGTCCCTAACTTATAATGTATGATGTTGATGCATTCAATTACAAACTGCATCGTTAGTCCTTCCTTCCCGTATTTGATATTTCCAGCCTTTTGATTATCTAAGGAATTAATTAGGCTGTTTCAATATTCACTACTATTTATGTATACCTATCTAATGCTTCGCCGTAATAATTTTAATAGACCAAATAGGTATATTACGAACAAGAATTGTTATCGCTCAAGAAAAAAACATGGTAGGGGAAAATCTTATATGATAAAAAAAACATACGAATTGGGTAAGTTTTTAATTCTAATCTAAGAGTAGAGAACACGAAAATTAAATGCCGAAAATACGTAATAATAGGTACCTACAGTCAGTTAAATAAAAAACATTATTCGAAACTACCATAGTGCGTAGGTACAACGCCTATATTTTACCTACATACATACCTATTTATACAAGAAACAAGTTTCTATAACTACGCACTGCAACTGCAATTGATTAGACTCAATCTAAGTCGATCGATAACTGATATATACCTACTCTTCAAATAAAGTTTCACGCTTAAATTCATTGTCAATAAAAATTGAAATACTAATATTATCATTGATACAGTCAATTTTGTACATTGTTTTCATGTTTGAAGCGCAATTCACGTCCGTTTTACTCGAAGCTCGTGTAGAAAATGCATAGAGTATAGTAAATAGATTGGGAATAGAGAACCCACTTCGATTTTTTTCTGCAACCTTCAAACGATTTTTGAAGCGCCATCTGGTATCGTCTGCCGAAACAAATTGTTTATGTGTGCGTACATCCCATTTCACACACATGTATACATCAGTATTGTCTACAGGTTATTCGTCATCTCGACAGACTAAACTCACCATTAAAGTGTCGAGTTGGTGAAACTCGAAATTTGTACATTTATCATGTCGTCAACTCGCCACTCAAGATTTTCATTCGTGTCCAGTTAGTGAAACTTAGATTTTATCACTTTTATGTTTTCGCCAACTGGATACATTGTGTCACAAACATCATCGGCCACTGAACGTCCATTTTGCAAACGTTTGAAACGCGAAAAGTTGATTCCCAAACTTGGCGAAAACATAAAAGTGATAAAATCTAAGTTTCACTAACTGGACACGAATTAAAATCTTGACGTGGCGAGTTGACGACATGATAAATGTACAAATTTTGAGTTTCACCAACTCGACACATTCGTGGTGAGTTTAGTGTGTCGAGATGACGAATAACCGTCTATAGATATTCTAGGGGAATTTGTTCATACGTACGTACTTACAAAATATAGCCACAGAATGTAGAAAATAGTTATTTATTGAAATATGGAAATACAACACAGATTACTACAACTCAACAGAACAACGTTATGTAGGAACATTTAGAAAGTACTTAGTAGGCGACCTGGAATTAAATAAAAATCATATTTACTTATGTTTATGTTTATTGTAATAAATTTGTGCTGAAAGTTTAGTTTCATCATCCTCATCACGATATTGGATTTTACCTGATAAAATTCGATTAATTGAGCGGCACCAACTATATACCAAAATATTTATTGTAATGTTTTCAAAAACATTTCTTAATTCTATCTTGTGGATATCGCAGGTGAAAGGATAATCCACAAATATGTCTAAAAACATTTTTATCTTTTCTTTTAATTTAGTTTTTGGCACATTCTTTTTCAAAATTTCTACTACAATATTTTGTATGTCTTTAAAAACTTTTTCCGCCACTATATTGGGATACAACAGACAATGTTTTCCTTTTGTATATTCTTTTGCCCTTATATAACTATTTGATTTTAATTGACTGTCGCCAGTTAGTTCAGTTTTGCAGTGCCTGCATGATTTAGCAACTTTTTTAAAACATTTAGCCAGCACCCACCCACATACATAATTGGCCTGACCAGCATCAGCAGGCTCAGAATTTAAATTTATAAAAGGCACCTCAATTTCGTCATTTTCTTCTTGCTGAAATGGTAGAACCTCATTACTGGGAACATTAGAAGTGTTTTCTAAAAGTTTGTCTTCCAAAAAGAAACTCAATGTCTGAAGACAATCATTGTCATCATTTTCACAGTTAGCGTTAAGTGAATGGGGTGAGTTATAATTATTTAAAAGAAGTGATTTATAGGCACCTTCAAAGCTAATTGTGTTGGGTGCCGTATTCCTCACCCCAAAACTTCTAATGTTCCCAAAAAAATTTTCCAGTGGGTCCTGGTTAAAGTTTCTGGTCATCATTGTATCAAATAAATATTTTTGGGATAATATTTTCCACAACTGTTGCATGCCCTCAATAGTACGTATAAAATTTTTTATTGAAGGTACCGAACTCGTTTCAATTAATCTTATTTTATTTTCCTTTTCTTTTTTAACTTTAATAAATTTTATTGATTTTAATACCTTTTTGGCATTTTCCCATAATTCATGATGAGGAGAATTGTTTCTAACACCACATTTATACATTTTTCCATGTATCATATTAAATGAGCTTGAATTTAAGGAATCAAATAAATTGTCCATCATTTTGGTAAATGTAATTACTTGGCGGCACTCATTAGATAAATCGCCCCTAGCAGATAAATGTTCTGCAGCTGTAGCAACACTGCGGCTAAAAATTTGGGTTGCGTGTTTGACCTTCATTTTTTTTATTTTCTCCACATAAATATGTTCATCAGTTAGTTTCTGACATATTTTTAATTCACCATGTAATTTGTCCGCTTCATAAATTTTCTGGTAATATTCCCATTTTATCGTCTTTTCAACCTTTTCTTCGAAGTCGAAATATTTTAAGTCCTTCGTAAGTAAATTGTTTCTTACCCCTTTCAATAAATGAGGGACATCAAATAATGGGATAATTTTAGATTTCCCTACTTCCATTACATCATGTCTCCATTCCTTATTTTCTTTTATGAATTTTATTCTACTATCTTCAATAATTTCATTCACTACACTGACATTTACTGTGCTTTGGTCGCACACTGTGCACAAAATATTAAGCCCTGTACCCTGAACATATTTAATGACTTTTATAGTCAAGGCTTTTAATTCTGCTTTGTTAACAGAATTTGTAAAAAAGTATGCAACAGGCTGTTTAAATTTTTTCTTTAATCCTTTGACCATGTAAACTAAAACATGGTCAGCAATTTTTTTACTACGCCAAGCGAATCCCTTTAATTTATCCTTAGATCCGTCGTAATGGATCTGCGGCGATATTGACATCTCGTCAAAAATAAGACAGCAGAGGCGATCTTCTGGACTTAATTCCTTCACAGTCTTTCTCATTTTTATGAATAAAAACTTATTTAGCCCCGACTCTATTTCAATTTTCGCAAGAAGCCTTTTTAATGATTTTATAGAGGGCAATGTAAAGTATTTATATAAAAGAGTATAACTCTTGGGACTCTTTTTGTACATGGAGAGAGACAAAACTTTTTCCTTTAAAGTAAACCTCCGCCCACGAGCTCTCTTGTGAGTTTGGGTGTACTGCATGTTTGTGAATATTTTTGCTGCAGTTGTCATATTTCTCGTTATTTTTTTTAAACAATTTGTATTGCTAATTTTATCAACGCTGGCTAATCTTTCTTTCAAACTACTACTCCGTTTACGTAACCGAATAATTTCGGTTTTTAAATTCTTCATTTGGAATCTTGAAATCTTTAATTCATTCTCCAGCGATGAAGTTGATTTCAGTTTTTCTGCAAAAAAAAAAAAACTTTTACTTTACTACTTTCCACACCCAGATAAAAAGTAGCCTATGTATAAACATTTTTTTTGGATATCTTATGGTATAAACTACATTGGCACTTACTTTTGTCTCCTTTAAGTTTCCGTCTTTGTTGTATACCATGTTTACTGCAATAATTATGTTCTGCTGCTATAACACACGCATTGGGAGGTGCAGCTGAAAATAAAATAATAATAATTCACCATTGTCATTGTAAACATCAAAATTACTAGTGTGAGTTACATGAGGATTATTAACCTAAATTGTCATTACAATAAATCAAGTTGAAGTGTGTTTGTAATGACTACACAACAGTTACATATTACTTAATGCAGTAATTAATTATGGTAGCTAGTTAAACATAATTTGAGAATGTAGGTAGCCAAGCGTTTACATACCAGTGATTATTTGCTTTGATGTAGAAGGCAGATCCCATATATTATGTTCAGGCATAGGAAGTTCAGTTGGTATATGTGGAGTTGCAGGAGGCATATGAGCATCTTGTGATGGAGCACCTGGAAATAGTAAAAACAAGTCTAAGATCCCACTAAACAACAACCTTCACCGAGTTGGTTAAGGGGTGAATGAACAGTATTTTATATCCAATTAAATATTACTATACTGCAAACAGGTGGCCTTAAAGGTATCTATGAAAAAAATGAAATTTAAAAAGCGTCGCCCCCACCCAGAATACAAAGGGGGCGGGATTCTCCATCGCGATTAGCTCCGGTACCCGCCTGGGGTATTATTACTCTATTTCGTAGTCGCATTAAATTATATTAGGAGCAATGTTTTAAAACTTAAGAAAAAGAAAAGTTAAGAGGTGAAAGAGAGAAGGTGACTGCAGAGTACATATTTTAAAGTAATAAGATATATATTTTATCAGACACTGAAGAGAAGGTAAAGGGAAAGGGAAGGTTAGTTGGGAAGTTGGGACCGTTAGTTGGAAAGGGTTAGCCGAGGTGTTATGACTATATTTTCTGATGGTACCTCATGTTTACCAATTGGCACAGGGTCGTCTAGTTCTTACTGACTTCTTTAAGCGTTCATGCCTTCCCCCATCACGTCAAGGTGGCCCCATGGGGGGGGGGATTATTATTATAAAAAAAATGCAGTATTTAATTATGGCAGCTAGTTAAACATAATTTGAGAATGTAGGTAGCCAAGCATTTACGTACCAGTGACTATTTGCTTTGATGTAGAAGGCAGATTCCATATATTATGTTCAGGCATAGGAAGTTCAGTTGGTATATGTGGAGTTGCAGGAGGCATATGAGCATCTTGTGATGGAGCACCTGGAAATAGTAAAAACAAGTCTAAGATCCCACTAAACAACAACCTTCACCGAGTTGGTTAAGGGGTGAATGAACTGCATTTTATATCCAATTAAATATTAATATACTGCAAACAGGTGGCCTAAAAGATTTCAGTTCAGTTTAATTGTGAATAATTAAGAATTTTGTTTTCTTAATGGCAATTTTAACTCAGTAGGTGGCATTGCGATCTAGTTCAAGAATAAAGATCTAAATCTTACCCTGAAGATGGAGAGTAGGAACAGCTATGTTATTTAAACGGTTGTTGCGATTCTTAAACTTGTCTGCAAAATGTATGTCACAGATGACTCGCTTTCTGTAAAATTTGATATCATCTGCAGTCTCCAGTTTTCCACCAACTATATTAACCCAGGCTTTGAATAACTCAGGATTCTTTTCTGGGTGTGGAAATTGATGTTGTGTCACACCTGAAAAATAAATTACAAAAATATGAAGTTTGTATGCTGATATTGTATAGTGTATGTATGAATGAATACCTATTACCTATGTATGTGTGCGCGTGTCTATCTATGTATGTCTATCTTATTAAATCATGTATCATTTCATATGGGATTCAGTAATAAATGGTTACTCGTAAGGAACTGTGTTTCTCTAAACGCCCAACCTTATAATTGACTGAGTTGGTATCTCCCGTGATGACAAGTTTATCCGGATGACTAGGAGCTTTCAGGAGCACGATTCTGGGGCCCGATTCTGTTAAGTTAATAATGTCAAAATTGAATAGAAATTGCATCGCAACAGCTTTTTTAACCATATCGGGCATTCTGTTACTAATATAAGACCAATCGTATTCCAACGACATTCGATTGGTTTGCGATTGGTCTGCCATTTTGGTCTATATTACCATAATATTCTTAGTCTATATTGCCATATTGCAATCGTAAATCATTTGCAGACAAAATGATTCATTATTGAATGACAGAAAAGGATAAAAACGTTTATTTCAAAGAAAAAATTGCGCAGAATCCTGCCCCTGCTAATTTTACTTTAGCGACATGCGATTCACATCCGACTGAGATCCAATCACGACTCAATTACGATTGAAGCGTATGTGGCATTCCACTATTTTTTCTTTTAAATAAACGTGTTTATCCTTTTCTGTGATTCAATAATGAATCATATTGTCTGCAAACGATTTACGATTGCAATATGGCAATATCATCATCCTCCGAGCCTTTTCCCAACTATGTTGGGGTCGGCTTCCAGTCTAACCGGATTCGAATTATTCCCAACTAGCGACCCGCCCCGGCTTCGCACGGGTAACAGTATTTCTCCATTATTTAATAGATGTTATTATACATAAAAACCTTCTCATGAGTTACTCTATCTATTAAAAAAAACCGCATCAAAATCCGTTGCGTAGTTTTAAAGATTTGAGCGTTCATAGGGACATACAACATGACACATGACAGAAAAAGCGACTTTGTTTTATACTATGTAGTAATAGTCCCCTCTAGCGCTGTCCTCCGGGGTGATAGCCGGGAATTGTCTTCCCAGTTATCACCGGGGTGACAATTTGTGCCGACTGTTCCCTTTGAAAACTGACTAGAGGGGACAAATGGGAAGTCTATTTCTCAGTTGTCACCGGGGGGGTGACATTTGCTACGGTTCCTTCTTCCTTCCAAAGAAAAAAAAATGTAATTACCATAGATTTCAGGTTTTTTATTTATTATGCTACATAGAATCTTCCAAAGAAAAAAAAATGTAATTATCATAGATTTCAGGTTTTTATTTCTTATAACAAACAACATTGTGTTTCCTTTAATAGGTACATCACATATTATTAATTTCTATTAACACCAATCGTTTTCTTAATTTTATTTAATTTAACAAGATTACAAACTGTGTTACAAATAAGCATGCGACTAATAAGCACTTTTAACTTAACCATTAGTGATTATCTGTGATTAGTATTAATTAAAGTTATCTGTGATTGTGCCTATTATAGGAAACATAATGTTGTTTTTGTTTTTTATAGTAGTATTAACTACTATAAAAAAATCGATTTTTGTAAGCCTGTTGACATTGTGTTAGTTAAAATAATAATATATATATTTTTTTATGTGATTCTATGTAACATAATAAATAAAAAACCTGAAATCTATGGTAATTACATTTTTTTTTCTTAGGAAGGAAGAAGGAACCGTAGCAAATGTCACCCCCCCGGTGACAACTGAGAAATAGACTTCCCATTTGTCCCCTCTAGTCAGTTTTCAAAGGGAACAGTCGGCACAAATTGTCACCCCGGTGATAACTGGGAAGACAATTCCCGGCTGTCACCCCGGAGGACAGCGCTAGAGGGGACTATTGGGAATAATTCCCGGATTCAGCTGAGTACCAGTGCTGTACAAGGAGCGACTGCCTATCTGACCTCCTCAACCCAGCTACCCGGGCAACCCGATACCCCTTGGTTAGACTGGTGTCAGACTTACTGGCTTCTGACTACCCGTAACGACTGCCAAGGATGTTAAATGATAGCCGGGACCTACAGTTTAACGTGCCATCCGAAACACAGTCATTGGTTTCTAAGATATACTTAGAAAGTACATACAAACTTAGAAAAGTTGCATGGGTACTTGCCTGACCTGGAATCGAACCCACGCCCTCATACTTGTGAGGTTGGCTCTTTACCCACTAGGCCACCACGACTTTGAGGCAATATGGCAATATAGACTAAGAATAATATGGTAATATGTACCTATAAACCAAAACGGCAGACCAATAGCAACCAATCGAATGTCGTTGGAATACGATTGGTCTTATAAATATTAGTAGCAGAATGCCCGAAATGGTTAAAACTGATATTGCGATTTAATTTCTATTCAATTTTGATATTAATAACTTAATGATACTATTAACAGAATCGGGCCCTAGGTACTATGAACTTGATAAAGAAAGCACTTACCCGGGTTGTGTGAACATCCCAATTCGCACCGCCTCGGCATGATTATATGCACTCAAACAAGCGTCTCTAATCGCTAATAACACAATAACAGTGTCTATTTCACAAATATCACAAAAAAGGCGTCTTTATCGCAAATAATACTAAACACTAATGGCGTCTTTTCGCAAGTTATGTGAAACAATGAAACAGAGGAGCACAGCTCAACTCACTCACTAATTCACCGAAAACACAGCGGATGAGTAAAACTCAAATCAACGCAAGTCAACAGCAGAAAACACTTAAATGGACGAAAACTTAACACACAAATTGTATGTACTGTACTCGCCATTAAAATTCAAATTCTAACTTCAGCATTGGCAGTTGGCACGGTTTATTGCCAACCAAAAAAATAATTATAGAAAAATAATTTATGTATATAAAATAGTGTACAGATTTAATAAAAATAATTGATAGATTTCCTACGTAATACTAATATATAAAATAATTTTTAGATTTCAATAATTTTAGTGATATTTTATGGAAGTTAATTTTTGATTAAAGAGCCATCTATTATCACTTGAAGATATTAAATACTTTAGGAAGAGGATTGCAGATGGCGCTTTTCTAAATTTTTTACCGAAATCTAGTCAAGTACGGCAGTGACCAGCCCCTGAGAAAATGGCTCGCTGCGTCGAAATGTCGTCATCTCGCCTTCGTCACAAAACTAGGGTAGCATGTGGGAAAAGGATAGAGTGTCATTCTGTTTCAGCCGCACTCGTGGAGCATGCTCAATGTGGATTGTGCGCAGTCGGCCGGCATTGAACGATGCGCGTTTTCGCCATTTTGTTTTAAAACGTTGACGTGTACACAAGTGCGATGATAAATATAAAATGTGAAAAGGTACTTTAGTTATTTAGTGAAAGTGTTTTTAGATATTAAATGTGTGTCTAGTTTCGTCTGGATTTCGTGTAAACCATGGGTAAATTATTTTTGAGTTGTTTTCAGTGACACGGCCGCCATGACTCATGCGCTGTGCACGCGTTCTTCATTTGCGCGATTGCATTAGCTGTGTGCAGACGTGTCGGCTGGTCATTTTTTTACTTATTTTCTCGGATTTTTACTTTTTTATGTGGAAGTGTGACAAAAACATGTTTTGAGTACCTATAATACCAATTTTTTTAAACCGTCAAAATATTTACTTGCCTTTTTTGTTTGTTTTTTTTTTATTGAAATGCAACAGTGAATGGGTGAACGCGAAAAATTTGTGTTTTAAATATGGATGAACAAAGTGCATTTATTAACGAAGAAATTGATGCAAAAAAAATGAATGACGATGAGTGAGTATTCTCTATGTATACACATACGTTTTATAATAATCACAAACAAAACAGTATTTTTTACTTACAATTTATTTATTTTAAAATCAAAATGTGCGATCTTAATAGTTTTAATATCGCACGTTTTGATTTTAAATATTTTAGTATTTTTCGTACCATAGTTTTTAGGGTTCCGTAGTAAACTAGGAACCCTTATAGTATCGCTGTCTGTCAGTCATAAAAAGTGGGGTAAAGGTAAAGTGGGGAGCAATTTATTTTCATTCCAACCCATACGTATGATATATCGTTGGATAGGTAGGTATATGGGTAAAAATGAACAGGGGTTTTCTGCCAAAATTTTTGATAATATTAATATTTTCGAAAATAATCGCTCCAAAAAATATGAAAAAATTCTTAAATGTACCTACAATTTCGATTTAATAATAAAAATATTTTGAACTCGATTTTTTGAACTTTTTTAATTTTAATTATTTAAATCGGTCAAGCCAAAATTATCACCAAAAACCTAAGATACATAACCCATCTAGATTTTACAAATTAGTTACCTAATTTGCCGAGAGATGGCGCTGTACTTTGTGTCACTTCGAGCTGCTAAGATTTTTTCGGAGTTGATGAGGCCGCGATAGGTATGGGCTATACTCGGGAAACTACGGAACCCTACAATTAGCGTGGCCTGACACACTCTGGTCGGTTTTTTTTATATTAAAACTAGCTTCGTTAAACTCAGCCCGTGGCTTCGCCCGCGTAGAGTTCTGCTATATCGCGTTTCCAAGAGAATTCTTCAATAGTCCGGGATAAAAACTGTCCTATGTTCTTTCTCAAGGTCAACTCTGTCTCTGTACCAAATTTTATTAAAATCAGTTCAGTGGTTTAGACGTGAAAGCGTAACAGAAAGACAGACAGACAGAGTTTTTTTCGCATTTATAATATTAGTAGGGATGAGCGAAAACTTAAAAGCCCTCTTTTATACACACAAACACACATATAATGTTTATGTACATAGTTTAAATTCTCAATATGTATGTATATTTATATTCATTCTTTATCTATATATATAAAAGAGAGTCGTGTTATATAGTTACACATTTTTTAACTAAAGATAAGCTGAAAATTAGAGGGGATAATATAGCTTAACCCGGGAAAGACATAGGATAGTTTTTGTCACCATCCGGAACGCGGGTGAAACCGCGGGTGTAAGCTAGTTATGTAGTTACTTAATACCGTTGTTTTTTTTGTTAACACACAGAGAAAGTATGTAAAATATTATATCTATATAAATGTAAATCGCGCGAAATTCGTAGCTCAAACTCTTATATTTTTTTACGTTTTTTTGTTAATTTTTTTTAATGACAAATTGTTTTTATGTATAATTACACCATTTATACCTAGCTATTTTCGTTTTATAGAGAAGCAAAATGGAAAGAGCTAAGAAAAATAAGAAATGAACGTCGAAGAAAATATTATCACCGTAAGAAATTATTGGAGGAAAATGGAATAAGAAAAAATAAAGAAAAAGTACAAAAATCAAATGCTGAACGTCAAAGGAAATGTCGTCGACGTAAAACAGGAGTACCTGACGCGGATATGTAATTTGATTTTATAATATTTATAAACAAATATATCGGGTGTGTCGTTCACAATCACATTAAATGAAATGCGTTAATAAATGTCGATTACCACGAAGAAAAAAATACGTAATAAAAAAAAAACAAACAAAGTAAATAGAATAAAAATATTGCGAAAATTAGAACACCATATAAAAGTCAGTCATTACAAACAACTGAAATTCTCCCTTGAAAATTGACAGCTGTTAACTGATCAAAACATTCGATACTCCTAACTTTATCTCTGCATTACACATGATTTTGTAAATTATAAAAACTAAAAATGACTCCTGTGGTTAAACCACTGAATGGATTAGGTTATTTTTTTACAATTCGAAATAGAATATCATAAAGTATAGGTATGTGATAGGATTTAATGTGATTGTGATGTGAACGACACCCTGTATTTGCTTCAATGTTACTTAACTGTACGATGTCGTAATTTTGTCCACAGGGAAAAAGAAAAATTGGACAGTGATGCAAATGTATCTGATGACAATAATATAGAAGAATTACCGCTACAAGAAAATCAATTTGACAGCCACCAAGTTCCAATTCGTGAACAACGTACTGAAAGCTTTACTCCTGAAGTCATTATACGCATTAATACAGGAATTCTGAGCGATGGTAATTGTCTATTCCACTCGCTCTTAAGTGTTTTGCAACTTCAAATAAATATCAATTTTTTTTAGTTTTCTTTATTTTTATGTATTCTAATTCAAATATACAAAACATTAACGTATGTATTTAGTATTCCTTAACTACTTATGCATGAAAAAAAAAGTAAGATTTATGCGCAATTCACATTGAAACAATTCTCGTTCCAAATCAATTTCAACTCTTGTTACTTTGAGATACAACTCGAAGTTGTATGTACAATTTTGCACCGAAAATGTTCTGCCGAGATCTGCATGCCGGTGCTCTTTCAATGTGAATTGAGCCTTAGGGCTATTACGCACTGTCGACTAGTCAGCGGCGACTCAGTCCCTCGGCGCTGCGACCGAAACATAGGCAACTAGGCCGGAAACAAGTGCATCCCATTTTATTTAAACTAATGAAAGTCAGACTTACGACAGTGCGTACATGCCCTTAGGTATTTCTTTTTGTCGGTTTGCTGTAGCGTTTTTTATTAGAACTACATCTACATCTGGTATAATCCTACTAATAACATTATAAAAAGGCGACAATTTGTAAGGATGTATAGGTATGTTTGTTATTCTTTCACGCAAAAACTACTGACCGGATTTTAATGGGTATAAGCATTATTAGCCACGGTGGAAAATATTTCCAGGTGAAACCGCGGGCAGAAGATTGTATAATATTAGAAAAAATATAAACTAATTTTTTTTTTATGTTTTTTTCATTTATAATATTTGAGTGGTATGTTTAAAATATAAAAATATATTTTAAATTATCTAATATTTAGAAACACGGAACATAACGGAACCCTAAAAATACTTGACCGTTCATATTCAACCGATGACAGTTTCGTGCGTTGATTGTACATTTACGATACGTTAAAATAACGAGGCGTTCGAGTACTTTAAGACTAGTACATATATATCGATGTTTGAGACCAACTGTCAAAAATTTTTGGTAATACAAAAAACGCGCATAAGGACAAAGCCAGAAATGTTCCTCGTCTCCCGCATTTTGGCGCTCTACTTTTTTATGAGACTCCTGCTTGGCACCTCCGCTTGTCGTTTTGTTCTTCTTGGTACCTACCATATAATTTATTCAGAAATATTTTTTAACCACTGCGCAAACTTTGACATCCTATAAACAAGTTTTATAGATCACTGTCAAAGTGAAAAAAATTAAGTAAAAAAAATATCGATAACGATAAATTGATGTTTATTTTAAAATCGATTTTGTGGTCATACGTGGGCCGACCTGTCACCGCGATTACGTCATAAGTACTACGTAATTCTTTAAGGTACGGCTCTACCAACTGCCGACCGCGCGTGCAGTGCAATTAATAAACTTCTTGGGTTTCGCTCGAATGGTAGATAGATAAGATAAATGTTTTCTTATTGAATTCGAACCACTCATTTTTTGCGCACTGTAATGGGTGAATCGCGGCACAGTGGAACCGCAACCTAAGCAGTAATATAGACCGAGCGCAATGATTCAATTATGAAACTAAACTGATGATTGAATGGCTAAGTTCTGTCAAAGTAAAGTGCTAGCTGTTTGGTTGAATAGCTATTTTAAGAGCTCGGAACTTTAGGTCGGAGACTGTTGGTTTAGGTTTATAGGTTAGAACTTTAGGGCACCCGGAGATAGCCGGTTTGGGTTTTTAAACAACCCGAGAGTGGACTTCGTTAACTCCGGCGGAAAAAAAACCTAGAGGAATAAGTAAATTTAATTAATCAACAATGCCAGTTAGTTGACACCATACTGAAAACAAAAGGAAGACAATAGAATATACAAATATGTATGTATGTACCTACACGGCCGGCGGCTTTTCAAATTTCAATAAGCTGTAGGTAGGTACGGTAATATTGAACGTTTCGAACAGCCCAATGATTTAATTTTAAACTAGACGAGTGATTTAATAACGGTGTTCAGTCAACGGGCTAGCTGTATGATTGAATGGCTATTTTAACCAGTTGCCTGCGACATCTTCGCTCAAGAACAATCTATTCGCCTGCTCGCGGTTACTCGATATCAAGCGAGGTGATTTACAACCGAGATAAATCATGTATCGCTAGATTTTATACAAGCTATATACCCACCCGCGGTTTCACCCGCTTTCTGAGAAAACTTCTCGCACTCGGATAAAAAGTAGTGTCCTATTTCAGGCTCTAGGTAGACTACTAAGAGATTTCTCAATTTTTTACGGTTTTTTTTCAGAAGCATCCCAAAAAAAGAGGTCATTGGATGAGTTGGATAGATTCAAGAGGCGTCTTATACGAGCCGTGGCTCGGCTTATGATTGACGAGAAGAAACCTGAGGAAGAAATATGGTCGCAACTGAAAATAGAAACTGGCTCCAACTGCAAATTACTATGGTATAATATATGTCAAAATATTTTTATACCTTCTATTTATACATAAAAATGTAATTATTTTTAGGGTTCTGTAACCAAAGGGTAAAACGGGACCTTGTTGTTTTCGCTCATCTGTCCTTCCGTCTGTCACCAGGCTGTATCTCATGAACCGTGATAGCTAGAGAGTTGCAGTTTTCACAAATGGTGTATTTCTGTTGCCGCTATAACAACAAATATCGATTGAAAACTAGAATACAACAAATATTTTGGGAGGCTCCCATACAACAAACGTGATTTTTTTAATTTTCAAAAAAATGGTACGGAACCCTTCGGGTGTGATTCCGACTTGCACTTACACAGATAACTGGCATTTTATCAGTAACCTTTAACCTTCCTTTTACTTATTCTAATATTCTTTGTTCAGGACACGGATGAAAGCTCTTACAGAGAAGAAAGTGGGTCACCTGCTAGATGTGAACGATCACACGGTGGCCATACCCAAGCCGGCCAGGATGTCTCTCACGGACTGGCTGCTCTTCGACCTCGTGCTCGTCCACCAGAAAATAGACCTTATTGGACAGGTGATTGGGTTCAAAATTCTATGGAAATTTATACATGAATGAATTTTAAGCAGAGCACAAAAAAAAAACTGGTGGTCCAGAATAATTAACACAACATATCTGCATCATCAGTAAAAATGTTTTTCCATTCTTTTGTCCGCCCTAAAATCAGCAAAATATGGATTATGGATACCAACTATTCTTACGCGTTTTTGGAGCAGCGCTCGCGTCCGTAAAGCAGTTTCGCGTTGCCGCTGTGCCTACCTACTATGACGACTGTGACCGTTACGGTCGTTTACAAAATAAACATCTTTCGATATCAATAACTTTTCTTTTTTGTACTAAAACACAAGACAAAATAAAAATATACGTATGTATAAAACTTATTTAACTATAAGTTGACAAAGTTTGCGCACTGGATAAAATTCATTCCTGTATTAACCTCTTGTATAAGCGACTTTAAAAAACAATAGATAATCAATTGTGTGTGTATCAGTTGTCTGCGCTTCGAAATACAACATTAACATGTTGATAGAGGTGCATACTAGAAAAACAAAAGAAGAGTTTGATATAAAGTTTTTTTTATGTATTTATTAGACTTACACGGCTTTAAAAGCTAATTACATAAATCGGAGAACTTAAATTTCAAATGAATACAAATATAATCTTAAAATACCTACAGTTAACTTAAATAAAAAATGATAATAAACAGTAAAAACATGTAAATAGGTATTTAACAAAAATACAATGTAAGTATATGATGTCCTCCTAGCTGATTATCGGCTACGGCTACGGCTATTCTCATGTAAGGAGATTAGCCAACAGCCGCACAAGCTAGACCAACGAGGCAGTTTATATACGGGTATAATTTAGGTGGTCACCAAAAATATTTTTAAGAATCTAAGCTGAGGCACCAAATAAAATAAACAACTCCAAAAAAAATAAATTGACTTTATTAAAAGGGCACTAAAGTATATAAAATTATGATCCAAAAAAAATAAAATAACATCAGAAAAATCGCAAATCTCGCACAAATATTATTTTTGGTTCCCAAAATGGATTAATGGTCACCAAATTCTATCCAACTAAAAGATTAATATTACTACCAAAAATCAAAGTTAGTGACGAAAACGAATCGCGGCAAAACCGACTCCACGTAGTCTTGTCTGCCCTACCCCTAGAGTGCAATTCAAAATCGCGTAGGCGCGGAGGGGCGAGGCGGCCTGCGAGCTGAGGCGCAGGTAGTTTTAAGGCTCGCCGACGCGGCTGAGGCTGGCCGGCGGAGCCGGCCAGCAAGCCGAAGCTGCGGTGGTGAGCGTGAAAACCATCTGCGACGATAAGCTCGCATGGGACCGCCGGAGCCCTGCAGCGCCGGAGCCGTGACAGAAGCCATGCTTGCTGCATGTTGCGTGCTTACATTTTAAACGTACTGAGTTACACACAAATTCATATAACAATAAATAAGCAACGTACGTTTGGGAACCCCAGTATTTTAATTGGTATTTGGGAAATATTCTAGCGATCGTTAGCTTTTTTAGTCTAACAAAAATTACCAAATTAGGAGTCATGGTATTACATAATTGGTAACATCTAAGTAGTGACAATATATAATATTTGGTCTAAAGTGTATTTTATAGGCGTCCATATATTTTTTTAGTAGTCAATAATACGAAAAAATGGTTTTATCTAATAATATTTTTGGAAACGTTATTTGGTGACCATTTATCCGTTTTGGTAACCGTTTAGAATTTTTTTGGTAGTAAAATAGGTACTTTTTTGGGTGTTGTTTAAACATAAGCCTTTATATATGTCACCGTAAGATTACAAACATCGTTAGATTACAATCTATCTCGAGAGATTGTAAACTGTCGCATTATTGTGAACCGTAACATCTGATTGCAATTTAACGCATTATTTTTCGCTATATTATAATCTATCGATGAGAAATTGTCAAATTGTCAACTGTCCGAAAGCTCTCCCTGATTGGTCAGTCTTTTTGTAAGATCGACCAATCACGACCAGCCGTTCTGTTGCCATGGAGTTCCCGTAGAGTTAGGAATGAATTTGTGTTTGAAGACAAACTACCTAATTGTTTTGTTTTTTTTTTTTATAAAAGTTTCTTATAATTTTCCAATTTCATTTAAATAAAACTACTTTTACGGATGTTATCGCGGTCGGTTTTAAACGTCGGGATTAAATAATATAATATAACCGCGTTAAATCCGTAAAAGTAGTTTTATTTCAATGTCTAATATTCGCGTAAGTGTCAGAAATCAATATGTTTCCAATTTCAATTTGTGTCTGAAGAATAAATATTTCGTTACAATTTGTTCTCTCCATATGTCAGGAATATTAAGTACATACTCGTACTAAATAATAAATACTTGAAGAATTTTTGAAGAGCATTTATTTTATTTAACTGACACCTCTATTTCATTCCTAACTCTACGGGAACTCCATGGGAACAGAACGGATTATTGGTCGATCTTACAAAAAGACTGACCAATCAGGGAGAGCTTTCGGACAGTTGACAATTTGACAATTTCTCATCGATAGATTATAATATAGCGAAAAATAATACGTTAAATTGCAATCAGATGTTACGGTTCACAATAATGCGACAGTTTACAATCTCTCGAGATAGATTGTAATCTAACGATGTTTGTAATCTTACGGTGACATATACATACATAATAATGGGTATAATTTAGGCCAGCTGTTCCCAAATGGGGTTCCGCGGAACCCTGAGGTTCCGTGACAGGCCCTCAGGGGTTCCGTGGAAAATTCAAGATTTCCATATGGTAAATCGTTTCACTTTTGACAATATTAAATTATTATTAATTTTCAATTAAATTGTTTTAAATATTGCATTCCAAAATTAAAAAATTAAATTTCATTTAGGCACCATGTAGGTGGGTACCACTCGGGAGTGTAAGTCGAGTTCGCGACAAGTGGCGGGGGAAGGCCACGGCAGCAGATCATTTAATTCCGTTTTTTACAAATTGTAGATTAACTTAATACCTCCAGGTCTTCGGCAATCGGCAAAAGTAGGTAGCGAGTCGGCCAAAAATCACCGCATTTTTTGGGCTTATTTCATCGCCATGATTATACGTTTTCATACATTTGACAGGACGTGAAATGACACGGCATACGAGTATTTCTAGTGGCTATTTTTACCATGAATCAAAGTGTGACATTATTTCCAATTTTTGCACCTCCGCGAATCCGAAAATTTCGCGCTCGCTTCGCTCGCGACTCCATGTTACGTGTGATGCTTTTATGTTCGTTAAATTGCTCAAGTATCCAACACCGAAAAAATTTCGCGCTCTTCCGTCGAGGTTTCCTTTAATGTTAATGTTTTATTCCTCTGGTTCAGTAAAAGCTTTCTTCGCTAGCTACTCATTCATTTGCATTTTCTTTTTTGTGTGGATATTGTACTTTTTGAGACCTTATTAATTTACAATGGTTTTGTTTATTTTGTGTAGGTACTTAAACTAAAAAAAATTCGCGCTCGCTTCGCTCGCGATACCGACTGCCACAGGGTTCTTGGAACTTCTTC
Source organism: Helicoverpa zea x Helicoverpa armigera (assembly GCA_033682625.1). Lineage (NCBI taxonomy): Eukaryota > Metazoa > Arthropoda > Insecta > Lepidoptera > Noctuidae > Helicoverpa > Helicoverpa zea x Helicoverpa armigera. The sequence continues at coordinate 5,044,984 of JAWIIS010000053.1, read as the reverse complement.
TTTTAGTTAAAAAAAATCGCGCTCGCACCTGTACAAACCCAATGTATTTCTTTTTTCGTTTACTTTGTCAGTCTTTAAACTGAAAACTATTCACATAATACACAAAGTCAAGGGCGGCTAAATTGTTTTCTGGCCCGTGTGACCATGCTACGCCCGAGTATAATGAATATGTCTCTGACCATATAACCATTTGGTGCGCTACCACGCGCCACGAGCCGTACCTAAGTGTGTATACGTCTTTAGTTTACTTCTTAAGCTAAGGTTCCGCCGAAAAATGGTGAGACGAAAAGGGTTCCGAAGCCAAAAGAATTCGGGAACCGCTGATTTAGGCGGTCACCAAAAATATTTTTAAGACTCTAAGCTGAGGCACCAAATAAAATAAACAACTCCAAAAAAAAAAAAATTGACTTTATTAAAAGGGCACTAAAGTATATAATATTATGATCCAAAAAAAATAAAATAACATCAGAAAAATCGCAAATCTCGCACACATATTATTTTTGGTTCCCAAAATGGATTAATGGTCACCAAATTCTATCCAACTAAAAGATTAATATTACTACCAAAAATCAAAGTTAGTGACGAAAACGAATCGCTGCAAAACCGACTCCACGAAGTCTTGTCTGCCCTACCCCTAGAGTGCAATTCAAAACCGCGTAGGCGCGGCCTGCGAGCTGAGGCGCAGTTAGTTTTAACGCTCGCCGCTGCGGCTGAGGCTGGCCGGCTCTGCCGGCCAGCAAACCGAAGCTGCGGTGGTGAGCGTGAAAACCATCTGCGACGATAAGCTCGCACGGGACCGCCGGAGCCGTGACAGAAGCCATGCATGCTGCATATTGCGTGCTTACATTTTAAACGCACTGAGTTACACACAAATTCATATAACAATAAATAAGCGACGTACGTTTGGGAACCCCAGTATATTAATTGGTATTTGGGAAAAATTCTAGCGATCGTTAGCTTTTTTAGTCTAACAAAAATTACCAAATTAGGAGTCATGGTATTACATAATTGGTAACATCTAAGTAGTGACAATATATAATATTTGGTCTAAAGTGTATTTTAAAGGCGTCCATATATTTTTTTAGTAGTCAATAATACGAAAAAATGGTTTTATCTAATAATATTTTTGGAAACGTTATTTGGTGACCATTTATCCATTTTGGTAACTGTTTAGAATTTTTTTGGTAGTAAAATAGGTACTTTTTTGGGTGGTGTTTAAACACAAGCCCATAATAATTATACTATCTCCGAGTAACATAGCCTATTTTATACTTGTACGGGAATAATTTCCACAAACTCGTTATTAATACAGTTTAATCTAATTTCAGGACAAGCCGCATCGTCGTGAAGACCCCGAGGCCCTGGTGAAGTTGTTCGAGCTGGTGAAGAAGTTCAAGATCGAGGGCAAGGCCGGAGACCACCTGGCCGAAGCCTGGTCAAACGCAACTATCTATTATAATAACAAGTAAGTTTTACACTGATTATTGTTCAACTTAAGACAATTATAGCATTTTGAAACCTACACTTCTATACTAATATTATAAAGGTGAAGAGTTTGTTTGTTTATTTGTTTGAGCGCGCTAATCTTAGGAACTGCTGGTCCGATTTGAAAATTTATTTCAGTGTTAGATAGCCCATTTATCGAGGAAGGCTATAGGCTACTTTTTATCCCGGTACGGGAAGTAGTTCTCACGGGATGCGGGTGAAACCGCTGGCAGAAGCTAGTTATATTATAAAGAGGAAAGATTTGATTGATTTTTTTTGACATGAATAGGCTCTCATACTTGACCACGTTTTATAATAAGTTTATTAAGTACAATATACTCCATTTGAGTAATATAATGAGGTGGTTTATAGTGTATATTATAAGTCAGTAATAACACATAGGGGAAGTGGAGAAGCGTGGGCGTTTTTGGGGGCTGTCTCATGTAATCCTGACGTTCGAAAATGCTGTCTTTCAGTCTATTTTGAATAACCAATATTTGATTTGACCGTACTTTTTAAAGAGCACGTTTTATAATAAGTTTAAAAAGTACACGATACTCTATTTCAGTATTAAAAGAAATTGAACAATGTTGTTTTATCCTTTTCAGAGGTCATCAATGTTCTCCCATGCTGCTGCAGCGCCGCTGGTACCAGCTGAAGGAGTTGACTCGCACCAAGTTCTATAACTTCTGGTATGCTTACCGCGGGACTGTCAAGCGCCTAGCCCTGGCGGAGCCTCATACACCCACGCCGCTACAAGCTGCTATTGCTCAACAGTAAGTTTTTATTCAGTTTTTATTTATCCAAACTAATATTATAAATGCGAAAGTAACTCTGTCTGTCTGTCTGTCCGTCTGTCTGTCTGTCTTTTCTTCACGCCTAAACTACTGAACCGATTTGTGTGAAATTTGGGTACAGACGTAGTTTGAAACTTGAGAAAGGACATAGGATAGTTTTTATTACAAAAAAAAAAATATTCCGGACATATAGCGCCATCTATTGGTCAAATCAAAAATCTGCTGGTAGTCACTATTCCACGCGAACGAAGTTGCGGGCAAAAGCTATTTATTATAATAACATGATATCTTATACCAACCAACCAGACAGTACCAAAAAGGCTCGGAAGATGATGATTATAATAGCATGATATGTTATGCAAACACACAGTTATGTATTTTATACCTACTGGTTAAGCTGCAAGTCATCCTCCGAGCCTTTTCCCAACTATGTTGGGGTCGGCTTCCAATCTAACCGGATTCAGCTGAGTACCAGTGCTTTACAAGAAGCGACTGCCTATCTGACCTCCTCAACCCAGTTACCCGGGCAACCAGATACCCCTTGGTTAGACTGGTGTCAGACTTACTGGCTTCTGACTACCCGTAAAGATTGCCAAAGATGTTCAATGACACCCGAGACCTACAGTTTAACGTGCCAACAACGTAGTAAAAGTCTAGGCAGTTTTTTTAGTTTTTTTAAGTCTTTATTTATATCTTTGGTTTTGTACATTATATACGTAGTAGTTATTCTTTGAATATAATTGATATGTTTATTGTTTTAGGTATAAACATTTAGTGACGAGGCCGTTCCTAGAATGGGAAGAGTTGATTGAGAGGAGATTAGTCACATTGCCTGAAGAGTTTGTAAGTAGAACTTTTATATTTACCTTACCTAGATAAGTCAAATCAAATCAAAAGTCATTTATTCAAAGTAGGCTGAAAATCAGCACTTTTTGAACGTCAAATCTACAAAAGACAGCCCCCAAAACGTCAGCCCTTCACCACTTCCTAAGTGTTTTTGCTAGAAGAAGAAGTGGTGGAACAAACTCCCCAGCAACACAATTCTACACACAAGTCTGTATGGTTTGAAGAGCCGTATATAAGTAACAGCTTTGTTGGTCTAGCATTCGGACGAGGTCTCGGGTTCGATTCCCGGGTCTAGCTTTGTGGAGTCTCACTCTTAAAAAGTAGCAAAGAATCTGGGAGTTGGTGATTGATACACCTACGGATTGAAGAGCACGCTCTCTCCTTTACCTTGCTTGCCGTCCCCTCGCGCAGAGAGTGAGGGAATAGTGAGTGCACCGCAGTCAAAGCAAATGCGCCTGCACTATAATATGTCTTGCGCAGCTGGCTGATCTCCTTAGAAAGAACAGCTAATGAGGCCGAAAATTGATCTGAATTCCACTACCTACTATGTATTAATTTTTTCAGGAACGACAAATGCTTCAAAAGAGTGCACCTAGGTGTTACGTTAGAAAACTTTTAGAAGGTGGGTCTATATGATAACTATACTTACAACCCGTGCCGATAAAGAATGGGATTAGAAATCGCGACAGCTGTATTTACCTTTCGCTCATACACTATAGCACATGAGCGAGAGTGGAATACAGCTGTCGCGATTTCTAATCCCATTCTTTATCGGCACGGGTTCATCATCTGCCTAGCCTTTTCCCAACTATGTTGGGGTCGGCTTCCAGTCTAACCGGATGCAGCTGAGTACCAGGGTTTTACAAGGAGCGACTGCCTATCTGACCTCCTCAACCCAGTTACCTGGGCAACCCAATACCCCTTGGTAAGACTGGTTGTCAGACTTTCTGGCTTCTGACTACCCGTAACGACTACCAAAGATGTTTAAATGGTAGCCGGGACCTACAGTTTATCGTGCCATCCGAAACACGGAAGAACTCGTTATGACAAGATGGTCACCCATCCACGGACCGACCGCGCCAAGCGTTGCTTAACCTTATGATCGATCGATCCGCGCGGCTTTGACTTAGCCACGAGCTTTATCGGCACGGGTTGTACATAGTTTTTAATATAACATACTCCATGGAGTAGGCACTTAACTAAAAATAACCAAAATTGTGAAAAAAGTTCTTCCAAGATTCTTTATCAGAGAATATGTACATATTAAAGCCAAGTAATTTTAGCTTTGGTTTCTTTTCAATTTCACGATAATCAAATAGCACGTAAGTAATAATTATAACTATAGTTGTATTACAATTGAAAATATTAAAATGAAAAAAATAATAATTACAGATGGCCCAGATCTGGAACTAATAGAACCAAGAATAGAAACGATAGACCTCAGAAATATAGCAGATGAAGAAAGCGAAGATGATGAGAAGGACCAAGCACAAGATATCTCGACGCCCACAGTCAAAATAAAAGAAGAACCGCTCGACTCAGAGATGGATATCGGAGAAATACAGGTAGAAGCACCCAAAAAATCCATATACGATTCAGTTTTAGAATCAACTGATATAGAAAATGAAAAACTTGAAAGTATGGACGCTAACGATTTTGTTGATGACGATTTCGCCGCTGACGACGATTTATTCAATGAAGAAAAAGAAATTGAGGAAACTATAGCAACAACACTTGATCAAGAGGATTCAGTGTTGCCTCAAATTACGAATGTTTTCGGTAATGTTAGTGACGCTAACGTGTTCAGTAATATGGAGACAGTGGAGCAAAGTGACGTTAAAAATGTAAATATTGATGAGAATGCTACTGTTGCACATACGAGTGTCAGTGATATCCTTCAAACTAGTTCCAAGGATAATATTATTGTGAAAACTCAAGACAGTGATAGTGTAGGCCTTCACGATAAAGATAAAGTTGGTAATACCAACAACAGTAAAGAAGAGATCGAAACTAAAGTTCCCGATAGTATTGAAGATTCAGATAAACTTGTTTCTAGCACAGAAGATATACCCAAAGACAATTTAGATCCTAAAACAGATGATAATGCAGAAGATGTAGTTATAATAGACAACACTCCTGCTCCGGTCGTAATCTCTGACTCAGATGACGAAGAAAAATTTGAAAAGAGTGATGAAATCGTTGATGATATATTCTTACCTGCCCCTAGTGAACCCATGGACATTGAAAAGTATACGTCAACTGACCCTGAAACTAAAGGTGACATAGATGTTAGTAAAGTTGCTCTAACTAGTCAAGACAATGAAGATAAAAAATCAGATATACCTGGTTTCTCGTTTGGTCAACTGCCAAATGATATTAGTTTTGCTGACGAAGGCATCGTGTATGTTGAGGAAGACGGTAAGTGAGAAAATATCATTGCTATATCTATGAAACGCGCTAAATCACAGGTATCAAATACTGGACAATTTGAAGTTATCAGATCGCATTTAGGTAGATCGAATTTATTATTATCTCTCAATAGTACAAACTGTCATATTTCAAGTTTCGGCCTATTTCAAACTCAATTCACTGTAATTATGTTAAAGGAAATCTCCCTCGATTTCCGAATTAAAGAGAGTCGAGTTTAATATGATTTAACTGTCTCTTGAAATTGAGTAAGTAATAAAACTCAATTATTGTGTAATTGTTGCAGAAAAGAGAGCCAGCACTGACGCTGAAGATTTGCCGAAGATAGACCCGAAGCTGCTGATGTTCCCCATCGTGTACACCACCAGGTTAGACCACATGGCTCTCGCACAGTTCCAACACATTAACGACAAAACATTGATAGAAACCATTGCAACCAAAAGTAAACCTATTAAGCTAGAACCACAGACTAGTAACCCAGACGAAGAAATTGTAGCAGAAACGAGTAGACCGGTTAAACAAGAACCACAGCCACTAGACGAAAATGCCACTGTAGCCAAAAGCGAACCAGTAGAAAAGAAACCAGACACTGACGTCCCACCAGACGACAGTGACTCAGATGACGATAAGATTCCAGATAGCAAAAAAGTTAAACCGTCCAGCCATCTACTACAAAAACCTAGAAGTCGCACCTACAATCCTATACAACTTTGCAAAAATCCCGACTTCAATACCAGGCTTAAGTGGCTGACAGTAGGGTTCTTCACCATACCCCGTAACCGCGGACTCATCAAAACTTGCAAGCCCTTGACTATAGATGTCAGCAAAGCTTTCGAATCTAAACTTATTGAGGGCAGGCTGTATCTAAAGCCAAGCGATGTTAATATCAAGACGGAAGATCCAGTCAAGGTAGAGGAAGAGAGTATCCAAAGTGTCACAGTCTTGCCTTCCGCTATGCCCGTACAGAGTCTCATAAATAATTCCAAAATCCCGGACATTCCTGCGCCTTCGCCAAGTTACTTCTACAAACCGACCCCCGAGGTAGCATCATGTAGTAGCACTAATGAAAGAAATAAAGTGATAAATCTACCAGACATTTCGGAGATACGGCGCATCAACCAACGACTGCTGACGGCTGAGGTAACACCCATACAAGTGCAAAACAATCAGCCACAAGTACCGGTCTCTATTGTCACGTCTCCTAACACACAAGGAAGTATTACTAAAGTAACTGTACCTATACCTGGAACAAATACACAATTATTAAATGAAGCTAACTACGTCAGAGGTCCGCCTAAATGTGTCGACATCACTCAAGACGTGCCTAATAAAACAATCAAACACTCTGCGACAGGAGGTGATTTCCTCATGGCGAAAGGGCCAAGTCGGGCAAACGCTAAGAACAAGTATCCTGTAAGACCAGCAACTGCGGCATGGAAACCACGGACATTAAAAGAAAAAATACCATGGCTTGATATAAAGACCGGCCACTCTAATTATAGCAAAATGGTGGGGGAAACACTCTTGACCTTGGATACTCTCAACAAAATGTTGTTTCTTCTCATAGAAAAAGAGGAGGAACCTCCTGCTTCAACCGAGAAAAAAAATAAAAATAATAAAAAAAGTGATAAAAGTCAGCAAAATGATCAAAGTAAATCGAGGAATGATGTGACAGATGACAATAATTTATCGAAGAACCTTTCGGAAACAGCTAACAAGAGTTACCCTAACAAAGTAAAATTCAAAGTTAGATCTGCGGAACCGAGAGCTCACCCGAGAAGTACAGTAGATAAAAAACCTGAACCGAATAAAAAGCAAGTTCAATTTTGTTGTTGGAGTCGACAAAGAATGCTGGACTTGTTATTTTCTAAAAGGCAAAGACCCCCACACGATTGTCCTACAAACCAATGTAGATGTTGCTGCCAGCATATGCTAAAGGATTATATGAAGCGAGCTATGCAGATGAAAGAATCAAGCGAGGCAAATGTGGATGTAATGACATATTTGTCATCAACCGTTCGTAAACTCAATGACAACGATGAAAGTTCAGTGACCGTCCCCGTAAAAGTGGTCGTCCATTTTCCTCCTACGCATCATACACCGTGTATAGCCGTCGAAGAACTTACTATCTCTAATGAAACATCTGAGTCTGTTCCTGCAACAGAAATTGATACATCCGAAGTTTCGACTACAGGAGTGCCTCAAGATGCGGCTATGGTAACTGCTACAGAAGTGACCGCAGAAACTAGTACAATAGTGGACTCAGAAACTAGTACAATAGTTAGCTCAGTAACTAGAACGCAAGAGAGCTCAGAAACTAGTACATTAGCGAGTCCAGTAACTAGCAGAGAAGTGACGCTAGTACCAACCCTCGAAGTGAGGCCAGTACCAACCCTCGAAGTGACGCCTATGACTGTAGAAGTGCCGTCCGTGAGTCTAGTAGCACCTCCTAATCTAACCGTACGTGGGATAGAAACTCCAGTGATGGTATCTTCCGGTGATGGAATATCTAATCCCTCTAGGCTCTCCCGTCGTACTAGCGCTGATAATCAAATAAAACGAAAAATATTAATTCCACTTGACTCAAACCCGTCAATTAAGGTTCTTCCTGCGCCTACCGATTCTCCACCTAAGAATGATTTGAAGCCAAGAAGGTATGTAATACAGAAAACACTACGAAAAAAGACTGCGGCACCAATTATTAAATCTAACATCACTAGTAAACCTAGCACTTTGCCACATGCACTACAAAAAAAAGAAAAGATGATATTCATAAACAGCAAACACCTAATCGATAAGCCAACAGAGTGCCCAGTATTATTGGGAAAAAATAAAATATTACTGACCACAGTAAAATTTCCTCATAATTTAAAACAATTTGAAGAGACTAAATTGGCTTTAGGTCCATCGCTTAAAATACCAAAAGGGGTACAGTTAACTTGTCTAAGTGATGGTACAATATCCTACAGTATAGATAAAAACGTTCCCGTTAAGGTACAGGACCTAGCTGAGATGCCAGCGATCATAGCGGCAGTAAGAGCTCACATGGACCTGCATAGTCAACCAGTTCCCGCGAATAACCAGCCCAGTGTCGCGGAAGCGGAAGTGGTCGATCTCATCGATGATGACGACGATAACGATATTGCTAAATCTACCACTGAACATAATAAAAATAACGAGTCCTCGCCTGTCACTGAAGAACGAAATGAAATAAATACAAATAATCAGAATGTTGTTACCGGCGAGATAAGTCTTATTGATATGCAGGAAGGAGCAGTCAAACAATTGAGTGATATTAAAGAATCTTTGCCTTCAGCAGAAGTACAAGACCAGCCGAATACATCAGGTCTTGAATACAATCAACTCGAATCGACAACTCAAAATATAAGTACTGAAGTGCAACAATCTTTATTGGAGCAAGTTAACGAACAACCTGAGCCATTAACCCAAAAGGAAGCCATCGAAGTGAGCAACCAGGTTGAGCCGGCAACCCAACCTGAGCCGGCTAACCAACCTGAACCGACAAACCAACCTGAATCGGCAAATCAACCCGAGCCGGCGAACCACCCTGAGCCGGCAAACAAACCTGACGAGCCGGCGAACCACCCTAAGCCGGCAAACAAACCTGACGAGCCGGCGAACCACCCTAAGCCGGCAAACAAACCTGACGAGCCGGCAAATCAACTTGAGCTGGCAAACAAACCTGACGAGCCGGCAAATCAACTTGAGCCAGCAAATCAACCTGAGCCGGCAAACAAACCTGACGAGCCGGCAAATCAACTTGAGCCAGCAAATCAACCTGAGCCGGCAAACAAACCTGACGAGCCGGCAAATCAACTTGAGCCAGCAAATCAACCTGAGCCGGCAAACAAACCTGACGAGCCGGCAAATCAACCTGAGCCGGCAAACAAACCTAACGAGCCGGCAAATCAACTTGAGCCAGCAAATCAACCTGAGCCGGCAAACAAACCTGACGAGCCGGCAAATCAACTTGAGCCAGCAAATCAACCTGAGCCGGCAAACAAACCTGACGAGCCGGCAAATCAACCTGAGCCGGCAAACAAACCTAACGAGCCGGCAAATCAACTTGAGCCAGCAAATCAACCTGAGCCGGCAAACAAACCTGACGAGCCGGCAAATCAACTTGAGCCAGCAAATCAACCTGAGCCGGCAAACAAACCTGACGAGCCGGCAAATCAACCTGAGCCGGCAAACAAACCTAACGAGCCGGCAAATCAACCTGAGCCGGCAAACCAATCTGAGCCGGCAAACCAAGACAACGCAAGTTTGCCCTGCATAAACAAAAGTAAAAATATACTATCAGATCTAATGGAGATGTCCGGAATATTTGATGAAGACATGTCGACTACGGCACCACCCGTGGAACCAGTTCAGGAACAACCTGTTTTGCCACAAATCTCCGTAGAAACCTCAACATCAGAGCCACCTAAAATTGTGGTGCAACCAGACTTGGATAAAGGCACTACTTCAGTACCTGTGATAAAAACGGCAGTTGGCGAACTATCCCCCATCTCATCGTTGTACGAACTGAAATATGCGTGCTTGAACAAGGGAACATTCTTCAAACTAGATTTCAGCACTGGATATCTTGTACCCATAAATGTTTGTATGAAGCAAAACGTTAGACAAGTTCCACTGGTACTGCCAAGGATTGCTCCAAAGGGTGTGATCGATCTTACTGATGAAGTTGATACCTTGCCAGTATCATCAGAAGCACCAAACCAACACACCGAAGATGTTCAGATTTTACCCAGTAACGTTGGTACCGCCGAAGATGTTCAGATGTTACCCAGTAGCTCCAGTAGATCACTGTTAATCGCCCGTGAACCACCGAAAGCAAATAAAGGACCCGAAGTCAAACCTGTCAAGTTGTACAAATCACCTAACATATTGCGTATACTAGGTAAAGCTAAAATGAAAAGAAAGCTAGCACAAGAAGAAGAACAAAAAAATAAAAGAAATGAACCAAAACTTTATCACAAACTGAAACAAAAGCAAGCATATAAGATACCAGAAGATACAACCAAGGAAACGTCACCTGTGCTTGAAACCGCCACTGTCTTGTCCGATGATTCGTCTGACGAAGAACCTCTTTCTAACATTGTGAAAAGGAGGAAAGCAAATGAAGCTGAACTTGAGAAAGCGAAGTCAAATGAACCTGAACAAAGTAATGAAACTGAATCAGAGTTTATAGACTATTTAGACGAAGTTACTGAAGATTTTGAAATGAGTGATTTAACATCGAAGGAGACGTTAATAGAAGTTGATATGGATGAGAGTAATGATGAAGAAGAAGGTTGTATATTAGGTGTTTAATCTCAAGTCAACTTTCAACTTTGTCATAACTCGTGCGAATAATTTTGTATATATATTTCATATATTGGTATCCAATTCAAATTATTCAAGCTATTTAACTTTAACGACCACTATATGACTTCAGTGGCGATTTGAGTTAACTGCGACATATTATCATCCTGGAGAGTCTGAAGTTAGATTAGTTACGACCTATATTTTAATTTGTCAACTAACTTTAGACTGACCAAGCTACAAGGTAGTGTGTGAGCTATCATTTAATGTAGAATCTAACTTAAGATAAGCACTAAATTGTTTTATGTAAATTATTAGCAAATAAACAGTGTGTTCTTACTTATTGTTTGCTAATAAGTAACATGTTACGTTCTCCGCAGGTAGGAGTAGTGAGTAACTTTTATTAAATAGATAATTGAAACCAAGGGTCTTTTTCATCTTTTCTCAAAATGAATATTGTCAAAGAATTATTTGCAGACAATGAAAAATTTTTTTTCCACTCATTTGGCATGTAAGGTTGACCAGTATTTATTGATAGTGAAAAGGAACTAGCAATTACAATTTTACCTTGATGTTGAATCTAATGCGATGTAATCCATAGATTTACTGTGATATTATTTTAGGAGACTCGTATTATTAGGTAAGATAAGGTCAAATAAATGTTCTAATTTCTTGCTCAGCTATAGGTTTTGTAATTCAGTAACTTTATATGTTACGTAATTGTTATCTATACTTGTCGATACAATGTTTTAGTTGGTAAAGTCGAAAAAAATCATGCAATATCCAGCGATTCTTTTGTGAATATTTTATAATATTGTTTTGGTTGATGTTGGTGCGGTGTACACATCCGTACAGACTTAGCTAAAAGATTTTATTTTAAAATTACAGACATTTAATTGATTTGTAATGTACAGATTTGGGAAATGCAAATTCTTATTTGTGTGTTAGGTAGATAGTTAATAATTATTTGTGTGGATATTATTGTGAAATATGCGATGCCTGCCATCCGCCAGGGTACCAACGTTATAGGTACCTGTCCCCTATAGATACCTCTCAAGTTGATGTTTTCATATTTATTACTTTATGCTAAGAACATTAATAATTCAATAAATGTTGTAATGATAACATTTAGTTGCTAGCATGTTTAAATGCTATAAAGTGGATAGCATCACACAGGTCGTGTTCTACTTCACATCACAAATTCATTTTTAATAAAAATGTTAATAAATAAATACTGATTGATATAAATACTGTATTTTATATTTCATTCACCCTTTGACTAAGAACAGTCTCAAACGAGTTCGGATTTGTAACAGCAACGTAACAGCTTCGAAGTTTGCAAGAAATAAAATACGCCCGTATCGTGCGTATATTCGCGTAGCTTAGGCCAGCGGGTGAAGGAAAAACATCACGAGGAAACTTCTTATAAATTATATTCAATTTAAGGAAGCCTATTGAATAATGATACCATTATCTGTGACAAAAAGGTGCACAGGTGGATTATGTACCTATATAACTTCAGAAAAAATAAAAAACGACAATGTAACGTCAACATCTATATTTAAATAATAAATTATATTTATCTAATGGCTACCCCGAAGGCGTCGACCACAGCCTTCTCAATCTCCTTGTGTATTTGATTGACCTCCGCCTGAGTGAGCGTTCGCTCCAGGTGTCTGTAAATTATGCTGTAACACAGACTGTGCTTCTTTGACTTTGGATGAACAAATTTGTCCTTCAGCTTCACCTAAAAATACATGATCACAATTTTAATATTTGCTGCTCATTGTCCCATATTCATACAGTGGGAATTTTAATTTGTAAAGTGTGGGTATCCAAATAGATACATATATACCCAAGTTTCAGACTGCTCGCATAGTTAACATTAAAATTCAACCCACAATCTTAAAGCTGCAATCTGAATGCGAATCATGTATCATAAGCTATAATTTATCCCACTAGGGCAGTAGTTCCCACGGCATGCGGGTGAAACACGGAAAAACGTATACTAGTTATTAATAAAAACATATATGTGTAAGGTTACAAACCTGTTCAATAATATCACCACCAACATCTCTGACAAGATCATAGAAATCATTGCTCATAAATGTGTCTACTGTCAAGTTAGGAGGCAGCCAAAATGACATGTCATTCGTACACTGAGGGTACGATGATACAGGCTTATATGTAACACTAGCATTCAAGTCAATATTCTCAAATTGTGTTAAAAACCCAGAGTCGGTACTCCACATTAACCGAATATCGGGAATTTTATACAATGCCATCGCAAGCCTCTCTAAACCCAGACCAAATGCATATGCAATAGTGTTTGATGGTCCTGCGTTCACAAGAATCTCGTTCCGAACAATACCACAGCCGAGGACCTCCATCCATTTGTTTTCATAGTATATCTCTAACTCCCAGGATGGGTGAGTAAAAGGGAAGTATGCATCTACCCATCGGTACTTTATGCTGTCACCGAATAACACTTTAGTCAAGCCAATCAGGTGTGATTTCAACTGAGTTTCCATTAGTTTCGTAGCTTCTAGAGTATGGCAACTTTGCTTCATTGGGTCATCTATAGAGTTGATAAATGTATGTGGGTTCTTGACATCAAATGATGGTTCAAATATTTCTAAGTCAGGTTTTCCAGGAAATAGTTCCTCTTTGCGTTGTGACCGTACTGCATCAACCTGAAAAGAAGGTAACATTTTACAGTTTTTGAGATAAACAAATTGTCAAATTCTTTGTGCAGACTTTCCTAATATTAAACTCACTTGGTGGAAAACAGGAAAGTGTGTAGAATCAATTTCATCTCTTCTGTAAACATCTCCAATCATCAGGAAATTGTCCAAGCCGGACCTCAGCAGTTCGCTTTGGTGCGCGGTCATATGTGCCCTCAACAGAGTCTCTCTGTTTATGTAGTAACAATCTGACTTCACCCTGCTCGGGTGGTCAGAGGGAATCAGCAAATCATCGAAGTTTTGTTTCGTAGTAACTATAGGCGACAAGTTATCGTAAATACTGAACGACGGGTGGCCTCTATGTGTAAAGGATGAGTAAAAATAATTCACAATCCTTTGCCTGACAATAGACAGAGGGTTATTTTTTTGCAAGTGCAAATTCTTGCCTAAGTACGATAGAATTTTAGGTGTTACATTAGTATAATCGTCTGATATGAACTCCTTGCCCTTTATTTGTACTGCAGCAACTGATTTTGCAGCTGTGCTATATTTATAATTGGATAAAATCGCCGACAGAGTCCGGTTTGTTTTCAGAAATAATTTGGTCATGATTCTCGTTTAATTCCACAAGGATATAACGAAGCCTATCGATATGCACTCAAAGATTACATTCGTCTGCTATTCTTCTTTAGAAAATCCTTTTCTTCTTATAAATAACCCTTTTTTTATGAAATGGATTTGAAATCACACTCAAAACCAAAACAGCTGTCACTGATGTCAGTCAACGCATGTCAATGTCAACTAGCATGACTTACCTTTGACGAAAAATGTAGGTTGGATTTGGTGGTATTATTCTCATGTATTCTTCTAATAACTCTCTTTTGTGACCTAATGGTAAGCTGCTGTATTAGTTGAACCATATTTTTATCTGAACTCAAAAAGGAAATATGGTTTTAAGTTACGTAGCAACGACAAAACAGACATGCCGAATTCCAGCCAGCAAGTCCGAAATAAGCAGAACAAAAGTCTGGATTTAAGAACGGGTAATAAAGTGTCAAAGCCAAATGTCAATTCAATTTTATAACCTACAAATGAATCTTTAAGTAATCTTTCTTTGGTTACGTAGTTTGATAAACAATAATTTTATTATTTTTGACTTAAATAGATATTATTACAATACGTAGTCTCATTTCTAGATTATATTCTATCTAATTAAACAATGTTTCGCAAGCGACTTTTGCATTTCGCTCAACTGAGTGCAATCGGTCTGACTGGATTTTACGTCGGTCAAAATACAGATAAATTTCATAATATTCTGTGGAATGATTCGATTATTGTTGACGGGAAACGCGTTAAGAGTATGCCAGGCCTTCCCGTCTTCGGGACTGTTTCAGCTGCTACCCCATTCACTGAAAGCAGCGGTGGAAAAGATCGGGTGAGATTTGTGCTTATAGAATGTGCAAAATTTGTGTATTTACTGTCAAATACTGTTTTGTAACAGCCAAATGTACTCAATAATTCTTCTTAGTGAGATTATTTAAAATAACTGTGGTAACAAATTACTCTTTATATAAAAACTATGTAATATTTTGCAGGTATCACAAATAATGAAATATGGTTTTCCTAGTTTAGACAATGTTCGTTCGTATGACGACTTCATTCTCTCTTACGACCGGCGCAACAGGGTCCCGAACTGGGTGTTCGAGCATATCACTCAGGAGCACATTGCTAAGAATGACCAGGTAGACCGGAGCAAGTGCGACTTCAAACCTGATGAGAGCATTCATCCATTCTTTAGGTAAGAAATTGTATGGTACAGTCAACTTCAGGTCAGTGGTAATAGTTTTATAGGAAAATCGTACTTATTACTATTGAGTTAAGGTGCACGACAGTTACCACTGATGTGAAGTTTACTGTACCTATTGCAGTAATGGTCCAACTACATATTTCAATTCTAAAACAATTTTTGGTGAACATAATTTCTCAGAGGGCAGTAAAAAAGTAAGTTTTGATATTTGGACACAGTTCTTCCAATTCTTTTGCTGTATATTAAAATCCAGGATTGTAAACATTTACAATCTTATTCTGGGAACTCAGTCTAACCTCCCCACTCAGAGTCATTTAATGGTTACTTAAGTTATTCCTTAGTGAAGGATTTGTATGACATTCTGTCACTAAGGAGTGACTTAAGTAATCATTAAATGTCTCTGGGGAGATAAGTCAGCTCAGCCTCTAATGACAATTTCTGAAATCTCTTTAACATCCATTTGAAATGAATTTCAGGTCACAGAACACAGACTACAAGGGTTCAGGGTTTGACCGCGGACACATGGCCGCTGCGGGTAACCACCGCCTCTGTCAGAAACATGTTGATCAGACATTCTTCCTCACCAATATGGCTCCTCAGGTATCAGTACAAAAATTATATGATTTTAAAGTTAAAGTCTCTTAAGTTAAGGCTCTTATGAAATGTCACACTACACTAGTTGCACGGTTCCAAAAAGTTGGTCTCATGGAGATGAGCCGGTAAGACATTCGATAATTTGATCAGATATCTATTAAGTCTTTCTTAATTAGTGGGGATTCAAAACTACTCAGTTGTTGCAGATCAAAGGAAAATTATATAATCTGTGGTAGCTGTTGATTTAAAAATTAGTATCTCTTTGATCTGAGCTGTTCAGGAGAGTTAGAACTATCATTGAATTATTTATCAACATCAGACTTTTTAACATTCTGCTGCTGGGCAAATAGATACACATTTAGTTATTTCCAAGATATGTATGTAAAATGTACAAAGGCAAGCTTAACCCAGAGTTGGGTTCTCTTACAGCAAACCTTAGAGTGATAGGTTTGATAGCAAAGCTGAAAATAGGACAACAAAATGTATAATTTTTATGCAGGTAGGCGAGGGCTTCAACCGACACGCTTGGAATACTCTAGAGAAGCATGTGCGGAAACTGACTAGAGTTTACACCAATGTATACTGCTGTACTGGCCCACTCTACTTGCCCAGGTAACTCGTAATGTAGTAGCTTGATTTCTTGATTAAAAATTTTTTTAATCTGCCCTCTTAATTAATGAACCATGTCATGTACTTGTAAATGAAACTTTGTGAAAATCAGTTTAGCCTTTTTTTTTGGTTTATCAATCTATATACTTTCATAAAGTATTTGTTTCATCATCATCATCAATCATCATCATAATCATCAGCCTATAGCAGTCCACTGCTGGACATAGGCCTCTCCAAGTGCACGCCACTGAGATCGATTTTCGGCTGCTCGCATCCAGCTCCTGCCAGCCGCCTTGCGCAAGTCATCACTCCATTGCTATTTGTTTATTATAACACAATTGCCGTGGTTTGACACCAATTGCAGTAGTACATAAAAAAAAACTTTCCTTTATAATATTAATATTATTTCATGAACGTTTCGGATTGTTTACAGCATCCATGGTCACAGGCAGACAGATTACATTTTCTTTTAATATTCTTGCAAACATCAAATTTTAACTTTATTTTAATAATTAACCTTTAATCCTATATCAATTTTCTCTTCCATTGTTTTCAGGCGAGAATCTGACGGTAAATCGTACGTTCGCTACCAAGTGATTGGCGCGAACACGGTGGCCGTGCCGACTCACTTCTACAAAGTCGTGGTGGGCGAGGCCAGGGACGGGTCGTTAGACATGGAGGCCTATGTCATGCCCAACCAGAAGATACCTGACGAGACGCCCGTGTCTGCCTTCATGGTATATTAATGTCATAATGTTTTTTTGGCTGCGTTATTGTTCGAAAAGTTACCCCGGCCTTGGTACATAAAGGGCTCAAGTTCCTTACATGATGGGTTTTAGTCAGTGAGAGTCTAACACTCCCTCACGCTGCTAAGGCACAGCGGGAGGGGATCTTTTGATGATTTTCCGCCAAAAATTAAATAAAAAATATAATATGTGTATTTAACTTTACAGCTAACTTATATTTTATCTGGGTAAACGAAGTATACAGGAGATGCCGTGAGAAAGAATTAAAGTTAGCTCATATTGGTAGCCAAATTCAATGTTTTAGCCAAGTTAACATACAATATGCTTGATCTTATCTTTCGCGGTAATAATGTACCTCGAAATAGTCTGATGTCCTTGTTTGACTCCATAAATTCTTACAATTTAAATGCTTTCCGATATATTGTTACATTTTGCATAAAAAAGTAGCGCTGCTTTTAAGCAGGCCAGATTGTGATGCCAAATGCATGATGATCATTAATGATATAATGCTGATCATACTAGTACAGTTTTTAATATTTTTGCTCAACTTATTTTTGTACTGTTACAGGTGCCGCCGGAATCAATAGAAAAAGCAGCAGGTTTACTATTCTTCGACAAAATACACAGAAGTAAACTAAACAGAATAAATGGCAAGAAAGTGTAAAACAATTGAGCCATATAGAATGTTAGCTAATTATTAAATAAATTTTATGAATCTGTTTCACATGTGATTTTGTTAACTTGTACATAGTTGTTATTTGTAAATAAATACATTTTATTGTTTATGTAATTGTTTCAATCAGTGTAGGTATATGTAATCAACAAAAAACAAAAGTTGTTTTTTTTGTGCCCTAGACGCCCGAAAATACTTAACGGATTTGAAAAAATCTTTCACTGTTGGTAAGCTACACTCTTCCCAAGTAGCATAGACTATATTTTATCCCGGTATGGGCAGTAGTTCCCACTGGACGCGGGTGAAACCCCAGTATAGAATAAATAGCATATGATATTAATAAAAATCATTTAAAAAAAATAGCAAATTGATGTGAAGTGGATGGCATGCAAATCAATTTTCCTAGCTATAAATCGGGCGATAAGAAAGAAAAAGAACTAAAGGTACGTTTCAAATGCTAACTGCCTACGGCACATGCTGCGACTGGCTGAATACAATTGATAATCTAAGGGCGACTGCTTCTTTATTTGCAGACGACAGCTAGCATTGAAAAAGTACCTTAATTCTAAAAGAACATGTTTTACAAATGAAACGCCTTGATGTATAAAACGTGTGTATATTATGTAGTAACATGACAGTACTATCGTAAGTTATGTAGTATGTATAGCGACGCGACATGGGTGTAATATATTTGTTGTCTAATCCTCGTCTTCATCGGACGCTCCGTTCTGCTGCGGTTCGTCATCCATGCGCACGTCTCCCATACCTGTCAAGTAAATATCATTTAGAGAGCTGCAAAATAAACTTGGATGTTGAAAGTAAGATGCTACAAAGGATATAAATATATTTGGGGAACTTTCTATCATTATGGGTGTATAATTGTGGGTAAAACCGTGAGCCCACTAATTTCATAATATTCTAAATATTCATAATAATGTCTGTAGCGTTTACTTTTTGTTCAAAATAACAAAAATAAAAACTACTTCTGCACAGATTTTCACCAATAGATAGAGATCAGACTGTTAGTGAAATACAAAAGGCACTGATTCACTATAGCACCAACTGCTGTAATATCACCCTTATAGATGCGAAAAATTGTTATTGTGAATGTTTGTTATTCATTCACGCCAAAACTACCGGATGGACTTTGATGAAACTTTGTAGTAATAAAGTAGCTTATAACTCAAATAACATAAGGCTATTTTTTATCCATGCACGGTAAGGCGTCCCTACGGCCCACTGACGAAACCACGTAGAACCAGTCCTGGATTTATGAATAGGCCGTATAGACTGCGGCCTAGGGGCGGCAGATTTCAGAAGATAAAAGGCAAAATTTTATTTGTAAGGTTTGTACATGGGGCGGCGGAAATAAAGTAGCCTACACTTATTAAAAATATAAATCCGGCACTGCGTAGAACAGCTACTATATAATATACAGGCTCTAATCTCCTCATACCCTGGTCCTCATCCTCCTCGGCGGAGTCTCCGGCGACCTCCGCGTTCTCCGCCTCCGCGCGCTCCATCTGCCGCGCCAGCTCCGCCTCGTCCGTCGCCGTCACCACCTTCGGCTGTTCAGGGAGTTGGGTGTTAGTATCATAATATAGACAGAACAGATGCACTACAATACGGTTTTAGGCAAAAACGGAAATGGGCAAGACACAGCCAGATACGAGGACAAAAGATGAACCTGTATTACCAACAAGTGGAAAGATCGTATAGTTAAGAGGAACATTATGTAGGTTGACCAAGAAAGTGATGGATCGTTTATATAGTCGTTAGATGGAGTTGAATTGTATGTGAGAATATGTGCAAATCTTACTGAATTGGTTTGTGGGAAAATTCATAGAATTGAAGGATTTTTAAAGTCTATTTTATTTACACTACAACTAATTTGTTTATTATTTGATTGAAGTTTAAGGTATGTAGTTCAATTATTGAGGAAAGGCTCCTGCTAATCGACGACATGGGCAAATCCGCGAGAAACACCAAGCACATCAATAAATATAATAAGTTGATAAAATAACACTTACCGCCATCTGCACGTTGAACACACCTCCAGCGGTGTCTATGGTCTCTTTAATTTTGTCTATGGCATCCTGTAGGGCTTTGAGTCCATCTGCTTTCTCAGGAGTTGATGTGGTCATTACTGAAAAACACAATTATGAAATAGTTTTATTTATGCTCCTGTTATAATTAGAATTTGTTTGCGAAAAAGGAAAGGAGCATCAATCAAATAAGTTAAATATGAAATATTATAGAACAAAATAATTAATATCAAAAGACTAGACTTGACTTAGACAATGTAAATTAGATGTAACTATGTATTTGCCAAAACTGAAACAACAACACACAAATTAAAAGATTTCTTTTTGAATAATTAGTTTTGCCTGTCTGATTTAGGTCAGGTGGGCCAACATTTGATTTAGACTAAGTTATCTTTTACGATTTTTATTATTAAGAATTTCTATTACAGTGCCAATTGAGCTATTTTATATATTCATTGTTGTTTACGTTTTTAATGAATTTATTTAAACTTACCATACAAAGGTGGTGCAATAAGGTTGATCTTGATAGGCAAGTCCACGGTCGACAGAGCTAAGCCAGCTTTGAGCGCAGCGCGCACCGCATCAATGCCTTCATAACCATAACAAGCGCACTCGATGTCCGCTCGGATCTTCACGGCTTGGGAGGTGAGTTTCCTCTTGATGTTGGCTAAGAGAACTTCCTTTGTGTTGTCGTCGAGACCACATTCGTTTAATACTGAAGGATCACTGGAAAATATATTGGATATTGTTTGTTAGTGTGTGAAAATTGTGCTCATTTAATTATTAAACAATTTAGTTTTTGTTGATTGCTCAGAATAGAATCATATGCATACAAATATATATTTTTTCTGTTTGTAATATATTATTGTTCTTGTATAAATACTTGAACGGATGCAAATCTCTTAAATACCAGAAAAGAAGATGTTGGTTACAACTCAAATTTCATTGATAAAATATATGTATCAATACTTTGATGTAGGGCATGAAAGGCTACATGAAGACAAAGAAATGAATGTCTTAATTAATCTAACAAGCACAAAAAGTACCGAGTTACAATATATTTTAAAACAAATTAATACATACACTGCAGCCTGTTTAAAGAAGTCGTAAGCAGAAGCCTTCTTCTTGTATTTCTCCTCGAACAGCCATGCGGTTCTCTTGTACAACTCTTCAAGTTGCTCCGAGCTCTCATAGTGCAGCAGCTCGGCCACGTGCCGCAGGATGGAGTTCACGGCTTTAGCCTTGGCGTACCTCTCTGTGCACTTGTCTATGTCCTCCGCAGATACACGACGTTTGGACAGGTCTATGTAACCTGTAAGATTAAATTGTTGATTTAAGTTGATTTTAATTTTATAAGGTACATAAAATGAATAGAAAATTAAGGTTTATATGGTATGTACTGGACTACAGAAAGTGACTATACTCAAACACGTTATTAGTGAATGCATGAAAGTTATTCTCTACTTGTTAAGCATACAGGATACCACTATCTGACCCTATCTTGTACAGTCCAACATTATTACATGAGTGTAAGTAGGGAAAGTATACAAACCTTTTTCTTTGTCGACTCTGATGACGACAACCGGCTCAGTCTTGCCGACTCTAATCAATTTGTTGATGGACCTAATACGTCTTCTGGACAACTCAGACAGCAAGATCATGCCCTCAATGTTGTTGTATTCCAGAAGGTGCACGTACGCGCCCATCTCCGCGATAGAGCGCACGTTGACCATCACTACATCTTCCACCTCCGGATACTTTTCTTGGTAAAATCGACACGAAAGAGGCATCTGAAAACATTATTTTATTCATAACCTATACTTTGTGTTTCTTAAGGATTTTTAACAAAAAAAAGCTCTCAATTAACTTATTTCCGTACCTTGTTTGTGTTTTATCAGTAATTCTGTTAATAATTATACGAAATAACTAAAGTAATGATGAAATACACCACTTGTTCACGTTGACGACTGAAGACAGCTTTCACGTTTCGTTTTGACAAGTCGAAAGTTCACTCATATTTTAGAAAATATGAATAAAATCTTTAGATAAAATAAAATTTTGTTTTGGAACTGCCGTAATGTAGATGATTTAATAAATAAATATTTTTTAAATTAAACAAATCAATCGTTTTGTTAAAATTATTTATAATATATAGTATGTGTAATGGAATGTATTGAATGTTGCCTCAAGAGAAAAAATAAAAATTTGGTAGAAATCCTTCTCTATCGTGTATTCTGCAAGACGGATTATAAAATTAATTAAATCGTTAGCCGTTTTAGTTAGTTTAGTTTTAGTTCGTTAGAGATTTATAAACTGTATTAACGACAAGCGCCGGGACGCCGGACGCCAGGCGTCGGTGTTCCAATACTCACTTTATTATTTGGCAAATGCCCTTGTTAGTCCCCCGAGTATTTCATAAGTTCATAGTACCAGCATTAATTAGTGTGTTTAGTTATTGTTGACGTTGCAATAATTAAACTGGGTCGATAGTCATGGTGGGCGGTGTAATATATGAGGTTGACCCAAGTTTGTCACTTTGCCCTGTAAAATTGGTTCAGGTCTGCTATTATTTACTCTTAGGTTCCACCTACAATTAGCTTCTAGAAATTAAGAGTCACTGCAGTCTAGTTAACAATGCCTTGAGTGGTCACTCTATCAACTTAAAAAAGGTAAAATAATGTGGAGGTTCGTAGATAAAATACTACTATGCGATTAGTTAGATTATTTTTTGATAGGTACTAATGTTACGATTGGCGGGAAGTCTGCCACCAAAACAAAAAAAAAAAAAAAAATAATTTCCATGCAGTGTATACTTATTTAGTTATATTTTCTAAGCAAGTTATTTAATCGTTAATGAAACACTAGTGGAGTAGCGCGCGTTTATCTTTCTGCCCATTAAGACCTATTAACGCATGAAATCTATCGCATTCCTCGTCGGCATGCAGTAATGTTCCAGGAAGGTGGCCTATTTCAACATTCTCAGAGCCTTGACAGTGTGGCTAATGATCATGAGGTATTTGTTGCTGTAATAGTGTCATCATTGTCATGCCACGGGATAGCTTGAATGGAGTATCTATAAATATCCTTGCAAACTTATATAGAAGACGTCGAAATAATCATCAAAGTCAAAATCATTTATAAAATAAAATAAGCTAATCATATTAGCACTTTTCACGTCAATAATTACAAAAAGACAGCACCTCATAAAACGGCCCTTTCCAGTGTTACGGCTGGAAAGAAGATGTTATTAGGATTCACACTGACCTATGTATTAATATATGGTCTTCATCCCACCATCTCGGAAAGAGTAGTTTTAACCTTTGATATCTGAGCGCAAAAGCCGTTTTTATCCTCTAGTAGAGCGGCAAAGTGATTTGAATTTAGAACATCGTGTGCAATACTCCATTTGTGACAATCTTGATAAGACTTTTCAAACAAATACATATTAAACAAATAAAATACTGCCTAAAATAATTATTCAATTAATTAAGTAATTTTTATTGTTATTTTTACATAGATGTTTAACCTAGTTCCATTTATAAACTGAGTTTTCAAATAAATGAACTTTAATACGTACTTTTTTTAATTTGATACTCATATTATGTGCGCGCCATTTTGTTTTTTTTTGCATTTAGTAATTTCCTTCATGAAGTGGGATGAAATTATTATTTTTTATTGTTTTGAGGTCGATTTTAAACCTCATTACATTTTTAAACTGAGTTTTTGCATAAATAAAGGACAATGGGCGATTCCGGTCCAAATGTCCACCACGAACGAGATTATAGAACATTTTTTGTTATGAAAGTAAAAAAAAATATAATGCCAGAAAAAAGTTATAGCAAAATCAAATTCAACATTTTACACATTTTTTCAATTTCATTTTTTTATTACTTTTCGTGATGTTCGATTTTCGTACTTTCTGTAACTTCTGACAAAATAGAATTGTTCATTATTAGAGAGAAGACACCACCAGTTACCGCTGGAACCAGGAACCGCTGAGTATATTCAAGCACTTCTGGCGCCTCAATTGATTAGCGATTTGTACATCCATCGGGCAAAAATATGGGCTGTTTATATGCAAATGTGTCTTACTCATCTTAGTTTTAGATAAAGTGCGGAAATGGAAGTGGAATAAAATAAAAAAATATAATGATAACATACAAAAACTATCGAAAATTAAGAATACATTTTTGCCTATAACTTTTTTTTGGCATTGTTTTTTTTTACTTTCTTAGTAAAAGTTACTCTAAATTAAGTGGACTATTTAATTATATAGGTCTCGTTCGTGGTGGACATTTGGACCAGACTTCATACATTCTTGCCCAATCTCCTTTTAATAATTTTCTTTTTCATTTGTCGTGCGTGCCATTTTTTTTTGAGTTTAGAAATTTCCTCGATGAGGTGGAATGAAAAGTTACGCGTTGCACTCGAGTGCCCTTTGCTCTTTGTGCTTTTTTGATTCCCTCGCTATCGCTCAGAATTCTAATTATTGACGACACGTTCGTGTTTCAATTTTAGAATCCTTCGCTAGCTCGGTTATCAAAATTGAGCCAGCGGTTAAAAAGCAACTTTGCACTCTTGTATAACAAATAACTACCTATTAATATGGTGATTTGAAACTATGGAAAAACTGATAGAAAATGCAATACCTACTTTGTTTTTGCAACTCCACATTATAATTAATGGAGGACCATAAACATGCAATTGCAAGACTGAGAGAGAGAGTCGTCGTATTAATTAAATTACGATGAGTTGATATCATGATACTAAGAAAGGATCGAGTGTCATGTGATGTGTGCGAGCTTAGGAGGCGTCGTCATCAGTCTTATGCATTTTTATGATCTAAGAATTGGCGCGTGTCTGTGGTTGGAGATCTCAAGTAAGCATATTTGATTAGCGCAACTAAACGAAGAAAAACAACTGAAATTAGGGCCTATGTACACCAACGACATCAATCTTCTGTAGAGGTATTCGTTGATGCATTTTTATGCACTTTGATAAGCGGGCGTAGAGGACTGAAATCAACTGAATAAGAACTCTGGGACCTTATCTTACGGTTTACGGAATGGACGGACAGCAGGAGTCAGGCGAAGGAAGACGACCGGTCTAACGACTGAAAGTCTAGACAGATGATGAATAGAACAGTTTGTCAATGTCATCAATATTAAAAAAGAAAATGATGAGCGAATTAGAGGACGTAATGGCTAAGTAGGTAGCGTTAGGTGTCTTGAATCCCCGCCGTTGTAGATATTTGACATTTTCGTGACTTATAGTCAAAAGCACGAAAGTCTGATAGCCAAAGTGATCGTCTAACACGGTGACTGGATAGTCGAAGTCCAGATAGATCCAGTTGCTACATAAAAAACTCTCATTCCCAGTGACATCCATCCAGTGAGTTCGACTGGAGACCAGCCCCAAGACATTATGGCAGATACTTGTAATTAATGAATTAGCGTAGAAAATAACAATGCGCTGACTACAATGTAGCAACATGAAGTTATGCAGTTAATATTCAATTGCGGTCTCTGTTGTCAGGAACGAATTAATTGATATATATTATCAATGTGTTCCGTCAAATCTCGGCGGGATCCAGTCAGTAAGAGTTCGCTTGGGCGCCGCGGTTGGTTCGCGCGGGGCTGCGCGCGCACGGTATGTGCTCGAGTTGAAATTTGAATATGGCGGTTTATAGGTAAGCTTTTGAATATTTTACAGATTATTTTGTGTGTTAGAAAGTAATGTGAATATATCCTTTCCTTTCGACTTATGTTAAGATGTAGCTAAATGCGTGTTGGGCACAAAGCCATCAAAACAATTCTAGGAAGTTGTGAAGGGTGAGCGTTTTGGGGGTGCTGGCTTACTAATACCTCTACATTTAAACGAGTAAAAGTTAAACTATGTGTACCTAATTACCTCTTATTTCAGTAAACTATTTTGACTTTGAATTTGGGCATGCTTTTGTTTTTGATAGGGTATTAAGATGCTTAATTTAAATATGTATACTTCAGTTTTTTCTAATTTAATTTGAATCTAGAGTCTTTATCGATTCAAAATCGAATATACCTACTATTATTAGCCTTATTCGAACTTAAATTTCGTTAATGGTTTCGTTTTAATTGAGAAGGATCAAATAAAATAGGAACCTATGTATTACCTTCTTTACTTTATTTATTTAAAAGAATACCTACATTAAAAAAAAATATTTTGACATGCGAGCTTTATAGCCACAAGCTTTTTATCCTTGTCATTTACGTATGCGGAACCCAATATGACCAGTCGTTAACAGCTCAGTCCATTAAACGGCACAAATGAATTAAATGATTGTACCTATCACATCGCCGAATCATGCGCAACTACAAATATAACTATGTTTGTATAATTTGTGTGTGATCATCTAGATTTGCCTGTTATAAAAAGGAGCATAAAAATAATTAAGCTTATCAAGTTTCTTCAATCAAAATTGCTATCTGCCAGTGATACTTCTGTAGAAAGTCGAAAATTTATATAACAAGCAAAAACATGATAACAGTAGCTTAGGTCCCCAATTGTCGAAGCACCTGTGGCCGAAGCCCCCGAAAATTGCTTTTAATAAAATTTAATCGGAGACGTTGGCCACAGGTACTTTGAGCACTGGGGGCCTAAACTCCCGAGCATGATATATAATCCAAACATTCAATTTATTCATTTCACTTGTATATCTAAATCAGTAGATAATATTGTGCTTCTGAAGATGAAGCTATGAATCACTTCAGCTGGGTCATCGTGAGTCTTGTTTTCAACATTATAGGATGATATGGAATACTTGTGCCGACATTACACGAGGATATACGCAAATGATTCCTGATGTGTCATGACTTGGGCTTGCCCTAGCTGTTGTTTTCATACTCGATATTAATTACAGGGACTACCTATTTTCTCTAGTTTTCCATCACTTGGTGCATCTACTTCACGCATTGAAAAAGGCCCGAAAATTCTACTAAATCAGTAACTACATTTTCTTTTCTCACTGCTAAGGTGTCTTGGCATTCAAGTACTTAGGTATTCCCAAAGGGTATGGATTTTTCATTACATTGCCAGTTAAATGTAACCAGCATAATGCACTGAGGAACGAAACACAGAGTGTAGGTAATTCTTCAATAATTGGTCGACGAAGTGCTCAAAAAGTATTATAAGTTTATAAGGTAACAATTTCCCAGTAGAAATCAAGATGCAGCTGTCAGAAAAGCAAAGCACCAAAGTTATTGCTCATGTTCTCTATTACGATGGTAATAAAATTCCGAAGAAACTTTAGTTAGTAGAAATTTATTCATCCACTGCAATGTTGGCTGTATCAAGTAAAATTGCTATTACAGTATAAGTTTAAAGAAGATATTTGAAACTGACTGCAGAAACTGTGTGTCAAACTGAGTGTCAGCCGCCGAATGTGAGCGAATTACGCAGTTCATTACAGTTCCGTAGGTACATACTCACTTTTTCAGTTTTCAGTTTGGTTTGAACACAGCCTTAAAGTGAAGTTGGAGGAAAAACTGATTAGTTAATCGCATTCCTAAGGCAGGATTCACGATTGCTTATGAATACTCTCCCAAGCTTCATTGTTATCATCTTGTCTTCCATCCTAAAATAAGAGCGTCCAACTCACTCACACAGCTTTACATTTTACAGTTTATTTTACAGCTTTAACTACAGTTAACTAATCATTCCCTTTAATAGCCATATCATCTTTATTTACCTTCCTTTCAACAGTGATATCGTGGGTCCACAAGATACCAACTTCACACAGACTTATAGAATTTTGTCTGTGTAACAAATCGTGCACTCAAGTCTGAAATAATGATAAGGCTGCACTAACGTCATCATATTTCCACTCAGACTTTAGATTTATACCCACCAATACGCATGCATCTTCCTCATCTTCAATAAGTACCTACGTACCTACAGTTTTGTTGTCACATTGACCCACTCAAGTGTTTTGACGTCAAAGTTCCGTTGAAGACCATCAAATTGGCTCATTGGCTGCTGAAGGTCAATCAAGTGGGTCGGAGACGTGGTTCAATTATTTGTTGACCTGAAGCTATCGAGATTCGATGCCCGAAGTAGGACGATGTTGATGTTTCTATTTATTTGATGTGTTGACTGGTAGGTTAAGGTTAAGTCTCTGTAGAAAAATATAGCGCTTATCGACAAAATCAAGCATAAAACCCAGGCTTCCATGAGGACAAACAATAAACTAATATTCTTGACCAAAGGAAGGTTTTTGCAGTTATAGCTCAATATTCTCAAAATATCATATCAGAAATTATATGCAAAACTTATATGTTCCTTATGCTAGACAACTAGACACACATTTTTAGTACCTATAGAAATCCTGGATATCTCTTGACTGTCCTTTTCTACATACAAAAATGTCCTTGTATAAATTACAATGAGTGGACCCTTGCGATGTTCTTACGGTCTTAAATTGTTCACAGTCTGATTAATTTATTCGACTTTTTGTTTCAGGTTAACTATTTTTATAATCGTGATATCATCATATCCAATCAGTCATGGACAAACAGGTGAGTTTCATTATAATTATTTCAATAAAATCTTGATTTTACCACAGCCTCTAGTCGAAGTCAAAATAGAAGATATAGCATACCCATGAATACTTATGTACCACAACACTTTCAATGAGTACTCGTTTATCGATATGTGAATTTAGATCAGAACCATATAAATCATCTCTGACTTGTCCTCATCTACAGAACATTAAAAAACACATTCAATTGATATTGCAAGAATTGATCTGTACCAGTTCTGTCAATATCAACTGATTTTCAGTTCACTTTTTGATGCGCTGAATCGATATTCCTTTAATGATGATGTATATGCCAACAAGTACATACATGAAAGTATTCAACCATAGATACATTATTTATCATTCTACACACACTTTCTACAGATACCTAACACATTTCGAAGTACGAACTACTTCAACATGATTTATCAGTTCATCATCTGCATAACAGTAGCCATTAATAAAACAGTACAGTTTACCACCTTTTAACAGGCTAGATAATAAGAAACCTTTAACACCCTGTATTGAGGAGAAGTGTTTTCAGAACCAGGTTTCCTAACCTTCTTCAAAAGAATCCCGGCTATAAAGCCATTGATCGTCACAAAAATTACTACAATCGCTCTTCATACAAATGTGCTTTCAGAAAACGGCACCACGACAATCACAACATCAGAGCGACCCCAAGCAGACATGGGGAGTCCTTGCTCCCCTCACATGCCAGGAGACGTAGATTTCCAGACGGTGGACCTGATAGCAGTCTACCGCATGGATCAACCTGATGCCAAGGGTATTACGCTGGTGCAAGGGTCGCAGGATCTGCAGAGAGCTTATAGGATTGGCCTCGATGTTAACTTGACTTTGCCTTTGCGGTGAGTACACCATTATTCAAGTGTATTTATTCTTGAATACTTTCATTTTAAGGCTGTCTCTATCTAAACCCATTTGTTGAGGTTTTGGTAATTATCAAAAGACAAAGACTTCAAAGCGTGTACCTACCTTTTATAGTTGTGTATTATTTTCAAGAAGAAGAGCTCCATTCGCAATAGTAGTACCTACGTCTATTGCTTTTCAATAAACCAATAATGAAGAATGATTTTCGCAAGAATGTGTAAATGAATAACGTACTCTCGGATTGAAAGCTCAACGTGGTAAGAATGGGCTAATTTTCCCGGCTTACGAAAGACTTTTGTCCAGCACTGGATGTTTTTCTGAAGGATTGAAATTGAACGTTTTGACCTGCAAAAAGCCCAAATACCCTGCAGATTTCCTAACTAAATTGCTGTTGACTAAAATATTTCTATATCCTTCTCCTAGCGAGGTGTTCCCCACGGGTCTACCATCCCACTTCACAGTAGTAGGCACATTCAACGCCCGCGGTCAGCGGCGGCCCTGGAGCCTGGTGCGAGCCCGCTCCGAGTCCAGCCTGCAGTTCTCTCTCACCATGCTGCCGGTCTCCAAGAAGATTGCCGTCTTCATCGGCGGGTCGAGGGTCATGTTTAATAGTTATGAGGTATTTGTTTCATACGTTTTGCAGACTTAACGCCTTCATCCAGTTTTCTTGCAGTCTTTTACCTGTCTACCTTTGGGTATTTTGTGTTTTATGTTTATTTGTGGTAAAAAGTGAAGTTGGCTTTAAAGTACTTAAAGTAATTGTCGTATTCCAATTAAACCGATAATACCACAGTATAATGATTATTGATTGGCAAGGCAATTTATAAAATAAAGTTTAGAGCCTTTTTTCCCAAGTGCAATAGTTTGGATCACTATTTAGATGATGACGTTTCTTTGATCTAAATTGTTACCATTGTTCTGCAGATCTTCACTCCGGGTTGGCACAAGATACATGCTTCTATTTCTAATCATACGGTTCATGTTGCTGTCGACTGTGTTGAGGTGAGAACATAAATATTATAATTGTTAACAATCTAATACCTAAATATAAATAGAGTTTTTTTCATAACCTTAAATGTTTATAAGTTAGCGGTTTCACAAAAGTTTCTTCGGAAAATGGGCTATCTAACGCAGAAAGAATTTTGATAATTAGTCCAGTAGTTCCCGAAATTAGCGCGTTCAAACAAACATACATACGTAGTCGAGCTTCATCAGGTTTACGGAATAAAGTACGGATTAGTTGAAAAAACGAGAGTTTGATAGAAATTGCAAATAAAGTGTTGTAAATATTGTATCTCACAAGACAATAGTGGTATAACTTTAGCAAGAAGTCTGTCTATGTAATATGTACTACTGCATCCAGAACAGTTTCTGTTGAAGTTTCATGTCATTACACCGTTATTTGCGGCTACAACTTTGTTAGGTACTTGGATAGTTGGCTGTATGAGAATTGTGTGTATGTGTGTGTGTGCATTTTGATATTAAGTCTATGTAAATGTGTGTGTCTCATCTGGTCCAAATCTACTTTAGGTAATCTTAAATTTTTACTACTATTATAAAGAAAACTGATTTGAAAAATTGTTTCACTTTTGAGAAGCTACACTATCCCCGGGCGACATAGGCTATTTTCTCCGGTTTCAGGAATTAGTTTCCACGGAATGCAAGTGAAATCATTGACTTTCTGTGTACTTATATTCTTAACCATTGCACTAAGTAATAATAATTACATATTGTGAATGTTCTTCCAGTTGATGCCAGAGAAGATCAGTTCTCGTGACTTCACGAACGCGACTTCTGTCACCATCGTGTCCAATGACGACGGTACTTCAGCACCTGTAAGTGATTCTATACTTTTTTCTAAAACCTTGTTATGTTTTATACCAACGGAATCATCATCATAAATCATCAATGGAAATAATATTTATTATATTTTATTTACAAATAACTTTTTATATATATACAACATACAACTAACTTTTTATATATATACAACATACAACTAACTTTTTATATATATACAACATACAACTAACTTATTACCTAATATATACACTTACTATAAATAAAAATATTCAAAAAATTGCATCAAAAAACTCCTCTTCATCGCTGCCCACCGGGAGTGTACCCAAGAGGCTGGCAGCATTGCCACGTTGGATGGCAATGCTTACTTTTTGGCCAAAATAAAAACCAGCCCTTGGGTCACCTGAAGTGTCAGCAAGTCGCTTAGCGATATCCTTATATAGGAGATGAGCACTTGGACCCCACGGCCCGAGGGTTTCAACCCCAAACGGCTCCGGATGTGCTCGGTGGGAGGTGGACTGTATCAATAGTTTGCGGTAAACACCGGGAAAGAGGGAAAACCCGGCCTTAAAATGAAAACAACTAGTTAAAGAAGTCAAGAAAAACGAGTTGTCATCGCGCCCAATTCAATTTTTCTACATATAGCCTACTGGATGTCATTGGAAAAAAAATCCTGTGTACGTACATAAAGGGTTGAATATATAAAAATGCCAACAGGTCACTATTACTAAGCTAGGTATTAGTCTCAAATCCATCTAAATATATAAAACTCAAAGGTGACTGACTGACTGACTGACATAGTGATCTATCAACGCACAGCTGAAACCACTGGACGGATCGGGCTGAAATTTGGCATGCAGGTAGATGTTATGACGTAGGCATCCGCTAAGAAAGGATTTTGATCAATTCTACCCCCAAGGGGATAAAATAGGGGATGAAAGTTTGTATGAAACTTTGTCAATTTTAAACCGATCGGACTGAGACTTTGCATGCATAAAGCTACTATGGCGTAGGCAACCCTTAAGAAAGGATTTTGATAAATTTCATCCCTAAGGGGATAAAATAGGGGATGAAAGTTTGTATACATCTTCTTAGATTTGTACACGCTAATCTTCCGAACTACTGAACGGATTTCAATTATTTTTTCTTTGTTGTATCAGTATTAAGCCTGGTCAACATATAGGCTATAATTTATCTTCGAAACTTGAAGACCTGATGCAGAACTCCTACAGACCAACAAAACTATTAGAGATACAAAAATGGTGCCATGGCAAAAATTGTTTCATGTGATGTGCATTTTCAGCTGAGATAATAAATTTTAAGATCTGGAACACCTGATGTGGAACCCCAAGAGCCCAGCTTCTCTATACCATATACAGGTATGACGTTTTAGCAAAAGTTGTTCAATTTGATAAGCACTTTCTATTGACTTACACAAATTGAAGATCTAAAACACCTGATGTGGAACTCCAGGGGCCCAGCTAGACTATAGCATATAGAGGTATGACGTTTTAGCAAAAGTTGTTCAATCTGATAAGCACTCTCTGTTGACTTATAAAAATTGAACCACACCTACACCTGATGTGGAACTCCAGGAGCCCAGCTAGACTATAGCATATGAAGATATGACGTTTTAGCAAGTGGTTCAATCTGATGCACTCTCTATTGACGTATAAACATCGAAAATCTGGAACACCTGATGTGGAACTTCAGGAGCAATACTACACTTGAAATGTATAGAAATGAATGTTATGAAATAGGTATGGTGAATCAAAAAAGTAATTAGTCCGTCTTTTAGACACGTATTTTTCTTTTCTCTCTCTCACAAACAAATAATAACGAAGATACAACAACGCTTGAATTCACTGCTTAGTACAAATTTTACATACCTAGACGTGGCGTCACGAGCCCCCACTCTCCGACTTTGTTGCGTTATATCTCATTATTATATTGTATGTCTCTTCCAGACCTCGGGACTCTAGAATGCCAAGAATATTCAATGACAGCCGGAACCTACAGTTTTAACATCCCCTCCAAATGACGGTCATTGGTATCCAAAATATACGTAGAAAGTACATACGAACTTAGAAAAGTTGCATTGGCAGGTACTTGCCAGACCTGGAATCAAAGACGCACGCTCATACTTGAGAGATTGGTTCTCTACCCACTAAACCACCACGACTTCCACTAAGTCACCACGACTTTGTCATCTATTTAATGTTTTTTTACGTAGGTATAATACTTGTGTAATATTTTTGCCACACACAAATTAAATGCGGATTAGAATCACTACTTTTATCCCTATGGTCACGTCTATTGCGATTCAGTTCTCAGCGTTTTGTTTAGTCTGCTGTGCTTTTGCTGTTAAAGTACAAAAATTAAGTATATAGAACGTTTCACTTCGGTCCCTTAAAATTCAATATCAGACTATTTAGATCTTTGATTTTGCTGACCCCGTAGTCGCTGGCATAAGGGACAGGATCCGCGTACGAAGTCGCGGGCAACAGCTAGTTCATAAATATATTTGAACTCATGGATCGTAAAATACAGGGTATTTTTCGTTGAGTTTTTTATATCTGTAACTTTGTAAAGAATATACCAAAAAATACACAAAAAATAAATCTTACCTTAAGCTTAAAAAAAAAATTGTCCCGGATCCACAGTTCGCAATATTCATACCAAAAATTGTCCGGTTCATTTGGAGGGATTTGCGAGGTCGTCTCATATCCGGGGCAGCTATTACACGGATGTGGTACCGCGTTATTATACCGCAAGAAGGGTCATTAGGTAGATATGGTTGACGGTTGACAAAACGGTTGGAATTTATGTCCAAAGTACCGGAGGATGTTGCTTTTTTTTTGAAGATTTTATGTTGATGATAAAGGAACTCTACACCGAATAAGATATTATAACATAGAAAATCGGAAAGAATATGTATATTGCTTCACCGACGGCAAATGCGGAAAACTTTTCGCGAAACTCCAGCCGCCACTCGGAACATCGCGCGAGTCACTGTACATAAATATTTTGAAAAATTTTGACAGTGCGCGAGGAATATAATATATTATGTAGTTGCGAGCCGCTGTTTTAGTTAAGATGATCACACATACGAATGTATTTTTGTTTTCAGATAGATCTGCAATGGCTATCGTTGAGCTGCGACAGATATAACCTGAGCAGAGACAGCTGTGAGGAAATTGTAAGCAAAAACATCGTTCATCTAACAATATTTAAAATCTAAATTGCCCTGATCTACACAGCAGCACACTTAGTGAATCTCGCTGATAGATCTTTGCCCAGTCATTCAATAGGCCGATTGTAATAAACTAGTGTTATGTTCTTTCTAGGATAAGCCTCAGTACCTAGTAGCTACCTCACCACCAACGGTAAGTGAACTTTTCAATATAAGCCAAGTTTATTCTAAAGGTGCTACTTGGAAGCGAGCTGTTGTCTGCAACTGCAGATAGCACGTGTAGCGACTGCGAAACTGGTCGATAGTGCACTTAACGTCGGCAGTTGTGCCGTAGTCAACTCGCTTTGAAATAGCACCTTAATGAGAAGGAATTCAATTGACGAATCTTTACATTAAATTGTATTTCTATTCGATATGTTTTGTTTGTTCATTTGTTTTCAGTTTGACGTAGACCCGGCGTTGTTGGATCCTTTGGACTCGACAGTTTGCAATACCACCTGTCCTCCGGTAAGTTCAGTAATATTACAACAGCTACACTCGCACTGAAAGTCCTGTATTGTTAAGACAGGTATATAATTGTATATCGAGTCAAAAGTGATGATAAATTAATTGAAAAATAAGATGTCGTGTTTGCTAGTTCACGATATAATGCCATATACTAATTTTCAATAAGAGAAAATAGAGGGTAAATGGTATATACCTATTATTCTCTATACGGATTAAATATTGTTTATATTTGAACTGTAGGTATTATTAAATATATTTTTTGTGATTTAGGGTCCAGAAGGGCCGCGTGGTCCTAAAGGGGAGCCAGGACCGAGAGGATATACTGGTATACCGGTGAGTAGCAAACTAAGGCACTTGTCCCACCGGCAACGATTAACGAGTAACGAGTAGAGCTAGAACTAGAAACGAGTTAGCGAGACGCGGGGAGCGAGTGCGTAGTTCCGATATTTGTGTAGCTCGGCTATAAGCGAGTGTGCGAGTGAGGCGGGCGATTACTCGCATCACTCGCTCGCTAGATACGCACTGTAGAGAAATGACCAATGGTTGCTCTCTCGGCGTGAGTTCTAAATGCTTGGCGAGTGTCGCCGAGCGAGTGTTATCTTCCATAGCTTTTGTCGCTCAGCGACACACTAGTGAAGCGAGTGCTCGCCGGCAGTGTGAACAGTCAGCGATCAACTATTTGTAAACGCATCTCTTTTATTCACACGGAAAGTATATCTATTGTACGGTTCTTGAGCGAGAAAATAGCCGATAGTTAGTCGTTTTCTCGTCTTTGGTGGGACAACTGCCTAATACTTAATAGCACTTTAAATACGTACTTATTACACTATTTCAATGGGAAATAATTACTATTTTAATTACAACTATATAAACATAATGTTTTTTGAGGTTTGAGTAGGTTACGTCCTTGTATTGATAACTTGTATTCTAGGGTATACGCGGTACAAAAGGAGAGATCGGGGCCCCGGGCCCCCGAGGCTTCAAAGGAGATATGGGTGAACCGGGCCCACCGGGAGCAGTTGTCAATGTGAGTAATAAACCAACTTTTTTATTTTTAATGAATGCTATATAATAAATACTATTTTGCTTTGATATATTGGTATTCGTTCCTTTACTATGCACGATGAAAATATTTCTTTCTACAAGAAAAAATTAATGCCTTTGACTTTACAATTGATGGTGTGTGTAAAACGAAATCTGTTGCATTTTAAGGCATCTGGTGTAGGATACGTCGGACCGCCAGGCGAACCGGGGAGGCGCGGACCTAAGGGAGAGAAAGGCGATGTGGGACCAAGAGGTAAGCTTTCATATTTAGTTTTATGTTGAACATATTATTGATGGTTTGTTTTAAATTATGTCGTGAGTATTTCGTGTGTCCCTGTAAATAAATCAACAAACACATACCAAGACTTTTGACTTAAAAATATATCGAAAAAAAAATGCAAATTAATGATAAAAAAACATACCGGCCGAATTGAGAACCTCCTCCCTTTTGGGAAGTCGGTTAAAAATAAACTCATTACGTGAAGCTCAAATATCATGATATTTAAGCCAAAAATACGATAAATACTCAAGTAAATTATGTTATAATAGGTGATCCAGGCGAGCGAGGGTTCGATGGAATCTCTGGACTGCCAGGAATTGATGGGAAAGATGTGAGTTTACTTTTTTTGATATAAGTAGATACAGAATGTATATATTTCTAAGTTCATTTGTTTATTCTTTCGTTAGGGTTTGCCTGGACCACCAGGGCCTATGGGTCCCCGAGGCGAGCAGGGCTTCCCTGGTCCTCCAGGCCCCGCTAGTAATATCAATGCTTCTTTGATACATGGTTAGTTGGTATTTTTTTTTTAATCTTTTGCGTACACTTTGTTTTTCTTTAGCATGATGATATTTTGCAAGGTAAATTATGAAATGCTTAATTTCAAATCAAAAAGTTGGCACCTAAATACGTTTTTGAGTTTGTCGATGTTTGTGTTAAAGGTGCTAAAGGAGAGAAGGGTGCTCCGGGTCGGGATGGCAGAGACGGCATCGCAGGCCCCAGGGGACCACCGGGGCATGACGGGCCGACGGTAATAAATAAAACAAAATATTATTTATTGACATAAAATTGTGAACATACAAACGCTTACAAAAGACATAGCCCATTGGAGTTATGTTTTTGTTTATTGTGCTGTCTTCCAGGGTCAACCAGGACTGCAAGGTTTTGCTGGTGCACCAGGCGTACCGGGAGTGAGGGGCCCACCCGGCCCTGTTGGACCAGAGGGGAAGAGAGGATCAGATGGACTACCGGTATTTATCACGCAATAAAACGGTATTTGAAGCGACAATTAAAAGCAAAATAGACGTTTCTTAACAAAAAAAGCAACATTAAAATTAATGATCTCCACATACAAATTTGGTCCTACTTTTTATCGTTTGAAAATTGGCGCACAGATAAGCTAATGCATTTTGACCTTTGGTACGCAATAAGACTTTAATAGTTTTTATTGCAATGCTAAAGATAAGGTTTACCAACACTATTTTTTCACAGGGGCCCGAAGGTCCAGCTGGGGCCCCAGGTCGGCCAGGTCCGCCGGGTGCTGCAGCTGCAACAGGTGCACTAGTTTCTATACCCGGTCCGCAGGGCCCACCCGGTTTAACAGGACAGGTAAAACTTACTGAATTAAACTAATTCTTATTGAATCTTTCCTCTCGTGAAACCGAAAGACCAACAGCCTTTTATACATTTTTTGTAATTATTCCAAGGCATAATATGCATTATGCAAGTTTGTTGTATTTATTATTTTCTTTTTATGATATTAGAAAGGAGAGCCTGGATTCCCAGGGTTCCCTGGCAAGCCTGGTGTGGATGGGATACCGGGGACTCCGGGGCCGATGGGCGCGCCAGGACTACCGGCGCCTCCAAGTATTGTAAGAGAGGTGAGAGTTTCAATAAAACAAGTGCATTATTAAATTCCGTATTGCTATGTGTTGGCGAATCAACGCGAACGCCATGAGAAGCATCCAAAGCGAACTTAATCGTGGTTATTTTCGCGTCACGCCGCGCTGCTTCGCATTCGCATCCAGATAGCTCACATAAGACGCACCGTTAGTATGAACATCAAATTCTCTCAATATGATTTCATGACTTGCTTTTATGTCGTCTTTCATCATTTCAGGCACCTTCTATCTCTGAAGCTGAAATAAGAAACATTTGTGAAGATATTATTAAAGGTTAGTAATTCGAGTGGTTCTTTTAATGCCACTATTGTAAACATTACATATGAATATGTACAGATTGCACTTAGCTACGTGATTCATACGCTTGCTGTAGAGGGAAATTATTTTTCATCAGTAGGTTATTGATTTCCTTTTTAATCTTTCCCAAGACATACTGGTTGTTTTTCACATTCTCGCTTTCGAATATCTTTAAGCTAAATATTAGTAGCTAAGTATTTACTATATACAATTTTCCACAGAGCGTTTACGAGAGCTGACAGCTAACCTAATATTGGAAACAAAAACTGTAGTTGGTAAGCGAGGACACCCGGGGAGACCTGGACCTCCGGGGCCACCAGGTAAGTACCAAAGCAACATTAGTCATTCATTCTTGTATGTACTACCTATAAACTTGAAAATAATTTAAGCACGGCTTAGTTAGTGCATGTGGTAAGGCATGTTCGCTAAAACACGTAACTCAATGGCGCTTTTTGATTGCATTTAAGACTAGGTTTAATAATGGAAAAATACTTATTCGAAAGCAGCTGCTTAAGTAACTGCCTATATTATAGATATAGGAAACTTAGCGATGCCAATTTTTATATGAAATAATGTATATGTGTAGGCAACGTTAAAACATAATCACTCTATTTCTAGGAATACAAGGTGATTCCGGAGAGCCAGGTCCGCGAGGATATCCCGGAGAAACCGGAGAGCCGGGCAAGCCTGGCAGCCCCGGACATGCTGGAGACAAGGGGGATAAGGGCGACAGGGGCCCTCAGGGCTTTGGAGTGCAGGGCCCTGAGGGACCCAGAGGACAAATAGGTAAGTAATAGCCGCTAATGAGAGAAGTGCGATTTTTTGACGACTAGAATTTTCATAACCATTGAGATTTGATTAAATTGACTTTTTTTAATATACTCTAGCCGTGTGTTTTCCATTCGCTCAAATTAAAATTCTGTTTGAATATGTAAATGATAAAGAATTTAGCAGAAAACTAGTCATAGCACGTTTTACATAAGCCACAAGGGAAAGGGCTACAAGTTTCATGTTTATTTTCAGGTCCCATGGGCCCAGCAGGCCATCCAGGAAGAACTGGAGACAGGGGCGACCCAGGACGAGAAGGTAATAAAATCAAAACATATTCATTGGTTAATATATTACCTGAAAATATCTGAATTCTCTTGGATATTTAGTTACAAAAATCCAAATTTTTCGAAAATTCTCAGTTATAATATTGACTTTTTAACAGGAGCGATGGGCCCCCGCGGTCACCCAGGGCCAAGAGGCACGTGCAAATGCCCCATGGCCTACTACGCGTACTCGCCGCAAGGACTCAGTAAGGGGCCCGGATGATCGGAACTAGAACATACCTGTACTTAATAAAACGTTAAAGTAATGTTCATTGTTTTACTACACCAAAAGACCTATTTTAATGACTTATGGTAGTTAGTGAAAATAAACACACATGTCTAAATAAAACATAATTTAATAAAATTATACCAAAACATTATCGTCACTAAATACAAGAAATTATCTCCATACTTTATTTTATAAAAACAATGTAGGATCGCTATGATTTCCGTAGATTTAATTAAAGATATTGTTATAGATCGAGGTGTAGCCGCCATTTTGGATTGTGACGTCACAATATGGTGTCAGTTATTGGGTTCTATTTCGCGCACAGATTCGATGTCTGCTTTACAAAAGAAGCACTGTTTGCTGTTTAATAGATGTTGCATTATACAAGCTCTGGAAATAATAATAATATTGTTATCCCTTCAACTGAAAACTAAAACTGTTACGAGAATTTATTGTGTAATTTTTGTCAGTTTTGTTGTGCCAGCTAGTGGCGCGCTCGAACTAACATATCTACATATTGGCTTACATGGATCATTCTATGTATTGGTGAAAATACATGAAAAACTGTTAATTATTTTTTCAGATAAACTTCGTTAATTGGGTGGATGACTAGGTCAAAAATAAATTATGTTGTCATATTCATTTAGTGAAGCATCTAAAAATAATGTCACTTCCATTTATCGTTTTGATGGAATAATTGATTAAATTTTTTTATTGATAATATAAGCTAAATAAGAATCCAGTTTGATGTGAAAAATCTGTGACGTCATAAGTTGCGCTTACATACATATTACAAAGAAAGTGACAGTTTTTGACAGTTAAATAAAAGTAATGAATTTGACTCGTTCTATTTAGACCACTGTTTGTATAAATGTGGTATATATGTTACTTGTTTTATGTTACTAACATTTTGTTATTATTTATATATGTAAATGTATTTCTGTTTGTTTCAGTGCCGTCCTACTAACACGATAAGTTACACAAGTTTGACTACAACATCAACTTAATTTTGTCTTTTTGTCAATCACAAGCACTACTTGCTTCTCCTTCCACTTGTCATTGGCAGAATCGTCGACGTTTGCATCGACATGGATTGCCATAAATAAAAATAGAATAGAACTACCGTATTGGAAAGTGAAGTAGGTAGGCCTAATATGATGTCACAGAGTAGGTAATTTTCAAGTGCTTATGTAAGAAGTCACAAAAGTTACCACACAAGACAAAGTACTGAAGATTCTTCAACAAACCTGCAAGAATGGTGTCCACAAGGCACAAAGGCTGTGTCAGCCGGCCTCGCGTAGCAAATGGTGCATAATAAGTCGGACTGCGCTCCACTGGAGCCCGGGGACTTCGCCCTCACGATGGCGTCCCGTGCCACACGTAGCCGATCCGCAACTATCTCTAGGGCTTTTAATTCGTCCATTGTTACATCGTCAGGGTCTAGAAGATGGTAATTCAAAATGGATGTTACGAATAGATTTTTTTTATAAAGTATTCAATTTTAGTTGTAATATAGCGAGTTATTATAACAGAAAACTTTCTACATAGAACTGCTTTCATGATAATTGATATAGCCAGATAAATATTGATCCTAACTTAAAGAAAAGTTTGGAATGTGGCTCCTTGCGCATATTGTACGTATAGATCTTGTCGAGAACCTTTACTTGACCGAAATTGACTACTATTAACTTCACAGATTTTTTTTTGTGACACGTTAAATGGCTAACTTCACGGACGCAAAGTAATTTGGTGTGAACTGCAAAAGGCTTTACTTACATTTATAAAATGAGAAGTGTTTGCTGTCTTTGGCCTTTCCAAGCATAAATTCCAGTCCATCCATTCTGAATAGTGGTTCCGTTACTATTGCTTTCGTCACTTTGTCTAGATGCTGCAACAATTACTTTATTCATCCTCCGAGCCTTTTTCCCAATCATGTTGGGGTCGGCTTCCAGTCTAACCGGATTCAGCTGAGTACCAGTGCTTTACAAGAAGCAACAATTACTTTATATTGAAAAATATTCCTTTTTACATATAGCTGATTACACTTAAAATCATCATCCACTTTGCTAACCATCCAATATAGTTTTGAAGTCCGAAAGCATACTGGTAACTCACAAAATTGAAAATATTTAGATTTGGTATTACATTTATCTAAAGTTACTGCTCCGCCACGATCAAACGTGGTTAATCAATGCTGATGTCTCCTCTTTATAAGAACCATAAGAACTTTTAGTAGGTCTATTAGACATAAATCCCTCAACTTTGATGATCATAAGACTACGAGCAAATGCTCTCAGTTTCTCACTAACCTCAGGAGGCAGTTTAGAATCCAGCATCCTAATCAGACAGCCGGCCACAGGAGCTAGTGCCACATAGTAATGTACTCGGTCCGTGTCGGGCAGACCCCGGGCCACTAGGCGGGCGAAACTAGCGCCCCCGCCGCCACGGATACAGACTCGAGATACTACGGCCATTAGGATCTGAAATTGAATGAACTGTTGAAATTGGGGCTTTTAAAAATTCTAAAATTCTGAATTTAAAGTTCGTATTGGAACCATTTTGCTGAAAATAGCCTCCCATGTATCCCCTTTAATACATCGTCAACGTATTGCCATTACAATTAACAGCATATGTAAAAAATGTATTTTTCCAGTCTTCATTTGTTTAAAATTTTAAAGTATGTCGTACGATAAGTTGAAAAATTTTGCTATTTTGATTGTCAAATCAAGAAAGACTGCCCCAAACACGACCCTTGATCGTGTATATCTTCAATGGCAAAACTAAAAATTAATTGATTTGATGGAACAAAGTTGCCATCGGCACATTTCATAACTGCCTCGTTGGTCTAGCTGTCGCAAGCGCGGCTGCTGAGCACGAGGTCTCGGGTTCGATTCCCGAGTCGGGCCGAAATCGCTTTGTGGGTTTTAGAAGACTTTCACAAAGCAGCCCGGAGCCTGGAAGTTGGTGATTGATACACCCGTGCATCGGAGAGCACGTAAATGTCGGTCCTGCGCCTGATCTCTCTCCGGTCGTGTCGGATTGCCGTCCCATCGGATTATGAGAGTGAAGGAATAGGGAGTGCACCTGCGTCTGCGCAAATGCTTGTGCACTATAATATGTCCTGCGCAATTGGCTGATCTCCTTACATGAGAACAGCCGCCGTAGCCGATAATCGGCTAGGAGGACATCACCTGACAGGTCCTGCCCAACAGCAGCTCGTTCTGACTGTCGCAGGCTTCTGGCTTGGTGAGCAGCAGAGGTGCCAGGTGTAACGTCATCTCTAACGCTCTGGCTAAGCCGTGGCACAAGTTCAGCACATAAGTGAGTATACCTGACAAGTCCTGCCCAGTAGTAGTTCATTCTGACTGTCGCAGGCTTCTGGCTTCGTGAGTAGCAGCGGTGCCAGGTGTAACGTCATCTCCAACGCTCTGGCTAAGCCGTGGTACAGGTCGAAGCAAGTCGCGCATAACTTGATCTGACGTGACTCTAAGTGAGCGTCTATACTGACGCGGTCCATCTAAAGGCAAAGTTATAAATTTGTTTTTACATAGAAACATAATTTAGGTAGGTAGAGTTCCCGGGATTTGTCGTTGTTGTGCGTTTTAAGTTGAGCGTTTTTGGAGAAGGTTATTTAAAATATGTTGCCCCAACTCAACCGTGGTGCCTGTGGTCATTTGCTATAATTGTTAGTCTT
This sequence comes from Helicoverpa zea x Helicoverpa armigera, assembly GCA_033682625.1. Taxonomy (NCBI): domain Eukaryota; kingdom Metazoa; phylum Arthropoda; class Insecta; order Lepidoptera; family Noctuidae; genus Helicoverpa; species Helicoverpa zea x Helicoverpa armigera. The sequence goes on along the minus strand of JAWIIS010000053.1, from coordinate 5,001,741 downwards.
CATTTTTTACATTTTGCCCATTCGTGTTATGAAACCCAACTTTATGCCCTTATGCTTTGTTGTTGTGAAACGAATATTTAGGATATGACAGCTACCTACTGCTAAAGTACTTTCTTACCTCCTGCATCATCGTGATGAACTCTGAGAAGGCCCAGTTGAGTTGACTGAGCAGTGAGTTCAGGTACGCCGCCGCGGCCACTGGATGACCCGACAAGTAGTCCTTTATCCGACTCTGGATCACTTCCGAGGGGCAGGGACCTTCGCAATTAAAGAGGATTTGCAATTTAATTCCATACTTATAAAATGTCGCGATTTATATAACATTTATTGATAACTAGTTATTGAGCTAAAAACCAAATATTCCACACAGCGCTCAAAAACACGCATGCTCAGCGTAGGTATGGGCAATACCTCTCAGCTTTGGAGGAGCCCTTTGTTCGGCAGTGGTTCGGCAGTGGTGGGCTATGGTCACGATGATGATCCTATTTCTAAAAGGTGTTTGATAAAATACTTACCAAAACACTGGCTCATAAGTCCTGCATCCACTTTTGCACCGAGGTTGTTTACTGTCGGTTCTCTGTCGCCGTACCTATGTGAAAGAATATACATAACTTCTAGTACCATGACAATGATTTAATTTTAATGAAATCGAGAGATGTTACTTATGATAAAGATTCTTTATTTTGGTACTAATTCGGAAATATTTATTGAAATAGGCCGATAGTTTGATTTAAAGTGGACGCAATGCGAATAACCTAAATATATTTCAATAATTTTCTAATTCCTAATTCTTGAATCATTTGTCTAAACATTCCTTCCTATGTTACGATCGTTTTCTAGTCTATCTAACATCAATTCGCCAAAACCCCCGTGTAGCTTATATGTATGGTTCCCTTCCAGGCTTTACCTATCCATGAAAGATTTTACAACTTTTCACCAGCACTTCCAAACGCCGAAAATATCAATGTACATTGATGCAATGTATCTCCGTCGTAACGTTCACTTCAATGGGTTCCATTTAGATATTGCGCCGATAAATCTCAATGATGTAAGGCCAATATATTTCAACGCAGATTGCTCAGTAACACTAACAGATATTGACCAGGCGATCATTTTGATGGGGATTTGAGACCGTCGTTTGTTTGATAGAATGATGCGCTCAAGATTTTGCTAACAATAAAGGGTGATAATGTTGCTTGTTGAGGAATGAATAGTGAATAAAGGATACTAGGTTTTGTCCTTTTTTGAGTATGGAAACTTATTGGACATTGTCAGCCTCTTTTCTAATAATTGATGAAGTTTTCAGGTAGTAAACGCTTAGAGGTATTTGTATCTCATAAAACAGAATACGCTTTTGGAAATTGTCTTCTCTCTCAGAAATCACTGACTAACGTTGAAGCTCTTTTAAGAAATATATGCTGACAATGTTAATAGATGGCTCACTGATGCAAAGTTCAAAAAAATGTATATGACGGCGCCACCGTCGATGTGTCAACCGTCGATCTGTCAACGGTGGACCTTATATAAAGCGGCGCGCGCGCACGACTCGGGTCATTCGTTCGCCGACCGTTGCCGAGTGCACACCTCCCACAAATTCGTGATAAATAATTGTAGTGACTAATACTGTGTTAATTGGAATAAACCAAGTGATTGTGTGAGAACCCCTTTGTTTTATTTAACGATGTCGGATCCTGACGCCGACATATATAATAAGCATTATATTAAGAAATTATATACAATAAAAATTATATTAAATAGTTACATATAATAAACTATGTAAAGTCGTACCTGGCAGCCAAATGTGGCCACTGTCGATGTCGGAAGCCAAACCCTGAGCCATGCCAGAATCTGACGAGCACCCAGTTGGACTGCGCCCACGCACGGTTCTGATACGGACGCACCAGCTCCTCTACCATTGACATCTGTCTGGAGCAATGGAAGGATGCACTGTATGTGTGAAGTGTGTTGACTTGGAGATGGATTGGTCAGATAAGACCATCTTTTTGTTGTTTGATTGGGGCAAAGAAGACGGATCACATTTCTTCGCAAAAAAGTGTCCACTGCTAATATGTTTTCGCGTACAAAGGTTGCAATTTCGTGGACAATGTACTAATGTTCGCACTCATTTTTGACCCTGACCAAACCTTGTGTCACACTGCCGTACAAGTATGGAATCTAGCCTTGAGTCTCTGGTCAGTGTGATACTCTAATTAAAATCTTTAGTATTGTTATTAATATGAAATGAAAGTTTCTGATTTTGTCATGCTATTTGGGACACAGGCTAAACCGATTCAGCTAGAATTTGGTACTTGGCTTGTGTGAACCCTGAAGAAGAGAGAAGTAATTCAAACTATGATTTCTAAAACCGAAAAAGTTTAATTACCATAACTTTTCTCATAAATAAAACCTTCAGGTATGATATGTACTCACTGTTTAAGCGGTACTCTTTCAATAGCTCTCATAGTGGCCGGTTGCGTGGCGAAGGACGCTAGTGTTTGGACAAGAGACTCTCTGGTACTAGCCAACACTATGCGCTGGTCTGCGAACTCAGCGCAAAGGAACGATGCACAGGATACCACCAGCTCTTCCCATTCTGAGAAAAAAATATATTTAAGTTCACTAAACTTTGGTGGCTTGGCATGTCTATTTTAAGTAAGGGATCTTTTTGGATTTAAAAAGTCAAAAATAAATACATTTAATTTTTTGATAGATTTACGTTTTAAATTATACTTACATACCTACGATGTTTTTAATAGCCTAGAGTACATAAGTGTACGTTGTCGCGATATTTGGCCGAATTGTGTTGTCGTCCTTCGATGTCTCAAACACAATAAACTTTTGAATACCCAAATTATGTACTGAAATCCAAAGACAACGCCAAACAGCCAATGGATACGTTCTAAAGGACCATAAAAGCGATACAAAATTTTTCGCCATCACACATAAACCCTTGATTTTTTTTATTTTGCCGAAAATTAATTTAAGTCACCTGGTATCTGCTGCACCGGCACAGTGGGATGCATGTAAAGCCTCAGAGTATTGCACAGTTCCAACATGGCGTCCACGTGGTATTCCGGCACGAAGGCGAACAGAGACTCTGCAAATTCTTGGCCGCCTGTATCTAAGCCCAAAATAAGCCGTAATATGTGCTGTGGTACTTTAGCCCTGACATATTCTATACTAATGTAATGTCTTTAAAGCTGAAGAGTTTGTTTGAAAGAGCTTTCGGAACTACGGGACTGATTTGGAAGAATATTTCAGTGTCATACAATTTATCGAGGAAAGCTCCAAAGGAACGGGACCGAAGAAGATTATGTATAGATTTCTTGAAAGATGGGCAGAAAGGATACTTGAGATAGAAGTATTAAAGAAAAAAACTAAGCTGCACCTAATTCAAATAGAAAATTCAAAGTTTTTCTTCATTTAAAGCAATCCTTTACCTACTCTTTGAGATTACTATTAGCATCTCTGTCACCGTATTTACCAGGTTTGCTTTTGGATTCGGAGGCTGAATATTAATGCTTACGATTGGAGGATCCTATTTGTGAATTAGATCCTGTTCTAGGAGTAGCCGCTCTTGATGTTGGACTTTGGGGACTGAAAACATTTTAAAGTTTAAAAAAGTATTCTGACTACCAATTCCACTATATTTTCTCAAGTAGGAAGGTGTCGGTTCAGGTCAGGCAACTTTGCATTGAGCCTGCATCAATAATTGACCTTTGTTCAGTAAAGCTATATGTATTTTATGAGGGTTAACAGTCGGTAAAGGAAAAGGCATCGTTAAGGAAGGATACCTGGACTTAAAGTTTGAAGTCGCTATACGGTGGTGATTTTCAGAGAAGGAATGAGTCCTTCATACTCGAAGAGGCCTTTAACCCTGGAGGGATTATTAAAAAAAAACTGATGAAGGAGATGACTACAATTTACCTTTGATCAGAACTGGAGGTATATTCAAGCTGCAGTGATGCGTAACTGGTGCCTCCCAGTAGAGAGCTCTTGCCGGGAAGTATTTCCTTACTCGCCACCTGTGCATACTGAATAAAGGTCAATGCATGCAACTATGCAGACTCAATGTAAAGGAATAAGGTCAATAGTAAATACTAAGACAAATTAGCAATCCCTTCAGTCCTAACGTAAAACGAAACTATTTTCACTTCCATGGCTCAGACATACAGTTTTTGCAGAAAAAACGATTTTTACTCGGGATAGGTAAAGTAACGAAATATTTGGTAATTTTTGCTAAAATCTCAATTTTGAGAACACGTATTTTATCATCCAATCATCTTCAACGACAGTAGACAACAACATAAGGATTTTAAATAATTTTCAGTCAACATTCTTAATTATGAACTTGCTAATTGAATTTCTTTTACCTATTTACTATTACCAATTTTATATATTAGCTAATATGTTTAATTGCCTAAACTCACTTGCACATGTGTAGCGTAGTCCGGGTCTGAGGACAGTCGCAACGAGTGCAGGGTCCCGGAGAAGTGTTTCGCTAGTTCCGTCTGTCTCTGCTTAGTCCATATTGCTCCTATCACCCACGCCATTTGTAACGCTCCTGCTTCTAACTTCTCCTGGAAAATAGATATTGGATTTTAAATCATGAAGCTTTTACGTTTTTTTCTTAATTTTGCCGTTACTCAACTCATATTTTTTAAAAAACCTTATTTCAGTTTTGTCGAATTCAACTTTTGAACAGAAATATCAATGATTTAGTGAGTACTGGAAGTATGTGTTAGAAATACATATTTGCTTTAAATATTTAAAAAATATTTGCCTTTTAGCCCTTTAATTTAACCCAAAAGGTATACTGACCTCATAAACCGTTTTGGATCTCTCTAGCTCCTTGAGCATGTTTTCCATTAATTGTTTTTTAATCTTATCTTCTTCCGACTGTATATTCTCAGCACCTGAATAAAAACATTTAGGTCAAATCTTTGAAGCAACTGTTTCAATAATTGTGTTATTGTCTAAAATTGAACCATATGGGAAACTAAATAGCGCTAGATGTTTTTCTTAACAAAAGCGTTTTTCTTTTGACACTTTTTGAATCGTTTACTATTAACGGGGTCCATTAGGGCCGAAGTCTGCTGGAGTTGCGGGATTATTCGAAAGAGTTACTGAAGCTCTGGAAAAGGGCTCCAGAAGGAACATGGTGGATCTTAGTAAGAATCTGACACCCCCTCACATTGCACCTACAGTGGGAGGGGTCGTTTGATGATTGCCCACTAGAAAAGATAGTTTGTACTATTAATAATAAGTCCGTATAAAGAACAAAACGTACCTGTCCCAGTCTGTAGTTCTGCAGTAACAGTGTATATCCGATGCTCGATGTCGTGCAGACAATCCGCCATGTCCAGTTGATTGTCTCTGAGCTCACATAACTGTGACAATAAAACAAGATGGTTAAAGGATTTTATTACTTGAGTGCAGTTTGTTTAAAGGAGAACAATGTTAAATTACAATTTGTAGGTGATGTGTGTAGTGTACTATGAACATTTACTAGACTGTTTACTTGTGAAAGGAATACGAAGTTAAAAAAAGAAAATGATACTGGCAAGATGAATTCCGTAATGTCAAATACAATTAATACAATACTTGAGAAATTAAGGACACTCAAGAAAAACGACCTTTTGGAGATAATTTAATAAAGCGGACACTCTCAAAGAAGATAAAGATAAAGACTGTTTATTTGTCCAAAACATGAGTATGCAGTACAAACAGGTTTTCAAAGCAGGGTGTTACATAAAAAATCAAAGGTCTTGCATGTTTTGCCCATAAGGGCGAACAAAAGTTAAATAAAAGGTAATGCTTACATTTCTAAAATAATTTAAAAAATATGAAAAGTAAATTAAACTAAGATATAAACTAGATTACTTATTTAAAAATTCGTTTACATTATAAAAACAGTTTTCTATTAAATATTTTTTTAAATGAAATTTAAATTTTGAAAGCGGTAGCTGTTTAATAGACTCAGAAGAACGCCAAACTTCCCCGTTAAATATCTCAAGACTTTTCCCGTTTCATATTTACGTAAACATTTGCAAATTCTTGTTGCAATTTTTACAGGCTAACGAATGTTCAAAGCATACAGAAGCATCAGTAAACTGCATACCACGCGGTGTGCAGTCGAGACGTGACCACGAGCTTTATAGTCGTGAGACACGCTACTGTGCATAGACATACAGACTAGTTGCAGGGGCGTAGCTACCGCCGTATCTGCCGTATCAATTATACGGGGCCCCCGGGCCACGGGGGCCCCAAAAGTGTGTAAGGACAAAAAATAAAAACTTCCTAATTTATTTTATTTTACAAATATCAAAATTCTGAAAAGCAATTCTTATTTTTTCCCGCCTTAAGCGTGCGTTCAAAAGTTAACAACACTCTACATCGTTATGGCGGGCTGCGGGACTTCCCCGTTTTACTTACTTCATCTTCAACTCAGCGGGGAATCCTTCATCGATATCGCGATTTACGTGTACGTTGTTGTACTTTACATTGGATATTAAACCACGGAGTTAGTAGCAGCATAAGGGGGTCCGCCACTGGTACCACGTCTCGGGGGGTGCCATCTCGGTCGACACATATCTGCACGACCAGGATGGCACGGGCAGAAGGGACAAGTCACTGAGGGTGCCATTCTAATCTGCAAAGCCTAGGTTCACTACCAGTCACTGCATGCTATTCAAAGAAGACGGATCGCAATCCATACAAAATTGCCCCACGTCCTATAACAATGTGACGAATCTCAAAAAAAAGATAAAAATGTTAAAAATAATATGGCATACTCTCTAATTTCTTTTTTTCACACCTTCATATGAAAAAAATGCTTTAAAGATTGTTTAGGCGCTGTTACGAAAACATCGTTCATGGGACTATTTATGGAATATTTTATTAAATTATTTTTTTCTCAAAACTTAAAAATTTCACACTGATTTTTAGGGTATAGTTAGAGAGCTGATATTTTCACAGATGATGTATTCCTGTTGCCGCTATAACAACAAATACTGAAAACTAGAATTAAATAAATATTTTGGGGGGCTCCCATACAACAAGCATGATTTTTTTGTCCGTTTTATAAATAATGGTACCTACGGAACCCTTCATGCGCGAGTCCGACTCGCACTTGGCTGGTTTTTATAAAACATGTTTGGGTTTTTTATATCCCAAATTTCAAAAATAGCTCTATAAGTTTGCAATGACTAGTTTCCGGTTTCTTTACGTTAAATTAAACCTAGCAAAAACCACCACGAATGATTTCTACACGATTTTTAAGTACTTTTATTTACAATTTTAATCCATGATTATTGGGTGCTCAATAGTTAGTCCGCCGCGGGTGCCACCCGATGCTACGCCGCCACCGCACGGAGTGCAGTGCACTGTTTATTTACGCGCTATATATAAATGTGCATTAAATGAGTGAAAGGAAGATAGATTATCGCAGCGGCGCTGAGAAAAGAAAAAGTTAACAGAAAAGGGAAGAGGTTATAAAAAAAGTGCCATATAAGCAAACAGGCCTCCAAACAATTTTTTATACGGGGCCCCGACAAGGCAAGCTACGCCACTGACTAGTTGTAAATTATATTGTGTGTGACAAAAACAATAAGGTTTTAACTAAAAAAGTCCAGTTTTTTAGGTAATTATATGACGCTATTGTTAAGATAATAAATAAACATTAACTTTGTAAATTCTTTCTTTCCTGTCGCCTTTCTTTACTATGTGTGGGTACATAAAATTGTAAATAAATTATATACTTTTGGATAAAGTTAATTAAAATGCAAAAATATTCTACGACTTGATTCAGCTTTTAAAAATAATCAGAATTGGGTCTATGCTTTTGAATAAAAAAATATTCCTTAGTCCTCGCACGTTCACACAAAATCATTTAGCGCACCAATATTCTTACTTGTGTATTCGCTTTAGCAAACAGCAACAAAATGCCCGAACACATGCTAGCAGTGGACTCGCGGTGACATGTACTTATGATTTTTTTTGTTGTTAATAAGTTAATAGGAAACTCGTTAATAAACCTTCACCAGGGTGACTCCTACTCCTATATTTCATAAAATAAAACAATTCTTCATCCAGCTACATAACAACAAAATCCCTTCATCCCCATACATACCTTCTCAGCATGTTTAATAGCCGCACCGTGGTACAAGGCGAGCAGGCCGTCCACCAGGCGGAGGTATGCCGACCTGATGTCAATGGAGCCAGCGCCAGGCATCATGGACCTCGTGCCTTTGAGTGCGAGGGCTGTTTCACCTGTTGTTCTGAATGAGTTGTAAGGTTAGAAAGTTGGATGATATTTCAAAAACTTACTAACACTAGAAGATTTCTCGCGGTTTCCCCCGCATCCCATGGTAACTACTGCTCGCACCGGGATATATAGCCAAGGGGGAAAATATAGCCTATTTACTCGGAAAAGTCTAGCTTTCCAACAGTGAAAGATTTCGAAATCGGTCCTGTAGTTTCGGAGCCATTAGGCTACAGATATACAAAAATGTTTCCTTTTTACTACATTGGAATAGATTTAATAAATATTATAAGAAGATATAGATAAAACAAAATCTTTCACCTCATCTTAACCGTTAACTGAAGTTTATAATTATAATCCAGGTTTGTGTAGATTATTGTAAACTAATGAAACCACATCTAAAGAAGTGTATTTGCAAGTTATGACTGTTATGAGGCAAAATAGGATACATTCACAAATAAATCATGTTAGATTTCACTTGTTTTAACAAAACATTTTCAGTGAACCAGCAGAATTTGCTTACTACTATGTTCTACCTACAGAATATTGTGATCCAAGCCACGTGTATGGATTTTAATCAAAGAGCTGTTCGTATTTTGACGGGTACTATGCGGATTCACAGAAATTCGTGTTAAGCTGAAAAACTAACGTTTTAGGCGCAATGGGAAATGTGTTACGTTTTTGAAATGTTGGTATGTAGTTTCTGCTTTTCTATGTAATTTTGAGGTATTTATACTTTTTAATACAAAGTAATTGTTTTTTGCTTGTTCATTTGTATCCTAAAGGCTCCGAAACTACTGAACTGATTTGAAAAATTCTTCCACTTTTGGAAAACTCCGAAACCTAAACTACTGAACTGATTTGAAAAATTCTTCCACTTTTGGAAAGCTACACTCTTCCCAAGTAACATTGGCTATATTTTATCCCAGTACCAGCAGTAGTTCCTAAGCAACGGGAGTGAAACCGCGGCAAAACGGTCAGTATTAAATAAAAAATATACTTTATTGCCAGAATGCTACGCCGTAGCAGTGGCTACGCCGTAGCCGGACGCTACGTAGCTTTATTGCATTTTTGTTCAATAGCTATCTCTTTAGTAAATGCCAGCTAACCAATTTTGGTTAGAGGCCAATTTTCACTGCACTAAATACCGCCTTGTTGGGAAATTTCAGAATGTCTACACTACAAGGCTATTAGGTCTAAGTTAAGAGTGGGAAGGTCAAAAGATTAAAATTGTGGATGGGGAAAGAGATGAGGTTAAAAGAAGGGAGTATTGAGTATACCATAATGATATGCATTTGTTAACATGTGACAGTTAGAGTGGAAGAAGCAGTAAGTATATGAATTAGTCGCTATTCAACCGTCGTTTTATTGGGAAGGTCGTTATATCTATTTCAAATATTAGTCATCTAAAATGGTTTCCTCTATTTCCTTTTCACTCGAACAAAATATAGCTTAAGTAACTTCCCAACAGTGGAAGAATTTTTGAGGGCGCAAACAAAAATGTTTCCTCTTTTAAAATTGTTTCTTCATAGTTATAATATACATTTATTCCATCACTTATCAAGTAAAGTCATCGACATAAATGATACAGTACCTGTTAGGCACCGGTGGCATGGGAGGATGCATGAACCTCGCCATCGAGGAGATGACCTGAGGCAAGGTCGCTAACCCTGGCGACCCGGCAGCCATGTCACTTACACCTGGTGATGTTCAATGGTAGAATAATCAAGGATTGAAAATGTTTTATGTATATTCCTGAAGGTCATGATGACCTGAATGTGTTATTTGTCGAAGGGGCAGGAATGGTGAATTAACTAGTTACCTTGAAAGGTCTGCGTATGCAATAGATAGGTAGATACAAGTAGGTAATTATTATTTTCTTTATTGAAGAAAAAATGTACAATTTCTCAGTAGCAGCCTCTAGTTTGAGCTCATTTCTGACTATAGCTACAGCTACATCATGATCTGCCTAGTCTTTTCTTTTGTTTTTTTAGGTTCGTTTTCCTTTCCCTAACATAGGATACAGAATAGAACCGTCGGAAAAGACCAATAAGTAAGTACGGTGAGGTATTCAGTAACTCTTAAGTTCATCACCATCATCGCCTTCCATGCTAACCAGATGCAGTTGAGTACCAGTGTTTTACAAGGAGCGACAGCCTATCAGACCTCCTCAAGCCAGTTACCCGGGCAATCCAATACCCCTTGATTAGACACAGTAACTCTAAATTCATGATGTTATATTAAATGACCACTCCAAGTCGGCGAGTAGTCCAGGGTCCTTAACAAAAGCGAGTCGTTGTGGGACCAACCGCGCGGCGAGTTGTGATGGACAGACCGCGACCGTCGCGCGCCAGCCTCCCAAGCCTGATCGGCCAGTCTGGGCACCTCTATACAATGAAATTAATATTCTACAGAATGAATAAAAAAAAATAAGTGCCTCGTTGTTTACACCAAATGGGATGGTATTGGTTCTGTTTCAATCTCGTATTTTAATAGTATTTTGTAGATTTTCACCAAACATATGGAGAAACCATTTTACTTCTACTACCATTGAGTTTTGCGACCTAGGTAAAAATAATAACGGTAGTATTTTTTCCACATCTACAGAAACTTACAGATCAGTAGGTGATGAATTTCTACGTAATTAATACGTATTTATGAAAGGTACCTGTGTCGATCCCTCCAGCGCGATTGTAGTTTGGCTCAAAACTCTGTATGAATGGGTTGTCTTCACCCAAAACACCCACTAGGTCTTGTCTGTAAACAATTTGATTATGAATTTGTTATATTCGTGCGGTTGTTACTTACAAGTGATTTATTTTTCCTTTAAGTTCAAGTTCTTCTTACCTCAATGTCCTGACCAGAAAGGGCAGTACTCCACCGAGACGGTCAACGTTGTAGAAGTCCAGTTCTCCGTCAATAAACGTTCGAGCCGGCAAGTGAGGGTTCGTATGTCTAGAAATAAAAGTCTTTTAAATATACGGTGTGTCTAGGAGGAATTATTTCTACTTTATGTACTTGAAAATAATGAAACATTTTTGTAGAAAGTCCAAGTCTAAGATTCTTGTCCACCGACATCATAAACGTCAGTTTTCTTACGTAAAATGGGCCTAATATGATTGTGTTTTTATACACTGAATGTAATAAATATTTGCTACTGTGTCTATTACAAAATAATGTGAATTTATTTTATTGAATGTAGCAGTTTCACAGTTAAATGATTGAATTGATATACATCAGATTAGTGTCAATGGAGATTAGAATTTTAAAGCTACATTTGTGTGAGACAAGACACTCCAATCTTAAATTCTATACTGGCGTAAAAGTCGTATACTTGTACAAGATAAAGAATGCAATAAAGTGAATTCTTTCTATCTTACTGTAACTTTAGAGCGATATAAAACATTCTAACGGAATGCTATACCGCTCCGAGGAAGAGACGTGTGAATTTCTATTTAAAGATAAGCTAAACCTACGGAGAAAGGAAAGATAACGGAGATGCCAAGGAAGGTAGGTCAGGCGCCTTCTTGTCCTGCCGGAGCTGCGGGATTGTTCGAAAGAGTTACCGCTGCCCTGGTACATAAAATGCCTACGACGGAACATGATGGATTTCTGGTCAGTAAAAGTCTGACACTCCCTCACCGCTGCTAACCTACAGCGGGGGGGGGCAATTGATGATTTTGGCCATCACTAAAAATAAAAAAGGCGCATTCTTGTAGGACAAGCAATATATGGCCGGGCGTGATCAGTTAGGTACTAGAACTAACGAGACGTTCGGGTTCCTTGTCAAATCAAAACTAATCTGTCAAAGATTGGTCTTGATTTGTGATTTTATTTTAAAAATAATGGGAATTTTCCATAGAAAGCGTGTAAGGGCGGTGCTAGTAGGGTTCCTCGTCCCCCGAACACATGTATTTTAGAGCGCTACTTTCTTAGGAGATTTTGCGTTATGACATCTCTGATTGTCATTTTGTTCTCAATGGCGCTACCCTTATCAGTTAGCTTGATATATGAGGGTGCAGTTTATTCAAATATATTGTTATATTATGTAAGGGCTGTCTTCTTAGCGGGCTTTTGCAAAGTGAATAAAAATGGGCTATTCGGAACATAGTTTTAGATGATATTTTTATTTTCAAGTGGATGGTATTTTTTGGTAGGGTTTCGTTATTTTGTTAAAATACATACTGCCTTAAATGCACTTGATTTGAGCTATCAAAGGATATCCAAATTGGTTTACCAGTGAATACTAGACGCACTATCATTATAAATTAAAGAATACTAGCCGTTTTCCAATCGTTTCAATCTCTTTTAATGAACGAAACACTTTCAGAGCTCACAAACTTGTCCGTTTTAATTGTAACACATAGACAAGTCTGTCATATTAGTATATATCTAGTCAGACATACATAGATGTAACTGAGTTACTACACATTATAATAAAGTCACAGAGAAATCTTACGGATTCCCAATAGGGTTTTCATTCCAGAGCCTGAGCACAGCAGTGAGGAGCCTCGAGTGGCAGCACCACGATATTGCCGGAGAATTCCTCGATATGTTGAACAGCCTCTGAAATATGGCCTCCTGACACTTTTTATCGCGAAATTCGGTTACCCGAATAAATAGAAGTAAGTTGTATGAATTAAGAAACAAATAAAATAATAATACAGATCCTAAAAGAAATGGTTTTAAAATATTATCTACTGTAAAACTCTCTGGATCAGAGTTATATTTTTTTTACTCTTTTTACACAATTGATTCTTCCATATCTATATATATATAAAAGAAAGTCGTGTTAGTTACTTCACTTATAACTCAAGAATAGCGGAACCGATTTAGCTGAAATTGGCAGGGAGGTAGTTTAGAGCCAGGAGAAGGACATAGGATAGATTTTTATTACAAAAAAATAAAAATAAAAAATACAATTTATTCTGGACATACAGCGCCATTTATTGTTCAAACCAAAAATCTGCCGGATGTCACTATTCCACGCGAACGAAGTCGCGGGCAAAAGCTAGTTATCGATATATACCAAAATAGCCGCTTTTCCGCGGTTTCACTTGCGTCCCGTGGGAACTATTACCCGTACCGGGACCAAACATATATTACGTGCAGATAATGTAGTCTTATAATGGTGAAAGAATTTTAAAAATCGGTCCAGTGGTTTTTGAGTATATTTTAAACAAACAAAGTTATTCTCTTATTAATATTAGCATATATGTATAAAGGAGATTGGGCAAGAATGTATGAAGTTTGGTCCAAATGTCCACCACGAACGAGACCTATATAATTAAATAGTCCACTTAATTTAAAGTAACTTTTACTCAGAAAGTAAAAAAAAACAATGCCAAAAAAAAGTTATAGCCAAAAATGTATTCTTAATTTTCAGTAGTTTTTGTATGTTATCATTATTATTTTTTATTTTATTCACTTCCATTTCTGCACTTTATCTAAAACTAAGATGAGTAAGACACATTTGCAACATTTGCATATAAACAGCCCATATTATTTTGCCCGATGGATGTACGAATCATAACCAATTGAGGCGCCAAAAGTGCTTGAATATACTCAGCGGTGCCTGGATCTAAGAAAGTTCGATGTAACGTTTGGTGTCTTCTCTCTAATAATGAACAATTCTATTTTGCCAGAAGTTACAGAAAGTACGAAAATCGAACATCACGAAAAGTAATTGAAAACATGAAATTGAAAAAATCTATAAAATGTTTTATTTGATTTTGCTATAACTTTTTTCTGGCATTATATTTTTTTTTACTTTCATAACAAAAAATGTTCTATATTTAACGGGCTATCTAGTCATATAGGTCTCGTTCGTGGTGGACATTTGGACCGGAATCGCCCATTGTCCTTTCTCATTTAGAGGATTTAGACCAAAATAAGCATGTTTAAAAAACAATTCATGTTCAGATTACCATATCGAGAATGCAGTTGTCCATGATGTACCGTCGGAACTTCTCCAGGAATATCTTCCTGGTGGAAGGCACCATGTTCGTGCCGTCCGTGTTGTCCAGGAGAAGCAGGAGGAACTCTAGCTGTTGACAGAAATATATTTTAATAAAGTTTTAATAAAAGATTTAATATACTTCTCTTTGATGTTAAAGAAAATTTTTGTAGACAAAAACAATTGAAAAGAAATTGAATTTTGGACATTATTCTTGATGTCCTGATTACTTTGGAGGTGCGATGAATTATCACAATTTTGAAAAAAAAATCCAACACAATCATATTATTTTTAATGTTTTTTCTGCTTTTAAATTGGGTCACTTTTGAATTTTGATAAAGTGGAGCTGAGAAGCTTTTAAACAACCAATAGAATTTCAAAGCAAACACTCAGAATTGGTAAAGCGGAATGGAGTGGAGAAATTTTTAAACAGTCAATAGGTGGAGATGATATCTTTAAAAAAAGAAAATTCCACTGCTTGTTTAAAAATTTCTCCGCTCCATGTTAGTGTAGACTAGGCCTCAAAACTAGCCTTCAAGGCACACTGAATTTTCCAATGCAATAACTGCATCTGCCAGTTATTTTGCATAACAACCGCGGCCAATGCGGGAAAGGTGCCAAAAACAAAAACGTTTTTTCGCGAATCGACCGTGAACTTTATGTGATAGGCCTTCCTAGAGGTCGCGGGTTTTGGCATGCTTTTTGGGTATGCTTGTAAATAGGTAGTTTTGGTTCAGCTGGCATAAATATGCCACATACATCGTTTATTTTTAGATGAAGTGCCTTTTGCTTTGAAATTATTGATTATCTTGTCGTGGTTACCTAGATGTAACTTAAAGAAAAAGAGGAATAAACTATACCTTCTTCAGTAAATCTAGTTTTTTATTATCTTCTTAGGTAAGCGAGATATCGAAATTGTTGCACATTTAGTGAAAAAGCTGTTGCTATGTCAGGATTATGAAATAAGTTTGAAAGATATGCTGAACAACATTTTACGTTAGGTTGTTCTAAACAAAAACGCGAGATGCATTCAGAATCCCTTTTCTAAATGTGACCTGAAATGATGTCATACATAATATCAGGTGCTTATTATTGCTTATATAGTTTTACCTGTACTTGTTCCAACGGAGCGACCGCCTTCGTGATCTTACTGCAATCCTCTCGGTACTGTGCTTCCAAAGCAGAGTCGTCTTGCACTGTCGGCAGTAGTTTAGATATTTTCTCTGAAATTATTTGAATAGTTCATCGCGTTACATCGGTAACATAGTTATGCGTGCTATAAATCTGTTTATTCCTAAATCCGCAATTTTATATAGGTGTTACGAAAAATATGAGACACTTAAGGGCTTTAGGGCGTTTACACATTACGCCACAGCTGTAGCGGTACCTCACACTCTGCAGCGCAATGTGTAAA
The DNA here is from genome assembly GCA_033682625.1 of Helicoverpa zea x Helicoverpa armigera. Taxonomy (NCBI): domain Eukaryota; kingdom Metazoa; phylum Arthropoda; class Insecta; order Lepidoptera; family Noctuidae; genus Helicoverpa; species Helicoverpa zea x Helicoverpa armigera. Next base: position 4,986,108 of record JAWIIS010000053.1, on the reverse strand, counting down.
CGCGCTAATTTATATTAGTGATAATTTTGCTAAATCCAATCTATTTACTAATGACATAACAAGTCATAGGAAAATGACTAAATATATTATCCAAAAAACAATGTGTTGCATATGTATACTTGTACATTTACCAAATAAAAGATTCAGATATTAGATATTACCTGTCCCAGTTGGTGCGAAAGGTGACCGCTTAATGGTGCCCTTCTCAGCCATTTCTGTGAATAAATAACAATATGTCGGCTACTTATCCTTTGCTATTTTTGTTTGGCCCAAACCTAGGTATATTTGTATGAAATAATTTTTGATAAAAGTGTAAATAGCCTAGCGTCTAGCGTTTTGGCTCTAATTGATAAGAACTGTTAAACATAAGATTCATTATCATACTTAGATTTCATTAAACGACCCCAACATAGGAAAACGCTTGCTGAATGTTGAGATTTTATAGCTTACATACATATCGGGTGTGTCGTTCATAATCACATTAAATGAAATGCGTTAATGTACTGGTTAATATATGTCGATTAACACAAAGATAATAGAAACATACGTAAAAATAAAAAAATGTTTTTTTCAAACAAAGTAACTGGAATAAAAATGTGCAAAAATTAGAACACCATATAAAAGTCAGTCATTACAAACAACTGAAATTCTCCCTTGAAAACTGACAGCTGTCAACTGATCAAAACATACGATACTCCTAACTTTATCTCTGCTTTACACATGATGTTGTAAATTATAAAAACGAAAAATGACTCCTGTGGTTAAACCACTGAATGGATTAGGTTATTTTTTTTACAATTCGCCATAGAATATCATATAGTATATGCGATATGATTTAGGGCCGATTTTTCAATCATCAGTAATTTCTATCTGAGGAATAAACATGGCGGTTTGACATATTTTCGACACAAAAGCTGTCAAAACGTCAATCATATTAGTCAGATAAAAGTTATCTGGCGATTGAAAAATCAGCCCTTAATGTGATTGTGAACGACACACCCGATATATTTGTATTTTGCAGCACATATTTTTTACTTAACAAAACTCATTAAACGCTTTGGGATACTTATTTTTATATATTGCCTGATAAATCCCTATTGCTGTGGAATTTACTTAATGTGTTATGTCGTTTACCAGCTATCCTAGGGTCTGTCTCCCCCTGTACTGAGGTGGGTCGCTGCCACCACGGCTTTCTGATGACAGTTCGCAGCACTGTGTCATCTGGACATTTCACATTTAGGAAATTGTCGAACCTGGAAGATGTGAAGTTACATTGCACTACATACAAACCCCTTTAGGCATAAGTATTGGAATTTTAGTTATATGCTAAGCAGTGCTTTTTCAGCCCTTACAGCAATGTTTAAAGCAATGGTCATGTAATTTCCCTTGCAACCCAAGAAACTCAGAAGACCCTCAAAATCAATAAAGTATAGACTATTCGTCGGATTTCCGTAAACCCTTGATTTGCCTAGTATATAGACAGGTACTTGACATTACATATTTGTATAGGCCTCTAAACACAATCTGTAGTAAGCAAATTTATCAACAGATAGTTAGGTTATTAAAATTCAGCAGTATAGAAAGAAAAGTTTATGTTAACATGTTCTCACGTGATCTTATTGAAGAACACGTATTTGACGAGATGATGTCGTGTCTCCCGGTGCTGCATCATGCCGCACAATACGAATACCCCTTCCATCTGCTGGTTGAAGTACATGTCCTGGAACACAGCAGAGACAAAAGCTATTGGACTGTAGTTGGATGTTAAATGAATAAATTGATTCTGGTTTTGTTAAAATTGAGCAAAATACATGTAAAATAATTCTAAAAATTTTGCATATCAATTTTACTGACTCGCTTCGTAAACAAGAGGGGTTTGATTCACAACCCAAAAAATTACCGAAATAGACTTACAGATCCTATTAAACCGAGTTTCAAGACCCAGAGCCAAGAGCAAACGTTAAAAGGCATTTGGGTATTTGGAGGACTATGAATCTAAGCTAGACGACCCACCGACCCTATATTGTGACTTTGTCTTTAACAAGAAATGTATCGTAAACATGAGGTAAGTTACCTGTGACACCAAATCAAAGAGCAGACACTCTCTGACCACGCAATGTTCTAAGACATCACACAACGCGGATTCGTCTAGAAACGTCCACAACAGGTCCAGCATCATGCAGAGCCGTGGTTGTGGCTGCGCTAGAAGCTTTGCTGCTAAACCCACCTGTTCACCAAGAAAGAATTATACCGAAAATAATAGAAAATTAATTTACGAAAGGTCTTCAATAAATATAAATAAGCAAATTGTATATTGTAATTGCACATTGTAATTAACAGTAATTTTGAAATTCTGAACCACTTTCATTAATCATTTTCAAATTGAATCACTTTCATCAATTCACTAGATTTATTCAATTAAAATTTTAGATGAATAAATCTAGTCCGAAAAAATCGAGTTTAATTTTAGAAACTGACCCAATTACCAGATATTTTTAACTCGAGCCTAAAGGTCAGTTTTGAAATCGGCAGGGATTACATAATGTCGTATAGGTACCTATGTTTTTCTGTAAATTAAAACACATTACAGAACCCTCTACTCAAAGCTAGTCTATACTAATATTATAAAGCTGAAGAGTTTCTTTGTTTGTTTGAATGCGCTAATCTCAGGAACTACGGGTCCGATTTGAAAAACTCTTTCAGTGTTAGATAGCCCATTTATCGAGGAAGGCTATAGGCTACTTTTTATCCGGGTTCGTGCAGAGGTTTCCACGGGATGCGGGTGAAACCGCTGGCAGAAGCTAGTGTTAAATAAACATTATTCAATATTTTATATTTTTACAGTTCCAAAAATACATAGAGCAATGGTCTACTAACAAAATTCTCATCCTTGCACTTGACATAGAACTCGGCAGCGTGTTGATCAGTGTGTATGCTCCTGCTCTTCAAGCCGATGAGGCCTCGGAGTCGAGGGAGCAGTTCTGCTACCACCACGTACGAGAGCCGGAGGACTGTCCCTAATTCCACTACCACTAGCCGTGATAGAGACATTAGGAAGGCCTAGGGACGATCACATACTTAGTGTTGGCATGAATAAATATGAAATTTTACACGAATAAAAAGAAAGTGAAAAACATTATCAAACAGTCAATAATAAAATTTACGAAATTTAAGGAAATGATATAACATCAAAGATAAATGAAGAAGAAGAGATATCTCTTAGAAAAGTGAACCTTATTTACAATGGCAAGTAATAGCTTGATTCCAAAAATTACTGAAAAGCAAAGAGCTCTGTAGGACTGGGGAATACAGATAACATCAAACAAGTCCAAAAAACTATGAAAATAAAAGTGTATAAATCTAATAAAACCAGAGCTGGGCATCTGCAAAATGAAACCAGGATAAAAACCAAGAAAATTAAAATATTCTGTACCTTTTTCGACATCTTCCTGACCTCTGTATTCTGTGCGTCGACGATGGCATGTGGAGAAGCTCGCGGACTGTACACAGACCCTGAACTATGGATCCTTAGTGCCACTTCCTCTTCAGCTGCTTTCGAAGAGTCTGACTTCGACTGGATAGGTTGAAGTTAGGAGTTATCAGTTTGCTAGTAGAGTTCTTGCCAAACTTAATGCTCTCTAACTAATTATGTTTTGCGACAGCAAGTGTTAGCGGAATTTAACTTTTATGGGAACTCCCTGGGAGTCTAAAGAGATATTTAAATATTCTTCAGTATCGAGATTCATAAATTATGGGAATGTTTTTTGTTCTCATTAGAAAAGACTCAAGCCCAGAGACCAACAACAAATCAATAGGGTCCAAAAGGGTTCAGAAAGCAACTTTGCAGTACCTTGCTACAAAAATTGTTACTGTTACAAAAAATATTTAAATTGACTCCGGTGTTTACAGTACCTTGCTACTCCTAGCAGTGAGTGAAGTTTTCATATCTGAAGGTCTCGCCAGTTCATCCAGCAAGGCATCTAGAGACTTGAACAGTAACGCGGCGCGCGCGCACTCCCGGTTCGGAGGAGCTTGCAGAGCTGCGTAACCTTCTACTGGGAAACTGGTGTAATGAAAATAGTGATAAGTATTATTAAATGACGGTCATATGCCTATCTATACTTTTCCAAACTAACTATGTATATTGGGGTCGGCTTCCAGTCTCACTGGATGCAGCTGAGTACCAGTATTTTACATGGAGACACTGCCTATCTGGCCTCCTCAACTCAGTTACCCAGGGAACCCCTTTTTAAGATTGGTTGTCAAACTTTAGGCTTCTGACTAACCGTATCTACCGCCAAAAGTGTTCAAATGACAACAGAGACCCACCAATTTATCCCTTTGGACATACAGAGAAAAAAAGGTAACATTAAAATAGACTCTCTTATCTTGCACATAGATTACAATTTTGCATAGCACATATCTACTCACACAAACGGCACATGTCCAAAGTTAGCATACAGGTGTTCTTGCATCGCCAGTGAGACAGCCGGGAAGTATGCTAGTCCAGCTCCGTGGGTCACCTTATCGAATGCTAAGCCCATTGATATGCCATTCCTGTAGACAAAAATAGGTTTTAAGACTTATGTAATAGGGGAGGATTCGGCTTGTATTAGGACATGAAAATTCCAAGGCACAAAAGTGAAAAAATAAGGTAAATGTGCTTATCGCCATCAGATTGTCATCTTGCCAATGTAAAGTAAATCTAAAGAGCAATACATAAAGTCCATATTTGAATAATATTATTTTTGCTAGGTGTGAACTGAAGCAATTTCTTTACCCTGCTAATTTAGCTCTAAGCATTTTCAGTAGCACTTGAGTTTATGCTAACTAGCCTACCTAAAGTACGCTTTTTCAGAAAATAATGCCTATGAAGACCATCTTCTTCTTAAAGCCTTTTGTACTATGATGAATTATAGATATAGCTCAAATTAACAATCCATAAATCGTGATACAAAATGCTATGCCGAATTCAGCGCTCGCCTTGACATTTTACAAGGCACTGAAATATTAATAAATCTGAACGAATATACATAACTCGATGCCCTTGTATTCGAATTGGTAAAAATAGCTAAAATCGATTCTCATATTCGAGATTGCATCGCGAACGGTACGAAGATGAATTTCCTGATCAATTTGCGTTGGAATTCAGTCAGGAGCTGAATTATTGATGTTAAAGCTGGAAATTGACGTAACAGGTTGGGAAACTTCGTTACTGAGCATAGCTCGGTGCTTATGTGTTGTTAGTTTGTGTTATTTGTAATAGAATGCATTCAACTGCTCGTAAGAGGCATTCCTTAATACACATGTCTCTTACTGAGCTCATCTTATTTCTATGGGGTTTTGAGTCAGCAACTTTATAAAGCTAATTCCTAAAGGACTATTAAATAAATTAAACTAACCTGGATAAATGTGAAGTCTGATGCTAGCTCGAAAACCAAGTCTAACCATATTATAATTTTAACTTCTAACGAATGTTTGACATACTGTCTTTGGAGCTAATGTCAAAATTCAAAGTGTAGATAGGTTATTAAAGTCCATCATTAGTAAATCCTCACCTATAAAACTCCAACACCCCTTTATCCAGATCGATACAGGATCCTATAACGTCACCAGGCAACCAGGCCTGGCCATAGGGCGATGTGGCCACATTCCACTTCCTCACTCTGCCTCCGTCATATGCGTAGGAGTGCGCCGTGTCACCAACTCCCGTGTCCATTGAGAAGATGCACGATGCTGTGCACCAGCCAATCTGGGAATAGTAAAAAAGGGAAGTATCTTTGGAAAACGATGATTTTAGGTTTATTTGGAAAATCGCAAAAACTCAAAACGTTTATTCAAATTAGACTGATAAATTGACACTTTTCGAACTTCAGAAAAACGCCCATCCTTCACCACTTCCTATCTATGTATTTTTTCTGTGAAGAAGAAGTGGATCAACAAACTCTTTAGCAAAGCATCCAAAAGTCGAGAAACCTTTACATTGCTTTGAGATTGAGATTGCTTTTATGTTGCACGAATGACTTAAAAAATAATAATCTTATTAAGTTTACAAGTCAAAATCCTTCCCCATCCCTTAGCAAAATGATCGGTCACATAAGCAGCACGTTACTGATCTGCTTCTTTGCCATCTACTACATATAAAAAAACCTTACCTGCATGATCCCCTTAGTTCCGAGCTGCACCTCATACATCCATCTGCCGGCGTACACGCACGCCGTGGCTCTGATGGTGGCGAAGCTCGAGAGGCCCTGCACGCTCACCCTCTCGTCTCCCACCAGGACTAAGCGGCCAGTACCTGGAGATCATATTATGTGGAGTTATAGTGAAGTACTCTCAATGTGTTGTGGGAGTATTCCAAGAAGTTAGCAGGCTCGGAATGCAAGGAATGCAATAGAAAAGAAGAAGGGAAGGCAAGGAACAAAAGTGAGTTTTAGGTTACTTTGTGTATCTGCCATAGCTTCATGAAATCGTATATGTATGCAAGTTGGTATGAAGATGGTTTAAAATATGGTGCTGTTTGTAGCATATTTGTTATCCAAGATGATTAAATTAGTCTGGATTTTATTCATAAGTTTGGCTCATGGATGGCCTACATATATTAAGCTATGCTATGGTTTTACGATCTGTATTGCAATCTGTGCTTGTATAAAGTGTCAAAGTATTCAAGAGGTTTAAAAATGTACATAGGTATATACTGTGAAATATTTGTTTTTCGTTGTAGCTTTGAGGTATTCCATTAAAACTCCAACATATAGCATATAACTGTTATACGATCATAATGGTACTTTTGCTAACAAATAAACTAAATCTAGTAAATACAGCATCTCAAAACCAGCTATACAACAGTAAGAGCTACACAACCACAACCATTGAACTACAATTACAGAACTGTCCAACAAGCGTGGTACTGTCACTAATTACGGTAATTATTCCACTACACCCAGGCACAGAGGTCTCTGACGTAATGTTAACGGACTTTTGATGACGTGTCTACGCTAGCAAATGAGAATCAAATATAACTAACGAAAATTATTGCTCGTTTAGTGAAATAGTGGGACGTGTTTTTTTTTTGTAATAGGTAGGTACTTGAGGTTTTAAGTGGTTGTGAAATGTAGTGACTTCCTTTCCAAAGCTGTAACGTTATATTTATGCTTTCTTTATTAATTATAAACGCGAAAGTATTTATTAAGAATATTCTATGGATGTAGGTATTTTTGCAAGTCTTTTACACTGATCCTATTGAATGGGATGACTACTTGAAATTTTGTAGTTCTAACGTAGGTTATATTGTATGTATAACTGTATAAGTAAAGTAGGTATAAACTACAAGCTCACCTGTGGATGCATCAAAGACTACAATTTTCGGTCCGATCCGTCCAAATCTGTCATCTGTAGTATCTGTCGTCTGAAAAATATAATATAGGTTTTATGTACTACCATTTTATATCCCTGAAAAATACTCCTTCAGGGTACCTAAACCCTTTGTTTTTCTTCTGTATCTGTCTACTTTACCGCGACACAAACATACTTTCGCATTTAAAATACTAGTGAAGGACAGTGTTCTCGTTACGGTAAAGTTCTAACCTCTGGTATGACGGGAGCATGTTTCTTTGGCTTACTCTTGTGACTCAGCACTTTGGCGTCCAACATCTTTGGTAAGTTCTCGCGAATGTGACTCACGTATTTACTCCTTCTGGAAAATATTTGCTTTAGTCTGTGCTCGCTTAATATGTGTTATAGGTACCTACATATATACAGCCTTAGGTAACTAACACACAGTTTCTTTACATGTGAAAAAAGGCTTGTGCCCTGCAGTGGGACATTAAATATGTGTGATGTGATGGTGACCACTTTGAGATGCATTTTTATTGAATTATTTTTTATATGCCTACGTGGTAATTAAGGATATTTTATATCCTCCTTTCTGTTTTCATTACCTTATTATAGTATGCAATATCGTATATAATATAGTATATAATAATTTATATTAAATAGTATAAATTATCAAAGAAGACTTTTTTACAAGTATAATTTGCAAACTCTGTCTTTCTGTACCTATAAACTAAACTATCTTACTAAAACAGATTATATAATAGTGTTACTACGCTATCTTCACCAATAGACAGTATGATTTATGAGCAAGGTTTGGACATGTTATCATTATATTACGAAAAGCCTGCTATTAACTGATTTGCTGTGATCGCCATTTTTCTACGTCTAGTACCTACTACCTTGGCCTCGAACTAGCCAGTCGTGGATAAAATTCCTTGACAGACCTTTGAAGGTTATTCACGCTTATTAGAGGTTTAATGACAGGTGACACTCGCCAGGTGGCGTTACTTATTCCATTCTCAGCCCATTTGTCGCCGCAAAGTGGAAATTATTTATAATTGTGGACATATTATTGAAATTGCCTCGTTATTTTAAAAGAGTATCGCTATTTTGTACTAATAGATATGAATGGCAATGAATGGAAATAGAGTTTAAGAATTTGTTGAAAAATGTCTGCTAACTATACTCGTTTGGTTTTAGGAAAAGATTTAACACAAGAAAATAAATATTTTATATAGGTAAATGTGAACGAATTGCAATGCGATTTTGAAGTGTTAAAACCTTTGATTTGCTTGTATCATGTTTGCTCGTATTTGCAGTAAGAAACGACATACGGGCTCCAAAGGAACTGCTTCGTATGTGTTTAAAATGTAGGGTTACTCGCTTAATTATCTATCTAATACGTATCGGAGCAGCGCTTCCTGTGACAAGCGCGTTCAACAAACCAAACAAACACTTTTCAGCTTTATCTATCTATAATAAAATATGTAGATATATGTACTAACTGGAAATGTCTGTCCGTATTATCTTTCATGACCATTTCGTTGCCGAATACTCTCCGGATGGTATCATGTACCTCCCCCTTCTCAGCAGAACTGCTGCAGACACCAAACATGGACCGGAGGACATTCATCATTGGTGTTCCTGTCCCAGCCGTCTTCGGAAAATGCTCTACCAGTCTCTATCGACGGAACTTCAATCGCTTTGAATTTACACAAGGTTTTAGAAACGGGGATTTTTAACGTGGTGTAACGGGTCCTTCCTTTGCAAATCTTCGGTCTTTGCTATTAGCTCAGACCGCAAATATCTGCTAGAATATATTCATAGTTCATTCTTTACACTGTACTATCAAAAAGGAATTTTAAAGCAATATTTTTAAAGCAAAAGCTAGAGGGTAAACTTTTCACAACACAAAAATGAAAGTCCACAAATATCTCTATTGTTTACAAAAGATGGATTTAAATAAATTCTAAAAGTAATTTATGCTACTATAATAAAGTTTTCACAGTACAAAATTATTTGTAAAATATATTTCAAAATCATATGGTGGGTAAGTAATTGTCAAAAACGTCACGTCATTTTGATGGAAGGTGGATACGGGTACCAAAAAGGTTTATTGTAAAAAAAGGTTTGTTGTAATGATAAAGATAGGCGTCAATATGTTATTAATACATACCTCAATTTATGTAGTAAAGGTTATTATAAAGAAATATATCACAACATAATTTGGTGCGTAAAAGTAACACCGGTCGTTTCTATGACAAACTTTTACTCTAAAACTACTACATTGTTAGGTACAGAAATTAATAGATAGAGCGTGAGGAAAAACACTTTTTTTAAAAAAATTGCGGGAAGTGGGTTAAATTGGGTAAAAATGCTTTTACATAATAGGTAAATAATGTTTGAAGTACAATATAACAATATATCTTGTACAAATTGGGAGAATCAACACGCGTATTTACAGAGTGTACATAGCCAAAACGCATCCATAGGAAACTGCTCGCTGATATTTTGTAATGCTGTTTTTTAATTTGTGATTTCAAAGTATACACGAATTTTGCGTACTGCTTGAGTATAATTCGTAGCTTAGACGTGCACATGCATCATTCCAATTTATACACGGTCAAATTTAACTATACAAAATTAATATTAGGTAAAGCATTAAATAAAAAAGGCTTTTGAATCTGACTTTGTTTATTAAAAATGGGTGCTAATTAAACAGGCTTCTTTTTAATATTATTATTAGCCCCCAAAAATGTATGTTGCCTTCTAAATTACTAAGTCAGCCACAATTAACGAGCATCTAAATAATACTATCTTAGCTACTAGTATCTTCTAAGTAAACCACTCTAAATACAACTCAGCATGATGGTTATTTTTTAGCATCTAAATTTGTAGCATGCATTCTAACAGTAAACTTCTAAAATACTATTAAATGACACCATAAAATATATTTAATTAGCTTCTAATTTTTTAACTCAGTACGTTTAAAATGTAAGCAAGCAACATGCAGCAAGCATCGCTTCTGTCACGGCTCCGGTGCTGCGGGACTCCGGCGGTCCCATGCGAGCTTATCGTCGCAGATGGTTTTCACGCTCACCACCGCAGCTTCGGCTTGCTGGCCGGCTCAGCCGGCCAGCCTCAGCCGCGGCGGCGACCGTTAAAACTACCTGCGGCTCAGCTCGCAGGCCGCCTCGCCCCTCCGCGCCGACGCGGTTTTGAATTGCACTCTGGGGGTAGGGCAGATAAGACTACGTGGAGTCGGTTTTGCAGCGATTCGTTTTCGTCACTAACTTCAATTTTTAATACAATGTTTTTTTAATTGAAGGTTATAAATGGCAAGATACTAAAAACGAGGCCCAGTTAGTAAATTAGATGATCATGTGTTCAATAAATAATTTTGTGGCTGCACTTATATTTCCCATAAAAAAATCAACTTGTTTAAAATATATACAAAAAGAAATTGAATTTACGAGCATTATTAATATTTAAATTAACATTAAATGCTAGGTCGTGTTTTAATCAAAATGGCAGCATGCAACTGCTCGCGAATAGATTGGAATCGTAAAGTTTTTCGCGCCTATTCCAGTGTATACACGATTAGTTTGCATGCGGACTAGCACTGTATATTATGGAACAAAGCAAGTTACTTTGGCCACTACAAAATATATGCGAGTATTTGCGTACTGCTGCTGTTTACATCGGAAGATTTTGTATAAAAAGTGAATTCCAATCTATTCGCGACTAGTTTCACACGTTTGCGTACTAGCCATGTATATACTGTAAATACGCAATCAACACCACATTTTAACCTTTTGATTCAACGTGTCAAAACAACGCATATTGGATAACCAATTAACTGAATGCAATCAGTCCATTCACAAAATCAAATAAACATGCTTTGTACGTCGATAATAGCCATTCCGATTGAATAGCCATTACAAATAAACATTTCTCTTGTGCCGGATAGGCTATAAATTTTAATGGCCCGGATCGAGGCTTCGCGTCCGTCCTTTCATTATTTTGAACAGTACCCAGCCTGTTATTTATTGGTTTCTCTGAAGTTCACGTGACGCTATATTTTTCTATTTAGGTATATTTTTAATTTACTGAAAAAATAATATGTTAGAGAGGAAATTAATTCGCTTCAAACAAGGGTAATTTTACCCTAATCTGAACCTTCGTTTGGTCCCTACATCGATTTATTGGTCCTCATCGAATATTTGGACAATAACAGTGTTACCAGGGGCTATCATTTTGTCCGGGTAACTAGGTTGAGGAGATCAGATAGGCAGTGGCTCCATGTAAAACATTGATACTCAGCTGCAACCGGTGAGATTGGAAGCCGACCCCAACATAGTTGGGTAAACTAGGCAAATTATGATCGATTATTTGGCCGTGAAACAGTTGATTTTAAACAATCACACACCATGTTTTTATATAAACATAGTTGCTCCTATTCCGAAAAAACTGAAGCCAAGCATTTTTAATAGGTAACCATAAACATTTTTCCACATGCTAATAGTGAGGCTTGTAAATTTTAATGGTCTGTGAAAGTGTTTGGAGGCCTGGCTCGGCAATACATGGCGTGTAACTTAATCTGATCCATAGCTCATGTTATTATTTCGGGCTATTTCACCCAGTTATTTAGGGACTCGCTTATTTGTCGTGATGGTTACCTTTATTTCCTTTATATTTTTAGGTACAATTTTATTCAAGGTTTTCGTTGATTTTGCGGTATTATGAAGTTTTAAGTATAAGAATTTTATCAGCATTTTTTTTTTCTAGAAAATATATTTTTACTAGCTTCCAGTGGCGGTTTTACCTGCTTTCAGTGGGTATGATTTCGCACCAGGATTCTTCAGGACCCTTCCTCGATAAATGGGCTATCTGACACTGAAAGGTTTTTCAAATCGGAACAGTTATAGTTCTTGAGATTAGCGCTTTTCAGTAGGTACCTAAACAAACAATTCAGCTGTATAAATCTAAAGTGTAGATTCTAGAATCGTTTTCTAACTCTACCGGTAATTTTTTTGGCCATTTTTTGGTTCACAAACTTCAGCAGCCTATCCGTTTCCCAACAATGTGTGAGTCGGCTTCCAGTCTACCTGATCACAAAAAACGTATTCAGGAAAAGGAAAACTTTTAACACAAAGGTTCAAAAGCCAATACCTTTTCAGTATACCTACATGATTAATATTCACCTCTCATTTCAGTAGCAAAGTGTGACGTCACAGTAAACATGTTACACAAGTAATAAAGTGCGGAACCCGCGTGCCGGCAATATTACCCATCAGACTCGAACTGAGGTCAAGGTCATTTCGTTTGTTTGTCAGTCTAGATTTTAGTTATATTGGTGGATTTTTGGGATATTTTTTATGCTGCTTTTAATTTGATATTAGGCACTTTTTCTTGGTGATTTTGCAATCATTTTCTTGGGCTAAATGGTATTTTTTTTTACTATTTAGGTCTATATCAACCGATCAGTTCAGAAAAAGGGAAAAATCATAAGAGTTTTGCATAAACAAAGCTTCAAAAGCCAACACCTTTTCAGCATACTTATATTATTAGCATTCAAACGACTGTGACGTCACAATAAACATGTTATCTATACTTCTATACTAATATTATAAAGAGGAAAACTTCGTTTGTTTGTTTGGTTGTAATGGATAAACTCAAAAACTACTGGACCGATTTTAAATATTCTTTCACCATTAGAAAGGAATGTTATCTGCGAGTAACATAGGCTATATTTTATCCCGGTGCGGGAAGTAGCTCCCACGGAACGCGGGTGAATACAAGTAATAAAGTGCGGAACCCGCGTGCCGGCAATATTACCCAGACTCGAACTGAGGTCAAGGTCATTTCGTTTGTTTGTCAGTCTAGATTTTAGTTACGTGTTTGTTCTGTAGGTGGATTTTTGGGATTGACGGTATGTTGGTAATATGATATTAGGCACTTTTAGTTGGTATACCTAATCGTCTGTGAAGACGACTAGACGTATTAATAATCAGCTTCTACCGGCAAAACTATCCGAAGAGCTTCTCTGTATAATTTTGTTATGTAGGCACTGTTTTATCATAGTCATCATCATCAACATCTGCCTATTTTTTTCCAACCTCGTTGTGGTGTCGTTGGCTTCCAGTCTCTGCCTATTTCACCTCCTAAACTCAGTTACCCAGGCAGGCCGATTAGACTGCCGGTAATGATGATAGATGATGTTGTTCAAATAACAATTCCACACTCATATTTGGAAAATCAATATTGTTCATTTCCTACCATATTACCGCAGTCGAGTAAATTAGCCTTTATAATCTTGTGGAATCAAACTCTCTTGAATTCATAAGCATTCAATTTGAAAATGCTAATTCCACAAAATCTATAGTATCAAATTATCAATATTTCTATACTAATATTATAAAGAAGAAAGTTTTGTTTGTTTGTACTCTAAAGGTTCCTAAACTACTGAACCAATTGGAAAAATTATTTCACAGTTGCGAACCTACATCATCCCCAAGTACCATAGGCTATATTTTACCCAGATAAGGTCAGTAGTTCCCACGGAACGCGGGTGAAACCGCAGGAAAACAGCTAGTAACATTTTAAAATAGATTCTACCACCATTTTCACTCCCGCGAGAATAACAACCTAAAGTTCAAAGTGCGATACCAAAGCGTCAGAGCTTAGAACAATGTAGGTTCTTAATTAACCTGATCCGAAATGCCGGTGAGAGCTAATTAAGCCAGACGGAACAATAGTATCAAATCGCACCAGTAACAGCTTTGTATGTACCTACTGACAATGGGAGACGCTACTATTCAGTTGCGAACTAATTAATTGTAGATTTCCTGAATCGGATTGCAGATGTTTGTATAGACTAGACGTTCTAATGTTCCTAATGTGTTAGAAGAGGTGTATATCTCACTGAACTTGTGTGTATGTCAAAGTCAATTTTGTAACATATACATACCTATGTAATTCTAGCCGTTTTCCCGCGGTTTCACCCGCGTTCCATTCCAATTATTGCACGAACCGAAGGGTGCAGATTTCCAACAGTAAAAGAATTTTTCTAATCAGGTTCAGAAGTTTGAGAGTCTATAGGGTACAAAAAAACGAACAAAGTTTTCTCTATATTATATTAAAGTACATATTGCACAATTTAATCGACCATCTTGGGACCGCGTTACGCATATAAGACAATGTGCATGAACGAGTATACTTACCTACACACACAACTATGAATCACTCGTTTTCGCCAGATAAAAAAATAGGTACTTAAATAAGCTCTCACGTAGGATTTTTACCTCTGTGTCTAGTCTAGACTTATCCTGAGGTCCAGGCAGACAAAATGGCGGCCAGAGTCTAGTTGTCTGTGGACTAATGCAATAAACATGAAACTTACTAAGTTAGACCAAAGCTGTGATACAAATAAAATTCTGTGGCCTCGATCTAGCTGTAGGAAAATTTCTAGATCGAAAGAAGGATTACCTACCTATACTATACTAAATATACTAATAATATATTAAAATTATGTGAGTGGTGGAAAGCCCGTTCAATAATAAGGGTTCGCAAAGCTACTTCGACACTCATCCTCTCACTCCATAGGGCTACTTTTTATCCGAGTGCGCGGAGTAATTCCCATAGGATGATACCGCTAGCAGCTTGCGAATAAAACAAAATAAATAAAAAAGCCACTTATTCTACTACAAACTACGTACAACGTCATAAAATACTCAATAACATTTAAAGAGAACTTCTCAATTAATAACATTAGTAGTTCCTTAGTATACTTATGTTTATATTTAATTTATTTATATACCTATATATTCACATACCTGCGTCCTATTTCAAGGAATTTCCATTAATACCTGTACCTTGGTACATATTATTACTCGTACATATGGAGTTTCTTGGCATCCAGACACAAACCAGATGAATTGTGATATTTCCTAAAACAATTTGTAACGTTCACTACCTGTAGTATTTATGTGAACAGAAATTATTACGTAAACGAACTGTCATTGTGGAATTATCAGGAAATGTGAATTTATAGGTAATCTGTAGTTTGATATTCTTGGTGTAGGTTTGGGCTTTATTTTTGTGTATTTGTGTAATGTAATAGTGCTTTTAATTATTCCACTAAAATAACTAAAATCGGCAAACGTAGTGTAGGACGTCCTCAGGCACGGTGGAGTGATGACTTGCGCAAGACGGCTGGCAGGAGCTGGATGCGAGAAGCCGAAAATCGATCTCAGTGGCGTGCACTTGGAGAGGCCTATGTCCAGCAGTGGACTACGATAGGCTGATGATGATGATGAACTTAAATCGATACAGAAATCATAATGAATACTCGTAAAATATTTGTAAAGTGATAATCAATAATGAAACTTACATGTAATCCGTCGTCTGTCTTTCCTAATAAGTATTGAGCTTTTAAGCTATAGCCTTATAAACACAGGATCTTCAATTTATTCAAAAATTAAAATTTATTGATGCTCAGCTGATGCCACGGGCCACGATGTTCAAATTAAATTCTTATTCACATTAATAAAAAATAAATAATTTCAGCAAGGCAACGTAATTCGCGCCCTTTTTTCATTTTGAATGCGCGACTGTTCGAATTAAGAACAAATTCTTTTTCGTCTGTAACCAAAAAAGTCAAAAGGAGTTTTTATTGACATTCGAAATTCAATTTGTCAAGTTTTTGCGGTTTTGCCTGAGGATTTTTTATACTCTGGTTCGTTTTAGTTGATGCATCAAAGTAGCCTCGTTTCGATAGACCTTTCTAAGCACTAACATAGGCAAAACAAGTCTTATTTTATCAGATTTAATCCAGCTATAAAATCAACACTCCAGTCTTACTAATTATGAGCTCAAAACACATTGCATAACATACACTCGAGTTCGTTGCCAAAACAACTCGTTAATAACATTTAGAGCGAGTCCCCGGTCACATAAGCACCGCAATCTAAATATAATCGATACGAACAAAACGATTCATGCATCGGACTCGATTTAATCGATGTTTACAAACGAATGCTTGTTTGTTGTAGCCTAGTGGGTAAACCAACCTCTCATGTATGAATGTAGGTTCGACTCCAGGTCAGGCAAGTACCAATGCAACTTTTCTAAGTTTCTATGCACTTTCTAAGTATATCTTGGACACCAGCGACCGTTCTGCAGGGCACGATATAAACTGTAGGTCCCGACTGTCATTTGAACATCCTTGGCAGTCGTTACGGGTAGTCAAAAGCCAATAAGTGTGGCAACCAGGTCTTACTTAGAGGTATTGGGTTGCGCGGGTACTGGCTTGGAGGAGGTCAGATAGGCAGTCGCTACTTGTAAAATACTCCACTGCATCCAGGGTTTCCATCATCAGATCCTGATCTGAACGCCGAACAAAAAAAGAATCACGTAAATCGGTCTATAAACCTCGGAGTAATCGATATAAATACATAGAAAAAAAACAAAACATACCAGCCGAATTGAGAACCTCCTCCTTTTTGGGAAGTCGGTTAAAACGGCTAGGCATATGATGAAATCGATTCATGCATCGGATTCGATTTAATCGATGTTTACAAGCAAATGCTTGTTTATTTGAACGTTGGAACTTAAAGTTTGTAGTTACGATTGCAATATCAGTCGGAGCTGTTTATTTGGCTTTAGTTAGTATTGTTACTGGAAGTAAACAACTGCACTTCGAATCTATCCTGTAATTCATTCAGTTTCCTTGAACTGGAGATAAGAATAAGCATGTGGGGTAGCTATTTACCTACCATAAATGTGAGATTGTATGTTCTGGGAAGAAGAAATATGGGGTAAATTTTGATTGTCTTCAATCAAATAACTTCAAAAAAATACCATTTAGGTACTTAATGCGAAAGTTGATAATGGATTTTTATGAAACTTGGCAGTTACTGCTAGCTGATAATGTATCAAAATAACATATAGATACCCTATTTATCCAAGTACACTGAGTAGTTGTACCGCGGACTGAAAGTAGTCTTCTTTCTATATTCGTAAAATGTGATTCCAAACTATAAATACAACACAGCAGAACAGTCACATTAGCCTAGCACACTCCATATAAAACATAGGTACACATACATTAAACCAATGTTTACAAACTCTCAAAAATAATCCTTAGGTACGTAGATTCGGGAACAGAGAATTAAGGCTCGAGCAGACGCATACGCATCCGGTCTGCTCGAGCCTTTAATTCCAGTCAATCGTTCCACGTTATTGTTCAAATGTCCGGATGTGACGTAACGTGTCGCCATATTGTTATGACCCGAGTCATAAATGACCATAGACATAATATTAGTAAACAGGACTGCGCATATAAACCCAAAAAACGAGCCGAGTGAAACAGTTAGTACGGAGGCTGTCTGTCCCTTTCTAATAGGGTGACTATGAGATTAAGCTATGTGAGAAAAATCCGAATTTGCTAAGATTATTATACACAGATTAGTATTGAAGTTTTAACTTACGCAGTTTGTGACCTTAAGATACTAATAAAGGCTTTTAATAATTAGCGGAAATTAGCAGTATAAAAGCAGGAAGATTCGAAGTGAAGACTGTTTTTTTTTGTATTTCTACTTCATATATAGACTGCTGAGCCATTTATGTCGCCTTTCTTCATTTTTTGGGAAGCTATAACAATAGTACAACAGTTTTAAAATCCATCACCCATATTTTGACTCGTTACAAGAATTCATGGGCACCCTAGTTGTTTGGTTTACGAAAATGTTATTATTAGCTAACCTGTGGAACGATATATTGCAACCACCATAGGATTCACTTTTGCAAGTAGAAACGCAACACTTTTCATCATTTTAATAGTTTAAATTGATTTAATACAAAAAAATATAAACAAAATTTTAAATGCTGATTACGCGCCAAGAATGTTCAGGGTTACCGCTAGAAAATAAAAAAAAGCAAAATAAAAAAATTATGTTGTTTATGTTTTAATAATAAATACGAATAAATTAATGCGATTGTTATTAATTTGTTGACTTACAATTGTTAAAATAAGATAAAAATATAAGTGTTTCAATTGTTTTTTGGGAAGACAAAACTTTTGATCACAACATTTTTTTATGCTGGCAAGGTGTTAGAAAGAGACAAACAGCCTCCGTTCGAACTATCCCTCTCGGCTCGGATTTGCCTCTGTGTATTATGCAACCAATTTAGTACCTTATTGCGTTAGTATAGAGTTCATTTTCGTGAATATATATTTTGAGCGTGCGCAATCTTGTTTAGTAATATTCTATTCTATTCTATTTTTGTTTCTGGCAATCAATGCCGTCGATGTTGATGTCGACGATTCTGCCACTGACAAGTGATATGAGAAGCAAGTAGGTATATATTATTGTAAAATGTAAGAAAGAAATAAAACTTAAGAAGAACAAAAAGAAATTGCTTTCTCTTCTTGTAGGACTTGTTGAGTTAGTAGGACGGCACTGAAACAAACACATAAATAAAAATTGATAAATTGTTAGAACATAGAAATATAACACACAAAATATATATATATATAAAATAAAATAAAAAATATTGCCACAACCACATAGACAATGGCCTAACTAGGCCAAAGTCTACAATTTAATATTATTTTGAAGGATGAAGATCAGTAGGATGTGGAACAGTTCTGGAGAGGAATATGTTAAAAGGGAAGGGAAGTTAATTGGAACAGGAATCTTTAATTTAATGAGGCGGTTATACAAGTCGAAGGATGAGGAATTTACGGGGCAGCTAAAAAATATGTGTTCCAGGCTGCCTTCATCCAATCCGCACTCACAGAGAGACGAGTCCTGAACACGAATTTTGCGCAGAAAAACAGGCGTGCAGCAATGACCTAAACGAATTCTGCTGAGGACCGATATCACATGCTTGGGATACTTTTTAAAATGGAAATACCAGGGCTTGGTTTGGATCAAGGGTTGGACATTAAAAAAGTAACCACCCTTTTTCCTGCTGGAAACGTTCCAGTATTCTTGCCATGCAGTCTCAAGATGCGCTTTTGGAAGGTTCAGCAGGTCATACCCTTGAAGGGAGAAGTGCGCAGGGTCGGCTGTAACTGATGTGCAAGCATCTTTAGCCAGAGCGTCCACACATTCGTTGCCCTTGATACCACAGTGGCTAGGTATCCATACTAAGTGAACCTCTTTTTGTTGGATGCTACAGGATAATAGGACCTTTTTTATATTTAGTATTATTGGGCTGTGGAGTTTACTTTTAAATGGATTTTGGGATAGTGCTTGGAGGCAGCTCAAGGAATCTGAAAAGATAACCCCTGAGCTGATATCGTGGGATTCTATGAACATACAAGCTTCCAATAATGCCACACACTCACCTGTAAATACAGAGGACTCCTTTGGACATTTAAATTTTAGAATAATTCTAGAGTTTTGATAATATACCGCAGCACCTGTGTTACTGCAGGATGTTAATTTAGAAGCGTCGGTAAAAAATCTCTGAAACCCAAGCCATCGTTCTTCCACCACCGCATTGAAGGCAGAGTTAGCCGAAGGGGAATTCTTGGAAATACCGATATTATAGAATATCTTGGGAATAAAACAAAGGACTTCATAGGAAAAATTATAAAGGGGTAATCTGCGGTTTTGGTTTATGGGGCAATTTAAATTTTGGATAAATCGGTATGTTTTCAGGATTAGTGGGATTTCTTTATGTTCCCAGTATTTGGAGGATCTGCATAAGGAATCTAAATTTTGAAGTTTAGGAATGAGGGGGTGGGAACTTTTGGGAAACACTCGGGATAGAAAACGGGAAGCTAGATACTGTCTCCTCAGGGCTAAAGGAGGTTCGGCGCATTCTACCTGCAAAGCGTTGACGGGAGAGGATTTCATGCAACCTGAGATGATTCGAAGGCATTGAGACTGGAGCCTATCTAATGCTGCCAAGGCACCCCTGTTGCAAGGAATCAATACAAATGAGCCGTAATCTAGTATGCTACGAACTAACGCATTATAGATAAGTTTCATGGTGTAAGGGTGAGCCCCCCACCATACACCAGAAAGGACTTTTAGTATTGATATCACCCTTTCGCATCTTTTGACGAGGTAAGCAAAGTGCTCAGTCTCACTCAACTTTGCATCAAGGTAGACCCCTAAAAATTTTGTCTTCTTAACAACAGGAACGCCCTGACCTTGGATTAAAATATTAACCTGAGGGATCAGACGTTTCCGAGAGAAAATTACTGCCGAGCTTTTTGGAGCAGATAGTGACAGACCACGATCTAGAAGCCACTGGTGCAGAGAGTCCAAAGAAAGGCAGAGTGATGAAGCCGCGTCCACAATTGAGGCATTGGTAACGTAAAGCGCCAGGTCATCGGCGTATTGCAAAATGCGGCAGTCCGAGTTCAAACAGGAACCAATGTCAACTGTGTACAGGTTATATAGTAACGGACTGAGGACAGAGCCTTGGGGAAGGCCCTTCCATGCGTATCTTTCCTCAAATACCTCACCCTGTACTCTCAGCACCAAGGACCGCGACATAAGAAGTCCGCATATACTTTGAACCATCTTGACCGGGAGACTCAGCTGTTGCAGTTTCTGCCTGAGAATGGGAAGAAGGACACTGTCATATGCGGAGGAAATATCTAGGAAGGCGGCTACAACAGATTCATTTTTGGAAAATGCTGTACGAACATCAGTAACTAATGTGGCCACGCTGTCCATTGTGCTAAGTCCCTTCCTAAAACCGAATTGATGACTCGGCAGTAAGTCCCTAGATTCGACCAACCACTCAAGTCTATTTTTAATTAGGTGCTCAAATAACTTGACCAAAACTGAGGACAAGGCAATTGGTCTAAGGCCATTCGGATCATCAACATTTTTGCCGGGTTTCAGTAGAGGTATTATAATTTGGAGTTTCCATTGATCGGGAACCCAACCAGTAGAGTAACAATAATTTATGATATTAAGAAAATATATTTTCGCACTTGTACCAGCATGAACGATAAATGAATACGGTACGCCATCAATGCCCGGGGCAGAATCCCGAACATGACGAAGCACCGCATTTAATTCATCCAATGTGAATGGTTCGTCCAAAGGGTCATCCACTACACTCACAGGCAAGTGAGCGAATTCTGAAGACAAGGGAACGTAGGCTGGAGCAATTTTGTTAAAAAAGGATTCAGCGGTTTGTCTAGTGATGGGGGAGGATATTGATGGAGAGCACCCACGTCTGAAGCGGTTTATGCTCTTCCATACTGCGGACACCGGAGTGGAAGGGGAAAGAGAGGTGCAGAACTTAACCCAACCACGACGTTTCCTCTTACGAAGAAGCCGTTGGGATCGGGCGTACACTCGTCTGTACTGTAGTAAGTTGTCGTTGTTCATCGCTGCATTGTACTGTTTTTCAGCTTCCTTACGTTCGCGAATCGCGGCTGTGCAGTCTGGATCCCACCACGGAGGTGACGGGATTTTGCTTTTGGCACTATTTCGCAGGGGGAATGTGGAATCAGCACTGGATGTTATAGCTGAGACGAAAGACTCGTAACAACTCTTAGCATGGCAGTGACCAGCAGAATGTGGTAAAGCAGAAGTTAAATTTGGAAGAACACTAATTTTCTCCTCCACTAGAGAAGCAAACCTTGACCAGTCCGGTTTGGACAGATTGTATTTCAGAAGTGGAGGTGAACTTTTCTCTAAATAGGTTTTATTTAATAAAGTAACAACAATGGGGTAGTGGTCGCTACCATGCGTCAGAGCAGTGCATTGCCAATGAAACGATGCCGCCAACTCTACAGAACAGAATGTGAGATCTACACAACTCTTTTGCTGTCCAGGAAGGGATCTGCGGGTAGGACAACCATCATTTAAGATGCACAGGTTTAGGTCATCGAGGATTTCTACTAAACCTTCCCCAAACGCATCACAACGATTGGAGCCCCACCTAAAATGGTGGCAATTAAAATCTCCCATAACTAGCATAGGCCCATCTACATTATTAAAAACGTTTCTTAATGATGCTAAAAAATTTTGATGAGGGTGGGAAATATAAATAGATATTACTGTTATACCCTCGAATTTAGCTGCAACAATGTTAATTTCACCATCCAGAGCCGGAAGCGAGAGGGTCGAGAGCGGGACTCTATTGTTAATGAGAAGAGCCGACCCTCCATATCCATCAGACCTATCACATCTCAAAATATTAAAGTGTGGCATGCGAAAGCTGAGACTTGGGGTAAGCCAAGTCTCCGCGATGGAACAAGCCAAGGGCTTGTATTTGTTGAGTAGGAATATGAGGTCATGTTTCTTATGAAACACGCTCCTCACATTCCACTGTAGGAATACCTGGCGAGGCGCCATTTTTAATGTTCAGTAAAAGAGTAACAAGTTGATGGGCGACGTTGGACGGTATTTGGGAATTATTGGATAATATAGTTGTAAGGACTTTACTTAGAAGTTCAATTATAGAGGAAAAATTATTAGAATCATCAAGGGGGCTACTGAGGGCGCAGCCATTAGGCTGTGAAGGAGGGGGAGAGTTAATAATATGCTGATGAGCGACTTTGTCGTAAGAAGGAGAGAGGGGAGCATGGGTCTTAGGCTTTAAGTAAACAGTTTTGCGATAAGACTGAGAATTACTGACTGATTTTACAGCATTTGCATAGTTGCGAGAAACAGGAGGAATTGTTTTGCTAACCTCAGCATATGAAAGCGATTTCTCAGCCATAAGATTCTTAATAGCTTTCTGTCTACCTAACTCCGGACATGACTTGCTATTAGCATAGTGATTTCCAGAGCAGAGCACACAGAATGCCTCGCCCTCAGAAATGTTGCAACCATCACCAGGGTGATCGTGGCCACATTTGCTGCAGCGTGGTTTCGAGCGACATATAGACTCCACGTGACCGAACCTACAGCACTTGCGGCACTGAATGGTGGGGTAGACATATTGAGAGACCGGGAGAGAAGTGTAACAACAATATATCCTAGTAGGTAGTACTTGACCATCGAATGTAATAACGCAAGTTTCAGTAGGCTTGAACTCGGTTACACCATCTCTGAATATTTTCCTACTAATGCGACGAACCTTGAGTATTTGTCCACACCCAGAGGGCACAGTGAGGTAGTTCATCGCTTCTTCTTCGGTGAGGTCGGTAGGAACACCAGTAACAACACCCATACGGGTTATGTTAAATGTGGGAATTGCCGCAACATAACTATTTTTAGCTAATAAACCATTTATAATAAAAGAATTAGCATCCTGAGGGGATGCAAATTCGACCGAAACTCTGTTCCTTCCAACTTTCTTGACGCCATCACGTACGACATTAGCGATTTTGTTGTTCACTAAGAACATGCCAAAAGTGACTGGGTGCAAAGTGGTACCTGCATTAGGCTGGGACTCCAAGCGTGAGACATGGACAATGAATGGAGCTTTATCCGTGGCGGAGTATCTACTGCGACCTATTTGATTTCTCTGCTGCTTAGCCGGTTTGTACGCATTGTTATCTTCTCCAGAACGTTTCCTACCGTTCTGGTTAGATGAGGATTGGGATTCGGAATGGGAAGGGATTTGGGACTCCGCGATGCTGCAAGCAACATCTGCGAATTGGGAAAGTGGGTAATTGGGGGATGGCGGAGCAAAAGAGATGTCAGGCGGATCAGGGTCGGGAGGTTTGTTGCGGTCCATATTGGGTTAAAGACTTACTTCACTAAACGGAAAACGATCACAATCGAAAACGCACACAAGGACAATACACAGAAACAAAAACAAGTCACAAAAAGACACTTAAACACTCAAAATAAACAAAAACTCTAGACACACGTGCTAACCAAAAACACTCTGTCGTTTAGTAATATTATATCTATGTAAATGACAGGGTCGTTGAAATGACAGGTAGCCCGGGTATTTGTGCGGGAAAGAGATGATGGTTGGACTTGTATAGATGTCTCTTTCTCACTCTGGTTCTTGGAGGTGTTAAATGTGTCCTTGGGTCTTATAGAATAGCTTTACTAATATTCTGAGTAGAAAAGTAATGATTGTAATTTGACGGTATGTAGATATTGTATTATTGTGGATTAAATTGTGTTTTATGAAAGTACGTCTCACATAGCTACCTGAAAACTACAATAGAACCAGGAAGAAACACCGTATCCAAGTTGGTTTATCCGTGTAAGAGATACTGTGACACAGACACACTACAATACACACGATAACAGTTACTCTTTGCGTTGCGGGTTAAAAATAATCATAACATATTTAGTAATCTTTAGACACCAATGGCAGATAAAAAGATGAAGGAAAACATCTTGAGGAAACCTGGACTATTAAGTCTGAAATCACCAACCCGCATTGAGCAAGCGTGATGATTAACGCTCAATCCTTCTCCATGTGAGAGGAGGCCTGTGCATAGCAGTGGGGATGATAAAAAGGCTGTAACAATTTAGTTACATTATTATATTTACCATTGAACACAGCTTTAAGAAGGCAGCAATTTCGGTATAAGACGAGATTATCTCCACACGCGTGACGTAATACAAGATTAATGGATCGGCAGGGATTAAGCAGTAGGATTAACAGCTTTGTTAATGAAATTGTAGGTCTTGCTTTACGTAGTTTGGTATACTTATACGATTAGAGGGAACTATACATTTCACACTTTTAAATAAATAAACTATTTATCGTTCAGTTGCGAACTAGTGACTGAGTCCCTAGAACACAAAGGGGTCCAGAAGAAATTTGGGTGAGTCTTACGGCCAATCCCTATAATTACGGCCACATCTATCTGTTGTTTTGCTTATAATAGATAGGATATTGAAATTATCTGTTTGAGGCTAGTGTCAAAATTCTATCCCTGGTAAGTAAATAAATAAATAAATAAATAGAATATTTGGCTTGACCGTTAATTAATTAATTAATACTTTATGTACAAAATTGGTACATTGGCGAACTTAATGCCGCGATGGTTAGTCAGTAAGAGTCAGACACACTTGCTTCAATAACAGAGAAAGGGTGAATTTAACGATTAAAATCTTCTCCAAAACTAAAAAAATATTTTTTTTTGTAATCAATGTAGCTGCTTTCTACACAAAAATATAACTATCAAACCAATCACCAATAGTCTACAGCAATAATAAATTGTCTCAATAAAACCCAGTGTTTTCCTGTAAACAGTTTTATCGGCGTCCTGTCTGCTAGACTGGAAATTATTGCCACCAAATTCTAGGTTGTTCTAGTGATATGGTTGTTTTTGAAATCTGTTTTGTACTAATATTGTACATATCCACACTAATATCATACGTTCAATAATACGATATGATACGATAAATATCATAGTTAAGCAAGACTGTGCTTAACTAGTGGCTACGAGCCACACTTTTCGGATGTAAGGTTCATGAAATGCTTAGCGCGGTCGGTCCGTGGATGGGTGGCCATAAATTGATGGGGTTGTCATTTTAACATTATGGGTAGTCAGAAGTCAGAAGCCATAAAGTCTTTCCTCGGTCTTTGTTCTGGTAACAGCTTTAAGGAGGTCGGAGATAGTCAGTAGCTCCATGTACAACAGAGGTATACTCAGCTGAATCCAGTCAGACTGGAAGCTGACCCCAACATAGTTAAGAAACGGCTAGGCAAATGATGATTATACGTAGTTTGTATTTTTATATGTAGCTTGCCTATAAACTAATAAATGTGTTTAATAATTGTAATTGTAATTCTTTGTTTTGAAGCGAGTTTTCTGCTACGATTGAGTGATTATTCTCAGCGGGCCAAGTCGATTGATTGATCACAGTTGGGAGACTTTACCTATAAGCAACGTAGTAACTAATTGTTTAAGTATTTATTATGATATTTGTATATACGTATCTTGCGGGAACTGATGGCTAAAAAGGCCCATATCTAACATTGAAGAAATTTTTCAAAATTGGGTCATGGAGTCCTGGGGTTAGTGCTTTAGCAAATAAGTTCTAAAATATACAATACATACTTTTATTTGCATTGAATATAGGTTTATATTCATAAGTTATTTCATCAGTTGTACCTATGTATTCTCCAACTCTAATATGTAAGTATATGAGGTATAGACAAGTGTTGTCTAATTATTTTAACATTTCTTTTCGCAATAAACCTACCAATGAATTTAACTGCCAAAAAATAAAAAAGCTACCAAAATTCACACGAATTTCACCACACAAATTCTATCAGAAATAGCAGCAATTCAGTGAAGTTAGTGTTGCAAGTTAACTCTAGTTAACGCAACAAGGATTTCAATTGATTTAAATTAAGCATTTTGTTATAATTTTAATTTTTTTTACTAACATATTTTATTTTACTTTTAATGTCTAGAACGAGACAATTTTATTTTTTTAGAAGATGCTCCAACTAGTTATAACTTTCTTAGTTTTCATTACGTCTTGTTTAAATTTTCATATTCTATATTTGTCCACATAAACAACGACCTATAATTCGACAAAAGTACTCATTGTAACCGCAACTCGGGCTCCCAAGATACAGGCCTAGCCTAGTTTGGGGACCGCCGATCCAAAAAAAACCAATGTCTGCTACTACATATAGTTACACCAAATCAATGTACCTAAGTTAATTTTAAGGCAAACTATGTAACTGTGGATAAATAAAAACTTTATTATTATAAAAAAAAAAAAAAAAAATTACTCGTTAGTTGCAGTTCAGAGTTGGCACGTTAATTCTGTTAGTGCACTCGCCGCTTACAATATTAGGAGAGAACTTGTATGAGAATCTTGAGCTGAATTATGTGTTTTTATTTGATAGGAACACACACTTGTATTCCTTTTATGGTACTCTCTTATGAACTCCTCTTATGTACTAGTCTTATGTACTCTCTTATCATCATCCTCCGAGCCTATTTCCCAACTATGTTGGGGTCGGCTTCCAGTCTAACTGGATGTAGCTGAGTACCAGTCTCTTATGTACTCCTCTTATGTACTCCCCTTATGTACTCTGTTTATGTACTCTTTTATGTACTCCCCTTATGTACTCTCTTATGTACTCTCTGTCCTATAAATAATGGTACGGAATCCTTCGTGCGCGAGTCCGACTCGCACTTGGCCGGTTTTTTAAAAAAAAATTGGTACGGCAGTTGTACAAGTAGTGCAAGGGCGACAGAAAGACACAGTAAAGCTTGTCTTTTCAGCCTGCGTTCCTGATATAATTACACCTTCCACTGTTCTAGGAGTACAAATAAAACAGCTCCAATTGTCTGCGTCAAACACCTCACCGATGCTCTCAAAATACATATAGAGAGTTGCTACTTAATTGAAAAAAAATCACAACACCACTTTTGCGCCATTTCTTCACACTGGGAAAAGTGGCACACACAGGATGGCTGTCATCTTTAGATGTTGAATATCTTCAAAACCACGAGGGTAACAATTGGTAGCAACTAATTGTAGCTAGAAGCAATTAGGTAGCAACTCTCTATGTGTATTTTTAGAGGATCGGTGATGTGTGACAGCGATCCTGACGCAGACCCCCAATCTATAAATTGCACAAACAAAATTAGAAAAAACATTAAAAGTTCTTATAGAAATAGCTTGAGGCAGTAGTTTCTAACAAAGATTTCAATTACGTTCCAGTGTGGGGCAGTCGGGAGTCGGGGCCAGTTGAGCGTAACTTTGTTAGAGCCCCGACTAGGAGTGACGGAGATTGTGTTACATTCTTATTGAACAAGAGAAAATTAATTCTTGGATTTTTTTTAACGACGTCAAATATCATCAAATGACCCCTCCCGCTGTGGGTTAGCAGCAGTGAGGGAGTGTCAGACTCTTACTGACTAAAAACCGTCGTGTTCCGTCGTAGGCCTTTTATGTACCAGGGCCGCGGTAACTCTTTTGAACAATTCGCTAAAAAAGGTACCTACCTACCAGTACCTACAGAGTTGGCGAATTAAAGCAATTAGTATAAATCGTTGGTACCAGTGGTTTGCGGTCCCTGATTGGTCGGCCGCCCCCCGCTGGCAAATTAACTTGTAGTGCAGATTAAAATCTCTGGCCTGCTACTAATATATTGAATTATTTTAAGTGCTGTTTGTTTTACTTGCTTTAACTTGCTTATTTGTGGAGTGAGACCATTCGTTAATTTTTGGAGCAGATTCTTATCTCACGGTCGAATACTGAAACGTCTCTCAAAATCACGTAAGAAATTTTATTTAATCATTTTATTTCAAAAGATATTTTATTTTAAGCTATATCCCGTGATATTGCCTTTATTCTGGGGGAATGGCTTCAGTAACCAGAAGCTCCTATGTACTAAATGTAAAGTTTTAGTACATTGCTTTACAGTTCTTTCTCATAAAATAAGTTTACCCCTCTGAAGTTAGCTCTACTGACTGTAACTGTACTGACTATTTGAAGAGATTTATATTGAACTACGTCCAATCACTCAGTTAGATTTACCTAATTGTATTGTCCTAATAGACAAAAACAAACACATAACTAAGACATTTGTAATAATTAGTAAATTAATCCACTTATTGTAAAACGATCAATTTCCAATACTGCGTATCAAAGAATTAGAAGCACATTTATCTTTATTTAATTCACTATTTTTTCATTGGCAACATCTATTTCGGGAGTCGATCAATACCTACCATCAATCTACTACAAGTCACGCTTCTCACAGTTATCTAAAAATAGGATTCTTTGATCCAATTGCCTTTGATGTCCGTCGCTAGATAAACAACTGTAAACAGCTTCTTGTACCTTATTTAAAAAACACATTGATAGTGTATTACAAAAAAGTTACACAGTTTGACACGTGTCAAGAATTCTATGCGAATTTTTCTTAAACATATGTCGAACGCGTGTAAGAATTTGCGAAATAATGTTCCTATTAAAATCATCCAACCACATCATCATCCTCCGAGCCTTTCTCCCAACCATGTTGGGGTCGGCTTCCAGTCTAACCGGATTCAGCTGAGTACCAGTGCTTCACAAGAAGCGACTGCCTATCTAGCCTCCTCAACCCAGTCACCTGGGCAACCCGATGCCCCTTGGCTAGACTGGCGTCAGACTTACTGGCTTCTGACTACCCGTATTGACTGCCAAGGATGTTCTTCAATGACAGCCGGGACCTACAGTTTAACGTGCCATCCGAAACACACACCAAAACTCTTAAAATGGATTGTTTCCAAAAAGAAAAACCCATTATTTTGCAATCAAATTATCCGTATAAAACTAACATACAATCAAATGGAACGGAGCGAAAGAAGAACATTTATTTATGAAGAAATCCTTATTCACTTACTAATCAAATTCACATCAGATATACGAGATAGTATTAAATGATACAGTGGTTTGAGAGAAATCATTGTAAATATTATATATACGCGATTGTATGTTCGTTTATAACACTTGTACGGTACAAAAGCTGAAGACATTTAGGTGCCTGCCATATCAAATTTTATCTAAATCTCTTCAGCTTTTGGGTATGATATTTTTTATCCTGATACCAGAAATCAAAGTCAAATCATTTATTTCATTTAGGCCTTTACAAGCACTTATGAACGTCAAAAATATAACTAAGTTTGATTCTAGTTGCCCTCTAAAAGTAGCTTCCTATGGAGGAGAACGGGCAAGAAACTGCATGGTTAAATACCTACATAGTTACTCCGGAACTCGGGTGAAACAGCGAGAACAACTAGTTACTTTTTGGCTTGAGTCTTTGTTGTCATGACTAGTAAATATTATACAACCGTTTATCATCGAAAGGGTTGATCAAGTTGATCGATATGAAGTCAGTTGGTAGCCGTGGTCGACAGTTACTTCACCGATTTTCGTGGTTAATAATGAAAATGGCTTCGTATTGTGAGTGGCCTGACAAAAATAGATTTTGTTATGTTTGTGCTGCTTATAAGCTGCTTAGAATTCCAAGAAAGCATCATGAATACAGGCAATCTATGTATATGTAGGTAATAACTTAATTAGATACTTTTTTTCATTTATATAAGTTAAATATAATCTTTAAAATACACAATACATTCAAAGAGAAGCTGAGTACGAATACTTTTATTATACACTTACTACTCTATATTCAGACCTAACATCAAGGCCCTTCAAAAAGGTTAGAACTTTGATTTCGTCCGTTTTTGATCCGGGATCGAGGGCGGCTTCGTTTAAACCCACCCTAATGAGGGCAATTTGGAAATAAGACCAATTTAATTCGTATAAGAAATAGCTTATCCCGTAAAATTGCTCTTTATTTCCTAATCAGTGGAATTTAATCTACTTCAGGGCAGACGGGTGGACTAATTTTAACATCGTGCTGAGTTCGGAACCTTTTTTTTTCTTTGAACAATATAAAAGAGGGTATTGGCCTGATAAAGAATTGTAGAAGGTCCAAAGGGTTTACAAATGTTATTTAGACGATTTAAGGACATTAAAATCTTACTGCCATTATATTGATCTTTTACTCATTTATTTGATTTTGTATTTGTTCTTCAAAAATCTTACAGACTGATAAATAAAGTGAGATAATTATATTTTGGCTTAAACGTTGCGATTCTCATAAAATAAGCATCGTGTAATTGAATTATTCTCTTTATAGAATCACTTTCACTAGCGTAATGGGTACCTACATTAGTAGTTTACAAGTAGCCCATTAGTAAATTATTGTCAGGCCTACTAAACTACACAGCAAAACTAGAGGACTCTAAACTTTGACAATTTCACTTGACAGTTCACGACTACGGGAATCGGCAGTCATACTATAATGTTTGGACAACCGCATTTAACTGTATGACATATGTTCTGCATAGGTATGCATTCCATTGAAGTTAGTTGGGTATTCACCCATTTATGGACTGACCCAGACTAACTTTAACGGACTTCCACAACGAATTGATCAGAAAGTCCACTTTCTTTCTCTAAATCTAGATAGAAATAGATCTACTTATTTCAAATAGATCTAGATATTGGTGATGGTGACCGCATAACTGTCAGAATCAATCGCAAAGAAATCGAATTTCTTCAAATGTCATATATGTGATTCTTCCTGACTTGGCTTATTTCACAGATTAGTCGAAGCGCAGGGCGCGAACCTATTTTAAAGCTATGGTTGTTAGTATGAAACGAATACGATTTCATATAAAGAAATCCCAAATTCGATTGTTTACGGACGCGGCAGTCGATTTTGATAGGTGTGCATCTTATGAAAAGACAAGCTAGTCATTAATCACAATCCCAAAACAAAAACTGTTGATAACACTCTTGCATTTATTATTATTCCTAAGCGAAAAACGGTTAAAACTTTACAGAGTCGTTAATTAATTTATGAATCGTTTAAATTCACTTTAGCCTGAATCTCCGCCATTTTCACCGGCTGCTTAGTTAGTTCACAGAATAAAGATGTACAGTTGTGAAGGTACCTATTGACATTCGTGAAAATGTCACTCACACACGCATGTGCATCGACGGTACTACCGGTGCTGTCAGTACTGAGTGTCGTGCGTCGAGCATATGCGTGTGTGAGTGACATTGTAACGAACGTTAGTACGTAGCTTCACAACTGTTTACAATATATTTAAACTATATAAGTTGTGGTAGCCTAGTGGGTAAAGAACTAACCTCTCGAGTATGAGGGTGTGGGTTAGATTCCAGTTCAGGCAAGTACCAATGCAACTTCTCTAAGTTTGTCTGTACTTTCTAAGTATATCTTGGACACCAATGGCTGATAAAAAGGTGAAGGAAAACATCTTGTGGAACCTGAACTATATATACCAACCCACATTGAGCAAGCGTGGTGATTAATGCTCAATCCTTCTCCGTGTGAGAGGAGGCCTGTGCCCAGCAGTGGGACGGTAAAAAGGCTGTAACAGTATATTTAAACTGTGGTTCTGTTTAATCTGTGGCGTGGGCATTGGCGTTTGCGTGGGTAGGAGTAAAATCGGTTAAACGTTGTTCACTTGACTATCTTATCACGTTGGCCTGCAGTGCGACAGCGGTCGATCTCTTCGGTAATCTGTGGAGTTGAACACCTGTTCTATCTTGTAGATGGGATATCATAAAGCTGCCCGTACCACTGAGAAAGAAACTGAGTCCAACCAACAGAAGGCAGTATTATCATCGGTACGAATCTTGAGCGCCGACCTTCACCTGCGCAGAAGTGATTTATTCGCAAAGAACCAATCCCGAGTGACGGCTATGATGCGATCGAGTGACGGCTATGACGCGATGCGCTGAGGACCAATCACCGCTTTACCGCCGCCCCCGCGGCTCACTTCATACCAGAAAAGGGATCACTTCTGTGCAGGTGAAGGTCAGCGCTCAAGATTCGTGCCGATGATTATATCAGAACTTACATAATATTATGTCGTTTACAGCCCATTGTGTGATAGGGACACAGTAACCCTTTTGAACAATCCTGCAACACGCGGATCTGAATATCTTATGTTTTTTGTTCCAAAACGGTTTTCGCAAAGCATTTTTGATAGGTTTCTGCAAAATCTACCACGTTTCACATTTTTTTCGAATGCCTCAATTTATAATCTTGAAGAGAAATATATTTGATCAATTGATAAAATCTGCTAGACGCTTTATTATGACAAAAAAGGTGATGAATAAGTTTTACGCAAAATTGAACCTTATTGCATTGATTTAAAGGCGTCACGTCAAAAACATCAGTCGTCAAGACATTACAGGGTGAATAAACGTTAAAGGCCGATAAGTCAAGTGTTTATTGCGTGTTTAAAGGTCCCAGTGAATTTTATGAAGCCGTAAGTGTTGCCACCCTGTATAACGGAAACTATATAATAATATATTGTGAGAACAGCCTGTGTGTAGAGGCGTTTTAGTAGCTTAGTGGGCTGAAATAATAATTCGTACAGATAGATGGTTTATTTCATAAAAACGGGTGAGCCTTACTTGTGTGTGTACACACGTTGTCTTTGTATGAATAGGCGGCTCAGCCAATTCTGAGCGCTCTTCCATGCAAGAGCAATTTTTAGGAGGAAATCTGTGATAGCTACCTTCTCAAAAACTCGATATGTGTGTATAAGCGACACGACAACACAAGATTGAATGGTGAATATTAGATAGGCTACGTGTCATAGATAATAATGTATAAGGGACTGCGTTACAAAAGGCCCGCAATATGCTGATACTAGATTTTTTTACAATAGAAAGCTAAGTTATTGTCTATCATTGTAGATTGTGTTTTGTTCTCCTCGAAAAATTCCGATAGATCGAAGTCCACACAATCGTCGTTTGAGCGAACTGAAGAAACGTATACTTACTTGGTGTCCCATTGATGATTAGGTATAAGATTTAAAATGCCTACGTAACATAATACCTACATGGTAATTTACTTATACACGTGCCTCACCGTCAATAATGCTATAATCTTGGGAATTTATGTCAGCACTTAAATATATTATAGGCAATTACGTTCGTATAAGCCCATACAGCGCTCAAGAATTCAGACATCGCTCCATGACAGACAATTCGCCTTTACATCTACATGATTCTGCGAATTATTTCAATAGACGTCTCCTTCACAATAAATACGCAACAACTAGCAAAATTCAGAAGCACATCACAATACCCGAACGTTAACACAACAAATGACTTTTGAAATGGGTAGGTTAGTCGCAGAATCACGTCGAGTTTTCCATGAAGCTGGGGATTTTAGAAGGTCATTTCTCGTATTGACGCGGACGGAGGGCGCGGCTTTTCAATTTGGCAGGGTGCTGTTGCCCAGAGCAGCCCCGCCCACAATCGCTACCCCTGAATTCATTCATTCATTCGTTACCGGGGGCTCGCCCGCGCCGGGTGTGTGTGTCGTGCCGTGATCGCGAGTTTACGTGGAAAAATATAAACAAATTGTTGATCGCCATTTCGAGGTATATCCTAATTTAAGGTAAGTGCTTCTTCGTATTTGGGTCACGTACGGTTATTGTTTTGATTGTAATTTAGTGTGACATTGTGAGTTTGCGATAAAAGCGTGTCTGTGAAACAGGTTGGATGTTTCTGTGTCTTTTGTAGCTATTTTGGAATATTCCAACGTGTTTTGGCTGTGACAGTTACGTTAAGTGATGGTAGGCCAATCTATTAGCGGGTGTCAAAAATATTGTAGGAAGCCTTCGACGAAATATTTTGTTTTGTGTGACGCTTTTGGTTAATGTTTCGGTTATTAATTTCATTATTTATTAAGAAATAATAACGAGAATTGATAAATAATTTACCATTTAAATATGCGTTAAAATTGTTGATATTTATTAACATTTTTATATTTTACCTACATTAATACGCACGTGGCGACCGTTTCCTGGCCTTTGTTTTATATTTTCTGTAAATTATATCATCTCGATCGATCATATATTTCGATAACAAAAAAACTCATACACTTAAAATTATACCTATCTAGGTACCTAAATAACACGCATAACTGTCAATGCGTAGGGTATGGTAACATAAATCCTAAAAATTACTCTAATGCAGGGCCTGAAAAGAAGCATATTCACATTGATAGTCATATTTATTAATTTTCAAAACCATTTTACAATTTCTCGCCAAAGTACCTAATAAAACCACGCAGAAACCGAAAACTACCCTCTTTACCACTAATAACTATGTCCAAATATTCCATCATACATACATACCTACATACATAAGTAAAGATAAATAGTCATGTCTGTTGAAACCCGTCTGTCTACGTTAAAGATTAATGGCATCAGGTCTGCCACTGTCATTCCTCCTCACGCTCACTCTTGACATAAAGGTCGATACCACATTTATACAAACTTCTATAAATACTCAAATAGATCAACCATCAATTTCTGATGGGCACTGATGTGCTGACATTGAAATATAGACGGGTAGGAATAGGAAACTATTTTTATATAAGGTACAATTTGAAATACCACAAAACCATAATCATCTGCCTAGTTTTTTCCTAACATGTTGGGGTCAGCTTCCAGTCTAATCGGGTGCAGCTGACCAGTGTTTTTACAAAGGAGCGACTGCCAATCTAACCTCCTCAACCCGGGCAAAAAATCGTGCGAAAAAGGCGTTTATGGTTGCCACGAAACCTTGCTTTTTTACCCGAGAAAATAGGAGATTGATCATCAGTGTAGCTTGAGGCTGGTTGACTATTTGAAATACTTTATGAGTCCAAGCTATGTCGTGGTTGCGGGATTGTTCGAAAGACTTAGCGCGGCCATGGTTCATAAAAGGCCCACGACGGAACACGACGGTTTTTAGTCAGTAAGAGTCTGACACTCCCTCACCGCTGCTAACCCACAGGGAGGGGTCATTTGATGATTTTGGGAGTTGTTAAAAAAAAGCTATCTCGTGTTGTTTTCATCAACGGCTATGCAGACTTTTGCCTTCCAAAGATACAAAATATAGAATAACAATATAAAGACCGAACTAACTCAAATGATCATTATCTAGCCCTGAAAACCTTATTGATTTTACATTAAATATTAAAATGAACTTGCTTTGAAATCAATTAGTAGTTGGTCTGTTGAGTCGCAAAATAAGTCTGATATAGCTTTTATACCCATACAAAATATATATATACTTTAACAGTATAAATACTTCTATACTATAATAATATAGTGGGTTGTGTTTTGACAGCTCATTAAAGAAAATTGATTGGGGTGTTCACAAATACTAATTTGTATATTCAAATAGTGGTGATAAGTACTTCTTTTGATACGTATTTCATATTATTTTCAGTCAGTACAATATCCTGGTATGCCAGATTAACAGCCCTTTCATACTCGCGTTTTGCTACGCGCGACACATTCCGATAGGAAAACATCTGTCGCTTGGTTTTAAACGTATTTTTTTTCACAGGTAGTTGTAATTGTGGCGATGTCCCTCAGAAAAACTTACTGCGCTCTGTAACACTAGGTTCCTAAGCAAATTTTTTAACCAATTAGAGCGAATAAGCTTTTTTTTGGTATGGCATCTCGCAGTTCAGCCTAGGAGGCCGTGTACTGCTTAACCGGTCTTTTCCCCGTGAATGCCTAGAATTTAAGGCCTCCAGGCAGGGGCGAGTAAATGAGCCTTCATTTGTTTTCAAATGTAGTGATTTGACCTCCTTACTTTCTTCCTTTGGATACAATTTTATAGATATTACACGCTTTATTTCGAGGCTTTGCCTAGCGTCATAAGGTTTTCAACATTATTAAGGGTATATAAACATGAAGTAGCAATACCATGAAACTTGATTTCTTCAATAAATATTCTATAAACTGACAATGATTGCACCGTAAACGGTAATACTGAGTTTATGGAGCCGTGACTGTGAGCGCTGAAATTCGATATCGTAAATGTACCTAGTATACAGGACGCGTCACATAACTTTGCATTTCTGAAGTTGGCTATTTGACTTCCTATAGATTATGTCTTCGCATGGGAAAATAGATTTTATTGATATCTAGTTACTTTTGTACTCTATTACGGATCTATGGTACCTACATTGCGTTCTTGGACCGTGTTAATGGCAAGGTTAACTTAATTATAGCTAAGTTACTTATTATAGCTACTTATAGTTTATAGAACATGTAATTTTAGAACTGAATATTAAAGAGAAAATTAATGCGTTCCAAAAATAAGAACGATAGATAAAATTAGATACTTGTTAAAGTGGCAGAGTAGCAATAATGATGTATTTTTTTCGTTTTTTTTCTAAAGAGATCAGCTGCTACACAGGGCATTTTCAAGCGCTATTGCAGCCCGACCCGGGAATCGATCCCGAGAAAGTCGAGGCAGGGTACTGCAGAATTGTCAATTCAATCTGTTTCATTTGGATACCCTTGTCCGTATTGGAATGTTGTAAACAGTCCTCTTACGTTATCGATTCTACGAACTTTGACGGTCTATGTTTAGCTATAGCTAATACTAGCTGTTGCCTGCGGTTCTACCCACGCGTCCCGAGGGAATTACTTCGCGCACCCGTATAAAAAGTAGCTTAAGCATTTCCAACCTATGTCTTTAATACATCTTGTCTTTTGTTAAATTAAACCAGTTTAGCTCGAATAAATAGTTTTTCTTTCTTTCTTTCTTCTCGAAAGCATTACAAACAAACTAAACGCCTCATTT
Organism: Helicoverpa zea x Helicoverpa armigera; assembly: GCA_033682625.1. NCBI lineage: Eukaryota > Metazoa > Arthropoda > Insecta > Lepidoptera > Noctuidae > Helicoverpa > Helicoverpa zea x Helicoverpa armigera. Next base: position 4,948,711 of record JAWIIS010000053.1, on the reverse strand, counting down.
TTATATTTACATATTGATTTAAGGACGTGGCACATTGCAGCAGCACGGCAACAGCACGGCTCCACACCAGCATTTAAGTTGTCATTCAATTTAGAGCATTAAATCGTGTATATTATAATATATTTCGTAATGTCAATATGAAAAAGCCAACGGCGAGCAGTCAGCGTGCTTGCCGCTTCCACACAACTCGACTCGCCGCCCGCGTGCTGCAAGCGAGCGGTCCTCATGCGTACAGCGCGCCGACGGCGTGCTAATTGCGTGCCGACTCCGAGCCGGCAGCGAAACAACGTCATTACGTCGTGTTCAATCAAACATCAATCATAATCGTCTTAAAATAATATTGAGTTTGCGGTGACAGCAAGCTTACACATCGCGGCCGGCGCGCGGCCGGCGCGCCGACGGCGAGCGGTCGGCGCGCCGACGGCGAGCGGACAGCGCGTGGTTGGCGCGCTGGCAGCTAGCCGTAGTCTTAATTCGAGGCGACGCCGTGCTGCAGCCGTGCTGTTGCCGTGCTGCTATAATGTGCCACAAGCTTTATACTTTATGTTCAAAATAGGTACATTGGCGGACTTAATGCCGCAATTCTCTACCTATCTATACTTTATGGATATATTATAAAGCTGAAGTTGGTTTAAACGCACCAATTTCAAGTACTACTGAACCGATTAGAAAAATTCTTTCATTGTTAGAAAGCCCATTTATCGAGGAAAGCTACTTAAAGGCTACTTTTTATGCGAGTGCACTGCCGTCCGGGATGCGGGTGAAATCGCTGGCGGAAGCTAGTCTAAAAATAAATTAAAATATATGCCTTATAACTATTGCGTGTTGATTACAAGTTCAGGGAAATTAACAATATCAAAGGACCCTCAGTAAGGTCAGATTATGTCCTTCGAGGACATTTCAAGGTCTTTTCGTTATTGTTTATTATTTTTTCAATGGCGTATAAAATGCTCTTGGTCGATGGTCGATTAAAAGACAAGGTTATGCTTTCCTTGCTAAGGGTTTTGGTCTTCCCACGATCTGTAGGTGAAAGGGATGGTGATATACGTTGTATGCTTCATCTCTCACACTCCTGAATGGTAAAAAAGCGGCTAAAAGCGTGTATGCCACGTCAGTGTAGGGTTCCGTAGTTTCCCGAGTTCATAATATGTTTTCTAGAAAGTCTATTAAAATTCTACATTGGAGATTTTTAACTTATGGTTCAAAAGTTCCGAAATCATTCGTTATTCCCGAAAGTATTAGTATTATCAAAAAATTATTTTAGTAAACCCCTATTCATTTTAATGCTTATCCAACAATAACAATACGGCAGGGTTGTAATAAAACTTTAACCCTAAAAATGTAGATACAAAAAACATGTCACGGCTAGCATGTCACCTAACAGTCCTGGATTTATGAATAGGCCGTATAGGCTGCGGCCTTAAATGTAGCTTTAATAGTAAGTAGTACAATAAAGGGTGATTATTCCAGGTTGGGTTTTTTATTACCCGTGTTTCTATGAGGTCATAATATGTGACGGCAGCAGTAAACTGCAATCAAAATTTATTTAATGTCTATGTCTGTCTGTCGCGCATTTATGCCGTGACTAATGAACCGATTACACTGAAATGCCAATTTTTGAACTAGTAGCGGGAGTGGTGAATATGTGGGAAGTTTCTCTTGATCTTGGCCAAATTGTTGAAGGAACATCTAATAGTTCTGTTAATTTAAATATTCAATGTTTTTCTCGTATAAAATAATAGCGTAATTTCAAGTAACATATTCCAAGCCTTTCAATACTCTGAAAAACAAATGCTTACTACAAATAAAGTACCTATAATCTATCTCCACATCGCTGGGGTCCCAGAGGCCCCAGTTTGCTTAGCTAATGACTTCTTTTGTGCTAACTTTGTGGGTTTTCCGCACTTCGGGTGCCTCGGGCCCCGAGCGGTTTTGTCATTGAAAAGCGTGAATGTACCAGTCCGGATGTTTTGAAGGTTCTTCAGCTTATATATGAAGATTTTGCTATTGTTTCTATGGTTAATTGTGAGAAATACTTTAAGGTCATTCGTAATTCGCGGCTCAGTCCATCTAAAGGTTGCCTGAAAGAGATCGCTTGTTGCGATAAGACCGCCCATTATGTCACCTACTTAGTGAATTTTAAGATCAAAACTGTAAAAAATGGTGAACCTAATAAAGTCCCTGTGTATCTATCTATAACGATTTACAACAGTTTTTTCTGAATTGTCGTTGGGGGTTTTTGGAACTCACCCGGAAAATGTATAAAAAAAGATAAGTTACTAAATGCGTCTGGGTAATGGTGCCAAATCTGCCAAAAAAGACAGCGACTATGTAGGAAATTGACTTTTAAGAAGTGTCTTCAAATTTTTAAATACATAAAAAAAATACTTTACTGATTTAAAAAACGTATATTAATCGAAAAGCTTGCATCTATGGCATGGTATTTTATGAATTTCCCTAGTTACATTAAGCGTTACATAAATAAGATGTAAGTATATGTATGTCCTTCTCCGTGTGAGAGGAGGCCTGTACCCAGAAGTGGGACGATAAAAAGGCTGTAACAGTAATAGTAAGTATATAATATGATCCTGAATGATGCATTTTATAACATAGGTAGGTAAAACCATGATAAAACCTACCTCTAAACATCTGACAAATACATCCAAAGTGCGTGGCCCAAAGAGGTTTATAAGCCTTTGACAGCTAACTTGGCCTGTTCATGTCAAGTTTGCATGTCAGAAGTGCGTGGTACTCAGCCTTGGCCGTCACTTTATAAGCATTTGCGTTTTTCATGACATTTGACCTCACGGAAATTGTATTATGATTCTGTTTTAAATGATAAGGTGTGGGTAAATTAAATTATATTTTATAATTGATATGAAATGCAACAATTGCAAATGTGTTTTCCGATTACGTTTGCATTTGATTACCTTTCTAGACTGAAAAGTGATGATAATCGCATGGTTCAAAATTTAATTCGTTTACCTAGAGGCAGTTTTAAATACGTGAACACAGTGTGTAATTTTCGTTAAACATTTTATCTATCTATTTGAACTATCAGTTTAAATACTGTAAAAAATAAACTAAAAATAGGTTTTAGATTTCCCAGTATAAAAATAATAGAGTGGCTGTTTTAAAATCTAAGTAAATGAGTTTCTACGTTCAACAACTTACCTCCTCTGGGTAAGAACGAACTGCGCAAAATCTTTGAATATAATAAAATTATGAAGTTTTAATTTGCGAAGTTACTCAGACTTTCTTCATTGCTTTGGACTTGATAATTTCTTTTATATGTACATAAATTAAACATACCTCTTGATTCTTATGTAGGTATGCGGTTATCTTAACTTCGTAATTTTATATTTTGCTATCTCCTTTCCCGCAGTTTAAACCGCGTCCAGTGGGAACTATTGCATGTACCGGGATAAAATATAGCCAAATACCTGTTCGGGAAGAGTGAGGCTTTCCAACAGTGAAATAATTTTTCGAATCGGTTCAGTAGTTTCGGAGCCTTTAGGGTACGAAGAAACAAGCAAACAAAAAATGTTTCCTCTGAAGCATATTAGTATAGATAGATAAAAAAATAGAATATTATAAAAAAAATATCAAATTACCATTATGGAGCTCATATGAAAATTCAATCTCTGATCGCTAATCAGCGGATAGATTGTATACAGAAATTCGCCTTTAAACCAACCAACAAAGACAGCGCGTTCAATGCAAAAAAAAGCTTGTAAAAAAAAAAGAAATCCCGCTATCTACACATGATGGAAAATAAAAAGGCACAGCTGACTGCAGTTTTTAATACCTCGTGCAGCCAACTGCGCTCATTGCGGCTTCGAAGTGCAGTCAACTTCAGGTCAGTGGTAACAGCCTTATAGGAAAATCGTACTTATTACTAATGAGTTAAGGTGCATGACAGTTACCACTGATGTGCGGTCTACAGTACATTGAAGATTTATACCATAAACCCTGGCGTTTTGTTCAATGTACGCCGCAATGTATGGCGGGATTTAAAAGAGGTATTATGTGTATTTTTGTTTTTTATTACAGCTGGCAGCTTGGCTGGTAATATGTATCGTCGTTTATAATGTTGTTGTTTTTTTTCCTTTTTTTTTTTAAAGTGGGAAGTGACGTAAATACCAAACCCAGATATATTCGGTCTTTAGTGTATTGAAAATTTCAAAGTCTGACACAAACGAAGCTACTGTTACGATGTTACAAACAGTTAATACTAGGTGTATATAACGTCTAATCGACTATTATGATAAGTTTATTTATTTCTTTCGTTCCTCTGTTTGTACCTACGCGATTATCTCATGTTTGAATTAATTTTAAGCATAGTATTTTTAGACTTGGAGAAGGTTGGTTTTTCTTTTTTTGTAAATTATTTAGCTCTTAATTAATGCGTCACTCGTTGGCCCTTAAGTACCAACCAAGAGAAAACTTACCAATAATTTATTCCAAGTTCCCAGCAAATAGTGCCTCAAGGAAAACGGACGGACAAACAATAAATAAAGCAAGTCTTAGTAGAAGCGTTTATTCTCGAGCACGCAGAGTCGGCCTGCTGTCGGCCAATCGATATTGACGGTAAATAAATAATCTTCGGCTCTTGCCTACGAGTAGTGACATTTCTTTTAATAAATGGCAATTTTTGGACTTGTGATTGGAGGTTTTTTGGAATACTGTTACTGTGACTGTTACAGTCTTTTTATCGTCCCACTACTGGGCACAGGCCTCCTCTCACACGGAGAAGCATTGAGCATTAATCACCACGCTTGCTCAATGCGGGTTGATGATTTCAGCCTATAGTCCAGGTTTACTCAAAATGTTTTCCTTCACCTTTTTATCAAGATTTATTGGTGTCCAAGATATACTTAGAAAGTACATACAATCTCAGAAAAGTTGCATGAGTACTGGCCTGTTACTAAGTTTAAGGATAGTGTTCTTTTTATATTTGAACAAACTTCTTGTTGCATCCCTTGTGTGGACAAGAAATCGTTCAAAATGTCTACACAGGGGATGGTTTGTGTGAGTGTTTTGCCGTTTGAAAGTCTTGATAAAATATTTCACTATTATAAGATCAATCAATCATTATTTGTGATCACAGAGAACTTCTTATAGAGAGGTAGATGTCATCTAAAACTCAAATGGTCTTACTACAAAAACTTAAACATGTGTCAAACACTTGTCAAAAAAAAGTGTGGCTGCAAAATGGACCTTATTTCAACGTCATAATCTGTAATTTTTTGTGGTAAGACGGTAAATGATTATATGTAATGAGTTTGTAGTCAAGAACCAATCGATTTCAATTAAGTAGTTTGACACGGAAGACTGACGCGACCAAGCAATTAATAAAATCTAAATTGTACCCGTATCAAAATCCTAAATTACCCGTTACAGATTGTTCAACAAAACGTGAGGTAAAACTCAAAATTTCAAAGTAATAATTCTTCCCTCAAGATAAATCTGAACTTTCTCTAAGCCGTGCCCAAGAAAAGTGATTTATAGACGAATTTTCATTTAAACTTTTAAAGTATGAAAAGTTTTAAACGTGCTGTGAAGAGGGCCATTTAAGATTATTTATTTAAGTTTTTTTGAAAGGTTAATCATTTGAGGAGCGGGAAGTTAGATCGACGTTCAAAAATTCATTCATTTCTTCCCTGCTGTGACAGTTCTTGTGACAGCGTTATGTCACGTCTTAACTGATTGAGACAATTATAAATAGGTTGAAGTGCTGTGGCCGTAACAAAAAGAAGATGAATCGGTTAGTTTAAATGATATAGGTAATTTTATTGCGAAGCTATATTAAGGGAAGACTTTTTTTATTGAACTATCTACTTAGCTATTTGTGCCTTTTACACAAGCATACAATAATACGTCATAACTTATACATACATGTTTGTAATGCATGACAAAAACGCTAACAAACTTAAAAATCCTTATAAATTCACCGTAAATAATCACATAAATATGTATATTTTTTGGAGCATTCATACAAAAGAACCATAACATTTAGTTAACGATATATAATACAGTACCGTAAATTGATGGCTATGAAACATAAAAATAGAACAATTATTACCCAACGTTCGAATAACAATGACATCGGTGTACGACAATTATTTTGTCAATACATGATGTTATATTGATGGGGACGTTACATGTGTTTTTACCCTACGTACGTTTTTATTTCTGCCCTTTGAGTGATATTAAAAAAGCTTCGATTGTTATCTTGGTTTTATATATAAATTGGTATTAGTTTTTGTTTCTTTATTGTTATGAAAAGCTTCTAAATGTATACAGAATTTATTTTGATAAACGATTTATATTTGACATATGTACCTGGCATCAGGAACTAATGTAGGTGTGATACAGGTAGATATCTAATATTTTACCCGATAATATGTATAGCGATGACTGATACCACAGAAAAGGTACCATCATCATCATCCTAACTTGGCAAAAAGTTGTACTATTACGTATAGGTACGGTAGACCGCACATCAGTGGTGACTGTCGTGCACCTTAACTCAATAGTAATAAGTACGATTTTCCTATAAAACTGTTATCACTGACCTGAAGTTGACTGTACTAATCTCTTTCAGAAGACGTAGGTAGCTTAGTCAGTTCCTACAAAAGTCTATTACCTCCCATTTAAATATTTAAATACAATACATTTACTGAGAGAAAGAAGACCTAAGAAAAAACTTTTCATTGATAGTAAAATATAAAGTAAGTAGTGCCTTTTACCATTTTTCTTAAGCCCCTTAATGGAAAGTAAAACGCGAAAGGTCGCTTTGTAACAATAATAGGCTTATCGTTACACAAAAGAAATAAAATATAAAAAAGTTCTTCTCCTACCTTTTGGTACCTTTTACTATAGTTGTCAGAAGTGCAACTGTTAATAATTTATTGTGATCTTGGGCTCAAACGGATGAGTTGGTTTTAATTTTCGACATTATATGAAAAAAAACTTTTAAGTTAAACGGTTTTATCTTATGTGCACTGAAAACTAGAAAATAAAAAAATAGTTACTTACCTGTCAACCTACGTAGGTGGTCCCGGTCATATTAAACTAAAATAAAAACGTGGGGCCCCTGTGAAATCCTACCTATGGCAAAGCATATCTTTATACTTTGGTAGATCATGAGCTCGGCGTTCGCTGGTGAAGCCGCTACGGCTGATTATTGATTGTCAAAATCTCCAGTTACGATTATAGTAAGTCGATGCAATCCACACCTATTATACCTCTAGAAGAAAGTACTACAGCAATAGTTAATGGGCCCCACGTTTTTATTTTAGTTTAATATGACCGGGACCACCTACGTAGGTTGACAGGTAAGTAACTATTTTTTTATTTTCTAGTTTTCAGTGCACATAAGATAAAACCGTTTAACTTAAAAGTTTTTTTACCGATTTTTTATTTTCTAGTTTTTAGTATTTAATGAAAATGCCTACCGAATATTCCTCATTCTATCTAATTCATTTAGTGCATCATTATTACACGGTCTCTTACCTGACAATTTATTACAATCTAATTCCTCAATACATAGCCCTTCCAGATACTTTTTTTTTAACAACCTTAGGCCTTATATGTACCAGGGCCGCGGTAACTCTTTCGAACAATCTCGCAGCCCAGGCAGGCCTTGGCCCTGTTGGGCCCCGCTGGAGTTTCTGACAGTTTTCTCCTTGTGAAGCCCTTTCATTTGATACCCATATTGGTGGGATTGATAAAAAATTGTTATCAGCCATTTGGTAGAGGCCGCCATCTTGGATTTCAATTTTGCATAGTAAATTGTATTCTACTTGTTGAGACCTTTCATTTGATACCCATGTTGATGGGATTGATAAAAAATTGTTATCCGCCATTTTGTAGCGGCCGCCATCTTGGATTTCATTTTTTATAGTATATTGTATTCTGCTTGTTGAGCCCTTTCATTTGATACCCATATTGATGGGATTGATAAAACCTACGTTATCCGCCATCTTAGATTTCAATTTTGCATAGTAAATTGTATTCTACTTGTTGAGACCTTTCATTTGATACCCATGTTGATGGGATTTATAAAACCCAAGTTATCCGCCATTTTGTAGAGGCCGCCATATTGGATTTTAATTTTATATAGTACATTGTATTCTACTGGTTGAGAACTTTCATTTGATACCCATATTGATGGGATTGATAAAACCTACGTTATCCGCCATTTTGTAGCGGTCGCCATCTTGGATTTAAATTTTTTATAGTATATTGTATTCTGCTTGTTGAGCCCTTTCATTTGATACCCATATTGATGGGATTGATAAAATCTACGTTATCCGCCATTTTGTGCCGGCGGCCATATTGGATTTACAGCCAATTTGATATTACTATATTGTATTGTCATCGGAATTAAAGGTGTATACAAAATTTCAGATTAATCGGTTGGCAGGAAGAGGGTGAAATTTGAATTACTAAATTTGACCCAAGAATGAATAAAACAAACGGGGTGAGCTAAATAAAACCGTTTAATAAAAAATGACACATAAGCAATTAAACAAGGAAAAGAAACATTAAAAGGAAAAATATGCGTCATAAACTGCAATCCTCTCAGCACAATACTGTTGACCCTATGAGACAGAGGAGCAGTGCTGATATTCGTCTATAAACGCTAACGTGATGACGTGGCCAGATTGTAGTTAATAAGGCATTGGCAAAAGAGTCACCGCTGCCCTGGTACATGAAGGGCTCCAGAAGTAACATGGTGGGTTTTGTCTGATTCTCACGCTGCACTCAATGTGGGGAAGTCATTTGATGATTTCTCACCACGAAAAATAAAATAAAAAGGCCTGATTACGATAGCAATTTGAATCCTATTTTTTCCCCATACTCCTTTATAAACTTGTTTCTAGACAGAAACTCCATCAAGCCGGTCCATTGTCTCGCAAGGGTCTGACTAACTATTTCCCTCAACTCTTAAAACTTCCTCGATCACGGCTACAATAGAACCTTAATCCTGAAACTTTTTTATTTCAAGCAATTCACTTTGAACGAGTCGCTAACTTTTATGTCCTGTATTTTTTTGCTTGGGTTTTACGCGTTTCTTTATTGCAACGACTTAGAACGGCAAGTTTATGGGGAATGAAATAAGAACTGCAGTTATTATCGCGGTTAGAATATGGATGGGTGACTGTAGTAAATGTACTATCGTGCTTTGGGGAGTGGAATGAAATAAGCCTGGTTAAAATCAACGGATTCCTAATTGTTACTACACGGATTTTCATTCGATTTGGCAGTAATATTGTTTTATATATCATTAAGTATGACATTAGACAATTTTTATGCGTATCCCGAAAATAGTTTCATGAGAATGCGAGTAGAACCACGAGGAAAACACATATATCCAAAAAAAAGTATCTATCAAGTAAAAATACAAAAAATAGCACAAACTTCACTACATAGTACCTATAAATTGTACGCTTAAATCTTCAAAACTATTTTCATCATATTTCACAACCGATTTTCATGTGGTTTTAATTAGAGTAATTAAAGATGAAGGTTTATGTGTAGATATAATAACAAACATTAAATAGTGGGGAAATATTGTTATCCCGTGCGAAGCCGGGGCGGGTCGCTAGTATTAGATAATACGTGTCACCTTCGACCCGTCTTAACCTTCCAAGACAGACAGCAGATTTAATATTCTGCTCACTAGCTAAAATTTAAGAACTAAGTAATGCGAGGTCAAGAAGCCAACAGTTTATGTGTATGTTTGTGTGTTAGACGCTAGTTTATGTGTCTGTTTGTCTGTTGTGATCACGCGAACTGGAATCGTGTCGGTCAATTAGGTTAGACTTAATTTCTTAGTTTATTCTTACTCTTATATACTGATATTACAAAAATGCGAAAGTCTACTCTGTCTGTCGCGGTTTCACGTTAAATCTACTGATCTGAATATTATGATCAACGATGACCACAGAACGATACTTGAAAGATGACATCATATAGAAAGAATAAGGAAGAACACAACATGCTGCGCCTACCCCAAATATTAAGATAAGGGCAGGAGGATGATTATTATACATATGTACATTTTAGATCAAGAATATTACATAAACTACAAATAATACTCAATACTTACACACATTTGAAGCTTATAGCTACTTATTCAAGAGCAGTGGCGTGACTTAATCTGCCCATCAGATCGCAGTCTCACGGTGACTGGCGAATCTTTTGTGTAGTAGCCCACTTAGCTCGAAGCAGGCTTGTTGCCTAGTTTCGGAATAAGCATAATCATGCAAGTTTTATGTACTTCTTAAAGGTCTTTAACGTGTTTTAGTGAGTTTCCGATAAGTTATCGGTGTATTTCGGAAAAAAATGTGGTTTTATCTTTGTTTCTTGAAAAGAAAGGTAGTGGTTTTCTTTATATATTTATTTATTTTCCGGTTGTAAAGGTTATTTTAATAGTCATTATTTATATTCATATACGTATGTACATAGTAGTGTTTAAATTAAATTAAATAATGTAGTGTGTACCTAATTAGCACCTATAAGAATATTTACCATCTTTAAAATATGTATTATTTTCAAACAAGCGTCTGCCAGCGGTTTCGCCTGATTGCCAGGGAAAATAGCTTAGGTACTTATATATTATTCTGATGTGAAGGCTATATTATTGCCAATCTGCCGCTTGCGCGTGGAGAAGTACCAAACATACAGAAATACACACACACAATCACAGAATTTCGGCTTTATAACATTAGTGTGATTTTCTATTTCATTTTCCCCTTACCTATTTTTTGTCTTCTCTTTTTTTATTGACACTTTTTTAATCATACACATGGAAAAACTTATGCAGATCATTAAAAGTTCCTCAAACAAAATTGTCGGAGACAACCCTTTTCACGCAAGGCCTTTCATGTGCTCTTCCTTTTACTTCAAAAGTAATATTATTTTACATACGTTTAGTAGATAAAACGTATGTTATGTCATACTTTTGTCATGTCACATACGACATTTTGCTTTTGATCTATTTGAATGGAGAGCACATTATTATAACGCGCCCAACTTAACATGGTACTTCGGGGTGGCGCCACTTGTCATAGGAGCGTGGGAGTTGTATGAGAATTTTGGTACATATAATTAGTTCAATATTTCGCCACTTTTCAGGTTATGTTGGGCGTTATTTTTATGGGAGTTGGTTCGTAATGACGTCATATGAGAAGGTATTATGGTTGTCTGATGAAAGACTTGACAGGTTTGGGACTAAAAATAGAAATAAATGATATATTATGAGGGAAAATATGCCACGCATAAATTATTAGGTAAAAACAAATAGCAAGGTATGTTTAGCAAAATAATGACTGTGCCTTACGAAAATAATTAACAAAATATTTTTAATACATAAAGAATTTATTTTAAAGAAAAAGGGATTATAAGTAACAAAAGTTTTAGATCAAAATAAAAAGCAAGATAAAATACATTAAGAAACATAATACTTATACCTTATTTTTGTAAAGTATTTCAAATGATAATGACAGTAAAAATAAAATTCTCTTTTCTTAACAAGAAAGTTTAAAAAGAGAAAGTTTCTGAATGCATCTCAAGTTTAATTAAAAGTAATTCTTTAATTAAAGACGAGCGCTCTAGAAAATCTCTACTTGAAGTGAAATAAGAAGGTACTCAAAGAAACATAATTATAAAAAGCTCGACTTATAAGCCTCATTACTCATTTGATTACTAGAAATAATTGGTCCTATTACATAAAGGTTAAACGGGCGTTCGACACGTGTTTACCTAAGAATTCTTTTTGTGTCGAATTTCCCTTAAACACGTGACGAACGCCTATCAACATTTTTTGTAGCAAGACCACATGTGTCAAGGGGTAGGTTGCACCATTAAACTATAACGATAACCAAAACTTACCAAATCAATAGGCCAGCATAAATGCCCTCCCATTGATTGGGTAGTGAGAAGCCAGTAAGTCTGACACCACTTTTTTGCAATTTCCTGAGACTTTAAAAATATTCTCACTTAATTTGTTACTGTTTACTAGAGCGAGTAGACCAAAAGAAACATTAGTGTGAGTCAAATTGCCGAACACCGGAGGAATCTCGTCTCTATAGTCTAACAACCAGCCTTACTAAAGGGCATCGTATTACCTATTAGATAATTGTGGAACAGTGTAAGATAAATTGTAGGGCACAGTGTATGCCTCAATTCGATCCAAATAGGTTGGTGGAAAATTGCTGGTAAGATGATGATTATATACTTCTATATTCATGTAATAAAGAGAAACATTATTTTGGCTAAAGGCTCCGAAATTACAAAACCGATTTGAAAATTATTTTCACTGTTGGAAAGCTACACTTTCCTCGAGTGACATAAATTTTATTCCGGTACGGTAAGAAGTTGGGACGCGAGTGAAACGATTTAAATAAAGATAGTATCTATTTATTTTATTTATGTACACACAGTAAACACACACGAAAGAAGAAGAAGTAACATAAAATAGTACAAAGGTATTGCTATACAGTTTGTCAAAATTACTTGTAAGAGAAGGGCATCAATTTGAAAATTACGTCTTACAGAAAAATGGTGAACTTCCACAGTAAAATAGGCACATAGCAGAAATATGTATCACAATGACAATTCCTGAAATTCAAGCGTTTAGCGGAATAACGTGTGTAGGTAATTAGACCGCAGGGATTAATTATATTATGCATGATGTTCGAATCAAATTCCCACCTGTCGGTAAGCGTATTACGTTGTTATATTGTACATTGTTTTCACATACATTAGTAGGGTTGAAATCTATTGTATTTAGCGACGAAATGAGAGATGAAATCACTGGTTTTCTGTGGGTGTTGTTGTGGTGGTTGTAGTTGTAGGAAAATATCAGGATTTGATTAGTAAATAAATCCCCACGGTTTTACCCACGCACGTATCTAAAGTCTTACCTTAAATAGTCATTAGTCTAAGTAGTTTTGGCGTTCATTCGTCATCGAATCGCCATTACGAGGGCTGCCTTTTAAGTTGTGTCGTTTGAAATAAGTATAGATAATCCAATAGGTTATTACCGTTTATTATTTTTTTAAGAATACTTAGCGATATTTAATGCACTTTTGCATGCATTCAAATCAGTTTTAAAATATTTATTCCATTCCAAAGTGGGGGTAGTCAAAACGACCGATTTGTATACGTCAACAGCTTCTTCAGGTGTGCTGAAAGGTAGTCCACGAAGAATTTTCTTAATTTTGGTTAATGTATTAAAATCATTAGTGCTTAAGTTACAGCTGTAAGGTGGATGATCCAATATTTCAACATTTTGGGAACTCAAAAACATCGGTGTTTGGCGGGCGGTGTGCGAACTTGCATCGTCATGGTGCAGGATCATTCGACGTCTTGGATAGTTTTTTCTAAATTCGGTGATGACTTTTGGCAAACAAACAGTGGTATACGAATCAGCGGTAACTGTCTCGCGATATTTTAGTACAATAGTGGCGACACGATCACCCTTTGCCAAAAACGAGGCAACCATTTTTTTTTTAAATGCTTTGCGAGCGTACGACTTTGGTCGGTTTTGGCACGTTTTGGAAGACCTAGACAGCTGACTGCTGCTTAGAATCCGGATCGTAAGCGTATATCCAGGACTCGTTACCACTAACTATATCATAGACCTGCTTTGACTCTCCTCGGTCGAATCGCTGCAGAGTTTAACGTCACCAACTTGCTCGGGCTGTTTCTTGGTCGTCGCTAAGAAAATGTGGTATCCAAGGAGAGATCATCTATCTTACGCCAAGTTCTTCGTGTAGGATATTTTTGACGGTGGTCCCTGAAATGCCCACGGATGCCTCTATTTCACCATATGCTACATGTCCGTCTGCGAGGATTAGCTGCCGCACAGCCTCGATATAAACTTGCATCATGGCGGTTTTTGGACGACCTTCACGAGGCTTGTCACTGAAGCTAGAGTGCCCAGGTTGAAATTCTAAATATCAATGTTCTGCGGTCCTAAGGAATGGTGCTACATCACTAAATACAGAACTAATCTCTTTCTAGCACTGAAGTCGCGACAATCCCCTTTTAAAGTTGTAGAAAATTATCGCACTCAAATTTTCCTTACACATTTCCATTTTTGCAACCGACCTGTCACCTTTGAATGGACGATACAATAAAACTATTCGACCTATTTAAAAACATTCTTTTGTTTTCGAATTCTAAATTCAAAAAGATTCAAATAGCATATATATATATTTTTAATAATCGCGGGAGGTTACCAAACGACAGAACTTAAAAGGCAGCCTTACGTACATCATAAGGATTGCAACACTCTTATCATTCTGACAATAGGCTAGTTTCCTAAAAAATAATAATTAGTCCGTCTTGTAGATTGTCCAAAATTAAGCGATACGTATTTTTTCTTTTTTAAATTGGATCAGAACTTGTTAAGATATAGCGTGTTAAAGTTGAGTGTGACGTCACAAGTTGCTACAATTTTCAGGACACTGTGACGTAAAAGGCCCCCACTCCTAATTTTTGAAGTGTATTATCTTTGTCATTTTATGTTTAATTAAAAAAAGAAAAAATACGTATCCAATATTTTTTGATTATCTAAAAAGCGGACTAAATATTATTTCATTATTTCGACCCTGGACACTACCCTATTAGATAATAAACATTGGTCATTTGAATGTTTCGTACGTATAATATGGATTTTTAACGACCGATTTTAGGATATCCATTATTCACATAATTGTCACCCAAATACATATTTAATGACGCTTCAGGATTATTTCACAAGCGTCCTTTGTGCACTTTTTCCCAGCAATAAAACTAGATGGCGCTACATAGCACCACAATACCGGTATAAACCAAGCTGAAAATAAAATAAAAAACTCCTTTGATCACAAGAGCGGTCGAGCGTGATCGTTAAACGTTGTATGAAGGTCTAAAAACAACGAGGAATTTTCAGAAAAAATGCGTACAATCTTTCGAATATCTCGTGTAGTTTTTACCTCATGATTTGTGATTTTACAGTAATATTTTTAACGTGAAAGTTTGAATGATAGATACTCTTTCACTCAAAAACTATTCAATGAATTTTGGTGGATAGCACATAGGTTACATTCTGCAAAAGTATATCCCTAGGACAGGGGTAAAATAAAATAAATTAATGCCTAAAATTAACTTTCAAATAAACTGTTCATATTTCACTCTACCTTTTCTGAAGTCACTTAAAAAAAAGGCGTGAATTTCAAATTATTTACTGGCCGGGTAATCCTTATTCTCTTGAGAGCTCCTCACCCGGGTGAATGTGGCGGATAACCGGGATTACCAACGCGGGGCTCATCCCCAATCGGACGGCCGGATCTCGACAGTTATACAATTGAATTTTATGAGATTTCAGAAGTAACCCGCCGTGATCCGTTGGGATTTGATGTTCGTATTTTGTTTTGAAGTTAGGAAGAAGATGCGCTTTTTCGTGGTCGTATCTTTTGCTACTTTCGAAGACTCAAATTTCCCGACAACATAACTGCTTACTTTGACAATCGAACGTGAATAATAGTAAACAGTTGTTTTAACAAAACTGACTTTTATTGTCGACGGTCTTGGGTCTAAGGTTGCGTCTACATGGAGCATGTAGCTGGAGCAAGTTAACATGCGCAAGTGACAAGTAACTAGAGCACGCGGGTGGGTATTTTGATTTTGGTACATACTCACACACGTTTTACCCACATGCATGCCTAAATATGCGCAAGCTACTTGCACCGTATAGATGCATCCTAAGTGTTTATTGGACACCAATGTCTGATTAACGCGTTGTATGTCCCTCGATACAATTGATTTTTTAGCGTATGTTGGTTAACCTAGAATTGGCGACTGTGTAAGTCCTAGTAATAACAAAAATCGTACTCTAAGCTTTATCTACACAGAAGCTGTTGGTAAACCCTGTAATAAATAAATAAATAGATTTTCTATTGTTTTATAATAAGCGGTATACAACCAGTCAAAGAAGAATGAAAGGTAGTGCGCGCACAATCATTCATCTCCATACTCATTCATGAGCCCTGATCAACCCATCGGCCGACTAAAAGTTTGCTGTGTGCGGGGCCTTAGCTAACATTCACGATGCCCTTCAAAATGTTAATATGTTATGTAATACGTTACTGAGTCAGCAGAATTAAGCTTTACGCCGAAATAACATGCTCAAAGTGTTTTCTACAAATACGCGTTTATTTGTGAGCCCTTTAATTTTGTTTATCTTTAGATGAGATAATTTAATTGAATGAATAAATTAATATAGCTTTTGATATTGTGAAAAGGTCAGACTCGTCTGTATAGATTGGGTATTTCTATAACATTGGATCGATTTCAGGTGTTTTTTTTTATAACAAGTTTTTACTTGCAATTTTTTACGATAAACTGTAGGTCTCGACTGTCATTTAAACATCATTGGCAGTCACTACGCGTATAAGCCAGAAAGTTCGACAACCAGTCTTACAATATCCCTTGGTATTGTTGTCAGATAGGCAGTCGCTCCTTGTAAAGCACTGGTACTCAGCTGCACCATTTTGAACTGGAAGCCGACCCCAACATAGTTGTTAAAAGGCTAGGCAGATTATGTAGGATAATTTGATAATCATCTGATATAACGCTTGATTTAATTTTTAGAAAAAGATATTGCAAGGACGGGAGTAGCTTGTTAAAGAAAAGATGTTTATTGTTCGATAGGTAATACGTATATGACTGCCTTATAACTATTGAGTACATTACTTATATTAGACTTACCACTACATCACAATATTTGTCGAGTTGAGTGGTTCAAGGTTTTGAGATTTTTCTCTTAAAGAAAAGAGATTGCAGTAATTAATGCACCTGAAATGTTATCTCTGCATCACCCTAAGGGTGACTAGTGAGAATGCCTATGGCATTAAGTCTGCCTTTGTAATTTTAGGATTGCATAAAGTTAAATAAATAAATAAATTGCATTATTTGATAGTTTTCCTACATAATAGATAGATAGATTATTCTAACGTTATCTAATGTTCATAAACCCAAATACTAAATGGTCCAACTGATCCGAGTTGTAGGCCGCAGTGTCATATTTCTCACGTTATACGGAGTGTGCGGACGTTTATACCCGGGTCTAGCGTCTACCCGGATAAACCGGATCGTTTACCCCGTTATAGGCCTTAGCCTTAATTTATTAAGGATTAAGAGCGTCACACTGATTATATTGTATAAGAAGGGTGCAGAATTAATATGGGCTTTGTGTGCTACGTTTATACATGGGATATGATTTTCGGTAAATCTGATAAGAGAATTTGAATGTACATTCAAATTTAGAGCCCATTTAGAGCAGGTGAAAATTTTATCAAATACACATAGTTTTTCAAAAATGTTTTATCTAACAAAAAGGTACATTAATCATTAATTATTTATTAAAACTGCATTATCAGTTTTCTGAAAATCACTTCAAAAACTTTTCAAAACACCGACGAACTTTCTGCCAGCAATTAGTCCAAAACAAGGTTTAACTAATTTCTTAGCAATTGTACAAAATTCAAATTTAGAATACACTCTCACGCATGCTTGGCTAACCCTTTTGATGCTAGAAACATACTACAATCATTAAAACCCTTTGAAATACACGTAAAGTCCTTAAAACTAAGATTTCGCATAGGTGCCGGCTTTTTTTGCAAAAGAGTGTATTTCCAAAATAATTATTAAAATTATTGAAATAGATACTAACGAGTTACCATACATTAGTAAAGTCAAGCAAGTACTGTCCCAAAAGTAGCTGAACAACATAAGCGTCAAAAGTAGATTAACACACGGCAACATTAAAAATACACTTTGTTAACCTAATTTTGTATTTACTGCTGTTTAGTGACTTTTGATACAATCATGTTCAGCGACATTTGGATTGATGGTGTACAGCGACTTTTGAAATACTCGTGTTTAACGACTTTTGTAAGTTTCTGGTGTACAGTCCATTTTGTTTCCTAGTTGCGACTATAACTTGTGGCATTTTATTGTGAACAGGTGTTTTGTCATGTTGATTCTGTTCATCGACTTTTGGTGCTGACTGTACCTACATGTATTGACTTATAATATATACATAGTTATAATTATTTATATTTTCAGAAACTGCCTAAACACAAGCTGTTTTAGTTGGACATTTTTTTACGCATATTCATTTGATGTAGCTTAGATATTAAGTAAAACGTAAAAAAAACACTAAAAAGCAAAAAAAAAACTATTTTTAGGTGCATCGGCCTAGAATTCGGTGTCTAATGGATGTTACTAAGTTAATTTTGCCACCGACTTCTAGGCCGATGCACCTAAAAATAGATTTTTTTTTGCTTTTTAGTGTTTTGGGAAGTCGGTTTAATTTTTTTGTAAAAAAGTTTTTTATTTAAAGCTTTTCAGTGATACGTATAGTTGTCACTATCCATACAAGTGGGAAGTTCTCATCAATACAAAGAATATAAGTCCAAATACGAGGTATTTTACATATTCAGTTGTCGAGTTCCCTCGACTTTCTCTGGTCTCCATCATCAGGTCAGCTTCAAACCTTCACTGTTGCAAAAGTCTTGTCAATACAAATAATTTAAGCCCAAACACGAGGTAGTTTACATATTCAGTTGTCGAGTTCCCTCGACCCTCTCTGGTTTCCATCATCAGATCAGCTCCAAATCTTCACTGTTGAATAGTGCTTTTAGGCGTACACCTGAGTATCAAGTTTTTACCCTATGTATGCCTACAACTTTCGAAGGTTGCCCTCGATTTCTCAGGGTTTCCATCATCAGATCCTGACCTGATGACTATGGGACCAACTGGCAGCTATTCCGAGTCGAACAAAAAAAGAATCACGTAAATCGGCCCATAAACCTCGGAATAATGGATGTACATACATAGAAAAAAAAAAAAAAAAAACATACCGGCCGAATTGATAACCTCCTCCTTTTTAGGAAGTCGGTTAATAACTCACTGCTTGCACTTACGAAATATAAAGTAAGTATTAAATCGGTAATTCATATACGAAACCTGGCAAAATAAATCAAACTACACAAAATAATAACACATCCATGATATATCAATACGTCAGTAGGTACCAAAATAAACGCAAAATTGTCCGCCCAATAAAATCAGCAAAACAAGAGGTAATCTCTTGAATCAATTAACCTACATAATGATGCGGGTTCACCCGGTTATCCGGCTCGGTATCATCACATCCGGGTATAGTCCGGTCACTATCGCCTGATAACGTTCACACTACTGATAACTGATAGCGTATGTAGATTATTCCATTAATGTAGAATTTGATTATGTTTTGAGATAGTGCTTGATTTCCCGCAAAATATATTTCAAAAGATCAATGTTTTGCTTTTTTTTTAAAGAAAATTTCCTTCAAAAATGTACAAAATAACTCCCTGACTGCACTCTCAAAATTGTAGTAGTTGGGTAAAGAAGAATTATTAAATCATTAATTGATATCAATAAGCAGGTAGGTACCAAAATAAACTCAAAATCAATTAACCTACATAATGATGCGGGTTCAGCCGGTTATCCGCCTCGATATCACACATCCGGGTATAGTCCGGTCACTATCGCCTGATAACGTTCACACTACTGATAACTGATAACGTATGTAGGTTATTCCAGTAACGTTGGAGAATTTGATTATCATTCGGGATAATGATTGGTTTTCTGAAAAATATATGGTCGTTCAAGGATTTTGGATTTTTGGAAAAGGAAAAAAGAATACATTGTATAGTTTTCCTACTTAAAAATAAAACTAAAAGCATAGTTCTGAAAATTCTCTTGAGATAAAGGTAAGCTTTTCTGACTGTTACCAACTAGTCATATACCTACAGATTGATTTCCTTTAAAAATATTAGGTATTATTAATTCTACACGAAATATAGCAATAATATGCAGTTTTACTGTTTTTAGAGCCTTACATTTTACGGTCCTTTTCTAATTAAAAGCTCACTTAAAATTATTATTGACGCTGCTGGTCCCACGAAAATGTGTCTTCAAATCAAACAGCTGTTGACATTTTAATTCAATTTCCATAGATAACGCGGCACAGACGTTGTTTACGTGGCATTAATAACAATTTCCGAACAAAACACTCTGTTTTATATTCTAAACACGTAACAAAATAGACACCTAGCTACAAAACGATATCTCTTCAGAGTTTTATCTAAAACGTCAAACAAAACAACAAAGTTAAAATGAACCTTATTTCCAAGCGACAAAGTTGAAATTGCAATAGCGTAAAGTAATATTTACATTTTCAGTGGCCGCTTCGAAACAAGTGCCAAGGGAAAATGAAAATAATGACGACGGCGTTGTTCGGCAATAAAGGTGATTATTGTTTGTGTCGTCAGGTGTTTATGCAGTGGTGAATTTGTTAGATGTTGGTAAATAAGATTTTTATGTGACCGTCAGGTAGAAGCCTGGTAGGTGTTCCTATGGGTCGTCGGTTTTAGCCCGATCAGGTGTAATTTATTTATGACTTAGGCGTAGTAAGGATCAACACCAATATGCTATTTTTTATAATATCCTAGTGACCCGCCCAAAATGTGAAATGTATAACATTTTAAATGAACCTACTTATACATTTTAAATGTCCTTGATTATTGGTGTAAACCACGAGAAAGTCACTTCGTTAGTTTTGGGTATATCGACACACGGATCTACTTTACGCATTCGGATAAAAGTAGCCTATAGACGCCCTCGATTGATCTTTCACTGAAATAACAATTCAAATCGGCCCAGTAGTTTCTGTGATTAGCACGTTCAAACGAACAGACAAAATGTTTAAACTTTACAATTTTACTTTACAACAAAAAATAATCATACATGTATGAACCAAGTCGGGTTATTTAATGATAAGATTCAACAAAGTAACATAATCATTTTACACAGTTTTATTTATACTTTCTTAGTATTATAAAAAGACTAACTAAGTTTCCTTTCAGGAAGAAATAAACGATTTTCCTCTTTAGAGTAAAAACTTAAAGTGAAATCTTAAGATGTCTCACGCGATCTCTTGTTTTCACTTTATACATTGTATGTTCAAGTCACGGCCGATAGAATTCTGTGTTCCCTGAGAGGTGCAATTTCTTTTTCTAATTGAATTGTAAAATACCTATCGTTTGGTGTTCCCTAGGCTAAGCGTACGTACTGATATACAGACAGGTAATATGAAGTATAAATATACATAAATTGACTTCCGAAAATAAAAAAATCACATGGCACTAGAAACAGGATGCAAAGGATTACGGAAATAACAACAAAAATAGACACCGACTTCTAGAGCTGCATATTTCATGTGGGTTTTCAATGTTTTTGGAAGCTTTCACGATTCGGTAAAATCTTTTTTTGCCATTCAACGGCACGAACAACGAAAAAAACAACTATGTTATTCGAATTGAGAACCTCCTTTTTGGAAGTCGGCTCAAAATAAAGATTTCTTATAAGGCACCGTATCCTTAAAAAAACCCTTTTCCTTCTGTATAACATGTCTTAATTCAATAAACAAATTCTGCGTACAGCGTCGCGCACATTCGAGGCATAAATATTTGCCTACCCGCCGTCGCCGTGCAAACAATCCGTATAGTCGAGAAATATTATCTTTATTGCAACAAATGTTCTACCATATCTGTGTGTTTGAATAAAGGGTAATCTGACTGTTGTTTGCAGAATAATTTCTTTGTATTTGAGACTTTTTGTACTTACCTACTACTCATCTACCTAGCCTTTTCTTAAAATATGTGATTGTACCACTCTTTTATATGGAGTGACTGCCTACCTGATCTTCTCAACCCAGTTACTTAGGTAACTCGGTACCCTTTGGTAAGACTGATTGTCAGATTTTCTGGCATCTGAAGACCCGTAACGAGTACCGAAGATTTTCAAATAACATACATAATGGACGTACAGTTTACGTGCCCACCGAAACACAGTCATAAGATGAAGGTACTTAGAATACAAACTCAGAAAAGTTGCATTGGTACTTGTCTGACCTGAAATTGGACCCACTCACTCATACTTGAGAGGTTGGTTCTTTACCCACTAGGCCACCACTACCTATGTATTTTACGACTTCATCTTTCGAGCCTTTTTTCCAACTATGTTGGAGTCGGCTTCCAGTCGAACTGGATGGAGCTGAGTACCAGTGTTTTACCTATTTGTTGTACCTATCCTAGGACCTTTTTTTAGCGATGTCAAAAATCATCAAATGACACCTCCCGCTGTGGGTCAGCCGCGGTGAGGGAGTGTCAGACTCTTACTGGCTAAAAACCGTCGTGTTCCGTCGTAGGCCTTTTATGTACCAGGGCCGCGGTAACACTTTCGAACAATCCCGCGGCCCACCTATCCTAAGACTTTTCGTATAGTTATCTTTAAATCTAAATGGTGTAGCTTACCCTTAATAGTTATTCATTCAAATAATTGACGTCTACCGGGTAAAATACATTATATTAGACGTTAATATCCATCAATAAATACCATTTAAGTGACGTCTGAATAGCACTGAATACAAGGTAACTGGTTGAATAGCATCGTTTAGTTTACGCTTTGAGTTAAACGCCTTCAAAGCCTTTCTCGGAATAGTCCATTACGAATATTTAATGTACCAAGCTTTGTGTTTGTATTCAAATTAATTGATTGTTAATGGTTATTTGTACTTGTGGTTTACTGTGGTTTTACTTCTGAATAAAACTAGTATAAAATTCTAAAAATAATGTTATAAAGCTGAAGAGTTTGTTTTCAACTATTTGGTTATACGCGCTAATCTCAGGACGACTAGTGCGATTTGAAAAAAAAAGTTCAGTGTTATATGTAAAGTTCATTTTACGCAGAAAACTATAAGTAAAAAAAAACATACCGGCCGAATTGAGAACCTCCTCCTTTTTGGGAAGGGAGAATTTAACGCAGAAAACTATAAGTAAAACACTCGTGTATTAAGTAGTACCCATAGGATGCGAGCGAAACCGCTCTGGCCAGTTGCTTATAACTATGTCGAAACTCCCATTCATGTGAAAGCTCAGCAATTTTTTATTTAAAAAATTCCATACAATTTTTCCTTCAAATAATTTTGCCAATATCTTACACGTGTTAAGTCACATTTTAGTACTACTATTATACCAATTTGTAAGCAAAACCAAGGAAAATAGACCTTTCAAATTCCCGTCCAATAATAACCAATAGTAGACACTCCTCGCTGTATGAATAATGTCAGCATTGGTGCTACGCCGTAGTCGTGTTGATGTTACTGCTACGCTGCTACGTCGCTACGTCGACTACGCTGCCGTAGCCTACATAAATTATTGGCTACGAACTGTCGTAGCATTCGTGTAGTAGGTAAGTATAGACAGGACATTATTTTGAACGTTTTTGTTCGTACTTTGAAGATAGTGTTAGAAAGTTTACAAGTAAATAATGAATGTGGGTATCCCCGTGGGGAGTTAACTTTTAGAAACATTGAGAAGAAAAGAAAGTAACAAAACCTTTTTTTTTTTACAAACAAGTAAAACCGACTTCAAAAATATATCTTAAACGTTCTCTTAAGTCTGACTGTTATGCTGAAAACCGCATCAAAATCGTTTCAGCCAAACCCGAGATAATAAGCTGAGAACCTCTTTTTTAAGTCGGTTAAAAATATACTTAAACTTGTTGCACTGAAACTCTACTCGTAAAATAGAAAAAGCTACAAATAAAACAAAAAGGTCGATAAACTAAAATAGCTTTAAAATCTTGTTAAAAAGCTTAGTAAGCAAGTGAGATGCTTCTAGCCCTGTCTGCTAGCTGTTGAGGCATTTACTTTCAGCTTGTGCCTCGTTTGAACTACTTGTCCTACTGGAATGGAATTATTAAAAACCCAAAGGTGTTGTCTTTATAATTATTGTATTAAACATTAAATGATAATAAAGGTATTCAGTCATAAAGTTACGTAGGATGAAAGTGACTATTGTTTCGTATATAAAGAGTGATAGAATAACAATAATTTGATCTTCATTTAACGAACAAAAAAAAATTAACCTATGTGCTAGTAAAAGTAATTCATCTCGAGAAAATTGTGGTATTTTATTAAGTAGTGTAAAGCTTGATCAGGTCAAGGTAACGCTTAAAAGTTTGGTTAGTAAGTTAAGCCAGTAAGTCAGGCTAGCAAGTCAAACTACTACGTTCAAACGCAGCACGCGTCGATGTTCACGGTAAATTGATTTAATAGCTGTGAAGGTTGCGACGGCGAGCTTGTTTGCTGATCTTTCGATACTTTCTGTATTCTACATTATTTTACTACTAGCTTCTTCCAGTAGTCTCACCCGCTTCCCGGAGGAGCTACTCTGTGCAACTGGTTGAAATGTCCTCCATAGCCTTTTTCGATTAGTGGGATATCTAACACTGAGATTCATTTACAAATTCGACCTTATTAAGACCAAATAAACGTTTAAGTAATTTATTTTAAGGTTGATTTTCCGCGGTCTAACTCGCGTCCCGTGTGTAAGTACACACGTATCTGGTTAAAGTAGGTATAACACATGTTGTTCGGGAATAGTGTAGCTTTCTCGCAGTGAAAAAGTTTTTTTAAATCTATTCAGAAGTTTCGTAGCATTTACATACAAAAAAAAGTTTCCATTTTATCATAGAGGTATAAGACTAGATAACTATGTAAGTATATATGTATAATGTTTTACCTTAACAACAATATTATTTATTCAGAAGGTATTCTCTAATTTACAAATTCCAGGTAAAATAACGAGATAAGGTAAAGATATGAGGTCTTACTGAATTCCCCTGATACATGTTTTTGTTTATATTCAACTTCAAATATCCTTTCTTCCGTAAGAATATTTGCTCTCAACTCATATACGTATAAAGTTGAAGAGTTTGTTTGTTTGTTTAGGTGAAATAATCGAGAATGAAATAAAAACGAATAATCTAGTCATCTTGTTTCTATCTAACAGAGCTTAGACAGCTGATGAACATATTTACGAGTTATTTTTCCTTTTTATCAAATCAAATAATTTATTTATTTTTAATCAAAGTTCACACTAAAATACAACATTATTTCTTAAAATCAAGACATATGTGCTAACATTATAATTGCTTGAAGTAGGTTAATTGCAAAATAAATTGACAATCTAATATACAAAAAATTAAATAGCTAACATCAATTAAATAATTTATATAAATACATGGAATCACATATTTAAATGTCAAAAAAAAATAAATATAATCGAATACTTAATTCAATCAAGCGTAGAAAAAATTCATTTGATTTCAATACAATCGAATTCGGATTAAGAATGGTTATATATAGAGACACTCAGATTAAATCAAACACCCATGTTTCACAAACATATTTAACTTACACGGGATCGAACCTCCACCTTCAACGTGGCAGCCAGATACACTAATCACTTCGCCATTTATTCTCATCCTACCATACATATGTCAGAGAAATACTGGGAGAGATAAAACGGGACACAAATTATAACTAATATTGGGTACGACACATTTATTCTGGGAAAAAACATTTTGCGCATTCAGCCGGGCTATTCTGGTCCAATTTTCTCTCTTATATTACAGCTTTTGTGCTACCAAAATCTTTTACGCTCTGTTTTAATATACTGCTAGTGTTTTTTGTATGGTACTTTATGTTAGCACTTGTATGATTTGTATAATATAATATAGTAAGCTGTCGTCTGCAGTTTTATCTGGGAACTATTTCTAGAACCTAACTAAAAACAAATGATGAACATTGATGTGAATTAACATGTCAAACCCCAGCGGTTTCACCCGCGTCCTATGGAAACTATTTCTCGTACTCGGATAAAATATAGCGTATGCTACTCGGGAAGAGTATAACTTCCCAATGAGGCAACCATTTTTGTTCCACGCGCTCTTTAAAGAGATGTCAGCAACCTCAGCGGGGCCCAGTAGGGCCAAGGTCTGCCGGGGCTGCGGGATTATTCGAAAGAGATACCGCGGCCCTGGTACATAAAAGGCCTACGACGGAACACGACGGTTTTTAGTCAGTAAGAGTCTGACACTCCCTCACCGCTGCTAACCCACAGCGGGAGGGGTCATTTGATGATTTTTGACGTTGTTAAAAAAGGTCTAAAAATAATCAATGTTTCTTCGTTTTTAATGCAGTATGGAGTATATTAGAGTGTTATATTAGTAATAGAAGTATAGATAATATAATCTTTATGATTGACCGATTTCTCCCGTATAACTTAATAACTTGTGCTCTTATCTTTTATTCGATTCTCCTTGAAAGAACTTTGGGCAATAAATAAAAACTTCTATTTCAGTGAGTTTCAGTAATAGCTATTGATTTTCCGAATCTCTAGTGATTAACTTGGACATAACTGTATCGGGGTTGGCACCTACTGAATAACTTAGTACGCCAGTCTGTCTGTCTCACTTAGAACTGATGAGCTAATGTCATTTGTTTTTTTTTTATTCAAGAAACGAAAGCAGTTGAAAATTACTTTATTAATATTTTATATATTTTTTTTTAACTATGTTGCTGTGCCCTAACAGGGTCCATAATTGTACTGAAGCTTTAAGCCTTTTATACCATCTGTAACACTCATTATGAAATGCAAATAAATGAATATAATGAATATAGTAAGTACCGATTTTTCAAAACACATTTTCCACAATTAACAGCCTATTTCGAGACTTACTTGAAATATCATAAACATAAACTGTACATGATATTTCAATTTCGTATCGTATAGGTAGGTATTTTAATTTTTTTGCAAATCTGTCTCAATCTTGAACTTATCGTCCTCAAAATTGCACCGTTTTTTTTTATTGAACGCAACTAATGATAGGTTTACAAAATTCACCAAGTTTTGTATACAAACAAAGGCAGTTTTCCTTCCCTACTGGAATCTTTGTTACATAAGGCTTTAAGGGCTAAAACAAAGCACTTATAAATTACAATTTATTGCCCACTTAAGGCGACGGAACGTGGACGGGAAAGTTTTTTACGCGAATATTCGAAAATCCCTTTCTGGCCTTTTCGGTTTCGCGATTAACGGTGGCTAAATATTTTGCGAGTGAGGCTAAATTTATGTGCGATAAGATGTGGTGGTAAACGGTCATTTTTTATTTTTTTACTTACCCACTTTTAAGGTTATGAATAAGCTATACAGAACTTGAATTTTCGTTACTGTACTTAACTATTACTATTTTAGTACGTTAGTTAAATATAATGGGTATTTTTCTCTCTCCTATTTTTATTACGAGAGTTTTTTGATCACCTAGCGGCCAAAGTATTTATCTTTAATCATGAAAGATTTAAAATGGACTTACCATATTAGGGTTCCGCAAAACCTCCCAATCATCAAAGCCTTAAATTAATTAAATAAAATAAAGCCTTATTATTAATTAAATAAAGCCTTAAATCAATATACATAGCTACATAACAAAAACCAAATAGCATATAAATCCCGTACTACAGTCATATATTTCATCATTTATGTGTCATAATCTGGTTGTATCGAGTCGTTTCGACGAGCGCCGGCGTAACACATAATCGGCCGCTCAAAGGGACTATGATCGCAAATTGCTCTCCTGTCATATTAAAATCTATTTACCTACGTAAGTGGATGCTACCGTTCATTCTCCGAGCATAATCCGTGCTCTTAAGACAAGTACTTGCCTTTATCGGATGAAATTTTGAAGCTGAGATTTTGTTGAATATATAAGGGACAAAGTATGGGAGTATCTGAGACGTTTCATTGTGTCGTGAAAAATACTGCGTTAGTCAAAGCCTGTTACAGCCTTTTTTATCGTCCCACTGCTGGGCACAGGCCTCCTCTCACACGGAGAAGGATTGAGCGTTAATCACCACTCTTGCTCAATGCGGGTTGGTGATTTCAGACTATATTGGACTATATAGTTTCCTCGAGATGTTTTCCTTCACCTTTTTTAAAGTTAGTCAAAGTCATATATATTTTATTGTTATATCTTGTTGTTACTCAAATAAGCATTTTTTCACGTAATAGGCATTGGAAAACACCTCCAAAAACGGCCCCATTTCATAGCTTACCAGTGTCATGGTTGAAAAAAAGAAACTGTGATGGACAAATGTCACAGCAAGTAGTAAGTCCTGATGTCTCAAAAATATCATGTTTGGTTACCTAAGGGATAAACAATGGATAACCTAATTGTAGCAGTAACATTTATATTGCTTTTGTGATGAGAGGAATTTCGTTCCAACAATAGCCTGTCGATGGTACTCCCACATACAAGACAAATGTTGTGTAATACCATTTGACCATGCAGGGTAAAACCGAACTATCTACTTTCCTGCAATACGTCACTTGGAAACCAGCCAAAAATAAACCACTGTATCACTTCTACCATAAATATAGTTTGACAAACAAATATCACTTTTATCTAAACATTCAATTTTCAAAAGTACAAACTGTCAAAAAGTTTAAATGTAGAATGTTTAAGGAGTGGGCGACGGAACCCTTATCACTTGGCTTCAATCGCTCTTGACAGTGACAGTTCTAATGTTTTGGTGTGTGTGTGTGTGTGTGACCTTTTATTGGAATGTCGAAGTGTGCGTGAGTGTCTGTGTAATTGTTGTACCTAATATGTTCTTTATATAATACATGTTTAATGATGTGGTCGCAATTATTGTGATTCTTGTCTTAATTAGTTATGAATATAAATGACGACCTAATTAAGTCATAACGGGTCTTAAATAACCACCAATTTCTTTCTTCCAATAACTACCAATTCTTTTTCCCAAAAAAATAACCCACCAAAAAAGAAGCAAAAATTTACGACCACACCGCAGTACCTTTTTAATCTGGCAATAATAAAACAAATACGTTGAAACGGCCCGTAAAATATTGTAACGTAAGCGAAAACATTTATGAGCGCAAACAGTGAAGTAATAAAATATTATTGGTTGAAATTCACAAGTTGCCATGGCCACCTGCTACCAATAGTGCTGGCTCGCAGATTTTTTGGCAACTGTTAGTGTACCTAGGGATATGTGGACTGTGTAATAATGCCTAGTTTATATTGTCAGTTGTGATGTAACATGGTCAGCCTCTATTCTATTATATAATACGAGATATTTAGGTAGCTTAGCTTAGGTGTCAGATGCAATCTCTAAATTTTAACCTTAACAGCTTTCGACCTCTATTCTAATATTATAAACCTAAATAGTTTGTCTGTAGAGTGGAGACCACGCCTCGGCAAACGTAGTGTAGGACGTCCTCAGGCACGGTGGAGTGATGACTTGCGCAAGACGGCTGGCAGCAGCTGGATGCGAGAAGCCGAAAATCGATCTCAGTGGCGTGCACTTGGAGAGGCCTATGTCCAGCAGTGGACTGCGATAGGCTGATGATGATGATGAGAGAGTTTGTTTGTTTGCTTGAACGCTTTATTCTCTGGAACCACTGGTCCAATTTGTAAAATTCTTTCAGTATTAAAAAACAAAAAAAATATTTTCTTTCATTTATCGAGGAAGGCTACTTTTTGTCCTCGTTTGTGGAGAACGTGGTAGAGAAGTTTTCACAGGATGTGTTTGAGACCTCTGGCAAAAGTAAGTCGAGTTGTAATGTAAAAAAACTATTGTAAATACTGTTACTATATTATAAATAAATACTTTTAAGAAAATTAAAAAACCTGTTTCAAATAATCCCGTAATAAACTAGCTAAAACCCGATAACAAATTCAGCCGTACCTACAGCAAGACAGTATAATCTCCAACAGAAAAAGTTTAATCTACATACTTTACTTTATTGGAAAATTTCCTCTTCGTCGTGGGCTGAAATAAATCATAATAATCTGGTCATAAGCCTCTCACTTATCGGACTTATATTCCGGGGCCTGGGGTATCTACCGAATGCAGTAACAAAATAATATCCTGGACATTTTTGCCCTCGAAAAAATTAGTACGAAAAGATGAATGTGCTACTAATATTATAAACGCGGATATGTATGGATGTTTGTTCCTGCGTCATGCAAAAACTGCCGAATGGATTTAGATGCAACTTCAGCATAATATAGCTTATATACCTATATCAGAATAAGATATAGGCTACTTTTTATCGATGGGCGGGGAACCGCGGGCGGAAGCTAATTTACATATAGGTATATAAGCGTCTATCATTTGTTGTATGTTTGTAGCACCGTAGCTAATACTGATTTCAATACATAGTAGTATTATTATTTTAACACAACGCTTTCACACTAGCGGATTTTCCTTTCAGTTTTTTTTTATCAAATACACTTTGTTCGTACAGAAAACAATTGACAATCACCGGTATAAAGATGAGGCTTGGACAGATTTTTTTCCGTTAGGAATGTATTACGCATTTGTTCGGTATTGCTAGGGCGACTAAAACACCAGTGTGAAAGTATACTGTAACCCAGCTGCCGCATTCGCATATTTTATTATAAGTGACAGTTATGCAATCTCCGCAACCCATTCTGAATATATGCAATATGCATAATATGTATATGCATCGCGGCTGTTAGCGGACCGCTTCAATTTGTGAACTGAATCTGCAGTGTAGTTAGTATTGCAGTTACCACTTGAACTTAGATCTAAAATGTCTAAATATGAAAGTAAGCGACTCTTTAAAAATGACAAAATTATTCTGTAAAAACACACCCTTAAACTTGAACGTACTAACTCAAATAAGGTCATCTTATTTCTTACTGTTGTTTTCGATATATCTGCCTAGAATATACATAGTATTTTTAAGATTAAGTCGAGATTCGAAAAGTAAAATATCAAATTTGCATTCCTAAGTGACCAAAGCACTCTGGGCCCATTTTGCCTGGGTCTCACAATACGGCAATTTTTCTATGACTGATTACTCCAACAAGCTCTTTTTAATTTTTTTACGAATCCAACTGACAGAATTGTTACAACGAATAGGGAGCCAGTTGGGTGTCAGTACCAAGGAGGGTGCACAATGTTTTCTGAAAAGCACTTTTGTTTTTCACTGACTATCGACCGCTTGACAGTTGACATATACAAGTACTCTAGAGCCATTCTAGAGCCCTGCCAATCTTCGTTAGGCGTTTTCCTGCTCGCTGAATTAGTTTCAAATGAAGACAGATTATTTGGAATTGTCCTTCCATTTAAATTAGAACGAATGAAGTGGAAACAGGAAAATACTTAAGTAAGCCCAAGTCCACCGAGAACTTAAAACGCCAGTTTTTCTTAAAACAATTGTTTATTTGGAAAATCAAACGTGAATTTTCTCAGTTATTTCAAGAGAACTGACGTTTATATGTATTGTCGGGGAACTTGGGCAATAATAGATTTTTCCGACATTCGTTTGTTTTCTGTGAATGGAATTTTTTATTGTTTATTTTTCGTACCTACTAAATGTTTTGAGCGCTTTAACAATAGCGGAATTTTAAACGCGTATCGCTCGATTTTACCTACGTGCGACCAGCCGTAACTTTGCTGTTCCTATAATTTTATTGAAGTGTTTATTTACTGTTTATATTAGAGATTTATAAGAAAAGAGTATGCATGGCGAAGGAGTTTTAATTACTTCATTGTAATCTTCCATTAACATATGTATATTATATGATCTTCCATGGTCGTTTCTAACCTATTTTTGTTATTGTTCCAGATGAGATGAAAATCCCGAAGAAACCACATAGTGTTATTTAAATCAATATACGTAAAAAATACATTTTATATTTATTAACACATTGACAATAAATCAAGCCAAATCATAGTAAAAATTAGAGTCTATTTAAAAAAAAAGGAAATTATTTTCATATTTTCTTTTAAGAATTTAAATCAAATATTTAAAATTCGTACTAGTGATTGCCGTTAACTATTTTTATCGATACTTTTTGAAAGTGATATTTTATTCGGATTATTTTTGGTATAAAAATGAGTATCGATTCAAATTCGTCTGCCAAAAGGCTTAACCTCGAGAGGGCCACAAATTTTATGAGGCAGTTTCGGGATCCGGACTCTAGGGAACTGAAGAAGCTGTCTGCCAACCAGTTCATGGAAGTTTGGAGCCATTACGATAGGGATGGTAAGTCTGCTTTATATTTTACTTTAGGGAGTAAGGATGTACTGTTGTCGATAGTTTTATCGATGTTTTAAATTACCTTAATTATACTTAAACATATTTTGGATTATATTATCATTGAATGGATTTGTGTTGTATGGAAATTACTAAATCGATAGAAACAAATGAGATGGCGTTAGTTGGTTGCAAAATGATCAAAATGTTAATAAAAGTATGTTGGATAATATTTGGGGTATGGTATTAAGGACATGGAAAACTAATCACATTTAGCCTTTAATGGTCGCTGCACACAGCGGGCGGGGCGCGACGGGACGGGACGGCGACGCGACGCTGAGCAGTTGTAATGTACTAGATATTACGGAGGCCGCCACACAGACCCGTCCCGCTCGGCGCGACGCGACGCGACGATCTAGTACATTGTGTCACGTCGCCGTCCCGTCCCGCCGCGCCGCGCCCGCTGTGTGCAGAGACCATAAATCTACGCCATAATTAATGTAACCTTCAGAAAATGTCTTTATACATACATGGACTAAGAAACTAAAGTAAAAATAGCTGCGTATAAAAATAAGCAGATTTATTAAGACTCTAGGGTGTTCTAAAAGTGTTGGATCCAAGTAATTTATAGCCCAAGGCGATGCAGCATCTCTCGTGTACTTAATAATATTATAAAACTAAATTATTAAAGATGTAGATAGGTATTCTACGGTCTCACCCGTGTCCTTTGTTA
This sequence comes from Helicoverpa zea x Helicoverpa armigera, assembly GCA_033682625.1. Lineage (NCBI taxonomy): Eukaryota > Metazoa > Arthropoda > Insecta > Lepidoptera > Noctuidae > Helicoverpa > Helicoverpa zea x Helicoverpa armigera. Next base: position 4,915,930 of record JAWIIS010000053.1, on the reverse strand, counting down.
TTTCCAAAATTCTCCTTTTAATATTTTCTTACCTCTTCTTAAAATGTTTATATGTACCTATAAAGTGTTCTGTTCAAAAAAAATATGGCACATCTAAGTAGGTAGGGATATGCCTGCTTAACTTTAATTAGTATACATTTATTAGCGAATTGCCGTTTTTGGCGATAACTATCGTAAAAAAAATCTTTGAAAGTTCAAGTATATATCGTATATCTATAAGATTTTTTTTATTTATCTGTCAATTGACGGAGATTTAATATGCAATGTAAATGTTTATATTTTGTTTAATGTAAATAATTTATACTGTCAAAATGACGATCACAAGTACAACTGCCAAATCATTGTAATTTAGACTAGCACCTTAAAAACTATAAACCGGTTTCAATAACTCCCTGAACCTCACACAATTTTGTCAATACATCAAAATATGTACCTCTATAACAGTGTGTCCTAAGTTTGAATATAACTAAAAACTTTGCTTCACCCAAGTTGTCGCCAAAGTTACCGCCTAATAGCATACATGAGTCACTTAAATGTTACGTAACTTGTAAAACTTGCCAGTGTAAGTCTCTGAAACTATTAAAATGGCTAGAGTATAATAGTTAGATTGAGATTGAGACAAAGTGAGAATGACCCATACGTAGCATCGATTTTATTGTAATTCATCAATTTAAGTCATTTATTTACCTATGCATGCAGTTGTATGAATTGAACCAGCAATTCAGTAATCGTTATTGTCGCTCTTCCATTATATTTAGTTTGTACACTGCTGGGCTGCGGCCTCCTCTCACACGGAGAAGGATTGAGTGTTAAGTACCAAGCTTGCTCAATGCGGGTTGCTGATTTCAGAGTATATAGTCCAGGGTTCCTCGAGATGTTTTCCTTGACCTTTTTATCAGCCATTGGGGTCCAAGATATACTAAGAACCATTCCATTATATTTAGCTGCATTGAATTTTCAACTGAGTTTTTTTTTTAATAACAATTCATATAAAAAATATTTATCCTAATGTAAGTGCGTCCTCAATCCGAGTTATAGGTAACATGATAAAACTGTAGGAAAGCTAATTTGACACAAAATAACGAACTCTATTCTACCTACTTACATAAAATTGTTTTGAAGATCCACAGACAAACAAGCCTTGAGTTATATTGTATTTATTCCATCCTTGGACTAAGTTACGGGCGACAGGGAAACACACTTAGCAAAATAGAATCATTTTTAAAAACAAGATGGCGTTTATAGGACAAACAATTGACGCGCGGATTTCAAATGAACAATATTAATGTGATTATTACATTAACTGAATTCTGACATTAACTCTATAAATTAATGATATCCAACTCTAATAGCAAAATAAAACAACGGGTAGATCTGTTATAAAAAGCTCTAGATACTCTATATGATTTATTATTATAGCAATATTCCATCATTTTGTTCCCTGTGGCGCCAAAATTACTGAACCGATCTACTTTTAAGATTGCTACCGTAGTATAGAGCCTAAAAGAAGACATAAGATTTTTTTACCCGTTTGCGGAAAGTGATCAGGCAAATAGTACGGCCGAAACATCTGACCAAAGGGTACATACATCTCGTCCGCGAGTTAGATTTGACATGATTGACTCGGAGCTGCGGGAAATAGCTACCACTTATACAAGCTGTTGATTTGCATCCGTGCCATATTCAAGGAGGTAATTATGCTAATGATTCTCGACCCAAATCAACAAAAAAATTGGTACGTAATTTTTTTTCTTTAATTTTTTTTCGCAATTCCTTTAATGTCATCTAGCCTTATTTAAACTTGGCGCGTATGTTATTGGCCTTAAAACCGTGCTGCGCCCTCACACAAAGCATACGCAACGATCATTCATAAATTTCATTCATAAAATTGGATTACTTCTGAAATACCACGACATTACAATGACACTGCATATTAGCTATTTCCCGTCTACTGTAATTCGAATCGATTATTTACGTATTTTATATCCTCCTTCTGAACTATGGCACAAACGCAAATCAACACCTTGTAGAAACCCGCACATACTCTGATTGATCATTGCAGCAATATTTCACAATTTTTTTCGTCTCGATTTAACGCCCGCGGGCCAGATTTGAAGTGATTAACTCGAAATTGTGGAGCACAGCTAGTTCTATTAAAATAAAGACTTAAACATTAAAAAATCTCAATTACATTTCTTAAATTACTTGGATAATTTAAATAACTCAATACAGAAGAGAGTGGATGTAAGTATGACGTCTGACAGAGAGGAATGGAAGAAAAAGACATGTTGCGCCGACCCCAAATGACTTGGGAACAGGGCAGGAAGATGAGACGATTTCACATAAATTGGACATCACTTTTCAACATGTGTTGTGTTTTGCAATCTGCGCCTACCTAGTTACCAGAAAAAGAGGTTTACTAGGTTTGAATACTTACCACACGAAGCGAAAAAATTCACTCCAATAGGTTTCACATTGGTTATTTCTTTCACTGAACAATTCAGCCTTACTTCTACCATATAATACAATAACTTGGATCAGTTCTGTCTGAGTTATTTAAAAGTCTTGTAGGGAAAATGTATTAAAAATGTTGTTCTACGGTTTTACTCGCATTTTGAAGGAATTTCTTGTATCTGTTAAAAATAGACTGATTTGTATCAGTTTATAATTTTTATACAGTTTTTTAATCCATTTATCGTTACCGAAAATTACATAAGTAACTACGTTAAAGTAAAGGGATCCTATTCGTTATTATTTTCGTCTGTATTCCTTCAGTTATGTTTTCACTTTACACTTTTTTACGTTTTTACTTTACACTACATTACTTGCGACAAGTGTCCTACCGATACCCGAATCTTGTGGACCTTGAATCACACTCTATAACCATCATAAATTATGGTACACACTAAACAAAGCAACTTAAGCTTACAGAATCTGTCTGTCTACTATTTATCTCTTAGGAAAATCTCTCAAAGTGTGAATGGGACTTCAAGTTCGCCCGTTACGAGGACAGTGAGGTGCTAAGATCTGATCTTGATTAATACCCAGGTGTAGATGTTGGCGTGACAGCCGGTCAGGAGGAGGGTTGGGATAAGTATGAGATGTATCTTTTGTAGTACATTAGAGTTGCATTTTGTTTCTTAGGAAGGAGACAACTTCCCGTAATCGGATAAAATATTGGGTTAGTGTAGCTGAAGGAATTCTTCAAATCGGTTCAGTATTCTCGGAGCCAGTGTTGTTCGGTGTCGGTGTTTTTGGGAAGATGTAGAGCAGATAAATGGCGTCAATATATTTTTTTACTTCTGAATCCACGAGACACTAAATTTTTGATTCGTTCTAAAATATATTTTTTAAATATTCACATTATAAGTAGAGAAAGTATCGTTATATGAATAAATTCGTAGTTCAGCTGTGCCTAAAACACGATACTTACAACAGCAATGAATTGTTTGAGAACCTTCTCCTCTTTTTTTCGAAATCGGTTTAAAGATACAAGTAATTTTATAAAATTGTTCTATGCAGGTAAATCTTAGAGTGCTCTTGTATTAACTCTCTAGTTCTTTATTAGTTTGGTCTAAATACCTAAATTTCTACATACGCGTGTATTATTTCTTAGACCTTTGCCTAACATCCCAAAGGTAACGTAGATCCTAATAAAATAACAACGCATGAAGGTAGTCAGACGTAGCTAGGACGTAAATAATACAGGTTTCATACAAAACTTTTGTAAGAACTTTCTTTTGTTTTATGTGATTCCGTGAGGAGGTCGTGTTTCAAGGAAAAATATATTCTTACACGTGTGTATAGATTTATCTATATATGTTGAATAGTTTAGAATATCAATTTAGGTATGTAGACGAATATATTTTTGGTGATTCTATTTATTATAACTATTTAATGATAGGCCACATAAATGTAGGTATAAGGTACGTGTTTTAACTGAAGACAACCACTATTATATTTTTGTGTTGTTAATATCATCTGCCTAGCTTTTTCCAATGTTGGGGTCGGCTTCCTTGGATGTGGCTGAGTATCAGTGTTTTAAAAAGAGCGACTGACTATCTCACCTCCACAACCCAGTTACCCTGGTAACTCAATACCTCTAGGTAAGACTCATCATATATAGGTAAGATAAAAAGAAAAGCTATAACTGTATAATACTTGTTTGACATCAAATCAACCCAGATTTGGCCAGAAAATCAATAGATACCCATTTCAAAGTTAATAATAGACCGACAAACAAACCAGTCTTTACGTAATTATTCCACTTTAGTCAAAACAAAACGTTTTGAAAACTTTCGAGTTCTAGAAACTTTGTTATTGTTGAGTACGATGTTGTAAATAAAATTGAATATTCACTGTTTATAAGATAGATGGGTACTCCAAGCTTCGAAGTTGGTAAATAGTCTTTAGTTTGCAAACTATAGAGTGGTTAAGCAGAAACTATAGTTAGTAGTATAAATAAGGGTCAATTCACACTGAAAGAGCAGCGGCCGGCAGCGGCCGTAAGAGCACGGAAAATGTAAGAGCGCGGCGCGATGCGGCGCCGCGCGGCCCGCCGCGCTCACGCTCAATCCCTTGCAATTACGGCCGCTGCCGGCCGCTGCCGGCCGCTGCTCTTTCAGTGTGAATTGACCCTAATTGAATGGTTCAATTAGAGATCGGTTTAACTGTCATTTTTCACAAAAATTGAATGAGATGAAGATTTCCCATGAAATAGTAAATGAAACTGAAAACCTTTATGCTCGTGGCTTAAAGTATATTTCTTTCTTTCTGCACTGGAACCACAAAACTGAAGGATACTTACTATTTCAATGGGACCGTAGAAACAGCAAAAAAGGTCAAGCTTAGAAACACTTAAATAAATTGGAGCCAAAAGCATATTTTTGTCCAGCGTTTGTCAAAAATAGACCTACTGTGTGACAATGTGGGTCTGTTGTGCCCCTTACCCCACGGAGCGAAGTGTGGCCTCTTCAATTTGCACGCGAAGGCACTCAACCGTCCCATGTTTTCATAATTGTGTTAACTCACGAAGCCTCGCTAAGTATTGCAATTATTTTAGCGAACTATTCAGAAAGGACGTCTTTAATGTAGAGTAAATTAATTATTGTTCTCTACTTTTTTTCTTGTATTTTCGGAATTTAACCCACTAAGTTTTTTTTTCTTTCAGCACTGTATACAGGTTTTTTTTTATTAATATATATTCACTAAGTATATACCTAACTTTCTGAAAAAAAAAACGGTTCAGTAGTTTCGAAAGCCTTTGGGGTACTTGAAAATAAATAAAAAAATGTTTCCTTTTTATTATATCACTGGTCTAGTATGTAAAGAAGTATAGACTACTAGAGAAGACGCATGTAACTTACCAGTAGGTACTTTTGTTTGTTAATACTCACCAAGTAACAACGAAAAATACACACACTTTGTAATAAAACACTTTTTAATAATCAATTCCAACACATATACCATTAAATCGTACCAAACCCGAAGCACAAGCATTTCCCTCAAATGCAGAAAATGGCACTATTGAGTAAGGAGGTAACGAAGTCATAGCTGACGGCTTAGAAGTCACAGTCGACGGCTTGGAAGTCAGAGTGGACGGCTTAGAAGTCGTTAAACTCGAAGCTGGAAAATTCGATTGATTCGTCCTTTTTAATCCTTTTGCAACTGATTTATTTTTCATCACTCGTACATTTTTTGGATATCCAAGCACTTGGCCTAGTAACGCCATACAAAATATTAAAATTAAATATTTCATTATAGGTACCACACAAGATGACTTGTACCTAAAGATAATTTGAAATGAATAACTGTATAAATATTTTATAGTTATTTAATAGAGAACTAATTAGTGTAATGGTTCTTAATAGTTTTAGTAAATTAATTTCTCTTATTGCCTTTGAGTTATCAGTATGTTTATAAATAAATAGGTACCTTCTTCGGCACCACAGACTGATAGTAGGTAACTGTCCCACACTTTCTATTTTCTAAAATCGTTCAATAAGACATTTCCACTTTTTCATTTGTTGAAAGTACTAATATTAGATGGTAAAAAAGGCAGGATCGGCAATTGCTTCTAAAATTGCCACGTAAAGATAAAATGAATGCAAATTTAGAATAATGAGGGGAATTTGGCCAGTTCAATTTCCTTAAAGATGCGGCGGGCCACGAAATACGAGATAGCGTGCTACTTACCTATTTGATGGGAAATCATCAAATTACCCCTCTCTGTGGGTGCAGCGTGAGGAAGTGTCAGTCTTATGACGAAAACCTATCATGTTCCTTTTTAAGCCTTTATGTACCAGGGCCGCGGTAACTATTCGAAAAATCTCGCTGGCTACTCTTTAAGCTTAGGTATATACCTTTTTTGTGAGAAATCATCAAAAAATCCCTCTCTAGCTCCAGAAATCGCTAGGTATTATAAAAATACATATTTTTTTGTTGATATAAATTCAAGATTCTACTGACCACCGGTTCTATAGTGTTTACTCGAGAAGTACACATTTTTTATTAGTGGTCAATTTTGGTAGAATATACCTTAAGGATCCACCTTAAGGACCCTCACAATGCTGAAATCCGAAGATTTTCATAATAAGCTCTTAATTTTATGTCTTTTAAATTCATAATGATTAGTAAGATCTTTGCACGATGTTGAATAAATAAAATTAATAATAAACGTATAATTTAAGTGTCACCAGCCTTTCAAGCAGTTGCTTGTTGCACCTAGACAATTTTGTCTAGGTGACTGGATGACCTTGACCTGAGCTGGATGACCTTTAGCCTTGACGTCAATCATATTGCTTACACTTTTTAATGTCAGGACAGCAACTGTTAGGTTTCAATTATTATGAAAGGATGTATTTATTAACTGTCTTTCACTACCTGTCCCGGCTGTCATTTCTGGCTGTCGGATTGATTTGGCAGTGGCCAGTAAGTCTGACAACCATTCATAACAAGGGAATATCAGTTTACCCAAGTAACTGGATTGTGGAGGTGAAATTTTAATATGCAGTCTCTCCTTTAAAAAATACTGGTAGTCAGCTGCATCTGGTTAGACTAGAATCCGAACCCAACATGATTGGGAAAAAAAAGGTTAGGCAGATGAGATGAACTGTCGATCACTGCCTATTACGTAATTCTTTATAACGAATGACCTTACCCGATATTGTTTTTTGTAATATTTTAAATGCAGATATATATTTAGTCATCCGAATAGGCAAGTACCAACCTATCTGAATTGAAAGTACGTAAGTACTTGTGGCGCACGCCGCAGTAGATATTGGCAATTAATTGAGGAATCAATTTAAGTGAAACCCGTTTTAATGATGGTATTCATGATTCTAGTTTGTACAGTTATTTTATGAAGTAGTTTACTAACAAATGTAAATCAAGATGTTTCCCTCGGTGTCACTAGCTTCCCGTGGGAACTACTTACTGGCCGTAGGTACCAAGAAAAAATATTGAAACAGTGAAATCATTTTTCAAATCGGTTCAGTAGTTGCGGAGCCTATTCAACTCAAACAAACAATCAAATTTGTTTTCTTTTTTATTAATATAGATAATATTATTATAAATTATATTAGTATAAAAACACCGCGCCCGCTGTTTTCGGGGCCTCTTTCTAAACGTTTCTCATTAAACACTCTTCCTGTTATCTAGATGGATCTCGGGCCGCGATACTATCAAACGCTTTGCTCCTTACTTTTTACTGTGGATTGCAATAATCGATCTGGTCTGTTTGTTTTGCTGACTAGAGATAGGAGTTTGAATGGAGCCTATGTTAAATGTTATTTGTAGTAGGCAAGGTAGTACAGAAATCGATGGATTATTTAAATCAGTACTACCTCGTTGGTTTTGAATATTCTCTGTATATTTGTCGATTTGATAAATAGAGATAGAATTTTGACTTTAACTTAAAACTGTTTGTATTGTCTAGTCTCCGTTTTTTTTTTCATTTTTTATATTTTGTAATTAATGTTTAGTTTTATTAAGTAGAATGAAACGACTGTAAAGGATGAGGTCGCCTATGACTGGAAGCGCACACTGGACCTGATTTATATGAAACGATTTAACTGATGTAATTGTGTTCATCCTGTTGGCAATCCTAAATAAATAAATAAAAACTAAACGTATATGTGCAGAATATATATATATAATAATAATAATTCATTTATTTTCAAGTAACAGAGACTTATAATTGAGAACAGTCCTAGAAAGACCTACTTTCATGCTGAATTTGCTTCTCAATTCAGTTATCGGTTCAGCTATTTTAGACTGAAAATGTAAAATACAAATTCTCATTTTCTTTACACATTTCTAGTGATTGTGACAAAAATGTGATACTTACATAGAATATTGTTGTTTCTAGGTAATGGCTACATCGAGGGAACAGAGCTGGACGGTTTCCTCAAGGAGTTTGTCTCCAGCGCGAACTTCACTGACATCAGTCCGGATGTGAGTACCTAGCTTTAAGTGACTATGATAACGCCCTGTACGTACCAGAGGTGGCAGTTTTTTTTTCAAGTAGGTACTTATAATCAATATGAACGTGTGATAAGAAATATTTTTAAATTCTTTTAGTGCCATCCTTCAAAGAATAAAGTGTGTAAGATAATATGTACTTTCGTAACTTAAATTCTGAAGTGTTTATTAACTAGTTTTAGAAAATTACTTAAAAAAAGACTGTGAGGTAATGTGAGGTTCACGAATGTTTTTCTCCTGTCATATTCTCTATAGTAAACAGAAACAAGTCGTGTGCAAACATTTATAGAATGTCCCCGAAATTGCAACCATAGTGCGCGAACACAGGTTAACTTTAGGTACACGCCGACGCCGTATCCTTCTTGTGTTCGCGAACAAATGTGCGCGTGCAACCTTAGTGGAAACTCGCCATAATAGTTACCCACATATTGCTACCAAAAATATCAAATATCAAGTCTACCATTTTAGGTAAAATATGTGAATAATCTTGAAAATTAAAAGGTCAAAATGTTTTATTTTATGATACCTACCTATTTCATACGCATTGTGTTTTTTAGTGAACCAGGATATTGTCTGCAAATTGTTCTCAAATTAATCTAAGAAATTGCGCATAATACAAACTTTTAGTCGGCCGATAATTGGTTTGGGCTCATATATCAATATGAAGATGAATGGAAGTGCACACGTAAAAAAGATCAGGTATTTGTCTGGTATCAGACCGACTAAAACCTTCGGCCGACTTTTTAATTTGCAGTGTGCGTAGTCTAAACTGATCGTATGTAAATGCCGAGCTAACTAGCTTTCGCCTGAGGTTTCACCCGCATCCCTAGATAACTATTTCCTGCAAGGAATAAAAAAAGGCTTTATGATATTCTGATATATTTACTGCAAAGTTTCATCATCCAGATGTTTTTGCATACAAGAGTTACAACCACCCATACTTACTTACCAACTTTCGCATTACAATTACCTATTATTAGGATGAAAATCATTAAACTTCATATCACGATTAAAATTCTTCTTCCATTTTCTGTTACGAGGAAGCATGCACCGATTTATATTTTATTATTAATATTAGAAACTTTAAGGTCGAGGTTACAAAAATTGACAAGTCACCAAGGAGATGCGTCTAAGGTCAAAGACTAGACATGTTGACCTTTCAATAATTGACGAAGTTAATTCATCACACAATTAACAAAATATGCTTGATTTTCTCGATTAGCTTCAACTTAAATTGACCGTAATTTAATTTTAATTACCTTTAAAATAAACTATTGGTCACTAATTTAGTCTATGGTATGGCTGAAGCACAAATGATTTAATTATCCTATCTATAAATGACATATTTCTTTGAAAAACTAAAACTGACCGTTAATCAAATTGGTAATTTTTATTAGAACATAACACTTCATACATCACTGCTATACAGTCATTTCGCGGAAGGCATACTTGAAGTAGATTTTGTATAAGACGAGTGTGCTGATAACGGGAAAAATACCAGAATGGTCAAATTGACTCCAGTTTTTGAGATAAACGCTTCTAACATTTTCCATAAAATGCTTCAATAAATGGGCCAAAAGATGTATTTAAAATTTATTTTTATTGTTTACCTTTACAAAAATACACAAAAATAATAATAGTTTGGGGTACCTTTAACTAGAATAAATAAATGAAGATCATGAAAAACTTTTCCTTTGGGATTTTCTCTTATTTACTTTGTTTTGAAAGGAAAAATGCACTTTAACACAAAACAACCGATTTATAACTGATTACTTCAGGGTCTGATAGCTATAAAGTTACGTTGTTGCAAATAAATCCCTGAAAAAATAACAAACGTAAGTGAAAACAAATCAATGAACTACAATGTTTGTAGGGTAGTTTGAAATTTTAGTTCCGATTATCTCAATAACCAGAGTGAATCAAAAATAAATAAGCATGCAGCGTGAAGGTCTAATATGAGTATTAACAAAAACCATTAACAAAATCCCTGCCGCAGATTTTTTTATTTTTTTTGTATAGCAGTGAATTGGGTCACCAACTTACATATACATATTTAATAAAATTTTATCTGCCTACCAAGCAATAAGAATCGCACTTAAAACTACCTCTAGTGTTTGATTGAAAATAAAAAAATTGTATTAAACACAATATTTATTTGAGCAATTCATTGATAAACTGTCAGGATACCGTCACAAATCGGGCTAAAAAATCACCGGTTTCTTTGATTAATAGGTATCACTTTGACCACACATAACTGGTTTGTATGACATAATATGCATTGATGATATAATTTTCTTCACTGTGACCACATTCAAGCACTGTATCTCTCCGTATTTAAAAACCACTCCGCCATTTCCGCACGCAAAAAATATAATTAATGAGGTTTTCTATATATGTATGTATTTGACGTCATTCTACGATTCTGAGTCATGAAATCTGACATGCAGTTGTTGTGTAGCTCGTAAAACTTCGACACTATCTTCACCATCGAATTCACACACCCAATCTGCAGCACTCGGGTAAATAAAGTTAGCAGTAACTACCAGTACACTTAGCGACATTATTAAAACACAAAATAGATATAATAATATGTTCATGACTGCACGTTCTGAGATTGGCACCACAAATGATTTGATAACCGGATCACTTCATTTGGTATACGGAATCTAAAATTATTTTGAAATGGTCATAAATATTAAATTAATATTGGCTTGATTAACATATTTGAGTATAATATTTGAGATTAGCAGCATAGTGAATGATGCAACGAGTTTGTGCGTACTTTTGAATTATCCCAAAATAAAAAATGTGTATTTATATCTTATCCTGTTTTTAAATGAATGTGCGTATGTGTAAAGTAAATGTAAGTGAAATAAAAGTCAATTACTTAGTTATTTTATTGTTTACCTAATAGTTGAACGTTGACTATTTATTATTATTAGCACATATTTTTTTAAGATAAAGACCTCCGGTGATTTTTATGGTGTTTTTATATTTGTTCAACTTTAATATTAATAGGATTCAATAAAAAATGGACCATTTACGTCAATATTGGTTTTAAAATTTTAGACAATAAATACTGTATAATGTTACTAGTCAACCTTGGAGGTGAATCTTTTAGTTTGAAAGCTTCATTAATGCCTAATTCTATGATCTATATTGCACAAATAATACTTACATATGTTACTGTGACTTACTTATAATATTATCAACTGTAAAGGATATCTATCGGAGATTAACCAAATTCCAGGAGGCGTCACACACTTCATCATCTCCCGAGCCTTTTCCCAACTATGTTGGGGTCGGCTTCCAGTCTAATCAAATGCAGCTTATTACCAGTATTCTATAAGGAGCGGCTGCCTATCTGACCTCCTCAACCCAGTTACCCGGGCAACCCAATACCCCTTGGTAAGACTGGATGTCAGACTTACTGACTTTTGACTACCCGTAAGGACTGCCAAGGGTTTAATACCTAACTGTAAGCTGCTGGAATCCGATGAGGTCATCCGAATTCCTCAGTTGTTATCTTCTCAATTTTTTGTTAACTTCTAGGGCTTGCAGTTTCTAAGACTTCATGATGAGTGATTGAGTGACCTATAGGTATTATACTATATTTAGATTTAGCCCGCGACGACGTCCGTGCCCCAAGGGAAATACGGCCCGCGTTCGGATTAAAAGTTATCCCTATATATTCCTATATACTTATCCCCGCCTCTGGGGTACCTATCAATCTCAACCGGTTCAGCCGTTTCAGCGTGAAAGTGTAATAAACAAAAAATAAATAAGCGACGGTTTTTTCTCTTGATTACTTTGCACATACAAAACTTTGTTTTTCTTATATTAGTATCAACCTTTACCTTAATGTTGTCTATGTCTACGCAATCCTGACCTCCTTCACCTCCTTAGGACACATTTAATCATACTTTTTTTTGGGAGTCATCAAATGATCCCTCCCGCTGTGGGTGCAGCGTGAGGGAGTGTCAGACTCCTGCCCACTGTGTAAAGCCCTTTCTGTACCTCTTTAAAACAATCCCACAGCTCACTTCTTATCACGCTGAGATTGCAAATAAGTCACATAAATATTGTAAAATCACTTACCAAATTAATGGGTATTAGCCGTCATTATTAATCAGGTGTAAATAAAACGCCCTTGTTCAGAAACATAATTATGTATGTATTAAATGTATCGTCACGGTTCCTGTAATTTGGCGCACACACCGGTAGTAACTCTTACTCCGCCAGGACAAGCATCGGCACTTGCAACTTTACCAGGAATAGAGTCGTCACCCTCATCATCTTTAGGGATTGGCACTATCAATTCGTCATCAGGTATCGTTCCATCATCGTCATCATCATCATCTTCATCTATAGCATCATCGTCGTCATCTATAGCATTACCATCACCAGTGCGATTAAACTTCAAACTATCAATATAATTATCCTCAAAAATGTCCACATAGTCACACTCCCAGTCACCGAAATTTGGATACCGAAAGTCTGCCGCCACTAATATCACAGACATTATTGAAATAAATAATAAACACAGCTTCATGACTTTCACCTCGGCCGTCAACTTCACGAGTGAATCACAAACATTAAGCTATTCTGCTCAACACCTTACTATACATAAATACTGTATATGTTTGATTCAGGTTTATTAGTATTAAAAAAATAGGCTATAGAAATAACTTTTGCTCTTTGTTTTGAAGATCCAAATATCATATGTTGACTGAAATGGCAAAACTTGTCACAGCTTGTGGTTTACCTTGAAGAATATCTAAGTTCAAGATGTTTAATCTATTTAGTATTCGAGAGGTCCATGAAACAACGCTTGGCGCGGTTAGTCCGTGAATGGGTGACCCTCTTTTACCGTAATAAGTTCAGTCCTATGAATTTTGGAAGGCATGTTCAATTGCGGGTCAAGCGGTGCAAAAGAAAAACAAAATGGATATATTTCTTTGTACTTTGGGCTACTTCTCGTTGCGAAAATTTGATAGAGTCGGGATAGGTATAAGCTAAACTCGGGAAACTACGGAACCCTACACCGTAATCCGGAAAAGAGCGTGCCTTGGCCGGTGTTTTTAGGTTCCGTACCCAAAGGGTAAAACGGGACCCTATTGTTTTCGCTCCTTTGTACGTCCGTCCGTCCAGGTATCTCATGAACCGTGATAATTAGAGAGCTAAAATTTTCAGAGATGTATTTTTGTTTCCTCTATAACAACAAATACTTACCGAAAACTAGAATTTAATAAATATTTTACTACCAACTTTTTTTTTCTACCAACTTTCGCGTAACAATTATTATCGGAACGAAAATCAATAAACTTCATATCACATTTAAGATTCTTCTTTTCCACCTTCTGTCGCATGCTTGTTGGTCGTGGTCTGGGTGTTACAATATGTATTTATATAAATATGTATATGTGTAGCTATGTGTAGTTTATCAGTTGTGTTAGCACCCATAACACAAGTTAATTAATAACTTACCATGGGGCTAACCAACCGTGTGTGAAAAGGTGTTCCGGCATTATAAAAAAATATATATATTTATATTTCGGAATGTTTTTATTTGAATGTGCATAATATTACGTATGTTATTGTTATTTAAATAAAACATATATTTTATTCATAAATGCTTTGTGAAATAAAAATGTATTATAAGTATAGTTATTTCCTAATACTTAGTTGCAGGTTAAACATTGGTATAGATAGAGATGTCTAGTAATTTGATGACTAATTTTTTGTTCGATAATAAAGGAGTTCTAAAAATTAATATGTATTGAAATGGACAATTTACGTCATTTTTGTTTTTTTAAGATTAAAACCATAAATACTGTATAATGTTACTAGTCAACCTTGGAGGTGAATCTTTTAGTTTGAAAGCTTCATTAATGCCTACTACTATTATCTATATTGCACTAATAATACTTACATATGTTACTGTGACTTACTTATAATATTATCAACTGTAAAGGATATCTATCAGAGATTAACCAAATTCCAGGAGGCGGCACACACTACATCATCTCCCGAGCCTTTTCCCAACTATGTTGGGGTCGGCTTCCAGTCTAATCGAATGCAGCTGAGCACCAGTGTTTTCAAGGAGAGACTGCCTATCTGAACTCCTCAACCCAGTTACCCGGGCAACCCAATACCCCTTGGTAAGACTGGATGTCAGACTTACTGACTTCTGACTACCCGTAAGGACTGCCGAGGGTTTAATACCTAACTGTAAGCTGCTGGAATCCGATGAGGTCATCCGAATTCCTCAGTTGTTATCTTCTCAATTTTTTTTTTTAACCTCTAGGGCTTGCAGTTTCTGACATTTCATGATGAGTGATTGAGTGACCTATAGCTATTAAACTATATTTTGATTTAGCCCGCGACGACGTCCGTGTCCCAAGGGAAATACGGCCCGCGTTCGGATTAAAAGTTATCCCTATATATTCCTATATACTTATCCCCGCCTCTGGGGTACCTATCAATCTCAACCGGTTCAGCCGTTTCAGCGTGAAAGTGTAATAAACAAAAAATAAATAAGCGACGGTTTTTTCTCTTAATTTCTTTGCACATACAAAACTTTGTGTTTCTTATATTACTTATCAACCTTTACCTTAATGTTGTCTATGTCTACGCAATCCTGACCTCCTTCACCTCCTTAGGACACATTTAATCATACTTTTTTTTGGGAGTCATCAAATGACCCCTCCCGCTGTGGGTGCAGCGTGAGGGAGTGTCGGACTCTTGCTGGCCCACTGTGTTCCTTCAAAGCCCTTTCTGTACCTCTTTAAAACAATCCCACAGCTCACTTCTTATCACGCTGAGATTGCAAATAAGTCACTTAAATATTGTAAAATCACTTACCAAATTAATGGGTATTAGCCGCCATTATTAATCAGGTGTAAATAAAACGCCCTTGTTCAGAAACATAATTATGTATGTATTAAATGTATCGTCACTGTTGTTTTATGCACGCACCACTTGGACCTCTTACTCCGCCAGGACAAGCATCGGCATTTACAACATTACCAGGTCTAGAGTCGTCACCCTCATCATCTTTAGGGATTGGCACTTTCAATTTGTCATCAGGTATCGTTCCATCATCGTCATCATCATCATCTTCATCTATAGCATCATCGTCGTCATCTATAGCATTACCATCACCAGTGTGATTAAACTTCAAACTACCAATATAATTATCCTCAAAAATGTCCACATAGTCACACTCCCAGTCACCGAAATTTGGATACCGAAAGTCTGCCGCCACTAATATCACAGACATTATTGAAATAAATAATAAACACAGCTTCATGACTTTCACCTTAGCCGTCAACTTCACGAGTGAATCACAAACATAAGCTATTCTGCTCAACACCTTACTACTCATAAATACTGTATATGTTTGATTCAGGTTTATAAGTATTAAAAAAATAGGCTATACAATTAACTTTTGCTCTTTGTTTTGAAGATCCAAATATCATATGGTGACTGAAATGGCAAGACTTGTCACAGCTTGTGGTTTACCTTGAAAAACATCTAAGTTCAAGGTGTTTAATCTATTTCGTTTTCGAGAGGTCCATGAACGGCTAAGCAACGCTTGGCGCTGTTAGTCCGTAAATGGGGATTGTCTATCTATTGTCATAACAAGTTCCTATGAATTTTGGAAGGCACGTTAAATTGTGAGTCAAGTGGTGCAAAAGAAAACAAAACAGATATATTTATTTGTACTTTGAGCTTTGGGCTACTTCTCGTTGCGAAGATTTGTTAGAGTCGGGATAGGTATAAGCTATACTCCTGAAAATACGGAACCCTACACTGAGCTTGGCCCGACACGCTTCTTGCCGGTTTTTTAAAAAGAAGCACCTGGTGGTTCGATCGCTAGTTTTTTTGTTCAATTTTGATAAATAGCGAAATTCAATAACACTTAAATGTATAGAAATGGACCATTTAGAGTATAATGTAACTGTAGAGGTATAATGTTAGGTAGGTGCACTCACTATTCCTTCACTCTCATAGCCCGATGGGACGGCAATCCGACACAACCGGAGAGAGATCAGGCGCAGGACCGACATTTACCTGTATGTCTACAGTATGTCTCTCCGATGCACGGATGAATCAATCACCAACTTCCAGACTACGGAAGTGATTTCGGCTCGACCTGGGATCGACTCCCAGGCTCCGAGGCTCGCAGGATCCGAGACATCTAGCACAGCAGACCCGCTTGTAACCACCAGACCAACGAGGCAGTCAAGTCAGACAGCAATGTAGTCACATGAAATAAATATGATAAACTTACCATTTTAATGGGTATTATATTTATAGCCGTCATTATAAATCAAGTGTAAATAAAACGCCTTTATACAGAACTATATGCATGTATTAAAGATATTGTCCCATCACACACGCACCGCTTGGACCTCTTATTGTTAGCGGTGGTTGTGTAAGAGGTCCAAGCGGTGGGTCTGTAGGACGTCCAACCGGTGCGTGTGCTGCGATGGGTGGACAGGCATCTGCAACTGCATTATTATAAAGTATCTGCCGTAGGACAAGCTTAGCATCTTTGGGTATTGGCAAAAAGTACCACTCAAAGTATTCAAAACTTGGATACTGAAAATCTGCCGCCACTAACATCACAGACATTATTGAAATAAATAACAAACACAGCTTCATGACTCACTGCGCCCGACAACTTCACGAGTGATGGATATCCTACTCAACACGTCGCTTATATACTGTACACAGAGTGTGTCGTACCTAAACAAATTAAATTAAGTACGTTATACTTATAGTATGTATGTTGATTGGCATAAAGAAAAAAACCGGCCAAGTGCGAGTCGGACTCGCGCACGTAGGGTTGACGCATTCGAAACTGCAGATGGAGGCATTTTGCGTCCCGCGACGCGTGTTCACGTTGTTGTTCTCGCTGGCGATAGGTGACCTACTTGCAGAAATTGCATTGCGCAATGATACTAATTCTGCTCGTAGATAACTGATGGTGTTGTTGGACACCTCCAGCTGATGCTGCATCTTGGCCTGGCTTTGCTTCAGGAGTGTAATGTCCTTCAGCAGCCTGGTGAGTTCGACGTGGTCGAACGTGACGGGAGGTAGCTTATGAAGATCTTTCGCCACGAATTCAGGCACGTCGTCCGGGTCGGTCTCCTTCAACAGCGTGACGATGTCCTGGACACTCTTCTCCGTGCCATCCCTTCGACGAAACGGCATTTATCTGACTTTGCCAAGCGTCGTGAATAGCAGCAACTTGGCACTACTAATTTCATCCTCCTTGAACGATGTCTTGCAGATCTGCAGGATGCTAATCTCGTCCATATAATCGATGGCATATTTGATAAATGCCAACACTCGTAGCAAAAATTCGCGAATTTAAAATTCACTCAACTCCCCTAACTAAATAATATGGTATGGAACCCTTCGTGCGCGAGTCCGACTCGCACTTGGCCCGTTTTTTAAATAGAAACATTAATTGATCTCTAGTTTTTTGTTCAACGTTGATAAATAAAAGAATTCAATAAACCTAATATTATGTTGTACAGAAATGGACCATTTACGTCATCGTTGTTTTTTTATTTTGAGTTAAGAAACATAAACACTGTATAATATCACTAGTCAACCTTTGAGGTGATTTTTTTATTGAAAAACTTCATTAATGCATATCGAGTGACCTATATCTATTATACTATACTAGCTTCCGCCAGCGGCTCCGCCCGCGTGGTGTGTTGATAAAAAGTCCTATGTGTTAATCCAGCGTATCACCTATCTACATACCAAATTTCAATCAAATCGGTCCAGCCGTTTTTGCGTGATTGAATAACAAACATACTTCACATTTATAATATAAGTAGGAAGTAGGATATAAGTAGGATGTTTAACCCCGAGACTACTTCCGGGGTATCACCTATTTATCTCAACCGGTTCAGCCGTTTCAGCGTGAAAGTGTAATAAGCAACTTATTGAATATGCCAAGTCAACTTTGTATTTATCTATTATCTTGATCTTAATATTGTCTACGTCTACGCAATCCTGACTTCCTCAAGACACTCCTAATTGCAGATAGAAATATTGTATATTCACTTACCAACTTAATGGGTATTAACCGTTATTATTGATAAATGTAAATAAAACACCTTTATACAGGTATACATATATTTGTTAAAGTTAACGTCCATGGAAAAGGAAAGAAGAGCGGAGATGCCATAATGCCAGGCGCCTCCTTCCAGTTCATACGTATCAGTTACTGGTGAACTCACGAGGCGTTCAGGTTCTTTGAAACATCCGTCAAAGATATTTGGTATAAAAAAATGACCGGGTCCGATGAAGGCGTATGAGTACGAAGACAGTAATGTTCCTTGTTCCCTGCTCACCCGCATTTTGGCTGGTTACTATTAGGCAATTTTCCGTTATGCCACCTCCGCTAGTCATTTTGTTCTTCATGGTATCGTCACTGTCGTTCTACGCATGCGCCGCTTGGACCTCTAGTACCGTCATGACACGTAGAAGCAACAAATGTCAAATTACGAGGCGGCAATTTGTCAAAGATGCCATTACTTAATTTCAAAAAATATTCATAATTTTCTACACGATTATCCATATAGTCTGCCGCCACTAATATCACAGACATTATTGAAATAAATAACAAACACAGCTTCATGACTTTCAACGCGTCCGACAACTTCACAAGTGATTCATAAACAAAAGATATTCTACTCAAAACCTAATATTATAAATACACGTTATATACTTTATATGCTTGATTCAGGTTTATTAGTATTTTAAATAATAGAACTAACTTTGTTATTTTGAAGATCCAAATATCACATGGTTAAACAACTTGTAGTTTACCTTGAAAAATATCTAAGTTCAAGGAGTTTAATCTATTTAGTTTTCGAGAGGTCCATGAAAGGCTAACCAATGCTTGGCGCGGTCAGTCCGTCAATAGGGGACTGTCTATTGCCGTAACAAGTTCCTATGAATTTTGGAAGGCACGTCAAATTGTGGGTCCCAGTTGACATTGGTAAAACTTTGTCTGTCCGTGATTAGGTAGCCTTACAAACAATATTCATCAGAAAAATGATGCAAAAGAAAACAAAAACAAAACAGTTACATTTCACATTATTGTTTATTAAAATTTTCAGTAAGTATCTTAATAGGGTATTTTAGTCTAGATGAGAAAAAAATTAAAAGTGTATTACAATGATTGTTTAGAGGAAAAGCAATCGGGAAATGTTAGTTTCACTTCGTAAGGTACATAAATATATATTTTATTGCAGTTTAAAGTTTTTAGGTTTTTTTATCTGTCTTTGAACACTACGAAATGTCGCCGCCATGCTAATGACGTCATTACGGTAGTAAACAACTTTTAACCAAGTGTTTCTCATATTTATATCCACTGGTACTTGAATCCATAATTTGTCTGGTGTTTTTACACTAGTGTTCTCACATTCAGAAACAACACACCAACGATACGGAGCATAATTACTCATTATTAAAATTTTCAATACATATCAAAATATGTATTACTGACAGCTGTAGTTTGATTACTAACGTAATGACGTCATGACCAAAAAACAATCATGGCGTCCGTTGTGTGCCGCGTTTTCGCGAAATACGCGCGAAATTTGAAATTATGATAAAACAATTAATTTATATTCGTACATAACGTGAGAAAAAAAAATATTTTCAATTTTTTAGAGATATATTAAGACTAAAGAATTTATTTAAGATATATTTCAAAAATGCATGTAATACCCTATTAATATTTTAACATTATATCACCAAATTCATATCACGTCATGAAAATCGTTGTCAGCAGCGCGTTGCTTATCGGCCCCAGATTTCGATCATGTAGTAGTAGCCCCAGCCGCGGGCTGATGTCAGTCTGATGGTGGCGTTGCTGAAGTTGACTCCTCCGGACCTGAGGGAAGGTTGGCCCCACTGGGTCTGACCGACCTCAACGGCCTGGATGAAGGAGATGCGAGTGCTGGAACTGCCACGGTACGTGATGTCCTGGTATTGCACTGCGTTCGCGATGGGGGCTTTGTAGTAGTAGTTTCTGTAAATAGAGATGAGAGAGTCAGAAGTGGCTACAGGATTGTTCGAAAGAGTTACCGCGGCCCTGGTACATAAAAGGCCTACGAAGGAACACGAAGGATTTTTAGTCAGTAAAAGTCTGACACTCCCACACCGCTGTTAACACACAGCGTGAGAGATCCTTTAATGACTTACCATGGGAAAAAAGGGGGTCAAAAGAAATAATTTCCTAGTCCTCACATAAATATCAAATCTTACGTTCAAAGTAGGCGCTGTCTGATATAGTAATATTGTTGTATATAACTACCAGGTTAAAAGGTAGCAACTGGGAGCCGACCCCAACATAGTTGGGAAAAGGCTCGGAGGATGATGACTAAAAGGTAGCAACTGTCTAGGAGTGTGAAGGCTCCATAAGCATCTGTGAACGCCCTAAGACTTTATTGCACAAACAATTATGATTCATTACTAAAAACACTTATCACTTCATTTATAAATAACTGTTTTCACATACACGTTATCATTAAGAGATAATAATTGTTATTATCAGTGCTGATTCGCTACTTCAGTGGTCCTTATTTGATCATATCATCAATTATCTAAAATGAGTCATTAAAAGAACCTAAGTAATTTTTTTTTATAAACTAGTCACAGTATCTATACTGAAATAATAAAGAGAAAACATTTTTTTGTTTGTTGGTACTATAGAGGCTACTGAACCAATTAAAATAAATCTTTTATTATAGTTATTGTAAATATGATTTAATTTTAATTGTAAATATTTGTAAATGTGATTAATAAAAGTAGTAAAAAAAAAATTAAAAAAACATTGAGAAACAGTGTAATCAAAAATAAGTTAAGATAGTTCAGCTATGTTTTCCTTGAATGTAAATCAGATCTGGTTCATTTTCCTTATCTTTAAATATCAATAGACTTGTTTATTATTCAAATCTAGCGGTAGGTTTTACCCGTGGTTATTCATATTGATAACTATCTCTGTGTCTTTCCATTTGCTATCGTCCATCTCAAAAAACCTCACAATCGGTCAGTTATTGATTAACAGTTGATTACTAATAACCTATCTTTGTACTGATTTACGATTAGAGATTGAATTTTGAGATTAGCTTCCTAGAAACGATGTCTTTCGATTCCTAATCACAAAAAACGGATAGATAGCTTACACAAATCCTTAATTAGCAAATGCGAGTTGTAATTGCGTGTCCAGGGCTCTTCATCCGGCCCGATTAATGAGCTATCTAACTCTGGAAGATTTTTAGTGAGATTGGCGCGTCCAAGGAAATAGACAAACAATAAAAATTTTGTTTTACAATATAGAAGTTAGTTATAGGCTGCGCACGACAGATTTTTTGTATGAGAAAAATAGAACTCACTGATAGCAATAGTGAAAACGCACACATCTTACAAAAAGGCGGTCAGATATCCTTGTCAAAAGCCCTTCAACTAATCAGCCCTAAAACCATGTCCTACAAAGTTGTAAGTCTGACAACCAGTCGTACCAACGGGTATTGGGTTGCCCGAGTAACTGGGTTGAGGAGGTCAGATAGGCAGTTTATTGTAAAACACTGGTACTCTGCACAAGGTTAGACTGGAAGCCGACCCCAACATAGTTAGGGGAAAAGGCTCGGGAGGTGATGAGGTACACACCTGTAGAGAAGCCTGTCACCAGGTCTGATGGCTCCCTGGTACATGTTGGCCCTGAAGGCAGGGTTCTGCTGAAGAGCAGCTGCATCACTGCAGACTGCTAGCGCAGCGAGGACTGCGACGAGGATAAGGCTCTTCATCTGTAAAAGAAAATGACATAAGCAATTAGTATTACATCGTTTTAATACTGGCACTAGCGGTTTTCCTGCGATTTCACCCAGTACTGGGGGGATTTCTACCCGTACCCGGACAAAATATGTATAGCTCATGTTACTCAGGAATAGTCTAGCTTAACAATCATGAAAGAATTTTCAAATCGATTCAGTTGTTTCGGAACTATAAAGGAACAAACGAAACAATGTTTTGTTTTTGAGACGTGGGTTTCCACTGGCATCCCGGAAGAAAACAACTAGTTAATAAGTAACAACTTAACAGTTACAATAAATAACTAAACAAAGGAAGAATTCAATTTCCAAAAACAAAGAGCTACCAATTAGAATAATTCAATTGATTAATAATAATTAATATTAATTAAAAGTTACTTCTCAAAATACCAAATGAAGAACTATACTTACATTTTCAGTAGGAGGCAGTTGCTGTCTGGAGTACTAACTGAATATAATTTAACATCTAAAGGACTTAGTATATATAGAAAACAGATACATCACGATAAGATTACATTATCAGTATGACAATCCACCAAGCGATCGTGTCATCGTTCCGAAGAACTCTTTATCTCAGTATTCAATAGCTTAGTTAATGAAAGGTAAATAATATGAGGAAAATAATATTCATAAACAATAGGTTATGAGTCACCTTCTAATCTAGTTTATGTAGAAAAATTAATATCTCTCCTAATATGTTTAGATTAAATTAGTTTAGTTAATTAATTACCTTCTAATGGTAACTACTAGCTTATGCCCGCGGTTTTACCCGCGTCCCGAGATAACTGCTTCCCATAGCCAGAAGGTGACAAAAATATCCTATGTCCTTCTCCCGGGTCTAAGCTACCTTCCCTCAAAGGACATTGTCCAATTTTGGCCTAAGAACCGATGTGAATATAAATTATACTATAATTTTCATTTATTTTTTTATTGTTTGAAACATATTTTCGTTTTCCACGGACACTTCAAATAAATAAATTCCAAATAAAAAGTTGGGTCACAATTATTGATGCCTTATAAAATGTTTCCGTCAGCCAGTGCTGTCAGTTTCGGAAGTTTTCGCGATTTCGGTAAATACGGACCGAATTGAGAACCTCCTTTCCGAAGTCGGTTATTAGAATTAGTTGCTAACACTTTATTCATTTAAATACCTAAATTGACTAGCTAGAAAAAAACTAGTATTCTATATGTTTTAAGCGAAATCGCGAATTTCTAGCTTGGCATTCGAGTAGGATTATAGTTTTCGTAATTGGCAACACTGGTGTACTTCAGTCAGTTTGCTAGAAGTCAGTTTGATTGCTTTGAGACTATCGTTTCTTTTGTGATTTTCTATGCGTTTCATGGTTTTATTCTAACAACTTTGGCTTGATTACGGACTCCGATTAGATTGCGTACTTAGTAGACTCGGATGTGTGTAAAGGACTGGATTTTCCTGGCATTTTCGGATATTGCTCTGTCTGTGATCGAATTTAGCTGTATTATAATTACAACAATGGATGCAGAATATAGTATATTGTATAAATTGTGGATCTGCTGGAGGTTCTTTGGTATTAGAAAACGAAGATATACTTCGTTGCATACAACAATGGACTGTTCCCCGTATGGTAAGTGGTCTACGAAAGTGTTTTTCTAATTTTGATAAGAATGTTACTACCTACTTATGTTCTCATAAGCACACAATTTCTCGGTTTTCAGATTAATTGCCACAATTGCAAGTTACTTGACATTTACTAATGTTTTATTGTATTTATTTATTACAGGTTGAAGCTCATGACCTTATATGTACGACGTGTTGGTCTGAAGCAGTCGAGCATAATAAGATGCAATGCACTGTTGGACGCTACTTTGTAAGAAGCTCCTACCATCAGGCATTACTGTTGCAATTGTATCGTTGGGCGTAGAACAGTGGGCTGTTGTGCCCACATTATGACTATAATGGTATTTAAGCTCGGCGAGATACCCCCTGCCCAGTTCTTAGATAATATATTATTGAGAAATATTGATGATTAAAAACCTTTAATTGAATATAAATATTGTTTTTATTGCACATCCTCGAAAACCTCTTTCATTGTTATTGGTAAACCTTACTTTAACTGTTAAATTATTTTGTGTGGTAATGACATTTTTAGTATGGTCTGTGCCTTCTTGGTAATAGACCGCGAGTTCGATTCCCGCCTTATGGCATGAAGATAGCTAGGTAACTGTCTAATATAAAAGTAGTAACAATCATTTACCTAAATAAATAATTCTCCATCGTAATAACATCGATTTTATGAATTATACAAATTCTAAGCATCTATGAAAACTAGTCACACGCCCCGTCTTCGCACGGTGGCAATGTAAAACCTTGGTGTAAACCTTCCTCTTGACCTACTCTATCTATTAAAAAAAATCGCACCCAAAGCCGTTGCGTAGTTTTAAAGATCTAAAGCATTCATAGGGACAGACAGAAAATGCAACTTTATAAAATGATCATTGTCAAAGAATTCTCTTAAACTTGACTAGGTACTATCTCTTTTCCTAGTATCTAGTAGAGTAGTCTTTCCCTAGATCTAGAAGAGAACATATAGAGCTGCACATAGTGTTGTTGATATTTTGTATACTGTAGTTTGATTTTTAATTAATACTACTCTGATATTTCACGCAAGCTTGGTTATTTTTTATTTATAACCTCAAAATATTAACTTTTTTCGTAATTATTTTAGTTTCCTGAAGTGTCCGTTCGTGAAAACTTATTTCATAGGATTCCATATAATTTAAAGAGTTTATAGAGGTCACTTTCCATTCGAACGGTTCTTAGGCAGAACATGTATGGAGCCGGAACAATGTCCTTTTCGGCTTAATCGGTTCTGCCGTTCACGCGTGATGGCGTGACTAAGGGATACCTATAGGGTTTCATTTTTATATGTAGATGTGGAAACCGGCAGTCATGATATGGGCTGGTGATGCGGAGAAGTAAGGATTATGTTGTGAGGAAGGTGATGAGCATGAATGTGAATGTATGTAGTGGAAGGGGACAACCAAAGAAATGGAAGGATTGTGTGAAAGTGGATACGGCTGAGATGACGGCAGATATGTAGAAGAATATGAAAACATGATTCGCCGACCCCAAATAAATATAAATAATATAATAATAAATAATAAAATAAAAGAAGCCAGCATTTTAATTTTGTAACTCTTATAGATGGTGTAAAAAAAGTCGTGGTGGCGTTGTGGGTAAAGGACCAGCCTCTCAAGTATGAGGCCGCGGGTTCGAACCCAGGTAAGGCAAGTACCAATGCAATTTTTTTAAGTTTGTATGTACTTTCTAAGTATATCTTAGACACCATTGACTGTTTCGGATGGCACGTTAAACTGTAGGTCCCGGCTGTCATTGAACATCCTTGGCAGTCGTTACGGGTAGTCAGAAGCCAGTAAGTCTGACACCAGTCTAACCAAGGCGTATCGGGTTGCCCGGGTAACTGGGTTGAAGAGGTCAGATAGGCAGTCGCTTCTTGTAAAGCACTGGTACTCAGCTGAGTCCGGTTAGGCTGGAAGCCGACCCCAACATGGTTGGGAAAAAGGCTCAGAGGATGATGAACTCTTATAGCTGGATTCAGGAGGTCAAATGAGCAGTCGATCCAAGTAAAACAGTGGTTGCTGGTTAGAATAAAACCTAACTCGAATAAGGAATATAAGGGAAGAAGCTAGGCAGATAATATTACGACCCAGTTATTATAATTGAGATAAGAATAACAGAAGACCACATAGAAACAAAATACTTTTAAAACGTCGAATAACTTCTTTCGCATTGAAACGATTTTTATGGCTTACTAGCCGTTTTCCCGCGGTTTCACCCGCGTCCCGTGGTAACTACTGCCCGTACCGGGATAAAATATAGCCTATGTTACTCGTGGATAATGTAGCTTTCGAATGGTGAAAGAATTTTTAAAAACGGTCCAGTAATTTTTGAGCCTATTCATTACAACCAAACAAACAAATAAAGTTTTCCTCTTTATAATATTAGTATAGACAAAGTGTGACATAGAATCTTTTCTGTGTTTCAGAATCCGAAATACGATTGAAGGCATAAACTGATGATTACTTCATAACTGCATTTTTATAAAAAGCTAATGTAGCTGGCCACCAGCCGTTTTTGATGTTAAATAAATAATCGCAATGTTGACTACGTCATTAGTAGAAAATTTTAATTCGAACTCCGAAATAAACTTTAAACTATATGAAGATCTATACCGATTTTCTACCTATGACCGTTATCCGATCTTAACTCCGAGTTAAAAAATAATGGTATATCTATGCAACCAAATCAAATATTATTTATTCTTCTGCGAGATTTTTCGTTTTGGTTTTAAAATTTTCCTTTGTTTTTGTAAAAAAAATCGTGTCCAATTGAGCGGAAACGGGCATATCTGATTGTCTTCCAATGTGCAAAAGTCCAAAACAATACGTGTATAAAGATGACACATTCACTATCATAATAATTACTAGATAATCTCACATTAAATAGATTAAATTAATGGATTTTCCAGTCTTTAAAAATACGCATAATCAGAATTAGATAACATTGATTTTAATAGTGCTAAAATTATACTATAATCATACTTGTTGCCTGTCGCCATTATCTGGATAAAAAGTAGCTTAATTTAGCGTCAATTCAGGCTGCCAGTTAAGGGTACTTCTACACGGTGCATGTAGCTTGCGCAGGCACTTGCGAAGACTGCATGCACTTTAAAAACATGTGTGGTACTAGCGACTCGAGCATATACCAAAGCAAGCTACCTTCCCACGTCACTTGCGCCTGCAACCCGTCTCTTTACTTGCTCCAGCTTCAAGCACCCTGAGGTAGCTTACATAACCTATATATTTATAAACATCATCAAAAGTACTCAATCCATTTTTGACAATTGGCAGGTGTAGATAGTTCTGTCAAACTGATCTGATGAAGGAGCTGGAAGATGTGAATAGCAGTTTTTTGACTTTTTAGCTAATGATTTTTTCGTGCATTTATGAAGGAGTATTTTGCTAGTATTTTTTAAGTGTAGATTTAAAAAGTGAAAAAGATAAATTTACGACTAAACATCCCTAAATCGTGTGTACATGACATGTGCTTATTTTAAGTACCATTCATAAATTGTATGTTGCGTTTTGAATCATCTCTCTACAATATCATATTGATAAGATAAATGTTACATGTATTACGAGTAGTTTTTCCACAAATTTCGATAACACACCCTTATAATATAAGTACCATCAAAATAGATCAAATAGTTCTATACTATAATTTGTTAGCAAAACTAGAGATTGTCCTTGGTTACATCGTTTATCGTTTATATCGGGTGTGTCGTACCTAATCACATTAAATTAAATACGTTAATGTACTGGTTAGTATATGTTGAATAGCACAAAGAAAAAAACTAAATACGCAAAAAAAAACAAAGTAAAAAAATGTGCGAGGATTAGAACACCATATAAAAATCAGTTATTGCAAACAAAGAAAATTTTCCCTTGAAAACTGACAACTCAAACTGGTCAAAACATTCGATAACTTTATCTCCGCTTTACACATCATGTCGTAAATATGAAAACGAAAATTGACTCCTATGGCTAAACCACTGAATGAATTAGGTAATTATTTTTACAATTCGCCATAGAATATCATAAATTATATGTGATAGGATTTAATGTGATTAGGATAGAATAAGACGACACATCCGATATATATACTTTATAACCGAATAAATAGATGTTACAGTTATATCTGAACATTTCATTTAAGTTGTTTCAAAAAGGCTTCAGCTTGTTTGTCACGGCCCCGCTTTCCATAGGTCTACACTCTTTAGTCCCGTGATTTTGTAGAGGCATAAGTACCTACACTCTAATCATTGTATCTGACAAAAACATTTATATAAGCGCCTGATGACAAACTAAGTCGTAATTAGTTGCAAATTGCCAACAAATATATTGCAGGCGTCCCAAAAATAAGGCAGAAAAGCGAAATTGCCGTCGTACTTTGTAAAGGGGCTTGCTTTTCAATTGTTTTGTCAAACGTCACGGATACGTCACTCCAAACATGACGTAAGTGACGTTCCTTTGTTTCGTCAAATATCGACTCTTGTCGGGGTGCAGTCGGGCACGTTTGAAATTGTTATTTTGAGCTTACCAAGCCACCGTCAATGTTTAGAGTAAAATAAATATGGACGTGTCAATGATATACTTTTTGATATTTTTGAGAAATCCTACTTAATATTTTAAATGGGAAAGTTTGTGAGAATGTATGAATGTATGTTTGTTATTCTTTCACGCTAAAACGGCTGGACCGATTTGAAATGTAAATGTAATATAATGAAATTTGACATGTAGATAGGAGATACCCTGGATTAACACAGGCTTTTTATAAACACACCACGAAGCCGCTGGTGGAAGCTAGTCTTTTCTTTTATTAAGTGGACCTATCCATGTAACTGAGTTGTTTTTGAAGATAGGATAAATGGTTAGTCACGGCTGTCATTTGAACATCTTTGGCAGTCGTAACAGGTAATCAGAAGCCGGAAAGTCTGACAACCAGTCTTAAAAAGGTTATCGGGTTGCTCAAATAACTGGGTTTTTGAGGAAAGATACTGGTACTCAGCTGCATCGGGTAAGACTGGAAGCCAATTCCGACATAGTTAGGAATAGTTAGGAGTGGAGACCACGGACTAACAACCGCAGCGTAGGACGTCCACCAACAAGGTGGACAGCGATCTTATAAAGGTCGCCGGAATACGCTGAATGCAGGTCGCCTCTAACAGGTATCTGTGGAGATCTAAGGGGGAGGCATATGTTCAGCAGTGGACGTCTATATATATATATTTTTTTATATATTTATTAGATATAACAAAGTGATCCATATACAAGAATTGTGTTTGGAGTCTCCTTTTAGACAAACAATGCCTGTGTTAGGAGACTCCGCTCTTCCATAGCATAGATAAGGTTACATGTTACTTTGTATCTTTGTGGAACATTTCGGTATTTATGGCTGAGTCTATATGGCTGAGATGATAGGTACTTTATATTAACCAATAGCATTTCACCACAAATTATACAAATAAATTGAGTAGGTAAGCTGAATGTATGCTTTAACTTTGGCAAGAGTCCAATGTCAACTGGTTAGGTAATAAGGTGACTAGTCACATTGTTTGTGTCTGATACACTTAATTAACCAGGAATGTAGTTTTAGTTAGTTTTATTAAAACGAATACTACGCATTGCAAACATTAATGTAGTTACCTTGATCCTTTATCTAGCAAGGTTTTTTTTTGTGTGAATTCATCAAATGCTGGTCTCAACGTAGGTAGGTGCAGCTTTGCTGCCTGCCTCGTTGGTCTAGCTGTCGCAAGCGCGGCTGCTGAGCACGAGGTGTCGGGTTTGATTCCCGGGTCGGGCCGAAATCGGTTTGTGGGTTTTCGAAACTTTCGCAGAGCAGCCCGGCGCTTGGAAGTTGGTGAATGATACACCCGTACATCGGAGAGCACGTAAATGTTGGTCCTGCGCCTGATCTCCCTCCGGTCGTGTCGGATTGCCGTCCCATGGGGCTATGAGAGTGAAGGAATAGTGTCTGCGCAAATGCTTGTGCACTATCATATGTCCTTAATAAGAACAGCCGCCGTAGCCGGTAATCGGCTAGGAGGACATCATCAGGTGCAGCGTGAGGAGCAGTGTCAACCTGTTATTGACTATACTATGCTCCTTTCTTACGCCCTTCATGTACCAGAGTCACAACATTACGATAAGATTGTACTATCAAGCATTCAGATTCCGCAATTAATCTTGCTAGCGTCAATATTTATCTAGATTATTACAATCAATAGCTTGTTAATTACAGGATATTATTGGTAAATTGCTTTCCGATTTTGAACTGAAATTTTGTCGCGTCATGTTTGCCAGAATATAATATTTGTTATTACGGATTTAGCTAATTATTTTAGATTGTTTAGTTGGGTAATTATTCTAATATTAATCGGTATTAGTTGACAAACATGTAGGAGTAGGGCTCGCTAGTTATTGTTTCTACACTTACTATATTATTAATGCGAAAGTAACTCGGTCTAGGTTTGTCTAGTACTCTAGAATCGCTGAACCTATTTATGTAGGTACATATGTGGCGCAAAGGTATTCGCGGTAGATATAAAAAAAAGTTGTATATGGGTATTGCATCACATTTACGACGACCTATACCATTTAACTATAGGTAACGATAACCGAAGCATTTTAGTTGTCAAATTGCCGTTTTAACCGATGGGCTGTTATGGTTTGGTTATTGTTATACTTAAATCATGCAACTCATCCCTAGAGTTCAAAATACAGAGAGAGAGAGTAAAAAGGATGTTAGATTTAGGAGAAAATAACTGTAATCATTTCGTTACAAGCTGACAAAGTGCCTACTTTTTAAATGTTATGAAATACTAGCACACAGTTGTACTAGGAACTGCAAATCACGTTAATAAAGGCCAGACGTTAATAAGATTAGCACTGATTGTGCATATAATCTGAATTGTTCAATATTTTGATTTGATTATAGGTACTTATTTCATCTGATCAAAAGAGAAAATCTTCAGAGTGGCATAGTGTGTCCAAGTGTCTTTAGACATAACTTCAGAAGGTCTCCTGAAGGAACAATGTGGGTTTTAGTCAGCAAGGGTCCTGACATTTCTCTCACGCTTGAAATGAAGCACCCACAGTGGGAGCGGTCATCTGATTTGGTTCAAAACAAACCAGTAAAGATCTAGACTCCTACAGATGTAACGGTAAACATGAGACAATAAATTATCATACAGGTATTTTTATCAAAAATAACAAAAAATACTCATGAAGTATGTCTTAAAAAATAAAATATTTATGGGTCCAAAAAAAAATAAAGCTGAAAAGTGTATAATTGACTCCTGTCATAATCTTTGTATGTCAAAGTGTCAACAGTCGTTTTCGAGAATTTACATAATTAAATATTTTTCCTAATAATTATATTAAGCATGGATCATGGAGAATGGGCACGGCCAGACCCGACTGATTTCGATAACTTTGTACCGTGGGCTTGCAACCAATTGTCTGTCGAATCTAATGTTGTGGTTACCAGAGTAGCTATGAGTAAGCATTTTTTTAATTCAGTCCTCATTATATTAACACCCTTTAGCTCCTCGAGACGCCCCAGGGCTGCGGGATTATTCGAAAGAGTTACCGCGGCCTTTGTACATACAGGGCTTAAGAAGAAACATGGGTTTTAGTCAGTAAGAGTCTGACATTCTCTCACGCTACTAACTCTCAGCGTGAGCCATTTGATGATTTCCTGAAGTACGTGAGTTTATATACAATACTAGCTTCTGTCAGCGGTTTCACCCGCATCCCGTGGAAACCTCTGCACCTACCCGGATAAAAAGTAGCCTATAGCCTTCGTCGATAAATGGGCTATCTAACACTGAAATAATTTTTCAAATCGGACCTGAGATTAGCGCGTTCAAACAAACAAAAAAAAACAAACAAATAAACTCTTCAGCTTTATAATATTAGTATAGATTTATAGTCTCCATATAACATGTTACAGGTGAATATGTAAGCGTAGTAGTAAGCGATCGTCCCGAAAAATCGAAAAAAGCAAGAAAATCCAAGACACCGTCTCCAATAGGTTCCAATCACTCCAGCGAATATGCCATGGGCACTTCAATCGACGACAACGTCGGTGACAAACCGATCCGCATACATACGGTCTACGATCAGAGCATGCACCTTGTACATATTAAATTTCTAAAAAACGAGAGCATACCACAAGAGGTCATGAAGATCATTGCACTCGTTATACCAATGCATAAACACCTAATATCTATTACGATCGACAGTGGATTGCGCGTCCACACCATATATGAAATGTCCAAAATTCTGCCCACATCCACCATCACGGAAATGTGTTTAGACTTCACAGATGTTCCCGAAGCTAATTATCACCTCCTACTAAATCACAACTCTTTAAAACTTTTGTCGTTAGCAAAATGCAATCTGAATGATGACGTTGTTCAAACAATAGCCGAGAAACTTATTCTGCCTAGTCCTGCGGCTAAATCATTAACCATCCTTAATTTAGCGACCAACTTTATCACAGATTTGGGGGCAAAATATTTAGCAGAAGCGTTGCGTTCGAACCGACGTCTCGGCTACTTAAATATATCTGACAACTTAATCACCGATAAAGGAGCAAGTTATATTTTCGACATTTTAGTAGAATTCCCCTTAACTGGTCAAGAATATGTCGACAAAAAAGCTAGGTATGCAGTGTACTTAAAGGAAAAGTTGGATTTAGTATACACAACTATTAAAGATATCAAAATAATGGAAAGAGAAAAAAAGGTAGCAAAAAGAAGGGGTGTTAGATCTGCGATATCTTCTACAACAAAGAGAAAGACTGGCAAAGATACTTCCAAGGCTGACATGACAGCGAAGAGTCGGTTGAATTTGGAGCATGCAGTTCGGGATAAAGCTGATGAAATAGTTGAAGAAATGGTGGGACCTTACCGTGATCCTTTCGACCGCAATAATACTATAACGAGAGACGGTGTAGTGTATTGTTTTGGTAATAACACTCTTTGTTACTTGAATATAGCTTACAATAATCTTAGTATTATAAGCGTGGAGAGATTGCGTGATGTCTTAGTGACGCAGACATCGTGGAATAGGAGCCCGCGAGGTCTGATCAACGTCAGGATCGATGGGAACTATCTTCCTTCCTGGTGTCCTCTGTTAGAAGAGATTGATGAAATCCTTGAATCTCAACTACCAACCGTAAGGAAACAGTCGGTTCCAAACAAAAAGAAAAGTGCTAGGTCGGCCGTTAGTAGGAATATAAATAGTTCGTAATTTTTAATGTACGATTACCAAGTAATTTTTAATATCAACTTCGTATTAAGTGTGCTGTGTAAGTACTTTATTACTATTTAGATTGCACTTACCTAATTTAAATACCCCATATAATGTTTTAGATTTAGTCTACTCATAAAATATTTAGATAGGTACTTACTTGTAATTTTATATTAATAACTTATCGTTATTTTAGATTTACCTACTTAATGTACAATTTTAGATGTAATTTCAATTAATATACTTAATTTTAATGAAAGCGAAATATTCAAGCACAGTTCTTTTTATTTAAATATAACAATTGTGGAAGTTTTCGAATTGGAAAGACTTGAGGAAGTGATCCATATATTAACACTTACATTTATATATTGTGCAAGTTAAATGGAACCTTATGTATGTCTACATTATATATCCTTAACCTTTCTAATGTTCGACAAGTACACATGTCGTGCTGTGTTCTACGTATAAATGCATGGGATTCAATAGTGATTGAGAATATAATGGGATCCATAAAGACAGTTGATGTTAAAGAAAAGGTAATTTCAATGTCAGTAGTTTATTATATGCATCATAGTTTCCGTTACATTCAAAAAGCTCGTCCGTCAAAAGGGATCAGATGTGGTGACAAAACTTTGGTCTTATCGTCCCCAGATCTCGATGGAGTAGTGGTAGCCGAAGCCCCTGGCAGACGTAAGCCTGACGGTCGCGAAGTTCCGTCCGACGCCTCCTGACCTCACGGAAGGGATAGCCGACTGTGTCTGTCCGACCTCTGTCGCTCTGATTGCGGTGATGCGCGCGCTGCCACTGTAGGCGATGTCCTCGGATTGTACCTCGTTCGCGACAGGAGCCCGCAGCACGGTGTTACTGGAAGCAGTTCAACTTTCAACACCAAGGAGACATGATGATGTCCTCCTAGCCGATTATCGGCTACGGAGGCTGTTCTCATGTAAGGAGATTAGGCAACTGCGCAGGACATATTATAGTGCACAAACATTTCCGCAGACACAGGTGCACTCACTATTCCTTTACTCTCATATCCAGATGGGACGGCAATCCGACACCACCGGAGAGAGATCAGGCGCAGGACCGACATTAACCTGCTCTTCGATGCACGGGTGTATCAATCAAAAAGTTCCAGGCTCCAGGCTGCTTTGTGAAAGTTTCTAAAACCCACAAAGTGTTTTCGGTCCGTCTCAGGCATCAAACCCGAGGCCTCGTGCTCAGCAGCCGCGCTTGCGACAGCTAGATTAACCAGGCAGTTTAGGCAGTAGTACACTATACACACCTGTACAGCAGGATGTCGTCCGGCCTGGCGTAGCCGTGGTTCAGGTCGACTCTGGCGGCGCGCTCAGCTGCAGCCGCCGCGCTGCTCACTGCCAGCGCTGCTAGCACTGCCAACACCACTGCGCTCTTCATCTGCAACCAGAACAACGTCAGCTGTTGACTCACCATCAATGTTCCTAACGTTTCTAATACACCAGTTGAGTATACTCACCATGGTTAGTTTCAGTTAGTTCGGTAGACCACAGAGTGACTATAAGTTCTCGAT
Source organism: Helicoverpa zea x Helicoverpa armigera (assembly GCA_033682625.1). Taxonomy (NCBI): domain Eukaryota; kingdom Metazoa; phylum Arthropoda; class Insecta; order Lepidoptera; family Noctuidae; genus Helicoverpa; species Helicoverpa zea x Helicoverpa armigera. The sequence goes on along the minus strand of JAWIIS010000053.1, from coordinate 4,881,154 downwards.
CGCAGGAGTTAGTATATATAGGAAATATTACGATAAGATTGTAATAATCACAGACTCGGATATGGCAAGCAATTAATCTTAAAGTATTGCTTTTATCTCAATGTTAATGCAAATAATAGTTATTTTGATTATTAGATAAAATCATACGGATATTGTTTATTAGATAAAATGAATTGTGCAGTCATTATTTTGGATCCGTATTGGATTACCTGAATATACAAATGAACTGTCCAATTCTGAAAAGAAATATCAAATCGGTCTAGTCACCCTTTCAGCCGACGGCGTCCATTGCTGAATTAAGGCCTCTCTCAATGTTCGCCACTTTGTGAGGTTTTCAGAAACTCATATCCACTGCTTCCCGGCTACCTTGGCCAGATCATCCTTTAGTGGTGGGCCTGCCCACGCTGCGTCTTCCGGGTCTTGATCGCCTCTCGAGAACGCTTCTGTTCCATCAGCCAATATGGCTGTTTAAATAAATACTGTAACCACTATCAGCACAATGATTTTTAAATCTTCCTCCTACATGTTATTATAGTAATCATGGTTCGTATTTAAATTTTGATCGATTCCAAGAAAATACCTATCAAGAATTTAGAACAGATGTAAACACTTTTCAGAACAATGACACGACACATTTTGTAAATAAGAAATGTAAAATCATTTACCTTAAAATTTCCGGATATACAAGTGATTGACTGAAAATATTAAGATAAACATCTAAAACAATCAGCGAGATTTCTCGTTGTATTCTTAAATTGCGATAACATAATCTTATCAAAAATATTTTCTATATATACTTAACTCCTGTGATGGAGAACTTATAGTCACTCTGTGGTCTACCGAACTAACTGAAACTAACCATGGTGAGTATACTCAACTGGTGTATTAGAAACATTAGGAACTTTGAGGGTGAGTCAACAGCTGATGTTGTTCTAGTTGCAGATGAAGAGCGCAGTGGTGTTAGCAGTCCTGGCAGCGCTGGCAGTGAATAGCGCGGCGGCTGCAGCTGAGCGCGCCGCCAGAGTCGACCTGAACCACGGCTACGCCAGGCCCGATGACATCCTGCTCTACAGGTGTGTATAGTATACGACTGTCTGCTCGATATGTCTCCTTGGCCTAAATTGCTTCGTTAGTCTAGTTGTCGCAAGCGCGGCTGCAGAGCACGAGGTCTCGGGTTCGATGCCCGGGACGGGCTGAAATCACTTTGTGGTTTTAGAAACTTTCATAAAGTAGCCTGGAGCCTGAAAGTTGGTGATTGATACACCCGTGCATCGGAGAGCACATTAGTGCCGGTCCTGCGCCTGATCTCTCCATTGCCGTCCCATCGGTCTATGAGAGTGAAGGAATAGTGAGTGCATCTGTGTCTACGCAAATGTTTGTGCACTAATCTCCTTACATGAGAACAGCCGCCGTAGCCGATAATCAGCTAGGAGGATATAATCATGTCTCCTTGGTGTTGAACGTTGAACTGCTTCCAGTAACACCGTGCTGCGGGCTCCTGTCGCGAACGAGGTACAATCCGAGGACATCGCCTACAGTGGCAGCGCTCGCATCACCGCAATCAGAGCGACAGAGGTCGGACAGACACAGTGGGCTATCCCTTCCGTGAGGTCAGGAGGCGTCGGACGGAACTTCGCGACCGTCAGGCTAACGTCCGCCAGGGGCTTCGGCTACCACTACTCCATCGAGATCTGGGGACGATAAGAACAAAGTTTTGTCACCACATTTGATACCTTTTGACGGACGAGCTATTTGAATGTAACGGAAACTATGATGTATAGAATAAACTGCTGACATTGAACTTACCTTTTCATTTCTTCTCAATTCCTATTAGATCCCATGCGTACTACATGGCATGTGTACTTACGGAATATTAGAAAGGTTAAGGATAGATTAAGTGAATGTAAGGTTCTGTTTAATTTGCATTAGGTATATTGATAACTATAACTAACGATTTGCCGGAAAATATACCAGCAGCATCATTTTCAATTTTAGAGGTTCAAAAGTGACGGAGTTATAAAAGACTAATAACGCATCGATATAACAGTTACAACGATCGAACCAGGAGTGTGTTTATGATATTGTGAATGTTTTAGAGCATAATTAGGTGTTTTTCTAGCCACAACAGTAAGGAAACTGTAACTTTCGATGCCATATTTGAAAAGTTACATGCTTTTATAAAATTGTCGTGAACAAGAAATAGTAAAACATATTATATCTGGTATTTACACGATTTCAATTAGTACAACCTAATTTATTAATAATTCTTACAAATTCGTATGTTCATAATTACCAAACCTCTCACATGTTTTCGTGGTTTGCCTTCATACTTATTGAACGAGTTTCGCAATCGGGAGAGTAACAAAAGTTTTCAGACACAAACACGTAATACGTGGCGTGTCACCTCTGGCTGTGTTAGTACCAGTGACATTGGAGTCTTGCCAAACGAACCAACATCTATTTTATTTAAGTACGTAATACAATCAACTGGAAAATCCTTAGATATTGACCTGTTTTTGCTTCCATTACAACCTAAAAATTCAAAAATAGCTAGCAACGATTATGACCTTTAAAATATCGACAGCAAATAGAAAATATCATGTCAGCCATCTATACTAATATTATAAAGAGGAAAACTTTGTTTGTTTGTTTGGTTGTAATGAATAGGCTCAAAAACTACTGGACAGTTTTTAAAAATTCTTTCACCATTCGAAAGCTACATTATCCACGAGTAACATAGGCTATATTTTATCCCGGTAAGGGCAGTAGTTACCACGGGACGCGGGTGAAACCGCGGGAAAACGGCTAGTTACTTAATATAATGAAGAGGACGTTTCTTTGTTAGTAGTTTTTTTTTCGTATCCTTCATCTCCGGACTACTAAACTAACTAACTACTAAAAAATTCTTTCACTGTTAAAAAGCTGTATGTAAAAAAAAACAGTATCGCTGTGACATTTATCCCAATTCGGAACAAAGTATCCTTTGGACACGAGTGGAACCGCGGTTGTTGTTGGTATATAATATCCTTGATCATTATTAAAACCAATAAATTGTATGATATTGTTTTTTGTTTACTTAACAAAATAAATAATAAGCAAGTCATTTAAAACATGAATTTATTAAAACACCTGGATAGACCCTCAATAAAATATTACAAGTCATTTATGGTTACAACAAATTTTATCAGATTAGCTCTGATTGGAAATCAGTATTACCTTGTAATCTTTTTACATAATGATTATAATAAATAGGCTAATATGTATGTAAAACTGTGTGTTTGATTTATATGTTTGTATGTCTGGTTTTTTGACTGGAAGCCGACCCCAACATAGTTTGGGAAAAAGGCTCGGAGGATGATGATGTCTGGTTTTTTGCTTCATTACTCGGTATTTAAATGATGCTATAATGATATAATTTTGTTTACGTTTTTAACCAAATTATATGTTACTAGCCGTTTTCGCGCGGTTTTACCCGCGTCCCGTGGTAACTACTGCCCGTACCGGGATAAAATATAGCGCCTATACAAATGATCAAGATCTGCTTTAGAATTATACCCACGTCTTAAAAACCATTTTATTATATTACACATATGTATGTATATACACAAGTATGTCTCTTCTTCCTAGTCCTAAAATCCGTATCGGTGAATATCGGTTCAGTGAATATTTCACTGAACTTTGGTGGCCAAAACCGAAAAACAACTTTATGTTAAAGAAAAGATCCTAATCAATTTAAATCTACAAAATAAATATTTAAAAATCATGGCAATACTGGTTAATCGATAAAGTCTATCCGCTTAGTTTACGATGATATTGCATTAATTTAATATTCTCAGTGACACGCAGAAATATACGCCCTTTTGGTCTATTGCACAATTTAATTGAAACGTTAATCAGTAGATAATTTACTAACGTCATGTCGTGTTTACAAGTTACCAGCTTCCGCCAGCTTGAAACCGCTTTCTGAGGGAACTGCTAAAGGCCCCAGAAAAAAGCCTATAGGTGTTACTTTTCATGTGTAAGCTATCATACAACAGCCAAACATCTAATTCCATGCCGTAGTTTTTGCGTTAAAGAGGATCGAACATCCATACATCCATAACTATACATTCCGATAAAGATGACAAATTTTACAGAGGGCTCTAGTAGTTCCTATTAAAAAAGAAATCGGGAAACGACTTTTGTTCTCTTTCTTCAGTGGGTATAGTTTGCGCAAAAGTTTTTGTCCAAGTGTTATCCAAGAAAAAATTGAAACATCATGCAGATTTTGAGCCCAGTCAACAGTCACCTCTTCTCCTCATCAAATCAGCTTCAAGCTCTAGTGGTATAAACAAAGCAAAGCAAAGTTGCTAGGGTAGTAAAAATAAAGAAATAAATAGGTACATACAAAAACTTTAATACAAAAAAAAACTCAAAGCGCATCACAAGTCCATATCAAAAAGCCTATCATTATCGTTGACATCCAAACTGTTGCTCAGTTTATCGTCCCCAGATTTCGACCATGTAGTAGTAGCCACGGCCTCTGGCTGACGTCAATCTGATGGTCACGTTGTTCCTGTTTATCCCTCCTGCTCGGATGCTGGGGGAAGCAAACTGAGTGCCACCGACTTCTGTAGCCCTGATAGAGCTGATGCGAACAGTGGAGTTAGTGGAGTTGAAGGTCACGTCTTGGTATTGCACTGCGTTGGGGATCGCGTTTCTGCGATAGTAGTTCCTGTAAAGTAGTGTAAAGAAAGTTAAGATTAGTATTGATTGATTGCTTTGATGGTATAGAGGACGCAAGCATGACTGCTGAGAATAAACTCCTTAAAGTCCCCATAAATAGCAGCCTAAACTTTCGGGCCCGACAAGCTGTCAGCCGATAGTTGAACGATGGTTTTCTTTGACCAAATGACAAAAAATTATAAAAATAATAATACAGACCAGTCCGGAAAAAATAACCGTCACAGCCGCTTTTCTCATTAAGGAGATCAGCCAGCAGCGCAGGGCATATTGTAGTGTACAAACATAATTTGCATTTGCATACTAATTGATAGCTAGATTAAACAATCAGCTGACTAAACGTTTGCAGTCCGCAGGGGGTCTTATAAACCTGCAGAAGGAAGGTAATTGACGATTGAATTCTTAACTGTCATCATCACCCAAGCCTTTTTCTGGAGTCGGTTTCCAGTCTAACCGGGTGCAGCTGAGTACCAGTGTTTTACAAGGAGCTACTGCTTAACTGACCTCCTTAACCCAGTTACCCGGGCCACCCAATACCCCCCATTGCCCCTTGCTAAGACTGGTATCAGACTTACTGGCTTCTGACTACCCGTAACGACTACCAAAGATGTTCAATGACAGAATTATTTACTGTGTAAGTTATGAGTTACGAACCTGTAGAGTAGTCTGCAGAACGCACTGGGGTGACCCTGCGACAGGTTGGCAGATTGAGTGCATACTGCAAGTGCTGCCAGCACCACGATCAGAGATAAAGTCTTCATCTGAAATTAACAGAAACAACAAATATTAAAAGTGAAAAAATCAAGGAAAACAATATTATAGATATTAATAGATTTTTATCCTATGTTTTGTATTTTTTGTTTCTCGGTAAATATTACACAGCTAAGTAAAGTTAAGTAAGGCAATGGTTGCTTTTCCTTTATGTTTAACCGATTTGAAAACGTTATACCCTGGGTACATATTTTTATCCTATGGCAAGTTGTTTCTACGGGACGCGGGTAAAACTGAGAGAAAAGCTATTTTACTTTATATTAGTTCCTTAAGTTTTTGTGTTTTAAAAAAAGATGTTTTTTCAAAAAATTAGGTTCTTACGTTTTTGATATTCTGTACTAGTGCAGAAGTCAGCAACTTTCTAAGAACCACTGATTGAATGTGAGTAAACATCAGAAGAAATACCAATATATAGTAAAACAGATATAAAATGATAAGATACTGTCATGACTCAAACACTCATCAAGTCGTTAAGTGTATTCGTTTCATAGAAATTATTTGTGTTTTATCTCCCTTAATCTCTATTTCCTCTTTTTTTCCAAATTACAGAAAAATAAGGAAAAGTGATAATTATATTATCTTTAAGTAATTAACACAAAGGAGACGTTTTTCAATTCAGATGTATGTATTATATACCTATATATCGGATGTGTCGTACCTAATCACATTAAATACCTACTTCATGATACTCTATGGCAAACTGTAAAAAAAATAACCTAATCCATTCAGTGGTTTAGCCACAGGAATCATTTTTCGTTTTCATAATTTACAAGATCATGTGTAAAACAGAGTTAAAAGTTAGGAGTATCGAATGTTTTGACAGCTGTCAGTTTTTAAGGGAGAATTTCAGTTGTTTGTAATGACTGATTCTTATATGGTGTTCTAATTCTCGCACATTTTTAGGGATTGTTCACACCAAACGTATTGTCCGCCGCTGACTGTGAGTATACTCACTGTCTGCCCCAGTGTGAACGTCGACTCAATCTGCAGAACGCGTACTCACCAAGCCGACAATAGGCTATAGCGTACGATGCGCTACATGTGTGAACAAAAGAATAGGCTCACACTAGATGCGTACGCTGAGCGGCTGACTATTCTACACATAAAAGGGCTCAGTATTTGAAGTTGCTCGAAGTATTTTAATATAAACGATAAAACTAGCGTAATTTACTTTTTTCAAATCAGACGTTTTACTGATATTTCAATTAAATGATGCGCATTCAGATAGTTGCCATTTGCGAAGCTCTAGAGGAAGACGAAAATAATAATAAGAAGAGATTGTGGGTACATCCCTTAAATTTGAAGAGATGTTTTCTTGGTCAATTTCATACTTTATATTTCGAATATAGACTTTATCCAAATAAGTTCAAGAAATATTTTCGTATGACAGTAAAACATTCGATGAGTTACTATCTTTAATACGTTTAAGTTTATATAAAAGGGACACTAATTATCGACGTGCTGTACCGAGGCGCGGCGGTGCGTACGCGGCGGAGCGGCGCTATTCGGCAACTGCGTCCGCGTAGCCAATCCGCGTCCGCCGTGCATAGTCGCGTAGTAAAATAATCGGCCACTGAGAGTCAGCTACAACAGACGACGTAACAGCGTATAGTCGGTTCGGTGTGAACGACAATTTCAATATATATGGAAAAGCAATAAACTGCGTAACGCGCGCTCACAGTCAGCGGCCGACAATACGTTTGGTCTGAACGATGCCTTATTCTATTTAGTTTGTTTGAAAAAATAGTTATTTGTTATACAAGAGTGCAAAGTTGCTTTTTAACCGCGGGCTCAATTTTGATGACCGAGCAAGCGAACGATTCTAAAATTGAAACACGAGCGTAGCGAGTGTTTCAATAATTAGAATCCTGCCTGAGCGATAGCGAGGGAATCAAAAGAGCACAAGGTGAAAAATCTTTGCACTCGAGTGCAACACGTAACTTTTCATCCCACCTCATCGAGGAAATTACTAAATGCAATTAAACAAAATGGCGCGCACATATATGAGTATCAAATTAAAAAGAAGTACCTATTAAAATTCATTTATTTGAAAACTCAGTTTAAAAATGAAAAGAGGTTAAAAATCTATGTAAAAACAATAATAAAAATTACTTAATTAATTGAATAATTATTTTAGGCAGTATTTTATTTGTTTAATATGTATTTGTATGAAAAGTCTTATCAAGATTGTGAAAATAATTTTTTCATCCCACCATCTCGGAAAGAGTAGTTTTACCCTTTGATATCTGAGCGCAAAAGCCGTTTTTATCCTCTAGAGCGGCAAAGTGATTTGAATTTAGAACATCGTGTGCAATACTCCATTTGTGACAATCTTGATAAGACTTTTCATACAAATACATATTAAACAAATAAAATACTGCCTAAAATAATTATTCAATTAATTAAGTAATTTTTATTATTGTTTTTACATAGATTTTTAACCTCTTTTCATTTTTAAACTGAGTTTTCAAATAAATGAATTTTAATAGGTACATCTTTTTAATTTGACACTCATGTGTGCGCGCCATTTTGTTTTAGTAATTTCCTCGATGAGGTGGGATGAAAAGTTACGTGTTGCACTCGAGTGCAAAGATTTTTCACCTTGTGCTCTTTTGATTCCCTCGCTATCGCGCAGGATTCTAATTATTGAAACACTCGCTACGTTCGTGTTTCAATTTTAGAATCCTTCGCTTGCTCGGTCATCAAAATTGAGCACGCGGTTAAAAAGCAACTTTGCACTCTTGTATAACAAATAACTATTATTTCTACGTATTTTATTTTTTTCTTTGAGATAATTGACATATATTTACCAGTATTAGGTAGGAAACACCCTACTTATCGGGTATCGATTTGTGAAGTAAGCCGTTCCAGGTCCTGGAAAACTACCAATGCTCTAAGTTTGTATGTACTTTCTAAGTATATCTTAGATACTATTGAATGTTTTTCGGATGGCACGTTAAACTGTTGGTCCCTTCTGTCATTGAACATCCTTGGCAATCGTTACGGGTAGTCAGAAGCCAGAAAGTCTGACACCAGGCTAACCAAGGGGTATTGGGTTACCCGGGTTGAAGAGGTCAGGCAGGGCAGTCGCTCCTTGTAAAACACTGGTATTCAGCTGCATCCGGTTAGACTGAAGCCGACCCCAACATAGTTGGGAAAAGGCTCGGGAGATGATGAACAAAGTAAATAATAAGTCATTTAATACATGAATTTACTAAAACATCTGGGTATACGCGCCATAAAATATTACAAGTCATTTAAATATGTACTTAGTTACGACATTTTAATCAGATTAGCTCTGATTGGAAGTCAATATTACCTTGTAATCTTTCTTACATAAATATTACGATAGCTAGTAGGATATGTAAGAATGCGCGTTTGATTTCTATGTTTGTATGTCTGTTCGTTCGCTTAATTACTCATTTATAACATGCTATATATGCAATTTACATTAGAAAATACAACAGGCTTATTCATAGTAAACAGTTATTTTCTGAAAAAATATACATGCATTCGAATTGAGAACCTCCTTCTTTTTGGAAAGTGTAATTGGTTCTATCTCGGTGAACTTGCGCCTAATTTTTTGTCTAACTGGGGACCAAATTGTACCGTTAAATCGTAATCGGAATTTAAAATTCTGCGAGAACTTTAACAAGATGCGCGAACCTTCTAGATACACTAACAGCTGATGCTTTAATCATTCTGATTAGATATTATACTATCGCATTATCAATGAAAGTCATTTTAAGATAATCAAAATGAACTTCAGTAGTTTCCGCAGGTTTTCTGATTGTTGTTAATATGGAAGTTGTTATCGTTTTGAACCGACTTCCCAAAAAGGAAGAGGTTTTTCAGTTCGGATGTTTGTATTTTTTAATTACTTACCTATAGAATATACTACAAAAATATTGTTTTGTTTTTTCAAATATCCTTTAAACTCATACATTCAGAATTTAGTCAGAACTCTCAAGGAATGCCAATTTGTGGTTCCCAAAAAACCGAGTCTGAGAAAAAATTGAAACGACGTGCACGTTTTGAACCTGAGCTGCAGGTTTAATCTCCGCCTCTCCCCCTAAAAAGGTTTCCAGGGAAATAACAATAAACAAAAAAAAGTAGGTACAAAAACTTTAATTCATATACAAACAAAAAACTTCAAAACGCATCACAAGTCCTTATCAAAAAGCCTAATCATTGTCGTTGACATCCAAACTGTTGCTCAGTTTATCGTCCCCAGATTTCGACCATGTAGTAGTAACCTCGGCCTCTGGCTGACGTCAATCTGATGGTCACGTTGTTCCTGTTTACACCTCCTGCTCTGATGCTGGGGACGCCAAACTGAGTGGCACCGACTTCTGTAGCCCTGATAGAGCTGATACGAACAGTGGAGTTAGTGGACCTGTAGGTCACGTCTTGGTATTGCACTGCGTTGGGGATCGCGTTTCTGCGGTAGTAGTTCCTGTAAAGATAGGTGAATATTAATGGTGGTTTGTTGCTTTAGTGGTGTAGAAAACGCAAGCACGACTGCTGAGAATGAATCCCTTAGAGTCGCCTTAGAGTAAACCTTTTGGTTACTTCCCGACATTCTGCCGGCCGATAGTTAGCCGTTGCAATGTTCCCACTACCGCACATCTCTAAAACCATTTTAAAAGCCCGATTGAACTCCTATCAGCCGACTCAAAAGTCTACAGTGGGTATAATAGGCTTGCAGAAAATTGGCGACTGAAAAGAGTGTCTATGAAGTTTAATGCTGGTTCTTCTCCATGGGACAAATAGCTTGACGTTTCGAAAGAGCTTTCATAATCTTATTTGAAATAAAAAGAGCCGTTGACTTTGAATTCTCAAGCATGTAAGTGATGAGTTACGAACCTGTAGAGTAGTCTGCAGAACGCACTGGGGTGACCCTGCGACAGGTTGGCAGATTGAGTGCATACTGCAAGTGCTGCCAGCACCACGATCAGAGATAAAGTCTTCATCTGAAATTAACAGAAACAACAAATATTAAAAGTGAAAAAATCAAGGAAAACAATATTATATTAATAGATTTTTATTCTATGTTTTGTATTTTTTGTTTCTCGGTAAATATTATACAGCTAAGTAAAGTTAAGTAAGGCAATGGTTGCTTTTCCTTTATGTTTAACCGATTTGAAAACATTATACCCTGGGTACATATTTTTATCCTATGGCAAGTTGTTTCTACGGGACGCGGGTAAAACTGAGAGAAAAGCTATTTCATTTTATATTAGTTCTTTAAGTTTTTTTGTGTTTTTTAAGAAAGATGTTTTTTTTTTCAAAAAACAAGGGTCTTACGTTTTTGATATTCTGTATTAGCTCAGAAGTCAGCAACTATCTTAGAACCACTGATTGAATGTGAGTAAATATCCGAAGAAGTACCAATATATAGTAAAACAGATATAAAATGATAAGATACTGTCATGACTCAGACACTCATCAAGTCGTTAAGTGTATTCGTTTCATAGAAATTATTTGTGTTTTATCTCCCTTAATCTCTATTTCCTCTTTTTCCAAATTACAGAAAAATAAGGAAAACTGATAATTATCTTTTGTTAATTAACACAAAGGAGGTGTTTTTCAATTCAGATGTAGGTATGTACCTACCTATCTATACCTGGAAGCCGACCCCAACATAGTTGGGAAAAAGGCTCGGAGGATGATGATAATGATGTATATCTGTATGTAGATACATACCTACGTTTTTAGGGTCCGTTCAGATAGACCGGCTCGGAGAGCATCGGCGCGCATTTTCCTTTCAGACAGACTAGGGTCGGCTCCGGTCGGCTCCGATCGGTTGCGTGAGATGCAATTGGAGCCAAACGCAAGACCGAGAAAAAGTACACCATCGGATCCGATCGGAGTCGGTCGGCTCCTCTTATTATTTCACACCGAGCGCCTTCCAGTATTCTAAATGACAAAAGCAGTGCGCATGCAAAAATAAACCTTACTTCAAATACTAAGTACTCAATTTTCAACGTGTTAAGAAAAAAAGCGTGTTAAAAAGCTAGGTAGATAGATGGATTATGTATTTCTTTAAGCTTTCCTGCCAAAACTTCTGACCTAATAAATGAAAACAAGAGTAGGTACGCTACTTTTTATCTGGACACATGACCGTTCCCGTTGAAGTTTTTATAACTTTTTATAATGGCGTCCATGGCCGATTTCGGCCACGGCGGCTGTTCTCATATAAGGAGATGAGCCAGCTGTGCAGGACATATATAGTGCACGAGCATTTGCGCAGACACAAGTGCACTCACTATTCCTTCACTCTCATAGCCCTAATCTCTCTCCGGTCGTGTCGGATTTATCTAGAATTCATTAAAAAACAGAAAAACCCACACTTAAGCCCTATACCTATTTATAGCTTATCACGCCTTTTCCGCCTATTACAATTCAAATGAATAAACCTTTATCAATTGATATCTATCATCAAATTGAAAGTGATTTAAGTAGCTTATCCAACATCGGATGATTATTACTTTTATCAGTTATCCAATCACATAACTAATTTATCGGATTTATACTACGAAACACAAAGTTTAAGTGTGGTCAGATTATGGTGTAGGTATGATGAGGTGCACATAAGAGTGTAAAAGCCCCTTTTTTTGTGGCACAAAATTTTAGTTAAATACGCAATTATAAAGGTACTAAAATATTGTTAAACTAAAAGGTGTTAAACTGTCGAATGGTAGCATGCCTTACATGTTAGCAGTATTGCCGCGTTGCATCGCAGCGCTTAGCTTTCATAGCTCGTTACTAGAATTGTTTTTTGTTTTTAGTATTTAAATCGCTGAAAATATGTATGTATAATAATAAGCAAAAATTAGATCTTTGGACCTAATGCACTGGATATGGCTTACTTTTTCAAGCTAGAATAGCCAGTTTGGTTAAGCTAGCAAACTAGTACTTCTACTTCGTGTAGTCAAAACTAGAGTTATGTCTACGCTAAAAAGTAGTGAGCATTCTCGAAGCTAAAAATATTCCACACTGCTCTCTCCAAAATGCACCCAGCGTAGTGAGTATGAACAAATCCCCTTAGCTTGCTCAGACCTTTATCCAGTAGTGGCCGTTTTTAGGCTGTGACGACAAAGGTAGTAAGCCAGGACAAGCCAGGACAGTTCGGGGAATAAAATTCTATTTTTGGGATCGTAGTGGGCCGCACAGTTGATTTTACTACCCTGGCTTGTATATTTACTACACTACGAAGCTTGCTTACAGTTGTGACTTCGTGAGTAACCAGAAACCACGTCCTAAGTTCTCAAGTACTCTCTTCTAGTTCTAAGTACCTGTTACTGTTACTGTTACAGCCTTTTTTTATCGTCCCACTGCTGGGCACAGGCCTCCTCTCACATGGAGAAGGATTAAGCATTAATCACCACGCTTGCTCAATGCGGGTTGGTGATTTCAGACTTTATAGTCCAGGTACCTACTCACTTTAAAATAATATAGCCCTATGAAAACAGTACTACCATGTTTCACGTCAGAAAGCCAAGAAAATTCTGTAAAGAATTCTGTACTAGATTGTAATAAAAGAAGAAGTCTCCATTGTCAATAAAAACTTTAGACATTGTACTTTGCTCTTTAGACTTCCGTCATTCATGCTATCAAAACCAATCTATAGGTACGGTACACTGCACATCAGTGGTAACTGTCATGCACCTTAACTCAATAGTAATATGTACGATTTTCCCATAAAACTGTTACCACTGACCTGAAGTTGACTATACTAATATTATAAAGCTGAAGAAAAAGTTTGTTTGTTTACTTGAATAATCAGGAACTTTCTGGTCCGATTTGAAAAATAAAAAATATTTTTCTTAGTGTTAGAAGGTCCAATTGTCGGGATAGGCCTTTTTATCTGTATAGTTACAGCCAAAGTAATAAGTCCGCATATTATACATATTATTTATAATATCTACTCAATTCGGATAAAATGATAATTGACACAGAATTAATCACATTAACTAGCAATTTTATATAATAATACATGAAGAAGTTCCCACGGTACACGAGTGAAACCGCGTATAAAAACTAGTAACCGATAAGATTTCAGGAAACCGTTCATGATCACCTGATTTGTAGAATTTCTATAAATAATATCATTTAGATAAGATTTGCTAAAGTCATTATTTTTATCTTCAGCGGTGTTTTCCTCGTTGGGCTAGGCACGTGGATATTACAACAATATTTCGCAATATTTAAGACTTTTGCTTCTTAGGCAGGTTTTAATCCAGATAAACATTAATGAGAATTCCCAAAGTTATTTGTAAGTACTTTCTTAGTGTGTATTTGGTACAAAATAGCCAACGGTTAAGGAAAATAGCGTGATGTTAAAGCCTGAAACTGGTTATATCCATTATTTGAGTCTTCTAACTTCTTGGTCAGTGTTATAAAAAAATTGTGTAAAAATAATAAAAAGGATGATGTGAGCATTTTCTTTCTCCATCGTAAGATCTATAAACTCTTTTCTATCATCATCATCATTCCACTGCCCACATCCTATTATTTTTGGTCGGCGCAGAATGTCTTCTTTCTCCATTGTTACCTTTCTATCTGATGTAATTTCACAAGTACACTCTTGTGCCAAAGTGCACAATCTTTCACATAATCTCTTTACAAATGTATGTACATAATGTAATTATCCCTACTAATATTATAAATGCGAAAGTAACTCTGTCTGCTACGCTTTCACGTCTAAGCCACTGAACTGATTTTTAAGAAATTTGGCACAGAGTTGACGTTGAGAAAGAACATGGCATAGTTTTAATCCCGGACTTTTGAAGAGTTCCCTTGGAAACGCGATACAACCAAACTCGACGCGGGCGAAGCCGCGTGCGGAAGCTAGTTATTTTATATACCATAATTATGAAACTAAGACGTCTGAATTTGTACTCAATGTACCTACCTATAAACAAATTCGGAGTAGATAAGTTATTTCAGAGATTATCTCCTGCTTACTCAGAAAGTTAGCATTCTCAATCAGATTACAGATAAAATCCATTTTAAAACGTTCTTCAAGGAGATTTTAAAAAGAAGAAAACAAACACATATTTTCACATACCTACTTTACATTAAAATAACTGTATAATGTTGTTTGTGTACATCCGCTTTTCAGGCTAAATGGGAAAACTTGAAATCACGTAACATTTCTCTAGACGTATCGTTTCGCCTTACATAAGAAGCGTTTTAGAATTGAACATTTCTAGCACGCGATTTCAAATATATCGGTAGCATTTCGATCCAGTTTTCATAAGTTAGCATTTCATATTTAAACGGTTGGAATAGGAAATATTTAGACTACGAAGCCACGTGTAATAGAAAATTGATACATTCATGATTTTTTAAAGAATATTATAGCCACATTCATTGAAATGAATTGTAATGTGAATGAAAAAGCACATATTAAGCCACATTATTTGTATGGGTCAGTTCGTGACTGAAGCTTCGTCACGTTATATTCATTTTGAACTTATGACCAGACCATTTTAACCAAAACGTTTTACTGTTTCGTTTGATTGAGAAATTCGCAAATTAGTAGGTGTTCTAGGTAGATATATCGTTATTGTAATAAAAGAGCACATATCACCCTTGTGTAAATGCGGATAAATATTGCAAGGCGCTTATGCGTCTGAGTGGACTATTAGTAACAAACCTAGTATCCACATGATTTACTCCACCAGCCCTAATATCTGATCACTGCCAAACGTATCGGATTGCCGTCCCATTCTCTGTCATTACCGCCCCCTTCTGTATCTACGTCAACGCCACGTATGACTGGCTGATCTAGCTGATCAACCGTCCAAAACAGACGCTGAAAATCAGTCTTATCAGCCTTGAAGAAACGCTTAACATCTCCATCATATTTAAGGCGAATCACTATTAAATTATGTACTGCTTTCAAATTGTCATAACAAAATTACTTTTATAAACTATTTTTTGTGGCAATCATGTTAAAAGTTACTATTCGATGTTGCCCGGTGAAATGAATCAAGCAATAGACGAATTTTCCATCGTTACACGTGAAATCACTATATAATCTCAGCATAAAGAAAAAGATACACTTATATTGACGACCATCTATAAGGAATAAATCTGGTGTTTCTTGGAAAAGTACGCGATTTGTCAACTGTTGGAGCCCGGCCAATGTTGCCACAGTTTTAAACTTTATTGGTTAGGAAACCGCTGCGAGCAGTTTTATTACGTCATTTATAGAATGTTATTGGTATCGAAGATAAATTGTATCAGTTTTCAGTAAACTATTTTATCGTCAGGCGCTTACAATTATTTTATCATAGAAAATCTTCTCACAAAACTGGCTTCAAACCTTATCCTAAATCTTACAAATATCATGCTGAAAATCGCATCAAAATCGGTTCAGCCAGCAAGACAACTATACATCACATTCGTACATTCAAGTCATACTTAGAACCTCCTTTTTTTAATGCTGGTTAAAAATAAGTTATGTTTGTACAAAATACTGAAAACAATAAAATATTAAAAGCCACAATAAGTTAAATTATGCATTTAATAAATTAATTGTAATGCTAAATTATTTCTTTTGTCAACACAAACAAGCGCCTGTTAAATATTGATAGCAATACCACCGCAATACAAATTGCAATATGCCAAGTGTTGGGCGCTGAGAAGTTTCATTCATATTCCTGAATTGCTTATTTTCTTAAAACAAGCTTGACTATAAACGCTCTTACGTTAAAATGGATTCTTCATACACTAGATGTTTTCCCGCGGTTTCACCCCTGTCCCAGGGGAACTACTGCCACACTTCTAGGATTAAAATATAGCCTGTGCTACTCAGAGTGTAGCTTTCCAACAGTGAAAGAATTTTTCAAATCCGTTCAGTAGTTTCGGTGCCTTTAAGGTTCAAACTTAAACTTATTTACAGTACCTACTCATACTATTAAAAGTAGGGTATTTAAATTATAATCCGTTTGACTAGATAAAACATCAATTAATAACTGTCTTGATTACAACGTTTTTAAATTATGTAAGTTATGGGGGTCACACAAACTGTTCAAATAATTTTTGAGATTATTTTTTTACGTAGGTTTATTCTTTATGAATTCTTTTGTTTTTTTACCTAATTATCACATTAATTAGAATGTCTAATGACAGTCCAATGGTCTAATGGTCTAGACAGTTTATTGTTTATTTTTTCGAAGTTCAGCTTTGTGTCCTAAAATTAATTTAAGTGTCGTGTCATGAATAATGCAAATTGTTATATGCAAGCCATTTAAAAGCAGGCGTTTTACTTGGATGATTATTAATTATAGTAACTTATTTGGTAACTCATTAAAACTTTTAAAAATAAACTTATGTGTTATTTATTTATAGTTACTAACATTTGATTTCTTTACTTCTTACTTATTTCTTTACTTTTTTAAGTTTATATGCACTTTCTAAGAATATCATGGACACCAATGGCTGATAAAAAAGGTGAAGGAAAACATCTCGAGGAAACCTGGACTATAGTCTGAAATCATCAACCCACATTGAGCAAGCGTGGTGATTAACGCTCAATCCTTCTTCGTGTGAGAGGAGGCCTGTGCCCAGCAGTGGGACGTTAAAAAGCTGTAATAGTACATTTGATTATGATGAATACTATGAATATTTTTCTGAGCGTTTTTTCTATTAACCTATATACACCTATTCTAATCAAATATTTTATAGCATACAAAATATTTGTGTCATCTTATGCAAGAAGAACGCGTGAACACAATGCCTATAATTATATCATAAGATAAACTAATCCTTTTTGAAAATCTTATCAATTGTTGTTCAAAACAACCGTATTACTTATGATAAGTTTATATTTTTGGAACAATTTTAAAATTATTATCTACGAGCTAAAAACATAGATCATTAAATAACAACCTACTTTACGTGTTGTACCTAAATTTTCTTTTTTTAAATATATTTTGGTTATTATTATTTGTAACTTTGTTTAATTCAAGGCTGTATATATTGTTACTGTATTGTATGTGTTGAATAATATAACTTACTTAGCTCAAAAACTTGATGTGTACCAGTCAGACAAGATGTGTGCCAGTACTCAATTATAAAAGTCAAGTTATTTTAAGTCTTACCCCCACACATAGAGACATTTATAATGGCGTCCACGGCCGATTTCGAGACCTCGAGAACAGCAGCCGCGCTTGTGACCACTAGACCAGCGGTTCCCGAATTCTTTTGGCTTCGGAACCCTTTTCGTCTCACCATTTTTCGGCGGAACCTTAGCTTAAACTTAAGACGACTTAGGTACGGCTCGTGGCGCGTGGTAGCGCACGCACCAAATGGTTATATGGTTAGAGACATATTCATTATACTCGGGCGTAGCATGACCACACGGGCCAGAAAACAATTTAGCCGCCCTTGACTTTATGTGAATAGTTTTCAGTTTGAAGACTGACAAAGTAAACGCAAAAAGAAATAGATTGGGTTTGTACAGGTGCGAGCGCGATTTTTTTTTACTAAAAGAAGAAGTTCCAAGCACCCTGTGGTAGCCGGTATCGCGAGCGAAGCGAGCGCGAATTTTTTTTAGTTTAAGTACCTACAAAATAAACAAAACCACTGTAAATTAATAAGGTCTCAAAAAGTACAATATCCACACAAAAAAGGAAATGCAAATGAATGAGTAGCTAGCGAAGAAAGCGCTATTTTATATTAAGTTAATCTACAATTTGTAAAAAACGGAATTCAATTATCTGCTGCCGTGGCCTTCCCCCGCCCCTTGTCGCGAACTCGTACTTACACTCCCGAGTGGTGCCCACCTACATGGTGCCTAAATGGAATTTTGGAATGCAATATTTAAAACAATTTAATTGAAAATTAATAATAAGTTAATATTGTCAAAAGTGAAACAATTTACTATATGGAAATCTTGAATTTTCCACGGAACCCCTGAGGGCCTGTCACGGAACCTCAGGGTTCCGCGGAACCCCATTTGGGAACAGCTGCACTAGACCAACGAGGCAGTCAGAGAAATTTAATAACTACTTAAGTCACTCCTTAGTGACGAATTGTCAAAGAAATCCTTAAAACCATTAAATGTCTCTGAGTGCGTAGGTTAATTTTGTCAAATCAAAAGAGGTCTTTAGAAAACAACAAAAATAATATCTAAACCTTTATTTAATCACTTAAAACCTTACATCAAACAAAACTTAATCTAAACAAAAATTTGACCATCTCCAAGAAGACTTAACGTCCCCAGATTTCAATCCTATAGTGGAAGCCGCGTCCCCTCGCGGACTGCAGCTGGATGGTGATGGAGTTCCTTCCCAGGTATCCTTCCACGACTCTCGCAGTTGCACCCTGGCCGGAGCCGTAAGCTCTCACAGCCAGGATGATGATCGAGCTACTGCCGGTATACCTCACGTTTACCGTCTGAACTTGGTTTGCTATCGGGTTGCGGGAGTGCGTAGAACTGAAAAGAACAATGAAAATACTTTTAACCGACTGCCAAGAAGTGTTATGATTTTTGAACATAATATTTGTGACATATTGCAATTATTTGGGAATGACCTCGCTAGCTTATAATTGTCATGTCAAGCCGGATAGCCGAATGAGTATCGTGTTACCCAGTACAGTCCTTTTCAAGTCAAGCTTTGCTAGTCGAAGTTAGCTACGGGGCACATGCACGAGGCGTCTTATGGCTAACTTCGCAGTGGCAAGTTTTTGTGGCGGAACCTACAATTAAGTTATTTAAGATAGAGATTTAGTCTAGAAACAGTGGAGGGCTCGTATACTATGCCATGGAAGATCGATTGTCATACAAGCTGCTACTTGCGTCCCGAGAGAACTACTGGCTGCTCACAATTCTATCGTTATCGGCTCGGTTATAAGCACACAGAGTTAATTTTGCATTTCTAATATAAGTAAGGATATTTACTCACGCAGAAAGCAATCTATCACTAGCCCCAATATTCCCCAAGCTCATTCCACTTCGCGGAGCAACAAACGGCATCTCCTCATCAGCCGTCAGCACCTTCCTGATGAACACTGCCATCTCGGACATGGGCACTTCGTCTGCATCAGCTACTTGAAGCTCCTGTGTCTCCCAACCCTCGGGTAGAACATCTGCTGTAGGCTCGGGAGCCTCGTGCGTGATCACTGATGCTGCTGCAGCGACTGCCAGCAGGGCGATGACAAGGAAACTCTTCATCTGTAAAAGAAATGGGCTTATTAAGAAATAATCTTCTTTTTCAGATACGGGTAGTCAAAAGCCAGTAAGTCTGACAAACAGTCTCACAGAGGGGTAAACGTTGGCTCCTTGAAAGAGTTACAATATAGTTTCGACAAAGCTCAGGAAGTGAGATAGTGTAGGTGGCCTTGAGAGCATGTCTCTGTCTCACATTTTATGTTGTTTTATCGTACCGATCATACCAACTAAAAACAAACTTATATGCACAATTTACAGAAAAAAACTAGTCTGTTGCAACTAGTTTTTCATTTTTCAATAAAAAATAATATTCAAGCGAAAAAAAACTCTTACCTTTATATTTTCTTTAAGTTTGTCTCTACGAAATGCAGAAGTATGCTCCTGTAAGTACAGTGAGTGTATAAGTTGTTGCTGAAAATGTTCAGTATTTATAGTGAAATTAGAAATCAAAACAACTTGATAAGATTGCATCCGACCCAGTTACTGTTATCCTTCCAAAATCTAAGCGATGACATATTTTCACAAAAACAACTTAACTAGATAAGTAATGCACTTTGGAACTACCTACAGTTCCTTAAAAATTGTTTACTTATGAGACAATTTCTGCTCATTGAAAAAGAGGGATGAGAAGAGAGTGCATGTAGCAGAAATGAGAATGCTGAGATGGATGTGTGGTGTTACAAGAATGGATAAAGTGAGGAATTATTACATTAGAGGAAGTCTGAAAGTAGCGCCAGTTACAGAAAATATGAGAAGTAGAAAATTGTCGTGGTATGGGCATGTAATGAGGAGGGATGATACGCATGCAACAAAGTGTGTGCTAAGTATGAATGTAGATGGATGGAGATGAAGAGGAAGACCTAAGAAAAGATGGATGGATTGCCTAAAAGATGATATGAATAGGAAGGGAGTGAGTGTCAGTATGACGAGTGACAGGGGAAAATGGAAGAAAATGACATATTGCGCCGACCCCAAGTAAAATTGGGAAAAGGGCAGGAGAAAGAAGAAGAGACAATTTCTGCTCATTTTATTGTGATGATTTCAAAAACCTAAGAAATAACATACGCCTCATGGGAACTATACCACGCATCATCCTCCGAGCCTTTTTTCCAAGGTACCGTGTAGGTAAGCTTTGTTCTTCCTGGTTTAAGGAGATATTTCCCTTACTAAGTTTATATTATGATTATTTTTCGCACTGACATAAATCTACAAAACACACTACATACACTTTCTTTAAAAAAAAATGTATTTTTAAATGCGTAATTCCTCTTCTTTCGTGTCGATGATATGTCATATAGTGAACTAGCTTCTGCCAGCGGTTTCACCCGCATCCCGTGGGAATTACTTCCCGTACCGGGATAAAAAGTAACCTATAGCCTTCCTCGATAAATGGGCTATCTAACACTGAAAGAAATTTTCAAATCGGACCAGTAGTTCCTGACATTAGCGCATTCAAACAAACAAACTCTTCAGCTTTATAATATTAGTATAGATAAATAATCTAATGCGTAGTAATATTCATTATGTAAACTATTTTACAATGTGCTTCTGTGTTTGTACATGATAATATGAAATATCTTTACGTATTAAGATTTCATCTTAAGACTTCGAATGTAAGAAATGAAATGGGTATAAGGAAAATAATAAAATTTCGTCCAAATTGTTGAAAAAAAAGGAGCAGGTCGTCAAAACATTACAATTAGTGCATGCCTACATACGATAAGGTAATTATTGTCATATATTTTTGAAAACATTTTGTACTACAGTGTGAGGGTGAGAGAGGTGCCCGCTTGCAAAACTTGATCATGGATTCATACTTGACCTATTGTATACAAACAAAAAATACGTGTGGCGGGGACTGCCGCGGTAAAGCTATTGCATAACATTCTGTATCAACTTATGCAATTATAATTATTAATTATGAATCATAATATCATTGATCAAAATCAAAATCAAAAAATACTTATACACATATATACTTTCTCACAAACAGCTGATTATGTAATCGCCCGATTTCGGAGCAGCTCGTCTCGATTCGGGCGAGTTCCGTAAAGTCGTACAATACGTCTAATCGCACGACACACAGCGCCGTGTCGAAGACTGCCGAACTGACACGACGTTAGACGATGCACGGCCTTCAAGCCACACCTCCGTGCCCGTCGGAGTGGGGAGCGTGAGGTTTTTTCGTTACGGAATTTCTGGATTTGGTCCCCGCGCTCAAGGCCTGCGATAGAAGCTATGCAATAGCTTAATAACCGTGTTTTGTCGTGAGAACTCTATCATAGTGTTTGTCTTTTATACTTTACTTTAACCATTCAATGCTCACCTCCTGAAACATTATCTATGCACACACACACATACACACACTTGTTCCCAACAATATCAGCTCAATCAGTTCAGCCGTTTTGTGGTGAAAGCATATTAAAAGACGACAAATTATTTTGTGTTTTACCAAGGTATTTCCACCCGTGTCTTTCATCATCCGGACAAAAAGTTCGTGACCTTTCTCGGGGTCTAGACTACCTGTATACCATCTTTCGTTAACATCGAAGAGAAGTTTGGTTTAAAAATATCTACGGTAGTTAGACAAACAGTTTAAACGGTCGTTCCGTAGATGGATGGCCATTTTTGACCAATATTGTGGATTCCAGTTGTCATTTGAACATATTTGGCAGTCGTTACACGCACCTCGTCAATTAGGTGAAATAATAGTTTATTATCGAATTAAAAAGATAATACCTACAGATTGACAGTTGTTAAGATAACAATGTTTATGTTTTGCGATAGATAACACTGATATAAGTAATTGTCTACACTTATATTATAAACATGAAATATTTGTCAATTTTTTTAGTGGATGACTTCCAGAGCTACTGAACCTATCTGTCAAATTCTTTCACTGTCTAAAGCTATACTATCTTCGATTGCTATATTTCGTCAAGGTACTGGAACTAGTTCTCTCGGGATGCGGGTGTGACTGTCCGAAACCGCTAGTAATACAGAAACATATATACAATTACAGGAACGGCTGACGTTGCGGGATTGTTCGAAGTTACCGCAGCCTTGGTCCCTAAAAGACTCCAAAAGGTGGACTTAAGAGTATGACGCTCCCTTCCACTACACCCATAACTGAAGAGGACATACGATTATCTCCCGCTACAAAAAAAACAGAAATGGAAATAGCTTCACAAGGTCTGAACAAGGAAGATTCAAACCCGCTTTATTTAGAAAAATGTCTTGTTCTGTCAGTTGGTGCTTCGACATATACTTTTGATAGTTTTTCACTCGTCATCCTCGTTTACCTATAGAGCGACCACCGTGCTCTTGTCAATTGTTTTTTCAGGCTAGGTAACTTCTTCGTTAATTATCCTACTATAGGCTCTTGGGATATTATGAATATTAGCTAGCGTAGATGCATTATGCATTCAATTTCTTAAACTACGTAATTGACGTTTTCGAATCCCGTAGGCACAAGGTTCTTAAAGTTTTGTCTGAATATTGATGTGTCATTTTAACCTTTAAGACCTCATTTACTGTTTAATTCAATGTATCGAGAACAAAAAATACAACTTTGCTTATATTTTTATTTTATTAAATAATCTATTACATGTTATTTAACGACACAGACCATAAAACTAAAATATTACAAAAGTAGGTACAACTAAAATTCTTCAGCTCAACGTCCCCAGATCTCAACTCTGTAGCTGAAGCCGCGTCCCCTGGCAGACTGCAGCCGGATGGTGATGGAGTTCCTCCCCAGGGCTCCTTCGACGACTCTCGCTGATGCACCCTGGCGGGAGCCGTAAGCTCTCACAGCCAGGACGATGATCGCGTTACTGCCGGTGTACCTCACGTCTACCGTCTGAACAACGTTTGCTATCGGATTGCGGGAGTGCGTTGAGCTGGAAGAATAAATATGATGTTATTTTGTGCCTTTGAACCAAATATTTGAGACATAGTACTGGTGTCTCTTATCAGCATCAGAATTTGATGTCGGTTGCAAAAAACAATTGTATCATGTCATCTCAGATAACTAATAAAGTAAAGCAGGAACTCAATAAAGATACCCATTAATAAAAGTTAAAGTGCGCCAGAAGCGATCATAGGGTTAACTGTGAGTACTAGCTGTTCCCTGCGGTTTCCGAAATGATACTCTCCGTATTCGGATAATAAGTAGCCTATGACCTCTCTCTTAATACCCGTAACTACTGCCAAGTATGTTAATTGGGAAACGGGACCTACAGTTTAACATGCCCTTCGAATCACAGTCATTGGTGTCCAAGATATACTTAGATAGTGCATACAAACTTAGAAAAGTTGCACTGGTACTTCCTTAACCAGGAATCGAACCCTCATACTCGAGTGGTTGGTTCTTTACCCAGTAGGCCACCACGACTTCGACATTAGTAAGGATTGTGTACTCACGAAGAAAGCAATCTATCACCAGGCATAATATGCCCCACGCCCATATCATATCGCGGAGCAACAAACGGCATCTCCTCATCAGCCAGCAGCACCTTCCTGATGACCACTGCCATCTCGGACATGGGCACTTCGTCTGCATCAGCTACTTGAAGCTCCTGTGTCTCCGAACCCTCGGGTAGACCATCTGCTGCAGGCTCGGGAGCCTCGTGCGTGATCACTGATGCTGCTGCAGTGACTGCCAGCAGGGCGATGACAAGGAAACTCTTCATCTGTGATAGAAATTGGGTTATTAAGTTATCTTCTTCTTTATCAGCCTTCATAAGACCCTATTGGTGTAGGTGTCCATGTTATTGAACATCTTTGACAGTCGTTACGGGTAGTCAGAAGCCAGTTAGTCTGACAACCAGTATTACGAAGGGGTATTGAGTTGCTCGGGTAACTGGGTTGAGGAGGTCAGATAGGCAGTGGCTTCTTGTAAAGCACTGGTACTCAGCTGCATCCGGATAGACTGGAAGCCAACCCCAACATAGTTGAGGAAAGGCTCGGGAGATGATACACTGTAGGTGTCTTTGAGAGGATGTTTTTCCTGTGATTTTGTTTTTTGTATGCTCACATTTTATATTGTTTTGCGCTACCTATCATCTTTCAACAGTCACACACTAGAGAGAAATTCATATGCAAAATTTAAGGACAAAACTGTCTTTTCTAATAAACATTACACAGTTTTTCAATTTTTTAATTAAGTTATACATAGCGAAAAAAAATCTTACCTTTGTTATTGTGTTTTCTTCTTCACAAAATGCTGAAGTAAGCTCCTGTAAGTACAGTGAGTGTATAAGTTGTTTCTGAAAATGTTCAGTATTTATAGTGAAATTAGAAATCAAAACGATTTGATAAGATTGCATCCGACCCAGTTTTTAATTACTGTTATCCTTCCAAAATCACATATTTTTACAAAAACAACATAACTAGATAAGTAATGCACTTTGAAACTACCTACAGAACTTCAAATATTGTTTACTTATGAGACAATTTCTGCTCATTTTGTTGTGATGATAGCAAAAAGCTTAGTAATTACATAGACCCTCGGGTGAACTATTCCGCGCACCTGGATAAAATGTAGCCTATAATATTCCTCAATAAACAGGCTATATCTAAAACTGAAAGATTCATCATCTTCGTCCTCTGAGCCTTTTTCCCAACTGTGTTGGGGTCGGCTTCCAGTCTGACCGGATTCAGCTGAGTACCAGTGCTTTACAAGGAGCGACTGCCTATACGACCTCCTCAACCCAGTTACCCGGGCAACCCGATGCCCCTTGGTTAGACTGAAAGATTATCGCACTTAATGCAAGAAAACAGACAAAATCTTCGGCTTTATAATATTAGCATAGATGCTGTAACCGTCGATACTACGCCGGCCGCTACGGCGTAGCACTATGCTACGATCTGGCTACGATCGCTACGCTTGCCTAGTGTAAACTTTGTTCTTCTAGGTAGTCCCTCATTCTATATCGTTTAATTTCAGAAGATTTTTTTGTTTAATATTTTATAAGGTCTGGGATTTGCCTAGGGCTGCAATAATCTGTTACTTGCGAAAACATTTCCCTCAAAAATGATCTGCTTTTAAATGCGTGGTATTATTATATTACCTTTTTCAAGGTATTGTATCTCTCACATTTGTGCAATATTCAATCAAATTACATCTTAGCTCTTCGAAACTAAGAATTTAAAAAAATAAGAAAGTTGTATTGCTTAAATAAATAGAGGTATTTTAAAATGATTTAGCAGCTATGTATGTACATACATATCTAATATACTTTCGTCCAAATTGTCAGCGTAATCAAAATTCTAATTAGTGTACTCAAAAATAGAAGCGGGTCGTCAAAACAACAATGAATACATGCCTATTCAAGATAAGATAATTATCATGTTCAAATATTATATGGTAGTCCGGGGGTGCCCCTACGCAATACCTAATATGCATTTATTTATACTTGACCTACTTATTCTACTTCAACAAAAACCTTTACTACTACCTTATACTGTTACAGCCTTTTTATCGTCGCACTGCTGGGCACAGGCCTCCTCTCACACGGAGAAGGATTGAGCATTAATCACCACGCTTGCTCAATGCGGGTTGATGATTAACTACTTTATACTTTACGTTAACAGTCAATTGAATCCAGTTAGACTGGAAGCCGACCCCAACATAGTTGGGAAAAGGCTCGGAGGATGATGTTTATATTCAATGCTCATCTGGTCAAACGTCTTCATATTCTATTCACACACACGCACGCATTTATCTTACAATAGCACCTCATACGATTGAGCCGTTTTAGGTGTAGCCGAAACATACATTTTGAGCATGTATCAAGCTGTTCCCAGTGATTTTGACTGCGTCATAAGAGAACTATTTCCCTCATCTGGTCAAAAAGTAGCTTGTGTCCTTTTTCAGGGCATGGATTATCTCTGTACCAATTTTCATTTAAATTGATCACTGGTTTGGGCGTGATAGTGCGACACACAAATAGTTTTCGCGGACGAGGATGAATTTTTATTATTTACTAGCTCCGCCAGCGGCGTGTTGATAAAAAGTCTATGTGTTAATCCAAGGTATCACCTATCTACATACAAAATCAAATCGATCCAGCCGTTTTTCCGTGATTGAATAACAAACTCACAAACTTTCACATTTATAATATAAGTAGGATATAAGTAGGATTTTTTAGAAAAATACAGAGTAAACTTAAGATGTAATTACAATGTCCCACAAAACTGTAAAAGCAGTTTGAATGTGGGATCAACATTTGACCATTTGTTGATTCCGGCTGTCATTATCGTTCCGCGTACAATATAGGTGAAGTAATAGTTAATTATCGAATCAAAAGGATAATATCTACAGATTGACAGCTTTAGATAATAATGTTTATGTTTTTTTTAATACTTAATCATTTGTCTGTTATGAAAAGTATTGCGATAAAATTGATATCAGTAATTGTCAACACTGATATTCTAAATAGATTTTGATTGTTTGTTTTGCAATGAATAAGCCTCAGAGCTACGGAATCTATTTCACTGTATGGAAGCTATGCCATCCCCTAGGTGTCACTTTGTGACGTCACACACATTTATTTCTTTTTATTTAATGCTCTTATGTACACTCCCTTATTTACTCCCTTCATAAACTACCTAATATACTCATGTACTACCCTTATACACTACCCTATGTACTCTCGTATGTACCCTATACAGTCTCCAAAGTACTTCACCCATTAGATATGCTCCTTTATGTAAGCACAATGGAATAAATGTTAATCTAAGTATATGTGATTCTGTGAAAACAAAATCACAAAGAAATAAACTTAAACCTTAACTTTAATTAAAACTTCACCAATTTTAATATCCTTAAAAACTAATAGCACCAACAATCAAATAGGCTCATAGCTCTCTCCAAAATTTTTGAAGACTCCCGTAGTTATACTGCAGTTTATCGTCCATAAAGTTCAATGCGGTACTGATACCCAAAGTGCACCAGTGACTGCAACCTGATGGTGACCACGGTACTCCCGACGCCACCACTCCTGATGCCGGCAGCAGCACCCTGGTAATTCCCGTAGTGTGTCACCCGGATGGCGGTGAACCGGAGCCCGTTGTTGGCGCGGAAGGTAATGTCTTGGATGTGGCGGTGGCCAGGAATCCCGCTTCTCACGTGATGGGTCCTGGAAGATTTATTTATTGATGATTTATATATATACAAAAATTAATAGTTTAAAACGAATAAAAATACGCTATTCATGTAATGTCATCAGAACTCAGACGTGTCCAAAATTTCATCCTAATCGAAGACCGGGAAGTGGGTCAAATTAAGATTCTAAGATTTTCTTACTTACATAGTTACAAGTCAAGCTAATTAATATAAACGTGTTAAAAATACATTGGCCGACTTAATGCCACAAGGCATTGTCTACCATTCAACCATTGGGATAAAGGGAGATAATAATTTGGTACAAAACATAAATAAATCGTAAAGAAGATCATGATAGTAGGCATTTAGTATATATATGCAGGTGGTATGTAGGTCGGTTGAAATGGTACTGTGGTCTTCTAAACGCTGTCAAATTACTCTGTGGCACAACACACAATGGCGATGATTAGTGACGTCACGAGCACTGGCCAGTAAATTAGTAGTTACGGCAAAAACGGTATAGAATTCGTATCTCGGTCCCAGTATATGCAAAAATAAAGACCCATTTCTCATAGCAAAGGGAAAGGTATTGTGTATGTAAAGTTAGTAATGAAAATTAACGGCAAAATAAGACCAAAGACGTTTTTGAAAACTTGTCGTGTATCGTTTGAAGAAAGCGAATGAGTATTAAGAAGACCTTAGTCTTCTATCTCATGCATAAGTTAGGAGGAGCCTGCAAATAACATTCTCTCTGTACCCTTCTCACTAAAAATAATCTTCTGGTCTATTATTTACTGGTAGTACCAACCTGGACAACAGTCTACTATTGCCTATGACGCCGACGTTGATGTTGTTGCGTAAAGCCACTGCAGCCGGTATGTCAGCCACGTCAGTGCCATTGATGTCCTCATACGTCACCACCACCTCGGGCATCTCACTATCGATGGAAGCCGCGGTGGCTGCAGCAGCCAGCAACATGACGACTAGTAGGCTCTTCATCTGGAAGAAAGAATTACAGGTGATGATTGCAGAAATGTCTTCATAACTATCTGGATAGTTTATTAGTTGATGTGTTGACTGTAGACAGTATCTAAGCCGAAAATAAATATTTGTGGTCTTGGTCCTAAAGAGAGATCGCTGAGTCACCCAATACCGTAAAAGGATACTATAAGCTAATCCCTATATGAGGTTCCTGGGTGGATCTAAGATGACATTAAATAGACAAAGGATTTTGACCTTGTGACCACCCAATAGGCAAAGATATACCTACCTAACACCATACCGGTATGGTATTCAGTAGGTATAGCCAGATATACCCAAGCCACATGCTTATGATGCTTGATGCAAGTATAGGGTATGTCCTGTCCAGAACTTAACCTATATTTCATCTACCTTCATTGCGAATCGAATTGTATATAAAGCAAAACATTTTACCTTTTGATTTTGAGAGTGTAAAAGTAAGTTTTCAAAATACAACAGCTAGCAGCTTTGAGTTCACTGTGAGTGTAACTTCCTTAATAAGGAAACAGTATTTATAGTTTTACTGAAGATATATAGATAATACTATCTGTCAACTTGCTAAAAATAATAACAATCAACTTATAATCGATAATAAAAATCGATTGATTATCTTTTTGTTATATCACTTTCCTTCCTTCCATCTTTCGTACTTTATTTAAGATACGAAACTATCAGACGATCCCTTGAGCTGTGAGTGCAGCGTGAGGGAGTGTCAGACTCTTAGGGCCTTACTACAAAAACTTTAAACCCTGTTTTACAGTTGTCTAATAAAATTTTGGCTGCAAAATGAACCATATGTCAACGTCATAATTTGACATTTTTTTAGACAAGGCATAAACTGACGTTTAAAAGTTTTTGTGGTAAGACGGTTACTGACTAAGACCCATCATATTCCTTCTGAAGCCCTATATGTCCTAGGCCCGTGGTAACGCTTTCGAACAATCTCGCAGCCCCCGGGGGGAGTACCTGCCGAATTTCACTCCGGTACTTTTTTCTTATCAATCAATCTTCTATACATATAATAATCTATCTATACATATAATAAATCTGTAAAAAAACTGTGTCTGTACATTGAATATATTTAAAAAATAATAATTGGGTGGGGTTTAGAAACAGTAATGGAGCACAAATCCAAAAAAAAAATTCTGTCTGTCTGTATGTCTGTATGTCTGTATGTCTGTTTGTTTGTACACGCTAATCTTCGGAACTACTGAACGGATTTCAATGATTTTTTCTTTGCTGTATCAGTATTAAGCCTGGTCAACATATAGGCTATAATTTATCTTCGAAACTCGAAGACCTGATGCAGAACTCCAACAGACCAACAAAACTATAAGAGATATAAAAATGGTGCCATGGCAAAAATTGTTTCATGTGATGAGCATTTTCAGCTGAGATAATACATTTGAAGATCTGGAACACCTGATGTGGAACCCCTAGAGCCCAGCTTCTCTGTACCATATACAGGTATGACGTTTTAGCAAAAGTTGTTCAATTTGATAAGCACTTTCTATTGACTTATACAAATTGAAGATCTAAAACACCTGATGTGGAACTCCAGGGGCCCAGCTAGACTATAGCATATAGAGGTATGATGTTTTAGCAAAAGTTGTTCAATCTGATAAGCATTCTCTGTTGACTTATAAAAATTGAAGATGTAAAACACCTGATGTGGAACTCCGGGAGCCCAGCTAGACTATATCATATGAAGATATGACGTTTTAGCAAAAATGGTTCAATCTGATAAGCACTCTCTATTGATGTATAAACATCGAAGATCTGGAACACCTGATATGAAACTTCAAGAGCAATACTACACTTGAAATGTATAGAAATAAATGTTATGAAATAGGTATGGTGAATCAAAAAAAGTAATTAGTTCGTCTTTTAGATAACCCTAAAATAATGGACACGTATTTTTCTTTTCTCTCTCTCTCACAAACAAATAATAAATAAGATACAACAACGCTTCGTTAAGTCACTGCTTAGTACAAATTTTACATACCTAGACGTGGCGTCACGAGCCCCCACTCTCCGACTTTGTTGCGTTATATCTCATTATTA
Organism: Helicoverpa zea x Helicoverpa armigera; assembly: GCA_033682625.1. NCBI lineage: Eukaryota > Metazoa > Arthropoda > Insecta > Lepidoptera > Noctuidae > Helicoverpa > Helicoverpa zea x Helicoverpa armigera. Next base: position 4,850,279 of record JAWIIS010000053.1, on the reverse strand, counting down.
TTTTGTATGTCTCTTCCAGACCTCGGGACTACAGAGTTCCGAATTTTTGGGAGGCAAACGTGGGGCCGAAGCCAACACGCTGAAGCCCTTTTGAGACAACTTTAATGAAATGGTGACACAATACCGTCGATTATCCCTTTATACACTATAGAAATGTACCCAAGGACAATCCCCGGTGGACGTCGTTAAAAAAAAGACAATCCCCGGTTCTGTGCTAAACTATAGAGGGAAACTACTTGGGCTATTGTGATGGGATGTTAGTGGATGACAATGTATTAGGTACATGTAAAAATGGCAGGTGGAGACTCGCCACCTCACTTACTGGGCCCCCGGGAACCTGAAGCGTGAGGATACCTCGGCGGACTTTAAACACAGATTACGCGCTCCCTGTGCTTACCATGAGGCACCTACCCTCCGAGCAGGGCTACTAATCCTGCTCTAGCGACTCCACTCTGGACGGCCAAGCCAAGCCAGAGGCGTGAGACCTACCCCCGTCATGGTTCACTCCGACCGGCCGGAGATGGGGGACAGTATACTCTCCCTGGAGAACTCAGTATATATAGCCCCGCGGGGTCGCTACTCCCCGTCATCAGCCTCAGATGTCCTGCGGTGCCTATATCTCATTATTATTGTCGTTATTATCTCAAGAGCCTTTGTCCCAATTATGTTAGGGTCGACTTCCAGTCACGATGCAACTGAGTACCAGTGTTTTACAAGGAGCGACTGCCTATCTGACCTCCACAACCCAGCTCAACCCAACATACCTTGGTAAGACTTACTGGCTTCTGACTACCCATAACGACTGCTAAGAATGTACAATGACAGCCGGAACCTACAGTTTAACATCCCCTCCAAATAACAGTCATTGGTATCCAAAATATATGTACGTAGAAAGTACATACGAACTTAGAAAACTTGCATTGGCAGGCACTTGCCAGACCTGGAATCAAAGACGCACGCTCATACTTGAGAGATTGGTTCTCTCTACCCACTAAACCACCACGACTTCCACTAAGTCACCACGACTTTGTCATCTATTTAATGTTTTTTTACGTAATAATACGTGTAATATTTTTGCCACACAACTTAAATGCGGACTTATTAGAATCACTACTTTTATCGCTATGATCACGTCTATTGCGGTTCAGTTCTCAGCGTTTTGTTTAGTCCAATTTAATTAAATATATGGAACGTTTCTAATGGTTATGCGTATTCCGTTGTTTTCAAATCAACGGGCCCTTAAAATTCAATATCAGACTATTCAGATCTTTGATTTTGCTGACCCCGTAGTCGCTGGCATAAGGGACAGGATCCGCGTACGAAGTCGCGGGCAGAAGCTAGTCACTTCATATCAAAAATGGCTTAATTGCTGATAAGGCAATATAAGGTCATTAGGTAGGTGATTTACACAGAGGTTATCTTTATGGCTTCGCAAGCACCAAAAAAACAATGTCTGTAACTTTTTTTTTGTTTTTGCGGCCAGTCTATTTTGTGGTATGATTTCAAAATCAAGCTATAGTACAAACGTCATAGTAATCGATTTTCAACCTTATCACAATAGTGCACGGTTAATGTTTGATTGGTTAAATTTGACAATCTCGAGTAGGTTGACCTGTTGCCGTCTGTACCTCATTTGGGATACACCTGCATAATTTCTTGATAACATTATATGTAATCAGCGTGAATAGTTGCGGTTTCAATTCAAACTCATTCCAGATTATTCTGCAAAACTTTGACCACCCTAGTTTTTAGTTGTAGTTGCTGTGCTTTTGCGCATTTGGTCTAACAATGCATTTCTCTTATTTATTAAACTTTATCACTAACTTTATCTTTAGAAATCTCCCCTTGTTGAACTTCCTTATATCACAAACACAAACGACAAAAAGAAAAATCAAAGAATAACATGCATTAACATTTTTATTTATTCAATAATGTAAATATAAGTCCTTTACGTAACAATTCTTAAAAATAATACTACCATTATAAAATAAGTTGACAATCTTTCAATCAGTTTAGCGTCCATAAATTTCGATGGTATAATGATATCCGCGTCCTACCGCAGTCTGGAGCCTGATGACCACGAAAGAGTTCCCAACACCTCCCGACTTGATGGATGAAGTGGCGCCATCTACGGAGCCGACATGTGTCACCCGGATCGCGCTGATCTTAATAGGATCGTCTGATCGGAATGATATGTCTCGTACGTGTCTCGCTTTGGCAACTGCGTTTTGGACGTGAACGCTCCTGTAAATATGCGAAAATATTGGTGGTCAATGATCGGTAATCTCGATCTTATTCCATGGCTATTCTCCTATACCTGGCTAAGGCCTATGACCATAACTAAAAGTAGTGAAGATTTTTTTTTATAAATCACTAGCTTCCAACCGCGGTTTCACTCGCGTCTCGAGGTAACTGCTTACCGTAGCCGAATGGTGACGGGAACTATCCTATGTCCTTTTCTTGGGTTTAAGCTAACTTCTCTGTAATTTTCAACTTAATCGGTCTAGCCGTTCACGTGTGATGGCATGACCAAGGGATATAGGGATTCTTTTTTTATATTATATACTAGCGAACCGTACCAGCTTCTGATGCTGATACTTAAAACACTACATTATACATATAAACTTTCCTCTTTAATCATTCTATCTATGAAAAAAACAGACAGTTTTAAGCATACATATATCCCTATATAGGGACAAAGAAAGCGACTTTGTTTTATACTATGTATGTAGTGATATAGAAAATTGACCTAAAGGTCTATTAACTTCGAACTTCTAAGAATACAAATTATTTCTTGACTTTAGAAAGACCTAAAGCTTCATTTTTGCTGGTACTGACCTGGCTATCAGTCTACTATTGCCGATAGTCCCGACACTAATATTAGTGCGGGTAGCGACCGCAGTGACGGGCACATCGGTGACAGTGTCGCCATCTACCTCCTCGTACGTCACTATCATCTCCGGAGCCTGCACCAAGTCGGTGTGAATGCAGGCCGCAGTAGCCGCACCAGCCAACAACAATAGCACTAGAAGTTTCTTCATCTGGAATGCAACATAATCTATTCCAAAAATATTCTCTCAGGATATTGGTTGAAATGCTAACGTTTGCTACTGTCCAAATCGGATTCGATCATCATCTTCTAAGCCTTTCGAGATAAGTATTACCCGCTTGGATCATCTTTCCCCAACTATGTTAGGGTCGGCTTCCAGTCTGCAGTGCAGCTGAGTACCAGTGTTTTGCAAGGAGCGAGTGCCTATCAGACCTCTTCAACACAGTAACCCGAGCAATCGATAATTTTGAACAAGAGGCGCTACAAACGTGCAATGTATACATGGCACGGCAAAGCTACCAGACGAGGCAATAGGTAGGTGTGGTACAGTTGAGATTTCAATCCACAAACAGTTGAGAATCAAAGCCTATGTAGACACAAATCGTGCTGAGAAGTGAGCTCTGTAGAGCTCTGTAGAGCTCAGTTCTCATACAGAGAAGGAATGAGCGTAAATAACCATGCTCACTCAAGGTCTTTGATTTCTGACTAAAGCCCAGGTTTCGTTTAGATGTTTGCCGTCACCTTTACTCAGTAATTCGTGTCCAAATTACACTTAAAACTTAAAAAATACTTGGTACTTCTCTGACCTGGAATCGAAAATAGCACACTTGTACTAGAGAGGCAGTGATTTAACCACTAAGCCAAGTTATAACGATGTTGCGTACAATCCGATAGTACCAGGTGCGTGATGGCGTATGAGCAAAATAATACGCAAATAAGTTGGTTAACAGCAAATACATAAACTTCAATTCAAAAAGTACGTCCTCCGTACAATAATAGTACAATACAAGATACAAGAATGATGGAACCTGTCACATTCAATTGACGTATCCTTTAAGGTGTGTTCACAAAGTTTGCAACTTGTAAGAAGTTCATCGTTTTGAGTTTTCATTACAACATCTGACGATCAAGTCCTGTTGGTTCCCTTGTGTAGGGGACATAAGCACACCAACATACAGCAACTTAAAGGCTAAAAGGGGTAAATCAAAGTATAAAATACATTTAAACCATACATTTATTTTAAAATTTTAAAGCCTTTACGTAACAATTCTTAAAACTAATAGCACCATTATAAAATCGTCAAGTTTGACGACAGTTCAGGATCATTTTAACGTCCATAAATTTCGATGGTGTAGTGGTATCCGCGGCCGACAGCGGACTGCAGCCTGATGGTGACGAAGGTGCTCCCCACTCCTCCGGATGTGATGCGCGAGGTGGCGCCCTGAAGGGTGCCCACGTGTCTCACCCGGATCGCGGTTATCCGGACGGCGGAGTTGGTGCGGTACGTGATGTCCTGTACCCACCTGCCGCCGGCGACTGCGCCTCGGATGTGAGCGCTCCTACAAATGTCAAATGATACTGATTAATATTGTCACTCATCGCGATCATATATCAAGGCTTTCAGAATGCTCTGGTCATTCAAAATTAACCAAGAGGGGTCAAATTATGAACTTGGAAGAAATATATGATAATTTGTGTGTGTGTGTAAGAGACTACTGACTCTGAAATCAAGGCAAATTCAAATGACCTCACTGGTTCTAACTGAACGTCGTAAGCTAGTTGCATAGCTCCAAAAAGTGGGTGGTGGAGAAGAATCGGAAAGGATCTCCAAGACTTGAGATACATTTTGCAGTATATGCCAATCATCAGTTGCTAGTGCTGACCTGGCCAGCAGTCTGCTGTTCCCGATGGTGCCGACGCTGATGTTGTTGCGCAAGGCCACCGCAGTGACCGGCTCATCAGTCACCGTGCTGCCGTCCACCTCCTCGTACGTGACCGTCATCTCCGGCGCCTCCGCCGTGTCAGAGTGCACGTATGACGCGGCGGCTGCAGCGGCCAGCAGCATGAACACTAGTAGGCTCTTCATCTGGAACACAACATAAAGTGCTGATGAGAAAATTGTTGGAAAAAGGTCCTGGATATCAATTCCAGAACTGTCAGTATCACTATCAGTCGTTACGGGTAGTCAGAAGCCAGTAAGTCTGACACTAGTCTAACCAAGGGATATTGGGTGGCCCAGGTAACTGGGTTGAGGAGGTCAGATAGGCAGTCGCTTCTTGTAAAACACTGGTACTCAGCTGAATCAGGCTAGACTAGAAGCCGACCCCAACATAGTTGAGAAAAGGCTCGGGAGATGATGATGATATCAATTCCAAAAATATTTGTGATCAGACCACTTAAACTTTTTCTAAATTAATTAAAATTTATAAAATATTTTACCTTTGTAGTTAAGTGTAGAAAGCTTTGGTTCTCAAAATACAACAGCTAGCAGCTTGGAGTTCACTGTGAGTGTAACGTCCTCATGAAGGAAACAGTATTTATAGTAATTCGGAGGATCAGTCAGATAACACTATCAGTGAACTTACCAAAATAATACCAATGAACTTGGTCATAAAAATTGATTGATCGTATCATTTCGCGATAATAATCAAAAAGCCCCGAAATTAAAGCCAAAAATATGTCATGTTCTTATTTTTTTTTTATATCTATTGTAATTTTTTTCTTACCGCCCCATACAGTTAAGCGTAGCAATACCTATAACCTCCAAAGTAGCAACATGTAAGTCCGCCATAACATAGTGTTTTTACACTGCATTACAGTTACCCTATGTTTAACCCCAGCGGCTAAAGTGACAACCTCAGTATTGACGTGTAGGTACTCACTCAGCATTATTGTGTAATGTGCAATCCACAGTGCTAGTTAAATACACATACCGTTATTGGATAAATGACAAAATATAATAAATGAAAATTCCAATCTCCAATAATCTTCCTTCTTGGCAGATGAATCGCTGTTATTAATGCGGATCTGGTTGAAATATATGACTAGCTGGAGAATCTTGCAAAAACCCAAAGGTTGAAGAGTGAGCAGTTCCAGGATGACCCAAAAACTAAGTAAAACGCAACTCCACCAACAAACGAATATGCTTTTTTCGATGGCACTACCGTTGCCATAAAGAGGAGAGTTAAAAATCTTGGCGTGTTCATAGATTATACATAATAAACTTTCTTGGGGCCCTCAATTTTAAGAAGTTAGCCATAAAGAATTTGCAGGTACATGTTACCCTCTCAGAGGCTGCGAAATTTCCTCCTGACTGCCACTAAAACTGTGCTTACACAATCCCTCCTGCTTCCCATCCTTGATTATGCTAAAGCCAGTTACCCGGATACCACCGAGGCATAAGTGCGCGGTGTCCTGCGTGAGCGACGAACGCGACGCGACGCGACGCTGCGAACGCGACGAACGCGATCAACTCAAAGGAATTCCCTACATGCGGCCTATGTGACAGTCTGCGGCGAGACGCGACGTAACGCGTACTTGTTTGCGACACCGCGAACTATTCAGAAGCGTTGATTGTTGTGGGACAAAAAAAACATAAATATTAAAGAAATCGTTTATTAGTACAAACAAGTTGGAAGATTGTTGCTGTCTGTACTTTAAATATGAACTTTCAAGCAAAATTGTAACACAACTTCTCCATGATTTGAGAAGTAATGACCAAAATCACGTAGGACATCTGTCGCGTATAGCATCGCGTCGCATTACGTCGCGTCGTGTTGCGTCGCGTCGCGTCGCGTTCGTCGCTCACGCAGGACACCGCGTTAGATAAGCTTGAGCAACTTCCGCAAATGCGATCGTATTCCTGAATTTCATTTGAAACTCTGGTAGCCTCTATATACGTCTTCACCGGAATACTCACATCCAGTCTTTAATGTACAGTCAACTTCAGGTCAGTGGTAACAGTTTTATAGGAAAATCGTACTTATTACTATTGAGTTAAGGTGCATGACAGTTACCACTCATGTGCAGTCTACCGTACAACATTCGGCTTAATCCCACGTTGAGACTAGAGATGGTAATGTATTCCACTAACTTCTTCGATAAATATTTTACTGTTTTGACTGATCGGTTATGGAATGCATTGCCCGTAAAGAAGACAGGCAATCATTAACTGTGTTCAAAAAATTTTGGTAAAAAGCAACTACACCTTTTATTAACTTTCAGTATATCTGATATTCGAAGCTAATTTTTATAAATATGTATATTTATGTTTGCGTCGAGTTCGGTTATATCGTGTTTCCAAAAGAACTCTTCAAAAGTACGGGATGAAAACTATCCTAACTTCTTTCTCAAAGTCAATTCTATCTCTGTACCAAATATTATTAAAATCAGTTCGATGGTTTCTATTATACGTGAAAGCGTAACAGACAGACAGACGTCACGCAGAGTTACTTTCGCATTTATAATATTATAAAACAGTAGGGATTACATTTACCCACATGTATGCGTATGTGTATTTTAGAGTGATTGAAGAGGAAAGTTTATATGTGGGAAAATACTGTTATCCCGTACGAAGCCGGAGCGGGTCGCTAGTGGCTGTATAAAATAAACAAGTGTACACCTTGCTTTACTGCTTAAGTACCTAATATTCCTTTCTTTCTCGTCTGTATCCACAAATATTGTCTGGAAGAAATCGCTCTTGGCCATAAGTCCGCCCATCATGTCCCATTTAAAATGAGTTTTGAGATCAAACACCAAAACTTTGTGTGGTATACATAAACTATTTTATTAATATAGACAGGACTAGTAGTTTCAGCTCTTTCCTTTTTATATGTTTCGTATAGTGTCCATTTATTCCTTCCTACATATTTGGATAACTGAGACTATTATTTCATGTAAAATAATATGTCTTTTACTAAACCAAAGTCAAAGTCAGAAAGGATAAATCAAAGAATAAAATTTATTTAAATCTATAATTTATTGAAAAACATAACGATTTTTATAATTAATAGCACCATTATTCTTAAAATAAGTCAAGATCTTTTAGCATCAGTTTAGCGTCCATAAATTTCGATGTTGTAATGGTATCCGCGGCCGACAGCGGACTGCAGCCTGATGGTGACGAAGGTGCTCCCCACTCCTCCGGATGTGATGCGCGAGGTGGCGCCCTGCGGGGTGCCCACGTGTCTCACCCGGATCGCGGTTATCCGGACGGCGGAGTTGGTGCGGTACGTGATGTCTTGAACCCACCTGCCGCCGGCCACTGCGCCTCGGATGTGAGCGCTCCTACAAATTACAAATAATACGGGTCAATATCATACCCCATGGCTCAGTCAATTGTTACTCATCTCCTTCAGATCTTATGACGTGGCCTGGAGTCTATTCCCATACACAGAAATTATAAAAAGTTTTTGTAAATCATCTAAAATTAACCAAAAATGATCACAAGGTGAACTTTGAAGACAACAAAACGTTAATTTGCTCCCCCCTAACTCTTAATAAAAATCAAATCCGAAGGTTGTTATCACATAAGACCTATTACAGGTTTTTACGAAACCAGGTGTACTATTTCCAAGGAGTGGGTCTTATAGAGAAGAACCGGCAAAAAACTCCAAGACTAAGAGACATGTCGAAGTACAAGCCAAACATCAGTTGCTGTCACTGACCTGGCCAGCAGCCTGCTGTTCCCGATGGTGCCGACGCTGATGTTGTTGCGCAAGGCCACCGCAGTGACCGGCTCATCAGTCACCGTGCTGCCGTCCACCTCCTCGTACGTGACCGTCATCTCCGGCGCCTCCGCCGTGTCAGAGTGCACGTATGACGCGGCGGCTGCAGCGGCCAGCAGCATGAACACTAGAAGGCTCTTCATCTGTAACACAACATCATGTACTGATGAGAAAAATCTTCAAAAAAGTCCTGGATCAGTCTAACCAAGGGATATTGGGTTGCCCGGGTAACTGGGTTGAGGACATCAGATAGGCAGTCGCTCCTTGTAAAACACTGGTAGTCAGCCGCATCCGGTTAGACAAGAAGCCGACCCCAGCATAGTTGAGAAAAGGCTCGGGAGATGATGATGATATCAACTCCAGGACTATGTGTGACCAAACCACTTAAACCTTTTCTAAATTAATTAAAATTTATAAAATATTTTACCTTTGTAGTTAAGTATAGAAAGCTTTGGGTCTCAAATTACAACAGCTAGCAGCTTGGAGTTCACTGTGAGTGTAACTTCCTCACGAAGGAAACAGTATTTATAGTAATTCGGAGGATCAGTCAGATAACACTATCAGTGAACTTACAAAAATAATACCAATGAACTTGCTCATAAAAATTGATTGATCGTATCTTTTCGCGATAATAATCAAAAGCCCCGAAATTAAAGCCAAAAATATGTCATGTACTTATTTTAAATTTTTTTTTATTTTATTTCTAATGTATTTTTTTGTTAGCACCAAGTCGTACGGTTTAGCTTAGCAATACCTGTATACTACGAAGTAATAACATGTAAGTCAGCCATAACAAAGTGTTTTTACACTGCAACTCAGTTACCCTATGTTTAACCCCAGTGGCTATAGTGACAACCTCAGTATTGACGTGTAGGTACTCACTCAGCTTTATTGTGTAATGTGCAATCCACAGTGCTAGTTAAATACACATACCGTTATTGGATAAATCACAAAATATAATAAATGAAAATTCATTACATTCATAAGAATCCTTTATATCCAATAATCTTCCTTCTTGAAATATATGATTAGCTGGAGTGACAATCTTTCAAAAACCTAAGGTATTAAGAGTTGACAGTTCCAGGAGATGACCCAAAAACTAATTAGGACGCTAATTCACCAACAAACGAATATGCCTTTTTAGGGTTCCGTAGCCAAAGTGGCAAAAACGGAACCCTTATAGTTTCGTCATGTCCGTCTGTCCGTCTGTCCGTCTGTCCGTCTGTCACAGCCGATTTACTCGGAAACTATAAGTACTACAGTGATGAAATTTGATGAGAATATGTGTTGTATGAACCGCTACAAAAATATGACACTAAATAGTAAAAAAAAGAATTGGGGGTGGGGCCCCCCATACATGTAACTGAGGGATGAAATTTTTTTTTTCGAGTTACATACCCGTGTGGGGTATCAATGGAAAGGTCTTTTAAAATGATATAAAGTTTTCTAAAAAACATTTTTCTTAAAGTGAACGGTTTTTGAGATATCAGCTCTCAAAGTCGTAAAAAGTATGTCCCCCCCCCCTCTATTTTTATAACTACGGGGTATAAAATTCTAAAAAAAATAGAGGTGATGCATGCTAATTAACTCTTTCAACGATTTTTGGTTTGATCAAAGTATCTCTTATAGTTTTTGAGATAGGTTGATTTAACTGTAATTTACGGAACCCTTCGTGCACGAGTCCGACTCGCACTTGGCCGGTTTTCAATGGCACTACCGTTGCCATAAAGAGGAGAGTCAAAAATCTTGGTGTGTTCATAGATTGTACATAGTAAACTTTCTTGGGGCCCTCAATTTTAAGAGGTTAGACATAACCTCCTTATTCTAAAACGTGGTTTTAAGAAGTACCCGCTTTAGTAATAGGTTTAGTCCACTAATTTTGTTCGGGACGGTGGTACAAAAGCTGGTACTTTTTTAAAACCACGTTTTATTATAAGATGGTGGTGGTATCGTATTTGCAGGTATGTTAGCATCCGAGAGGCTGCGAAATTTCCTCCTGACTGCCACTAAAACTGTGCTTGTACAATCCCTCCTAATAATTAGATAAACTTGAACAACTTACGCAAATGCGACCATATTCATGAATTTCATTCGAAACTCAGGTAGCCTCTTTATACGTCTTCACCGGAATACCTTGATATGAGTATTCTTTGATGTACACCCAACTTTAGGTCAGTGGTAACAGTTTTATGGGAAAATCGTACTTATTACTATTGAGTTAAGGTGCGTGACAGTTACCACTGATGTGCAGTCTGCCGTACAACATTCGGCTTAATCCCACGTTGAGACTAGAGATGGTAATGTTTTCCACTAACTTCTTCGATAAATATTTTAAGTACTGTTCTGGCTGTTTGGTTATGGAATACACTGCCAGTACTAAATAATCAAATCATTAGCTGTGTTCAATTTGGTAAAAAGCCAGAACCTTACATTAACTTTCAGTATATCTGATATTCGAAGCTTAAATTTTTGTAAATATGTATATTTATGTTTGCATCGAGTTCGGTTATATCGTGTTTCCAAGAGAACTCTTCAAAAGTCCGGGATAAAAACTATCCTATGTTCTTTCTCAAAGTCAATTCTATCTCTGTACCAAATATTATTAAAATCAGTTCGATGGTTTCTATTTGACGTAAAAGCGTAACAGACAGACAGACAGAGTTACTTTCGCATTTATAATATTAGAAAACATAAGGGATATAGTAGGGATTACATTTACCTACGTGTATGTGTATGTATATTTTAGAGCAGTGGTTCTTAACCGGTGGTCCGCGGACCACTGGTGGTCCCTGGAGGCATTCCAAGTGGTCCGCGAAGCTTAGCTTTGACGACGTTGCTATACGTTATCTAACTTAATTTTTATCGACTTGTAATTGCGAGCGGGGGTTTTCACATGGACGTACATATATCGGGTGTGTCGTACCTAGTCCCCCCATTCATGAAAATGTATGTTTGGGCTACATTTTACGTAATTTTGGTTTTGAGTCTTAAAAAATAATTAAAATTTCACGCTCGCTTCGCTCGCGTATTCAGAAACCGTATGCCCTTACCTTTGCATTTGTCAACAAACAAAAAGTTAAGTACGTTTGGGCTAAATTTTACGTAATATTTGGTTGAAGGCCGATAAAAATTTCGCGCTCGCTTCGCTCGCGTATTCAGAAACTATATACATATTTTGGCATTTGTCAACAAACAAAAAGTTAAGTACGTTTGGGCTAAATTTTACGTAATATTTGGTTTAAGTCCGATAAATTTTCGCGCTCGCTTCGCTCGCGTATTCAGAAACTATATGCCCTTATTTTTGCATTTGTCAACAAACAAAAAGTTAAGTACGTTTGGGCTACATTTTACGTAATATTTGGTTTAAGTCCGATAAAAATTTCGCGCTCGCTTCGCTCGCGCATTGGAAACTACATACGCAAGTTTTTCTTTAATTGTATTTGCACACAACTGCCGACATGCGTTTAGCTTTGAGTAGAACTGACCCAAAAAATCAGATATTTTTTTTGATACCTAATAAAGAAATGAGTGCTAATTTAGGTAAACCGATGAGGTGGTCCCCGGCAAGACAAACTTTAGTAAAGTGGTCCCTCATGTCAAACAGGTTAAGAACCACTGTTTTAGAGTGATTGAAGAGGAAAGTTTATATGTATACCTAATAACATCCATTAGATCGCATAGCTGTATAAAATAAGCAAGTGTACACCTTGCTTTACTGCTTAGGTATGTAACTAATATTCTTTCTCGTCTGTATCCACAAAGGTTGTCTGGAAGAAATCGCTCTTGGCCATAAGTCCGCCCATCATGTCCCATTTAAAATGAGTTTTGAAATCAAACACCAAAACTGTGTGTGGTATACAATATACATAAACTGTTTTATTAATATAGACAGGCCCAGTAGATTCAGCTCTTTCCTTTATGTATTTCGTATAGTGTCCATTTATTCCTTCCTACATATTTGCATAACTGAGACTATTATTTAATGTAAAATAATATGTCTTTTACTAAACCAAAGTCAAAGTCAGAAGGGGTATAAATGAAATTATAAAATTCACTTAGACACATAATTTATTTTAAAACATAAGAATTCTTATAAATAATAGCACCATTATTCTTAAAATAAGTCAAGATCTTTTAGCATCAGTTCAGCGTCCATAAATTTCGATGTTGTAGTGGTATCCGCGGCCGACAGCGGACTGCAGCCTGATGGTGACGAAGGTGCTCCCCACTCCTCCGGATGTGATGCGCGAGGTGGCGCCCTGCGGGGTGCCCACGTGTCTCACCCGGATCGCGGTTATCCGGACGGCGGAGTTGGTGCGGTACGTGATGTCCTGTACCCACCTGCCGCCGGCGACTGCGCCTCGGATGTGAGCGCTCCTACAAATGTACAATAATACTGATTAATTTTCACTTGTCTCCATCATAGCTCATGGCTTTCAAATGCTTTGGTCATTCAAAATTAACCGAAAGGGGTCAAATTATGAACTTGGAAAACATTTATGATAATTTGTGTCAAAGAGACCCCTGACTCTGAAATCAAGGCAAATTCAAATGACCTCACTGGTTCTGACTGAACGTCGTAAGCTAGTTGCATAGCTCGAAAGGTATAGTGGAGAAGAACTGGAAAGGATCTTAAGGTACATTTTGAAGTATAAGCCAAACATCAGTAGCTGTTACTGACCTGGCCAGCAGCCTGCTGTTCCCGATGGTGCCGACGCTGATGTTGTTGCGCAAGGCCACCGCAGTGACCGGCTCATCAGTCACCGTGCTGCCGTCCACCTCCTCGTACGTGACCGTCATCTCCGGCGCCTCCGCCGTGTCGGAGTGCACGTATGACGCGGCGGCTGCAGCGGCCAGCAGCATGAACACTAGTAGGCTCTTCATCTGGAAGACAACATAATGTGCTCATTAGAAAATTGATGGAAAAAGTTATGGATATCAATTCCAGGACCGTCAGTATCACTATCAGTCGTTACGGGTAGTCAGAATCCAGTAAGTCTGACACCAGTCTAACCAAGGGGTATTGGATTGCCCGGGTAACTGGGTTGAGGACGTCAGACAGGCAGTCCCTCCTTGTAAAACACTGGTACTCAGCCGCAACCGGTTAGACTAGAAGCCAACCCCAGCATAGTTGATGATGATATCAATTCCAGGAGTATTTGTGACAACCAGACCATCAAACCTTTTCTAAATTGATTAAAATTTATAAAATACTTTACCTTTGTAGTTAAGTGTAGAAAGCTTTGGTTCTCAAAATACAACAGCTAGCAGCTTGGAGTTCACTGTGAGTGTAACTTCCTCATGAAGGAAACAGTATTTATAGTAATTCGGAGGATCAGTCAGATAACACTATCAGTGAACTTACAAAAATAATACCAATGAACTTGGTCATAAAATGTGATTGATCGTATCTTTTCCGATAATATCAGAAGTCCTAAAAATACTGAAATTAATGCATTTTGCGTTATCAATGCATTTGATAATGAACGAAATCAATTTATTATAATACTTGAGTTGTGCTTTTTTAACGTCAATCTATATTAATGTAAAATCTCGACGGTAATCATGCAACAACATAGAAACCAGCTGTCATGATATAGAGATGTGATGCAAACAAATGAGGATCACGTTGTTAAAAGATAATATGGATGGATATAAAGGAAGGGGACGAGAAATAAAAAAGGTGGATGGCTAGAAGGAATGTCGCTGTTAAAATTACGTCATAAGCAGACTAATAGAGTACCTTTGAAAAATAAGACATATTGCACCGATCCCATACAAACTTGGAATAAGCACAGAAGGATGATAATAATGTGGTTCTAAATAATCGAAATACCCCTTAGAGATAGAAGTCCCAAACTTCGATCCGTAGTAAGAAGTTGTAAACAAATATTGATAAGCTAATTACCTACTATCATTCCGCATTGATTAGTCAATTGAGATATGTAGTCAATTTAAATGATTCTAAGTAATGTTTTTAGAAGTCAATTATTTTCTTCTCGGTTACACTGCAGTGTTCAGATTTTTTCAATAATGACTCCACGGTAAGACATTTTTACGTGTTTTCCTAAGCATTATTGTTTTAATTAAGGAAGGTTCATTAAATCTATAGACAGAAATGTGTTGTAGGAAAATTTATTGCGATGCCTCTCCTTCGTTCAGAAAAATGCTTTGCTGAAAAGTTTGAATAGGTAGTTAACTGTAAGATTAATTTTAAATACCTATTACCTAATGTTTTTGTTATTTTGTCGCGGTACATTAAATGACGTGAGTTGCTAATTCTTGATCAGTAATCCGAGTAAGTACTGTTACACACATGACCACCGGTACTATCCTCATATCAATTAGTAATTAATATATTAATACCGATGTACTAATTGTAAATCCTGATAGGTAACAAGCTTGTTTTTATTCACGTACGTAACGTACGGTAGACTGCACATCTGTGGTAACTGTCATGCACCTTAACTCAATAGTAATAAGTACGATTTTTCTATAAAACTGTTACCACTGACCTGAAGTTGTCTGTACCTACAGAACGTTCTAAAAAAGTTGCCTTCATTTGTTTTTGAATGATTCTCCTTATAATAAATGATGATCTTTCTCTTATCATTTTCCTTATGTTTTGTTTATAAAAAGTTATCAATAAATTATTTTTGTGCATACTGATTAGGCATAGATAAAAATATATATTTGATTGAATAAGTAGAATCATCGCTCAAGTGTTTCCCCGCTGACCTAGTTTGCAATTGTTTTGTAGACTCATCAAATTAACATGTGTCTATCATTAATTTGTTTTATATGTCCTGCTATCTACATACAGTTATTTGTCTTAAACAGTATTAGGCACTTGCAAGTGATAAAAATAATAGTTAATCAAATGGTCAGTCGCTCTCTTACAAAAGGGGTATCAGGTCAAACACTGGTTCTCAGTTGCATCCAGTTAGACTGAAAGCCGACCCCAACATACATAGGAAATTACCTGATAAGAGTTGCAGTTCTGCGTAGTACGCAGGACTCTTCCAAGTGGTCCTTTTGGAAATCAATGGGGGAGGCCCATGTTCAGCAATGAACGTTTTATGGTAGAAATGACGATAAACATTACATATGTATATGTTCCTAGTAAAATTCAGGACTAACCATACACAGATTAAGCATAATAGGCATGAATAAACATAAGCATTCATAGCCAAATTGGCAAAACATGCCAAGATGCATATTGCAACAAAATAATACACAACAGGATAAAAATATAATTAATCATGTGAGTAGATAAAAAATGTAGTACCGGATCTTCTGATAAGGAATCTAAAGAAAACCTACATAATTGTTTATCATTTTTATTTGTTTGTTTTTGGAAGAAATAAACGGTCTGAATCAGTCTTTTTCGGCCATCATTTTATTGATGATAACCGTGTTTTAAATAATGCCTTTTTATTTCTAAACATAATAGTTATTAATACCTATAAGACATAATTTATGTTACTTAATAGACAATCTGATAAAAGATACCTTAAAGGCTCTTTATTTAAGCAGTTGGTCCCAATACCTACATGATCTCTTCAGCAAATATTATTATCAACATACCAAATTCATTAACTCATCAATAATATTATTTCATTTTAAATGGAATTATATTTATGTAAACTTTTAATATTTTATCGCAATTATGCACGTCCACAAACTAAAATTAAATTGCATAACATATTAAACTAACATGCAGACCAAAGCACAAAACTTATTCAGCCAGCATTCGTTCTAACAAAGCGCGAGATTCATATTTCAAAATGTGAAATTCCGAATTTAATTCGAAATCCAGACAGAAATGGCGACGCGGGCGGCATTCTAAGTTTAAAATTGCTTCCCATTCAGTCGCCCACTGGTGAACAATGGCTGGAGCAGCAAAACGTTGGAGCACGGAAGCAAAACCTATATTTATGTAGCTGAGATTCAAATTGTGCTAGACTTTCAACCTATTTATTGTTTGTGGTACTTTGGGGTTTCGTTCAAGGTTTTGACTTATTATTAGCTGATCTCCTTGGTTGTCGTTTTCCCGCGGTTTGACTCGCGTCCCTTGGGAACTACTGCCCGTACTGGGATAAAATTTAACCTATGTATGTTACTCGGGAAGAGTGTAGCTTTCCAATTGTGAAATAATTTTTCAAATCGATTCTGTAATTTCGGAGCCGTCAAGTGGTAAAAACGAACAAAGAAATGTATCCTTCTTATTATATTAGCATATGTAAGTTACATAAGTGCCTACTTCTAGACCCAATACGAGTATTTGGATATAGCTTTATTAAGATTGCTTTTGTTTCATTTTTCGCAGGCGGTGTCAGATGAAATGCTGGTGGAATTGAAGGCTTGTTTCATGGAGGCATATGATGACAACCAGGATGGCAAGATCGACATACGAGAGGTAATTTTTTTTTGGTTAGCCTTTTGATCGACCCTCTGCTGGGCACAGGCCTCCTCTCACACGGAGGATTGAGCGTTAATCACCACGCTTGCTCAATGCGGGTTGGTGATTTCAAACTTTATAGCACAGGTTTCCTCAAGATATTATCTTTTATAAAATATCTTTTGCCACTTTAGGACAGTCGGTGATTGATTAAACAATTTTATGATAAGCAAAAATTTAGGAGATACTTAATCCGAACCAATTGATAAGTCTTTATAATGATAATTACTTGTAGTACAGTAATGTAATTCGCTAATGAGCTGAATTAGCATTTTCACGTCGGGACTTTACCTATTATACTTACCTAGTGAAGGTGATTTCGACCTTTCTATTCTGCAGGTTTTATTATCGTAGTGAGTTGGGGTCAGATATAGTTTCCCATAGGTTTTTATCCCACAAAATGAAACCCATACTATTAAAGATTTTCATAAGGATTTTTTGTTTGTTTCTTTGTACCTAAAGGCTACTAATAAATATAAAAAATTGTTCCTCTGTTGGGAAGCTACACAATCTCTGGGTATAAGCTACTTGTACCTATTTTATCCGCTTACGGGTAATATTTTTTGGGTCACCAAAAACAGCTCGTATGAAAAAAATAAAAGAAAAGTAATGTGCAATATATTTTGATCCTATTTATGTGGAACAGCTAATCTTACTACTTACTTAGGTTTTAAACACATTTTCTTTACTTTTGTTACAGTTGGCACAGCTACTGCCCATGGAAGAGAACTTCCTACTTCTGTTCAGGTTCGACAACCCTCTGGAGTCCAGCGTCGAGTTCATGAAGGTAGATCAAAGCTTAGAATATGACTTTTATAAAGTTTAAAATACCCGACAGTACTTAAACTAGCTGCCCCCAATAACTTGATAGTGACAACAGCGTCATTTACCGTAGCTTCAATGGTGTCTGCAAACCATCTGAAAAAGAAGTCTTATTAGAAAAAATCTTAAATGGGAAAATATTTTTTTTTTCTATTTACAGAGGTTGTCGCATTTTTGTCACTCATGTTATGCTTATATCTTTGCCGGTTCAAAGTGTTATAATTGCGTTTCGTTTTTTTTTTTTTGTAAATTTATTTAAGTTTGTAAATATTATATTAAAACCAGTATAGTTAAAAATATACACAGTTAAATGTTTACAGTTTTCTAGTTAAAAATATTGTTTGTTCTTCAGATTTGGCGTGAATACGACACGGACGGCAGTGGCTACATAGAAGCTGATGAACTCAAGGTAAATAAACCCTTGTGTACACTGAGCCAAAGTTTGTTTATTTTACTACAGAACTTAATACTTAGCAACTGGTCCTTTTACGCAGAAAGTTTGTCTTTTCGAATAGGGTATTACTACGTTTTTGAAGTCCATTTTAGACTTTGAACGAATTGTTTATACCCTTTTGTCAATTAGAAGGGAGGAACTTATAACAACTAAAATATAAAGTACAATAAAAAGAAAACAACTATACTGTTTCCTGTGGCGTTACCCGAGTCTTGTGGAAACCTTTATTATATTAGAACTATTAGAAGGAATAAAAAATTCTTTTCGTCTGTTTGTACCTGGTAGTAATCAAATATTAATATTTCAATGGTCAAATACGTCATGATTCCAAAAGGTTAGGCATTCGTATTAAGACCATACCATACTTAATACTTACTACCGTACCATGCTAAAAGCCATTTAAACTAAGACCTTACCATACTTCATGTAAGAAAACACAGTGTGTGGTCGTGCCTTTACCCGTTGTAAAACAGCTCTGTAATTGGCCTGGTCTGTGTAAATATTTTAACACTAAGCTAGACTGAGGAGATGATGCTACATTGTCTGACACGATGTAAACAAGACTCTTTGTTACAAGAGAAGTAATTTACAAATGTTTGTTTGTTTGTGACTGCAGACAGGAGCGCGTTTCTCTAAATTAACATTGTTATTTTTCACTTTTGTTTTTTTTTTAGCTGCGTTTTAATTTCTAAAGGCTTTTTGCAGGCATTTGATGCCTTCCAGTGAGTTTTGAAGATTTTAGTAATGGTGTTTAAGTGAATTATTTGTGCATATTTTGTCTTCTAGAATTTCCTACGAGATCTTCTGAAAGAGGCGAAGAAGATTAACGATGTTTCAGAAGATAAATTGATCGAATATACTGACACTATGGTAAGTCCATACGTTTGTTTTTCCCTACAGTTCTGTCAAGTTCCGGATGTCATTGAACATCTTTGGCAGTCGTTACGGGTAGTCAGAAGCCAGTAAGTCCGACACCAGCCTTACCAAGGGGTATTGGGTTGCCCAGGTAACTTGGTTGAGGAGGTTAGAGAGGCAGTCGCTCCTTGTAAAGCACTGGTACTCAGCTGCATTCTGTTACACTGGAAACCGACCCCAACATACAAAAGGCTCGGAAGATGAGACAAAACGACGAATGCAGATGCAGGGTGCCATATGGCTGAAAAAGGCTACAAAAGGGAATCTAAATTACTAAAACTTTCGTTCATTATTAGGTTCGGTCTAATCAAAATCTGGGTATTGAAAACAACATGATAATGTAAGTATTATCTGTCATAATAAGTAATTCATAATTCATAACATACTTATAAGCAATAGGGAAGAACCTATATCATAGTCGTAAATATTACGACTTCAAAGAGCGATCTAAATAGATAATTGGTATCATCATAATCAGAGACATAATTAAATTATCATACTGTTAATAATTTCGAGTTATTACTTATACCTTCCGCCAGCGGTACTGTTGGAACTACTTCGCGCAGTCATATAAAATTTGCCTATAAGTAAATTTAGCTGTATTTTTTCTAGTAGTTTCCAAGAAAATAGATAATAATAGTTTTATTTTGTGGTCAATAAATAAATAAAAAAGATTAGGGTGTTCACACCAGGTTTAAACCAAAAAACGCAACACAGCGTTACAAGTTAAGTATAGATATACAGCCTTACTTATAAAATAATAAGTTATACTTAAGAGATGTTTAAGAAAAAATCTTACTTATAAACGTGGCTGAAATAAATCATTGTCTTAAATGAGCTGTCAAATTAAGTAGCCTCACACCCTTGTTTAACCCGCTTATTATCAAAATGGCTGGATTCTTACCAGCTGATTTTTCATTTCCGGTTTATTGACAGCTCAACTTTTTAATTTTATATTTTACGGATGTCATTGTTGCCATTACACAACGTTTTGATGACAAATATTTTTTTAAGCTACCAACATTCCGGTAGTGTTGAGAAATTAGTATGTTTTTATGTCATTATCTGTTCCTTACTTAAGACATGCTTAAGCAACGTTTATAGGTCAAAATAATTTAATCACTACTTAAGGCTTTAAGTAGTAATTACTTAAAACAATGCTTAGAAGATGATTTGTTGATTTTTATAAGTAAGGCTGTTAATATATTATACCGACGGGTCATATTTTTATCCTGTGTCTATTTTACAGCTCCAAGTTTTTGACTCAAATAAGGATGGGAGACTACAGCTGTCAGAAATGGCCAAGTGAGTATTAACAAGAAAAATAACCTTATTTTATCCAGTAGGTATATACAAAAATAAAACAATAACAAAGATAAAAATAATATAGGTAATCAATCTACATATAATTAAAAGCAGCAGGGGAATAACAGATATAATCTATTCAATCAAAAGTCCTATAAATACCATTATCTTCTAGTTCATACATTATCAACAGAAAGTAAGTACCTACTTATTTAGGTCCAGTAAAATTAATTGCTTACTTACCTACCATGATTAATATTAAGATAGTTCTATCATTAATCTGTTTTAAATAATGTTAAGATAAGAAGAAGATACCTCGTAAGCTATATACATATGTATATGTGTAAAACCTTAAGCTGGGTACTCACTAGCGAACTTAAACGACAATCGTTGCATGTTTGCTCCCAAAAACATAGTGCTTCAGGAAGTCATAGGCTATATTGGCTTTTGTCGCCAATTAAAGGACGCTAGGCTTGTGTTGATGTTGTGTGCATATGTACACCGGAACTAACTAACCGTATCATGCAAGGTACAGCTAGCTAATGAGTACCTGGGTCAACTTGAAGTATATGTATGTAATTATGTACACAATCAGTACCTACGCTCGTTAATTTTGGCAGTTAAATGATTGATTTCTTTCATTAATGTTTCGACCAAATATACTTTTAATTAATGCAGCAACAGCGGATCCCAAAAAAAATAACGTGAAGTACCTATAAAAAAATATCACGATCTACAATAGAAAGAAGCCTTACTCGTGGAGTTTCAGAACATAAGAAATAAATGACTAAATAATCTCATCTATTTAATAACAAAATACCCAATTCGCAATATCAGGCAAAAGGAATTAAACCAAAAGTTATTCTGGGCCGCTCTCAAAATAATTCGGAATCCTATCATTGGATATTCGTGTGATTTCGGACAGACGCTCCTCGACCCACAGAACTTTAAAATAAATTTAATTAACCAGGGCTTTGCTCGTCCGCAAACAGATTAAATGGCGATTGCATTAATTGATTTGGAATTCTGGACAGCGGCAAAGATTTACAGAAATAAATTGAGCGCTTTGGTAGATAGGATTAATGTTGAACAGATTGGAAATCACATAGAATTAAATAAAATAAGTCTACAATCTTTTTATTTCATAAAGGATGATGGGCAATTTTATATGAACCCTAGCCTGATAACCAATAATGTTCTAATGTGTTTTAGCTTATTGCTTACACACTACAGTTACTGAAATTAAACAGTTCATGTCAAGAATCGATCGGAAATAAGGACAGTCGGGCACGAAAGAGTGCGCGAGTATGCTTTTCGAATTCTTTTTTTAAGGAATAACATTGAAGTTTCAAGTCTTTATTATTTTTTGTGCCTAAAAATCTTCAGTAAGTAGCAGTCAATTCAACATGTATTTAATCAATGCTAGGATCAACCACTTAAATTATTGGACCCAAATGTTCAGTTACTAATAAGTTCGTTATTTGATTAATCTAGCCGTTATATTTCGGTGATCAAAAATAATGTACCTACATATTTTAGATACTCCAGAATTTAATTTCCCGACTTCTCTCTAAAAGAATTTTGATCACAATACAACATGTTTCAGACTGCTGCCCGTCAAAGAGAACTTCCTCTGTAGACAAGTCTTCAAGGTGAGTGACACTTCATTTCCCGCCATTGTTGAACCAGACGCCATATTGCCACGCACCATAGAGTAAATGGAGTTCATATATATATAAAATGAAAAGAGGTTTTGATCTGAACAGTGTTGTTATTGTTTTGTGAAATAATATTAATATTATAGATTCCGTTTGATTCCTAGTTAAAAACTTTAGTAAAATTAAACAATTTACAGTCAATTGGAAAAATTTACAAAGATTCAATCAAGAATCAATTTCTTCATTATGAGACTAGATAAAAAAATAAATTCATTCGTTCATAATTGTAATTATCATAACGATTATCATTTTGATATTATCATAGTATGTTTCTTTAATAATTTCACAACAATTTTAGATTTTTTGTCTCTTGAATGTTTGTATTTCTTACGATTTCCGGTAAAAATCTAAAATTGTTGAATCGTATCATGCTCTAAAAATGCCTGACATTTGATTATTTTTCAAGCATCTTTCCAGTAGATTAAATAGTTGATAGTTAAAGCACTCATTTCCTTTCCATTACGTTTTGCTTTTAATAAATTAATTTGATTTTAATATTTAACCATAAACCTTAAAAAATGAAGTTTAATTTTGCAAACATTACACTATTGTACAGTTTTAACATCAACATATCAGACACTTACATTTACACGTATTCTTCATTAGAAACATACATAAACTCATTCATATACGAAATAATTCATTTTAGCTTGCCTTTATAACATGGCAACATTTTAATAATAATAAAAAAACAAATATCACTACGTAACTGAAACTGATTTTAAAAATGGAACATCCCTATTCAAACTTTAGCATACTTTACAAGAAATTAAATAGAAAATAAAAGAAGTTTAACTTAAAATAGCACGTTCCTACAATTGGTTGCCTGTCTGTCTGTCTGTCTATCCTAACACTAACGCTTGTGTCTGCACTCTGCACTCCTAGGAGGGCATAGAGGTGAGTCCTCACGGCGCGTTTACACGTTGGCCCACGCTGGGCCACATAAATATTTAAAATATTTCTACACTCCATTTGAGTAGGAATTGCCTACTGGAAACTGTTTTACAAAAGAAATATTCTATAGGTATATTTGAGTAAGCATTTAACTAAAGATAAACAATCTTATTATGACTTTTTATATAAAATGCTGTCTAAAAATCAAACTAAGTACGATAATGTTAATGGCGATATCCTCCCTGCTGATTATCGGCCATGGCGGCTGTTCTCTTGTTAAAAGATGGGCCAGAGCTGCGCAGTTACAATAATAACGTTAACTTAATCAATTGAATAGTTATTTTAAGCAGCAATTTATTTGTTTAATATTTATTTGCATAAAAAGTCCTGTTAAGAAACTTTCAGTTAAGTGCCAACTTTACCCGGGTAACTGGGTTGAGGAGATCAGATAGGCAGTCGTTCTTTGTAAAGCACTGGTATTCAGCTGCATCCGGTTAGACTGGAAGCTGACCCCAACATTGTTGAGAAAAGGCTCGGGAAATGATGATGACCAGGACTATTATTTAGTTACCTGGAAGTCGACCCCAACATAGTTGGGAAAAGGCTAGGCAGATGATGAAGTGCCTATTCAAATGGAGTGTAGAATATTTCTTCAATAGAAATATAACAAGTATCAAGATTATATGAAACTGTTGGCCACCGTATAAAATGTGACGTCACTATACTATAGTAACACAATATAATTGTATATATACACTTAACGCTTCTATTAAATAATGATAACTAAAATTTAAATAAAAATTAGCTTTATTTTCTTGTAGTGCACTAGTTAATTATTTAGATTTTAAA
Organism: Helicoverpa zea x Helicoverpa armigera; assembly: GCA_033682625.1. Classification (NCBI taxonomy): domain Eukaryota; kingdom Metazoa; phylum Arthropoda; class Insecta; order Lepidoptera; family Noctuidae; genus Helicoverpa; species Helicoverpa zea x Helicoverpa armigera. The sequence continues at coordinate 4,826,305 of JAWIIS010000053.1, read as the reverse complement.
AAGCTTATTTTTTATTTACTTGTTTACTACTTTTTTGCTTTTGTTAAATAAAATATTGTAATTATTATACATACTTACGCCAAATATGTACCGATTTCTCTCTTTTATAAAAAATCTTATTTTTTAAGACCAACATATCTCTATCACTATGCAATTCGAATCACTGTTATTCTGTATAAAAACATCAAAATATAACTATATCTTAACTAATTACACTGATATTTTCACTTAATCACAATTGCTTCACTTTCTCTTTTCCCTCCCTTTCGATACAGTTTAAGGGAAATTTATTATTTTCGTAAGTATAAACATATAACAATAAGTTAATAATACGAAAGGGATTTGGTAAAGAAATGTTGGCACCCAACGTGGGACTCGTTTTAAATTCAATGTATGTATGTTTTGACACTAATACAAGTTGTTTCTTTTACCAGGGAGCGACAAAACTCACGAAAGATGACATTGAAAGAGTCTTCTCTTTGTATGATAGGGTAAGATATATTTTTATATTATTTCACTACGTCCTGCCAGCGGTTTCACCCGCATCCACGAACGAACTTCTCCACGAACCTGGATAAAAAGTATCGTAAATATAAATGTATAAAAGTATAACCTATAGTCTTCCTTGATACAGGGGCTATGTAACAATGAAAAAAGTTTTCAAATCGAATCAGTAACTCCTGACCTTAGCGCGTTAAAACAAAAAACCCTTCAGCTTTATAATATAAGTATGTATATGTATTTACTTTTGTGAAGCTAGTTTTTCTGAAATACAATTACGTATAACGCATCTGGTTTCCAAGTTCATTATCATTAGAAAATACTAAACTCTACAACTTAATGTCTCAAAATACAATCTTTCACCTACTTTGTCACTTTCACAGCATTAATTAAGAATTCTTTCTCCAACTACAAAACCAGCTCAAGAAAAACCCTTTTGTTAAAACCTAAGTCAATTTGAAGTTATATAACGAACCCATTCAATGTTCCAGGATAACAATGGCTCGATCGAGAACGAGGAACTCCGGGGATTTCTCAAGGATTTATTAGAATTAGTTAAAAAGGTTAGTGTTTTTGTTACCGAACTTTTTGGTTTGAACTTACGAAAATAGAGAATTCGTTTTAAATTTCGAATAGAGAATGAATGGCAGTTTTATTTGTTCTTTGTAACAAAGAACTAGCAAAAAGGTTTTAATTCATTTTTGGGATGGGATATTTTTTTGTATCGTTAATGTTCTAACGATAATAAGAAATCTTATATTTTGAGTAAATAATAATTAGTTCAAACGTAATTTTAAGACAACTTAACTCGGTTGGAACCACAATTTGACAACCATGATACTAATGTTAATTACTCATTTCCTAAACCTTAATAACAAAGAATAACCAAATATACAAATGTCCTATTTACTTATTTTTCAAAAATTTTCCTTAGCCATAAATCAAGCACATTTTTCGCAACATACTTATTTGAACTTATGTCTTTTCAGGATTACGATGCTCAAGACCTCCTAGAGTTTGAAGAGACCATTCTCCAAGGAGTCGAGTACAGCAGTGAAGGCAAGATAAGCAGAAAACAACTGACAATGATACTCTTAGCCCTCGCCAAACATCACCAAGAGGAGGAACCGGCAACTCCATAAGTGTATCCGAAGTCGACCGCCACTCCGTCCCAATATCCGAACGAATTTCTAGCGTTGCGTACGTTTTGACACATTCGGCGCCATCTTTGTTAATGTGACAATTTGGTTTGAAATTCGAATTTGTTTTTTTTATATTACACGGATGAGGTTTGGTTTTCCGATTTTGCGAATAGTTTAACTGTTTTTAAATTTTAATTAATTATCTTCAATACTTTATTTTCCTTGAGCTGCGTCCAGTTATTATTAAGTAAAAAAATGTATAAAAGATAGAAACTGTTTTTAATTTAATTTTAGGTTTTAGCAATGAATGTGTCAAAACATGTTTTAAGGGCTGGGATAAATAGTTGTAACTTAGTATATGTATTAGTCGATTTAACTGTTCCGTTTCTAACTCGAAATAGTGAGCCCCACAGTTTGAGATTGTGGCTAAGGTTTCCTTTGCTAAAATAATTTAAAACACATATTTTAGTCGGAAATAATGCACAAACTAGCAGTAATTTATCAATAATCCAATATCAATAGCCCATTTAATCATTTTCAAGAAATATATCATAAAACATTATTTTCAATACTTTTGCTGAGAAGCTAGGTAAAGTTAAGACCACAATCTCTTTTAATATAACAAGTACCTATGATATTTTTTTACTGCACTTACAAATTATAATAACCTCTTTCTTTATATTCGACACCTTTGAAAAAAGAAACATCAATGTCAGAGGACATCCCTAAACTCGACTAAACTATTCATCTCGACTATTTATCGTATCTCTAATTATGAGCTTAAAAAAAATTACGTTTCTTTTTTTTTAAGCTAAGTTATCGCATTGACATTCATACTTAAGACACGTAAAATAGAGTGCAAATATTAATTATATACTTATAATATATTAATATACAATACATGATCATTTACAAAGCCAAATCGTATGCCAAATATTTTATACCTAGCTATTTGATCGACTCTTGGTTCAAATGAAAATTAGACACACAGTTCTATTGAAAAGACCTTTTAAAATTGGAATTAAATAGAGATAGAATAGCTCATCGACACTCAAAATATTAAAAAAAATATTGAGTCGATTATTTTGGATAACAATTTCTAATTTTTTAAAGCCAGTACTAAAATTATTTAAAATGTTTTTTCATTAGGAACTACTTCACATTTGTAGTCACTATTCTCTAATCCTTTGATTCTCGAACAAAATATAAACAGAAAGTACCTGACTCATTTTCATTTCTACCAAGAGATCCTTTAAAAATATTTTCATAAACCATTTTAATGAGAAATGTAGTTGAACGTAACATGTTATTATTCTGATGCGTACATATCATTGCTGATCACGTGGCATACTATTTTAGATACACACTGTTTCAATCAAGAAATATCTATATTCCACTTATGATGGCTGAATCATTTGACTACGGAAAAATATAAAATTCTTCACCAATATATGGATGCTTACGAAAGTATATACTTAGGTATCTGCTACGAACTATGAGCGATAAATACGTAATAAAAAATCATTTTTTTGCTACCCACTGAGCTAAATTACATTACTTTGTACGTATCGTACCTGAATCCCAAAGTACGAAGACGATCGATTAACTTTTAAAGAGCACATTTATAGAGTCTACGCTTTCCATGTTTTAAAAACGCGCCGCTTTTATCCTACAGTTTGCTGTCGTTGGCATCGAGACACACACACGGTCGACGGGGCTTTTTAATAAACGTGGTCTGCACAGACCCTTAATTACCTACGTGATATTGACATTTTGGCGAACACAAGTCCAAAGTAAAATGTCAGAGGAAATATTATTTAACATTTAATTTTTTGATTGAATATTGCGTAAAAGTGAAGACTAAAGCAAATATGAAGAGTTTAGGCTCAATCAAAGAGCTCAATCACTCTTAACTTAAACTTACCATTTTCTATCTTCCAATTACATACCATTCCTACGTAATACTTATCGTAACCTCACAACAGATAATCGAAAATCATCACAAAAAATAAGTAAAAAATCCAAAACTTTTATTAAAGTTACTGACTTCTACGTAATAGAAAAAGAACATAGAATTTTCAGCTCAATTTTTTCACTTTAAAAAATAACTTTGGCCTAAAATTTTAAGAATAAATTATTTACAATTTACCTCTCTACTCTTATCCTACCTTATCCCTAACTTTCGTCCACTCGTAGGAAAAAAATACTACTAAAAAATGGCTGCAAAATCATTCTAGAATAATAATCGATGTAGCTTTAAATTGTCTTGTTAGATTTTAGCAGAGCAGCTTGTTAGAGGTTAGCAGAAACAAGAAACTTGTTGTTATAACTGGAGACCTATCCATCCCTACTTAAAGTAACTCTGTATGTCTGTCTGTTACGCTTTCAAGTCTAGACCATTGTACTGATTTTCATTTTTCATTTTTTATCCCGGACTTTTGAAGAGTTCTCTTGGAAACGCAATATAACCGAACTCGAGTAGCTCAGCTCTCGACTCACTTAGCTCTTTTGCTGTTTGTAGTCTATGAATATTTTATATTAAATAACAAAAATCTTAAATATGTGTTGTGATGGTATAACGTGTAGCTTTAAATATTTACCAATGAGTTTAACTTTAGAATTTTCGCACAATGAAACATCGCTCAAGTGTCTTTAACCTCCTTGCTAACGCTTAACTTTTTTTAATTTCCTCTTTATTTTCAATCGCTTAACTGTCTGAACGTCCTTAGGTAATAGTCTTTTGTAATTAAATAAATAACAGTTGATTTCCAAACTCGTGAAATACTATTGAATAATAGAATCGGCCATTATCTTTTCCCATCGAGTTGTGTAACCAGATTTACAGAATTAACTCAAATTGTAAAACACGCTCTTTATTTTCGCCTTCTTTACCTACATTATAAAAACCTATATATTTATATTTAAATTATTATTTTATGGTCATGTTACGAAATGTTTTTGATGTTTCATTGTCTAGTCTATTTTTTTTTAATTTATAGCATTTTTTTAAATGGATGTCCGTAATAGACGATAAATGGCTATTTATTATATTTATGATTAATTCCTTCGCCTGGCACTAAGTGTTAAATGTAAGGTTGGAATACGATGATGTTTGTTATAAAATGTTTATATTTATAATATGGAGTTTTATTATTCTCTCGCACCACAAAAGTCCTGTGGTGCCCAATTTGCCCCAACTCCAACCCCAACAATGCTGTGTGAGCGGCCAAACACTCGGCACACAAAATATTATTATGTTATATTATTATAAGGGTACTACATAGGGGAGTATTCGTCAGTTGCAAAAAGATCCATTAAAATTAAAGCTTCTTTAAATCAACTAACACTTTTTATTTGTTGACAAAGAAAGAGTCAGAAATAGATTTAAAAAGCTATAACTTTAATGGATCTTTCTGCAATTAACGGTCAGTCAGGGGAAGTAGGTACATAATTTAGTACAAATAGGGAGTACGTAAAAGAGTAACTATAAGAAGGGCAGTAGTGGAAGCATATATGGGAATACATAAGGGTAGAATATAAGGCAGTAGGTACCTTCATTAAAAGAGTACACATGCAGTACAGTGGCTAGTTCTTAAAGGAGTATGTAAGGGGGAATACCTTAGGGTATAACATAAAGGAATTTATAGGGGAGTAAATAACGATCATACTTTTAGTACCTAAGGAACTAGGAGGATCAGTTCATATGGGAGTAGGTACAGACGGGAAGTGGCGTAGATATATGCTATATAACAAACAAACTCTTCATCAATATAACATACTTCATAGGCAAAAATTAGGGGTGTCGTCGAACCAGAAACAGAACAGCGGCGACTCGCTAGGTATACCTATATATTTTTTTTTCAATTAAAAAATTGAAAATAGTTAATAAAAATTGAATAAAAGGAGAAAAGAAGGCAGTCAGATTATTATCCGAATGTCGTGAGAGATTTCAAAAACAATTTGTGTAGAAATCTGAATTTCTTGGGTCTAGGCTCAAAGGGCTCGGTGTTTGTAAAGGTACACTCACGTAGGTAGTAAGTACAACGCCATCTATAAATTTTTTGGGAACAATTTTTTTTAATTCTCAAAAAGAAAACCTTCCTTTTAAATTCTGTGAAGTTGTTGATTATTTACTAATACAATACTTCATTAATTTAATCGTCTTTCGCAGTGCGTGTTATTTTTTAATATAAAAATTAAATTATATCATAGACAATACACAGCATAACAAATTTTACGGATGGCAACACCAGTCTTCCGCGGCGTCCGCCATCATTGAAGAAAATCGGTGTATTGGAAGCCGCGTCGCGTGGTATTGGATTTAAGAAATCTTGTAAATAAATTATTTAAACAACCATGGGAGTTAACGTTGAAACCATTTCTCCCGGAGACGGTAAGTTTTTCATCCGATATATATTTTTTTTACTTAAATGTCATGTTGCAGTGGTACTGAACTCCGGTGCCCTTTTTCTCATCTCAATGTACGAATTCACCTTTTTTCATATTAGCTCTCTCTTCATTGTGTCCAAATCAGTCAAAATACTTTAATATGTCTTTGTCAATAACATCTCTTTGCACCAAAATTACTTTCGGTCACTGCACCGGGCGGGCTCACATCCATAAAGTCATAAATTTGCACAAACAATGACTAATCTATTTTCAAATACCGATTGGATTATTTGTTTTCGTCACTTTTGCCTGACAATTAAACATTCCATGACTTCATTCACGATAATCACGTTATTTGTGAATAGGGCTCCGCTTTGAAAAGCGTCTTACGAAGTGCGTGGGTATTTTAGAAACACGTGCATAGCAGCCTAACATTTTAGTTCTGAAAATTGTATGAATCAATTTACAAAATCATACATAAGTCCTTTGGTAATTATTATATTAATTTGTTATCAATGTCTCCATGTACCTAATGATAAGTAAATAGTTTCACAAAGATAACACTATAAGTAGGTATTCAATATTATAAAATACTTCATTCATATTGCATGTATTTTTCATTTAAATTGATCAAATTGCTGCATCACAGCTGTTTCTTTGTCAATGTGAAAAGACAGCTGCAAGAATACTGCATTGTCCTTGAAAATTGTTATGCAGTTTTTCTTCTATGAGGATCCTAACTTTTTTACAAAAACTAAAACTAACTTAAAGGTTCCTAAATACTATACTGAAAACTGCACCATAATAGCTTCAACCAAACATTAGTTATGTCGCACACAGACATACAAACATACAAGTCAAACTGTAAACCTCCTTTTTTGAAGTTGGTTAATAATATTTAATCTTATACTGAAAAACAACGGAGATCAAAAGTCACTATCATTCATTACACTCTGACAAATATGAACTTAATATTAAAACCTATACAAACAAGTTTTGTGCTATACTTAAGTAAAGCATGCTGAAGTTAGTCATCAGCATCAATAAATTTTCCATTACATTCACACTTTTTTAGTTCATTTATAAACAATCATGAATTAATTATTAGCTACCTAGTTATAGAAGTATTTAACTGCAAGTCTGGCTTTGCAACTGCAAAGCATAATCATTACAACATAATTATTTCTACCATATTCAACTTAGCAGTATTAATACTTAATTTGAATATTACAGTACAACACAGATGTTGTAGATACTGAGAAAGGACAGTAGGAACCGATTGAAGTAGCTTTTACATCAATATTTTTCACACTACATCCGTATTAGGTTAATAGTCATCCGTCACCCATCATGTGATGCATAGGAACGAGGATCATTTTGTGAGGAAGAAGATGGGTATGGATGCTGATGGATACAGAGAAAGGGTATGACCAAAGAAATGATGGGTGAATGGTGTGAAAGGCAACACGGCTAGAAAGAGTGTTACTTGTGAGATGACAGTAGACAGAAGTGTATGGAAGAAGAAAACATGCTGCACCGACCCCAAATAATAAAATTAGGATAAGGGCAGGAGGATTGAGTCATCACCCATTAACACATTGTCTATTGTGTAGTAGAAGTTATTGTAATTTAATCATCAGCATCTCAGCCATAGGACGTCCACTGCTGAACATAGGCCTCCCCCTTAGATCTCCACAGATACCTGTTGGAGGCGACGTGCATCCAGCATCTTCCGGCGACCTTTATAAGGTTGTCTGTCTATTATTATTATAATTTAATAATAAACAAAATTTATTATCATTATTTCTAGAGTCCACCTACCCCAAATCAGGCCAGACCGTGGTGGTTCACTACACTGGTACCCTGACCAACGGGAAGAAGTTTGACTCCTCCCGTGACCGTGGCAAGCCTTTCAAGTTCCGCATCGGCAAGGGAGAGGTCATCCGAGGCTGGGATGAGGGTGTTGCTAAGGTGAGGACAGCTATATTTTATTTATTATCAAACTTATTTGGCCTTTTACTGTGCAGAAAAGGGAGTTATTATTTACTAACTATTACATTTATGATCTCAGTAGTACAACCTAAGTTATATTTTCACACTCAATATGCATGGATTTGCTTGATTAAGACCAAAGCACAGTTTTGATTGAGAGTGGCTATAAAATCACAATTCGTGCAATCAAAGAACATTTGTGTTAGTAACTGGCATGTCATGATGATTGCATTGTTTAGTAAACATAAGTGACTTACTATTGTTCCTCACGATTGTTCCCATACAAACAATTGTACACAAGGATGTGACCTATTGTTGCTTTTCATTCATTTTTCATAGATATTTTTACTACATATGAGCATTGTAAAGCCGACCCCAACATGGTTGGGATAAAAGGCTCAGAGGATGGGATGAGCATTGTAAGCTTTGACTGGCTGACCATCTGTTGAACAACTAGCTTCCAACATGGTTTTGCCCAATTACTAAGTAGGAAGTAGTTCCCTCACTTCCCGTATCCAGATAAAAAGTAGTCTATACTGATATAAAAGATATACTACTGCCATCAAAATCAGCAATTCAGTAATTTTATTGAAAGAGGAACAGACATCCATACATACAAACTTACGCGTTTATAATATTACTACCTCAACTTATTGTATTTATGTTTGTTCCCAGATGTCTGTGGGCGAGCGCGCCAAGCTGACGTGCTCCCCTGACTTCGCTTACGGGCAGCAGGGCCACCCCGGGGTCATCCCCCCCAACTCCACCCTCGTGTTCGACGTCGAACTCCTGCGTCTCGAATAAAACCTTCAAGCAACCACCTACTTATAATAATTAACATTTAGACATTATCTATTTCAACTCTCAACAACTTTTTATCTAAAATATGTGGATCAAATACCACTCTGCCAACAAAAATAACAAACCTCCCCAATTTATGAATTTACTTACTAATAACTGTGTTCAAAGGGAGTCTTTTACAATATTAATTATCTTAAGATACTGCACAATTACTTGTGTCAAATGTGTTTGATATTTTACGCAACCATTTTATGAAATAAGTACATCAAGATTATTTACAAAGAAATTTTTCATTCTAATTAATGTCAATTAAATTTCACAATATACTTTATCACATTCAAGGGGGCTGTCTAAATATTTCAAAAAGCATTGTATGTGTATCCAAACTAGTCTTATTAGGTACATTGTGAGTCTGTGGACGACCCTTAGCTCATACGACATTCCTTACGCATTTTGATTACTAGAATCGTGCAATATTTGTCTAATAGTCACATTTTGAAAGTCTTATCACTCTTAATCACATGTATGATGGAGAAGTGTAAGATCTTGATAGAATAAGGCCAAAATATGAGATGTACGCGAAGCTGTAGGCCAAAACTGTATATAATTTATGCACAAGTTGATACTAACTTGAATGGATTCTCATTTCTGGATGTGTGGTAGGTAAAGGTGATTTCAATGATAGCTTTATCATATAACTAAGATGAATAAACTTATTGCGGAAATGATGAGTTTTATTTTTAATCACACGTTCCCACACTGGTAGCCCAGTCAATAATTACATTTGAAATATCAAAAATTCTCACAGACCTATATTCTGATGGAGACCTTGGGCTTTCACTAGTTACCGAGTGTCAGTTATTTTTCTGAAATTAAAGCCTGCTTTTCACTATGGAGTGTAATCTATACTAATGCCTAATCTAAACTGCGCTATGTATTTCCTTATGTACTCCCCTATGTAAAGGTGGCGCTACCGGCAGTTCACGTGTTGACGTTTATTAGGTTAATATAAGTATATCATTTGGGTTCAGGGCCCTAAACAGAGATAAATAAAACGACTGGTATTTTTCACAGATTTTTATACACCAATTATATTGTAAATCTACATACATACAGACTAGGTGTTCCAATTTACGCGTACCTAACTACCTACATACCTCATCATCTCACGAGCCTTTTTTCCCCTCTATGTGGGGGTCGGCTTCCAATGTCACCGAATGAATCTAAGTACCAGTGTTTTTACAAGGAGCAGCTGCCTATCTGACCTCAACCCAGTTACTCAGGCAATCCAGTACCCCTTGGTTAGACTGGTGTTAGACTTACTAGCTAACGACTGCCAAGGATGTTAAATGACAGCCGGGACCTACAGCTTAACGTGCCATCCGAAACACAGTCATTGATGTCCAAGATATAAGTACTTAGAAAGTACATACAAACTTAGAGAAGTTGCATTGGTAGGTACTTGCCTGACTTGGAATGGAACGCACACACTCATACTTGAGAGGTTGGTTCTTTACCCACTAGACCACCACGACTTATACGTAACTACCTACCTATTCAAGAAAAAATTCAGTACCTACCTACCTACGGACTTCTAAGTCATCATCATCATCCTACTGCCCTTGTCCCAATTTTATTTGGGGTCGGCGCAGCATGTTTTCTCCTTCCATACTCTTCTATCTGCCGTCATCTCACAAACTACGTACTTCTAAGTAACTTGCTCAAATTGTATCTTCTATCTTGAGCAAGTTTGTCTCTCGACTCACGCCCTCGCATCATTGGAACGCCTAGTAGGTATGTACAATAACTACTTAAGGAACATTGAGATCTCTTGAAATTGAGTAAAGCTTACAAACTAACTTCGTTTATCGGGTGCAATGACCAAATGACCCTAAAGCTCTTCTTACGGTACACTAATGTATGACAAAGACTGTAAAACACGATATAATATATAAGGGGAGAGTAAGTTTTGCCCTTAAAAACCACTGTGGCATCCATTAGAATTCTATGGCGGGACCTTTGCTGTAGGTACAGCTGAATAGATTTAGATGCAGTTTTTTGATTATAAAGTACGTTTTGACGAAGAGCTTTAGGCAAGCCATTTTGGCAGTGGAGTAAAAATAAGAATAAAAATGTAGGTACTTAAATAAACTTGGTAGGGTCATAATAATTAAAATACCTAAATGATAAAAGGCAACAATTAAATAATGGTAAAAAATGTAATAGTAAAGTACCTGTTTTTAAATAAAAATATATGTTTTTATAAGTTGTCTTTGTGTGAAGTGTAAACTGATACTTTGTACCTACCTACCTAAAAGCAGTAAAATATACGGCTAATAAAAAAAGTACCTATAAATGCGTTTGTTCATGATATTGTCAAATGAATTGTGTTGTTGCTAACATACAACCTTAGGTAACTACTTACGTATATTAATTGAGTTATTATTATAATTAGGTCGATATATTAGTCCGTAGTTATAAGGAGTCCCTACACAAAAACCCAAAAACCAACTTTAGTTCGAAATTTAGTGTCATCAGCTGTTGTGCGAGCGTGACAGCCTTTTTTTCTGTTTGTAGGGCTTCGAAATGACTGGACAGATTTGGGAAATTCTTGCGCTATTAGAAAAATACGCTATTCCCAATTCACATACAGGCTATATTTTGACAGGGAGAAATTAGCATGATAAAGTCGGTCGGTGAGTTTTGTGTGTAAACTCCTTTAAAACGGTTTCACACGTTGGCCCAATATTGGTTCCAACGTATGCGTTACGTTGAACATTAGGTTCTTGAGAAGAAAACACCTAGATTGGTAACAGTTGAAGGTTCCCAACGTTGACCAATGTTTGAGCCAACTTGTGGAACCGGTTTCACAAAGCGAGATTATTCCAAGATGACGAAAGATCTATTATTTATTATAATTTTGATCTATTATAGAAGTAGGCAAAGTCTGTTTCGTTTAAAAAATTGATAACCCCTTTTAGCGATCGAGTAAGCAATATTATTCCTCCGGGGCACTTGTCTTTTATTTGTAGGCCTTAAAAAAGACTAGGTAGGTACATCGCGGGACTCTTCAAGCGCGACGCGGTGCCGCGCCATCCCACGCAGAGCAAGTTCTTTTTTCTATTTGAAAAAATTAATAGATATTTAATTTTGTTTACTAAGCTTTTACGGCCATATTATTATTAGGCCATATTATAAAACATATTTGGTAATTAAAAATTTATTCGTATTCAGACAAGCGGATTGTGGCGTTTGTATACGTAGCTCGTTTTTCTAGGCTTGTCACAATGTGAGCGGAAAAAAAATCTTTGTCGTGCGGTTCTAGCTGTCATCGTTGAATCGTTTAGTTGTCAATTGTTTTCAGCACGCGCTCTCTGTAACGCCCGTATAACCCGCACGTTGTCGGGCGGAAAAACCGAGCAGAAAATCCGCTAGTGTGTAAGAACTTTAAATAGTGGTTATCTCAGGGAGATAATGTTCCTTTTTGCGTGATCTAACGTCATCTATTTACAAAACTTCTCAAAAATAACTATTCACAATTTTCCATCTCGTATTGTAGGCATATTCTCTTAAATTAACCTCATAGGAATTGAAGAAAATAAGCTTACAATTATCAGGTCATCTCGCTTTGTTTTCAATCCTTAAAATTATCCTCGATCTTACATTTGTAAGTTGCTTCTGTGAATTGTAAGAAATTACTGTAAAACGACCTACAGGTATCTGTGGAGATCTAAGGGGGAGGCCTATGTTCAGCAGTGGACGTCCTATGGCTGAGATGATGATGATACTTACGAAGGGTAAAATAAGTAAATTACGTTAGCAATACTTACAAATGTAAGGTCGGCCTATTATATTAGGTATATGAGAACATGAAGTTCAGAGCTCTACCTAATGCGAGTCTCTGTAAAAACATCAAAAGCAGTATAGGAATACATAGACACTTGAATACAGGTATATAAAATGGTCTAGAAACAACGATGGTAACTTTTTGACGTTTTTGAGCATTTCTTCAAGGGTTTTGTGCTAAGACCATAGTACATATTGAAAGGATAATTATATACCTGTATTTTAGGTAAAATCCACAGTTTAAGGGCTATAACGCTTCTCAGTAATTATTTTATAGGTAATCAAATTCGTATCACCCTGTATCCGATAACCTCAAATTCAAAAACTAAAGCATTTTTATTGTAGTCTTAATATTATGCTATGGCGATTTGTACTTTTCAGTGATATAAAAAACGTTGTTACAGATTTTCCCGGTTCTCCGTTAACACGCGACTAAAAACAGCCATAGATAACAAAATATTCTCGTGTTTTTTTTTTAATAGTCACTGAGTTTGGTTTCACCCCTAACTGTGAAGGTTCGCGGGGGTAACAGTCAGTGGCGGATTAACCCTATAAGCACAACAAGCACGTGCTTGGGGCCCCTGTTCTCCAGGGGCCTCCATCCTCTGCTGGCGTTTCATTTTATACCTACATTTTATCGAGATTCATCCACAATATATCCGAAATCACAAGGCGCGAGCAGTTCGGGAGTGACCCTTCATACACCCCCGCCTCTAAACTTGATTGGTCGCAGTGCTGTTGATTGTTGTACGATCGCAGTGATTTTTTTTTTCAATTGTGCAGTTGTTATACAATTTTTTTTCGGCTTCTACTCATCGTTGGGCAAAGAATTAATAGGCAACGATAGCGTTCCGAAGTCGCTATCGTACAGTCGTTGGGAAGCTCACGCTGTAACTACGAGTGCAATATAACAAACATATCCGAAAATTTTGGATGCTTTAGATCAGTGGTCCTGGTGGTGGTGGGCTGGTGGTGCCTGGAGGCATTCCAAGTGGTCCGCGGACCACCGGTTAAGTCCGCGGACGTTGTTATCGATCTTACGTTATCCATCTTACTTGTCCAACAGAAAGAAATGAAGGTTTGAAATGTAGCCCTTTTACGAAATTTTAGTTCTGAGTCTTAAAACATAATCAAGATTTCCCGCTCGCTTCGCTCGCGTTTTCAAAAACTATATGTCCTCGTTTTTGCATTTGTCAACAAACAAAAAATTAAGTACGTTTGGGATAAATTTTACCTCCGTACGAGTCCGAAAAAAATTTCGCGCTCGCTTCGCTCGCGCATTTGAAACTACATGTGCATCACGCTCGCTTCGCTCGATCAATTTCTTCAACCTTCTATTTCCATTTAAGTAATAGGGGGTCTACACAGGCTCTGTGCTTAGGGCCTCGGATACTCTTAATCCGCCACTGGTAACAGTACAACAATCAGGGCTTTTGACAGCCTTTTTATTTACAATATAAGATGAATGTTTGAGAACACTTATATTATCAGAGTACAAGAAGGACAGTATGGTCAGTAGACCGAGAGACAGTGAAACATCGAACACTCGTATTTTCGAGATATAGTGAGTGTTATCGGAGAAGTGAGTAGTTGAGAGACTTATATCTATAGACTTCAGCTCTTTACTTCTCGCTTGAAGAGCTTACTTCATCTGGAAAAGGAAAAATATACACGTTAATTATTAAAATAAATAATCATAATTCATAAATTGCTTTGGAAATCATATAATAAGCCATTTCTTTTCGTTAACATATTGGAAAATAAAATGTATTATAAAAGAAAAAGCATTAGGTACTGTAATTTATTTTAGCTACCTTTGAAAAAGCATGAGATAACACAGAGTAGTAAGCAAATGGAATCCCGATTTTTATTTTCGTTGAGGCAAAGTTAGTAGTAGTAAGATTTATTTATTTCAGCTTAGATTCAAATTACGTGATTACCTACGTCTACCATAATCCCTGTTACACACATCATTATGATATATTCCAGTTTTTTTAGCCCTTACGTTTCAAGTTCAGTGATTGAATTTCCAATGACTGACCGTTCCCTTCCCCCACGCAAACCACGTTTCAATTAGAGTATCAACGAATTATTTTAATTCAATCCACAGGCAAAGCTTACTACTCCATGGATTGCACTTGCACTTCATAAAAATAAATTCAAAATTTCAATTCGCAAAAGAAAAATAACTAACGTTTTAACCTACGTGCCTTTATTTTTCGTAAAATCGACGAAATTTGCTTAAAGACTTTAGAAAATCTTCGATTTTTAATCGTGAGCTTAACAATCTGTTTCTTTTGCAGTATGATGATAGCTTCGGCTTTCTCGTAATCACTCATGTTTCCGCTTTGGAGTTGCATTTTAATCTTCCTAGCCTCTCTAATTTCTGCGTGTGCTGCGGAGATTGCCTACAACAATACAAAATGACAATCAACCACAACATTATTGAAATATTAGGGGAAGGGAGTGCTAAATTTTATAACTTATATTTACTTATATTAATCAGTGCATGGGGGAAAGAAACGTCAGGGATGTAAGTCTACTTTGACACAAACCATACCGCGAGAATGTGCTAAATTATCATCGAAAATCGAGCTACTACAGGTGGTCAATCCGTTTACTTAATACTCTGTGGTCACATTGGCAGGATTTTTTCAAAGAGACTTTGGGAAATGTTCGAGCACTTTAAATTAACTGTATGTAAACAGGCCTTATGAAAGCGCTATTTTGTAAGAGAGACCTAATGTTTCTTTTGTTAAAAAATGCTCGAACGTATTCCTTGTGAACTCACGTCCAATTGGTGACGAGGAGGCCCCTCGCGACTTGCGACTGGATATCCTCCTTCTCTGTGAAAATTTTGGACCAGGATATCGTGAGAAATCACGGTGGCATAAGAACGTAAAAATAAAAATATCATACTAGTATTAAATTTTTCATCCCTCCATCTCGGAAAGAGTAGTTTTACCCTTTGATATCTGAGCGCAAAAGTCGTTTTTATCCTCTAGAGCGGCAAAGTGATTTGAATTTAGAACATCGTGTGCAATACTCCATTTGTGACAATCTTGATAAGACTTTTTATACAAATACATATTAAACAAATAAAATACTGCCTAAAATAATTATTCAATTAATTAAGTATTTTTTATTATTGTTTTTACATACATTTTTACCCTCGTTTCATTTTTTAACCCCCGACGCAAAAACGACGGGGTGTTATAAGTTTGACGTGTCTGTGTGTGTGTGTGTGTGTGTGTGTGTGTATGTGGCATCGTAGCTCCCAAACGGATGATCCGATTGTAATGCGGTTTTTTTTTTTTTAAAAGGTATGCCAGTCGGGAGTGTTCTTAGCTATGTTTGGTGGAAATCGGTTCAGGTCTTCAAGGTCATCAGCTCGTTTGCTAGATGTGATAGGAATGTTACACGCTCAGTTTACTTGCAAGTATATGTGGGATCTGAAATTTGAAACACTAATGTCTTTTGGAACCACTGAGCTGGTCTGCTGTTAGGGCACGAAGGTAGGAGACGTAACCCTGAACTGCCTTTTAGTAAACCCATCGAGTTTGGGCTCGTTGAATTTGTCTTGACGAGTTCTCTTCATGTTTCTGATTGACGAGAACCTGATGCTGGAAATGGGATGTGGCGGATGAAACCCTGGAATACCGGAATGAAACGGATAAACCGATTTATATTTTTGCTGAAAATCTAGAATGTCCAAAGGTCTTTATTGTTTCCCAATCGAGCCAGTTTGTCATGAGGATTATTAAACAGCTTCCTTTAGCCGAGATCGCATATAGCGACCCCATCTTAAGATAAAATAAATTAAATTAAAGAAGGAAAAATTAAGGAGCTCCTTTAAAAAGCATGAAATAAAATTAAATTAAAAATTTATAAAACCCCCGACCCAAAAAAAGTGAACCCTATAAAAAGCAAAAAATAACTTTTAACACTACGTAAACTAAATTTTGACGTGTCGGGGGACCGCTTTTTACCTTCATAAATACTTACATAAATCAAATGATACCTACCTAATTACAACATTCGTTTAAAAAAAAAACACGTATCTAAAGTAATGAATTAGAGCGGTCCCCCGACACGACAAAATTTAGTTTACGTAGTGTTAAAAGTTATTTTTTGCTTTTTATAGGGTTCACTTTTTTTGGGTCGGGGGTTTTATAAATTTTTAATTTTAAACTGAGTTTTCAAATAAATGCACTTTAATAGGTACATCTTTTTAATTTGACACTCATACGTGCGCGCCATTTTGTTTTAGTAATTTCCTCGATGAGGTGGGATGAAAAGTTACGTGTTGCACTCGAGTGCAAAGATTTTTCACCTTGTGCTCTTTTGATTCCCTCGCTCAGGATTCTAATTATTGAAATACTCGCTACGCTCGTGTCTCAATTTTAGAATCCTTCGCTTGCTCGGTCATCAAAATTGAGCCCGCGGTTAAAAATCAACTTTGCACTCTTGTATAACAAATAACTATTACCTACATTATTTTTTTGCCGCATTTCATTTTTAATAAAAGTCGTATCAATTTTGTATACCTTTAGTAAAATGCCTACTCAAACGGAATACAACATAGGTACTATTAATAATATAGACAGGTAGACATGCAGCCAGACGGATTAGCCCTCCCCAATTAGGGTGTCGCTAGGGGCTTTGATTTTGATAAAAGGGAAAGCTAAATGGATGCTTTTAATAAAGGTACAAAGTTTGTTTGTCAGTCAGAAGGGGCAACTTTTATTGACGAATTGACGACGACTGTTTTGTTTTCTTAAAAAAGATGACACATAAGTAGTTGATCAACGGTCACTGACTTTTATTTATTTATTTGTTATACTTTTTGCACACATTTTACAAAAAACAATGTTCAAAGGCGGACTTAACGCCTTACGCGTTTCCTAACAGTCAACCTTTTTACTGAAGAAAATCTGTGTGTTTTCCCCTTCATCTTGCAAGACGTAAAGACTAGAAGTTCTAGACCATTCTACATATAGAAAGCTATGGAACTTCTTCGTATCCCTGTACGCGCTAATCTCAAGAGTTACTGAACCGATTTCAAAATATATTACAGTGTTAGATAGCCCATTTAACAAGGTACACGACTGAAACTGAAGAAAAATTAACTTTTATATTCTTACCTTTTTGCAAACTTTATGCTTGGACAGCAGGCGTTTGATTTCCTCCAGGGGAACGTTGTCATCGATCACGGGGTTCATCGGGGGAGCCAGGTCTTGCATGTGAGGGTTCAGCTCCAATGGAGGGCTTGGGTTGGTTGCCGGCTGGAAGTTACATTACAAGATGGGTTGTGGCTTTACTGACTTTGCGTATGACGCTCTTTAAATCATCAGGTATTGCGCAATATTATGTATTGAGCTTTGTTGAAGGTATTGAGTTAATATTGAAGATTGCGATGTTGGCGATTAAAATCTTTATTGCACAGTGTTATTGTAGGTCTAGGGGCTACCTAAGGTTAAAATTGCAATAATGCAGGCATAGGTGTGTATATTTTTTACTGCGAAACGTAAATGTAATATGAAAGAGAAAATAAGTGAAATTTGTGTTCTGAGTTAGTTCCATACGTGCAGATTAGCTGGATCGAGGAAAGCAATGGGCAAATCGGAAGTGCTTCCAGTAAAATGGATCCTTTCCAACTTTAACTATTTCAACTTTAAGAGGGGGATCAAGTCACAAAACAGAACTCTAATACCACTTTTACGCCTTTCTTGCAGCTTGGAAATATCACTTACCCCGAATTCTCGTTGATAACGCTCCTCGAAGCTCGAAGAATCAATGTCAGATGAGCGGCGTTTGAAAATCCTGGACCGACGGGTTGCCGGTGCAAAGTACTGACGGCTCTAAAAACCAAAAACAAAAATAAGAGTTACATAACCTCCTTTTTATAAAGGCTGGCAAAAAACTGGCTGGTGTATTTTTTGGAGGTAGTAATAAAAAATGTGTATCGTTCCAAAATAGAAGTCCTTACGCCTAAATTATTCTTTTTCAAAATGTATTTGTGGAGATATTAATGAACTGTTTACCAGAAAAGTCGAGAGTTCCAATTGTTCCGTACCAATAGCGACGCACAAATGTATGTTATTTTATTCTAGTCTTCAGTATTTTTTGTTACCTACATCATTTTGAGACTTTCAGCTACCTATCTAATTCTCATGATTCATGAGATACAGCCAATTGACAGACAGACAGAAAACACAGCACAGCAAAGTTTAACTAATAGTAGCAATCCACTTTTCCCTTTAGGTACCTACTCACCGCAAAATGCTCCCATCCAATATCATTTTCATTCTGATCCATATCATAGTCATTCCCAAAAGTGGTGTCAGCCTCTTGGAAAGGTGACAGGTTAAGCCCTGGTGACATTTGCACGGGAGACAAAGGGCTGGGGCTGGATGGCACGGAAAAAAGGAGGCCGGGTGTTGGAGCCCGGCTTGTCTCTGGTTGGGGCACCTCCACCTCGTTGTCTTCGGGCGCTGGTGGTAATACTTCTTCGTCAGGCTAGAATTAAGAATAATAATCAACTTAAGGGATTGATTCAGAAGATATTACTTCTTGATACAGTGAGGTGTCTGTCTCTGAACCCTCAACCAACGGTATCTTGCCCGACATCGGTGGCCACTGGCCACCTAATTGTTATATTTTTTGTAGGTATTTAATTTAACGATGTAAAAAAGGTGTTATAATAAGAATAGTCAATTTTTTTTTAATATAAGCTAGTATTTTGTACCTACAAGGCAAACATAATTTTTGAGCATTTTTAATTTCACACCATAGTTTATTATTCAACACCAACTGATTGATAAGGATAACCGCATTATTTAAAATCTTTATCATTATAAGTAATTTATCTTATTTTTAAATATAAAATAGTATCTTTATCAGTTAAAGCCCCGATTGTTTTATGAGGCGAATTGTTTTAATTGCAATAACCTAAATACTGGAAGGAACTGAAGTGATCTTCACTTCAGTTCCCATAAGGCAAGCTGCAAACAAAATTTCAGCAATTATTAACAATTATTAAAAAATATGGTTATTTAAAAAAAGAACTTCCTCAAAACATTTTCAAATTTAAAAATACTGACTTCAAAAGACGATATATATTTATTATACTTAATAGAAAAAAAGATAAACGGAGATAACACCTGAATTCCACAAAGTTTTACGAAGACATAATTCAATTGACCTCGTTTATATCCTAAGATAAATAATAATATTACGATTATAAGTAATGTTAATATTTGCATGCCGAATGGTAAACTGTGGCTGAGCTTTACTATATTCTAAGACCTACGTTCACCTGTATTAGCAAAATAAAATTATCTTTTAAAAGAATAACAACCACAATCACTGTTTACCTATTCCTAAATCGCAATTTCATTAATCACTTACCTTTGCACACTAATCAATAATAAAATTTGAAAATCCCACCACAATGAATTGCAATGGATTAAGTATTAATTAACAACTGACACTAAACTGCACTAACAATTTACCTTTGCACACTTCTTCAATTAAAATCGAAGAATAATCTTTTATTTCCACAAGATACAAAAAAATATATATATTCACTGCTTTATAAACGTGTAATATTTCTAGATACACTATTACTCTTTAACACGAGTACATCATTTTGCAATTGACAAACTGAGCTTGAACCCGAGGGAACGGCCAGACAGACAAACCGATATAATATAATATGTATATAGATACGTCTATATAATGTTTGGAGTTTCGACAATAGTGGTGTGTCACCTTATCGAGAATGTGGTATCAATTTTATTTTCGGAATAGAAGTTGCAAAATGTATCGTCATTTGGTTTTTGAAAAAATTAAGGAACATAGACTTTGTCCTTCAAAAGATGTGTAGCTGTTTGACGTGTGAAGTTATTTTATCAAAAAAAAACATTGAAAACACAACAAAAAATGTTTGTAATATATTACGAAATATCAACATAGATATTTATTAAAAAATAAAGATAATAGTGGATACTATAAGCTATCAATAACATAGCCAAAAATTACGTTTGTTTTATGGAAACCTAATAAAATATGTATTTTATTCTAGTTTTCAGTATTTGTCGTTAAAACGGCAACAGAAAAACATCATCTATGAAAATTTCAACTGTCTGACTATCATGGAACGCGCCAGCACCAAATGTCATCATCACAATAGGATTTTGCGGAAACTTAACAGTAATATAACCTACTGCATACAAGAGTCACATATAGGCCAATTTTTAACCAGATGCGGAAAGAAGTACCAATGGAACTTCTCTAAGTGTGTATGTACTTTCTATGATTATCTTGGACACCAGTGGCTGATAAAAAGCTGAAGGAAAACATCTTGAGGAAACCTGGACTAAATAGTTTGAAATCACCAACCCGCATTGAGCAAGCGTGGTGATTAACGCTCAATCCTTCTCCATGTGAAAGGAGGCATGTGCCCAGCAGTGGGACGATAAAAAGGCTGTAACAGTAACAGCGGAAAGAAGTTCCTTCTAAACTTTGACAAAACAGCAAATATACTTACATATAGATGCTTATACACCACATACTCGCACGGTATGGCGGTAGTTTTGAGGTATCTGTTGCCAGACCTCTTGATAATATAATCGTTGTCCCTGAAGTGCTTCGAGCAGACCACATCGTCTAAAGCCGGGTGCCAGTTGTACCGGCCCGTCATGTCCACCCATTTGGCTCTCAACTCCTCATTGGATGGAAACCTGCAAAGATACAGTTGAATATGATGTCCTTGCTGAAGGTTCTGGGTTCGATTCCCGGTGCTGTTGCGATGAGCATATGTTGGTGTCTAGGTGTAATAATATGTATGGGAAAATGTGTGTGGGAGTATATGTAGTTTATCAGTTGTGTTAGCATCTATAGCACAAATCAAAAATCATGTGTGTGAAAGGTGTCCCGAAATTAGTCTTATTAGTTGCCATTTTCTCATATAAAAGACCGATTTTTCAGGTTTTTTGGTAAAAATAAATAATATTATTCCAAATATCTCGCTAGCTATTATTATTTATGTCAATGAGTTCGTAGAACCAACAAAATATTTCAAAATTTCTAAGCAACGTCTACGCTACGCAAATGCCTACGTAGGCCTACGCCGCTACGCTCCCTGCTACGCAGTACGTAGCTCTTTAATTTTATGTAAAAGAAAAAAAAATTGCTTTATGTAAGTTTGTATTTTTTTTTTAATAATCTAAATATTTTAATGGCTTTTTCAGTATATCGAAAATAAATTTTAAATTCAGAACAAAGAAAGTCGCCATATTTGTCCAAAAGAGGATTCTGTAACGAGTTTGCGCAGAACGTGATCTGTTATCTCTGTCTGATGTTCCCCGAAATTTTCGAACAAAGGAAATTCCTTATATGATTATGGCTAATCATGCACCATTAAATGCGCGGGAATTATGATTAGACACTGATCACAAGCAATTATTGTAAATGATTAATATTTTGGCGATTCGTTATTTAAATACAATTAATACAAAATTTCACAAAAAGGTTACCTCACTGTAACTGCGTAGGTCTATCGCAGGCATCTTTAAATTTCGCATTTTGCACAACAATATTACATCACGCTACAAATTATATTTAGAACATGTGAAACAACACAATACACTTCATTTATCGATAAATCGTCGTAAATAAATAATAGGAGCACCTCTAGCGCCTCGCACCACGAGACGCGGCCCGGGCTCGCGACGCTATCGGTCGCCGCGTCATACATTGCCCTTTATGATAGCGCGGAAAACATCACGAGCGAACATTGACAGCAATGTATATCTATTTCAATGCAACAGATTAAAGGTCGCCACAGCAGGTAAATTGTAATTTTAAGGTCTTAAAATTTAAAGAAAAAATGCGTTTTTTTACTCACGGATGAAAGCAGAGGCGGTCCGAGGAGCCACTGGGCTCGTCCGTGGTGGACTTGCACGTCAGGACGGAGCAAGCTGGCATTTTTGAATTTTTCTTTACCGGAACGATGCACTCAATGGTGTACGCCGACAACTAAATATCGCATGCGCTTATTTCGATCGATAGGTGTATGACCAATTGCTGTACGCGCAGCACCTCGCAGCCACCCCCAGATTCTATATTTAGCTCGGTCTAGGTCCTGGGAAAACAGGAAAGCAATTTATCAATACTATGCAAGTACGCAGCGAGCCTGTGTCAGCCGCCATTGCAAATGTAAATCAAAAAGTTTTCACGGGAGACCGCGAGCCTTGTAGCGATGCTCTGATATGCAAATTAGTTTGTATGATACTTACTTTTCAGGTTTTAGGTCTAAGATTTAGTTTTTTTTTTCTTTTTTGATATTTTTACTTCATCTAGCTGATATTTTTATAGTTTTTAAGTTACACAGTTTTCTTTTAACATAAGTTTGATTTCAAAACCAAGATCTAATGATCTATTATCTAAAGCCTTATTTAATTATTGCGGGTAATAAGTTTATAAGCTACTTAATTGTTTAAAAACTCCTAATTGTAACTGTTTTAAAAATGAAAATTAATTATTAACTAAGTTGTAAGTACCACCTATTATTACTAGAGTAGATGAACCTCGCAATTTTCTAAGTGATTAATTTTAAAATTTACTTCAGCCATCTAGTTAACAATTAAGATTTTTTTTAATAAATAGGTATCTAGCTTTTAGCAAGGATTCATTCCTGCTTTTAATTCATGTTGTGTTTACGAATCCTAAAGTTTTTCAAGATTCCAGACGAAAGTATTTAATTACCAAAGTTTTATTGAACAGAAGTTAATGAATCATGAAAAATATATTATTTTGTTATTTACCAGAAGTTGAGGACTGATTCACAGTACTAATATGTTAGCCGTGCAGTTATTTATCATTGTCAGCAATAAAAAATGGTGTTTTCATTTTACACATCTTTCCTCATCTATTTAGGACTTGGTGAAAACCTTTCCTACGAAAATCCGTGAAATATTTTTTGAGTTCCTATTTCACTGCTAATATTTCAAATACTGAGTTCGTTACCGCCTCACAAATCTATGTGGGCATTTCTAAACTTTTTTTAGATCAGTCTCAACTCTCCGTTTCTAACTGAGATAACACTTATTAATTTTAATAGTTCGTCTTTAATTAAAAATTTAAGTTGTAGATATTTACTACAACCGTTTACCTAAGTGTGCATGTAGGATTCACATCGTGTACACATATCAATCTCATTTACACGTATCCATTGCTTGTTACCTACTTTATTTCAGTAAAATGGTTGTACCTATATCAGTTTTGTAAATTAAATAAAGGCTTATTATATTCCTGGTGACTAATAACTTAAAAGTCGACAAATGTTGGCAACAAATAAAATAACTTGCCAGCGATTAAATATTTTCGCGACTATTATAATATGTAAGGTTCAAAATTAAGGGTGTTATAAAAACTAAAAACTAGCAGCTGCGTTTGGGTAGCAAATAAACTATACCAGTCGATTGAAATATTAGGTGAGGAGCTGTTTATAATGACTTGGCGACTAATAATGTTAGTTGGGTGGCAAAGATAATATGTTACCAACTATTTCGTGCCGACTAAAAACCCAGTTTTAGGCTTCGCTTTGCGGATAGCTCTAAATATTAAAAGGAGTACAATAAAAAGGAATAAGAGTTAATTATTAATATTGTGTATCATAATTTCATGAAAACGGCGGAAGATGCGGTGGTATTATCTCACTTGGCGCACTATGAAGATGGTAGAATTTAATTTGGATTCATTTTATTTAGCACATTGCCATTTATAACCTTCAATTAAAAAAACATTGTATTAAAAATTGAAGTTAGTGACGAAAACGAATCGCTGCAAAACCGACTCCACGTAGTCTTGTCTGCCCTACCCCTAGAGTGCAATTCAAAACCGCGTAGGCGCGGAGGGGCGAGGCGGCCTGCGAGCTGAGGCGCAGGTAGTTTTAACGCTCGCCGCCGCGGCTGAGGCTGGCCGGCCCCGCCGGCCAGCAAGCCGAAGCTGCGGTGGTGAGCGTGAAAACCATCTACGACTATAAGCTCGCATGGGACCGCCGGAGCCCCGCAGTGCCGGAGCCGTGACAAAAGTCATGCTTGGTGCATGTTGCATGCTTACTTCCATGCTTTTCACCTATAATTTTGAAAATAACAGCCGCAAAATATTTTTTCTTCATGCCATTTTAGACTTTATTTAAAGCTATTAAAAAGTCGCACAATATATTTATAATATGAGCTAGTTTATATTTATTCTTCATCCAAACAATTTTAAATAGAACCTGATTTGTATTATTTATGAATGCCCATTTTCTATTTTATTGTCATCATTAAGTTTTCGCTTAGATATTAATTCAGTCGCCAAAAGAAAAACTTGATGCTAGTTTAAATTAAAACGGACCTCATAACTGATATATTAATATGCTACCTTTGACTTATTATGATACTCCTTTTTAGCTGCCAACCCATTATAAATGGTACCCACTCTATTATTTTTTAAACCTATATTCGTTTTACTTAGTCGCCGCGTTAAATACATGCCTTAAATAAATAAAAAAAAAACTGTTTGGTTTAGAAAACATTTACGTAACAAAGCTTAATGTTAGAAATAATCAGCAGATGTCACTAGTTAGCAACCGCACAACTTTATAACAAGCTTTCGTCAACTTCAGCTAATATAATTTCTGGTCATTGTTCAGTGTTTTCAACACTCAGCACCAGTGTTTATAGTTAGAGCATACTTTCCTTCACATACATGTAGATAATTAACACATCAATAAGTAGGTACATGAGGAAGTCGATTACATAAGTATAGTAGAGTAGGTAAAGTTATATATAAGTAAGTAGGTACATACTGAAATACTTAAGGAGGATAGAGTAGTGCATAAGCAGGAATATTAATAAGACTAGCTTTCGCCTGCGGCATCGCCCGCGTAAAGTTCGGTTATATCACGTTTCCAAGAGAATACTTCAAAATTCCGGGATAAAAACTATCCTATGTTCTTTCTCAAGGTCAACTCTATCTCTGTACCAAATTTTATTAAAATCAGTTCAGTGGTTTAGACGTGAAAGCGTAACAGACAGACAGAGTTACTTTCGCATTTATAATAAGTAGATATTAGTAGGAATAAGCAAGTAACAAGTACATAAAGTTGTACATAAACGCAAAAGGTCACAAAGTCTAAAGAAACAAACTCCAAAATTAACTTAACAACCTAAACTTAAAAAATGATGAATAAGGTAAGGTATTGACGGCAGTTTCTAAAATTTTGATTAGTTTGAAGCATTTAGAATAGTACATAATTCAGTCCATAGGATTAAAAATAACAAAGTATTATTACAATGTTAATTTAAAATTGGACTTAGTCGTTCAAATATTGTTTAGCACTTCAATCAAAGCTACGTTACCAGTTTACTCAGACATAGTGTCAAAATATAAAAACATACATGTATTTTCTAACTATACCTACTTAGAAAGTACAAACAACTTACGTATAGGCAGATACTTACCTACTTGCCTGACCTGGAATCGTACCCGAAGTACCGAGAGGTAGATGCTTTAACCTCCCTGCCTCGACGGTGCGTGTAACATGACACTTCTCAGAATATTGGAAATCATGCCTGTTACCTAAGGCTGGTTTTCCACCAAAACTGTTGTTGTATGAGAGCCACCCAAAATCAATATTTTATCTTAGTTTTCAGTATTTGTTGTTATAGCGGCAACAGAAATACATCATCTGTGAAAATTTCATCTCTCACATTTCATGAGATACAGCCTGGTGACAGACAGATGGACAGCGGAGTGAAAACAATAGTGTACCTAAAAAATGGGGGCGCTAAAAATATATTTATTCTCAATGTGGGCAGTAGACAAAGTAAGTTTTTGAACCACTGG
Source organism: Helicoverpa zea x Helicoverpa armigera (assembly GCA_033682625.1). Classification (NCBI taxonomy): domain Eukaryota; kingdom Metazoa; phylum Arthropoda; class Insecta; order Lepidoptera; family Noctuidae; genus Helicoverpa; species Helicoverpa zea x Helicoverpa armigera. The sequence goes on along the minus strand of JAWIIS010000053.1, from coordinate 4,799,735 downwards.
TCTAGCCAATGTCTCCGGGAACGAGTTGCTGAAAAGTGTCGAGAAACCCGCTTGGTATTAATCCCGCAGCGTTCTTGCCAGAGTAAATCAGCAGTTGGGAGTTGTTATTCCTACTAAGTAGTTACATTTATATAAAACTGTTTTCCCAGGTTTTCACTCGCGCCCCGGGAAAATTCTGCAGGTACCCGGATAAAATATAGCCTATGCTACTCTTTAACAGTGTAACTTTACAACAGTGAAAGATTTTTTCAAATCGGCCCAGTATTTTTGGGAGCCTTTGTGCCTTGGCTTAGGTAAAGGGTTTGAAAGTTTTCAAAGAAGCCTCACAAGATGCCACTGTATTAAAATCTCTAACTGTCGTTAAGAATCCAATTTAAGTCAAATTAAGCCATTATAGCTTAATTTAAATTTTATAATGATGATTTAGATATTATTATGTATTGTTTTCCTCAAAACAATACAGATTACTAAAACAATTGATTGAATAAGTTTAAGAAAACTGTAGCTTATGCTGTCTGTAAACTTGGGCGTTCGTATCTACTTACATACCTACCTATTTTTTATTGTTTTTTCATCTCTCTCCGGTCGTGTCGGATTGTCCCAATCGGTCTATGAGAGTGAAGGTATAGGGAGTGCACCTATGTCTGCGCAAATGCTTGTGCTCTATTATATGTCCTGCGCAATTGGCTAATCTCCTTAGGTACATGAGAACAGCCGCCGTAGCCCATAATCGGCTAGGAGGACATCATCATCATCACATACTTACATAGGTATTCACTTGAACACCGTAGAGGTATGAACTAATTCTGCTTTATAAAATAATAGTCCAATCACCTAGAGATATTAGGATCCCACTAGGTACTGTTTGATTGATTGGCGATACGTGACAGAAAAGTAATGTGGTGTGAGTCCTGTAGCGGCCCTGTATTATATGAAACACTATTATTTACAACAAAACCCGCGATGTTCTGAAAAATGTTTAAGATGTTCTAATATCAAACACCACAAATACCTAAAGCAGCAAATATTTAGTATCACATGAAAAAATCACTCAACTGATGTAGGTATTTCATTTTTGGCTTCCCTAAAATCCCTCGATTGCCGATCATCATCATCATCTGGCTCGCCTTTTCCCAGTTTTGTCGGCTTCCAGTCTAAGCGGATGTAGCTGAGTACCAATATTTAACAAGGAGCGACTGCCTATCTGATCTCAACCCAGTTACCCGGGGACCCATCGCCGATCACCATATATCGTACCAACCTTGGCGGCACCGCACCAATGAACCAACTTCCATCATCAGCCTAGCCTTTTTCCAACTGTTTGGTTGTCAAACTTATTGACTTCTGACTACCCGTAACGACAGCTAAAAATGTTCAAATTTTGATGATCAAGAACCGACTTTCTGAAAGTTATTTCCATCTAAAGTAGAAAGATCATATGTGTGATGGTGACACTAGACGTGTTGATCAATGCACCCTCTACTTACCATTACTTTTTCTTACCCGCCTTTTTTGCCGATGGCAAAAATCATCAAATGACCCTTCCCGCTTGTGGTGTTGTGCCATGGGTTAGCAGAGGAGAGGGAGTGTTAGACTCTTAGGCCTCGGCCTCGAATTTTGCGGGCAGCGGGGCGGCAGCGGCGGCGGCGCGGGAGCGGCAGGATCTTAAGGGATCTACACACCAAAGCCGCTGACCCGGCGGCACAGCCCGGCGGCACGACAGCCGCGGCATGTGGTGTTCTAGTAATTGTCAAATACTCTATGAAAGCCGGCGGCATGATTGTACAAAATACGGCCGGCGGGTTGGGCCGCCGGGCTGTGCCGCCGGCATCAGCGGCTTTGGTGTGTAGACACCTTTACGCGTATAATCAAATGGACCGGCCCTCGAATACAGCGGCGCGGGAGCGGGCAACGAGCGGTGAGCTCCATTCAAAACGGTGACCGCCCGCGCCGCCGCCGCTGCCGCCCCGCTGCCCGCAAAATTCGAGGCCGAGGCCTTACTAACTAAAAACCGTTATGTTCCGTCGTAGGCCTTTTGTGTACCAGGGCCGCGGTTACTCTTTCGAACAATCCCGCATCCGCTTACCCGCCTTTAGTGTTATTTTACCCTACTAATTATTGTAACTTTTTATATTGTTAGAATAGCTACCGACTCTATATTTGAAATCGTAAATATTGTATAACAAAAATATTGAATCCCTTTGAAAAGAGGTATTATACTTACAGACTTTTTATTATAATAAAACTAGCGGTAGGTCTATTTAGTAAAATACTAGCGGTTCCCCGTGTTTCCACCCTCTTTCTGTGGGAACAACTCCGCCCCCGACAAAAAGTAGCCTATGGTTAGGGCGATTTGCTCATTGAGTGCTGGCAACCCTAAAAAACTCTCTAATGAATGACTACAGGAAATGTAATAAATAAAAGAAAAAACTATTTTGTAATTAATTTATTAATTTTAATAATTTTCGTATCTAACGTTTTCACTTATAACAGATACATTCTAAATACAACCAAAATAGAAAAAACTTAGAATCACTCGTTAAAATTCAACTTAGGAATAATCTCTTCTTAGCTTAAAGTTAGGTAATGCACCAAGAACGCGCATTACTTAGAAAGCGAACTAAAAATATAATAATATATTTCTCTTGTGTACACAGGTTTATTATATCTACTTAAAACTAGATATAAACCATAAGATCTGTTGATTGCACGACTTCTAAATCTCAAAATTTCAGGATCAAATATAAGTAGTTTTAAAAGGACAAAAAGTATTTATATTTGTTCCAAGAATATTTTTTTAATCAATACCACAATACATGTACATTTATTTTGATGGAGTAACCGCGACCGAGATCCAAATAACAATTTTAGTTATTAATTTAGTATACGTTACAGGATAAAACATTTAAGTACAACTTTTATAAAAACATTATCGGCCTAGATGCAATACCTCGTGCAATGTAAGAGATTTTCAAGTTAGCATCAAAACCGTTTTATGACCTTGAGACCTTTTATATAAAAAACCAAACAAAAAAAATTATGAGGTGTACGAACTAAATCAACGATGTTTCGGTACACAACAGAAAATAAATTGCATAGAAGTATTTAGGTATAAGAATAGATTGCACGAGTGCTACGGCCCTATCTATCTGCAAGTGGCTATCCCTCTTTTGCATCAGATTTCAATAACTTATCTATCTGTCGAACTGCTGATAGAGATAGGATTTGACATTGCTTATATGGAGCTATCTCTACTAAGCCATGGATAGAGATAGGTTATTGAAATCGAGGTTTAGAATACTCTGTCTAAGCTTCTGACGCACTTCTAGCGGGGTCTCGCAATTTATTTTTATGTCTATGTAAAACCGGTGTTTATGAACATTGAATATCACTGTATTCTGATACATAACAAAATTATAGAAAATATAAATTAATAATGCAATAATTATGACAGCTCAATTTCATATAAGTACACACATACTTTCAAAATCATTACAATTGGCATTCGTGTTAATATCGTTAGCTTATACTGGAAATATGAAAATAAGTTTCAGTACAGACCACAAAACCACCTTTAAACTTTTACTTGCGTCTCAGAAAAAAAAAATGTTTGTAGAACAAACATTTTTTTCGATTATAATCGAACAAATTATACATGCAAAGTATTTTTACATATTTTAACTGACCCTATAACGTATACTGAAATAAACAACTTTGTGTAGAACAATGTATATCTGTCAACTTATATGTATCTTATAATATAAAAATGAATCGCTAAATGTGTTGGTAAGCGCATAACTCAAGAACGCCTGGACCAATTTGGCCAATTCTTTGTGTGTTGTATTTGTTATTGTCAGGAGAAGGTTCTTATAAAGAAAAGAAATAGGGAATAGTAGGGGCGAGTTGGGTAGAGTAGTCAGTTCACGGAAGCGAAGCTGCGGGTAAAAGCTAGTTCTTTATATAATTAGAAAATAAAAAGTAGTCGTTATTTTACATACAACACAAACTGGTGCATCTATAGGGTGACTAGTATATAGTGGCCGATACTTAAACACATGATTCTACTCAAAATTAAAAACAACTTTCCCAAAGTAATTATTTTTTTATATTAATTAGTTTAGTCACAAATTCGGGCAAAATCCAAAGTTGGAGTACGCGATGTCGCCGACAAACTACAAGAAAAACGGCTGCGATGGTACGGACATGTTAAAAGGAGACCACCTGAGTACATCGGCAATGCGACACTCAATCTCGATATACCCGGTCACAGGCGCAGAGGCAGGTCAAAACTGCGGTGGTTTAGCGTCGTAAAGAATGACATGGAAATCTGCGAACTCAAAGAGGAAGATGTTCAGGATAGAGCGAAGTGGAAGAAGAAGATACGGAAAGCGGACCCCGTCACAAGACGGGTTAAACGCTAAGAAGAAGAAGAAGAAGTCACAAATTCGGTCAAAATCCAAAGTTTGAAACAGATGAAGTTTCTTTGGGAAAGTTCTTTGTAATCAGGAGTAGATTCACGTATTCAAATATCGGTTACTAATAACCAGACACCCTATAAATTGTTTCTTATTTTAATGAAAACAAGTAATTTATTTTAACAAGGCACTTTTATTCATGCAATAGAATGTATATAAATACGCTGGCTTGGATAATTATATATTGCTAAGTTACTGCATTTATACTTCGTTTGTTATCTTCATGTAATCTTCATATGACTTTTTATTTATAAACTCAAATCTATACTAATATAAAAAAGAGGGAACATTTTTTTGTTTGTTTGTCTGTACTTCTAAAGTCTCCGGAACTACTGAACAATTCTGTCACAGTTGGAAAGCTACACTCTTCCCGAATAACATAAGCTATATTTTATTCCCGTACGGGCAGTAGTATCAACAGAACGCGGGTGAAATTGCGGGAAAACGGCTAGTTAATAATTAAACACGTCAAAAATCAATGTAAGAGCAGTAATAAAAAATACTTAATTTTTTTAAGCACTATACCTGTTTAATATGCATATGTGTAAAAAGTCATATTATTATCAACATTGTTTACTTTCAGTTAAGTGCCCATAATATACGTTTAGGTACAGAAATATTTACAAAGAATTCACGGTCAAGTGGAGATATAAAATAATATTTTTTTTTTCTTAATGTCGTGCTTTAAAAACCCAATCATAAAGGAAACATTATATAATACAATAAGTAAGTACATTAATTCAGTCTTTCATTTCATTCCTAGTTGTCACATGCCTTTTTAACCGACTTTCTAAAAAGGTTCCACAATTTTTTTGCATTATCATCATTATCATCAGCCTATCGCAGTCCACTGTTGGACATAGGCCGCTCCAAGTGCACGCCACGAAGTTAATATTTACATAGCTTCAAAACTTATAATCTTCACAAATTATAAAATCTAAATATATAAAACTCAAAGGTGACTGACTGACTGACTGACATAGTGATCTATCAACGCACAGCTGAAACCACTGGACGGATCGGGCTGAAATTTGGCATGCAGGTAGATGTTATTACGTAGGCATCCGCTAAGAAAGGATTTTGATCAATTCTATCCCCAAGGGGATAAAAGTTTGTATGAAACTTTGTCAATTTTAAACCGATCGGACTGAGACTTTGCATGCGTAAAGCTACTATGGCGTAGGCAACCCTTAAGAAAGGATTTTGATAAATTCCTTCCCTAAGGGGATAAAATAGGGGATGAAAGTTTGTATACATCTTCTTAGATTTTATGAAGAAGTCCTGATGACGAATCAGAATTTTATGATGACGTTCGCTTAAATACGATTTTGATTAATTCAACCCCCATTCAACCCCCACGGGTGATAAAATAAGGGATGATGAAGGATGTAAAATGTATTAGTTTGAACCTATCAGTACGTAATGGAACGAACAAAATAATGCAAAAACCATACCTAATTAATAATAATACTTCTTAACGCGAGCGAAGCCGCGGGCAAAAGCTAGTAAGATATAATACGCATAGCGAATGAAAAAAGTAATTAGTCCATCTTTTCGATAACCCTAAAATACACATTTTTTTTTCCTCATAATCAAATAACAGCAAAGATACAACACGATTTAATTTTGTGAATATCAGCTCTTAGTTCACTCTCAATCTTTGTTACCTTATTATATCTTAGTAAATATTTTATTTTTTGATAAAATTAAAAATACGTGCCATTATTTTTTTCCAATTTTAAAGTGCAGGCTAATTAGAATCAATATTTTTTAGCCCTGATGTCACGCCTATGTATGTATGTATGTTACACCTTACTGTTTTTACAAAGCAAAAAAAATCTATGCGCCTTGTTAAAATAAATGTTCAATATTTTACACAAAAAGAAAGAGAATCATTTTACACAATTTGGAGACATTTACACAATTGGGATATAGTCTATAATGTTTAATAGTATATATTAACCACTTCACTGTCTACAATGCAGACACAACAGTAAAACAATTGGTGTGTATCAGATATGACTCATGCGTCAGGAAAGTTCTTAATAGTGAGCTAACATAATTTAGCTTAATGCTAGTACATATTAAAATAATGAAAGTTAGAAGTCATACTCGCAACATTAGGTATTAGGAACAAAAAAAGTGTTAAACAAATTAAACTTTTCTTACAATTTGGCAGCAGAGAAGGAAGATAGCTGAGTATTCCAATTAAATTAATAATTGTTATTTAAATAACCATTTTTGAAACAAAATACAAAAAAACTTATTAATTTTTTTTTTCATTGATTAATGGGATGCAATGCTGTTTCATATTACAGTTTCTATAGTTTGTAGATTATTTCTGATATGACATGTTTGTGAACGAGGAGCGAGGCTATGGAGTGCACCAACATATAATTTTATGTCAAAAAAGCAAATCAAATTGGTCAGTATTTCTTAGTTTCTACAGACCCATTCCACATCAATGGATAGGCAACCCTATGGTTTATATTTTACTACACTGGGCCCAAGCCGAAACGCGTCAACACGGAAGTTAATGTATCCCTGACTTTACTGACATTATATGTATTATTTTATAGGTAAGTAAAGTTGTTTAAAATTTAGGTCACATAAGTTAAAATTTTATCACATCATATTCAAAATTCAATTATTTCTTGTATCAGCTTGGACCAGATAGATAATTACATAGGTGATCACCCAACACCGACCCCAACATAGTTGGAAAGTCTTGAAAACTGATGATGACCATCATAGGTGAACCAGTTTAATCAGGGCAAAAAAAAATAATACATATTTCTGTTCAATTGTGCGTGTGTTGTTGTAACTAACTATTAAATAGTATTCTTTTACAACTGCAGTTAAATAATAATAAAAAAATATATAATTTTACATGCGTCCATCTGGACTTTGAAGTATGTATGTACTTTATCTGTTCATTATACATTAATATATGTATGGATAATGTTATGTAAACACATAAATAATTTCACTCAATGCAAAACCGTTTTAACTTTTACAAGTTAACACAGAAAAATAAAGTCTTTTCCACACTGTTAGCTGTCAAAACTCTGTCTACACAAAACTAGGTAATCACAGTCTCCGCACACAAGTCCATTCTAAATACTTCTGTATATTTACACAGTCTATGAGTTCGGTAGAGGTTTAAGAGGTCCTAAGCTTAGCAATCCGTCTGCACCTAAAGCTTGCAAACTGTTTGTCATACCATTTTGTACATTATGTACTGAGATTACTGGTATACCGAAACAGCCGCCAGCTTGTTCCCTATTCGCTAAGGGTATAAAACTATATATGCCTAAACTACTCAACCGCTTGAGGTTGTCCTCTTGTGACAGGTCCACGACAGGCAGCCCTAGTTCTCTGTTAGGGCCCGTCACGTTGTGGAACACTCTCTTGTGGTGCTGCAGCTGTAACGACTTCGGATAGGAAGCCGGGCACTCGTCGCACTTGAACACTGGCAGTTTACTCTGCGGATGCGCGGACGACATGTGAACCGAGAGCGAGTTGTGGTTCATGAACATTTTCTTGCATATTTTACAGGACAGCATACCACCACCGACTTTTGCTTCGGGTATGGAGAAATTGCTAGATTTTGAAGTGTGTTTGATGCTCATCCCAGCACCCAGGTTCGGTATGTGTGGGAGAGGCCGTTCAGGAGTCGGAGATCGACTCTTCTGCTTCTGTTTAATGGATATTCCTCGCGATGCTAGCACATTCGCCATAGCGTTAGCTTCTTTATTCACAGTCTTCTTAGTGATAGATATTTGGCTGCCTAAATTAAGTTTGTCTTTCGCGCCTTGCACGCTCTGGATCATGGGCAGGCCATCCCTTTGTTTCTGCATGGCCATCACCTGGCAGTCCTCGTTGTCATGTTTACCCGGTAGCAACATGTCTGGGCGTCGCTTCTGGCCCGGGCCACCGGCCATACCTGCCGGCCTCTTCATGGGCATACGCGCACCTTGCTTCTGAGCTCTAATTTGAGCATGTACTTGCATACCAGGTCTAATGGAAGGTCGTGGTCCTCTAGGATTAGCCATGCGTGGTCGTGTGCCTGTAATATTAGCACCGGGTGCCATTCTGATTTGAGTTGGTGCAGGCATCTGTCCTCCTACGGTTTGACCGGGTGCTGTAGGTTGTCCGCCCATATTTTCTGTTCCGGGCATTCCAACTACTGGTTGGCCCGCTGGAAAGGTTTGCACGTTTTGAATCTTTATGCCACCGGGAGGAGGTTTCATAGCTCCGCCGGGGCTTGATGAAGGAACGTAGGGTGCACCAGGTGGGCCCATTTGGCCCATTGTTTGGCCCATTGGTTGGCCCATTTGTGCGTTCATTCCACCGGAAGGTGCTTGTCCATAAACAGCCTGCTGCATACCCTGAAGTGGAGAAGCGTAAGACGACGAAGGCGGGTACTGACCTTGCGGCATTTGCCCAGGATACCCGCCCGGCTTGGACATCGGTTGTTGGAACTGCCCATACCCGGGCTGATTCATGTAAGCCTGTCCTGGATACGTACCAGGCATTGTTTGCCCTGGGCCATACATGTTATTTCCGTAGTCTTGTTGCATATTGTTTTGGGAAGATGGATAAGAATTATATCCTTGCGGATTCATCATCATTCCTCCAGCTCCTGGGTAAGCTTGGATATTGATCATGACATTTTGCTGATGGGTGAAACCTGGCCCACTTCCTCCAATAGTTGATAGCTTCCCGACTTGATCAGCAATATGCTTTACAGGAAGTATTGAGGACAATATGTTTGAATTCGGATTGTAAGGCATAAGAGTTGAAGACGATGATGGAAGCGCCAACGATTTGGTATGACCCGTCATCCTTCTGTGCTCATCAAGCAAGGCTATATCAGTAAATCTTGTATTGCACACATCACATGAATGTCGAGGACCTAAAGTATCTAAGGATATGTATTCACTAGCGTCCGATATTGAAATAGATTCTTTCTTTGCACTGCTTGACAATAGACTCTCGAATATGTCATCGGCACTTTTCTCGAGCATGTCTAAAGGTGGTTTGGAATCAGGGGCGTTCCAATTAAAGTTATGTTGTTTCTCAGTAGAAGGCGCGGTCAGACGACTGCCGAGCATAGTTGAGGAATTGAAGCTTGGCTGCGATGACGGATACGCCGGTGGAGGGTATGTCGCAGGGGGATTCTCAGTCTTGGGAATAACTGGTTTGATGTCAGGCGCTGGTGTTGCAGATACCACACAACAATCATCATCTTCGTCGTTGGAATCTCCATTTATCTCTATAACGGTAACGCTTGGCTCTTCTTTTTTTGTGACAGGCAGAAGTGGCTCCAAAGTACTAGGCGGCGCAGATTGGTGCGATGCCAATGCATCTGGTTCGGACTTTACTTTAGCTAGTATAGGAGTAGAAGCTGCATCAAGTGGTGGCGGCGAAGATCTTTCAGACTTAATTTGAGTGTTAAATATTGGAACATTTGACGACTGTGTTTCAACTGTCTCTATTTCTTGCTTCACAACAACGTTATCTAGGCTTGTACGTGACTCTCGTCTTTCTGGCGTTGGGGTATTTGGGGTAGTTGGCTTACTTGGGAGTTCTCTCTCCTCTGAAGTTTCTTTGGATGAGACTGAAGAGTTGGCTCCTCTTTTCGGAGTCTGTTTGACAGCAGGCCTCACTGGCGGTTTAAGTTGCTGCACTGGAACCTTCACGGGCGTAGGAGGGCCCTTCTTTTGCATTATAGACAATCCCTGCAAATGTTTAAGTTGATTGGGTTTGACTCTTGGAGATTTTTCTGAGTCATCACTTTCTGATATTTTGCGAGTACTGGGCGGAGTTCGTTCATTGTCTCCATCGGAATCATTTTCGCCTGACTTGTCGGGGTCCTCATCAAAATCAGCTTCAGCGTCTTCTCTACTCTCATCATTCCCACTACCTCCCTCCTCTTCATCTGATGCTGTGAAATCTTTGAGCCCGTTGATCACTTTGAAAGAGTTTGAGTTCCCATCCGATTTTAACTTAAGTTTGATGCCTCCAAGTTTACCAAGTTTTTGCATGACATCGTTATTACTTTCCGGTTCTGGTTCACTCTTTATGGGAGTGTTGCCCTTCTTAATAGTAAACCCTAAACCGCTAAGCTTGTTCAGTGCTGAATCAGAATTCGTGGCACCATTGTCAGGTTTTTTCAAAGAAATACCGGTCTTTTTAAGCAATTGTGATATGTCAATTTTTGTTGGTGGGACTTTTTGCGGGGGCGGGGCTGCTTCTTCTTCCTCATCTGACCAGTTCTCATCTCCAGAAGGAGGGGCATCCTCGTCGTCGGAAGGCAGCTTGTCAAGTACCACGGACGGCAGTGAAACGTGCTGAATCAGATGATTCTCTAGATCCTCCCAATCCTGAAAATCTTCGTCGCAAGTAAAGCAATGATACTCCTGTTTCGGCTTTTTGATGAGAGCACAAGTAGACTGGAGCCTCTTCAGAATGTTCGCGACATTCGAGGAATCGGTCTGTTTCTCTTCTTCCTCTTGTTCAGGATCGGAGCCTACGGAGTCCTGTGCCTCATCATCTGCAAAGGAGAACAACATAATTTTTAGTGGTATGTTTTAAAATCAAAAACTTTATAAACAGAAGAAAGAAAGTCAATATAAAATACACCGTGGGTCCGACATGACTGGATATACATAGTAAGATGTTTGGACACAATCATAATTTTTGTTACTAAAAGACAGAATATTAATTTACTATCTTTTCCTGAATAGTGGAAGATAACGATATCATTACGGTTGAAACAGGAAGCATTGCACAATAATTTTTCGAGTCTCATTTGATTGATATAACTTTCGGAGCTTTACCACTTTCATTTTATATTATTTCCGCGAATTATAAAATCCTCATATATTCACTTAGATAAACCATCATAACACTATTTTATACAGGGAGTGTCGTTCACAATGTGATGATATTCTATGGCGAATTGTATAGTTACCGGCACGGATATTGAGCTCTCGGCGGAAGAGTGGGGATCGCTTTGCGTACTGTACACATCTATACTAATATTATAAAGCTGAAGAGTTTGTTTGTTTGTTTGAACGCGCTAATCTCAGGAACTACTGGTCCGATTTGAAAATTTCTTTCAGTGTTAGATAGCCCATTTATCGGGGAAGGCCGGTACGGGAAGTAGTTCCCACGGGATGCGGGTGAAACCGCTGGCAGAAGCTAATAAGGCAATAAACCAATAAATCGTTTCTGCGCAGGTGAAGGTCATGGCTCAATATCCGATAACTTAAAAAAAAAAACCTAATCCATTCAGTGGTTTAACCACAGGAGTCATTTTAGTTTTTATAATTTACAACATCATGTGTAAAGCAGAGCTAAAGTTTCAGTTGTTTGTAATGACTGACCTTTATATGGTGTTCTAATTTTCGCACATTTTTGTTCTATTTACTTTGTTTGAAAAAAAAAACATTTTTTTCTTTGTGTTAATCAACATATATTAACCAGTATATTAACGCATTTTATTAATTTGATTGTGAACGACACACGCGATATTTGAATTTCTCGCTTACAGTCGGAGAATTCACGTTAACTGCTCACTCGAATGGAGTCGAGGCTCGTATAAAAGAGTAAGCTGTAGCTACTATAATCTGTAGGTCATGGCATATCCACATAACCAGATTGCAAGGCTGGCAGGGCTTGAAGATCCCGGAACCGGTTTGGTTAGACGAAAGCCTTTCCTGAATATAGGCATCACAACTAGGTTCAAAGCAATATTATATAAACTAGCGACCCGCTCCGGCTTCGTACGGGATAACAGTATTTCCCCACTATTTAATGTATGTTATTATACATATACACCTTCCTCTTTAATCACTCTATCTATAAAAAAAAGGCATGAAAATCGGCTGGGTAGTTTTAAAGATTTAAGCGTACAACGGGACAGAAAAAGCGACTTTGTATTTACTATGTCAATGATTATACTAGATGTTTCCTGTGGTTACTGGTTACCCACATGATATTACTTAGTGCACGCACATAAAAACAAAAACAATTATATCAGATCGAAAAACCTAAATCAATTTTTGAAATTGACAGTGATCATAGCAATATTGAAAAGTCGGATGGCACGTTAAACTGTAGGTCCCAGCTGTCATTGAATACCTACTAAGACCGCGCACCGTCAATGTGACGGCATACATATAAAAGCGGTAAAGCGGCGATAAGAATAGTAAACAACGAATTCTTCTAAGTAGTCGTATTCGTCTTCTTCTAGGTGCATCGGCCTAGAAGTCGGTGGCATTAAACTGATGCACCAAAGAATAGTTTTTTTTTTATTTCGTTGTGCAAAATGAGTTTACAAGATCCACATCTTAGACAAAATACGTGGCTTGACTATTTTGTAAAAAAAAACTTTTTACAAAAAAAAAAACCGAACTCCCAAAAAGTGTTTTTGGGAGTCGGACATATGATAATTAAGTATTTAACCTAGTGTAAAATCATAGCTAGATTTTTTGAAACTACACACAGAAGACCTACCTACAGAAGATCTGATTACTTTCTCACAGTGCAAGCTACACATTTTACATGAAATGTTTTTGTGAGATATTTGTTGTCAGTTGTATATTTTCAGCCGTGAAAACAAAATTTTGTTCCAGCTGAACATCTTTTGTTTCCTAATAAAATAATGAAACAAAACTAACCATGGCCTTACCTGAGGTTTTGGGCAAATCAAGTAATTTATTCAATCAATTGATCAATTATGATTGATCTAATCATGATTAATTTAGTCATGACTAATTTAATCATAACTAACGAGATTAATCATTAGTCATGAATAAATTCGTTAGTCGCAAATTACCAATCATTAGTTTTAATCATGAATGTATGACTAAGCTCGATGCACAGGTGCTGGTACACTACATACAGGGTGTAAGGATCAGCTGACCGAAGTCTCAGACCATCATATTGAGTAAAGTACTGAAGGAATTTGGTTTGGATATGAAAAATTTTTTTGAATCTGCATACAAAATATAAAAGTCAGCTAATTTTGTATAGAAAGGCCAAATTTTTTTCTTTTCCGAGAACATGATCCTTTGGTACGTTACTTAGGTTGATGGTCTGAGTCCATGGTTTCAGTTTTCAGGGGCTGTACCTTACACCCTGTATCAAACGATTGATTTCCTCTTAGTGCCTTACAAGTATTTTACCGGGGCATGAATTTATCCGACTACACAAAAATACTGAATTTTACACTAAAACACTAAAGTCTAACCTAACCTAAAGTAACGTTTTGTGTGCAATTCAGTATTTTTTTAAGATGCAGAAAAATATTTTACTTTACCCGGTATAAAAAATATCAATCATAAATAAATAATCATGATTAATATTAAAACTAATCAATCGTTAGTCATCACCTCGTGATTAAACTAAATAATCATTAGTCTTCAATCATAACTAAGTAGAACACATTCAATCATTAGTCATCAATCATTAGTTAACTAAATTTTGCCCAACACTTTCACCAAACACATAAAAGTCGGATTTCCCAAATCAACTGTTTACTTTCAAAACTGAATGTGAAAATTTATAAACAGTAGTTTGAAGAAAACTGATGTTTATGATGTTGGTGAACTTGGACCTGAATCTATTAATCAGTATGGCTATGATTAGCTTTACCTATGTTACAAGTGAGCAAACTTATTTTTGTTCGCAACATAAAAGCTATTTTCCTGTTATCTCCAAACTAAGAATACATTTTTTAAAATAAATAACTACATACATGAATTTTTGAGACACAATTACTTCATACCAAAATAGTTTGGAACACATACACACTACACTCTAAAATACTTCATAGCACAAAACTACTCTCTAAAATAGTTTGAAGCACAATACTACTCTCTAATTTAGTTTGAGGCACATTACTACATACTAAAACAGTTTGAGTAACATTACTGCATACTAAAATAATTTGAGGCATATTACTATATACACTTCTGGACACATCTATTGGCCCACCTTAGAGTTTTGGTTTCGATGGCCCCTACCGAAATATGATTGCTAGATTAAAAAAAACTGATGATGCAGTTTTAAACCTGATACATTTTACCTTCTTTTTCGATCGTATTGTTTTAAATTTGAATTTGGAATACCATACGACATGGAGCTACGCTTAACAAGTCGGATATGTGCCTCGTTAAAGGCAATTGATTTTTGAATAAAAAACATGTTTTATCAAATAAAGGTTTAATTTAATAACGTGTGTTGCTTCCATGGGCATCTACCACAGCTCTCATACGATTAGGCATAGAGTTATTAACCGCTCTATGAAGTTTTGAGGGATCATCTCCCATTCCTCTTCTATGGCAATTTTCAACTCCTGCATCGTCTGGGCAACTGGCTGACGAGCCCTAACACGTCTTTTTAGCTTGTCCCACATGTGCTCAATGGGGTTCATGTCTGGGCTTCTGGCTGGCCAGTCCATAACTGTGATATTCACATCCCGAAGATATTCCCTGACAATGCCGGCCGCATGGGCTCTTGCATTATCATGCATAAAAAGGAAATTTGGGCCCACATAGTCCGCGTATGGTATCACGTGAGGTCCTAAGCACTCACGAATGTACCTTTCAGCGTTTAATGTTGGCAGCCGTGGTCCTGTAACAACCTCAAGTTGAGTTTTGCCGCTCGCGGTTATACCGCCCCAGACAGTCTTTGAGCCACCGCCATAAGCAACCATCTCTTCAAAGCAGCATTGTGCGAAACGCTCTCCCTTACGTCGGTAGACCTTCTTCCTTCCATCATTGCCATGAAACACAATTTTGGACTCATCAGAAAAGAGAACACGGCTCCAATCTTGCTGTGTCCAATTTAAATGACTGCGTGCGAAATGAAGGCGCGCTGTTCGGTGGGTTCGCGTTAGTTTGGGCCCATTAGCTGGCTTGTGTGGTACCATATCGTGTTCTTTTAACCTTCTCCGAACAGTTCGAGCACTCACAGATACTCCGTGGAAGTCGCGAAGTTGTTTTTGTGTCTCAAAGGAGGTAAGGTGACGATTTCTCAAGCTGGTCATCACGATGAATCGCTCCTGCCTTTCAGTTGTGACCCAAGATCGTGGCCTTCCTTGGCGACGAACAAAGCCGCCAGTCTCTAGGTACCTCCGATAAACATTTCAGACCGCAGATCGACTTAAATTAAGTTGAGCACTCACGTTTCTTTGGCTGCGTCCGGCCTGAATAAGTGCCACAGCTTGGGCGGCGACTTCAGGTGAAGTATCCATAGATTATTGAGAGAACCTCACCTTAATGTAAAGAATAAGTAATGTTTGTTGCAAAACCAAAGATATCAATCACTTTTTCAAGAATTAAGTCCAAGTAAACCAATAAAACCAAGTTTTCTTAGTAATCGACTGTTTGATATCAACAAGCAGGCTCCAAATTGTCTCTTATTTCTTTAAATTCTGTATTCGAAATTCAAAAAAAGACTATTGAATGAAATTGTGAATGGGCAAGGTTGAAAACTGCATACAAACCTTTTGCTCGACCTAATATAAAAAATTAGCTAGGACCAAACGAAACTGAAAATACAAGGTGGGCCTATAGATGTGTCCAGAAGTGTACTAAAATAATTTGAGGCATATTACTATATACTAAAATAATTTGAGGCATATTACTACATACTAAAACAGTTTGAGTAACATTATTACATACTAAATATTTTGAAGCGCTACTCTCTAAAATAGTTTGAAGCACATAACTACATACTAAAATAATTTGAGGCACATTATAACAAGCCTTCAAAATAAAATGGGCAAATGTTGTCTATATGATTTGTAATCAGTTTAGCAATTTGCCTGTAGCTCAATTAAGTTAATTATTATTGAAAATGTATAAATATGAACACTCGTTTAATGACTTAAATGAACCCGCTAAGTCATTACATGACGAGTGTGTAAAAATAGTGACAAATCAGACCACAGATTTATCAGACAGTTTATGTTTAAGCAACGTGGAAGTACAGTTTATGTTCTGTATTATATTAGACAATGTATCTCATAAAATCACTTTTTTTCCAAATGGCATTGATTTTTGAAATATAATGAAACTTGGACTAACCTGATTCATTGTTTGTAGGTGGCGAGGCCAGAACAGAGTCATGCTTAGTAGCCATCATCTACGATGCCTGTGAACAAGTTATAATCATTTTAATTCAACCTCTTTATAAAAATTCATTTGTAATTTCATTCAATCACTCTATGGTTACAATGTAGTTTCTCATTGCACATTTATTTTGAATATGTTTTATCACACTGCCCCAGTATTTTACGTCTAGGTTATTATTGTTAAATTGTTTTAGTGTAAATTTTATTGTTTTAAGTTAATTATGTTATAGACTCATTCACAGATATTAACAATAACAACACATTTCACAAACACCAAAATGTTAGTAATATTATCTAAAAAGACAAAGCACTATGAAATTAAGTAAATTGTTTTGTGTTCTAATTCAAAGTGGTTTCTATAGGTTACTTATAACCAAAATATTTATAGCAAAACATTCATAGTTCAATAAGAATTTTTACTATCTAGCTTTATTCAAGCAAATAGTGCACATAGTTATTTAGAGTTAATAACGAATGCTTTAAACAACAATTCACTTGTCGGATAATTAATTAGTTGTATTTTCAACGATCCAAACAACTTGATGCAAACTCAAAACATTCAATCAAAAACTCATGCCACAAAACAATGGAAATACAATAATTAATTAACACTTACAATCATTATCCGGACACCAATAATATTTGTATTTGCTTTTCACACTTATTTCACAGTGATTTTGTTCATAATCATTGGAAACTCGAATTCAAAGTCGGCATACACCACTCCAACACAAGTTTACAATAAAGTCATAACACTGGGTGATATCGTCACTCCGCAAACACAATAACACATTCACCACTTTTCCGGCTTTCTCCGTGTTAAATGATAACCTTGAGAAAACGATCACGAATAATAACAAAATGCAAATAATTTATTTTCCGCGAACTTCTGTCACTTCGATTCTGCTGCTCTACTGCAAGAAAATACAAAATGGCCGGCCAAATAAACGAGTGCTGTCAAAAAGTCTAATCAAGCGCTGAGCAGAAATTGCTTTCTGACCTCTTGCTCTCAGGTTTATGTTTAAGTTTAGTATAATATGCTAATTCAATTAACTATACAAATTCAATTTTTTTTCTATACCCAATTCTCGTATCAACAGAACAAAGTGGCTAACCTACGCTTTCGATCGAAACGCACTCTCAAACTCTCATTTTACCGACGACCGAGGCAGACCGAAACTATGTTCCTTTCACTCACAGGCAAACGTCGCACTCGGCAGACGCGGTTGCCAATGCCAGTATGGCGGACTGCCAGTATTGGTCGGATGGCAAATTCCTAGCGGTTGTCGGCAGTAGCGTATCCTATCTTTGTCTGGCTAGGTAAACGCAAAACACAAGTCGATATTTCTGTCTCTGTTGCACGCTTTAAAGCGCCATCATTTTATCGTAAGCATAAATAACTCAGACCAACACAGTGGTTTATTATCGGAATGGTTCGCCCCCATTTTATCCGTAATGACCTCGCTCACTCGACTCGCGGCTCAAGTGGCAGCGCGATCGGCACACAACGCTGAATTGAACGCTATGTCGACGGAATAATAATAATGTTGCGGATTGAGCCGGAACATTGAGTTCTGTTGAGTCACGGAATTATAAATGAGCGAAGTGGGTTAAGCGTAACTTGTTTCGCTTCGCTCCGCAACAAAGTAGTTTAGGTCTTTTAACGTTCTAATAGAAACAGCAATAACGATAAAAATATTACGATTATTTGTTATTTACTAAGTATGGTGAGGTGGAGCTAGTTGAAACGATTTTTTATGAGAGGCACAGAATAGAATACCTACCTAAAATACTACTTACCTACACTTTACTTCTATTTTTTTTTTCATTTAGTAACAAGTAACCGCCCGCGGCTCTTCCCCGGGTATCACGCGGTGTTTCGGGAGGTTTGTTTATCGCATCTAGGTTATTATAAGTAAGTACCTACAGAAAATATCCCTTTTTGAATCTATCTGTTATTTTCGGTAGGTACACTGACATAAACCCGTTCCTACCTCCAATAGTTTTGCCGTGTAAGCCGGATAGACCGACAGACAAAGAAAGAATACAAAGGCTTAAAAATAGAAAAAAAAATGGACAAGAGTGGAACAAGGGGAAGATATAAGGGTTGTGGGGAAAGATTAATAAAGTTTCTAGTTAATATGATGGACGTTGTTTAAGAGTTTAAAGACCTTTGTAGTCATCCCTTCTAAAATTATAAATGCGAAAATAACTCTGTCTGTATGTTACGCTTTCACGTCTAAACCACTGAACTGATTTTAATAAAATTTTGTACAGAGATAGAGTTGACCTTGAGAAAGAACATAGAATAGTTTTTATCCCGGACTCTTGAAGAATTCTCTTGGAAACGCGATATGACCGAACTCTACGCGAGCGAAACCGCGGGTTGAAGCTAGTTATACCTACATATAAATAGTTGTACCTACCTAAGTTTAAAAAAAGCAAATGTGACTGTCCGTTGAGTCAACACACCTTGTTTGTTACAGAGAAAAAGTAAGAAATAAGTTTCGTAAACTTTCTTATCGCACTGGGTAAAGATTTATGCAATAGTTCTCATATTTAACACTGTGTTTTAATGAAAACAAAATAAGTACCTAGTTATGTCCGTTATTTGGTATGGTAAGAGATGAAACTTTAAAAAATAATGCTTTAGCCACAAACAATATAATTGCGCAGTGTGCAACATTACATGAAGTTAGATCAAAATTTAGTTCGTTAAAATCATCCTTAAATTAAGGAATCAAGTTTTTGTTGCACAATATTATTTATCGTAATATTGCGCAATAAACAAGAAAACAAATTGCGCAATGTTCAATTAAGTATACGACCAATAAAATTGCGCAATGTTCAATTTTAGTACGATCAATAAAATTGCGCAATTTAATTGATCGTCAAGGCCGCCTCTAAGTAACATCAATAAACACTGTGTCACGTTATGCAAATCCATCATGTAAATAGGTACTTATTTACCCAGGTAAAAATACCTTCCTGTTTACTTCTAATCTAAATAGGTCTATCTAAATGCCCTAATTATCACCCTCAAAATAGATACCTAGCAAAACAGGTTTTATTTACATATTCTAATGAATCAACCCTAGAGATATCGCTCTCGCCGCTTTTTTATACAATCCGAGAAAAGAAGAAAAAAGGTTCGCGTATCGACGTTCTCGGGGCGAGGCGCTAGGCCGACATGCGCGCCACGCTCCGGCTTGAACCGGTTCACGGGCAGTCAAGCGAACATTCTGTCTCTCGCTCTGGCAAGCAGGCCGAGGTAGGAATACAGTTACTAGTTTATACTTACTTATTTTAGTATAATGACGATAACGGTCGATAACTTCGTAGCTCGGCGAAGTCGAATGTGGGTAAGTAATAATCAATGTTTTGATACGCTACTCGCTGCGCTTAATGTAGAATGAATCATTAATTGTCAAACAACCGGTTTATCATGTGGCTTCTATTGATGTCAGACTTATTTGTAAAGCAGTCTGACTGTCTGACTGATATGAATTAAGTATGACATTATAATGCGTAGGGGACTACGTAGTGGGTATTCATTGGTCGTATTTCAACTCTCAACAAATACGTTTGTAGCTAGCTAATGTTTCGAGAACTAGGGTAACGTTTTGTATTAGGAATGCGGGGTAGTAGGTAAGGTAAGTAAATAAAGCTACCTACCTAAACCGAAGCACATCCGACAGTTTAGGTAACATTCGTTTTTAGGTTTCCGTACAAAAGGGTAAAACGGGACCCTATTGTTTTCGCTCCTCTGTCCGTTCGTCCGTCTGTCACCAGGCAGTATCTCATGAACCGTGATAGGTAGTTAGAGAGTTGAAATTTTCACAGATGATGTATTTCTGTTGCCGCTATAACAACAAATACAACTAGAATAAAATAATTATTTTTGGGGGGCTCTCACACAACAAACGTGATTTTTTTGCTCACTTGCTCTGGTACGGAACCCTTCGTGCGCGAGTCCAACTCGCACTTAGCCGTTTTTTTTTTATTGGATGTGCGACTTCTATGACTGACTTTATTTCCTAAAACCTTGCGTTAAGGCAATTGTAGAGGGCAATTGTGTGCTGCATGTGACATAGGGTAGATATAAGGGTAACCTCTCGCATTACTTGCACAAATAACAGGGGTTCAATTATGCTAATTTAATAACGTGTCAATTGGATATCAATGGAATCTCAATAGCACTTTTAACCTTAGCGGGCATTCTGCTACTAATATAAGACGAATTGTATTGATGTATTCCAATAACATTCCATTGGTTTGCCATTGGTCGTTGGATAGGGTAGTTTGCTGCACAATCATATTGCAATCGTAAATCGATTGCAGACAATATTATCCATTATTGAATTACATAAAAGAATAAAAACAAAATAATAGCATAACTCATTTAAATTCTCGGTAGAATTTGAATGGCAACACCTACAACGATTCAAATGAGAGTCCATTACAGTTCGAATACGATTCAATGACAACTCAAGTATTTGCGGAATGCCCCATATACTTCAATCGTAATTGAGTCGTGATTGGATATCAGTTGGATATCAATCGTATGTCGTTTAGGTAAAATTAGGAGAATCAAGCCCCGATGGGTGAAAAATAAAGAATAAATATTTTGAGTACTTTAATAGCAATTATAAGTTTACAAATATACCATTTATCGTATGGGTCACCAAATACATTGCTTAATATTACAATAAAATATCTTAGAATAAAAAATGCTAAAAATGAGTAATAATAGGCACCAAAGACGTAAAATTCGTATTATTGCGCAAAAATCATCGTCTAGATGGCGCCTTAGCTCCTTTTAAAGTGAATTAACATAATTTAACATATTTAAAACTAAATGCGAATGCACTCAGTGAGAGTTAAGTAGGTATATTAAGATGTAGAATAAAAAAGAAATTAAATCTTGAAGTACCTTCTGGTTTTACAAGTATTTCGTAAATTATGTTATCGGTGGTTTAAATGTGATCTAAGTACCTAATGATTTTATTCGGAAAGTTTAAAAAAATAAAAAACACAGTAGACAATATGAAAAGCCATCCCCATGACGGAAAATAAGCAGGTTTGTTCCCATCCATTGACATCTCCACGTTTCGGACCAACTGAAAAACTTTATTTTTCATTTCTACTTGAGTTGTCTTATCGAATTTTTGGACAATCTTCCCCATACTTAAGAAGAAATCGATTAGTGGATCTGTGGAACTGGATGATGTGGATCTTGATATTTTGCCCTCCAGAATATCTTCTTCTGCGTGTATAAACGGAGCAAGGAATAACATCTGTCGGGTATATCCCGGTCTTTTGCAGGGTATATCATTTCTTTTTGCAATTATCATTTCTCTAAAGTTCTTTTCCAATTCCTTCCATCTGCTACTGCATACGAATTCTGTGGATGAAAGTATAGAATTTTGTTATTATTATTTTCAAAAAGAAAACCTTTAAGTAAAAAAAATCTAGGATTCCGCGTCACCTACATAAAAAGTGAAGCACCCAAAACAAGCCAGCTCCGTGTAAATACGAACCTACACGCACGCGTAAGTGGCCTTACTTGCGTGTAAAGGTCAATTTTCAATTTCATTTTCCCCTGTATTTTTATTACTACTTTACATTTTATTGGTAAGTACTTTACTTTGAAAACAAATCACTCAAACGCACATTGTATTTTTTTTCTAAAACCTACCTCCATATTTATTGCACGTCGATATAGTTATCGGCACGGATATTGAGCCCTGACCTTCACCTGCGCAGAAGTGATTTATTGGTTTATTGCCTTAGTGTACAGTGCGCAAAGCGATCCCCACTCTTCCGCCGGGAGCTCAATATCCGTGCCGAGTGCCGATAACTATAGCAAACAAGAAAATTAATGAATTTTGTGTATTTGCAAGTACCTACTTTATCATTCAGATAAAACAAAAAACTGAAACTCAACCAATAGAGTTATAGGTATTTAATTTACACCGCCCCATTCCGATATCAGATTGGAGGCTCACTTTCTTTTTATTTAAACTGTGTGTGTCAGAAACATATGTAGCTACCATTTTCAGACTCCCGACACTCGATGCACACAATGACGGGAGAATTTTGTGTCTAGCTGGCATCCCCGTAACGCACACATTGACAGTATAAATGTTGCTTCACTTGCTATAGGTACCCTATTCACGGAGCCATGAGCCAAATGGTAAACAGGGGCCCTGATTCTCCTAATTTTACTTAAGCGACCTTCGATTGACGTTCGACTCGATTCGACTGAGATCCAATCCCGACTCGATTACGATTGAAGCGTATGTGGCATTCCGCTATTTTTTCTTTGAAATAAACGTTTTTATCCTTTTCTGTCATTCAATAATGAATCATTTTGTCTGCAAATGATTTACGATTGCAAAATGATTGTACAGCAAACTACCGTATAGACCAAAATCATCAAAATAGCAGACCAATCGCACACCAATCAAATGTCAATCGAATACGATTGGTCTTTTATTAGTAGCAGAATGCCCGATATGGTTAAAACTGCTATTACGATCATATTGCGATTCGATTTCTATTCGATTTTGACATTATTAACTTAGGAGAATCGGGGCCCGGAAGTAATACACTGACAACATTAGAAATGATATTTTAGAACGATATCTGTAGAACTTACGTAATCCGTTCAAACGTATTTGAAATAAAATATAAAAAATGGCGTAAATTATTTTCTTAATTTTATTTAAATAAGTATATATTAAATCGTTAAGAGAACCTAAAAGACTTGACTGTCAAACATAGAACCCTACTAAATTGTAGACCACAGATACAACTACTGCGAACATTTTACATAAAAATGTGACGTTTTGGCTCACGGCTCGGTGAATAGGGTATACATATAATATCGCGGCGCGGTGCGGAGTCCTTACTTTTTTTACTCGTCCGTGGTGGTGTAAAGATGTTTTCAATATCAACTTCTTTTTACAGAAAACAACATAACAGATAAGTGCCTACATAGAAAGAAACAATAGCTAGTAAAATTTTCGAAAACAGATTGAAACTACCATTAAGTTTTCCTTATTTACGAACTTATTACGAGTACCTAGGTATCTCCAATCTATGAATGATTATAATATCTCAATGAATGGATCGGTTATCCACAGTTATTAGCTAGATTTTGTCAATAAACATTATTTTATTTATTTTATATTATATATACATACTTAATTGATACTTACTAGTTGTAAATTGTATTTCAAATGAAATGAAATGAAATGAAATGAAAATTATTTATTTGCCAGAATATAGGTACAATATGATGGTCGATACAATAAAAAATATGGTCTCACTATATTCGACTTATAATTTAGTCATGCAAATATTTATCTTAAGTTCTATTATCTAATAGCTAAGAAAGTACCTACAATCATTTTGCAATATAACTATTTCTCTTCTAGGTACTCTTTGACTGTATAAAAACATTTATCAATAAGCCAATTTCTGAGGGACCTCTTAAATTTACTCATTGGTAGGTCTTTAATGCGGGATGGTAGCTTATTATATATTCGAATGCACATTGGGTAACAATTTCTACGGTACAATTCGGTTCTCATAAATGGTAAATTTAATTTCTTTGGGAATCGACAGTTAAATGTGCAATCATCACCAAGTTTCTTAAACATAACATCTTCATATAATTTTGTAAATTTGCAAACTTCCTCTATATAAATGCATGCAAGTGTTAGAATTTTTAGCTGTTTGAAAAGTGGTTTGCATGATGTCAAATTATCCACATTACAAATAGCTCTAATACACCGTTTTTGTGAGATAAAGACTCTGCCAACATGCACCGAGTTTCCCCATATTAAAATACCATATCTTAATACTGATGCGACATATGCATGGTAGGCTTGCATAGTCGCCTGTTTTGTGGAAACATTACCTAATCGCCACAAAGCATATGCAAATCTGTCGATTTTTCCGCACACTTTTTCCACATGACCGCTCCACGAACATCGTTCATCGAGAACTATTCCTAGAAAGGTGGTTTTGTCCGTTTTATTTAATGGTTTGTTATTTAATTTTAAGTTTAATCTCGTTTTAGTTTCATCTTTATTGTAAAATTGTATGTAATTTGTTTTGTCTACATTAGGTTTTAAATTATTATTTTCCATCCACTTGGCTATTTCATTTATTGTACAGTTGATTTCCTCCTCATAATTTTTCTCTAATTTAGGTATAGTTACCGATACATCGTCAGCAAAAAGTGTGCAGGTATAGTTGGTTACGTCTGGGAGATCATTTATATAAATAAGAAAAAGCAATGGTCCTAAAATGCTACCCTGCGGAACCCCGAATTTATTTTCGATTTGCGTGCTTTGGCACGTCGACCAATTTATATCGTGGCCCTTACTTTCTATTTCAACAAATTGTGATCTGTTTGTGAGATAGCTTTTAATCCAATTGTTAGCGTTACCACGTAAGCCATATTTATCACACTTTTTTAATAGTAGGTCATGTGATACGAAGTCAAAAGCTTTTGACATATCAAAGAATACTACGGTGGTTGGTATTTTGTCATCTATATATTTGATAACTTTGCTGATCAATGAAAATGCGGCGAGGGTAGTAGATTTACCTTTCTGAAAACCATTCTGTTCTTTTTTTAGTATTTGAAATTTATTTATGAAGTGTAGTATTCTTGAATGCATAACTTTCTCATAAACTTTGGAGATAATAGGTATCAAAGCGACCGGTCTATAGTTAGAGGCATTCCTTTTATCACCTTTCTTATATATTGGCTTGATTACGGATATTTTTAGTCTATCAGGAAATACACCATCTGATATAGATTGATTTATTAAATGAGTTAGTATCGGGGTTATTATTGGCGCAGCTAACTTAATGATCTGTGTGTTTATCTGATCATATCCGGTTGCGTTACTATCATTGAGTGATTTTATTATTCGAAGTATTTCATAACTAGTGGCGGGCCGTAAAAATATACTTGAGTCAGTTTGATTAATTTTGTAATTGTTGATTTTACTATCAAACTCCTTATTAGTTAATTTAATGAAATAGTTATTGAAATGGTTCGCTATTTCTATAGGTTTATTAATAGTTGTTCCATCTACTTCCAATTCCTGAATATGTGTGTTATATGTTTTTTCATTATTTGTATTATACCTGATTAAGTTCCACGTTGCTTTGCATTTATTTTTAGCTTTATCTATATATTTAGTATTACTTAATCTTTGCGCTTTTTGTATGCATTTTCTCATTAAATAATTATATTTAGTATATTTGTATCTATTTTCTTTATTAGGCATACGATAGTATTGAAAGCGAAGGAGTCTTTTAGTTTTAGCCGATTTCTTTATCCCCTTGCTTATCCATTTCATGTTATTTTTAGTTACATCTATTTTTATTGTTATTTTAGGAAAGCAAAGGTGGTAAAATAACATAAGATTTTCATGAAAGTTATTAAACGCTATATTCACATCTTTTTCATTATATACTTCAGACCAATTCAAATTAGATAGATAATAATAAAATTTTTGTTTATTTTCGGGGCTAAAGTCTAGTTTCGTAATTTTTCGGAATCGATCTGGTTCGATTTTTGTCTCAATCGGCACTGATATTAACTGGGCCGTTTCATGATCTGATAGTCCTAATGGAATGACTTCACAAGACGAGTCTTTTATATTGCTAATAATTTGATCCAGACATGCGTGTCTTCTAGTTGGTTGTTGTATGTGCAACTGGAGACCAAAATTTAATGCTATTCTATTCAGTTCAGATACACTGTCGTGTTTCCCATCCTTCCTATTACCTAGTATATTTATATTTAGGTCACCTAGTAATACTATTTTTTTCTTAAATTTATAACGAAGGTTGCACAACATAGTTTCTAATGTTTTTAGAAAAGTAAACGGGTTTGAGTTTGGCGTCCGGTACAGGACAATCACTAAAATGTCGTATTGCGGCAGTTCAATGCCACAACACTCAAAAACTCGTTCCTTAGCGAATTGTTTTAGTTTTTCTATGACTTTATATTCAACAAAGTTCTGGCAAAATACACAAACACCTCCTCTCTTTTTATTTTTCCTAGAGAACCAATCAGCTAATTTGTATCCCCTTAAGTTAACGTTGCTCTCATCGCCAGCTTTAATAAAAGTCTCTGTTAGACCTAAAATATTAATGTTTTTATTTTTGTCACTAAACGTGTCAATTGTTATTTCCAAGTGTTCTTTCAGCAGCTATTGATATCCATGCGGCATCTCGAACTTTAGAATTTTGAAAATCTACATGTTGTGTATCATATAACTCTGGATGTAATTTGACTTGCCATATTAAATCTAAATCCATATTCATAGAGCTTACCATTTCAGATAAGTTTGTGGTAGGCCCTACTTTTTCTTTACGTTTTGCACTGATAGTTGATGACAATCACAGGATCACTTTGATAAACTTATTAGTACCTATCTAAGTTAACGGATTCTTATCCAAGAGATAAACGCTTGAGAACTGATTTAAACTTCTTATGTAAAACCTATAAAACACACAAATCAGTCCACTAAACAATTTGCAATGTTTTTATATCTCGAACGTTGAATGTAATGTAACCTTGACTTGAAAATTTAATAAAAGTCACGTTTCAGCACATCGTACATCAACATTCTTGGCATATCAGTATAGACATCTCTTTCGTTTGGAATGTGACAGACAGAGACAAAGGATATTGTTATGAGAGATTTCCGTTATCTGAGTCGTATGGCATACATTTAGGCTAATTTTAAGTTTGCTATGTGTACATATTCTGATTTAGTCCTATTAAAATGTTATGGATGGGAAATCCCCGCCAGTTTAGTGTTACTCGCAATGGAAAAAATTCGTAGGTACAATATTTAACAAAAATGATTTTAAAATAACCAAGAACTTTGGAGCACCTTCACCTGCGCAGAAGTGATTTATTGGTTTATTGCCATAAGTGTCCGGTGCGCAAAGCGATCCCCACTCTTCCGCCGAGAGCTCATTATCCGTGCCGATAACTATACTTGTATGTACAAATCAACATAGATAGAATTAATAAGAAGAGAATATTGAGTACGACCGTTATAGAATAAGCTTCATATTGTTAGGCGCATCTTAGACGATCCTTTAAATTGCGCAACACTGCATATTCACGACTGACGCAATGATTTTTAGCAAAAATGTCGGTCTAGGGAACTTTTTTAAATTCTCAAGTGTTAGGTTTTGTTCTGAAAAGATGAACTCTTGTTCATGAATGGACGTAGTTATGCAGAAACGTTCTAACCCACAAGTCACCCGAAATCGAGTTATTGTGATTGAACAGCCTAAAATTTAGCATATGGTTATCTAAACTCAATATAATTCAACAATAAAACCTCTAGTACCTTTACTAGTTAGAATAAAAAAGAATACAACTGAAACGCGTAAATGCTTATATCTCAAATTCAAGTTGAATTTGAGATATAAGCATTTCTGCATACGCGTGGAACGTTTCTGCATAACTACGTCCGAATAATCTAAAGTTGTCTTGCTCTTCTTGATATTATTATTGAGTGCATGTAGGTACAGTCAACCTCAGGTCAGTGGTAACAGTTTTATAGGAAAATCGTACTTATTACTATTGAGTTAAGGTGCATGACAGTTACCACTGATGTGCAGTCTACTGTATTTGCTACATGTCCGTTTCGGCCACGCGGCTAACTCATAACAATTCTGGCATCAGAAATTACAGCGTCTTTTCAATGTTTAATTGTAAAAAACTTTAAAAAAATAAAGCCCTTATTTTCCTTTTCTGGCTTGATATAATTATATTGTATAGATTGTCTCAGCCAAGAATATTGTGTAGATTTAATGCGAACAGCGTTTTTTTACGAATAAAATAAAACGAACTTTGTCGATTATACGTTTTTATTATTATATTTTCACATGTTAAGATTCTCTACATAGTAAGCCTCATACTCTTTGTAAGTCTTGCCATCCACAGTTCTGTTACAAGATATATGTTTTTTCAGACTATTGTCCGACCAAAGTTGAAGGTTTTCCATACCCAAGTCGAGAGTTTTAGTACTCTTTTGAAGGCCAATGATATTCTCGTTGAGTTTTTTCTTAATTTTGTCAATTGTGTTCTGTTCTTCGTCTATTTCTGCTGAGATATCTAAAAAAAAGGTTTCATTTACAACAGAAGTTATCTATGAAGCTGAAGAGTTTGTTTGTTTGAACGCGCTAATCTCAGGAAGTACTGGTCCGATTTGAAAATTCTTTCGGTGTTAGATAGCCCATTTATAAAATAAGGCTATAATATACTTTATATCCTGGTTCGTGCAGAAGATCCTACAGGATGGGCATGAATCCTCTATTGAAACCACATCGGTAAACAAATCACATCCTTGGTGGCCAACAACAATGGTGGCCCGGGTAACTGGGTAATGGAGGTCAGATAGGCAGTCACTCCAAGAACAACACTGGCCTGCATCTGGTTAGACTGGAAGCCAAACCTAACATAGTTGGGAAAAGGCTTAGCAGACGATATTTTTGTAATCAGGCTTGTAAAATATTACCTATCGCCAGTCCCTTAGTCTGATTACACTCTAGCTCCTTCAAGAATGTTGCCGCATCTTCTTTTTTCTTCATCAGAAGTATCAATCGTTCTAGATTCTTCGCCAGACTGACAGACGGGCAGAGAAGGGAACTTGTGACGTCATCGCGTTGCCAACTCGAATGTAAGCGCTCGATGGAAGACTGAAGCGTTTCGAAAATCCAAATCTTTTCACCGCTGGAAAGTAAATGTGTGTGAATAATGTTTTATACAGAAGATTAGGTTATTCGAGCGATGTATTTAAAACCTCAATAGTCGCTTATATGATGCTAATAAACATATTTACATGATATATGTAATATTGTTGTAACATTTATAGGCAGCAAAAGTACTATACTGATTTGTAAAAAAAATTAACTGTTGAAAAGGGACACTCATCTTGAGTAACATTGGCTATATCTATTTTATCGCAAACTGCCGAATCAGTTAGGTTGAATATTAGTGGTGTATT
This sequence comes from Helicoverpa zea x Helicoverpa armigera, assembly GCA_033682625.1. NCBI lineage: Eukaryota > Metazoa > Arthropoda > Insecta > Lepidoptera > Noctuidae > Helicoverpa > Helicoverpa zea x Helicoverpa armigera. Next base: position 4,770,045 of record JAWIIS010000053.1, on the reverse strand, counting down.
TTTACTTACCCTTACCAGTAAACTTTTTGGTAGTTTCTTTATAAAGTATAGTATTACATGTTAACATACCTATCCAATACCAATTTTCTATTGTTTTCCAGACAGAAATTCTTCATATAAATCTTAAGCTCATCAATGAATGTTGGAATCGCGTTTTCTGAAAAAGAATATTTAAAATAAAATAAACAGAACATCGTACTAATATTATAAATGAAAAAGTTTGTATGTATAGATGTTTGTTCCCCTTTCACTTAAAAACTACTAAACGGAATTTGATGAAACTTGGCAGTAATTTAGCTTCTGTGACAGAATATTGTATAACTACTTTTTATACGGGTAAACACAATGATTTTTTATAGTACAGATATGTTACCTTCATGTAATTGCAGTTTTCAATCTGTTCCGCGCAATCGAAAATTGCACACATTGACAACTTTTACTGATGAGTAAAACAAAAGATGCGTAAAAGCACGCAAATGAAAGAGATAGTTATTGTTTTAGTCATTGCGCTTCAAATGTTTACTAGTTCATTACTAACTACTAAACGTCCTAATTGGGTGGTATTTGAGTCTTCACAACGCGCGCGCTTGTAACAAATCTATACTATAAAAAATCATTGGGTAAACATCATTCTTTCAGTACGCGGACGAATTTTAGGTTTAAATAATAAGCAGGTATAATAGAGAGGCAAGATTTGTTTGTTTCCATTGAAAAGCTTCCTAACTGAACGGATTTGAAAATTTCTTGCAATCTTGCAAAAGCTATACTATTCCCGGTCAAAGAATTCATCAAATGAAGTGGTCATTTGATGAATTCTCATCTCCCGCTGTGGGTAAGCAGCATGAGGGAGTGTCAGACTCTTACTGACTAAAACCCATCATGTTTCTTCTCAAGCCCTTTATGTACCAGGGCTCTGGTAACTCTTTTTTCAGCGCTGGCAGTTTTCGTGCTTACCTGAGTTATAAGAACAGTTGTCAGATGTGTCAAGGTCCATGCTCAAGTTGACTCTGTTCCTGTGCCTCTCCCTCCAGTCTTCGTAGAAACGTCGGAGAGCTCCAACTGACTCCGATGGCAGTGACAGTTGACCTGACAAATGTTAAAAAATATTAGACAGGGTTTTGCCTACATATAGGTGTACTCTGTTTGAGTAGGTAATTGCAGCTTGAACTCAATTGAATAAAATGTTAAGCATTAGTTATAGTTATCGGCACGGATATTGAGCTCTCGGCGGAAGAGTAGGGATCGCTTTGCGCACTGTACACATAAGGCAATAAATCGCTTCAGCGCAGGTGAAGGTCAGGGCTCAATATCCCTGCCGCTGATTATACCTGGGAATCGTTCGTGGTCATTGAACCCGGTGTTGGTGTGAAAGTTGTTGAACACATTTATAAGGCACTCCCTCACGTTCAGTATTTTACGATCAGTTATAGCTAATGATGTTATCAGCCTCTTCAACTCCTCACGTTTGCTTGTCTAGAAAAAAAATGAGCAGATTAGGTTTTGTTCTTCCCAGCTAAAACACAGTGAACAGCGGTCGTTTTTGGGGGCTGTCTTTTGTAAACTTGATCTTCAAAAAGTGCTGATTTTTACCTTACTAACAAGTAGTCAGAAGCCAGAAAGTCTGACAACCAGTGATTTCAGGGGTAAAGGGTTGCCCGGGTAAGTGGGTTGTGGAGGTATTCGATCCATGTAAAACACTGATTCTTAGCACCATCTGGTTAGACTGGAAGCTGATCCCAACAAGGCTAGGCAGATGATGTTTTTAAAATCAGGCTTGTAAAACAATATCTATTGCCAGTCCCTTAGTCTGATTACACTATAGCTCTTTCAAGAATGTTGCCGCATCTTCCTTTCTCTGTACCATTCGTATCTAAAGTTCTAGATTCTTCGAGATTGATGTTTTTGTAGGTTCTTGTATACTTACGATAGCCTTATCAAGTGCAGCAATATGTCCTCTAGCGCCGCTAGCAGGAAGCTGGTGCTCGGGTGCGTCGAACAGACCAGCACGTGACGTGATATGCCCGTGCAAGGCTCGCAGACTAGCGGCGCGGGCTCCGCTGCAAGCGCGAGCGGCGAGGAGTACGGCCAGCTCGCACGATGCGCCTGATAGCTGTAAGAAGTACATAAGATAAAATAAAATAATGGGTAGGAAAAATCTTTTCTTTTATCCTTTTTTGGACACCTTTTCACGCATGGTCGGTTAGCAACATGGTAAGTTGTTAACTTGTGTTCAACTGATAAACTATATTGGTCTTACTACAAAAACTTAAACATCTGTTGAACATTTGTCTAAAAAAGTGTGGCTGCAAAACGGAACTCATTTCAACGTCGTAATCTGTTATTTTTTAGACAATATAATAATGTAATACAATAATGTCGGGACATCTTTCACACACGATCCGATAGCCCTATAATAAGTTGTTGCGTTATGGATGCTAGCACAACTGATAAACTACATATAGCTACATATATACATACATATTTATGAATACATATTGTAACACCCAGACCACGACCAACGAGCACACTCATCACACAAATGTCGACCGAACCGAGAAACGAACTCGGGACCTCAGGTTCAGAAGTCTGGCATGGTGGTCATTGCGCCATCGAGGTCGTCAAGAAAAGACAAGTGTTCAACAAACATTTAAGCTTTTGTGGTACGACGGTATAAAACAAAGTCGCTTTTTCTGTCCCTATGTCCCATTATACTCTTCAAAAACTACACAACCGATTTTCATACGATTTTTTAGATAGTGATCAAAGAGGAAGGTTTATATGTATAATAACATCCATAAAATAATGGGGAAATACTATTATCCCTTGCAAAGCAGGGGCGAGTCGCTAGTTTACAATATAAGTAGGATACTAACGTTGAGCTGCGCAAGAGTTTCAGCCAATTTGTTCTGCGTGTGTTTAATGTGTAGTTTGTTCTTCATCGCGTTGAGAGCGAGCGAGCAATGCATGGCGGATGTATGAGCCAGCACCCATTGTGGTGTTACCCTGAAATACATTAAAAAACACAATTTTAGACACGACTGGTGTTAAGGAGAAATTTTGCTTGGTTAAATAACAGCAACGGCAAAACTTAATAAGTAAGTTAAGAAGTCATCACATCAGCTTCGCTATTCTACCATATACATCGTTGAGTCCTTAAAAGTAGTAACAAGTCAGAAAGTCTGACGACCAGTCTTACCATGGGGTATTAGGTTGTAGGTAACTGTGTTGAGGAGGTCAGATAGGCAGTTGTTCCATATAAAACAGTGGTTGTCAGCTATATGCAGTTAAGACTGGAAGCCGACCCCAACATAGGTGAGAAAAGGATAGGCAAATAATGTTTGTTATTCTTTTAAGCAGAAATGACTTAACGGATTTTAATAAACCTCTCATCAGTGTATATCTAACATTGAAGAATAAAAAAATAAAAAGCTACTTTTAACGAAAAGTTGTTGCAACGGGAATAGGATAAAACCACATATAAGTAAGCTAAGCTATTTTATAATTTTAGTGTTTTTGTTTTAAGTTAATTGTTATATATAATACCTCTTGTTTTCCGTAGTATCTTGTATAGTAGCTGCAGAGAGTGAAGTGACGAGTGCCGCGCGCCTTTCACACAACTGCGGCCAAAGCGAAGCGCCGCATTTCACTAGAGACGATAGTTGCTCTTCTGTGAAGAAAAATCTTATATGGTTATCGGCACGGATATTAAGCTCTCGGCGGAAGAGTGGGGATCGCTTTGCGCACTGTACACATAAGGCAATAAACTAATAAACTGCTTCTGCGCAGGTGAAGGTCAGGGCTCAATATCCGTGCCGATAACTGTATTTACTGCTGGGCTTAGAGCATTTAACTGGAGCCGGATACGCGATTTGGAGATAATAAAACTATTAATAATTTAAAAGGGGTTGTTATAATTGTGTGCTCATGACTCTTAGGAGTATCAGTTTACTGTTATATTAATGTATTGTCCGAACTGAATATCAGTGACACATTAAACTGTTAAATCAATAGTAATTCGTTCAAACAACCCTAGCAAGATTTGTCACTTACTAACTATTAGATGCCTTCGTGAGATGTTTTATCTGAGCGGTGATTTTAATGTGTTGTACAGAGTGCTCTCAAGCTTACGCATACAAGGACAATATGACGTATTTACATACACAAGTACAGCCTTTTGCGATATAAAACATCTATAACAGGCAAGTTAAAGCTTATAAAATAGGTATAACTGACCAGAGTCATTAAGTTCAGTATTGTTGGAGGCGATAGAAGAGCTCGCGAGTGGAGCCACGGACACAGATAGGGCTGCGCGATTGTTCTGACGGCTACTAGTCACCTTGTCCAACTTGCTCTGAAAAATATACATAAAACAATATTTAGATTCACACACAGCACATTTGTGGGCATAAACAATATAGTTATCATCAGCTTATCCTTTTCTTGACTATGTTTATGAACTATGTTAGGGTTGGGTTTCAGTCATACTGAATGCATCTCAGCACCAGTGTTCTACATAGAATAACAGGCTATCTGACCTCCTCACCACAGTTACCCGTGTCAGACATTCTAACATCTGACTACCTTTTTAAAATCATCAAATGACCTCTCCCGCTGTGGGTTAGCAGCGGTGAGGGAGTGTCAGACTCTTACTGACTAAAAACCGTCGTGTTCCGTCTTAGGCCTTTAATGTACCAGGGCCGCGGTAACTCTTTCGAACAAGCCCCGGCAGACCTTGGCCCTGTTGGGCCCCGCTGGGGAACATCTGACTACCTGGCCTGGAACAACTGCCAAAGATGTTCAAATGACGGCCGGGACCCACCATTTTACCGTGTTTAACGAAACACGATCTTATTAACAACAACAGATGCTATTTTACTACTAGGTGTCTAAATATAAAAATAAAGGTCTGTAAAGAAAAGGGACTATTTTAAAATAAAACTCAAATGTTTCACAGAACAGGTAAAACCGTTTGCAGATTAAAAAAAAATAAAAACAATAACCTCGATATCGCTGCAATCTTCAACAGTGGCCAGTGAGTCAGCTATGTTCTTGGCTTCACCGAGATTGTCCTTCTTGGCTCTCAACTCTTCAGCCAGCTGCTGTAGTAGCCAGGCGCGACGCTGGGCCGCCTGTACTCGTTCCCGGGCCAAGTTTCGTTGAGATACTAGTGTAGAAAATACATATGTTAGAAATAAAAAAGCGAAGTATGTGTATATGGAAATTAGCCTCATTCAGATTATATGGATGTTTGTTAGTCTTTCATGCAATTAATACTGGACGAATTTCGATGAAGCTTACAAGTGATGGATTCCAGATTCAACCGGCAGTTCTACCTCCGTCTTGTGGGAGAGTCTCGGAGAAAAGTTGCCAATAGATTTTCTGGCAAAATGAATTACCTAATACCAAAATATTTATTCTGATCGGCCCAGCAGTTCCTGATATTAGCGAGTTCAAAAACTCTTCAGTTGTTAATGGCATCCAAAGCTTTTTATAGCCACGTTGGCTGTTATCATGTAAGGAGATCAGCCAATTGTGCAGGACATATCACAGTTGCACTCACTATTCCTTTACTGTCTGTCACAAATTCAGGTTTTTTCATATGTATTAGCATTGATATACACATGCTTGCCCTATAGTACATTGCAAGCTAGAAATAACAAATATTTTAATGACTACTACTTACATCTGCTAGAAACTTTGTCCACGAGTTGGTTAAGCCCCTGCCGAGCCTCTAGTACTCTGGCTTCTGCATCTTTTACTTTTTCTCTCAAAGCAGTCTGTTGTCTCCATAGTGCAAGCTCCTCTGGTACCACTATGCTTGTGTCAGCCTGTGAAAATTATGGATAAGTTGCAAGTAAATAAATGTTTGTTAGCTAGAGGATGCAAAGTAACTAAAATACAAGAATGAAATTTCCTTAAGACATGTTTATAGGGCATGTTCTATTAATAAAAATTCTAATACCAAATTTTAAGGGTCCAAGGTTTAAAAAGTCGTGGTGGCCTAGTGGGTAAAGGACCAACCTCAAGTATGAGGGCGCGGGTTCAATCCCAGGTCAGGCAAGTACCGATGCAACTTTTCTAACTTTGTATGTACTTTCTAAGTATTTCTTAGACACCAATGACTGTGTTTCGGATGGCACGTTAAACTGTAGGTCCCGGCTGTCATTGAACATCTTTGGCAGTCGTTACGGGTAGTCAGAAGCCAGTAAGTCTGACACCAGTCTAACCAAGGGGTATCGGGTTGCCTGGGTAACTGGGTTGAGGAGGTCAGATAGGCAGTCGCTTCTTGTAAAGCACTGGTACTCAGCTGAATCCGGTTAGACTGGAAGCCGACCCCAACATGATTGGGAAAAAGGCTCGGAGGATGATGACCAAATTTTAAGGGTCAGATATAGCTATCTAATCTATGAATGCACTATTAATTTGATGGAACTTTTTACACAAATACATAGTGAACAAATTAATTACTGCTTAAAATAATGATTCAATTACTTAAATAAAACATTATTTAAATTGAGTTTTGTAATAAAATGGGGTATAGTAATAAGTGTATTTACCTTGGAGAATGCATTATTTTTCTGGCAGCGTTGCATGTCATTGACAAAGACTTGCAGGCGCTTGTTCCGGATGGCATCCTTGGGCTCTACGTGCTCCATCAGGCTGCGCCACACCATATAATACTGACCTCGGCACATCCTTCAATGAATGAAAAAATTTATTTAATCATATAAAATATACTACAAATATGATCCATCGATCATATATTTCATTGTTATAAAGATAAATTATCAAAATAATATTGAATAAATACAAAAAAGATTTTCCCGTACCGGGAATCGAACCCGAGCCTCCTGGGTGAAAGCCAGGTATCCTAGCCACTAGACCATACGGGATATGAGAAGCCATTCGAAATTGGAGTTCTTGTTATTAAAACCAAAAATAGCATTGTTTTGCATAGATATTGATGAATTACTGCACAAAACACAGAATTTAAATTCGTACAACTTTAAAGGGTAACATTGTTTAGGGATTTGTATAAATATAACTCACTCGGCAAGTTTGTCTACCGTAGGCACTTTGTCCTGCGGACATCCCATGGATAGCAGCCATTCTGCGAATTTTTGAGGCACTTGATCACTGCTAAGTTTTTCTTTATTCATTTTAATAGAAATAGCTTTGCAATCAATCACAAAAATAGTTTCTTTGTACAATCGATGAAATGAACAACAACAAGCAACAGACGGAAATTCAAATCTGACAGTGACTTTTGATTTGACGTAACAATTGACATTTTAGCCATAGACTAAAACCGACAAGAGACCAAAGGAACTTGCAACTCGACTAAAATAGGAACATAAAGTCGATTCGATCGTTCGATTAGGATTGCTATTACAATTTAAGTTAACGTTATTTAGGGTTGTAATGAATGCCTAACTTTAATGTTATTTTTTCAGCGGTTCTCAGCTAGCTTTCGAACACCAGGCGTGGTCATATCATAACATTTGGGGGGAGATTGGAGGACGGAGGGCTCACGAGTCCCGACTAAAGTCCAGTTCACGAAAGAAATCCCGCAGACGCAGCGCTAGTGTCTATGCGATAGCCCAGTAAATACGTACAAAAATATATAGTCAAATATATGGTCACAATAAAATTTTCCGCGGGGCTTCTTTCGTGAAATGGACAATACAGCTGAACATGGACCTCTCCTATTGAAACAACCTTCGTACATGCACACCTACTGCGTCAACAGCTGCCAAAGTCAAAAGAAAACGTCAAACTGTCAAAAATTTACAAAAGTTGTCAAAGCAAACAATGTTGATATTTTCGTCATAATATTTTTATTAACTTTAAAATAATGCTAGGCAACTTAAAAGATTTTATTTCTGTTGTGCAAGATGGGCTGGCTTCTAACAACAATATAAGACAAACGCTACAAGAAGTGCAGAAGGTGAAAAATATATTCAAAGACAAGCAAAAGTTTGCTCACGAAAGCAAAGTTAATTACGGAGCTGGTGGTGCTTTGTTAGAGAAATATCAAGAAGATTGGGCAAAAATACATGAAAACGCTGATAATAATGCTAAAGCAGCCGACGAAGTAGATAAATTAATCGTAGAGTTACACGAAGTGACTAAAAAACGGTTGCAAAGTGCGAATGAATTGGCGCACAATTTGTCTTTTATTCCAAGTTTGACTGCCTCCGTGGCAGAGTGTATGGACAGTTTGAAGAATGTGCAGGAGATGCTGAAGTCGGTAGAGGAGGAACTGGTGGAATTTGAGGATATTGTCGAGAGAAGTAAAATGGAGAATTGGAAATTAGATCACCATTATCATTTGACTATGTACAAGGAGAAGAAGATGGGTAAGTTTTCTTAGAAGCCTTGTTTTAGTACTCAATGGTTGGGAAATGGCTCTATACAATATTTTTGTCAAGGTGATAGCTGATTATTTTGTTGATGATACTGCTGACCTACTTCATCTCACATACAGATAAGAGATGAGGTTTGATAAGGATTCATCGAAGTTTGAAAAAAATGTTTATGTTTAAGTAATATGGATGGCTAGTAGTAACTCTATTTTCATGAAATTCTTTTATAATTTTATTTAATATTATATTTATTTCTATGAAACTATGTATTTGTTTAGTTTTGTTCAGCAATAAAATGTGTCAGACATACAGATTGAGAACTTTTTACATAAAAATTAAACCAACTTCAATAACACACCTTCTCCTAAGTCTGACGAAAACCATACTGAAAACCACCCAAGAATGTAAAAATCTCACACAAACATACATATATTCAGGTCAACCTGAGGTTAGTTAAAAACCTCCACACTACACTGTTTTTTTTCATACCATTTTTTATCTGGATATCATTACTCTATTCCAGTGGCCTTAGAAGAGGTTCGCAACAAACTAGCAAAGGAAAACAGTCAACTGAACTACGAGAGAGAGCGTCAACAACTGGCCGAGTTACAGTCCAGAAGAGAACAGAGTTCCAATGCGTTCCAGCAAGACGTTGCCAAGTACTTAGCTAGCGGTACCATCACAACGAGTAAGTTGATTGCGTTGTTCCATTTATATATTGCACCAGAAAATATAACAAGATTCGTAAGTTTATGAATTTACTTATTCTTTCGTGTTGATGAAATGTCTTATAATGAGAATACACTTTCTCAGCCCAATATGCCACACAGGGAGGGCATGGCCGGATGCGCTCATTAGGTCCTGCATTTACTAGGAAAATTATAATCATTTTGTGAAAATGTGTGAAAGTTATCTCTCATTTAGAAACCTGCCAAAGAATTTTAAACTTATGGATCTTGTTAATTTTCGGTGATATATATGTATATCTCAGAAACAGCTGAAACAAAAATCTATGAAATCTCAAGAGCTACCAACTGAATCCATCAAACCAAATAAAGATATGCCTTGAAAAACAAATGTGTGGATTGGTATGTTCCTTGTCGCATACACACTTATCTGAACCCCTAAATTATAAAATCCGAAGTTTTAAAATATTGAATCAATTCCAGATATCCTAGACAGAAAATAGGTGTCTTTTTAGAAGCAAAACTGTGTTAAAAATCGCTAAAGCTATAGTAATGTTTAAGGTAAACCAGAAGGAAATATTTCTATTAATTTTAATTTTTGAAAGGTTTCTAGTTATTTTATGAAGCTTTTCTCAGAATTTTATTATATTTTTAATTTGTAAATAATTTCAAAAGTAATTTACTATTTATGTGTATTTCCCATGTCTGATTACAGGTCAGCCTTCGACTCCTAAAATCACGCTCGAGCAAATACAACTGGATGATGACCGCACAGATTTGGAGAAATTCCTCGATAGTTGATGTGAAGCTTTGTTAGCAGTGGGACGTTTCACGATATCAGAGCTTGTACAATTAAGACTAATGCATTCTATTTTAATATTCCAAAGTTAATATAATATTGTTGAGTATTTTATCAAAGATTTTTTTTTAGTAGCTAGTTGTTTGCCAAAGTTTTTTGGCCTCATCCACTCTATATGCTATCAAAATAACACCCTGAAGTTTGAACAATTCATATAAAATTTATTTTTTTCGTTAAATACCTAAAGAATTCAATTTTTGTACTGTTAACCTTTTTCATGAACTGAAATTATTTTTCTTATTCAATAATAAAGTCAAAAATACAAAAATATATATACAAAGCATTTATGACTAGTAAAAATAAGCACATTGCTAAAACAGCTTTATCGGTACACGGTTCACGCCGGTCACGACATAGTTCGATACAGGTCTACGAGGGATCCCACAAAAACTCCATTCACAGCAATAATTATATCAAAAACAAACTCCGACCACTAAAAGTTGACGGACGCATCATATAAAATAGTCAAAAATATATCAGTACGTCACACACGAAATGAATTTACTAATACGACAACTAGGACGGAGACTAGGCTTCGCTGGTGACCGGCCACGAATGCCACAATTCACAATTTGCCACTGCTGTTCAACTGTCAGTGGCGGGAGTGTACAGGGTAAGTACAAAGGGGTAGCTCGCCCGCTACGTCTTCCTCATGATGGGGTGCAGGTCGCCGCCGCCGTGCGCCGACATCTTGACCTTGCCCGCCACGTGGTTCTTGATGCACGGGCCCGCGTCCTTCATGGACACGCCGCCGTCGTCCAAGTCTTCGTCCGACGAGAAGTCCGACACGCACAGCGTCAGGTGCCGCTTCTTGGGCGGCACCACGTGCAGCGTCCATCGCATGGGGCCCTTGTGGTTGCCTTTCAGGTTTTCCCGAGCTTCGTAGTCCGTGTCTGAGGCCGCTCGCTGGGACTCACTTTTTAAACTGCGCAAGTTCTTACTCGGTCTATGGGTTTGCTCCTTTTTTTCCCCCCTCGGGGGGGTGTGGAAGTTTTTTAAATTCATTACACTGGACGTCTGCCCCTTAGAATTCAGGTCAGGAAAATTCTGTGAGTATATGACGACACTGTCTACCGGTTTCTCCTTATGAAATTTTGCCGGCTGCTTACTCTTTGTATCGCTCTCAGAAGGAGAGCTCGAGGCACGTTTCTCTGCAGAGTTGCCGCTGCTGCAGCTAGTGTTACTGTTGCTTGTGCTATATTGCTCAACAGCTTGTTTTTCTAGTTCCCGAAACTTAGTGTCTATACTCTCATCTGAAGCTTTGTACTGCTCCAACGCTTCTTTCTCTAATTCTTCAAATTTATGATCGACAGTCGGTGGGCGCACCCTTGATCCAGGGAGCACCATTTTTGGGTTCAGTTTTAGTAGGCCAGGTGTAACTAATTTCTGCGCCAGCCTGACGACCGGGGTGAGTCCAATAGGCGCCGGTGCGCTCATGCTGAGCACCGTGCTGTACAGGCGCTTCTTCCTCAGTCCGGTGTCCATGGCGGCCGCGCTAGTCGACGGCAGCTGGCCATCAGCCACGTTTTTGTCTTGAGTATTTGGACTTTCGGGCTTATCACCTTGTGTAGTCTGAGGTTCGGTGGTGGGAACCGTTACTTGTTCGTTGGTACTGCTGGTCGTTTCCTTTTCCTCGGGTAACTCTTCCTTCTTGCCGTCTTCGGGGTCCGTCCGCGCGGGCGCCTTCTGTCCGGCGGGCCCGGGCGGCGCGTGGTGCACGTGCGTGAGGTGGAAGCGGTGGTCGAGGCGCGGCGACGGGTGGTCGCGCGGCCACCACACGCCGTAGCGGCGCTCGGGGCAGCGCGCCGGCCGCTGGCCCGTGGGCGCGTACCGGCTCACGTTGGTGCCGCGGTAGGGCGGGCAGCGCGCCGCCGACGCGCGCATCACCGCCTGCACGCTCGCCGACAGCCGCCCCATGGCGCGCTGGCACTCCGTCAGCTGAGGAGGCCGCGGCGGATCGAACTGGAACTGAGACCACATACTCAACTATGAAACTGCTCAACAAATACTCAATTGGAACTTCGTTGTACGGATAGCCTATGGTAATCAGTTATTAAAGTAAAGCTCACTTTGCAAGTCGGGTCGCAGAAGAGTTGTGCAGGCATGTCGAGGCAGTACGCCGGCGGCGGCGGGGCGAGTGCAGTCAGTCGCCGCGGCTGGCGACGCCTTGCCCGCATTTTCCGCGACACCGCCGGAGGGCTGGGCGCGCGGGGCGCGTGCGAGGAATGTGCGGGGCCCCTGGGCGCCTGTGGCGGGGCCCATAGTGCCCGCACGCTGAGCACCCGCGCTGCCAGCGCCGCTTCTTCGCCTGCGGCTCGCGCCCCACTCGGGCCCCAGCGCTCGCTAGCTGCCGATCGGTGCCAATTAATTCCTCTGGTCGTAAGATTTAGATAAAACTTAATTTAAGTTTTCCCAAATAAACACTTACACTGTTATGTAAGTTGATAAAAATGGGAATAGGGATGGATTATTCCTAAATACAAGCTCAACATCATCACAACTGTGACGTTTTTGGTGTTATGTGATCGGGATCAGTGAGAAGACCTACTCCAGAGCTCGTATTCCCTTCGTTAACTACAGTTGCATAAATAATGTTCCATCAGTTCAGCATTTTTCAAATGAAACCTGACTCTGACATTGATGTGAGAGAGAAAGAAAAAGATGGACGCACAAATCCTCGTCGGGCAGCATCCTGTACTGACGACGGCGGCGCGGAAACATACTGCGCTCTGCTGACTCGTCTACTAACTTGCGGAACCAGTACTCCACCTGGACACATACAGTAAGTTATTTATAGCTATTCTTAAACAAATAATGGTGTCCTTAAATTTAATTAAGTAAGACGGTAACAGAACATTGTCAGGTTTGACCAATTGGCGATAAGGCAATGTTTGGCTATAATTTTTCGATCAATTCTGACAACTAATGGTTGTAGAACAATATTATCGTTCTTGTGTTGAAAGGATGGTTAGGTGGTTGCTTAAGATATCCTACAGCATTTCACGCTGGCAATCTTTAATGAAGGCCACCATCTTCCTCGCAGAGGATGCTACTTGTGAGAGGACAGCAGACAGAAGAGTAAGGAAGAAGAAAGCATGCTGCGCCGACCCGAAATAAAAATTGGGAAAAGGGCACGAGGATGATAATGGTCTTCTTCCTTCCTTCAAGAATGCTGTGTAAGCTACCGGTGGAGAATTTTTGAGGTCAAACTATTTATATTCTGAATTAATTGTGTGGTTACCTCAGGCAGCATCCAGCATTCCGTGAGGTCCGAGTTTTCGCAACCCTGTCCGTTATACCCTCGCAAGTTTGTTCTTTCATTCGTACTTGTATAACATTTCTCTCTTGAAATAGAAAACAGGCTTTGTCAAAATAGTGTTCAATTCAAATAAAAGATGACGTCTGGCCACTATTTGAAGTAATGCTTTTCAAAAATTGGCTCTCAAACAGAGGAGATGGGGTGTTTAAGGGGGCCAGTGTTTTTTTCATTCTAAATAAGTTGTGAGAGGATGTGGCTACATTCTTAAGTCGTGCTAAATCTATGCTAGAAACGCAACATACTTTATGGAATGCACTATGGAGAATGCGAGTAAAATATTCATCTATATTCTATCTCATCTGGAAAACGACAAAATTATAAATGGACAACCTGACTTCGTCGTAATAAAAATTTCCATAGAATTGTGCCAATCTGGACTCTGGTATGACGTCTTTCACACTTCTTCTGCCACTACTGCTTCCATTTTCTTGGCTTTGGCTTGATATGGCACGTTTATTATCTACAATTGATCGTAGTCAGGATTGGTTGTTTTAAAATTAGAAGACCTACAGTCCGACAAAGTCTTATGGCAAACCAGATCATATCACTACGCTGTTCCGGTTGTTCCACCGTGAAATTAGTTGAAACTCCTTGAAACAAGTGACTGCAAGTGACCAGCAGCCATGTAGGAGTTTGTCTCATTGAAAATATAGGACAAATCAGTACATTGTTGGTTGTGAAGACCTGCATGTGTTTTCAGAAGACAGTTACTATGTTGCTGAGAAATCATGGTCTTCTTGACTAGACTCTTGCCCAAGTTTGAGCTTGGGTGAAGTCCCAGTGTGCTTAAGGAGTCCTGAGTTTCTCCAGTGATGTTATTGTTCCAAATTATACACTTAAGTGTCTACTATCCCTGGTTAAGGCGAAGTATAGATCTTTAGATTCTACAGCAGTAAAGGCTTCGTAACTACCTGAGCCATAAAGTTTTCGAAGTCTTCTCAAAAGTGACCATCAAATACCAAAAATTGACCGTTTTTGCCTCTCACAGCAAGTAGCTACACTCAAATGGCATATCCCCATAATACATAGGTACAAATTCAAGGATTACCTGTTAATTCGCATTGATTATTTGATTGCAAACTTTGTGATTCCAATGATGTGTCTTGTAGAACTTGAGACACACGACAATGCTGTGCCCAGAGACGCTGAAAATCAAGAAATGATATACATTAACATGACTGCAAGGAAAATCTACTTCAAGCTACAAAAATATCTAAAAGTCAAAAATTTCAGGAATTTTATCTAGGAGGTACCTGATTAGCTATAATGAATTCATCGGGAGGTTCCGTAGCCCATGTGAGATCCGCACAAAGGGCGATATGTGCCCACGCAGACGAGTACCGATCCACTTCGAAGCTCATTCAATGTGACATTTCACACATACAATTAATTATCTTTAGAATAAGAAACGAACTAATATAATAGTCACTAAATTTTAAGAGAAAAATTAACGGTAAAACTGTTATTAAAAACGACGACAATTTGAAAGACATTGGTGGTTAAATCTACAATAACAAAATTTTCCTCTTTTTTGATAGATACATGATATATTTTTTTCTTTTATTTTAAATCGCTTTTCGAATTTCGTACCAAATGAAATGAAAGAAATTGTCATCGCGATGGCTTGGCCGGAGGTTTGTAAGTAGTTCTTAGTTGTAGCTTTATGGTAGACGCTTTTATGTAGGATTTATTTCTCCGTATAGCTCAAGAATGATGAAGAATACACCAGAAATGCTTTAATGATGTGCTCTTACTATTGCGAATCCATTTTATATTGATTCCAACTTCAAACTTGGACTGAAAATAATTATTTAACTTTGTATTGTGGCAACATAGCATCGGTAAGCAGGCGTTTTTGTGTGCTTACAACATTGTGTTGGTCCCGCCCGCTGGCGCCCGCCCGTCACCCGTTCACCCGTTATGTCAGTTTGGCTCATAGAGGTCCAACTCGACTACCAAACTAAGTAAGACAAGTGGCGCCTTCTGAACGCAGGTTTAAGAAACTATTTGTCAATATATATACATATAGCTACATAAAGCAGTGGTTACTGGGTCTAGGTAGATTTTTGTTTCTTTTTGTTTAATATTTATAAGATGTTTTTCAATAAATAAAACACTGATAACCTTTAATATAATTTATTTTTTTCTTTTAAAACATTTCATGTATAATTTTTTCGCTTTTAGCTTATAGGAATCCGTATCATCATCACACTCTCTCCTATTTATTAATATTTTATTAATATCTTTACAGTAATTGTAAATAAAGAATCTGCAGGATATATTGATTAAAAAGTCTATTAATTTTTCTTTATGAATTTCACATTTTATGAAATCGAATTTCAAATGTATAAATATTAATGTTTTGATGAAATCTTTTAAATATTTTTTTTCCAAACATTTTTTAATTATTGTGTAATTTATATCCTGCAGATTCGAAACACAATTTAAGAGAGAGTCGCTGGGACTGCAAAGCCATTTTTTATTAGCATACTCTCTATATTTTAAATAATCGTGTTCCTGATCGGACATTAAATTTTTTTTACATTCACTACAACCCTTGAAGACTTTCTTCTTAGCGGTTTTAATAAAATAACCGCTAACATATTGTAGCCCCCCAATTATACGGGGGTCGCTTTTGTCTTCAAGGGCTGTAAATTCAATGTCCGGAATCTCAGAGAGCTCACAATTTATTTGTTCTTTGCAGGCCCCGCTTGTGATGAGAACTTCATGCAAAGCGTGGCAATTATCTGCCTCACAATTTGTCCCTGGGGCATGGACACTAGATAGGCTGTTTATTAAAAGGCTGCTAAATGCTGCTTCAAATCCATCTGGAGTAGGGTTTACGTTGCGGCATCCTTGACTCCTTATCGATCCAAAAAAATTTTCTATTGGATCCTGATTCAGATGCCGCAACCAAACCGATGTCACTCCGTACTTCGCAGCAATTTTTTTTAAAAGCAGTTCTATTCCTTCTAGTGTCCATACCCAGTTACTTAAGGTGGGAACATACTCCACATTCGAGGTTTTTACATTCACAAATTTCATATTTTTTAAAAATATTTTTGCCTCCATCCATGTTTTGTGATGTATTGAGTTCGGCGTCGCAGGTCCCAGCAGTGGTTTACTGTGCTTCCTTTTCCCGAAGCTTCCGTTAATGGAGTCAAAAAGTTTGTCAAAAAACAAGATGACGTCCGCTGTATTTTGCGCATCTTGAGAGATTATTCCTTTTTCTGCAAAAAAATAAGAAAAAAAATATTAATAAATATTCCTCACACGTTCTTACAACGCAATCTAGTCCCAAACAAAGCATTGCTTGCTTGTAATTTGGGTACAGCAGACAACCAATAAATGAACTTATATAAATATAAATATTTTATAAATAACATAACATAGTGTACATATGTAGAAACACCCACACACATAAATGTTTGACTTATGCGGGAATCGAACCCGCGACCTCCTGTGGCAGGCAGATACACTGGCTACTATGGCATCTAGTCATCAATAAGAAACTTGTTATTATTAAATCTGAACTGGGAGCAGTTTTTAATTTGTGAAAACTTTTACTATACAATCTTCCGCCCGCGGTTCTACCGCATCCCGTGAAAGCTACTTCGCGCACCCAGATTAAAAGTCACTTTTAGTCTTCCTCAATAAATGAGCTATCTAACGGTGAAAGATTATTTCAAATTAGACCTGATCGACCTTGGTGATTGGATTGGTTCTTCAGATTAGCATGGTTAAGAAAACATACAAACAAAAAAATCTTCAGCTTTATAATATATAAGTATCGATAAAATAATGCAATGTGAAAACATTATGTAATAAAGTTTATTTACCTGCTAGGTAGCCCATATTTGATGCTACAGTTTGGCTGAATAGTTGCGTAGCAAATTTAACTTTCATCCGTGGAATTTTACTGGGAATGCAGTGGGAGTCTGTTAATTTTGGCACCAGTCTTATGCCTTTGTAGCCTGGGTTTTCTTGGTGCAGTGCAGTTATGTGTTCCCACTTTGCCATTAGCATTTTGTTGTCTTTTTTATATAGTAGATTTTTCGTTATTAAATTATTTCTTATACATTTCATTAAGTGAGGTGGGTCATACAAGGGAATGATTTCCTGTTTATTTATTAAAATAATATTTCCCTCAGGTTCTTCTGATTTTCTTAACAGAATACCTCTTGTTTCTTGTAACAAGAATTTAATGCAGTTAACATTATTTGTTCCTTGGTCGCACACTGTTGCTACCACATTAAGACCAGCATTTTGTAGTTCTGTGATGACAGCCTTTAATTGTTTTGCCAGTTCTGGTCCCTTTGTGGCAGACTGAGAAAATGTGTATGCAACGGGTTGCTTATAATTTTTTATAAGTCCTCTTATCATAAATACCTGCGCATGATCTGCATACTCAGGCAGTGTCTCTTGCCCATTGGTTACAAACCCACTCACTCTGTCCTTCCTTTCATTGTATGCCACATTCGGTTTTAGTGACATTTCGTCAAAAAGAACCACACATAATTTGTGCTCTGGTTTCATTTTAAGTGTGGCTTTTTTTATTTGTGCCATCAAATTTTTATTGATACCAGCATTTATATCTGCCATATTAATTAATTTTATTAAAATTTGGCGTGATGGCAGGATAAAGATTTTCCTCAGGAATCTGTATCCTTTTGGGCTTTGCTTGAGGATAGTCAAAGCTACAATTTTTTCCTCTAATGTGAAACGCCGGCCTTTTTTTTCCTTTTTGTGCTCCCTGAACTGCAGCAAAGTTAAAATTTTTGATGTGCTAGACATTTTGTCTAGAGTTTCTAAAAATTGAGGGTTTGTAGTAATATTTTGCAGGGCCTTGATCTTGATTGCCTGCTTTTTAACCTTGCTACGGCATTTGCTGAGTTTCACACCAACTTGCAGCATTTTCTGATACAGAGCACGCTCAGTTTTCGTAACAGCAACCTGTTTTACCGCCTTCTTACTAACACATTTAACTTTGCGATGCACTGAAAAAATAATAAGAATCATATGAATAAAAATTGCAGAATTTAAGAGTACATATGAGTGAGATAGCATCAAAGCTAGTTGTGTGTGAAAGTATCCCATGATTGAAATATGTATTAAATCTATAAATCAGTACCTAGTTAATAAACCATGATAGTGAGTGTAACAAGCAAACTCAGCTTTGAAGTTATTAAGTTTGATTACAATTGTGTTGCTTACCAAGATCTTTCACCACCTCAACATTTTCTTCTTCACTATGAGGCTGTCTATCACTGTGTACAGACTGAGATTCTGAAGTGACAGGATCTGAAAGGTCATTAACATATTTGGTAAGAAATGTGTGCCTATTATATACAAACCAATTAAGCTGATGATCATTACCATCATCATGAATGTAGCAGTTCATATTGAGTAACCATTATTTGAATCATATTGAATTAATTAAAGCCAGCCCACTACTAGACAAAGTTACTTTTTCTTTTATATAGTTTATAATATCAACTAGCGACCCGCCCCGGCTTCGCACGGGATAACAGTATTTCCCCAGTATTTAATGTATGTTATTATACATAAAAACCTTCCTCTTGAATCACTCTACCTATTACAAAAAACCGCATCAAAATCCGTTGCGTAGTTTTAAAGATTTGAGCGTTCATAGGGACATACAACATGACACATGACAGAAAAAGCGACTTTGTTTTATACTATGTAGTGATAAGGATGTTAACATTTTAGGACTTATGCATATGACATATAAATGTAATTTAACAAACTGTATTTCATCAATCACTCTTGTCTTAAGGGATAGGTTTATAGAGAGGCTAGTTTACTTTAATTGTTTGCAAAATTATAACTCAGGAACAACAAAAATAATTCAATTTAAGATGATTTTAAGGTAAATTAGCACATTTATCGAGAGAGGCTACATTTTATCCGGGCGCATGAAGGAGTTCCAGGACAGAATATGTGTAAAATAATTGCTGATTAAATGCTTGTATGTAGGATCACTCACCAAGATTCTCTTTCATTTGTACATCTTCAATTGAACCTTGTGAGTGTATATGTAGATGCGCAGGTTCTGTAAATAATAATATTCAGTGATTAGTATATGTTATTATTACATCATTTATTGCTAGTGTCTATCTATCAATTACACTATATGCTGTCCGCATGGGTGCCGCATATTATGCACAAATATGTTGACATTATTGAAAAGAAACAAGTATTAAACAAAACAAAGTAATACAAAAGTAAATTATTTCAGACATGGTAATGGTTTTTTGTATGCCTAAGTGAGAGTAGTAGAAATCATAATTGACATGTACCTTGAAAACTAGACGTTATGGATACCACATATTATGTTTGGAACATTTGATCTATGATTCATTACCTATTCATTCAGTCAAGAGGGTACCAAAATTGTGTAATGCAGTGCTATTTAAGTATTACAACAAATTAAAAATAGCAAAGGATTTTTGGTAAATGTGACATTCAAGTTACTCAATTTCAGCCTAATTTGTAGGAATAAATGATCTTTGAAATAACTTCACTCAAAAATGGCTGGACCGATTTGGTTGAAATTTGGTATGTAGATAGGTGATACCCTGGATTAAGACATAGGCCACTTTTTATCAATACACCATGCGGACGAAGCCGCAAGTGGAAGCTAGTACATACGTAATGTAAATGTATGTATGTATGTATAAAAATGAATTGCTTGTTTATATGTATATGATAAAATATACCTTTTGATGTAGACGGTCCTGAAATCTGAAGAGGTCTTAGTGCTCTTTTTTCAATGCTGAATTTCGAGCAAGATAATCCTGTAAACAACGATAAAATAATATGAATTATAAATATAGTAAATTTTGAAATGTAATATAGAAACTCTTGTATGACATACTGCGTACATACAGAAATTGTGGCTCCAAAGAAATCTCTATTCAGATGTTTTAGACTTACTGCAGCTTTTCATTTTGTGATTTGGAAAGTTTACTTTAAACTCAAATAACATGACTGTTTATTTCTTTCTAACATCAACTCTAGAAATTTGAGACTTAGGTACTCTTTAAGGTAAACAGGTACCTTAATTTGGGTATTTTACTAAAACTAACCTGGCATGTTTTTTGTAGGTACAGCTCCTTTGGCAAGTCGGTTATTCCGGCACCAATATTTTGGTTCGAAATGATCATTACAGACGCGGCGGTATTTGAAAATATGGTTATTTTCAAGTTGCAAAATGTCACCACCAATATGAAAGACCCATGTATTAAATAGCTGCCTATCCTTATCTGGATTAGGGAATTTATGTAAATACCCCGTAGTGTCTGAAAAAAAGGGTAACAAGTTAGAATTCAGTGGAGTCGTGACAAAATGACGACTATTTGTTTTAAGGATGTTGATAAATGCTTACCTAAGCCATTTGTACATCCGGGAACACAACACTTTCTATTAGACATGATAAATATTAATTATCACAAAACGGGTCAACGAGTCCTATCTCAAGCACAAAATTCACAAGATTTCGATCACCTCAAGCACAAAATCGACACGGCCGAAGGAGCAGAGGCTCAACTTAACGGACTTAGGTGGATAAAGCACTAATAGGGATAAAAATCTGGAAAAACAAACAAGACACCGAAAAGCACTTCAGCGCAAACCGGCAGCCAAATTTGTTTGATTGACAATTTTTGCATAATGTTGCATGTAGAAAATGGATTTAATGTTGCCAGTAGAAAATAAATTCTTGAATTTTATTTTATTTCTGGCTAATTGATAATAAACATTAAATTTTAGTAATTGCTTCAATATGCAACTCAAAATTTTTATTATTTATTTTTTTATTTTAGCTGAAAAAAAAGATAGGGTAAGAGTAGAACCAATAAAAGATGTGATAGCGCCCTCTTACACACCTAAGCATAACTACTACGCAATCGCGCATCATCGTCATTACAAATAACGCCATCTATATTTCAGTTTCTTTAATATCTTACATTATAATACTACCAAATTAAAATGACACTTCCATGTAAGGACCTCAATGTATTTACTGTCTCACTTCATTTTGCAGACCTATAATGATACGTTTTCTCGTTTGCCACTATTAAGATTGTCACCCCTGGTTTGGCTTGCGCAGGCAGGTGGCGTTGTCGTGACGATCGTCCGCGCAAGCGCGCTCAGCTGAGGTGGCTGAATGGACATTGACAGATCAGTTAAATAATTATAATTTATTTTATAATACTAAAAAAATAAACCTAATCAATTAAACAAACTTGGGCTTTTATTAAAAAAA
Organism: Helicoverpa zea x Helicoverpa armigera; assembly: GCA_033682625.1. Taxonomy (NCBI): domain Eukaryota; kingdom Metazoa; phylum Arthropoda; class Insecta; order Lepidoptera; family Noctuidae; genus Helicoverpa; species Helicoverpa zea x Helicoverpa armigera. The sequence goes on along the minus strand of JAWIIS010000053.1, from coordinate 4,748,528 downwards.
GTGTTACAAAGATTTGGCATTGTCGAGTTTGTATTGTGAACAATCAAAGAAGAAGAGTTTTTATAAAAAATCGATGATATTAAAACGACAGATCGTATTTTCGTTGATATTTGTGTGACTTTAGTTTTGCAACAAGTGTGAGCCCCGCTAGTCGTGCTGAGAACGGGTTTCGGGACCGTTGGGTTTTTTGTTTATGTATATTTGTTTGTGGTATATATATTTTGCGAGTGAGTGTGGAGTGTCCGTTAGTGATGCTGCAATCGGGTGCAAGTGGTGACCGCTGAGCCGTCATCTCGCCAGCGTTGCTCGGTGAGTGATGTCCCGCTACTTGTCGATATTGCTATAACAGTGGTTATGCAAGTATTGTCACTGGAAAGTGCGCTGTTTCGTACTTGTTGGGAGTTCAGTCGAGCAGCGTGAACTATCTACCTGCCATGTGGATGTACCTGTTACTTTGGCGCAAGTTACTGTCCTTTCTAATATACAAACGATATATCGATCACACTTTTTTCTTGTCTTCGCAATACTTATTATTCTGTAGAGTCGTACCCACACGCGTTTGAAACAATTAATTTATTGTTCTTATTGTTTTAATGACACCCAGCAACCCAGTAGAGATACAAAAAAAATCCTACCATTTTTTCTCGTTGATATGGTAACAAAGAAAATTTCTAAAGTATGTAGTTGGAATGGTTCTATACAGTTTATTTATTTACAGATATCTATCTATAACAGATATATATTTGCATAATAATGTTGTTTAGTTGTTGTATGCAAATTGTTATGAAATGCATCACAATAGATGATCGAACATGAATTATGCATCACTGTAATTATGTAGGTTAACATCACAGTTTATCAACTTGATTTATTTGATAAGATACGCCTTAAAGAGGTTATTGTTCCATTGATATAAGTATTCTTACAATGTATTAATGTGTATAGCCATGTATTTATTTGGATGTGTATCTATTAACAACTGTTATCTATTAACATTGTTTGGATCAAAAGGTACATATTCAGCCTAATTGTAGGTACTCCAAAATTAGTCACCTTTTCACTAACAAAAGCTTAGAATAAACAATTTTGTGTAACATAACCCCTTTTTATGCATCCCTATCAATTTATCGTTACCTATGCATGCATGACCTTCCTTTTATCTTAACTATCCTGGTTTTGGCTTCCAGTCTAACCAGATCCCGTTTTCTTTTGCATTGTCATTAATTTTTGTTTTGTTTGATCCAGGTTTGGTTGAGGGCTGCCTGACTTGGCTTGAAATGGAGATCATTTCATCACTTATTAACATATGCTGCTTCGAAAACTTGCTTGCATTTTAACCCATTGCTTGTTTGGTTTCTATTTTATATGAATTTACTGCTTAATTAAACACAGTTTGTAAAAAATCTGCATTTCTTCTAAGAGGTCTACCAAGAGTAGCCACTGCAAGAAAGTTGCTGAAAATTCACTTAACATTTTGTATATGCAAATGTGATTGGTTTACGGATTAAGGAATAACATAAACTTAAATGACCACGAAGATCACACTTGCTTGTATGTATTTCAACAATCTGATTTAAATTCTTATTAGAATCTTATAATACTTTAAACTTAATAAGTACTTACTGTTTTCAAATGCTATTTAAATCTGATTGTTGTCTTAAAATGCAAGATGCACGCTTCTAATACTAAAACTGTCTAATGTTATTATTTTCCGCATGTTATTCAACTAAACTGGCTTTATTGAACATTTTTATTTTTGGCATTAAACTAACTAACATGGTAAAATATCCATTGTGTTTCCATATTCCAAAATCCCCTCACGCATTCTCTGTTACCCTTTATCTGTTTACTAAAACTACTTAGGTATATTAAAATTAATTACTACAAAGACAGAATTAGTCAAAATATCCTAGAAAGGTAATATAGCCTACGAATAATGTATCCTTATAGTTTCTATCTAGAAACCTCCATATTGTCAGACAGGATTATGTGGTCTATACTGTCAGCCCGTGATATGACGTAAGCAGCCCAAATATTACATTATGGTACATTATCCGTAGCGAGAGCCTTACTATCGCCGGGCCAGGCTGTCCTTGGCCCCATTTCCCATTCTAAGTCTTCCCTAAGGACACCGCGATCCCTATATTTCGCCGAATGTAATGTAACTGAATTCTCAATGCGGCATCTTTTGGGAGCTCAAATTTTTTGAGAAATTTTAACGGTATTCAATGGGTCTTAAGAACTGAACCTAGTAATTGTACATACAGGTTTGTTTACCTATTGTTTGGTGAAGATTTGTTACCATAGAATATATTACTGCCAAACTGATGGTAAATACGTTGTTTGTACAATTAGCTTCAGAAAATTCATTCAGTTTCAAATTTAATTCGACACGTACCATTCATGAAAAGAAATCACTATGATATCATAATGCAAGATGGCGTGTTTGATACAAGATAGTCAACTTCACTGTTCGAGGTTTGATCCAGAGACCCATTTCTACCTATATTATCTGTACCTCTGTATCATTTAAACCACATGTTTACAAACACTCATGCCACTCTCAATCTGGTTATATTTATTGCACTATTTACTTACCCTCGTTCAAACTCACTGAGTTTTTCATGCGGGCCTAAGCAAATACATTTCAATATGACACCCAAATATTTTTTGTTACGTCTTTCTCGTCTGCATGCAGTATTCCGCCCGGCTGTGTGACCTTGGCCCATTTTGGGGAGCTATCCCGCTAGGATCTTTTCAAACGCCCTCTTAGTTAAATAAATTATTCTTCAGATGGGGTAGAGGGCTTGGGGGCACGTGTGTATGTATTTTTGAGAGGGTGCTCTGTTTTGAGTAGATAACATAACGTATTTTTCTTTATTGCTAGCAGTTTGTTTCAAGTAGGGGTGATCAACATTGCATAAACTATACTGATTGGTAGCCATTTTTTAACTTACACAGCGTGAAGAATCGTAACATTTAGATTCGTCTACTTTTATAACTGCCTTAAACAATGGGTCTAAAATAGAACATTGATCAATTACTTTCACTGTTCATCTTTAGAGCCCCTAAAATAACTAAACGATTGTATTTCACTATTTCAGAATACGAAGACAGTTAATCCTCCTAATTACCTGAAAATACAAAGCACCCAGCCTCAGTGAGTGAGTTACAGACTAATTAAATCGCCTATTAAAATCTTACGTAATGCCCAGCTTCATAAAAAAGCAGTATCGAACGAAACTGTTGATTTTACGGCGTACTCGTTCCATGGTTGATTTGCGTAGATACTGCTACTGTTTACAACTGACCCAGTTAGGATAATTTTTCATTTTGATGTAAACCGTTGGCTGTTAGATTATGAATTTTATGTACTTTTATTACAGTATAATATTGCTTAGCTGGGCTGGTTTTGCAATGTTCGGTTTTAGATCAGATGCAAAATAAATTGAGCTACTTCACACGAAGCAAGGAGCGTGTATGTTGTAATTAGGTTCCCTGGAACGTATGGTTCAGTTTAAGTATCCAGTAATAAAATTATGGAACTGGATTAGATGCTTGACTAATTACAGTAATCACAGACAGAAAACAAAACAGGAAAAAGCCGACAGCAGAAGTAAGAAGGCATATTTTTACACAAAACATATCATTAGATTCTTCTTGTCGTTTTATCGATGTTGCCAAGATTCTTCTCGTGCAGTTGTGTATGGCTATATGCTAGGTGATTAGCTTGCTAATTACTAGCATACTAAATGCATAGCTGAGCTTATACTAACTACCCACCCACATACCCGATTAGTTACAACTGCAACACATTTTTCCCGCGTGAGTGAGTTTTTAAAGGTTATATTATATCTAGCTGGATGACGTTACATTACCTTAATGTGATCAGTATAGGTAGTAAGTTTTATAAGTATTAATCTTCTAGCCAGCGATTTCAACCACATCCCATGGGAAAAACTTAGGACACCTCGATAAACAGGCGATCTAACACTGAAAGAATTTTTCAAATCAAAACAGTAGTTTCCGATTTTCGCTTCAAACAAACAAGCGAACAAACTCTTCAGCTTTTTACTTCGAGCATTGATATTATGTAAGACGGAATACTGGAAGAAAATAAAGATTATTTACGTGAATCTAATATGTATTGAATGGGGCATAGCTGGCTTAATGCCCATATTTGCAAAGGAGGCTGTTTGTGATGAAAGTGGCTAGATGAAGCCCGTAGAAAAATCCAGAGGCAATTAAAATAACTGTAGATATAAGAATACCTGAAAGTAATAAAATAAAAATTAATATTTGACTTAATAGACAATCTATGTCCAGCATTCAAAAATGTCTTGCTGTTACAATATTAATAAGTACTAATTATATTAGAGAATAGGTAGAGGTAGTTTTCTCTGTTATCTATACCACTTCAGCATTGAAATTATCTACCACATACCTAAGTCACAAAAAGGGTCACAATTTCTGAGAAATAATCTAGCCCAAAAGTTTATTTCTGACCAAATATGGTGAAACTATACGATCTCTAGCACACCCAGTCCTATTAAAGTATCTAACAGTTTTCAATAGAAGTTCTTATTAAAAAAAAAACAATAGCCAGTTCTAGGAAGCCACCTAGTAAAAAAAACTAGTTACATCTACCGGTTATATCAAAACATGTATTATACCGTAGCGAATGCATTTTATACCATGCACATCCATGACCTTGAATCTTGCGCATCGTACACAATCATTTACTTACAGTGTTAATGAAATAAGATAATTTGACCTTCTGTTTGTGATGTTGGTTTTAGGCCCAAGTTCACTGACAACTTAAACGTCAGTTTTCATAAAACAACTGTTTTCTTTGGAAATTGAACGTGAAAATTCATAGTACCTAAACACTAGGTAAACAGTTGTTTTATGTGGCAATGGGCAGGCCATATTGCTCGCAGAGCAGATAAGTGCTGGAAAAGTGCTGGAGTGGAGACCACGGACTAGCAAGTGCAGCGTAGGACGTCCACCAACAAGGTGGACAGACGACCTTATAAAGGTCGCCGGAAGACGCTGGATGCAGGTCGCCTCCAACAGGTATCTGTGGAGATCCACGGGGAGGCCTATGTTCAGCAGTGGACGTCCTATGGCTGAGGTTATGATGATGATGAGTTGTTTTATGAAAACTGACGTTTATGTTGTTAGTGAACTTGGGCTTTAATCGTCTTGTCATTCTTATGAACCGGTCTTAATGTTCATTCAATATTGATTGCGTTACATTGATTACTCAATAAAGAAAATAAATGACCAAGAATGGCCGGATGTAATCTCAACAATGTGCACTTATAGATTGTGATAAATATAATCAATAAAATGCCACATAGTAAGTAGGTACTACACTTATGAATAATGAGACCTTTTTTTCTCATATTTTATTAATTCTAATTAGGCAAACGATACAGACAACCTTACAAAAGTCGCCGGAAGACGCTGGATGCAGGTCGCCTCCAACAGGTATCTGTTGAGATCTAAGGGGGAGGCCTATGTTCAGCAGTGGACGTCCTATGGCTGAGATGATGAGGCAAACGAAATTGATATTGTATGTATTTGTACCTACGCCATATTCAATCATAGATATGCGTCTGCATTGATTTCAATATGATAATAACTTTGGTAAGTAACTCTGGAATCAGAAGTGCCACAGAACTTATGTACGAACCTAAAGTTCTGAAAAATATGAAAAATTCTTCTCCAACACAATAAAACTGGCGTGGAATAAGAACAAAATTTAAAATTGCCTCTCGCAACTGTATTCCGCATCTCAAAACTTGCAGTGCATTCAGTCGTTGAGAGTTTTTCAATACAACTTGTGCTGGCAACGAGGCACTAGAGCAGACAAGCAAACAGGGGTTCGCTCATTGTTTTTCAATGTTTATTTTACTTGCTTCCACGGCACGGTGTTATGAACTCACAGGGTTATTTTATTCGTCTAATGCTCCTTAAGCTGTTAACGGAGTACTTATCATAAATTTATTAATAGTGACTGCAGAGTATGGGTGTAAAGCTCGCCAGTTTAAGTGTTTTGTTTAAGCTTTTATGATGGTTTATTTTTAGACTTGATGTTGTCTCTTATGGTTCTGTACCTATTTTCTTTTCTTAAACTTTAAGATGTAGTGAAAGTCTTCTATCTTAAAGTATATTTTTTGGTACGGTAACATTGGTGACACTAAAAGTAAAATTGGGAAAAGGAAGATGATGAGGATGGTAACATTGGTCACTGTTACCCGTCATTTTTTTATCAAGCATTAGACAACACATAAGTCTTTCCACAAAGTTTTGAAGCACTTCAATTTCCAAGCAGGCCTAATCAATTCAAAATAACCTTATCTTACTTGGCTCCAAGTCCCAATAAGCAACGTTACAAGTTACGGTAATAAGATACTCTATTCAATCTCCCACGCGTTGCCCATCATATTCCCATAACCTACTGATTCACAATGATGCTAATTTACAATAATAGTATTTTGAAGTTACGATTTTAAGTCTTATCTCTCTCAGCATAAGGAACAAATTGATATTAAATATCTTGCTATAGATTTTATAATTGTTTTTTGATATGACGTGGTTTTTTAAAAGAATTATAAATAGCTGAAAGTATGTTTTTATTAACTACAAATAGAACAAATAGAATCTAAGGCAATTTGAGGATGGAAAATGAAGAAGATTCATATACTTCTACGAGGAACTGAATCGATTAAAAATAACAATTGGACTGATTAAAACTTTGTCTTCGAAGTTTACCTCGATTCAGTCTAGCCTATCAATTATGCAGGCACTGAACTCTGTTTTGGTCTGAAAACTAAATGGAAAAGTAACGGTTTCAGAGTTTTTGAAATTGGAAACTTAGCAAGCGTTTCGATCGAATCATTTTAATAGACCTAGAACAGCCTAAAAAAAGTTATTTGCCAAATCGCAGATTACAAATCTACAATTTAATTAATTAAATACAAATGGCTTATTTAAACACGTGTTCCGATTTATGAACATAATATTTTATTAATGAAATGCGTAATTTTGTTCCTAAATAGTTGCCATTTACAAAATCAAAATATTCAATAAAGAGTTCTTTGACTTGGTTATGTTGAGAAACTTTCCTGTTCTCTAGAATCAATTTCAATGGCACAGCTTGCAAAAATACGGTTTCTTGAAAGATAAAAACAATGATGCATACAAAAGCATTGAAAAACATCTGTTGTATTGTGTTCTGTCACTGGCTAGTGTGTGGGGACCAGCCATGTTATTATTGCCATGTGCAAAAATTACATGTGGTGTGGTAACCCATAATGACAGATGTTTTTCATTTATGAAATTGAATGTAACAGTTTAAATATTCGTAATGTGTTTTATTATATAAATAAATGAAATTTTTATATTATTTTCAAATTAGATGATGATTTTCGAATCGAAGATTTATTGGTGAAAATAAATACCAAATAAAATGTAATAAGTAATTCATCATTTGATCAACTTTCTGATTTCAAAAAAAAACACTTATCGGTTAAATGATATCATCACAAGTCATTAGAAACTTGTGATTTATTTACGAACATAGACTTTGTTTAATTGTCAAAATAAAAAATAGCAACACCATTGGTAGAATTTATTTATTGTTGCCGCCAAAATTATTGTAAAAGTGTACAAAAAGGTCTTGAACTCTTTTCCACAGTAGGTACATACAGAAAAGTAAAACTTTTTTAATTCGAATGTAGGCAGCTGAAATATTCTTGAAATTCATCGTAGTATGAATTTAAAATACAGGTCTCGTTCGAAATCACAAATATGACTCTGTGACCATTATGAGTCTGTGAGTGATCCATCCTCTACTATTATGAAAACTGAAACTTCTGAGAAACTTCAAAATAAAATAGCACTACCTAAATCTTAATATTCAGGTAATTACTTACTATAAAATAAAGTAAGTTCCTAGCCTATATCATTATATATAGCCTATATCATTAGCTTTATATACTACTTAAACTCTGAGCCCAAAGTTTCCAATAGCTTTCTCATTAATCACTAGTAAAGTGCAAACCCGATAATCGAGACAGTTCAATTTTAAAACTGCTATCGAGCAATATTCCGAATGAATCATGAAACGGACGACTAATGAAAAATTCCTATTGTGAATCGTGTGAAAGAAATAAAAGGGAGTTTTCCATTCATAGTCATATGAGAAATGGTTATTAGGTACTGTATCTATTGAAATTGTTGAAGATAGGTTAGTAGGGAAATGAAGATGTGGGAAAAGCGCTTTGTTTAGGATTAAAAGTACATTTATATGTAGGGAAAGCAAATTTGCAATGATTACTACCTAGATCTGATTCTGAGGGTTGTCTTTAGAGTTCTCGTCAAAAAACGATGGTCTTTTGAAGTCATTAATTTGACGCCTCCAGCTCATGTTCATGGTTAAGTCTTAGTAACCTGTGGTAAAATTAAAAAAAAAAGTGTGTAAAATTTAGTAATCTATGGTTAAGCCCTCATGCACTTGACTAACAGTGTTCTGTCGTTAAATGTTGACCAACGTGAAATAGTAAGTAGAAAACTTCGGGATGGCAAAGCTTATTCAATGTGTGTCAGGATGGCATATTGTATCTACACGCACTATTTACGATGTCCGTAGGGATTATGAAGTATCCTATGCTAATAACTACTAAATATAATTCTCTTTACGACCCTCAATTAACTCCATAAAGTATTAATGCACATTTTAAGTACAGTAAATGTTAGCCTTTCACTCAGAAACTACACTTTCTACAAAAGCTTGGAACGTTCTCATCATTGCAAAACACCATCAGATATCGGAGCATGACACGAGGCATTGAAAGAACAGTTTTCAAGGTCCCCTCGGACAGTTTCCGTAGAAGACTGCAGCAGATTCCATTGTTGGTTAACACAATAATAATTGTGTAGAACATAGTATTGACAAGACATTGATGAGCCATTTGTTCGGTTTGTCTCTGGACAGTTCTGCTTAGGTCGGATCGGAGTATAAACTCCTTGTATTTCAAAGTCTTAGGTATTTTCAGTAATACAAGGTGATAGCGCAGTGTGATAGTATACATAAGTATGTACTTAAAAAAATATTCCAAACTATTTTATTATCAAAATACCTTTATTTTCAGGCTGAATTGGCCCATAGATATATACCTTAAAGAATAACATACATAATATACAAAATTTTTAGTATCTATATTATTTATTTTTAAATAAATAAATAAATAAATAAATAATTAAACCTATGTTAGTAACACTCCACTATGCACTGTCACTGTGCGGTCCAGTGGCACTTGTCCACATATTATTTAGAGATAATGCTGAATAGGTACCGAATTAGAATAAGGTGCTGTGATTAATTAATTTTTACATAAAATACGCCATCTTGCAACTCTAGTGGCTGTTCCCAACACTCGCCCCAAGTGAGCTGTGATGCCATGATGTCATGTCATGTGTAATGTCACATTTTAGAGAAGGATGGTGGGTCATTTCTATTATTTCACTTGAAACCATCCTCATTATGTAGTCCAGCAGTAGTTGAATATGAAATTAATCTAAACTGTTATGAATTCCGTACACAAACACTATGTTTAAGTCATGTCAACATCATATTCCGTGTACCGCGACAATTATTTATTCAATACCACACAGCTTTATAAGTTGCTTCTACGCTCACGACTTCGCCTAGCGTGATACGATTTTTGACCTTTTAACGTTGGTCAAAATCATGATACTTTCGTGCTGTAATAATGTAAAAATCTGTATTTACGATTATTGCGAAGTCACTTAAAAATCGAAGATTCTAACCTCCTCACTCAGAAATGAATTTAATGGTTACTTAAGCCATTCCTTAGTGAAGGTTTTGTATGACATTCCGTCACTAAGGAGTGACTTAAGTAATCATTAACAGTCTTACTTGTAAACGTGAATTAAATAATAAGTTATACTTAATGGGTGTTTAAGAAAAAGTCTTACTTATAAACGTGGCTAAACTAAATCATTTTCTTATCAATGTCTTAAATGAGCTGTCAAATTAAGTAGCCTCACACCCTTGTTTAACCCGCTAATTAGCAAAATGGCTGGATTCATACCAGCTGATTTTTCATTTCCGGTTTATTGACAGCTCAACTTTTTAATTTTATATTTTACGGATGCCATTGTTGCCATTACACACGTTTTGATGACAAATATTTTTTTAAGCTACCAACATTGCGGTAGTGTTGAGAAATTAGTATGTTTTTATGGCATTATCTGTTCATTACTTAAGACATGCTTAAGCAACGTTTATAGGTCAAAATAATTTAATCACTACTAAAGGCTTTAAGTAGTAATTAGGTAAAACAATGCTTAGAAAATGATTAGTTGATTTTTATAAGTAAGGCTGTAAATGTCTCCGAGTGGGGAGGTAAATGGAACATTACCTTTTCCAAATAGATTTGATCGCATGTGACAGACAAACAAATGTGTTATTACAATTTTGCACTGTGGTGGTATATTTCAAGATTCAGAATCATTAAGTTTTGGACCAGCGCAAGAAGACAGTTTTATTTAAATTAGTCAAATTATAAAACCGAAGCAGTCGAATTATAAGAAACTTCGATTTTAATGCATCAGCATGTTATATTCTGTTTAGCATAATGGCACACACATACTTATGCACGCTAGACAGTGTTGCGACATGCGTTATAAAGTAGATCTGCGCATGCGACGCGATTGCTAATACACGTGTTTCTGTCATACGTTGCAATACAACCGCTATGTTTTAGTGTCGATTTAATTTGAATCTTCTCTGCTACTTTTACATTTTATAATACATTTGAATGTAAAGTTTTTATGGGAGAGTCCATAGAATTTCTTGTCGGTTCTTCTCCATGAGACCATCTCCTTTGAACCGTGCAACTAGTTTGACTTTATAAGAACCTTTCTTTTTTTGAACAAAAAATAATGACTCACAATTATTAAAGCCAGTAGTCATAGTCTATCAGATCAGTTAAAAATGAACTAATTAAGAACGATCCTATCAAATTATACCTATGACAGACGTGAATTAAACCTTATATGCATTTGATTTAGAATACGACCAAAAAAAAAATAAGTAAGTACCTTCAAACTTTAAATATTAAAAATAACCAACGCAGAACGATCTACCGGATAACAGACTGAAAAAAAGAACAGTGCCCCACAAATCGGGAAACTAACCCACTTGTATCTACAAACAATCGTGCGCAGGTAATGTGCACCGCTTTTAGATCTAGACACGACTCAGAAACCATCTGGTTTGATGGACTTATTATCTGTCACTGGCTTCTAATGAATGGTTCCGTAGATATCTTGAACAATGGCGATGAAACTAATGTGGGCAGTGTTTGAAATGGCATAAGAGTTAAGTGGGTATGTTGCAATCGCTAAGGTTGGTTAATATTATAGTAATTGAGTATAATCTAAAAGGAAAACATTATTTTGTTTGTCGGTTTGATTGCACCCTAAGGACTCCGAAGCTACTGAACCGATTTGAAAACATCTCTCGCTGTTGGAAAGCAACACTATTCTATATACACTCTCTACATCATATCATATCATGCAATAAATAATATATAGACTATATTTTATCCCGGTACAGGCAGTAGTTCCTACAGGACGCGGGTAAAACTGCAAGAAATCGGCTTGTATACTATATTCGTAAAATGAATCATTCGCTGTGTAGGTCTGTTACGATAAACTTTAAAACTGGTGATTGAATTTTCGTTTGTATTCATCAAACAAGGTAGAATATGCTTTTCCCTAATCATAATCATGTCGTGTCGTATCCACGTTTTCCTGGCATCAAAGAAAATAGCGTGAGTTCTGTTATTAATCTTATCCATCACAAGCTTGGAGAATTTAGACAACTGGAAACGCCATTGCCCTTCTTTCTATCTGCCAAAGATAGGAGAGCACCGTTCATACCTTATCCTATGGGCCTTGAAGTGCAGTATTCTGCTTGTGTTTAGAAATTTTCTTCTTTCAAATCTCGGATGTGATTCGAAAATTCGCATTAAGCACCTAAGCAGCCACTCTTTGTTGCCTCGATACCCACGCGTAATTTGTGCAGACTTCACTTACGGCCGTTCCTGATAGTCAAAATTCTATCTCTAGTAAGAACAACAAATAGATAGATTATTAATATTAATAGGAAGCTACTTTTGGAAATGGGCAACTAGAATCAAACCTATTTATAATTTTTGACGCTCATAAGTGAAATGCTCATAAATGATTTGACTTTGACTTTATTGGGAACGGCCGTTAGATACTAGTGTTCAAGACGTCTCCAATTGCTTGAATGCTCTAAGATCACAACCGAAGACAAATGCGCCAAAACGGTGTTAGTCGAGTACGTGCTCTGGCGCATCGAACGGCGTGAAATTATAAATTTCTTATTTACCCGCTAATGATACATGTCCGCCATTGTGATGCTCTAATACGCATCGTATGAAAGCTGTGTTGGAGCTTAACGGTCACGATAATGGTCGATAGGTATAGCTTGTGATTTGATCGAATAAATACGGCGTGTCTCATTGTGTGCGAGTTTTATGAGGACGCACATAGGCTGGCTGACGCATCTTGGCTTCGAGAAAAATGTAGGTAATTCTAGCAAAGAAACGATTGAAATTGAATTTGACTGGAGTTGAAGCGTTATCAATGTATTTTTATTTACAAATGCTCTATCTTTGAAGTTAGTTCAAGAAAGATTTACGTTTCAATATAACGTGCAAAAATGAAAAAGGCTGCGTTCATACTTTAAATCCTGAATAGCACTCGGAACTCCATTAAACGGTCTACGTATTACGGCTCTAGATAAGTTGAGGACTCCTGGATCCTGGCGGTAACGGGCTTTTTCCTGATTCCGTTCCGCCCCTACCTTCATTCACCTCGCTATCTCATTCAACTGTTTATGAAACTCACCTCTACCATAAACAAACGAGAGCAGTGACGCAATTTTTAATCAGGCAACTTTGTATTTTTAATCTGGCACATTGTCGTTGTCAAGTAGCAATTTTAAATGGTGGCCATTCTTTAAATTGTACGTCGAAGTTAATTGTATTTTGTATTGTGAGCGAATTTATTTAACTTGTTATGAGATGTAGGTACTACTAGATTACTATGTCAATAATGTTAGGTAGGTAAGGTTACTATAATTCTCTTAGAACGAATGTTTCTACGTGCCGATTCCACCAGCGCCCTTTATAAAATGAATTTAAAAGTACATAAGTACAGGCTTAGAAATAGGATTCTCGCTAAAAAGTAAAAAAATATGGATTTCCTTATTTAGATATCGCCATTTTAAGCGGAAACAATGAACCCACTGACAAATAGGCAAGGTTAAGTGCGATACCTTATTTGGCTACTGTATTGTTTTTAACAAAAATGGAGTAGGTAGGTATACAGACCTACTGTACCTATGCATGAATTTACTGTGCACCTAATGACTTGTAACATTTTAAAGTTAAACTCAGCAGTATTTGAATTATGTTCAAAAGCAAGCATAGAAAAGTAAACGATATAGATATAAAGTTTTAAGAAGTTATTATTTTCACCATGAATAAATGTTCACATCATTTATTTACATAAACTTAAAATTAATAATTGTATATACTACGTCATATATTGTGAAATAGATAACGTAGCTTCTTCATCCTAGTTTTTATCCTTTGTAATTTCTTCACTCCTAGTTACTTCTCGCCATAAACTATTGTTTGTGTTCCTTACCTACATTGTTCAACCTTCACTAATCACTATTCTATAGGAGGAATAGTCCAGAATATTGCCAGGCCTATGGAATGGACAGACGTGTGGCGGCCAGGTGTCAGCCACGCGTTCAACTGACGCGCAGCCGACCGTACAGAGTAGGGCCTCCATGTTTCTGACAATTTGTGGATAAGAAACTGCTCGAATATTGTAGGTGAATAACTGCTTCATTTTTTTGTTCTTGAGGGGAAATCATCAAAAGAACCTTCCGCTGTGGGTTAACAGAGTGAGGGAGTGTCAGACTCTTACTGACTAAAACCCATCATGTTATTTCTGAAGACTTTTATGTACTAAGGCCGCGGTAACTCTTGCGAACAATCCCGCAATTCTATAGAGATACTGTAGTGAGCTTTTGGTGTGCTTGTTGCACTTTTAATGATTGAAACTAAATGGTGAATGGTAAAAAGCAAAAGGCATAGAGTAATGATAGTTAATCAGCTTAAAATTAAGAACTTGTAGTAAAGTAAGGAATATAATTAGGTACCGACAGACTTGATATATTTCTCCACAATGGTGGTTTACTTTACAAATAACTTGTACTTGCGTACTTAACCTGAGATCTTTTTATGTCGTTTCGATTTCCCATATAAGTATCTACTTACTCATAAAAAACTGACGACACATCTGCGGATTTGCTTCAGACAGAGTCCAGACAACGGCTTGCAAAAGAATTGTTTTTATAAAACCCGCCGAGCTGGTTAACAGCAACCAAAACCAGTTTAATTACATCTAATGTGTGTTGTTTACCATATTGATTTAGACCCGGTTCAAGATCGTTCAACTTTGAAAAGTAAATTTCGTAATGTCAAGGACTTTAGAAGAGTTAAGTATTTAATTAGGTGTGGTGAAAATTAGATATGTACTTGAATAGAAATTGATTAAAATATGTAACAATTAATAAATTATTTGACTTTCATTGACGTACCTAGGTTAAGCAGTAGAAAGCTTTTTCCAAAGTTAATGTGCATAAAATTATGCATTTAGCGTACTTTTATTCCTATAAAATCTTTGTAGTTACCTCCTTACCTATTCCGGTACTTTTCAACCCTTAACCATGAGTTCCTAAAAATTAGTTTCCACAAGCTTACCTAAAGCATGGTCACAGTATTCCTCATGCCCTGCAGTTGCACAAACCCTTCACGGTGGGTGCGCAATCTGTAAAACTCCAAGATACTGGTGCATATTGCAGACGGTAACCTTTACTTTAAATTATGCGTCGCATCTAGCTTTATAAAAACCTGGGGCATATAGTTTTTATGTTAGTTGGTGGCATGGCTATGGTACCTTTTCAGTACCTACCTGGAAATAAAGAAGTTTTCTGTAATAGTGTATTTGGTCCAGTAGTTTTGAAGATTACAGTCTGTGCCTTAGAAAACTCAAATACTTTTAATTAATGGGTGTTTGGCTATCTTATTTATCTTGTAAAGGCAGGGAGATCAAACTAGGGTCGTCCTGGCTAGGAACAAATACTAATTTTGTTAGAGGATTTTTGATTGCCACTTATATACCAGCAAACGTTATGGTCATTATAACCCTTTATTTCCACCAAACCCCAATTCCGTTGATGTTTACGTCAGTATGATACGTAATTAATTCATATTTCTTAGATTGTGGTTATTATCTTACTATACATACATATCTTATTCTGTTAGTTGCATAAACCCTTCACGGTCGTTGATCACGTTTGAAGGCAGAGATGTTTTAATGACTGGGTTGCCATTGTACAATATTGTTGCAGCTACCATTAAGGTTTGAAGCTATTGTTTTTGGCAGGTATTACAATACGTCAAATGAATCCAATTTCTTCATATCATTAAATAAATTATAAGTAGCTTATTGGTTTAAAAAGACAAAATAGCTTTATGAATATTAATACAACAACGACTGGTTCTAGTTTTTTGGTAGCGCGTAAATGTTAATGCACTTAGGTCAATGCTAATCTTAGAATATCTAAATTACTGCTTTCTTATTAATATTAATTCTGACAGTTAGGTTGAAAGATCTTCAGATATTTAACGAGCTGTTCCTCGCAGTTTTACCCGCCTCATAAAATTACGCATTCTGTGGCCACGTTTCGCTGCTCCATTTTGTTGAACTAGTAGAAATCGCGTCTTTAGTTCAACTAAAGATTCAATACCTTAGCATGTCTGGTTTCCATTATACTTACTCTTATTTACTAGTCTCGTCAGTGCTCCATTTTAACCAGCGTTAGACGATTAGATACAGTCGGAATGGCGCGTGGTTGACGGACGATCGCAGAGATTAGTACATGCGATGAATCACTAGTCTTCACTGGCTTTATATGTGGCCCCAATATTGGTTCAAATGTGTTTATAAGGATTTGGGCCAACATTTGTTGTTAGACATTTTTTTACACCAGTTTAGTTTCATAGATTTGTCCTTCCAACATTTGGGACTGACCTTTTTGTTTTTTTAACCATAGACTGAGGAATACCCGTATGATGTTAACTGTTGTCTTTGTAAAGGGAAACCTACTGGGGAATAATAAGAAAAGAGATGCCTATTGCTGGGCTGACATCTATTCGTCTTGTAGGTAATAATCTAGGGCTCGTTTCATCTACTTTTCAAATAACCTAATCCCAAAAGTGAAAGAGATTTCCAATTGATGTTAGCGTGTTTTATTTCGTAAATATTTTACAGATGCCTAATGTTGGCACCAACATTTGGACCCGTAAGACAAACGTGTGACACCCGACGCCACGTCTTGTGTCTAATGCCTGCCAATCCACATAACGTTTGCGTCATTCGATATGTAGTTACAAATATGCAATGTGCTTCATTGATTGATAGCTTGTGGACTAACAGCCGATCCCGATATCCTATCTATCTGTTGATTTGCATACTGAAGATAGAATTTTGACATAAGCCCCATACAAGTAATGTCAAAGCCTATCTCTAGTAAGGCAAAACTACAGATAGATTAAGTATTGGGAACGGCCGTAACTGTGTTTACAGCTTGAGATTTAAGTGCAATAAAATTGTTTGTATACGGTCAGCGTCTTCCGGGGCATTAAAAGTATGTGTTAGACGATTTGTTATGTCATGTGGTCTCCTTTTAATGACTGTTGGACTCTATGGTTTGTTGTGACAGTTCTGAGTTAACTGTTCTCTATCTAGAAGTTGTTTGGTCTGGTAGAAACCCATAAATATCACGGAATCTTTTAGTAAAATTAACTTTCGACAATATTATATATTATTTATTTATGAAATCCAATTGGCAAATGAATTTCGCGTGGCGCAAAGAGGATTACATGTAGGTTTTACCCACTTAAATATTCTTCTATTTCGGGAAGTCACGGGATATTTTGAAGTTTCATACAATATTAATTCGAAAAGGTTCGGGCTTCGATGTACTTAACCGTCAAATCCGTAGCGGACCCCAATCGGGGTCTGAACATCAATGTCACCGTAAGCTCGGTTTAGACCCCAATTGGGGTCTGCGAATCAGTCATACACTTTCCTAATTATTTACGCTCATATTTATTTTCTTTCCAATCAAACCACATTTGTGAGTACTAAATAAAATAACTAAATAAATTTAAATTATTTTTACGCATTCAAACCTTTCATATTTAGCATCCCGTTAGAAATATACCTTTTTAAAATCCAATCGTAATTACCGGGAATTCTGATCGAACTCGCCATGTTTGTTTACATTAGTTGTTTTTTTTAAATTTGAAGACGCATAGACAAGATGGCGACGGTGATAGAAGTTTTGCATCGAATGATCCGATTCGTTTAAATAAAGAATCGATTTAATAATTTTATATTATTTGATATTATAATATTACTAAATTGCACTTTTGTATACTTAGGTACCATAATCTGAAAATAAATTAGGAAAAGTAAAATGGCTTAATTTATTTTGAAAAAAATGCTAGAAAATCAGTGGTAGAAAATACGTTGTAGCCGGAATAAAAAAAATCTTCGGTTTTTAGGGTTTCCGAAGACGGCAAATGAAGACTTATTTATTTCTTCGGGTGTTTTATGTGCAGGATTCCTGTAGACCTGCCAAATTTAACCGTCAAATCCGTAGCGGACCCCAATCGGGGTCTGAACATCAATGTCACCGTAAGCTCGGTTTAGACCCCAATTGGGGTCTGCGAATCAGTCATACACTTTCCTAATTATTTACGCTCATATTTATTTTCTTTCCAATCAAACCACATTTGTGAGTACTAAATAAAATAACTAAATAAATTTAAATTATTTTTACGCATTCAAACCTTTCATATTTAGCATCCCGTTAGAAATATACCTTTTTAAAATCCAATCGTAATTACCGGGAATTCTGATCGAACTCGCCGTGTTTGTTTACATTAGTTGTTTTTTTAAATTTGAAGACGCATAGACAAGATGGCGACGGTGATAGAAGTTTTGCATCGAATGATCCGATTCGTTAAAATAAAGAATCGATTTAATAATTTTATATTATAATATTACTAAATTGCACTTTTGTATAGGTACTTACCATAATCTGAAAATAAATTAGGAAAAGTAAAATGACTTAATTTATTTTGAAAAAAATGCTAGAAAATCAGTGGTAGAAAATACGTTGTAGCCGGAATAAAAAAAATCTTCGGTTTTTAGGGTTTCTGAAGACGGCAAATGAAGACTTATTTATTTCTTCGGGTGTTTTATGTGCAGGATTCCTGTAGACCTGCCAAACTTAATGGCGATTCGTTACTTCCAACTTTTTAACTGAGCGGCAAAGCTATTTGACGAGAGCCGTAGTTAGGTGTAGTTATCGCAAAATTTTATGACGATTTCATTGTTTGAAAGGGCAAATAGTTCGCTGTTCATCGAAAGCTGGTCCAAGATGGAAAGATGGCCGCCGCCGACTTATTTTTAACCGACTTCCCAAAAAGCGGAGGTTCTCAATTCGACCGTTTTTTTTTTGTATGTTTGTTACGCGATTACTCAGCCATTTATTTATCGATTTTAATGATTCTTTTTTTGTTTGATAGCGTATACTTCCGAGGTGGTCCCGTTATCATCAGGTCAGGATCTGATGATGGAACCTTGAGAAATCGAGGGCGACTTTCGAAAGTTGCAGAAATACATAGGTTGAAATCTTATCACTCAGGTGTTTGCCTGGTAGCACTATTCAACAGTGAAGGTTTTGAGCTGAACTGATGATGGAGACCAGTGAAGTTCGAGGGAACTCAACAACTGAATATTTAAACTTTCTCGTGTTTGTGCTTATATTATTCGTATTTACGAGGCCTCTGCAACAGTGAAGGAGATGGAGACGAGAGAAGTTCGGTTGTCGAGATCCCTCGACCTTCTCTGGTCTCCATCATCAGGTCAGCTCCAAACCTTTACTGTTTCATAGTGTTATCAGACATACATCTGAGTGTCAAGTTATAACCTTATCTATGCTTACAATTTTCGAGAGTTGCCCTCGATTTCTCAAGGTTTCCATCATCAGATCCTGGACCTAATAACAAATATGGGGAATATACCCTTTCGACCAAAAACAAACATCCAAATTGAGAACCACCTCCTTTTTGGGATTCGGTTAAAAATATTTGGTGACTTTAAAATCAATCAATTATTATTATTGTTTCTCATCATCAAATAAGTACATTACTTTGGTAGTTACAAATTGCATTATATTTCAGAACACCAGGCTTACCCTCATCATCATCATCATCATCATCAGCCTATCGCAGTCCACTGCTGGACATAGGCCTCTCCAAGTGCACGCCACTGAGATCGATTGAAGTAGGCTAAATACCTCTATGAGCAGGCTTACCCTCCGCCGAAACAAAAATCTTAGAATTGTTCAGAAATAATATAAGAATAAATTAAAATTCCGTAATAGGTAATAAAAATTCAATTAAAGTTAAAAATTATTACGAATGACGCAACACCAAAATAAATAATACATATAAAAATTTAATGCTAAAAACTTTCATAAAACTTAAATATCTTTTTTCTCAACAACAAAAACAAATTGAACCTATAATTTAAAATTAATAAATAAAATTGAAATAAGTTGCTATTAAAAAAAAATATATAAAATTGGTATTCGATTATTTATAATAAATATCCGATTTAGGTATCGAATGCACACCGATGATTGAAAAAAAAAAAAACTATTCCAAACTCTACTTGTCTGTGACTTTGATCTCGTAAATATTGTTCATTTTTATTGTGTATTTTATGTGCTGATTTTTTAGTTATTGAACATAAATAAGTGCACGAAATGTATTGCAATGGATTGAAAATGTTATAAATATGACGTTTGTGTTGTGTTTGAGAAAGTGATGCGATTATTTATTGGTAAGTTTTCACCAAATTTGAAATGCCTAACTTTTCGATAGACTTAAAAACACCGTAATTATTATATTTTTCTGAATTAACTGACCCCATTTGACCTTTGCACGTTGTTGTCAAATAAGTGAGCTCTAAAGTTATAGGTAAAATACTTCTAATCAGGCATTACGGACTTAGAATTCATGTGTTGAAAGTTAGTACAAATTTTTGACTTCCATGTCGCGATTCAAAATATCCCGCCGAATCAACGGTATAGTCATATGTCAAAATCTTGTCGAGCAGAGGGGTTAAGTTAATAACAAAATAATAATTCATTAGTTTGCTAAAAAATAATAAAAAAAAAACTTTGATTACAATATTCGTTTTTCTGGTAACATTTATTTGAAAGCGTGCGTGGCTATTCGGGATTCAAATTGCATAGAAATTCAAAATGGCTGGCGTGACAAGCCACGATAAAATATAACTTTAATAAATTGGTGGAATATAGCCGGCACGCTAGTTTTTAATGCATTTGACCTAACTGTATCTATTATCTGGAATATTTTTGTAATCATAGTTATTAGAAACTTAATTTCTTCTATAAAATAAGACCTAGTTGAACCTTCAACCGTTGGATTCCTAAAAGTACTGTTGACTATGGTTGGTGTCATCTCAAGAATAAAAACTCATTCGTGCTTTTTAAGTAATAGCTAAAGCGTTTTTCACTGAAATCAATATTTACTCTTTCTTTAATTAGATCTTAACGAGAAATGTGCGTAGATAATGATAAGATATCAATCTTAATAGGAAAAATTGAAATAGGTAAACGTTGAGCGAGTCTTACAACATTATTATACAATCGTTACAACTGTTTTGAATTTGAAATTCGATACGAGAAATCCACTATTAGGTTTCTTAGTTTCTTTTGTTGCAAAATTGTAACGACTGCCAAAGATGTGCAATGGCATGGCAGTCAATGAATTAGAATTAACAATTTAAGCTTTCAAGTAAGTACATATAACAAGTGAATCAACAGTTACTTGCGCATGTAATATGGTGAACCTATATAGTCCAGCATATTATATGAGGTATGCAGTTATACTTAAAAAGATGAACATAGGTATAGTGGAATTGCGATATAACTCTTCCAATCCATCTCTGGTTTAATCCGCGAGGTTTTTTGCTTGTTCGTTCAATTTCGATCATGTTCCGCTGAGTTCATTGTGCCAACTGATTGAATTCCCATCGTTCGCGTGATTTCCGACACTCTGGCCGGTCGTGAT
Source organism: Helicoverpa zea x Helicoverpa armigera (assembly GCA_033682625.1). Taxonomy (NCBI): domain Eukaryota; kingdom Metazoa; phylum Arthropoda; class Insecta; order Lepidoptera; family Noctuidae; genus Helicoverpa; species Helicoverpa zea x Helicoverpa armigera. The sequence continues at coordinate 4,727,145 of JAWIIS010000053.1, read as the reverse complement.
GGAACCACGTTTGTCTCAATTTGGACAATTTATTATCTTCTTATTTGACAGCTTTGAGGTATTTAGAACTTATTGTTGAAGCATCAAGTGCTAAAATATTAGCAGTTATGCTGTATACCTACCTGCTGGCTAGTGCGTATTTTTATGTTAGGTACTTGTCTATTGAAGTGCTTAAATTGCTTAGTAGGAACACAAACTATCTATCTCCCCTATTTTTAAGTATTTAGAACTGCCTTGTTTCACAATCTAATGCTTTTGAAACGCTTTGCTCACTAAACAAAAATCTAAATCCTTTTATCCATTATTCAACTACAAATTGCACTATTTCCCTCAGTTAAAAAGTTCGCAACGTTTTACAAAGCGATCTCCGTCTGTAACTGAAGTACGAACGAACTACTTTTTTTAGAAAAACGAAAAGTCGTGGTCTGTTTCCGAGCTTCAGTCAATCGCTCCGCCCCTTCCGTCTAGCGCACTTACCAGCAGATTTTTAACCGCTACTATTTTTATGAAAAACTTTAAAAGAGGTCTTTGCCTAGCATTTAGAAGTTACCTACTTGTATAAAAAAAGTTTATTAGGTTTAATTTGAAATTAAAATGTTCCCAATTATCTATGGATTCATCACTTTTTACACCTGGCAAGAATATGAGCTTGATGAGATTCACATCTTTTGTTAGCACTACTTTCAGTAAAGACCTAACAATGAAATTAGTGAATGCAAAACTAGAAATTAACAAAACACAAAAAGAAAATCACCAATATTTTTGTCACTCCCACAAAACGAAGAAATTCCATCACGTTTTTTCTCAGCCGTCATTAAGGTCACCGATTGGACTCCATTCGGAAACACTTAACACGTCTCATAGCGAAGAGGTTACAACGCAAATTGCTGCCACTTACCAGTTACCCAGTCCCCAGTACCCAGATTGGCACGCATTGTAATACGATCCCAGTTGACAGCCATGAGAAAACCGCATGGAAATCGGTTCAGTAGTCCAGGCTATGTGTCAAGTTGACACGTAGACAGTTAAACGTTTTTTTTTTATTATCTTTGGTTTTTTTGTGTGAACCGATTCCCAGGAGTGGGAGGTCATTACTGTATGGATAGGCTTTGTAAATGGTTTTTGTTGATAGTCTCATGATTATAGTGCGGTGTTTTGTATTACTTTCTTTGATCTTCAGTATTGAATCGCGGTTGTATCTAAGAGTTAAACACAGCTGTAGTTTAGGTCCCATTTAACAGAGCATGAGATTTTATGCGCATTATTTCACATACTTACCTACATCCTTAAATATTTACCCTTTTATAAGTACCCCGACCGTTTTTTGCTGCAGTTGACGGTTGCTGTCAGTTAGTACAAACGACGGCATTTTCCCTTGAAAATTGACAGCTGTCATCATCATCAGCCTATCGCAGTCCACTACTGGTCATAGGCCTCTCCAAGTGCACGCCACTGAGATCGATTTTCGGCTTCTCGCATCCAGCTCCTGCCACCCGTCTTGCGCAAGTCATCACTTCACCGTTGACAGCTGTCAACTACACAAAAAATATTTACCCCTATATTTAGGTAATATATGTCATACATAACTCAAAAAACACGCAGTAATGAAGCTCACCATACCGTAGTATTCTAGCTCCGTGACCGACCAACGCCATTCTTAATTAACGTGATTACTAAAGCATGAAAATTGACGTCTGATTGACTTAATAGCTTGTCACAATTATTTGTTTTGATACCAGTATTCTTGACGTACCAATTAAAAGTTGTAATTAGAAAATACGATAGCCATTGTGATAAGAAATTGGTATGAAATGATAGGCTTCCTCAATGAACTTTTTTTGTGAAAGAAATACGGCTTCCACTGTTGAATAAAAGGAAAACTTATTTTTAGGTTTGGTTTTTAGCAAATACGCTGCATGCAATATTGACTTCACATTATGTCACAAATAGGTAAATAAATGGTCTATTTCATAAAAACATCTGAAGGTAGAAATAATTATGTCGTAAAGTCAAACTGAACAATCTAAACGAATTGAGCCTTGACAGTCTATAATATTTTATCTATTTTACGACACAATGAGGTGCAGCGACTAATATTGCAGTAAATATAAATATAACCTATGAAATGTCCAGTATCGTTTAAAAATGGCTGATTTTAGTTTTTCACCCAAATTAAAAAAAAAAATTGGTTGCCTGTAAAGTCGGCATACGGGCGAAAGTTTTACGTGACAACGATGTCTGTCTCTCTCGCTCTTATTCGGGCTAACCATGCCCGAGTGGAAGGGACGCGTGCCTCTCACTCGCTCTCATTGTGAGCGCATAACGTGAGCGGAGCGTAACGCAGTTTCTTGAAGTGTCACCCGGCAAACCAATTTATAAGACGTTGTTACGTCAAAAAACATAACGGCAAATTTTCGAATGATAAGGGTGAGTTCTACCGTTTAACTAGAACTATAACCAAAATAAAACCAGCCATATACTTGCCGCCCATTGGTCAAATCGACGATTTGACAGCTGAAAATGGTTCTGGCTGAAAATAGTTTAATAGTGCAACTCCTCGTAAATCCATTTCCTCTTATTAATGAAATGTCAATTGAATTGAAACGCTGACATTCCACGAAGATTCATTGAATTACCTCTTCAAAGAATCTTTGTTTGTGAGTGATTTCATTGTGCTAATGTCCAGAGCTAACCCACTTTTAGATGTCATTCAGCCAGCATTGTCTTTCGTCTCAATAGAAACTCTTTGTGGGACGAGACAATTTGTGAAGGACGGGGATATAGCAGACTGTGAGGAGGTCAGATAAACAGTCGCTCCTTGTAAAACTCTGGTAGTCAGCTGCATCCGGGTAGACTGGAAGCCGACCCCAATATAGTTGGGAAAAGGTTTGCGAGATGATGAAGGATATGGCAGACTGGCTCACATCTATAATTAGAAACGGTTGAAAAGTGATTGCTGAAAAACGTTGATTTAGCCTACCCTAAAAATATAACTCATTAATCCCTTGTCAAAACAAATTCCAGGCCCATGTTGTACCAATTTTGGCAAGTTTCCGAACTTTTGCTAACGTTGAAAAGGTTCTAAAGCGCACCGTCATGTGCTTACGTATATATGGAACAAACTCTTGATTAAAAGGAGGCACCTTCTCTTAACGGAAAATCCCTGTTTCATCCAATGACGTAAACCTCCAACCGCTGGCTTAATGAGGCGGTTAGAAACTAGTTCCAATCTTAAATTTAAATTCGAACAGTTGTCAAATGGAACGCTGCTTCAAAATGCCATCGTAAACTGTCTATTAAGCTCTATGGTCTTATTTTAATGACGCAATTTGTTGCCAGTGTCAAAATATTGTAAAAACATTGTTGCGGTTGTAAAGGTAATATTTACTGGTATAGTTATTTGATGATCCAAATTGTAGGCTAACGTGGTAATTTTCTTTTGTTCGGTTACATAAAAATATGTTGAAGTATTGGTTCCTATTTGAAAATAATGTGTGTTGCCTCATTGTTTCAAAACCACAAAGAGAAACGGTGGTTCAAAATGTTGCTTTAGTTTGTTAAAAATGAGTTTGTATATGTCAAAACTTGCTTATATTCTCAGCCCAATCTACACTGCTTTAGTTCTCAATCAACAAATCTAAAGTCTATCAATTGTGCTGTCCGTCTGTCCATTGAAGCGTATTGAACTTTGCTTCTAATTTATAACAATAAAGATATTTCGCTGCACCGTGAACTAGTAATAAGGCTGTGGATACATTGAACTTTGATTTCAATCTCTATTTTATAAAGTTTTGCTCTTCAATCGTGTACCTATCCATAGTTTACCGTGTTGACATTGCAAAACCCAGTAACTTATCTACAACTTATTTTTTCTTGAGAAGTAATTTCTTGGTAGAAAATTCGTTTTCGAAAGTTGTTAAATAAGTCACATGTAACATATCTAATGTTTAAAAAAATGCATAAAAAATTGATCTAAAGTGCTGCATATCAGTTAACTTCATAAGAAGTAGGTTCTCCCTAATGTATTCTTGGCCTAACGTCCACGACGTTATTAAGTGCCTACAGATTGGTACAATGTCCATATCGATGCTTGTTTAAGTTTGATATTGTAAGGTTAAAAGCAAATAGATTCCACTAAGTTAGTTTCAACTAATTGTTCCCTGAGGTTTCACTCGCATTCCATACTTACTTTGCGTATTCGAATAAAAAATAGCCGATTACCTTCCTCAGGTTCTACATATTTTTTTACTAGACAATTTTTATTAAAATCGGTTCTACAGTTTTAGACTGATAGACAGACAATTATAATATTAGTCCTATGAATAGAACAGTCTCATTATTCACAACAAAGTAATTATAGTAGAAAGTCTATTTTTTGTGGAAATAAGTACGATAGGTACCTAAATACCTATACTACCATTAATCGATTTTTTACCGGAGTATTCGACTTAAATCGCGAGTAGGGCTGCCCCTGATCCGATTGTGAGAGGATTATCCAATTGCAAATGATTTTGATACACTGAAGTTTAATAGGTTTCATGAATTTTGAGCTGTAATCCGAAACTAGACGATTTGTTTGAGCTGGCTAATACTCTTGGCTGAGCATCAGACAATTTTATTAGATGATGTGTTCAACTTAACTAACTGTTGTATTCGTTACACATCCATTGCTCTTTTAGGGTCCCATTCCTTACTGTCGCCGGCAACAGTGATTACCTACCTAAGTAGATAGAATAGAAGCTTTTCATCCACACTTGGTATCCTTCTCCAATTTAACCCATTATTGTCCATACCTAGGCCTTGTACGATAAAGATTGCATCTCACGCTATGAATTACATACCTACTTACAAAGAAACCAATTACATTGCTACAGCAAAAGTCGATGCTACCCCTAATTGAGCTGTATCCTCCGCAGTCCTGAACAAGTTCGATTGAAATTAAGCAACCCTAATCACAGAGCGAATCAAAGCCGGGAGCGTAACGAAGTTTTTACAAAAAAGTTTCAAACTCGTGGGTGCAGCAAACGTGACTGGCTGCTAATCGCAAAAAAAAAAGAATACAAAATGGCCGGCGCTTGTCGTGAAAATCAATAATGGCGGCAAAAAGGCGGGTTCAGTTTGAGGTTATATTTTAGACTCCTGTATTTATTATTCTAGCTATCGTGTCAAAAAGTCGTAGTAACCTAGAGGGTAAAGAACCAACCTCTCAAGTATGAGTTCGATTCCTGGTCAGTACCTAAGTTTTCTAAGTTTGTATATACTTTGTAAGTATGTAAGTATATCTTTTACTCTAATTACTATGTTCGGAGGGCACGTTAAACTGTAGGTCCCGGCTGTCAACTGGAAGCCGACCCCAACATAGTTGTGAAAAGACTCGGGAGATGATGATGACACCTTGAGCAGGCGTGTTGTTAACGCATGTCATTCCTTCTCTGTATGAAAAGGTCTTTGCCCTTCATTGGAGCCTGGAGATACCTATTGCAGCATGACAACATGACGGTCATGCTATACGTATCCACAAGATTCCTCGGTTAGCTTGTATCGTAAAAACTTATTTTTAAAACAAGGACTGACGTTGAAATAAAACATTGTCCTCATATTTTTTCCGTGAAAAACCAAACTGAGTAAGGATAACTTTTTTCCGTGAATCAACGTCAGTGCGGTATTGCAGGTACATTTAAGTTTTACAATAACGACAGCTTTTGTTCTCACAAAAGCTAGTCAATAGGTTTCTGTCTATCAAGAGATTTTTCATGAAACCCAGGGAACAAAATAAGAGAAGATAAAAATTGTTGTATTCTCATCCTATCTCGAAAAGTTGTCATCCTACTATTATATTTTAAAATATTACATTTCAAAATATTCGTAGGTACTTTAATCTATTAACGAGTGTTCCCAATATTTTACCTATCTATCGTGTCACTTACTAGAGATAGAAATTTGACAAACTTCAATATCCAATCGCAAAACAATGGACAGATCGCTTATTGAAATCCACAACCAGTATATAAGCAACATAAAAATTCCCAGAATACATTGCCCTTTACATTCTACTAAAAGGGTTGGTAACATTAAACATAGGTAGCTATTTAAATCAAACATCAGTTGATAGGAAACCAGATGATAGTAAAATGGTTAATTCAGTACATAGCGGCCATTGGTTGCGGTAGGTCAGTGACCGATGAGTTGAATTGATTCGGCTGAAGTAGGTACTTGCCTGAGTGGTATTTGTAGAACTAAATGTTAATCTATGAGGTTAATAGGGTAATTTTACTGTAAGGTGTTGCTAAAATTATGGGAATGTTGTTGATAGATAGATGATTTTGTACTTGTTTGCAAGAAAGTATCTATAGGTACTTCTAAACTAATGTTATAAAGAGGAATTGTTACCCCATTTGTCCACTTAATTCGTAATTATTGAACCGATTTGAAAAAGCATAGGTACATATCATTATTGGCAAGCTGCAACGTCATAGTAGTAGAGTGACATAGGCTATATTTTATTTGGGACACGGGAAGTAGTTCACGTGGTTGAAACTGCGGAAAGTAGTACAATAGATAGATAGATATTCTTTATTAGGTACACCAATATTACATTTTTGATCTTAAACTAGGTAGTTAAAGTAGGTGACATAATGGGCGGTCTTATCGCTAAGAGCGATCTCTTCCAGATATAACTGACTCAGGATGAAGTCCCTGCAAACGTTCTCAATACGTTCAAAAACTACGATAGCAAGTTCTAATATAGCATGAACCCGGATCTCCACTGCTTCACGAGTCAAATTCTCATCAAAATGTACTGTACACAGTACACTATTAGTCTATAGTCTATGCAAACAATATCTCGAACTGACATACAGCGAGAAGCAATAAATTACAGATAAACACTATTTCTATTTTCGCTACAGATGATATCGAATGATTTACGTCCAGAGTTGAACAAACTGCCTACTATTGATTTGGGAATTAGGGAATTTTTGGTTTGCTAAGATTTCGCTTCATATAGGCAAACATTTATTTTAGGATAGTTGGTCGTATTATTAGACATGTTTGCCCTAATAGAGAACTTTGATTAACTAAATCTCAGTTTTGTGACAGAAGTTTCAGGTACTGTTCCGCCAAATTACTTTGCATCTCAGAAGTAATCCAATTGTCTCTTCGCACTTTTGTTCGTACAGATAAATATTCTTGAAAAGCCTTGCTTGTCCGAAGTTTATTACAGACAACAGAACTTCAACCTATCTCAATCTGACAATTTTGTCAATAGATATTCGACCTTATCACAATACACCAAGCATAATGTTCGATTAGTAAAATTTTACAGATTTGGGTAGGTTGATGTCCTGATCTGTACTAATGACTTCAAAAACCAGTTTGCATATAGGTACCTACATAAGTATGAGAGCTAAATCAGCAACTTCACGAACTTCTAGCTACTCTTAAGCACCGTTATTCTTTACCCAATCTTTCAAGAAGTTTCCCTCTTGATCGAAGTCCAAATCTGAACTATCAGTTACCCAAATAAGCTTGTAGTTAACCAATAAATAACTTTGTCCTTGATAGCTGACTGTATTCGGTCCGTTTCCAAACGGGCCTGCCCACATACGCCCACTGAGTGTCGAAACTTGATGTTTAAGTTATTGTTAGTAATTACTTTAAGCAGAATGCATTTAATGTTACTGCCGAAATTGGAACTATGCGGGGATTTATTATTATCTTTCTATACTTAGGCATAGTTCATCTGTGGACGGCGATTGGTCAGCAAAATGATGATGATACTATACTCGTAATATAAAGGGTTGCGTTTGTTTGTAATGGTTGCGAATCTACTGAACCGACTTCAAACTTCTTTCACTGTTGGGAAGCTACAATATCCCACAGTATTTTATAACCTCCCGATACCCTATACCTGATAGACTTTCAAGCGTCTGACTACCCGTAACGACTACCAAAGAAATTCAAATGACAGCCGGGACCCACCAATTTAACGTTCCATTTCGCAATTGACCAAGTCCAAGGCAAGAGTCCTTCTGTCCTTAATTAAGCAATTAACAACTCACAATTATTTATCCGAACATGAAAGTCTTTCAAACAAACTTTGTATGCCTTAAATAATTTATTCGACAAAGGTTTCCCAACTGTACGAAAGTCACTGGGATGCAGAGTTGTTTACGCTGTATCGATCGGTGGCGGGCGGTTACCATGGCAACCGGTTACTCGATACCTACCTACCAATTTGATTCGAATAAATTCAGAGCATTCATGCTGTATTTTATCTCCGTTTATTGGTTTTTGGATTACGCAGTCGCGGTTTTGGGTGTTATTTTCATCTCTGGATTAAGCTACCGATGTTTTGTTGTTTACAGTCGACAAATCTTGTGATGGAGTAAATTCGGTGAAAGCAGGATATTCTTTCTATCCTGTTTAGGCCCAAATCCTGTTTGAGTAAATTTTATTTATATGCATCAGATTTCATCGGCTGATATCCATACTATTGTGTTTTTATATCGAAATATAACAGAGTGTATCTAATAGGGACCTACCTACTAAGACATAATTCAATTGGCACTTTTACCTACTAGTGCCTGAGTAGATAAATTAAGTAATAATTATATCCAGTTAGAGTATTTATGATTGAAGTCCTAAACTGGAAATGAAAGCAAAGTTAACTATTACGAAAAATTAGGAAAACTACGTTGATTTTCGTTTCATAAAACGACTCTACAGCCGAGGCCAACCAAAATGGATGTTCATTTCAGAGAAAAAGTTTTTAAAGCTTGTTAAAAGTTTGTAATTAAATTTTAATCAATGGTCCACGTGCCTCTAGAGTCCTTCGGTTACGTCAGAATTGTGGAGGTTACACTGTGACGTCATAACGTGATTTTGTGAATGAAATTAGTAAGTACTGAAAACCATGTTGATGTTGTGGGCTTTACCCAAATGCCAAAAAGGTTTAGGTATGTATGTATGTGCGTTTGTATAATGCATGTATATGCGTGATGCGTGTAATTATTTATTTATATTTTCTATTAAATACTTATCTTTTAGCCTTCAATTAATCAGGGTATCGTCGTATTTGCCTCGATTATTTAAGTTTTCTTAGATATGTGACGTTAAAAAATCCAAAATGGCGACTGTCATGTCAAGTTTATAGATCTGTCAAAAACGTCTTAAAACTCACACATATAAAAAAACAAAGAATAATACACACAGGTACTTACTCAAGTATATTTTCCAAGATTTTCCCTATATAATGTGGCAAGTTATTTGCGTCAAATGCTTTCACTTTCGATCGGCGACAGGTCTCACATTGCATCGCATTATGTAGACGATAGCTGATACTATTGATGTAAAAGTTGCATACTTGCAAGCTGTAAGATAAAAATACGCATTTAATGGGAAATCCACAATACTCGTATTGTTCAATTATTATATATTTCAAAGATTGTCTTTATACCTACAAATATCATAAAGCTCATGAATTTGAAGGCATCTATCAGCCTTCCTAGAAAATACTGATAGTGTCATAATTTTGTCGTATGTGTGCGAAACGATATGACCAAAAATGCATGAGTGAGCTACCACTATGTGTTCCGTTGTGCTCTGCGCTTTATATTGGCAGACTTTTTCAGAATTTTTGCGGCTTGGAATTGGTAAATGGTTTGAGGCAATATGTAAATGAAATTGTAGAAATTGTCGATTAGCTAGTGACAGAGCGCATAAGACTGCACTCGACCAGTATTTACGTGAACTGTCGGTTTTCCGATCTTAGGCGTAAGATCTGAAGCCCTACTATGGGTTTCAAGAAATATTAAACGAATTGTGTATTTGTTTCCTCCGGACTGCTCAATAATATTACTTATGTAGAACTACATTCCTTCAGCTGTTTTGCCCGCGTTTTATGAAGACGCATTAGCCTTCATTGATGCACCAGGCCTTAATTACAATCTTGGCAGATCTTCAAAATCTTTAGTAGGTAACTACATTTTGTGATTCATTCCTGAAAATGATCAACTTGAATTACTACAAAACAAACAAAAGCATGCTATTTCATCAGTAGTTAATCGATTTCCATTATTATCTGAACGTTACCTATTAAAACAAGGCATTGTTCTACAAAAATATCGGAAGAGCCGTGAAGAGTTTCTGCGTAATACCAAAGTAACTATTAAGGTAATCTGTGGTAACACTATGACTGTTTGTTCATGGTAATTTGTTGGTGTTTTACAGGTAAAATTATACAGATTTATTGCAAATCAATTTCATGGAGCCATTTGATTGGTCTCAGTCGCGAGTTCAACTAGCAAGATGAGGTGAAAATTATAAAATAAAGGGAAAAAGTCGCTTAAACTTTTTTTGTTAGTTTAACGGTTAACTATTTCCTAGATCACTAAGTAGGTATCTTAGATTCCAAGGGAACAGCTCAAAGACTAGACTTAAAGCATTGACAGAGACGAAGAAGGTCTCGGGTTTGTGTGATCAGCATATTTGTGGATCTATGGATCAGTGGTCTGAGCGATACAATTATGTAGGTACCTATGTATTAGTTGTGTAGTATATCAATGGGTTTCGCACCCATAACACAAGCTAAACAATAGCTTACTCCAAATAGTCAACACGCTACAAAGATCTGCACAATTATTTTCGGGACAATTTTCATTGCAATAGAAATTCGTAGTTCCGCAGTAGGAGACAAGACGGTTGGCTAGACAGGGCGACCGGTTCCCACGGTGCAAGTATACCTGGCTAGGCAAGAAGTTTGCATGCCTGTCGGATCCAGTCACTTGCAGTGTGAATGTAACAACATAGGCTGTATACTGTTCAATATGGCGACTAAGGACTGTTATTTGTATTAGGAAGTGAGATCATTCAAATTATGATCGTGTGCTTTTGAAGAAATGTGCTGGATTGTAGGTAAAATGTATTTTTGTCGATAATGGAATAGGTGTATACTCTGCTGTGCAAATTAAATAAATGAAAAGATGTCAAAATAAAACATCTGCTGCTAATAGAAGTGAATAGTGTGACAGTCTTTAATGCTTGAACAACGTATGATGCAAACAAAAAATAATCTGAAGATACTACGCACTCTACGCAGACAAACTTGAAAACCACGGAATGAACATGAGCTTTATAAAAAAATAAGATTAAAAAAAATCACAGACTAAAAACAGGTTTCATAAAAATGAATGAAACCTTGCGGTTATCACGTTACAAGTAAAAGAAATGAATGAAGCCATAAGAGCTCAAGTGGCGATGTAAGCCAGATTTCCCGCCCTTATTGGATATGCACAGATTATATAACGGATTTTGTAAATGCGAGCCATCGATATATATGTACTACGTACTAGATAGAACGTTCCGAACAAAAAGCTTACCACACTGAACTGCAGTGCAGACTATGCAGTGCCCAAAATGGCAAATCAGAGCGATTTTGACGCCTGCGTCAGATGGATGTCTATGAAACGACAATTATAAAATAGAAAATACATATCAAGGTATCATATAAACTATTCGAGAGTCAAGTTAGTAAAATTACACGCTGTTCATGCTATTACAACGCTTGTATATCATACTTTTCATTTATAATTCAATTTTACAAATATGCATTAATTTGTTCCCGCCCGCCATCTTAAATTATGGATTAAGAAAATCGTGCAGAAACAGATGTGCATACATAAAACTGGCAGTAGGTAAAATATCAATGAAAACAGACTTCACTTTGTCATGGTATGTTCTTACTTTCAAGAAAAAATAATTAAATTCGCGAAAATTTGTGATAGCTCTCTTAAGAAAAAAAACATCGTAATTAATATTAAAAACTCTAAAAATAAGTTCCTGGTTTTAATATATTACATGATTTTGCATTCAATTAGATATAAATAAACTTTTTGATATATTACATGATTTTGAATTCACTTAGATATAAACTTTTTGAGTAATGAAAAATGTAGGCAAAATACGAGCGACACTTCAGCAATTAACATCAATGAGGATGACTACATGTCACAATACGTCAACGAGATGTCAACAGACGACATAAGCGGGTAAATTATTTGTATGGATGTTCTTGTCTATCGCTAGAATATATGTCAATGATGCGAGCAAAGCACTCTTTATGAAGAAGCATTAAAAAGGCTGACGGAATTGTTTTTTGAAGAAAATAATATGGAAAGTAAATCCGAGGCATCCTTAGGTTTCGGTAGACTTGAAAACAATAAGTATTGTGAAATGACAGTAGACAGATACGTTTCTGAAACATCTGATGGACTAAAAGAAACTAAAGCAAATGAAATAGATATTGTACTTAATACATTTTTTTTCTATATAAGGCTTAGCGTTGCGCCGATTTTTTTTTGTAACTTAAATTCACGTTGACAAAAACCTATAAGTAGTAGTTTAGTGTAGGGACAGTTTTATGTTAGTCATAAACTACACCTTTTGCTCTACCATAGGTTTGAGGTAAAGAATAAATTAGCATAAAACGGTAGCCGCCCAGACAGATAAGGCAAGCATATCCGTTGGAGCTTTTGTCTTTGAACTTGCATATAAATAGCGGTATTTTTAAGTACTGGTTTATTATTAAAATACATATGTATGGTTAACGGCCGATTTTCCAATCATCGGTTAACTTCTATCTCAGAAATAAATGTAGCAGTTTGACACATTTACTTGACAAAAGCTGTCAAAACGTCAAACATAAAATATATTCTTCAGATAAAAGTATGGCGTTTGAAAATTGGTCCTTAATATCATTGGTTTTCTATGCGGTTACAAATCTTGGTAAGCCTAAGTTTGTAGCTAAAATTTGTAGCTAGAATATTTTCTGGCGAAATTAGCTCCATAACTACAAAATCTTTTGGTCCTTTTGTTACGGCACGCGTAAATCAATATCGATGAAGGGATGAAAGTAGATTTGTATCGTATCTAGATAACAATACGTGGAAATAGTGCTTTCTGTGGGGATATTGAGGATTTTCCTCCTTTCTGATGTCATCTATCACGTCTCGAAAAGCATTTTTGTCCATTTACTGGTCTAAGGCTTCTGCTGTCTTGTTATATAGGCATTTTATCAGCATCCGAAATGCGTAGGTATGAATATTTTTTCAAGTTGAAGTGAATACGTAATCGTCCTTTTCCCTGTTTTTTTTTATTAACATATCCCGATTCTCATATCATAAAAGTAAATAGAAAAGTTTTTGCTACTTATTTCATATCCCTATGCCCAGCTGCTTACCGGAAATCCGGTCATTCATATCTTCTATTGCTCGTCTGGATATCATTGCCCGATTTTTTTCTTTTTATCTCTTTTATCGCCACCATTTTTATCTGAGTCGTAGGCGCGTTATTCGTATCTCTAGTATCTCACATCAATCCGTATTTACCCCCTGGTTTCCAACGATTGTGGTCAATATACTCATCACTTGTTTTTTTTTTTTGTGTTTATGGAGCAAAATTATTATTTCTGATGCCAGACATCTCTAGCTCCCTAATGAGATGGTTGTTTTGGTTAACTACAAATATAACTTGAGTATATGATGGAAGACATAGAGCAATGAATAATTTTAGCAAACGAAACGAAAAATTGAGTGAAGCGACCATTGAATCTAAAGTAACAAACACATGCCTAATGACTTACCAAGAACTAGTCTTAGAAGGATTCATGGCAAAAACAACAGTGCTTGTAATAATAGTTTTTATGCACAACGTCTAGCGGATATCCGGCGATCCATCTTTGATTATATCCTTCGATTAGTCACCGGGATCGATTCGAAGCGGTAATGACATTGTTTTGCGGCCTTCGAAGGGACAATGGCGGCCATATTTGACACTTTGTTGGCTGTCAGTCGGCCATTGTGATTTAAGTCAATGTAAAGATTTTACTTTGAATTTTGTAATGAGTAAGCATTACTAGATATTCTGTTTTTTGCCAATTAAATTCGAATTTATTTTCTCTGGCGTGGCCGTTAGGATATAGGTTTGCCTACGATCTCAGTTAGTGAGGGCAAACCTTACTTCGACACACTTAAAAAAAGTTGTTATAATTTCAGTATCTATACCAATATTATAAAGCTGAAGAGTTTGTTTGTTTGTTTGTTTGAACGCGCTAATCTCAGGAACTACTGGTCCGATTTGAACAATTCTTTCGGTGTTAGATAGCCCATTTATCGAGGAAGGATATAGGCTATTTATCCGGGTTCGTGCAGAGGTTCCCACGGGATGCGCGTGAAACCGCTGGCAGAAGCTAGTTTTATTATATTTACTTAATCGAAATTAAGTATGATTTGTGTATTTTCACAAAGTACATATATCAAAGCCTGTGGTAGAATTTCCCTAAAAACAGGTACCTACAGCAAAAATACAGCCGTGATTAATTACGACCACATAAAGGTATTCTCTTTCTCTTTGCTGCCCTATTTCTGGAAAACAAATACTTTTATCGGAACAAAAGCCTCTTAGACTAGACACTTGGGATCGGCACGATTTTCTATGTTCCCTATATTGGTGTCAATGACCTGTCTTAGGGGACTATGTTAGCTGTATTAATGGAAGACTACAAAACTACTTATTTCAAAGACTGAAAGAGCTAAATTAGAAGGCGGCATAATATTGGTGTAGTTCAAAATTCAGCCAACGAGTCTTCAGTCTTTTCATTAAAACAGTTTGTTTTAAAGTTCCAAGCAAACATGATTTTTCAAAACTATATTATTTGGTTTTTGATAAGCCTTACAAAGTGTAAGTGTAGGTATAATTTATTAGTACCTATCTTTTTTAATAACTCGTGTTACAAATCGATCGCAACTGGAACCAACTCTACACTCTCTGCTAAAGTTGCCATCATAAATTATGCACTTATGTATGTACTGGAAACTTAAAAACACCCAACCTATTCAAAAGCAGTTTAAAACATACAACTACATTGAAAGACGAGTGGCAGTAACCTCAAGTGTAACTATGTGACATATTCAGCTCTGAATGCATTCCGACGTCACGCGAAACAATGGCTGCCGAATGTCGGCGCCGGCGCAGCAACGCATGCAGTACAGATATTTATCTAGATTCAAGAGAATATTAGTATTGTGAAATGTGGAGTTATAGGGTAGGTACTTAGCTGTATGGTACATTATTAATTAATATTTGAAAGGTAAAAAATCAAAGTCAAAACTCATTTATTCAAACTTGGCTGGAAAACAGCACTTTTCGAACGTCGGTATGAAGGAAAATTACAGCATCAAAATTAGGTGATGATATTGAACAAAATCAGTAGAGATTTTACTGATCATAAGCCAGAACTTCATTTATAAAAGCAGCAGCTTCATTTATAACAATTCAAAGTTACTTTGGTGATATAGGGACACATGCACAAAAACTAAGTAGGTAGGTATTAAATAAATAAATAATGTCCATGAAAAAATAAACATTACGACAAAGTTGGATAAAAATCGATCGGGGCAGCCGATTACGAGCTTACAGAGAATCCCTATATGTTAAATACATACCTATGCAAACTTCTTAAGTTCATCTTCAAAATTAAGTTCAAAAAATGCAAATGCAACCCAACATGACGTATTGTCACAACGTTAAACATTATGTACTGTAGTTATCGAGTAAACCCGGGTGACGCGTCATTGTCGCGATGTGAACGAACCGAGAGACGACGCCGTGAATAAATAATGCTCTTGTGTCGTAACTATAGCGTGGATTTACTTTATTATGTGAAATTCTGGATAATTTCATGAAATGCGATGTTTTCTGTGGGCAACTCGGTACGGGAAGATCAATAATAAGATAACGTACTTACTTCGATTTGGGCAACTAAATAGCGGCTTACAACTTAAACATACTTCAGGAAAAGGTAAAGATTATATATTATTTACCCATTTTTTAAAATCATTCTGATAAAAAGGCTCTTCTGACTTCAATTCTTTAAATCCGACTGCTGAAATCAAACTGAAGTGCATTGGATTTCATAAAATATAGACAAATATGGATGACAAAATCTCATACCTCATCATGAAATACGATCATAGCTCGATATTATCGAGCACTTCATGAAGTGACCAAATCTATACATATAATAAATCTGTAGAAAAGTAATTTTTGTACATTGAAGAAATTGACAAAAAAAATAGCCAGCATGTTAAAGGATAACTAACAGAACCCATTTCCATCATTTTTGTAATTTTTGTCTGTTTGTCTGTTTATCTGTTTGTTTGTTCGGGATTCACGTAAAATCTACGAATTCAATGCAGACAATACTTAAATACAAAAATTCTACGTAACTTGGGGTATTACTTAGTTTTTGTTTCATCGAAATCGATTCACTCTATCAAAAGATATGATTAATTTTGTGAATTCAAGATGTAAAATATTACGACACGCAATCTGTTTGTCAAAACTGTACATTTGAATGTTGTACTTATATTAATTGATCGGCCTATTATTAACCTTTACACAGAAAATCACACCTTCATAAGTAACTTCGGAAGAAAAAAAAAATGAAAATTTTGTTTAGCCAAGGTTAAAGTAGCTCCATCTGTGGTAATCTGTGTTAAATAAAATACATAAAATTTGTCAAAGGAGCGAGGTGGTAAATGACAATAAATTACCATACATTCTTTATAGAGGATTATTATTTCAACAGATGGAGTTGTGTATTTTCCGTAATTCATCATATTTTAACACGTAGTGTAATTTTTCGATAGACATTTCAATAGTGTTTGTCAGTTTGCCGTGCCACATCAAAATCCAATTATAATTATTACCTTGATGAAAGGAAAATTAATAGTTCTCAGCCAAATTTAAAACGGTGCCATCTAAATTATTTTTTGAACATAATGTCAAAAATGATGACTTTAGTATAACAATTAATTATCATTTAAAGTTACAGATGGAGTTCATATCAGGATTTTTTCATAAACATAGTTAAGCTTATCTTCCACTAATGCGGTGGCCTTAAAACAAATTACGTTGAGTGAGTAGTATTAAGTAGACCTTAATAATTTTTTCTGATACAAAATATGTAAACTTAATCCTAGAAGAAAGGAGGATCTGTCTCTCGCAAGCGCTGCTAAGCGTGAGGTAGGTAATGTAGGATTCTGTAGCTTTAAGAACAAGCCCAGATACAAAGTGCAGATAAGAAATGGGAGCTTTCTCGATTTAATACCATACACACGTAAAATGCTTTATGCGTCTGAAAACGTACAAATTGCGCGTCGCATACCAGAGACATGCTTACTTTCAACTTCTGATCGCAAATACACTGGTCACGATTACGAACAGTCTCAGTAAGACCCGAGCAAAGTCTAAAAAAACACCTTTTATATAAAACTACGTTTGATGTCATTCAATCACAAAGACAGAATTGTTTTCTGTTGCAAATCCTATCCACCTGTATCCTATCCTAATCCAGCATGCATTGCAGGTGTGCATTGCACAAAAACCAATGGTATCCTATTCGAGAAGTCAAAAGAGTCGACCTGCCAACGTCAGCTTCTGCGCTAAGCAAGTGTTCTTAATAGGACCATCAGAATTACATTCATCGTTGAATGAGGTGAATAAATTTTCAGAAACCACAATAACAGTAGGAGCCAAAGCATATGATCGCTTCATAGAGCTCTGATTGGCCCCAGGTGACCAAGTCAGGTCTGATTAGTTCGTTCATCAGATCTTTGAAAGTGTTTCGGTGGATACTTACTGTCGTCCTGTGTGACACAAAATATGGTATATAAACGTCCTCCGCAAGAGCAAAATTTTCCCGGTGTGCGGTAGTGACGCACAGTATACAACACTTATGTTTCTTTCGATTTGCTGGCTCCACCAAGAAATGACAAATTGCAAGAGTACATTTTGAAAATCTTGGCAAAACTGCAGGTTTCAAGTACGAACACAAGTGGACTCTCACAGATACGTACATTTTGCCTATTCGTGACCTAATGCATTTCGGTGGAGTCCCGGCTTAGGCCTCCCCCACATTAGGCGTGCGCGATCCTCGGGCGTGTGAGTAGCGCGGGTGCCGCGCGTGCGTCGCGAGTGCGCTGCGTGAGCGTCGCGTTTTGCTGCCCTGCGGCATTTACCGCGCTCGCGGCGCGCACGCGCCGCTCTCCTTGACGTTTAACTCCTAAGGCGTTTAGCGGGCGGCGGGGATAGCGGGCGAAGGGGTAAGAACGCAACTCGAGCGCCGCGTGCTCGCCGCGAGCGCGTCGCTTGCACTCTTCACACATGCCGCAGGGCAGCAAAACGCGACGTTCATGCAGCGTGCTCGCGACGCCCGCGCTACTCACACGCCCGAGGATCGCGCACGCCTAATGTGGGGTCAGCCTTACCATAGTGAGTAAGTGCACAGAAAATCCCCGTCATACAAGTGTTTCTCCCCAGTAGTGAAACTATCCTACCCTATGCGCCTGCTGATGATGATGACTCATTTTATCATCCATCCAGCTATTCCCCAACTATGTTGGTGTTGCCTTCCAGTCACTGAATCTGTTTGAGTACCAATATTTTGCTTGGACCTATCTACCTATCTTCAATCCAGTCTCACTACACAAGACGATATCCATGGTGAAACTGACAGACTTTCTGGCTTCTGATTAGTCGCAGCAGCTGCAGAAAATGTACAAATGACAGCTTTGTCAGACTCAAAGCATATAGACATAGATTATAACTGTTTCCTATGAAAATTACTTACGCACCATACGTAATAATTTTCCAAATTGGCTGACTAGATCCAGAGATATTCACAACGTCACAAACTTTACTTTTTTTGTTTAGATAAATGGTCACATCCACAACACAACCTTGATCAATGAATCTATGTGACTGCTAAGTGCTAATCCTAATTATACTGTCACGTGAAAGAATGCACCTACGGGATAAGTAGTATTTTGACTATTCTATATTGCCTACGCAGACGAAGTTGCGGGCAACAGCTAGTCTGTAATATGGCTACTACATACATGGGAGATACCAAACGGTTTGTTGATACAGCTGATCTTATTCTCTGAAGCTTTATTACTGAAATTTTGGTTTGGATGGAATCTTATTAAACTGACTGACTGATGTTATTCTATTAAATTATGAATGTTTGTTATCATGGCATGTTTTTAGCTTTACCTACTGAAGAATATTTCAGAAAAACAACCTTTCTTGGCAGTTGAGTAAAAAGGCAGTAGGTACTTGAATGATGGCAGGTTTTACGCCGCAGTTTATATTAATACGGCAAAATTAATGCCAAAAAAAGGTTTTTTTTTTATAAATAAGTAAAACTCAAAATTCAGTGTTATTCTATTCTTAACTTATCCCTGAACCATTCTTAACACAGGACCACACACCATTAAAAAATAAAACAAACAAACTGTCCTTAGAAGTGCACAAAGGAGGTTGGTTACGAACTTACCACAGACTGTGGTATACTTACAACTTTTTTGTTAGCATAACTCTCTGTTATTTCTTGTCTTTTTTCACTTTACACTGAATTAATGAGGGGATGCTACACTTTATGTGTAGATAGTTTGACTTAAGTATGTTTTATTTATAGAAAATACTAGTCGTTTTCCCGCTGTTTCACCCGCATCCCTTGCGTACTACTGACCGGGATAAAATATAGCCTATGTTACTCGGGGAGTGTGTTGCTTTCCTGCCAATACCTAGTGAAATATTTTTTAAATCGGTCCAGTAGTTTTTGAGTTTATCCATTACAAACCAATAAACACAAATCCATTTTTTCCTCTTTCTCATATTAATACAGAAATGCAAAACAAAATCCCAAAAGTGTCCCACGCCTGATCAATCTCAACTCGTTTTTAAATACCATTAAGCTTATTTAAAAAGAATTGTATGACTCCTGCATCATTGAGTGCATCAGAACGGTACTCGTGTCGTAACTCTTCGCTTGTCAAAAGGCATCGGCAACTGATTTCGGTCACGTTCGCAATGGCCGACGAAAAAAACCTTTTTAAATGTCTTCGGAGGTCAGGCGGGAGCGATGGACCGATTCTTTGTTGTGATGATTTAATTTTAGAACTGTTCGCGTAGTCTATGGTTTAGCGTGAGGTCTCTTTGCTGTCTGCTAGTTTACTATAGATAATAAATGGCTAGTTCTCATAATTAAGGAATTTTGGTTGTCTCGAATCATAGCTCATTAGTTTTTGAATATTTTTGATTTATTTTTAATCTAAAATAACAAAGCAATTGAATTTTATATGGGCACTGAAATTCAGATAGATTCGAAAATATCTTTTTGTAGAAAAATGCCTCAACATGAGCAAAAATGTCACTTTCCTGTGGGGCGATTTTCCAAAACGCAAGTTTTCTACCGACATAATGCCTAAAGTGAATACATAAATAAATCAATCAATACCTAATCACAGTAACAATTAGTAAAACTTTGCTAAAACTTAAAAAAAAGTTTTGTAGCTCCCTATTTTTTGTCGATTTTTAATCATAGAATAGGGGCGACAAGAATTGTGTATCACATTCCTGTCAGCTAAAAACGTGTCAAGAATACCTATAAATTGAATTTTGATAGCTGTTGCCAGATTTCTATGACAAAGTAGGTAGTTAGGTAAGCTCATTGCCGTTCATAGTTCCGCGTACCAGCCAATCAGATAGTCGTAACGAAGCTTTGATCGACCGCAAACGCGTTCGGGTCAGACAACTTCTCACTTGTATGGTAAGTATTTACGTAAACAATATTTAGATTTCATATATAATTTTTATTATTTTAAATAATACACCAAGGATAAATATTCAATGAAGTAGTGAAATGTCATTCAAAGACAACGTTTTTGTGTTTTTTGTGAATAACATCAAAATTATCACTTTTCTGTATATCACTTGTCTGGATTTGTGTACACAGGAAAGTGATAACATTACAGGATAGTGATAGATTTCCTTGGATTTCTATTTTTTTTCTTAACATTTTATATTTTTATCCGTTGAGGCCTTGTTTCCACAGAAACCAAAATGTCACAACCTAAGAAAAAAAAGACCAGGGAAGAAGTACGAGCACAAAAGCAAAAAAAATAAAGAAAACTTTATGACAGAATGAAAAATGATCCAGAGAAGTTAGGTACTTTGAAAGAAAAGAAAAAAACAGTATTAGGTAATTAAAGTCAAGCAGTACGTACAGGAAAGATAAAAACAATATCCGAGATGACTGAACGATGAAGAAAGACACGAAACTGATTCTGATAATTGTTATTGTATTATCTGTGGATTGTTATACAAATAAAACACAACAGGTCAAGATTGGATCAAATGCATCATATGTCATCAATGGGCGCAATGTAACTGCATCAAAACGGATATAGTATCGTTCAAGTGTCCTGCCTGGTTATCGAATAAAGAGTATGCAATGCAAACTTAAGCTGACCCATGTATTTAGACAATTTTCGACTGATTATTATAAAAAAAACACTGAAATTATATATGCCCTTTTAATAATTAAGTTTCTTTAAAGTTAGTACCTGAAAAAAGGCAGCTGGTTATTTTGTGTAACGTATTCATTTCATAGAATGGGTTGATTTTATTGATCTCTTTAAGACAAATTAAGACTATTAAGTTACAGACTTGCATAAAACAGACTATCATTATTTATTGTGACTTGCTATTAAAATTTTGTAATTCATTGTTTTTAAATAAAAAATAAATCAGGTAATTTGTGTTCAATAATCTCACTTTCCTGGTTATTTCTCACTTTTCAGGCAGTTAAATAACATTCACATCTTAAAATTGTTAGCGGTTTTTAATAAATATATAAAATAGTATATAGTGAATAATTTGCATGTCGCTTATTATGCATTTTTATACATATTTCTTGTTTATTTTCATTTTCCTGTGCCATATATCATTTGCCTGCCTTATTATTTTTTTAAAGACCTATAATTTAATTATTTACCAATATTTTGTCTGACCCGCAAAACTTGTGCTTGTTTATGTAACAATCTTGACTTCTAGCCACTTAGCATACTCAATTTTAGAAAAAAAGCATGGGACTAATAATGTTCCGTTAAAATTCCTTCATAATGAGAACTACCCAAATATATTTGTTTCTGATATTTTTAGTGTGTTCTTAATATTTGTACGTCCCTGTGTGGAGAATCTACCTACTTATAAAATCTCACAATGCTGCAATGTGATCCATATTAATAAAGTATTCTGATTCTGTAGGATAAAATATGATTGACAGCCATATCAAAGTTAACTATGTATTTCTACCGCAGATGTCTGATTGATATTTAAACAATCAAGGCCTTAGAAACTGCAAGTTCCTATAAAACAACTCTCTACAATAAAATATAACAGTTTATTGTATTGTATAAATCATATCATTTCAATGAGTGTGAGAATAGGAATGTAATTAACACAATTAACAATAGGTAGGTGCATATCTACTGGCGATCTTACTCTGTCTCTCTGATCTTATTTAGTCTTTAGATGTACTACATTTTATATACAGAGGCGAGATTTATATCCATTGGTTTGCGGCGTTAATATGCAAACAAACAGTGGCGGATTTACAAACTTGCCGCTAGTAGGCCATTCAATTTTTGCCGCCTCTAATGATTGTGAACTTAATGATATTTCTGTCAGTTACTAGATTATTTTTGCAAGCCTCTATGTACCGAAGAGTTTAATGTTAACAAGTTTATATGACAGCGACTTTGAAGCGTAAAACCTCTGTAACTTGTAAACGGCTCAATCGATTTTCATCAAACACGTAGCACGTAGCATCGGGTGGCACCCGGGGCGGACTACCTATTGTGCAGCCCCCCAAAAAAAAATGACAAATGTAAAAAGTTTTCTGTTCCAAAACTTAATAATTTTGTACCAAAACGAGTAAAAAAAAACCGGCGGAAAGTGAAAAAGTCGCGAGCGAAGCGAGCGCGAATTTTTTTATAGTTTTGGTACACAAAAATATCTATCCAAACAAGAGTGGAAAAAGGCAGTGCTAAGAGAAGAAGCCGCGAGCGTAGCGAGCGCGAAATTTTTGATGTTTGGGACGCAATAATACCTAAAGAAATCAGAAAATAGCCACTGTCAAGTGAAAGGCGCGAGCGCAGCGTGCGCGAAATTTTTTGAGTCTTGGAACACAAAAATACTCAAAGAAGTTTGAAAAAAACCAGTGTAAAGTGAAAAAGCTGAGAGCGCAGCGAGCGCGAAATTTTTCGAGTTTTGGGACACAAAAGTCCTCCACTCTCATAAACAGCTTAGAAATCGTCAGTTTAGAGCGTCAGTTGTTTTTGCTACTTCGGTGCTTTAACTTTTTGTTAGATTGAGGACTCGAAAGAGCGCAGAACAAACCAGGAATTACGAAAGAAGCCACGAAACCGCGAGCGAAGCGAGCGGATTTTTTATTTTATTTTTATTGAAACGCTATTAGAATATTTTAAAATTCATGATCACGTAAGTAGGTACCTAAGTATATATTACAGTTTATTAATTTTGCGTTTATTAATCGTCTATTTATATATGGATTGTGTACTCATATACTCAATTATAAAAAAAACCTGTAAAAAAAAATTGCTAAATTTGCCGCCCCTCTAAATCTGCCGCTCTAGGCACTGGCCTACTTGGCCTATTGGTAAATCCGCCACTGCAAACAAAAATATAACTTTATTTTTAACACGCTTATATTAGCTTCACTTTAACTACATAATTATGTACATATGTAAGAAAATCTTGGAATCTTAATTTGACCCACTTCCCGGTCTTCGATTAGGATAAAATGAACAGGCTCTGAGTTCTGATGACAATTAAATACAGACTAGCGTGTTTTTTTAGTTTTATAAACTATTTTTTGTGGTCTACTCACTTTAGCGAACAGTGACAAATAGCATGCAAACATTTCTCAAATGTCCGCGAAATTGCAACCTATGTACGCGAGCACAGTGCTAGCAGTGGACCAGGACCCTGTCCCTAGGGCCGAGATGCGCACAAATTTTTGTTAATGAACAATTTTGGTCAAGTGATCGACATGCAAAATTCATGCATATGCCACACTTTTACATAAAAATTGCAAATTGCAAACAGCACTCTAATGTGAACTTGCATTTATCCATAAACTGTACTGTGTAATATGTTTACAACACATAAAAAATATACTCGTAGCGAGAAAGTCGAAATAAATAATTTTACTTTTAAAATAAAATTATTTATTTCGAAGCAAGAAAGAGCATACAAAAGAAATCTTTTAATTATCAAAGCCAAAGATATAAAAGAGACTGTCGTCAAACCACACAGAATGCCATGTGGTGTTATTTTGATACAAAATGCAATAAAACGAGTGACAGCCGAGCGTGGCGTCGTATTTACGGCGTATAATGTGCATCTGTGTCATAGCTTGTGGACTCCATGAGTTCGTTAATTTATGGGATATTTGTCTTTTAGTTTAGGTGTTTCTAAGGCTATTTGTGAAGTTATTTAACCACTTCACTTTCCATGATGGCACAGTAGTTAAACAATCAGTGTGTATCATATAGGACTCATGGGACGGGAAAGTTATTTTTATTATTTTTAGCTTTACTGCTGCAACAGTTATTAATGCGACAGTTTATTTATAAAATTGGCTGAAACGAATGCTTTGTGGTATTGTTTAAGTATATGTTTTAACTAAACTTTAATTGCACCCAACATTTGCTTACCAAAGTGTGCAAATTCTTAGATTTTCTGAGGGTCTGAGGTTTTTTTTTATAAATTACCCAAAAAACCTCTCGAAGCTTCTGAAGTACAAATGTAGAAATAGCTTTTTTCCTAGAATATACTTTGCAATAAAACTTGCTAAAAAGGAGATTGGGCAAGAATGTATGAAGTTTGGTCCAAATGTCCACCACGAACGAGACCTATATAATTAAATAGTCCACTTAATTTAGAGTAACTTTTACTTAGAAAGTAAAAAAAAAACAATGCCAAAAAAAAGTTATAGCCAAATATGTATTCTTAATTTTCGGTAGTTTTTGTATGTTGTCTTTATTATTTTTTATTTTATTCCACTTCCATTTCCGCACTTTACCTAAAACTAAGATGAGTAAAAAATATAGGCTGTTTATGGCATATAACAGCCCATATTTTTTTGCCCGATGGATGTACGAATCACTAACCAATTGAGGTGCCAGAAGTGCTTGAATATACTCAGCGGTGCCGGGATCTAAGAAAGTTCGATGTAACTGGTGGTGTCTTCTCTCTAATAATGAACAATTCTATTTTGTCAGCAGTTAAAGAAAGTACGAAAATCAGGAAAAGTAATTGAAAAAATCTATAAAATGTTTTATTTGATTTCGCTATAACTTTTTTCTGGCATTATATTTTTTTTTACTTTCATAACAAAAAATGTTCTCTATTTAACGGGCTATCCAGCCATATAGGTCTCGTTCGTGGTGGACATTTGTACCGGAATCGCCCATTGTCCTTTGTCCTACAAATGCATATGTACATGGACACAGTATTCACCCCGCGGATGACCGGGCGAGGGCCGATAACTGCTCAGAAATAGTATCGATTACACACAGCTTCCGCGTTCGGTGCCATAGATAATAGAAATTAATGTTTCCACTACATTTTGTACTGATTTGTATCTCAAACTTACTTACTTGCTTGTTTTATGTTAACTAATAACTAAGTAGAACATTAGCTGTGCTTGGAGGGAACTTCGTCGTGAATTGCATTAAAGGAAGCCTTTTTCGAGATGAATTCCCAATAGATCCCACTTTTGGAGAAATTCTTGATCCCAATCGCTATTCCCATTGAATCCCGTCTTGCGCACATGCGAGAAGGAAAGTGATTTACCCCATGGAATTACCCGATATATGGGCCTGTGAACACTGAAATAATTTACATTGTCGCATAGAAAGTGATCATGTAGTCGTGGTAGCCTAGTGGATAAAGAACCAACCTCTCGAGTATGAGACTGTGGGTTCGATTCCAGTTCTGATCATCAAAGATCACCAACCCGCATTGAGCAAGCGTGGTGATGAGTGCTCAATCCTTCTCTGTGTGAGAGGAGGCCTGTGCCCAGCAGTGGGACGATAAAAAGACTGTAACAGTATAGAAAGTGAATTTGGGTTCATACCCATTGATGAAAAAAAACGAAAATAGGTATTGCTACGCTCCTAACACATTAATCTGTGTTGCCAGTAAGAAATGAGGTTACAAAGTTACCATTTTAATAATGCAAAAATTCTAATGAAAATTTTCCTCTATTTTCAGGTAATTAAGGCAGTCACGGATTGCGGATTAAGATTGTCAGGTATTAATTATTCAAAGGGAATCGGTCTTGGATGCTTAACACTGCTCTATTGAATAACTGCGTCAATTTAGACTGTTACGACGATTTAGGCCGATGTCTTTACCTTTGTTCATAGTTGAAATAGTTTGGGTACTGCTAAAATACATCTAATCTTTGAATCCTAAATGATCGAACACGTTATTTTAAACCAAATGATCGAATTCCCAAAATATTGAATGCTTACAAAGTCGAATTGCCACATACATCGAATACCAGCCGTTTTCCCGCGGTTTCACCCACTTCCAGTAGGAACTGCTGCCTGTACCCGGATAAAATACAACCTGTGCTACTAGGGAAGATTGTAGCTTTCCAACAGCGAAAGCATTTTTCAAATCGGTTCAGTAGTTTCAAAGCTTTTAGCTCTAATATATTATTATTTAGATACTAGCTGATCCCGCGAACTTAGTATCGTTTAAACCTTCCCTGGACCTCCAAAAACATTTTAAAACCAAAATAAGCCAAATCGGTCCAGCCATTCTCGAGTTTTAGTGAGACTAACGAACAGCAATTGATTTTTATATATAAGATAGTAGCTACTTTTTTTATCCAGGCGCAGGAAATGGCTCCCTCGAAGCCTCAAAGCTAGTGTATCACACAAACTCTACACATGAATAATGTGTCATTATACAGGGTAGTGTTTATTCAGCCGTTATTATCGGTCTGTCATCCACTGGAGCGACACGCGACAATGGACGATAAGCAGCCTGCATGCGGTTGATATAATTAATGACATTACAGCTCGGGCTTGACCGTTTTCACTATGATGTTGGTTTTAATTAATATTTGAATTTCGAATTTATATGAAGCTGTAGACATCTCTGTTTTGTTTTTAGTAAGCAATGTAGTTTCGAATCCATAAACTGTATGTCCCGACTGTGAGCTGTCATTGAACATCTTTGGCAGTCGTTACGGGTAGTCGAAAGCCAGTAAGACAGTCAGTCTTTACCTTAGGGTATTGAGTTGCCCGGGTAACTGGGTTGAGGAGGTCAGATAGGCAGTCGCTCCTTGTAAAACACTAGTACTCAGCTGCATACGGTTAGACTGGAAGTCGACCCCAACATAGTTGGGAAAAGGCTCGGGAGATGGGACTTGAGTAGGTTATAATAAGATAAGGATATCAAGGAGTGTATGTGTATTTAAATACCTAATATTCGAACAGTTAATTTATTATCTTTACGTCAAGAAATAATCATAACATTAGGCAATAAATACACCGAGATTCATATTAAACAGACTGTGCCATTGAAAATATTATCAATGTTTCATAAGTAAGTGAATTATTAATAAAATTGATTAATTAACTTATTAATAAACAGACATAAATATTAACGACGTGTGTGGTATAATGTTATTACGTTTTAAATAGCAATGCAATGCCAATACCAGAACGGAAAATGGCATTCACAGTTGTTTAAATTCTATTGGACTTTTAAAAACTTATTCACTCCACTTCGCTATGGTATAGTCAGGCCCTCAGAATGGTTTTGATACCTCGAATACTTATTACTCAAAAGTGATTTTTTTCAAACGTAAATTTTATGACAAAGTAGCTTCCACATGAGGTTTCAACTGCGTGTCGAGATAATCGTCTCGGGATAGTGCCAAAAATACCCCATGTCTTCTCATGGAATATTTGGGACATGAGAAGACATGGGATATTTTTCTCCCTGGTATAAGCTGCCTGCCGTAAAATTTTGGGTCATTCGTCATCTCGACACACTTAACTCACCACGAATTTGTCCACATGGTGAAACTCAAAATTTAGATAAATAGATATTCTATCTTCAATATTAATCGGATTGCTAAGTAATGCACATATCTGTTTTTCTACAATTACAGACAGTACTTGAAGTCTCCTGTCGATAAATTGTAGAAAAACAGATAAAAAATCAGATAGCATTCTTCAAAAATGAAAGTAAACTTATTTTAATGTATGTAATGAAATCCAATGCCTCCATATGGGACTTTCAATCTTATTGGCTATTAGCCTCAGGTAGCTCAGATATCAACATTCTATCATTTGCTTTATAAACAATCCCCTTCGATCAAAACTACACAACAATATGGTCATATAGACACAAGATTAACTCTGTTAGTAACTTAGCTACGTAATAAATACTTACCTACGTAATAAATAATTGAAATGTTTGTCTTATTATTCTACGCACGAGACATGAGGACGGACAAACTGCGTGAGAAACATACACAATGATAGCAATGTTGGTAAATATTCTGATGATCTATATTCTATCTAATGCTAATATTTTCAAACTGCAAGTATTGCTCCAACAAATTAAGTTTGCGTACATACCGATTATTTTAATATAACATTGAAATTATCACGGACTAATAAATTATCGTCCGTGGAAATGATATAGAAACAAGATAGGTATTAAGAGGTATGTAACGGTTAGAAATAGGCCAAGATGCGAGGTTCAAAAACTCGAAGTAGGTACTGTTTAAACTCTTAGGTGCTCATGGGCTTCCCCGATTTTCGGGTAAAACAATCAAAAACTTGACGTCAGCTTGTAAACTAAAATGATTGTAAATTACACCTTTGGAAAATGATACCGTAACTAACCAACACAAATGAATCGTCACCACCAGTTTCCAAGAAAAGTTCCAAAGTTTGAAATCAGCTGATCTCCATACAGTTAATGGAACGACATTAAGACGATATTTTAACCAATTTATTGATTTTAACTAAGTTGTTCACGGTTATGTTACGGCTTATTATTTAACGGGGACTCCAATTAAATTACTAAATAAGTATGCGAAGAATATTAGATATTTAATCCGTGAAGGGAAGGCTGGCTTGGACGCATTATTTTAAAATACCGTGTAGAAATTAGTACGGTTATGATCTTGAGACACGATACTTAAACGTTAAAATAAGCTTAAAAACCATCGACTATGGATGAGCAATATCTGCCTGTAAATAATGCAATTTTCCGGGTACGATCGTCATGTACGCCCAATTTATCAAAAAGAAAGTCCTGAAATCATTTGAACCATTTGATGGCAATGGCAAAGGTTTGCTTTGCAGTGATTACCTACATTGTCCATGATGACCCAGGATGTTAGAAGGAAGATCAAGAGTCTGATTATTGACATTCCAGCAGTTGGGAATTATTAATGTCAAGAATCGTCTTTCTTCTCAAAATTTTTGATCAACACTAATTATTATCAATAACGCTAGCCTTAGGCAACACTAGGCCGATTTGTAAAATTCTGTGTTTGTTAATTGAAGAAGGCTATAGACAATTTTTATGGGGGTGCGCTATGTAGTTGCCATGGAACATGGGTTAAACCGCTAGCGTAATAAATACTTAGGTAGTATTAAAATAGTCCCTGTAGAATTAACTCTGGGCAGAATTTAACCACAATTTTTTGCCTCAACGGCTTAATGACACGGTGCTATAAAATTGATTAAAACTCATGATCCAAGATCATCACGGTTCTGACCTTGTCACTAATTTAACCACCATGAAACAAATAGCGTTTACAAATTAACCATGACTTTGTATCGTTAATACCTAAGGGGAACTAGTGCTGCCATCTAGTTTAATTTTAGTTAAACTGACTTAAGTTATGGTCTATATTTTTTTTATTAGATGTAAATAATAACATGAAAATGATGGTTTAGATATATTTTTATGTAGAGGCTGGCCAAAAATTTAATCGAATAATCAAAACAGTTTATGATTAAATTAATACAGTTTTAAATTATAATGTATTTCAAATAAGTAACGTTTGCTAACGGTAAGTATTTAAAAAAAATGATGTTAAAATTCGATTTACCCAGAAACCGGTTGAGAGTGACATTACGGTTTCTGAATTCTGAATTAACTGTAAAATTATAAATTATAAACATAATTTAAATAAATAATAATTATAAACAATTAATACATAATTTAAATAATTATAAACATAAGTTTTCTGAATATGCATCGATATTCTCTAAGAACATACATACCTATTATACAATCAAGTAGGTATATAGACATTACAGACATAAAAATTAATTACCGAATAGTTTAAAAAAACACTACAGATATTCTTAAAATACCTAAGTAACTATGAAAATTGATACACTGATTCTCAGGAAACGTAAACAAGAAATGTAGCCCAAATCGTGTACAACACTTCAGATTGGCGTATTTATCAATTTTTTCCGTTGCAAAATGAACTTTACCCAATTAGAACAAGGATTATATTGTTTTGGCCCAGCGAAGTGTTGTTATTAGGACACAATAATCCTATTGAAGTGCTCATCAATAATAGATGTAGGTTGTTGATAATATTGATTGCTTGGATTGTGTTTACTTGTACTTACACTGTGAAATAGTGTTGTTTGTGGATCATCAAATCAGCACAATGTAGGGGAGAGTGGGGGAATTACGGACGCGGGGTAAATACGGACTAGCAAGTATCTACTCATTCAATCCCCCCCGCAGCAGCCCGGTGCTGTCATCTGTTTCTTTCCACCATTTTAGTGCCACGCCAAAACTTACGACAGCCGGCTGCGCACTGTTTCAAAGGTAGATAAAATTTTTAAAAAAAGTGTATATTGATCTAATTTTTAGTGTTTTACAATTCGAGGGACAGGTCTGTATATGAAGTGATGGTAAAAAGTGATATTTTCTATGGATAGCTTTGTCAATGGAGTTTGAATCGCCAATGTTTGTTTTTATGAAATGTTTTCATAATCTACAAATTTCTCTCTTTGATTTAGAAATACCCAGTTGGGTTAATTGCGGACAAGCCTCGCGGGGTAAATACGTACGTCCGCAATTACCCCTAATTCGAAAACTATTATGAAATTAATCAATAACTACTCAATACTCATTTTTAGATGCCTCGGAAATATATAAGAAAAAAATCGAATCATTACAAAAAGCTGTGCAAGAAATGAAAGATCAGTAGATAACTTTGCTTCAGGCGGAAGAAAAATATGGTATTCCCAGAGCTACTTTGTTTGACATGTTGATTACTTTTACATTTATTGTCAGGAAAAGCACAGTGATCCACCAGCCGAAGACTGTATTATGTGTTCAAAGTGTAGGTAACAAGTGGGCTCATGAGAACTACACTGCAGGAAGTTCTTCTAAAGGCTTTACTTGTGATTTTCGTCAGTGATGGACCTAGTCCGTAAATACCCCATGCTGTCCGTAATTAACCCAGGGTCAGTCCGAATTTACCCCGAGCGCTGCGGGTAAATACGGACTGACAAGGTTTTGTTTTTGCTAAAAATATTATACTTATTGATTGATCTCGTATAATAAGTATAATTGTTTTGGTAGACAAATAACTAAAGATTGATAATTAATAAAGACAGACTGATAATTACCAATAGTACGAATGTTGTGCATTATTTCCCTTCAGCGTCCGCAATTCCCCCACTCTCCCCTACTACGGGTGCCATTTGTAGAACAACGATCTTTGATTGGCCATAGATTCTTACTATCTCATCATCATACCTTTACCTAGCCTTATCCTAACTATGTTGGGGTCTTCCAGTCCAACGGAATGCAACTGAGTACCACTGTTTTACTGGGGCTGCAGGTTGTTCGAAAGAGTTACCGCGGCCCTGGTACATAAAAGGCCTATGACGGAACACGACGCTTTTTAGTCAGTAAGAGTCTGACACTCCCTCACCGCTGCTAACCCACAGCGGTAGGAGTAATATGATGATTTTTGACGTCGTTAAAAAAAAGTACCACTGTTTTACAAGGAACGACTGCCTGTCTGACCTCCTCAACCCAGTTACCTAAGCAACTCAATACCCCATGGTCTTCTTCTTCCTGCCCTGCCCTGAGTCGGCTTACCCCTTCACAATAGCCTTTTGTAAGACTGGTTTAATATCCCCCATTTTCAATAAACAAACATATTTTCGATCGGCAAAAAGGCACGGGTCATATACAAATAGGCTGTATCTAGTTGAATCTCATGCGCGAATGCGCACGCGCGGTATTTCGCAATGTACAGTTAGACCGCGGTATGCATGTGTGTGTGATATAATTTGTGCTAGTATGTGTTACGTGGGGTAATGAGTAGCTTCACCTGTGATCGAATGAGTAATAACTGCCGGTTTGTTTGAAGTAAAGCCATATTTGATTATTTTATATGAGCGGTAAAAAATTGGAACCAAGTAGGTACTTAATGTGTGAAATGATTATGGTTTTTCTTCCAAATAGAATTTTCCCTAGTACCTATCTAAAAAATACGAGTTGACGCACAAAAAAGATAGTACATAAAAAAACACATTTTTGCACTGGGATAAAAAGTCCTACCTAAGTAGATGTATACTTTTTAGAGAATCCAAATCCTTTCAGTAGATTTGGCGTGAAAGAGTACTTACAAACGTATATGCATCTATTCAATTCTTACAAAGTTTCGCGTTTAATAATAGTACCCAATTCCGTAGAAAAATATCCGCCCTTCTGTTTATTTTAATGCTTTTTTAAACCATAGCGTGGCTGTTATTAAGTTGTATGTAAGTTTCAACTGAAATTATTCATTCGGTTTAAAAAAACTGTTCCGTAAATAATATCAGCGAGAATTATCCTTGGGAAGTCAACAACTCGAAATGAGTGGTATAATTTTTGTTTGACTCAATTTCACTTTGAAAATTCCTCAACTCGCTTTGAACACCCCTTTATGAATTTGTAATGTTTTTTTTTCAGTGGTTATTTTGTCTTTACAAAAATCGTGATATTCTGAGTAATTCTAAGATTCTTTTTGTAATTAATAGTTTTAAACCCGCTAATAGGTCGACCTTTATGTAAATTAATCTAAGGTAACTAACTAATTGAACTATCTTCCAAATATCGTAGCGTCATGAAAATTGGCATCATCATCCTCCGAGCCTTTTTCCCAACTATGTATGTTGTGGTCGGCTTCCAGTCTTACCGGATTCAGCTGAGTATCAGTGCTTTACAAGAAGCGACTGCCTATCTGACCTCCTCAACCCAGTTACCCGGGCAACCCGATACCCCTTGGTTAGACTGGCGTCAGACTTACTGGCTTCTGACTACCCGTAACGACTGCCAAAGATGTTCAATGACAGCCGGGATGTATTTCTGATGACAATACAATAATATGGTACTTACTGTCGAACAGATCTAATGATTAAGCCGGAAAATATAAAACTGGAACTTCATAATGGATTTTAGATTTCACTTGCATTTATAAAAGCTTGTTTTTCTACTTCATTTATTATTTCTTTATTATTTTTGTGAATAAGCGTGCAAAAATTAAGTCCAAATTGAATATCAAAATTTTTGCGCGTTTTTAAAAAGGTAGCATAAAAAACGTACTTTACATGCTTATGAATTGTCATTAACAAGTTGCTAGAACTCCTTAATTAAATAAACCCCGCGTATTTACTTTAGTAACGTTTTGTTCAAAGCGTACCCAAGTTCTTAGTAATTGAGCATGCTAAATAGATAGTAATTAGCACATCGAAGAATTTAACTACGCTAATTAACGAATGTTCGTACAACTCGGTACGTACAGTATTAATTAGGGTATTTAAGGAATCTTCATTTAATAGTACAATACATCTTTTACGTTCCACTATTTATTTGGTGATGCGAATCGAGAGTCTAGTTATTAGCATTTTGAACACTGAAGCGAACGCACCCAGTGATATTCTCGGTTTTGTGAATGAAAATGTCTATGGGTCGGAAAGTGGCGTTTTAATTTAAAATTAAATGTAGTTGATATTTTCGTCATTGGCTAACACAAAACGTGGAGTGCTAGAAAAAAAAAATTTTTTTTTTTTTGTTTGGTTTGTGGCCAGGCCCGCCGTAAGCGGGCGTGCAGCGCGTGCACCGCACGCGGGCGGCACGTCCTAGGGGGCGGCAAATCGAGCGACTTATCACGTTATATTAAAAAAAAAAAACAATATCTTTTTACCAATTATTTGATTTCAATATTTCCGAACACAGCAATAGCGCTAAGAATATTACTTACACTGCCGGTTTCAGTTACATCTGTTGATCATTTTCAAAATTAAAAATTATTGCATACGATTTAAGATCAACAATTGGCGTAGCGTGGGGGGAGAGAGCAGGGGGGGCAAATGCCTTGGGCGGCACTATTTAGGGGGCGGCAAAATTAACCCATACGGCAAAATTAAACCATAATTACGTAATAAAAATATTTTTACTAAAAATAGATGAGTAGATTAGCAATAAAATTTCAGAAAAACCGCCCTCGCTTTGGTCGTCCCCTATCAATTTTGACGGGTTCATCCTTTGCATCCCCAAAAAAATTCGCGCTAGCTGCGCTCGCGCCTCCATGTCAGATATCGCAGTCAGTAGCGGTTTTGTAGGGCGCGGTTGGGCGACGGCCCAGGGCGCCGGATATAAGGGGCGCCGCAGGCGCCCCCAACCAATCCTTGATCGGAATGTTACTCCTATTTTTGTTTTAAATTTCATCAAAG
Source organism: Helicoverpa zea x Helicoverpa armigera (assembly GCA_033682625.1). Lineage (NCBI taxonomy): Eukaryota > Metazoa > Arthropoda > Insecta > Lepidoptera > Noctuidae > Helicoverpa > Helicoverpa zea x Helicoverpa armigera. The sequence goes on along the minus strand of JAWIIS010000053.1, from coordinate 4,692,412 downwards.
ATTGCAACTTACAAGAACTGTATCCAAATGAATGGATAGCATCAGGGCCATCTTAACCTATGGCGCAGCGTGTGCGAATAACCCGGGCGCCGCGGGCTCAGGGGCGCCCAAGGCGAATTTGTGTTTAATTCGGCGTTAAATTTGAGAAATTCTCGAAGAAACACTACTTTTATGTCCCAAAACTCAAAAATTTTCGCGCTCGCTTCGCTCGCGGTTTCCTTACTTTGCGCTTCAGTTTTTTATCACATATAGCTACTTTTAATGTCCCAATACTCAAAAAAATTCGCGCTCCCTTCGGTCGTGGCTTCTTCAGTTCACAGTCGCTTTTTACTATATATGTTTAGGACTTTTAGTGATCCAAAACTCAAAAATTTTCGGGCTTGCTTCTTCTAGTTTCCATATGAACTTTCTTATTTACGGTACTACTTTAAGTCCCAAAATTTTAATACATAGGCGCCATCATCAACAAAGAGTTATGTACGTTTGGGCAAAATTTTAAGTAATTTTTGTTTTGAGTTCTAAAATATTACAAAAAATTTCGCGCTCGCTTCGCTCGCGCAATCAGAAGACACATTCGCGTGTTTTTGCATTCACCAACCAGCAACCGCTAGTTGAGTTAAAACCGGCACTGATCGCAATTTATCTTTGTTTAATTGTTGAGGCCTTCAATTCCGAAAAATCATTTTTCGCGCACGTCCGTTATAGCTTTTTGTTCACTTTGGCTTTTTATGGTACGTTTACTTCATGAAAACTCTAAGGAAAAAATCGCGCTCGCTTCGCTCGCGGCTTCATGTACATTTGCACTTCATTTCTGTGCATATCTTACTTTTTGACTTTGCTTTGTTAATTTACAGTGGTTTTTATTTGTTTTGTGTCCTTAGACTAAATAAATTTCGCGCGCGCTTCGCTCGCGCTTCCTTAACATATGAAATATGTCTCATGCGTTGATTTTTTCAACGGGAAACCCACCAAAAACCATTAATAACATATTTTACTGAAATTAAACATTGCTGTAGATAATTTAAGTTCGTTAGTTTAAGTTACCCATAATCTGTTCTAAGCACTTTGATATACATTATGTACCCATGTATGGTACCTACCCATTAATCACAATCTTTCAATACATAGGGGCCACTTGGGTAATGATTGCACTGCATTGATGCCCTAAGCAATTGCTTAGTCTGCTTATGGGCTAACCCAGGACTTCTTAGGTTTCTCTAAGACTTGAGCATTTCAAGTAAATAAAAAGTTATGTTTAATATATGTTATGTACCTATTGCAATATTTATGTATCCAAAAGGAAGTGCGTTTTCTGCAATCAGAGCGGTGCATGTACATATTTTTTTCTGTTGGACAAGTAAAATGGATATGAATGGGCGGGTGGGTCCGGACCCCCTGGACCCCCCCCCCCTTATATATTTTTTGACAAAACCCAGTATAATATAATAGTAGTCCAATATAATAGTAGTCGTAGGGCGGCATAATCGGTTTTGCACGCGGGCGAACAAACAGCTAGCGGCGGGCCTGTTTGTGGCAGTTAAAGTTTTATAAAAGTGTTTGTGGAAGCATGTCAATAATAATGTAAGTGGATATTTAATTTTTTCGCGTAGATTTTTTTTTATTTACTTAATATTTTCTCAATGAACAATATTTCACCCATTAGGTATGCAAAATCATGTATACTTTTGTAATGAGTAGCGACTAGCGACCATAATAAAATTTTTAATAGGCTTGTAAAAATTACTCATAACTCGTACTGCAATGGTTTGATGTGACGATAAAAACCGCCAAACGTGGTATTGTTGAAAAATTTAACACATCAAATACCAAATTCGTCGAATTTGTGTCATATCTTTGTGAAATTTGACATTAATTTACTTAGCGAAATAATTTAGATAAGCACCTAATTTCGCCGATCGATGCGATGCGCGCCATAAAAATTGTGTTCCACATTTGAAAATAATAAGATGGCGCGCACTGCTCCATTTGCTAACTAGGTAATATTAACAAGTGCGATGCTCAGCTTTATTTATGCTATACGTATAATATGTACGTAAACATACATACATGCTTTGCGAGCTATGAAATTAGCGGGAGATAATGTTGGAGAAAATAGCTGATCTGATAGCAAAGACTTTATCTTACTCAAATTTTATTGTAAACGTTAATCTATTCGTAAGGACTTTGAGTGTTTCACTTAAAGCCTGTTGAACTTACGTATTACGACCTGAAAGCACGATTGATGGCAATAAGTGGCGTCACTTATAAATAACTTTCTGTTGAAATGTATTGTGTGACCAAAGTCCAAATAAATGTAGCTTCAGTATATAAAAGTGACTGTTGTCGTTTCAACAAAAAAAGTATTTTTGCAACTTTTCGCATCTTCATAATTATGTATAGAGGTGGGATGGTTATTTTGTGGCCCACGGAACGAACTTATTTATTTATTTATGCTTATTTCTTAACGTAACATATGACACTATTACCATATGGACCGTTATGCCCATCTTTTAATTTAAATCTTAATTTTATTGCTTAAACAATATGAATAAATTAATTTTAACGTAATTGTAGGAAGTTTAAAAGGCTGTTACAAAACTAGGTGCATATGTCCACTGGCATATTTTTTCTATTTCAACATTTATTTTGACCACAGCAAAGGCTTAATTACCTATGTATTAGGGAAAATCAACCTAGCATATACCTAGTTTATCTGTGGTTTATCAGTGGCGCACACTGGTTAAAAGAAATTTCTCAGTAGACATACAAAACTCTGATAAGGTCAGTGGATGGAACAGAGACAAACTTATGTTTTCGTGTATTTATAGAAAAGTAGCCGTTTTCCCGCGGTTTCACCCACCTCGCAGCGGATCAACTCCTTCACGTACCCGGATAAATTTTGGCCTGTTACTCGGACTTAGTGTGGCTTCAACAGTGAAAGATTTTTAACCGACTTCCCAAAAAGGTGGTTCTCAATTCGACCGTATTTTTTTTCACGCGATTATTAGGTACATATTAGTTCAGAAGTTTCCAAACTTTTTGGGTAAAAATACACAAAATAATGTTTCCTCTTATTATAGGTAGGTACTAGTTCTTAACAATAGATTAGAACGTAACAATGAAAGTGAACAACTGACGCAACAGATGCACGCGTGACATCTTGTTTGTGAGTCTCATTTGCATAGATTTCGGGTCAAGGATAGTTTAGAGAATGATCTTCATTATTTATTTATTGCAATGTTTTTGTCGATATTTCTTACGTCATTGACAATTCTAACATTTGAGTCTGTTCTTCTCTATTTCTCTATAGAATTTTAGTTGGTAGACAATTGTTGAGATAGATAGATGAAGCTTCTGCCAGTGGTTTCACTCGCATCCCGTAAGAAACACTTAACGCTCCCAGGTAGAAGTATGCCTTCTTCGATAAATGGTCATGTAGGTAGGCAATGCTGAAAGTGTTTTTCAAATCGGACTATTATTTTCAGAGATTAGCGTGATCAAACAAACTGATAAAAAGCTTTATCAAATTAATATATGTACATTCAAATCATAAATAAGTCACTGTTTCCAATGGGAACTACTGCCCTTACCGGAATAAAATATAGCCTATGTTACCTATCCGGAAAGAGAGCTTTCCAACTGAGGGAATTTTTCAAATCGCTTATTTAGCTTTGGAGCCTTTGAGATACAAACAAACCAAAAAAATATTACTCTTTATTATATTATAGTACAGATATCAGCTAGTCATAGCTACAATTTGTTTTAGCTGACACCGCGTCCAGTCCGCATCACGCCATGCAATCACTCCTCAAACGCTGATCTAACGAGTTTATACTAGGTACGTAGGTTGCACCTTCCTGCTAATGCTGAATATGTAATTGATTCGGTGTCTTATTTCCTTGGTAAGGGATTATGTATAAACTTACAAGCTCGTGTCTGCGAGTTCGTCTAGCCGATGGTCAAATTACATTATGACTTTCATGCCAAAAGTCATAATTAGCCTTTATTATTGTCCCATTGCTGAGCAAAGGTCTCCTCTCATAAAGAGAAAGATTGAGTGTTAATCCAAAACTACTGAACGGATTTAAATATTTGGTACATATGTGGACAACCAAATGTGGTGTCAAAAAGTACTAGCACGCACCTAGGTTTAGACCATTTACTTTGCTAACGACAACGGTCTAAAGTTAGTATTAAAGCTGGTTAAGACCAGGTTTTGTTTTGAAATAAATTTGCAGATTTGCAAATAAAGATTCTTCTTTTTATTGTAATAAGGTGGATGTAGTATAGAGCCTGAAAAAGGACATAGGTTCCCTAGGCTCTACTTTTAACCGGATGCAAGATTTAGTTCCCTCGGGACAATGATAGAACCACGAGGAACAGTATTGGTACAAAAATCGGCAAAATAGAAACATGAACGACGCAGTTACTCGTCAGAATGGTTGCCGATGAACGAATCTCTTTTTGTAACAAAAGTTACGAGTAAGCGCCGTGACACAGCGGTACTCCGCTCTCAAAGATAACTAGTTTCTTTTTATTCTCAGACGTGATATCGATTGGTACTTCCTCTTATATAAGATGTTGACTAGTCTTCCAATCAATGAGGAGTCATTCATCTTAAACAGTCTAGTTTTGTAGAAAACAATAGGGCACTGAGGGTTTAGTATGTAGGTTGATGGAGACAAAGGGATATTAATGTATTGGGATAATTGCTTGTTTGTTTGTGCTAAATAAAAGAGATAATTCGTGTCTCAAACTGTAGGTATATTTCTTCCTGATAGTAAGACCAAATATCTGATGAATGTGCTTTCAATAAGCTCAATATTTTTTCCGAATTCTATAAACACTGCAACTTTTGCAGCTTTGTGAAGCTATATCCTGTATGTAATCATAGGTGTTTAAAATAACTTGCGAGGTAAAAATTACAGACAAGCCCGTAATGTTAAATGCGAGAAAAGCCTTAGAATACTCTTGTCTCAATTATTATTTGTAATTTACAAAACTTTCTCAAAAAACAAACACAAAATACTCTAATTACCCTCGCACTAAATACCCAAGGTCAAAACCATTAAGTGTAAATGGTGGAATTATCAAAAACACTCATTATAATTTATTACTGTCCTAAAGACTTAATAATCTTTCTCAAAGCGACGTTATTTCTTTCAATTGACTCAAGCGTGGCATTAGTCTGCTTTGTTTACGAAGAAGTTTCACATAAACGCGGGTAATTTGTGAAGAAAAAACTAGATAAACACTGCGTACGTACTTTCGTTTTCCCGTGGTGACTGTGCCAACTTTCTATACAGCATATTTAAGTGGATAAGCTTTTAAGTGTATTTAGTTCAATTTGTGGAAGCATTTGGACAATGTGGACAATGGAACGCGAAACGGGCAATAAGATTTGCAATCTACGTACTTCGTTTGTGAATTCGTACGTGATTCTCTGAGTTTGAGGATTATTCTACTTTATTAGTCACGCTAAAATCTGTAAATCTGACAATCTCTCCTTGCGGGAGAGAATCAGATACCTACGCCTCCTTTGTACATTACCAAGTTTGGTCATTTTTCCCAAGCCCAGAGCCTAGCTTGGAAAACTGCCAGAAGGTTTTACATACAGTACAAGCATAGTAAAATCAATGTAATTGCTGACTGGACAGTGTGCACTTCAATGTACCACTTTACATCTGGTCTGATCTGGTACACATCCAAACTTTGATTGGAATGTTCCAAGCTTTACTATCGGGTTCAAAAATTACGTTAATATTCGAAAGAACAACTTAAATCCAAACAGCCGGTCCAAATGACCGGCTCGAAGGACCAACCTCAAATACCACACTAAAAATAGGTATTTGACCAACCTTTAATTAAACTGAACCACATAAAATAATAGCACACTAACCACCAACCTCCACCGAGCACAATAACGTCATTAAGGCACTCGGTCAGTACTGTCATGCCGCTTAATAGAGCTAATGTATGCGCGGATACTGTCCATCAATATGGACAGTGGTCAGCCTTAATTGTGGGACGCGACCCAAATATACTATAACATTAATTAGAACATTCGGTAATTGTAATTATTCCTTTAGTAAACCTTAATTAGGAAGAGTTCATTGGTATTTAGTACGTAAGTAGTAAAATCTTGAGGAAATCGGAAGTCCTCTATTGATTTAACTTACTGATTTCTGGCCAAAAGGAGTACTCCAAGTACTCCTAGGTGAAGAAGAATGGTGCACATATGTATTATTTCATGAAGTACCACTCACTGCAGGTCAAAGGCCCCTTCTTATAAAGAGAAGGGATGAGCATACCTAAATCACCACGCTTACTTAAGACGGATTGGCGATTTCAGACTCTCAAGAATCATCTATTACCTAGCACTTATTTAATTTATCACTCTTTGTCTCACGTATAGACGAATCGTTACTTAACTCTATGCCTGACACAGCACTTTTTACAGCTAAGTTATACAGGTACCTATAGTTTACGCTACTCTTGTATTAGTCTTCATTCTTACCTAACAGTTGATGTCGCGTCATACGGTGAAAGTAGCGGGAGTTCAAATATTTAACTTGTACTCACTTATAGCATTCATTGGTGATGTAAACTGACAAATTGTAACAAATTACCACTAACTGAAGTTGAACGAACTGTTGAAGTACTTTTGCTATTTATCCTATTATGTATTCGCACGTGGCTAATATTTCTACAAGCCTACAATCATTTCTTTTTTACTTCCCGACTCATTAGAAGAGACACAAAATGTTACAGATATACAAACAGCCAGTTACAAATAATAAATCTATAATATAAAAATGTATCCCTTGGTCACGCCATCACGCGTAAACAGCTGAACCAATTAAGCTGAAAATTAGAGGGGAGGTAGCTTAGACCCGGGAGACGGAGAGTTTTTGTCATCATCCGGCTACGGAATGCGGGTGAAACCACAATCGGAAGCTGGTATCGTATAAAAATTCCCATTAGCAACTTCACAAAGGTTCAACAAATCCTTAACTCCTTAATTGTTGTTACAGAAGCCAGTGTTAGAAGCGGAGTCTCGAGTGACGGCTGTCCGAATGATGAGCGGCGCAGGCGTCGGCCCCTGCACTCCGCGCCCGCCCCGGCTGCCCCGCCCGAGACATGGCCGCACTATCCTGCTACCAGCCTTGCAGGTCGCACCTTGCGCAACCCGCTAGGTAAGGGTCGAGGAACCAGGATTAATTTTGTTGGTCAGACGATAGGACTGGACCAATGTGTTTGGTAGTTGGGTTATGTTAGACTCGAAGGACCAGAATATATGTAGTTGAACTAGCAATAGGACCAATGACTTTTGATTAGGTTACATTGAAACAGATCAGATTCGAAGCTGTAGATATTTTTAGGAGAAAATATTAAACGTAACGTGTGTTCGATCTCCAAAATCCAAACTAATATTATAAATGCGAAAGTAACTCTGTCTGTCTGTCTGTCTGTCTGTCTTTCTGTCTGTCTGTCTGTCTTTTCTTCACGCCTAAACTACTGAACCGATTTGTGTGAAATTTGGTACAGACATAGTTTGAAACTTGAGAAAGGACATAGGATAGTTTTTATTACAAAAAAAAAAATATTCCGGACATATAGCGCCATCTATTGGTCAAATCAAAAATCTGCTGGTAGTCACTATTCCACGCGAACGAAGTTGCGCGCAAAAGCTAGTAAAAGCATAAGTTTCTACCAGTCTACTGGTTATTAAAATATCTAGGTAAACGGCAGAAGTCAGCAAATATTTGCAGCTATAGACATGACTAGCTAGACAAGACTGTGCAAAAAATTGTTTGCCTAATCATTTTAATAATTTCCAAGTTATGGTGACACTGTAGAAAAATCTAGACCAAATAGTAGGTAAATTCGCCATTAATGTCATATTTCATCAACACAGCAAAAACTATCCACTCGTTTTTGTCAATTGCAATTTTTATTAATACCACAAGGCACGTTTCTATTTACGTTTTTGCGTCAAAGAAATAATATTAAACGGCAAAAATAAATATAAACTTCCAGGTGTTTAGACGACGACGAAGACTGTCACCAATCAGTGAATTTCTCGCTTCGGCGGCAGCAGTTTATCGAGAGATGCCACGAGGCTCGGGGCCTTCGCCCCCGTGACCAGATCCCCGAGGTGTCGGTCAAGAGGACCAGGGAAGAGCTCGCGAAGCATGCGTCACAAGCCACGCCGCTAAACCGCCGGCTTAACGTGGAAGCCGGCTGGTCTAAGGTCGAGGAAGTGCGCAAGAAGTTCGAAGGAGCTGCCAATTGCCCGTCGTTTTCGAGGTCCTTTGAGTCGCCGCCTAGGTGAGTCTGACATGTACTTAGTAACGTAAGAATAAGAATAAGAACATTACGTCTATACAAAGCAAGCATATCAAAGTGATACGAAATTTTCATAACAGAACTATATCATTATCATACAGAAGCTAACATATGTATAATGCTTGAACGCTCTAGTCTCTACTCCTGAACCGATTTGATAAAATCCCTAACACTTGGGAAACTAATGGCGTCCACTTCCACGGCGACTGTTCTCATATAAGGACATCAGCCAGCTGCGCAGGACGTATTATAGTGCACGAGCATTTGCGCAGACACAAGTGCACTCACTATAGATAGATCACTCCTCTAATCCAGGGAAACTACTCTAATCCAGAGAAGAGTTTCCTCCGGGATTCTTCTGCAACGGGGAAAACAGCTAGATATATTCCAGACTGGAAACCCTACAATCTTCCAACACCACAAATTTTATTTTCTTCTTCTTAGGCGTCGTCTCGCAGACTCCCTATTCGCAAGCTTCAAGCTCCCGCGCAAAGCAAGGGACGGTATGGCGGCCCCGCGCTCCCTGGCGCCGCCGCAGCAGCAGAAACGCAAGTCTGCTGTCGAACTGCTGGCCGAGACTAAAGCCTTCTATGTCAAGTCTGAGACTGTGCTGGATAGGAAGCAGGAACTGCCTTTGAGGGTGAGTGGTTTCTTGAGATATTTGGGTCTTCCAGAAAAAAAATGAGGGGATCAGGTTAAATTGATGATAATAGTATTCTACCAGTTTGACACCAGCCCGAAGTCAAACCAGCTATGTTCTACATGCCATTGCCGTTCACCGATCTAATTTTTTTTTGTACCCATTTACAGGGATATCATGATACAACCACTTTTTATTATTTGCTTAGATTTGGGAATTGCCTGTACCAAAATAACTAAAAGAATCTATGACTACATAATAGTCCTACTCCTCTTTCACAAAAAAATACATGTGGCATATTCTTTTACGTCCTGTTCCCAATATTCTATTTGTGGTAAGCCAATCAAGAGATAGATGTAATGGGAACGGTTTATTTAATTAATGTTTCCAATATCCTCCGAATGCTACAATGTAATCCTCTTGTCTACCAGATGAGCAGTGGCTTGGGGCAGGCGATAGCGGCCGGTGGCTGCCACCTCGTCAGCTCCGGCACCTTGAACGATGCTTGCTGCAATCCTTGTGAGTATATGATAATAAGGAGCATATTTTAGTATTAAAGTTCTTTTGTATTAATACAGGAGAACAAGTTCGTTTACGAACGATTAAAAAAAGGAATGATGAGCAGATTACTATTGAATTTGGGTGTAACAGCAATAGTGTTGAAATTAGAGTCAGGATATACATAATTGTGCAGTTATCGTTTAACGACATACCAAATGTTATGTCTCCCGGGTTTGTCTGTTACAGCGAATCAAAGGGAACACATTGTCGGAGAATTTTTATGAAACAAGAATTGTCCTTTTTATTGACATTAAAATACAACTGTGACTAGAAATTGAGACCCGAATAAAAATTGCAGAATGAAATAATATTTCAGAATCCAGCACATCAAAACCTTTTGTTTCATACAAATTAAAGAAAAAAACCAATTCATCACTATATTCTTCGTTATCACTGCACTGCATAAATAGGCCTGTTTTGACATGTTCTCAAAGATGAATGGCGGAGGTCTGGGTATCGTTAATTCATGGCTTTGTCGGCCATCAGTCATTGTCAACCGCATTCGAGAGCTGACGGATCTGTGGCTACGAGTTCTAGATGTGTTTATTTGATGACGATTTATGCCTGCCAAAATGAGGCGGTTGATATGACTTTATTTGTTTTAATTTTGAAACATCGGTTTTGGATTTCAATTTCGAAACTTCTACTGTGTGAAAAGCCTATAAAGTCGTGGAGTTTTTTATTCCTTCTATATGCCGCTTGAACGTCCCATTTGAACTATGTTGGGGCCTTGAGTGCCTGATTATGACATGACAAATTTTGGGAGTACTACACTAAATATTTTTGCGTATACCTAAGTAAAGTACTAACTATAAAAATAAGTAGATTAATTACAGATTTATTAGATACCTCCTAATAAATACATCTGATAATAAAGTTGTATGTTTGTTGGCCTAAACGCGCTAATCTTTAGGAACTCGTAATCCGATTGAAACATTTTATCAGTGTTAAATAGGCCCATTTATCCAGGAAGCAATAGGGACACAGGTTTCACCTCTGGCGGAAGCTATACACTAATATTTATATCTACACTGGTCCGTTGGGTCCTTGGATCCTCACCCAAGAACAGCACTAAGGATCTTACAATATTCGCAGACGGCACAACCCGCAGCATGGGCGGCGGGCGGCGCGCAGTCAGCGCGGGCGAGGGCCTGCAGCACACGCTGCGGCGTCTGCTCGAGCATGCCGACAGCAGGGAGAACGTCTACTCGCCGCCTTTCGCTGTTTGTTAGTATATTTGTAACTTAAGAAGCTGGGAAGATTGATAGACCGAATTGGCAAGGGGTATCAGGTTGCCAAGGGGTATCAGGTTGTCTTAACTGGGTTGAAGAAGCCAAATGAGCTGTCGCTCCATGTGAAGCTATTCTGATAACCAGTCTTCTTGCCAAGGGGTACCGGATGGCCTTAACTGGGTTAGAGAAGTCAGATAGGCAGTTGCTCCATGTGAAGTATTTAAAGTATTGGAATGAAGCCGATCGTAAAAAATATTGACGGGAAAAGAATAAAGAGCTTTTTCCTACAAGAAATAAACTTAATTTATATTCAGCAAAAGACCTTACTTTTGCTGAAATGGTAAAATAAGGTATTTCCACAGTAACGGCTAGCTTGTAAGGTCCACGTTATTAAAATTTTGAAGCACATGAAGTCGAATAAAGTACCTATCTGACTAAAATCGAACCTTTTTTTACCACAGGTACACTTTCAGCGCACAAAGTATACGCTGACACAAGACGGCTAAAGGACTCATATCCCGAACGGGAGACCATGCCTCGTTCCCAGCACAACTCAGGCACCTTCTCCGGGACCTTCTCAGGGACCTCCTCCTCAGGGACCTCAGGGTCCAAGGCTCAGAAGTCGGACCCTGATCACAGGGACAAGATGAACAGGCCTCTGAGCTTTGGAGACGCGAGGGTGTTCTTTCCGGAGTCCTTTGTTATACCTCGGCAGAGACCCAGTGAGGTGGTGATTAAGAGTGGATATTCTATGCGTAAGTATTTTATTATCTTCTGAAAAACTGTCCATGATTACTTCAGAATCGTGCATAGTTAAATAAATTAGCGGTGGGAAGTCAAACACCCCAGTGTTTGTAATAGCATAGAATATCATATTTAGCATAGTAAAATTTGTATTTACATTTTCATATTCATATTCATATTATTTTATTTAATTAAATATGAAGATTTAATGAATAACCCTCATTACCATTTGCGCAGTTACCCCCATTTCTACAATATAGTTTCTGATCCTTTTTATTTTGAGTTTTGAGCCACTTTTTAAACCTATAATAAAATATTCGTAGTCTATTGCTACAGTGGACGGCAATCGGCTGATATGATGATGATGATAACTTTAAAAAGTACCACACCCAGATCAAGAACTTCATTTTAAACTCCTCGAACCACTTCCAGTAAGTACCCAATTTAAACCTCCTCATCTCTTTTCCAGCGAGTTCCCACTCGAGCCCGGAGAACATGGAGCTACCAGAGCCGGTGGGGAGCGGGTCGGGGTCCCCGGCGGACCCCGTGGCCGCCATCTCCCCGCCCGCGCAGTACGCACACTCCGCACCACGGTACATCAGGTACCTCTATTGGGGGTAGTTAGGAGTAGTTTGTAGTTTTTGTAGGTGTTGAGAAGACCTGGTTAAGAGAAAAAAAATATTATTTGGAGGGCTTAGACATTCTTTAGAGGCGTAAAGCTAAGTTTTTGTAATTTGGGAAAAAATATTAAAACGGTATATGTCAAATAGATAACCCTTCTTGGCAGAGGTGTAATAAGAAAAGATTATACTGTCTGTTACTAAGGGAGCTTAGAACACCAAAGAGTTTCAATAATCTCTGAAACAAAAGTGGTGATCATGGTCGAAAATCATGGTTTCCACAAAAAAAAATATAGATACTCGGTCATATTGGGAACCTCGTTCTTCTGGGGAAGTCGGTAAAACAAACTTTAAGTTCTCTGGTAGGCACTGAAAACTCCCGAAACACTACTCTTCAAGGTTCTTAACTAAACAGTCACCAATGTGTTTCCAGGTCGAACTCCCACTCGCAGCCGAGCATGCGCGAGGACGACAGCGGCTGCCCCAACATCAACAGCCACAAGTCGCTGCCCGACCTGCACACGCAGACACGCTGCTATCCTGAACAGTGAGTTACTGAGTTAAACATTATATATGATGAATATGATGTGCATAGTTACTGATTCCTCACAGAGCAGAAAAATACAGGGTAATCTTCCATAATTCAAGCATCAGCGCAAATTAAAATTTGAGAAAATATTAGGTATTCCAAATAACATAATTTCTAGTTACAATTAAATAAAAGCTTACATTGCAAGAGGATATGGGCCCGTATGCGTTTTGGCACAAATTATTTCGTTGGTTTTATATCAGATGGCGAAAGCAGCTGAATCAACAGCCTTATATATTATCCATCCATCTAGCAAAGGATAATAGGCCGTTATTCCGTCAACGGATACAAGATCTTTGATTTCACTAAATCTTTAGAGCTATGGATGGAGTGCTTATGGTACAAGATCCAAATCAGACGCGTTATGGATCATGACCATGTTGGCATGATACTTGCCAGTACACTTCCTTCCTTTGATGGGCATGTATTGAGGAGGGATGATACGCATGCAACAAAGTGTGTCCTAAGTATGAATGTAGATGGATGGAGAGGAAGAGGAAGACCTAGGAAAAGATGGATGGATTGCCTGAAAGATGACATGAATAGGAAGGGAGTGAGTGTCAGTATGACGAGTGACGGGAAAATGGAAGAGAATGACATAATTGCGCCGACCCCAAATAAAATTGGGAACAGGGCAGGAGGAAGAAGACACTTCATTTCTTTCCTTTTTTGGAACATGCCTTCATTCCCAATTGTATTTTCTCCCCAGTGCCAACACCGGCCACACAGACACCCTGGGCCGGTCCCCGCGGCGGCGCCGCCACTCCACGCACCAGCGCACGGCGTCGTGCTCGTCCAAGGGCACGCGCTCCAACCACTCCTCGCTCATGTCCTGCGACGCCTTCTCCGAGCACCCCTCGCCGGGGGACGACAACTATCAGTCTTATAACAGGTGAGGGGGATATCAGTCTTATAACAAGGGGGAATGGGGGATTTCGGGCTAACAAGTCTGAAGATTTTCTAAGTAGTACTGCGACATAATATTTTAGGGGAGCTTGGCAGTGAACGGCAAATGGCTGTTACAATGATGACTCCGATATTTTAAAGAAATAAAGAACATTCTTAAAAATGAAATTCAAAAAAAATGCTCATGGTTAAGTTTTTTGGAAAAGCAGCTAGTCTATTAGAATGGATACCAACATGGATAACAAGCATACTCATCACACAAATGTCGACCGAACCGGGAATCGAACCCAGGACCTCAGGTTGGACAATCCGGCATGGTGACCATTGCGTCATCGAGGTCGTCATCGAAATTTTCAATTGTATGGCGTGTGGTGTGTGTTGTCGTATTCAAGCCCAATATTTCAAAAGGAAGCCCTTTCTTCAATGACTGAAAGACTAAACAACATCCACTCATTTATTTAAAACCACTAACAAACTTGATATACCCACAGTCGTTGCGGTTCATCGTTCGCCCGCGACTCGGGCGGCTCGAGCGGGCACTACACGCAGCGCAGCGCGCCCGCGCACTCGCAGCAGCAGCATCGACGCACCGACTCCGGCTCCTCCACGCAACATGAACATGCCAGGTACTTAGAGAAATACTTCAGCTTTGCTATCAGTATTTCTAAAAAGATGAAATGAATCTCTATTTTTCGATGTTTCAACAAAGATTTCTTCGACTTCTAGTACCAAAAAATTTCGACAACTGTGAATTCCAAGAAAGAAAACTTAAAATACATACTTATGCATATACATTTATATTATTTTATACACATTTATTCGTAATTTACCTAAACTTACGTTCATGTGAACACCCTTATTTACAAATCCCCTCAGTTGGAAAGACCTCAACAATGAATATTTCTACGCTACGTCACGACAATCAGTCAGCCCTCTGAGGATTATTTTGTCCCCTAATAGAATAATTTCTTCATCCATATAAATACTGGTCAAAACCCTCTCAGACATCACTCCAAACAAATCTTAATCTTCAATAACGTATTCATATAACTGACTGTCTTCTCTCCCCAGCCGCTACAACTCGTACGTGTCAGAATACGGCGCGTCCCTGGAGTGCTACGTGTCGGCGCCGCCGCAGTTCCAGGACGGCGCCCCCTCGCCCCCCGCGCCGCCCCCGCCGCCGCCGCACCGCCATCACCACCACTACGCACATGCGCCCAGAGTGGGGATACACTTCCAGGTACGTCCTCCACCAGCCGGTACATCTCCTACGTGTCAGAGTACGGAGCCTCCCTGGAGTGCTACAGTACGTCCTCTCCCCAGCCCCTACAACTCATACGTATCAGAGAGCATCCGAGGATGGAGCATCAGAATATGGAGCATTATAGTATGAAGCATCAGAGTATGGAGTAAAATCAGTAAAATAAGGGCTGTGCCCAGCACAGCTTATACTGAGATATACCCCTTGCCACACTGTTTCTTTTTTTTTTTCTTGTAAACTATGCGTTCTTTTTCAATGACTGTATGTGTGGCTAAATAAATGGTTTAAATGGTTTTAAAATGGAGCATCAGAGTATGCAGGTCAGATAGGCAGTCGCTCCTGGTAAAACACTGGTAACTACTCAGCTGAATCCGGTTAGACTGGAAGCCAACCCCAACATAGTTGGGAAAAGGCTCGGGAGATGACGATGATGAGAATGGAGCCTCCCTGGAGTGCTACGTGTCGTTTAAATACGTCTTGTTTGTACGTCTAAAAATATAAAAAAACACCATAATTACATAAATAATATATTTACAACCCTAGTTTCTGCCCCCAGGCCAGTGCTCCGCCCCCGCAGTTCCAGGACGAGCCCCCGGGGTACGACTACGGCGACTACGAGTGCACCTACAAGGCGCCGCTCAAGTGCCTCAGCGTCGGACGGAAGGATGTGCCCCGGGACTATCCCAGGTAAAGAACTAAGTATACCCTGGTGCCAAACTTTATGGCGACCCAAATATATCAGCAAGAGCTATGAAGAAGTCATTTTTTAATGTCAGGGGGGAAGACAACACGTGAATGCACGAAAATATGTTGCGACCGGCATTAAGCTTGTCGAGAACTAGGTACATAATAAGTATATTATAGTCTTTGACTAGATAGATAGATAGACATCAAACTTAAAGATGATTTCTGATAAGCCATAATACTAAGCAAAAACACGTACGAAGTGGTGAAGGATAGGCGTTTCGAGGGCTGTCTTTTATAAGTTTTTGACGTTCTAAAAGTGTTGGTTTGCAGCCAATTTCGGATAAACGATTTCTAATTTTGAATTTGCTGTGCAAGGCGTACATTATATCATACGTCATTAGGTTTCGAAAACTCCACGATACTTTTATTTGACGCTTTAAAAGCTTATAGTACCACGTTTCCCTGCAGGTACCACGAGCCGAGCACGGAGCTGGTGAGCAAGCAGCCGCACTACCAGGAGCTGCGCGTGAGGAGTCGCCCTGATGACAACCAGGACTATGTCAATGCTACGCAGGTCAGCTGCTTACCACTTTTCATTTCCCGGCTACAGTAGTATCCTCGTAAAATTCATGACAACTATAACTGCCAGTTTCTTACCGTCTTACCGTCCAGGAATTCTCTTATTTGCTAAAATTGTACGAAATAATAGAACCCTGAAATAGGGCTAGGATTTTTACTCACATAATCTGTTTCCCGTGGGAACTTCTTCCCGTGCCCAAACTTTTAATTTTTGCTTTTTAAGATTCTCGGGGATAGTCTAGCTCCCAAGAGTGAAAGAATTTTTCAAATCGGTTCAGTAGCTGCGCAGCCTTTAGGGTACAAACAATCAAAGAAAAACATCTTTCTTCTTTATAATATTAGTATAACTAGCTTTTGCCCGCGGCTTCGCTCCCGTCAACTGACTTCTCTACTTTACCCTATTTTTTTTTCATAAGAACCTTCTCCTGACAATAACAAACACAACAAAAAAAGAATTAGCCAAATTGGTCCAGGCGTTGTTGAGTTATGCGCTTACCAACACATTTTGCGATTCATTTTTATATTGTTACAGCCTTTTTTATCGTCCCACTGCTGGGCACAGGCCTCCTCTCACACGGAGAAGGATTGAGCATTAATCACCACGCTTGCTCAATGCGGGTTGGTGATTTCAGACTTTATAGTCCAGGTTTCCTCAAGATGTTTTCCTTCACCTTTTTATCAGCCATTGGTGTCTAAGTTTACTTAGAAAGTACATACAAACTTAGAAAAGTTGCATTGGTACTTGCCTGACCCTGGAATCGAACCCACACCCTGATACTCGAAAGGTTGGTTCTTTACCCACTAGGCCACCACGACTTTTTATATTATAGATTTGAAATGTTTGCCAACAGATATGTCCGCCGGAGGAGGTGACGTCCCCACTCGGCACGTTCAAGCGACAGCGGTGTCTGCGCTACAAGCAGAGGCGTCCCAGACCTATACTGCGGTCCAAGTCCGATATCTCTGACAGGTATTTAAAGCTCTAAATCATTGTAATCAGGCTTTGCAGTGTCCTACTGCAGGGCACAGGGGCGGGCTTCCTTTTATATAGAGAGAAGGAATGAATGTTAATCCCCACGCTTGGTCAAAGATTGGCAAAATTGCTAAGGTGGCACTAAACAATTGGGGGTACTGTCATTCCCCGACGACGAGTGGGCCAATTCATTAGACACAAATGAAAATAATTATTATAACGTAAGAAAACATTATGTGGAATATATCCGAATTTTGATAGCCATTATTACCTAATTTAAATAAAAGGACTAATTTAACAGCAAAAACTTTACTAACTTTAAAATAATTTTCTGTCCCCCACATTCTAAATGCCTTTTACATACATACCTATACACATCTTCACATATCTCCATATTATGTATTTCGTCTCGCACAGGTACAGACGCACAGACGGGCGCAGCCCTGCCTCAGCCCCCTGCGAGGGCGAGGAGTCTCCCGACAGCCCCTCAGAAGAGGCTTCACGTCTGCAGGACTTCTTCGAGCGCCTCGGCCTGGAGCCCCGGCAGTACGACGCGCTGGTCCGGGATGCAGTACCGGATAGTCCCGTGTTTTTCTCTTCGGCCTCCACTGTGGATTCCAACCAGTTGGCTGCAACTGCTGATTATACGGTAAGGGGTTTCATAGTTGAGGGGATTTTGGGAGGTAAAGACGGTTGGAAAATATGCCTGCATTGTAACAACAGTCTCTTACCCTTCTGAAAGGATGACCTTCGAAACCGCTTACAGCAGAATTGATTTTATTCCGTCGACTTGGATATTCAGGGCGGGTACACAATAGTTATTTGTTATACAAGAGTGCAAAGTTGCTTTTTAACCGCGTGCTCAATTTTGATGACCGAGCAAGCGAAGGATTCTAAAATTGAAACACGAGCGTAGCGAGTGTTTCAATAATTAGAATCCTGAGCGATAGCGAGGGAACCAAAAGAGCACAAGGTGAAAAATCTTTGCACTCGCGTGCAACACGTAACTTTTCATCCCACCTCATCGAGGAAATTTAAAAACAAAATGGCGCGCACATGTGAGTATCAAATTAAAAAGAAGTACCTATTAAAGTTCACTTATTTTAAAACTCAGTTTAAAAATGAAACGAGGTCAAAAATCTATGTAAAAACAATAATTAAAATAACTTAATTAATTGAATAATTATTTTAAGCAGTATTTTATTTGTTTAATATGTATTTGTTTGAAAAGTCTTATCAAGATTGTCACAAATGGAGTATTGCACACGATGTTCTAAATTCAAATCACTTTGCCGCTCTAGAGGATAAAAACGGCTTTTGCGCTCAGATATCAAAGGATAAAACTGCTCTTTCCGAGATGGTGGGATGAAAAAATACTTTTGTGTATATATTTTTTTAAAATAATGTCAGTTAGAACAGCCATCTTGGGATTAAAGTGCAGGTCCCGCCATTTTTTTAAATACATCGTTTGTACTTCTTCTTATAAATGGTCCAGAAATCTTCCTAATGACTTGCCCATTCTTTTAAACTTCTTCAATATTGAAATACCTAACCAAGTTGTTATATTGTTCTAGGTGCAAGGCCCAGGCGGCGTTCAGAAACAAATCTACCGCAACACAGAGCCACCTAGCGTCGTGGAACGGAACGCCCGCATCATCAAATGGCTTTGCCAATGTCGGAAAACGCAAATGCAAACACCACAGTGAACACACACACTTACGGTGGATTCCTATTACCTATCTATCCATTGTTTTAAAACTAGAGATTGGATTTTGACATTAGCTCATTATGTCAATGTCAAATAATGGATAAATAGGTTTTAGTATTTAGATAGGTACAACACTAGTACTCAATTAGTTTGATCCGAAAACATTCTAAAGATGCTAATATTTATTATAGGACCCAATCGAATTAAAGTCAGAATTTTCTGAAGAATATACGCTCAATGACTGACTTGAAATATCGATTAAGTAACTAAAATCGTATACCTAAGCTTAAAAATGCTTCTTAAAAATTCTATTAATATACAAGTTGTGAAATAGGGGATGCTACTAAAATTAATTACTATCTCTAATTTTTACGGTAAGCTACTCGATTAAAACATAACCCTTTCCAGTCGGGTAAAATGTCATTCGATTAATCGAAAATAAAATCGACTAAATAAAATGAAAAAATCGACTATGGTATGTTACTGATAAATTGTAATAAACCCATGAGAGAACCAAATGTTGCTCATACGTCAATATAGATGACGCTTAAATCTAATTACTAAGACTAGATTTAGGAGATTAAAAAGATAGATTTCGATTTAATACATAAATTCATTGGTAAACTCTTTGCAAAGATAATAAATTAAATTTATTGAGATCTGGTCCAGATAACACAGGTTTGTGTGAAATCAATGGAATATGACATGTGAAATAATACACGGTTTGCTTCTATAAGAAAAAAACAGTATTAAGGGGAAAGTCTGAGTTAAAATAATCATGAATCCAGCCCCAGTTGACTCAATCAATAATATCGATTAATAGTCAATGCGAAATAGTCGATTATATTACTTGGCTCGCCCAATATAAATACTTAACTAATAAGTAAGTATATGGGAACAAGGCCACTAAAGGCTGTGCGTATCTGGACGAGTGACGAGCGAGCGATAGCTCTCGACTGCTGGAATATTTGGTAACTAAGCGATACTAGTTCATTAGTCAGTACGGTTCTTAGTGTAACGTTGGCATAATAATTCTTTAAATTTTGATTAGTGACTGAATAATAAGCATGGCAAGGCAAAAATATTCTAACTTTAACGAACTATTTCCCTGAAAGTACAGAACTATAATATACTTCGGTGCACACTATTTTGTTTCAAAATCAACAGTCAACGATATTCGTCTTGCCCGATTTTAGTGATGTAGATACTTCAATATTGCTTAGTCGATTCTTAAATCGAATGGAACAGGATCAGAAAAAATCGACTAAAATCACTCACACACAGCTATGCCTTAAAATCATATGAAGTCATGCCTTATTATTCGATCTCAACTAAGAATACGTACGTAAATAAATAATTAAAAATATTCTAATATATTTTTTGTCATCAAGACGTAAAATGGAAGATGTTAAAAAATGTAAATAACGAAAGGTATTTTTGTCTCGACAACTATGTACAAGTCGCGAGCTTAGCCGTGAGGCGGGAAACGTTATTTTCGAAACGAAATACATTTAAAGATAGTTCGACTATCATACGGTTTTTACTGTTTATTTTCAAATTGTGTATTTTCAAATTCTATCCTGTTTATTTATATTTTCATTGTTATAAATACATCTGTTTGTATTCCTTTTTATTCATTGATTGTATATGCCTAACCGACTAAGCCATCTCCAGGCCTCGAGTTTGAGTCTTCTTTTATAATTAGATATTTAAATTATGTTAGGTACTTTTTATGTATTGAGCTTTCATATTTTTATTACAATGTTAAAGTCTTTTAAACATACCAAAATGAAATAAAAGGTTTATGGTAAATCATGCCAAGAAAATCAAATAAGTAGCAAAAACTTATGCTCGTTTATGCAAATATTTCTTCAGTTTTAGATATTTCTTCATCAAGGTCTACAAATTATACTTATTCTCTAAGACTCAGTAGAAACCAAATGATAAGAAATATTGTAAAAAAACAATGTTCCTGTTATGGATTTGTCATAAATATTTTCAAGTCTGTATTTAAGTATATTATTTATTAATGTTATCCTAGCTATATAAGATAACGTACCTACCGCGATATGGGAGCACAAAATGGATCAAACTGATGCCGTATCTTAGTTCTGAACTTCAGTAACAGTACATTTAACTATTTTGACTCAAATACAGTGTTCGTGGACTTAGTTGTTGTAAGAGTTGAGTGAACTTGACTCCTTGGTGTTTCAAATTAGTCATGTATTTATATCCTGAACCTGTGTCGTTTTCTACGATGATATAAAGCTTCACCATTTATTAAATACTTATTTATTCGAAATGAAAAAAATGATATTTAATATGTGGTATGGTTCTACATCATCTTAAAACACCACTAGGCCTAATAAGTGTAACTTGCATTATTCCACAGTGTCATTTATCCTCATCCAATATAGCTAAGGCCTTTATATTTCTATTTTGAAGACAGCTAGGTATATAATATCTTTACATACTATGCCTTTCGGCCTACTTATACCTGAACAAATAATAATTGTAGGTTCCTACCTAGCTGTCAAACAAAAAAGAATATTACTAAAGACAATATAACGAGAACGAAATAAGTTTTATGTCTTATAGCATAATATTTAATTATAGTTCAGATAACGCAACAATTAACGTATTTAATCGTTCATGATAATATGTAAATAACCATTAGACTGGTCTAATCTCAATAGGTTAGTGTTAGAATAAGAATTCATGGTTTTCTTTCATACAAAAAACAGGTGAAAAATACTACATTACGTTTTATTGTAGAATTTCTGCCTACAAGACTGTCGCTTCGTATTTCGGTTTGTATGTTCTGTGATATGATAGAAAAATCTAGATTTTATGTAGACTTTGTTGATATACTATCACTGCCTTCTTCCTAACATTCTTGAAAACCTATCTTAGAATCTAATTTGTAACTCTGGTATGAATAAAAATGCCGAAGTCAAGACTTTCTCAAAAAGAAACTTCATCCTTTATTTGATCATTTGTTCTTCAAGACAATGTTTCGTAATCGGTCTAAAAAAAGAGGCTTGACTTATTGTAATGAGTTTCACTGAAAATAGATTCCAAAAATTCTCTACTACTTTCCATTGCGCATTTATTTTTAGTCCCGACTATGATTAGTCGATTGTGACTTGATGAGAATCGTTTAGTCGATTCCCAATCGTTATGATTCAATAGTAACTAAGTTTTTGCTGTCTACTGTGATGTATCATGAATTATTATCAATATTCTTTGCGGTTTACCGTCGTTACTGGACTAATTAATATGAAATGGAATAATAAGGTTGCACCATTTAACTATAACGATACCCAACCAAAGCCAGTTGTCAACTTGCCGCCCATTGGTCGAATCGGGGTTTTGACAGTTAAAAATGGTTCTGTTATCGTTATATTTAAATGGTGCAACTCACCGTAAGTTTCAGTGTTTTACATCAGGATTAAGGAATTTTACCTTCAATTTAATTATTCTGTATAGTTATAAAATGTATTGACAATGGTTAGCATTACAGTATTAGCAAGTTCAGCATTCGATGCTTCCATTAATTGTGTAAATAAGATTTACGTAAATTGTTAGAAGTTTATCGTGAAGAAAGAATTATATTGTGGTCTGATAATATGCGATTTTATTTATTTTACTTACATTATGCCTACATCCCTCGTAATAAGTAAAAACACTACGTAGTATAAAACAAAGTCGCTTTTTCCTGTCCCTACATCCCTTTGTACGCTTAAATCTCAAAAATACGCAAACGATTTGCGTGTGTTTTTTTATATAAGATAGAGTGTTTCAAGAGGAAGGTTTATGTGGACTAAACAGGACTTCCATGCGAACTATCAACCCCCATCCATTTAACCCCATAAGGAATAGATTTTAGTAAAATCCCTCCTTAATGCATGTCTTCCCTCTATAAAGAACCTATGTACCTCCATTCAAGTTTGTAGGAGTTTATAGTTTCTGAGATTTCGTAATTAATCTGTGAATATTTACTTTTACCCGTTAGGATTGTCCTGAAATATTCTAATTATTATTAGAATTATTATTATAATCTTGTATGTCTCTACC
Organism: Helicoverpa zea x Helicoverpa armigera; assembly: GCA_033682625.1. NCBI lineage: Eukaryota > Metazoa > Arthropoda > Insecta > Lepidoptera > Noctuidae > Helicoverpa > Helicoverpa zea x Helicoverpa armigera. The sequence goes on along the minus strand of JAWIIS010000053.1, from coordinate 4,669,486 downwards.
AGACCTCGGGACTATAGAGTCCCGGATTTTTGGGAGGCGAACGTGGGGCCGAAGCCAACACGCTGAAGCCCTTTTGAGACAACTTTAATGAAATGGTGACACAAAACCGACGATTATCCCTGTATACACTATAGAAATGTACCCAAGGACAATCCCCGGTTCTGTGCTAAACTATTGCTAACTATGGATGAAAACTACTTGGGCTATTGTGATGGGATGCTAATGGACTAGGAATGGGGAAACTACGGGAACTATGGCACCTGCCGATAACAATGTAATAAATACACGTAAAAATGGCAGGTGGAGACTCGCCAACTCACTTACTGGGCCCCCGGGAATCAGTCGCTAAATCGCAACAAGGGGGCAACAGGTACATGAGCGGCTGAGAAGGGTGAGGATACCTCGGCGGACTTTAAACGCAGATCACGCGCTCCCTGTGGGTCCAGCATCACCGGCCCACTCGCCACTTACCACGAGGCACCTACCCTCCGAGCATTGCTCTAGCGACTCCACTCTGACCGGCCGGTGAAGGCAAGCCAAGAGGCGGGAGACCTATCCCCCGTCATGCTTCACTCCGGCAAGCCGGAGATGGGGGACAGTATACTCTCCCTGGAGCACTCGGATATATAGCCCCGCGGGGTCGCTACTCCCCGTCATCCGCCTCAGATGCCCTGCGGGGCTTATTATAATTATTATTAGAATTATTATTATAACTATTTTCAGTAATTAAGTTATAATTTATAGTTAACATAATATAATATATGTATCTTTATAGCCTGTGAGTATTCTACATTTAAAACCAAAATGGTTGGATTCCGTTTCTGAACGGACTCAGCGTTTGACAATGACAGTTGTAATGTTTAGGCCTGTAGGTGGATGATTTTTGTCTTATCGATATCGATTGATTTCCTGGCGATGCCACACCACAAAAAAAATACATTTAATTTTTATGGTTATAACATTTTGCAGAATTCAATATTGTTAATAAAACACATTCTTTGTAAATAAACTGAAGTCAGAAAGTAGTTCTTTATTCGACCTTGACTTAAAAAAAACAGTAAATATTTGTTCATATCGACATTCGACAAAACGTTTTCTTGAAATCCTTACTTCTCAGTGACGTCAGCAGTTCTCGCAAAATGACGTCAATTGATTGACTACTGCTCTGCTGAGCTATTTTTATTTTGCGTGACTATTACGCATCGGAAACTGAGTAAATATAATAACAGATTGCAAACGTGTTATTGTTGCATGTGTTTTTAGTTCCAGTGAGACAGGTTAACGTTTACAAAAAGGGGTTTTAAACTAAGAACACTTTAAAGTCTATAAGCGAAGTAAGTTGCACAATAAACTCGGTCACAGTAAAAGTAATCTAGTTTACCAACAGTGCGTCATTATTTCTGACTATATCTTGCAGAACTTAAGTTAAAATTCTCCGTTCGTGTTACAGGTGTGTTGTAATAAGTTCAAAGTGAATTTAGTGAAGAAAGCGCGGCATTTGTCGTATAAGCAATTTGATGATATTAGACGAACTTGAGGATTTCTTTGACATGGCTCCGAATAAACGAGGGCGGCGGGGCGTCAGTGACGCTGATGATGAAGACGACGAGTACAGACGCAAAAGGGACAGAAATAATGAGGTAAGAAACCTTTTTGAATTACAATTTTAGGATTATTAAGTCAGAGTCCTGTGGTCTTTGCACACTCTATGCTACACTGACCGTTATTGAGAGTAAATTAACAAGTTAAAAGTGGGCAACCGGACCTTATCAAGTTAACTAGATGATTATAGTTAAGATATCAGTAATATCAGGGATTTTACAAATGGTTTAGTGTCTCAGAATGATTGAATGATTGCAGCAGCTAATACAAGTTTGTAGTAAATGTGACTAATCCGAATGGTTACTTAACATTTGCCAGAAATGCATTTAAGAGAGAAACATGATGGAGAAACATTTTAATTTATGATATGAAGGATGACAATAAGGATCTTACTTCATAAACAGATTCTTATTTACAATTCAAACTAGTATTATAAAATTGACAGTTTGTTTGAATGTGCTGATCTCGGGCAGTATTGGACCGATTTGAAAAAGTATTTCACTGCTAGAGAGCCCATTAACAGAGAAAGGCTGTAGACTACTTTCCATCTTGGTACCTATAGAAGTCCCCATGAGACGGGAGTGAAACTGCTGGTGGAAGCTATTAGGGAATAAAAAAAAATACTTCATACATTTTTTAAGCATCAACAAAGTTAAATTTATGTACAGAAATTTTATCAATACCAAACCAGTGTTATTAAGATTGGGGATTCCCAAGTATTACATAAACAGTTGAGGAAAATAAACAGAGAACAGCCATGTTATTGCACAAGAATATTAACTAGCCAAGTTCTTTACCATGCTATATTATTGGCATATTCTTATCTGGGTTAGTTTGGAGTACAAGCAGAAATGCTGATGTTAAAACATTGTGCAATTTGCCCTGTAAATTCAGTAATCATGATGCAATAGTTCCCCTATATTTATTTCCGTTGCTATCAAGTTAGTGGCATTGTATATTCCAAAATGGCACTACAAGGCTTGTTCCGTACCTCTATTCTTTTTAGTTTTAAAAATTCTGTGATATTTTTGTTTATTTAGAGCCAGTGAAAATGTTTTAGTGGTGTGCATTTGCGATTTTAAGTGGTTTGAATATTTGTGTGTGCGTTTTACAGAAAGAATGGTATTGTTTACATTTTAATTTAGTACTAACTGTTTATTGGTCTGTGTATTACTATTTCAAGGTGTTGTCTTGTTATGCAGAACCCTGTTTTTTAAGACAAATGAACTAAGTTCCGAGTTATTGCATTGGCTGTCTGGCAATGAAATGCCAGAATTTGCACCAGCTGTTTTTAATCTGATGAAAAAATATACATTGAGACAAACAGACACTCTGAACGTTTTATATTAGTATTGATTATTATATTGTTTATTGTGCTATAGATAAAGTGATGCAACAAAAACCTGACCTGTCCTCATTCAGTGTCAAGAGTTACAAGATAATAATAGATAACGTTAATTGTTTCAGGCAGTAAAAAAGAGCAGATTCAAGACAAAACAACGGACACAAGAAACTTTTACACGAGTAAACAAGTTGAAAGCTGAAAACCAAATGTTGGAAGAGAAAGTTAAAACACTGACTAAGGAATTGCAGTTTCTTAAAGAACTATTCTTAGCTCATGCGTCGAACACACCTAATGCAAAGTTCGAAGGGATTGACCTTGACAAACTGTTAGAGGACATACCTGAAGATAAAAAATAGATAGTGGTTTATCAATAGTACTACAGACTTGCCGTAAATAGTGTTAGTGGGAGGAGTGATCACAGGACAAACAAATGTATTGTTCCGTGGCTCAATTAGATGAAAATTAAAAGCTATTATGTACTGGCACCTAAGAATAAAATACAAATTGTTCTTCAATACAAAAACACAGCTGTTATGAGTCAGGTTGCAAGTGCGTAGTAGCGACAAAACCAGATTTTTGTATACTATGTATACTAAGATATATAGATAAGATACTATACCTTATGGTATATAAAAAAAATTAAGGAAGGTCTATAGATTATTTGGCATTTATTGTTATAATATAATTTTGTTATCTGTTATCTTAAATTTTAGGCGTCGGATAACAGTGTTTTTATTTTTGTAAGTACATTGCTATCAGATCTTATACATTATCAACTTGGTTCTTGAAAGTATTAAAAATAAATGTTTTTGATAGTTTGCACAAATTATAATACACTACACACTCGCTTGTGTGCATCTTTAAACTAGAGATGCCTGTTGATACAGATGTAGAAGTTATATGATGTTCAAAACATTACACCAATACTGGACATAATTTTGACATAAAGTCACTGTTTGACAATAGAAGTTATCGCTAGAATTCTAAATCTATAGTTAGGCTTATAAGCCACCAAAGCTGAATGCAGAAAAACTTCGCTGCTTTGGTGGATGGAACCATGGCTTAAGTGCACCTTAAATCTATATCATGTAATGTAGGCATCTAAAATAGACAACACTAAAGTTCCTTAGCTAGTACAAAAAGGCAATATTTTACACTCTGCTTATACCTATAATTATGTATTAAAAACATCTGTACAAAATTTAAAATGCGATGTAATAATAAAAATAATGTTATTTAAAAAGATGCAGCTTTTCAAAATGTAATTCAATTATGCAATTTTAAAATATCAACAATCTGTGTTATAGAATATTACTTTTATATCTACTTCACCAGCAAGGAATAAATAATATCTACCGAAGTTATCTTGTTTTATTTTACAAGCTTTTATTGATAAAATACTTTTATGGAATTGTGACTAAGCAGTCAATCTATAAGTAAGGTTTTTAGAGGTCAGGGGACAGTAGCTCCACATGATTACCAATACTCATACTTTGCTGCATCTAAATTAGGAATACGTACGAAGGCTACACAGCTTTAATTACGGAAATACACATGTATACAGAAATACGTAAGCTTCTAACAGACGATTCACATTCGACTGCGATCCAATCACGACTCGATTACGATTGAAGCGTATGTGGCATTCCGCTATTTTTTCTTTGAAATAGACGTTTTTATCCTTTTCTGTCATTATATAATGAATCATTTTGACTGCAAATGATTTACGATAGCAATATGATTGAAGAGCAAACTACCGCATATACCAAAATAGCAGACCAATCGCAAACCAATCGAATGTCGTTGGAATACGATTGGTCTTATATTAGTAGCAGAATGCCGGATATGGTTAAATCTGCCATTGCGATCATATTGCGATTCGATTTCTATTCAATTTTGACATTATTAACTTAGGGGAATCGGGCCCCTGCTGTTTGAGCACTACCCGGGAATCGAACCCAAGACCTCGCGAACAGCGAACGAGGGAGTCATAGACTAGAGCGGTATGTAGGAACATCATAAAGTCAAAAGAATTAGCATCAACTCCATCAGGAGCAACAGCAACCAAGTTCATGAGATTCTGTATAAGTAAAATGCATAGTACTCAAATGATTAGGTAACATTCCTCCTATTCCAATCCTTTCAATAAAAATATATTCTGTGGTAACTCCAGTTACATTGACAAATTCTTGGTCTTGGCATTAAAAACAGTATTGCCAAATAGGGAATAGTTTCCCAGATTCCGACGACAATTAAAATTCTCTAAAATAAATTCCTGACAAAATCTCTTACAATTAAGTATTATCAAGCAATTAATTAAGCTTAACAAGTATTATTCTAAGTAGCGGAGAGGAAAACAAAAGAAAAGAAATGAGTAGAAAGTAGAAATGTCTGATGTGGGTAATTAAGTATTATACGTTTGGCAGCATTTCTCGTTTCATTACAGCAGGTACTTTGTAAATATTGAGAGATTACATTGCTTGTTCCGTGGATTTCATCATTTTTCAATCCAAGTGAATTGAGTTCATTAATTAATAACACGTCTGTTCATTTTCATCAGCTCTTGAGAGCTCTTGGTTCTGTCTGATCTCTGATCTATTACTTACAGTCAGTTAGTACTAAACACAAGACGTAAACTTTACAACTTGTAAATAGTCGGATTAAGTTTTGTTTTTACAAGTTTTGTGGATTTAATTAATCTCCAGTGCTACTGTATCGTATTTGTGTGTACTGCATTATAGTGCTTAACTAATAAAGTGATTTTGGTACGTATTAAATCTGCGTAAGCGCAGCAAAGCGTAAATTAATGATATTCAACAACAATGTTGCATCATAATTTCATGGAATCTGTTCACCTTACTGAAGGCTCTTTATTATTTCCAGGGCCTTTTATAAGAGAAAAATACATATCTGTGAATAAATCACAGCTGTTTTTGTAAGAATTTTGATGACACAATACAATTTCGAAGACTTTTTGGACATGCCTCCTGTCAAGCGCGGAAGACGAGGTGCCAGCGACGTGGATGAGGGTGACGAGGAGTATAGACGGAAGAGGGAGAGGAATAATGAGGTAAATAGTTGAAAATCTATAGAACCTCTTTTCTATGAGGAACATTTTGTTTCATAAAAGTTGCTGCTTCAAGTTCCAAAAATATTGTGCAACACATCTAGTAACAGTGATGCAATTATTGTAATATTGTTATTTTTTAATAGTATATTATATAATAATATATTAATTCTGACAGTTTTGTTATACATGTAGTGAGAATCAACCAGTCTGTCCTTACTGTTTCACCCACATTCCGAGAGAACTACTTCCCGCTTGCTAATTATCCTTAACTCAACATCTAAAGACCATAACGCTATTCAAAATGCATTTAATACTGAGAATGTTCTAGAAATCAACGAAAGTCTGCAAGCAATTATGAATCAAATGCTAGCCTTAACAAAACTGCTAACAGAATTCATGTCCAAAATGGCCTTACATTCCAATCACTGAAAATCTGCATATGGAATGCCAATGGCTTGTCAAAACACTCAGAGGAGTTAAAATTATTTCTAAAAACACAAAAAATTGACATAATGTTGATATCCGAAACCCATTTCACAAATAAAAGCTACTTTAAAATACCAGAATACATTCTGTATCATACGATGCACCCCGATGGGAGGGCACATGGAGGCTCAGCAATTTTAGTAAAAAATAAAAGTAAACATTACCAATCTGCATCATTCTCCAAAGAATATCTCCAGGTAACAAGTGTAGTTGTGTCAGACTGGACTAGTGAAATCACTATCACGGCCCTCTATTGTCCACCAAAGCACAAAGTTAAGCAAACACACTTTGAGGAGTACTTTAACTCACTTGGTAGTCGATTTATAGCTGGTGAGGACTATAATACAAAACACACATTTTGGGGATCTAGATTAATTCTTCCACGAGGGCGAGAATTACTCAAATGCATACAAGCGGAAAATATGGATGTACTGTCAAATGTCCGCACATAAAAACGAAACTGAATCACAGCATCAGATCACTTAAAAAAGAACTTGATCAGGATCGAAATTATCACTTCCAGTCATACATTCGTAGACTTGATGCAACTCCATCTTCGAGCTACTCTTTGTGGAAGGCCACCAAAAAACTTAAACGAACAATAAATGCCTCGACGCCGCTACGTATGCCTGACGGTAAATGGGCCCGTACAGATACGGAAAAAGCAGAAACATTTTCTACCCACTTGAAGTCAGTTTTTACTCCCCACCCCAATGATTGCCCAACCTCACACCTGCAAAAAGTACACTCATTTTTATCTGAAGATACAGTTCAAGAGGAGGTAGAAGGATATGAGACACCTAAATTTACCAAGAAACAGGAACTGCGGGAAATTAAAAAAAACAATCACAAAAAGGCTCCTGGATACGACCTCATCACAAGTCGCGTACTCATGGAACTGCCGTATGCTGGATTGATACTGCTGACTTCCATCTACAATGCGATGACCAGGCTAAAATTCTTTCCACCTCAGTGGAAAGTGGCAAAAATAATAATGGTTCCAAAACCGGATAAACAACCGGAAGACCCGAAGTCCTACAGGCCTATCAGTTTATTGCCTATCGCCTCTAAGGTTTATGAGGCACTACTGTTGACTCGCATCCTACCTGTAATCCACGATAAGCATCTGGTTCCAGATCATCAGTTCGGATTTTTCCATAAGCACGCAACCATAGACCAGAGTGCTTAGTGCGAGTTTTCGTGAATTTTTTTACGGACTCACATGAGAGCGCGTATACTAAGATTTGTATGCAGTGTTGCCAACTTAGTGGATTTTCCACTAATACTGGTGGTTTAAGTCCCCTATTTAGTGGCGAAATGTTGAAAGTACTGCGGGTCAAGTAGCGAAATGTAAGTTTTGTGGTACAACTTTAAGGAGTTACTATGGAGATTTGAAGTCTCACGGAATGTCAAAAAAGCATCTACAAAACAAAAAGGTGAACGACTACTATATAATTATATTAAGTACTCATTCATTGGTCAAATGCGTAACTAAACAATTTGTGAAACTACTACGCCGATTATAATTTGTGAAGGATTCGGATCGGGTCGGATGAATTGCTAAACAGATGTAATGCTTTGTCTGTTTTAATTTTCTATCGTTGCCGAGTTACATCTTTGGATGATTAAATTGTTTTAGGTTACAATAAAATATAAACAATATTTTTTTAGTGGTGAATTTGGTGATTTTAAGTGTGGGATAAATTTTTGTTAGTGGTTTTCTGGTGGTAAGCTTCTACAACTGTTGGCAACACTGTTTGTATGGAACAAAAACAGGTTCCAATTTTTGACACTAGGTGGAGCTGTTTTTGTTCCATACAAATCTTAGTATACGCGCTCTCATGTGAGTCCGTAAAAAAATTCACGAAAACTCGCACTAAGCACTCTGGTCCAAAGACTCACAAACGAGATCATGAAATGTTTTGAAGACAAGAAATACTGTGCAGCAGCCTTCCTAGACATATCCCAAGCTTTCGACAAAGTATGGCACGAGGGCTTATTATATAAAATCAAATACAGCTTGCCACATTACCTGTATGAAATAGTAAAAAGCTTCTTAACTGGCCGCCACTTCATGGTCCAAAGCGGGGATGCTACTTCAGGCCTTTGTCCAATTTCAGCAGGGGTCCCACAGGGTAGCGTTCTGGGCCCAATTCTCTACCTGTTATATACTGCAGACTTACCTACTAACTCAACGGTTACTACTGGGACATTCGCAGATGACACAGCAATTCTAGCCGTTGATAGTCAGCCGGACATAGCAACCAGAAAACTCCAACTTGCCCTAGACGACATAGCAACTTGGTTAAAGGAGTGGCGAATCAAGGCCAATGAAAATAAATCTGTCAATGTCACATTTACTTTGAGAAGAGAATCCTGCCCACCTGTTCGATTAAACAATGTACATGTCCCCCAAGCAGACCATGTCCGATACCTAGGGTTGCATCTTGACAAACGCCTCACTTGGCAAAAACATATTTTCACCAAGCGTAAGCAGCTTAGCCTCCAGCTGCGGAAACTCTATTGGCAAATTGGCCGAAAATCCCAGCTATCACTAGAAAATAAGTTCTTACTGTACAAGGGTATCCTCAAACCTGTATGGTCCTATGGTATCCAGCTGTGGGGTACTGCTTCACACTCTAATATAGAAATAATACAACGGTTCCAAAACAAAATGTTGCGGATAATAGCAAATCAAATGCCCCATGGTTTGTGACAAATGACCAGCTTCACAAAGACCTCAAAATGCCTACAGTTCAAGATGAAATACGCAAACACACCAAAACCTACAAAAACAGGATTGCCAGTCACCCAAACATATTGGCGCAGAAGTTAATGGAGAAATCTGGTAGACGGAGACTAAAGAGAAAGATGCCCCAAGATATATCCTAAGGATATAGAAATGAGTAGGAAGCGACACTGGCTGCTTCCTTGAACATGACCCTTAACAACCCTCCAAATCTACTGTTTATTGTCCCACTGTGGAGACAGATCGCAGTATATAATAAAAATTTAAAAAAAAAAATATCCTTTCCCTGGCAACTAGTACTTTTCGCATTAAAGGAAAAAATAAAGATTGTATTAAATAATATAATTTTTCTTTCAGGCAGTCAAAAAGAGCCGTGTAAAGTCCAAACAGCAAACACAGGACACATTTACACGTGTCAAACGGCTGAAGGAAGAAAACCAGGAGTTGGAGGACACCACAAAGAGACTGACCAAGGAGTTGGAGCTCTTGAAGGAACTCTTTATTGCCACAGCCGCTAACAAGAGTAACCCGAAATTTGAAGGAATGGATCTCGAAGCACTTTTAGCGGATACACCTGATAAATAATAGGTGTTCTATATTCAACTTGATAGAAGAATTAAGAAATATATGCCAGCAGTTTTTATTTTCATCAAGTTGCTAGTGGTAAGACGGTATTTTAATTGTGTAATGTTTTTGTTGTAACTATGTTCAATTAGCATTTCTGTCTTCTGTAATTATGCATTCTTGTATAAGAATGCACAGTTTTGTCTGACTGATATTATCAATAGATGTTGTCATTATTATTTTCTCTCTCGTAAATTCCACATATTTAGTATGATTGATGGATTCTGTGCAAAGTTCCAAGCTATCATTTTGGTGAAAACTGTAGTAATTGGTATTATTAAGCTATGGAGCTAGCCAGAAATTTCACCCTGTTTAATGTTGTACTGAATTTCTGTAGTTGCAAGAAACTAGTTAATGCCATAAGTTTTAGTTTGTAAGTTATTGAATATATGTAGAGATATGAACAAATAGTAAGGTCTTCTTTGTAAAGTTCAATTATTCAGAATATATAACATACATTTTAACATACATCCTTGGCAGTCGTCACGGGTAGTCAGAAGTCAGTAAGTCTGACACCAGTGTTACCAAGGGGTATCGGGTTGCCCGGGCAACTGGGTTGAGGAGGTCAGATAGTCGCTTCTTGAAACGCACTGGTACTCAGCTGAATCCGGTTAGACTGGAAGCCGACCCCAACGTGATTGGGAAAAAGGCTCGGAGGATGACGATAACATACATTTTGATATGTAATGATAAAGTCTAATTATATGGTAAATATGCCAATACTTTTGTTTCATGATTGTCATAATATTTTGAATGATATTTTAACTCGTAGTAACATACAGGGATGTATGCACTTTATTGAAAATTTTCTTATGATCTGTGATATAGTCTAGTTCATATTGAATTGTATTCTTATGACGTGAGAGATTATTAGCTGAAAGCTATTTTTTATTGATTTTGTAATCACAACTGTGTTACAGAAAAGTTAAACAGATGTTTGACACATGTTTAAGTAAGTTCTGTATGGAAGTTTTCTGTTTAACTTTTTTGCAATAACACTGATTAAAGAAAAGGGTTGTATAAAAGGAAACAATAAATAATGTAAATCAATAAAATTTATTATGGAAAAATATTATCTTACTATCTACATTATTTTTGTTTGGTTTTATTGACATGCTTATTGGGTCAGTCTGTATAATTTCAAATTCATTGATTATCCTTCATATTGTCTAATCAATCATGAAATGTTTTAGCTAACTCAAAATAGGCATGTCATTAAAACCTTACAAATTCATAAACAATAATGTTTCTCACTGTTACAATGTAATTTTTATTAATCTAAGAATTATAATAATAAAATTTAAAATAAACTTGATATAATAATATTCAGTCGTTGTCATTTATAATAACTATCTTGACTGCAATATATTAATAAATAATAATGAACCTCAGCTTTAATATTACACAAATTGATACTTTTCTAATCTTGAAGATGATCACAGATAAAAAATTGTAAGGAACAAATAAAAATAACGAAATAAAACATTTTTGTCTAACTTTCACATGCAGAATTTTAACGAAACATCGAAAACAATTTTTGATGTAGGTATAATAAAAATGGAATTATGCATTCAAACAATATCATATAAAATAGCATTTATCATGAGCTACAAAGCCAAATACAGATTTGATGAAAAATTACTGTATAAAGCGTCGTCTGCGCATGATTATAAAATAGTACTACAAAGCTCATTGTAGGTGGCGCCACTCATATTGACGTTATTACAAGACCGTATAGTTCAGAAAATATTTGTTATAATCATCGGCACGAATCTTGAGCCCTGACCTTCACCTGCGCAGAAGTAATTTATTGGGTCCCTTTGGTGGTATGAAGTGAGGCGTGGGGGCGGGGTAAAGCAGTGATTGGCCCACAGCGCATCGCGTCATAGCCGTCACTAGGGATTGGTTCTTTGCTAAGAAATCACAAACCTGCGCAGGTGAAGGTCAGCGCTCAAGATTCGTGCCGATGATTCTAGTACAGACAGCACATCAACCTACAACAATGTTATGAGTCAAAATCCTTCAATAGATTTTCAACCTTATCACAATAGTGGAAGTTGTAAAATTTGTCGGATTCGGATAGGTTGACCTGCTAGCATCTGTACTACAGCTCACCATTTGCAAAAATTACAGCAACATTTTATATTATTTTTTCAGAACAAAAAATAGAACATAAATATTTCATGTAGCTGATACAAAAGAGAGCTGAATAGGACAAAAATCTGGTAAAATCACTGTGAAAAACACAGTAACTCATACTCATGCTTGCTACCTTCGACCATGGTCAAGTCAGTAATAGGCGCGGTATGGTAGAATGACCTGGACTCTACGCTGCGGTATATGTTGTCTTAAGGTTATAACTTTATAAGTCCCAAAAATATTTTTTGATCCTGGCAACCCTACTTCCACACATTAATTACCCCATCTGCAGCAGCACTGACAAGATAAGGCTTGCTTCCTTCGACCATGGTCAAGTCAGTGATAGGCGCGGTATGGTAGAATGACCTGGACTCTACGCTGCGGTATATGTTGTCTTCTATGAGTGAGGATGGAGCTGAAGGGTTCTGCTTGCAGCATTCCTGGATGACGGTTGTTCCGTCTATTATGCGGCTCCTGGGAACAAAGGGTTCATTTATGTGATGGTACATTTTAGTTTATTGAAGGCCAATTGCCAGATGACTTTGAGAAACATGAGTGAGTATAGCCAGCTTTTGTATAGAAAATTGTGTCAAAACGCCATATTTATTTTTCTAATCGAAGTTAACTGATGGTTTAAAAATCTGCGATTAATATCTTGAATATCGCTTCAAATCTCCTGACTTTTTTGAACGGGCAAGTTTCGATTAACTCTGATATATAACGTTATTGACTTTTTTAAGCTGGCAACTTTTGATATTTATTTATGGGGGGATTTTATTGCCATGTCATATTTTACCGATTGGAAATAAGTAACAAACATCCTGAATAAAAACTCGAAGATGTTCTTTCCCATTGGAACCATTCCTAACAATACCAAACGTTAAAATTACAACCATAACAAACGTACCTATATTTAACAGCATTAGGCGAGTTCCTCAGCGAATCGTTATGCGCATGTAACAGCACATACGAGTCCTCAGGGTGCTCCAAGTCCCAGTACCGCAGCCGAAGGTCAGAGCCCCCGGTCACCACGAACCTGTTGCCTTCACGGGCGCCGCAGTATATCGCGCTTATGTAGTGGGAAGCCTGTAGAGGGGAAATTAGTGATAGGAATTAATCAATATTTTTTTATCGAACAATAGTTCATAGGAGTATATCGATCTTATGTAGTAGGACGCCTGTAGGGGGAAAATGCGTTATAAGTAAATTAATCTGTATTTATTATTATTTAAGGTATATACTTTTTTGTCATAATGGGTAATGAAACTCCAACCACACGGGCCGTAGCCAAGCGTGATTGGTGGGTTATGTAATGGAGTATGTAGACGATACAGATGTTGTTGTCAAGAATTTTCTAGTGATGCGGCAGGTGTTCAGTATAACAGCTTTCTGGATGATGTGTGATGTGTACAGCGGGATCTGTAGGATTTCAAGACTGCGTTGTAAGCTTTTGGGGATTATCCCTGTTGAAGATATTACTATTGGAACTATGTGTATGGTTTGTGCTTGCCACTGACGTTTAAGTTCAATGGCTAAGTCTTGATATTTGGTTAATTTATCGGCTATTGTGGATTGAATATTATGGGTATTCGGGATGGCAATGTCAATTAAATATGCGGTTTTGTTGGTTTTATCAAATAGTGTAATATCTGGTCTATTGAAATGTATAGTCTTGTCGGTGATAATGGTCCTATCCCAATAAATGCGGTGGTTGCTGTTTTCTAATATAGTGTCTGGTTTGTATTTATAGTATGCGGTTTTCTTTTGTATAAAATTAAATTTGTGTGCAAGGTGTTGGTGTACGATTGACGCTACCTGGTCATGCCGATGCTTATAATCAGTTTGGGCGAGAGCTCTGCAGGCAGACGTTATATGTTGTATTGTTTCTGAGCTGGAGTGACAATGTTGGCATGTGTCAGTAGGAAGGTTCGGGATGCGTATAATGTATTTTTGATAATTTCGGGTGTCAATAACTTGGTCTTGGATCGCCATCATGAAGGCCTCCGTCTCTGGGAACAGCTCTCCACGCTGCAGCCAGGCGTTCGACGCATTCTTGTCGACATGTGGTTGCTGCAGATCGTGGTAGTGCCGTCCATGCAGGGACTTCTGCTTCCATGTGGCGATCTTTTCCTTGTTATCAACAATTTTTTCATTTTTTTGCAGGTTCCGGTCAGCTAGGTTTAGTGGTGTAAGGCGATTGTCAGCTAGTGTTATGAGTTCATGAAGTGTAGAGTGTTGTGCATGTTGGTAAAAATACTGTCTTAAATTCGTTATTTGTTTATTATGCAGGTTGACTACGTCTATTATTCCTCGTCCACCTTCACGTCTAGAGACAGTCATTCGTTGTACGCAGGATCTTGGGTGATGTTTGCGATGAGCTGTGAGAGTAGTGTTTATAAGGCGTTGTAGGTTAAGCAGGTCGCCTTGGGACCAGTTTATTATACCAAACGAATAAGTAAGCACGGGGATAGCATAACTGTTGATGGCTTTAGAGGTGTTGCGGGAATTTAACTGAGATCGAAATAGAATATTAAGGCGGTGTTTAAATTTCTTCTTTAGACTTTCTTTAGTCTCCTTCTGATTGATTTGCTTCGCTTGTTGGAAGCCTAAATATTTGTACGCGGCGTTTGGTTCTAGAGGTTCAATTACATTTCCTGAGTCTAATGTATAACTGTTCTGAGTAATTTTGCCATTATTTATAGAGAAGGTCTTACATTTGTCTATTCCGAATTCCATATGGATATCGTTAGAGAAGGTTTGTGTTATGTCTGCCAGACGATGTAATGAATGTGTATTATTATTTAAGAACTATATAGTTAGTTCATAGTTTTTCGGTGTTTTCTAAAAATAGATTACTTTTGATTGTAAAGGCCAAATGTATAATGCCAAGGTCATCAAGAAGCAGTGGAAGCGGGTTGCTGAAGATCGAGCAACGTGGCGACCCTTAGGGGAAGCCTGAGCCCAGCCTAGCTCACTGGACCATAAGGGCCCCCGCGTACTAGACAGCCCGGACCGGCAGACAGGCTACAACAACCAATAAAGCATATGACGTTGTATTGGGAGCCTGCGCACTAGGTAGCCAACACTACGTGCCTGATTGCATGGCAGCCGCCCACGGCCTGAGCGGGCTGTCGTCAGTGTCCGCGCACTAGTTGTAGCAGCCAGACGTATTTCCGGGGTCCGAACTTTGATGAGATGACTTTTGATACAGAAAAAAATATTCTGGCTTCTGGATGACTGCCTGTCGCGGCCTGGCTGCGCAGGTGGGGGGGTCTAAGGCCTATGTTGTTTAGGTTATATAATATAGATACCGCCGGCGTGTAGTGCAGCGGCTGCAGCGCGTTGGTGCTGGACCACAGCGCGTGCGTCCTCTGCGTGGACTCCAGGCTCCCGCTGTTCCCACTGCCTACACTATACAGTGCACTCACCGCCGGCGTGTAGTGCAGCGGCTGCAGCGCGTTGGTGCTGGGCCACAGCGCGTGCGTCCTCTGCGTGGACTCCAGGCTCCCGCTGTTCCCACTGCCTACACTATACAGTGCACTCACCGCCGGCGTGTAGTGCAGCGGCTGCAGCGCGTTGGTGCTGGGCCACAGCGCGTGCGTCCTCTGCGTGGACTCCAGGCTCCCGCTGTTCCCACTGCCTACACTATACAGTGCACTCACCGCCGGCGTGTAGTGCAGCGGCTGCAGCGCGTTGGTGCTGGGCCACAGCGCGTGCGTCCTCTGCGTGGACTCCAGGCTCCCGCTGTTCCCACTGCCTACACTATACAGTGCACTCACCGCCGGCGTGTAGTGCAGCGGCTGCAGCGCGTTGGTGCTGGGCCACAGCGCGTGCGTCCTCTGCGTGGACTCCAGGCTCCCGCTGTTCCCACTGCCTACACTATACAGTGCACTCACCGCCGGCGTGTAGTGCAGCGGCTGCAGCGCGTTGGTGCTGGGCCACAGCGCGTGCGTCCTCTGCGTGGACTCCAGGCTCCACGCCGCCGCGTCGCGTCCGCCCGCCGCCCATACGCACCCACTGTTCCCACTGCCTACTATGCGCCGTACTCGTTCCGCTATAACGAGTGTTTATATGTTAAATACTTCCTGCACGTGGATAAACAGTAGCCTATATGTTATTTTGATATGTAAGCTGTAATACTGCCAAGTTTGAACAAAATCGATTAAGTAGTTTTTGCGTGAAAGAGTAAGAAAGATTCACTTCATTTGCCAGTTGTGGGATGCGCCATTATAAAATTAGACAGATAGGCCCGAATCACAGCGGAATGGCAACGGCCGCGCGGCCTTGTCAAACTTTTTGAGCGATACTGGTATTTAAGTATGAAATTTAAAAAATATTTGACACTTAAATTGCTCGCCGCACTGCTGCCGGCCGATGCCATTCCAGTGTGACTCGGGCCCATAGTTTTTGATTTTAAGCTAACATTTTTTCAATGTGAATATTTTAAGAGGGTAATATAATTAGAATTATACAGGGTGTTATAAGCCTTAACGATGAAAAAATAGGTAAGAAATAATAAATAAACAACATATACATTAAAACAATAAAAAAATAACTTACAATTAGGATGTCTCACAGACGTGATAGGTAGATGGAACCTCAGATCCCACACACAGATGGCGCCACTGGAAGTGCCCACAGCGAGGTACCCGCACGGGTCCGCGTATAGGCACGTGTACACACCCTGCTTCAAGTCGCCTTGTAGCTTCCATGCGTTACCTAGGAAGTGAGGGAACAACTTTTTTGACAGCTCATAAAGCAGATTTTTTAAGCGAATTATCAATTCGGATGTTTGTATGTATTTTTTTGAATGTTTCAACTGGTAGCGGAAAATTCAAAAATTAAATTGTTTTTTGATGTTTTTACTAAGTTAACATTCCATATGCGGCGTGATCATTTATATTATTACCTAACAATTATTACAACGTACCTAAAAATATTTTTGATGTGTTTTTTTAAATCCAGAAGTTCTTAAAATTGAAATGTTTCTCTAAAAAAATTGCCTAAATAAAATTTATCTACAATTTGCCCACTTACATATCCTGCGGAAAACAGAAGGTATTTCTTAATACAATACACATTTTTATAATTCCTGGTCGAGTTTGGTTAGCAAATAGCTGTAGTTTATTTACCTAAAAAACATGAGGCCTATCCTAATTAAAATACAAGTATGGTTAGATATACCTGGCGCCCTAAGGTCCCAGCCCACAATGTTGGCGAGTAGCGTGGCATAGGAGATGACGGCGCCGTGCGCGGGCGCAGCCACGCACACCGCGTCGTCGCCGTCACCCTCCAACTGACGCCCTTGTGACAACGTCATGCGGGACGAGTTGTTGTCTACCCTGGGGGGATAAACGGGTTTTTTGAAGATGATGGTGACATTATGTTATGGCTCTTGAGGAGTTTAGGGCTCGCATAAGACTTTTCCTCTTCTTTCGATTTCCTTGCAGTCGAGATGTGGATATTACGAGGCAAAATTGCAAAAATACAACGTATCTATATATATACCTACATAGGAACTAATATTATAAAGCCGAGAAGAATGTTTGTTTTTTGGACGTGCTAATGTCAGGGACTACTGGCCCGACATGAAAAAATCTTTCGCTGTTGGATAGCCAACTTCTCGAGGAAGACTATAGGCAACTTTTTTACCCGGATACGCGATGTACGTCGACTACGAGACACATCCTTTGTTTCTAATTTACAAAAATATAACTTTATTAAAACAAAGCTAAATTGAACCCTATTACAACAGCAATACGTACCTTAACACAAAGACAGATTCTTGTGTAGCAGCGACTAGCGACTGGCCGGCTTCACACGCAGCTATCGACAAAACCGGGCCTGCATTCCTATTGTACATTGATTTGGACCTGTGAAAGATACAATTGATTAAATACTGTTTGAAGGGCTCGTGGTTAAGTGACAGCCGCATAGGTTAGTAGAACATAAAGTTAAGTAATTCTTGGGGCAGTCGGTCTGCGGATAGGTGACCATCTTGCCATGAGGACTCACTCCGCGTTTCGGAAGGCACGTTAAATTGGTGGGTCGCGGTTGTCATTTGAACATCTTTGGAGGTCCGGGCAGTCAGAAGCCAGAAAGCCGGATTTCATTCTTACCAGAGGGGTATCCGAGGGTAGTTGCCGAAGTATTTGGGTTGAAGGCACTGACCTCTATATTTACCACTGGACAGGCTGTTGTGAACGTGCTTTTGTGCCCGTTTGATAATCGCCAGTTTGGCGCTGTTAGACGTAGCGAGTGTCCGTGGTACTAAAATTATTTTACAGTGAACCAATGAACAAACTCTTCTCTCACAGCCATTTGAAATTATACGTCAAAATTAGTTCTGTGGACACTCGCTTAGACGATATTGGCGCTTCAAATGGGTACAAAAAAATTGCTGTAAAACGTACGGAACAGCCGGTCCAGTGGTAAATATAGAGGTCAGTGGTTGAAGGGATCTGATAGGCAGCCGCTCCTTGCTAACACTTGTACTCAGTGTATCCTATAAATTGGAAGCCTACCTGTTGATGTGTGCCTGAGTGTGCAGGCGTTGAGCATCCCACAGACGCACGGTGCCGTCGTCGGAGCACGAGCCGAACAGCGACACCTGCGCTGGTAGTGTCACCATTTGATTAACTCGAGCCCTGAACAGAAAGTTATATGATTCTCTAATAGGTGACCAATAGGGCAGAGAAGTTGTCGAGTGCTGAACATGAACTGAATGAAAGACGCAGCGTGGGCAAACCCCCTCACTAGATGGTCGGACGACGCACCATCAGCTGCGCGGCGGCAATGCTAAACCCGTTTACTGACGCGAGCGAAAAAAAATAATTGATGATGCATATTCTATTATCGATTCTGTCCTGTTAAAATTAATTCCTGTATATGGGTGTGTGTGTTGATAAACGGATTTTTATGTAACTTGAAATTTTACTGCAGTTTCCTATATTAGAACAACATATACATAAGTAGGCTTTTTAATGCAGGAAGTACCTAATTCCCTCAGGAAACACGTGAAACCGCTGTCACAAGTAAAGATGTTACTTACTTGTGTTCATGTAAGTAAGCAAGCAGCTGGTTCCCGGGCCGCCAGCCGGCCGGGGGTAGCATGTCATCATTGTTGTCTAACGGGTCATCGTGACTTCTGTAACGAAAATAATTTACTTATTCCTTTAAAACTGCATCAACTATAGTTATATAAGACCACCACTGGAACACCAGCATTGATGTTGAAAATACCACATCCAAATCGGATCATCCAGTTAATACACAAAAAATCGTAGGTGTACCTTTATATAACAATACCTTTACATAACACCCATTATTTTGCTTCGGAGATAAAAACGGGAAAGATATAACAGTAAAATAATAACAGGAAGACATTGTTTATAAAATTCCAAAAAAGTCTTATTTTCTTTCTTTCTAGTTTATTTTTGGGCTAATGTACTTACCTCAACGACTTCTGATATTTCTGTTGCATGCGCGCTGTCAAGTCTCTTAGCTCAACGCGACACGGCGCCATGCTGTCTGCAAATAAATTATTAACTCATGGACTTGGCGAAAAATCGTTTTGAAACTGTCAGAACAATAAAGACTTTCAACCTTATTGTATTTGAATGTAACTAAGTTTTGCTTATGGTTAAATACAAAGGCAATAAGGCATCCAAGGCCGATTTCGGCCACGGCGGCTGTTCTCATGTAAGGAGATCAGCCAGCTGCGCAGCACATATTATAGTGCACGAGCATTTGCTTGGACACAGGTGCACTCCCTATTCCTTCACTCTCAGCCCGATGGGACGGCAATCCGACACCACCGGAGAGAGATTACAAGCAGGACCGACATCTACATGCTCTCCGATGCACGAGAGTCATAAATTTATTTAATTAAAGAATATAAATTGTAAAAAAAGTCAAGAGTCAGAAATATCATTAGTTGATAGTAGGTACATAGGAAATGTCTATGCCAAATATATTAACTTACATTGCACATAGCTAGCACTGTGTCCGAGCTGCGAGTGATGCGGCGGGACGGACATGGCTTGTGACACGGCGCCTCCTACGGAGACAGTCTGCGACTGTGCCGCGCTCTCTGAAACTAAAACTATTTGTAAGATGGCCTGCGGTTTAAACCCGCGTCCTGAGGGAACCACATCCTGCACCAAGATACAAAGTAGCCTATAAACTTTCCTCGATAAATGAGCTATCTAACTGATTTTTTTGTTGGACCTTTACAGAGTAACCTACCCTATAACTTTCATAGATCTATCAACACTGAAAGATTTTTTACATTGAACCAGTAGTGTCCGAGATTAACGCTTTTATCCAAAAATCGGTTTTGATTTAGATACCATCTATTTATATTATGTATCTTAAGATTTATTTAGATTATAAAGAGGATTTTTTTATTTGTTTTTAGGGTAGGTACTAAAGCTCTGAAATTTCTTAAACAATTTTAAAAATATAGCCTATATTTAATGTGGCTAGGACTAGGGGAAGTAATTTCCATGTGGCGCGGACGAAACTGGGCAAATAGCTAGCAGTTTATAAATTATCATTTAAAATTAACTATAGGTTACCTCTAGAATGTTGTTCATGTGATTGTCCGAACATGTGTTGCCATTCCGTGTTCATATGCGTCTCGTGAGATACCGACGTTTTGTGGCTGCGACTGAAATAATAACATTGGTTAATGACTGGTGGCAATTTAAAAGTCAAGTGTGCATATTTTAAGGATGTTTCTAGAATAACAATATAGTACCAAAATTGCAAGGAATTTTGTAGGAAATGTAGTAGATGGTTGTTGTGGGGACGTTTTGACCAAGTTCAAAAGTAGTTCCGAATTCAAATTTGTGCATTTTTTTTGCGCTGAATTTGTCATTTTTATGACATGCTGCGTTCATCACATTCCATCTACATATTTTTATGTTATTTTTTTTTCTATTCTTGATGCGGTGCTGTTAATGGACCCAAATAAGTGAGCCTCCATGATGTTACCGGCTGTGTGCGTCGCAGTCGACATGCGGCATGCAGTCCAGCTGCACGGCGCGAGACATGCCCTTGTGCTGTATAGTATATATCAGCTAGATGAGCTACAGTTACCGGCTGTGTGCGTCGCAGTCGACATGCGGCATGCAGTCCAGCTGCACGGCGCGAGACATGCCCTTGTGCTGTATAGTATATATCAGCTAGATGAGCTACAGTTACCGGCTGTGTGCGTCGCAGTCGACATGCGGCATGCAGTCCAGCTGCACGGCGCGAGACATGCCCTTGTGCTGTATAGTATATATCAGCTAGATGAGCTACAGTTACCGGCTGTGTTGCGTCGCAGTCGACATGCGGCATGCAGTCCAGCTGCACGGCGCGAGACATGCCCTTGTGCTGTATAGTATATATCAGCTAGATGAGCTACAGTTACCGGCTGTGTGCGTCGCAGTCGACATGCGGCATGCAGTCCAGCTGCACGGCGCGAGACATGCCCTTGTGCTGTATAGTATATATCAGCTAGATGAGCTACAGTTACCGGCTGTGTGCGTCGCAGTCGACATGCGGCATGCAGTCCAGCTGCACGGCGCGAGACATGCCCTTGTGCTGTATAGTATATATCAGCTAGATGAGCTACAGTTACCGGCTGTGTGCGTCGCAGTCGACATGCGGCATGCAGTCCAGCTGCACGGCGCGAGACATGCCCTTGTGCTGTATAGTATATATCAGCTAGATGAGCTACAGTTACCGGCTGTGTGCGTCGCAGTCGACATGCGGCATTGCAGTCCAGCTGCACGGCGCGAGACATGCCCTTGTGCTGTATAGTATATATCAGCTAGATGAGCTACAGTTACCGGCTGTGTGCGTCGCAGTCGACATGCGGCATGCAGTCCAGCTGCACGGCGCGAGACATGCCCTTGTGCTGTATAGTATATATCAGCTAGATGAGCTACAGTTACCGGCTGTGTGCGTCGCAGTCGACATGCGGCATGCAGTCCAGCTGCACGGCGCGAGACATGCCCTTGTGCTGTATAGTATATATCAGCTAGATGAGCTACAGTTACCGGCTGTGTGCGTCGCAGTCGACATGCGGCATGCAGTCCAGCTGCACGGCGCGAGACATGCCCTTGTGCTGTATAGTATATATCAGCTAGATGAGCTACAGTTACCGGCTGTGTGCGTCGCAGTCGACATGCGGCATGCAGTCCAGCTGCACGGCGCGAGACATGCCCTTGTGCTGTATAGTATATATCAGCTAGATGAGCTACAGTTACCGGCTGTGTGCGTCGCAGTCGACATGCGGCATGCAGTCCAGCTGCACGGCGCGAGACATGCCCTTGTGCTGTATAGTATATATCAGCTAGATGAGCTACAGTTACCGGCTGTGTGCGTCGCAGTCGACATGCGGCATGCAGTCCAGCTGCACGGCGCGAGACATGCCCTTGTGCTGTATAGTATATATCAGCTAGATGAGCTACAGTTACCGGCTGTGTGCGTCGCAGTCGACATGCGGCATGCAGTCCAGCTGCACGGCGCGAGACATGCCCTTGTGCTGTATAGTATATATCAGCTAGATGAGCTACAGTTACCGGCTGTGTGCGTCGCAGTCGACATGCGGCATGCAGTCCAGCTGCACGGCGCGAGACATGCCCTTGTGCTGTATAGTATATATCAGCTAGATGAGCTACAGTTACCGGCTGTGTGCGTCGCAGTCGACATGCGGCATGCAGTCCAGCTGCACGGCGCGAGACATGCCCTTGTGCTGTATAGTATATATCAGCTAGATGAGCTACAGTTACCGGCTGTGTGCGTCGCAGTCGACATGCGGCATGCAGTCCAGCTGCACGGCGCGAGACATGCCCTTGTGCTGTATAGTATATATCAGCTAGATGAGCTACAGTTACCGGCTGTGTGCGTCGCAGTCGACATGCGGCATGCAGTCCAGCTGCACGGCGCGAGACATGCCCTTGTGCTGTATAGTATATATCAGCTAGATGAGCTACAGTTACCGGCTGTGTGCGTCGCAGTCGACATGCGGCATGCAGTCCAGCTGCACGGCGCGAGACATGCCCTTGTGCTGTATAGTATATATCAGCTAGATGAGCTACAGTTACCGGCTGTGTGCGTCGCAGTCGACATGCGGCATGCAGTCCAGCTGCACGGCGCGAGACATGCCCTTGTGCTGTATAGTATATATCAGCTAGATGAGCTACAGTTACCGGCTGTGTGCGTCGCAGTCGACATGCGGCATGCAGTCCAGCTGCACGGCGCGAGACATGCCCTTGTGCTGTATAGTATATATCAGCTAGATGAGCTACAGTTACCGGCTGTGTGCGTCGCAGTCGACATGCGGCATGCAGTCCAGCTGCACGGCGCGAGACATGCCCTTGTGCTGTATAGTATATATCAGCTAGATGAGCTACAGTTACCGGCTGTGTGCGTCGCAGTCGACATGCGGCATGCAGTCCAGCTGCACGGCGCGAGACATGCCCTTGTGCTGTATAGTATATATCAGCTAGATGAGCTACAGTTACCGGCTGTGTGCGTCGCAGTCGACATGCGGCATGCAGTCCAGCTGCACGGCGCGAGACATGCCCTTGTGCTGTATAGTATATATCAGCTAGATGAGCTACAGTTACCGGCTGTGTGCGTCGCAGTCGACATGCGGCATGCAGTCCAGCTGCACGGCGCGAGACATGCCCTTGTGCTGTATAGTATATATCAGCTAGATGAGCTACAGTTACCGGCTGTGTGCGTCGCAGTCGACATGCGGCATGCAGTCCAGCTGCACGGCGCGAGACATGCCCTTGTGCTGTATAGTATATATCAGCTAGATGAGCTACAGTTACCGGCTGTGTGCGTCGCAGTCGACATGCGGCATGCAGTCCAGCTGCACGGCGCGAGACATGCCCTTGTGCTGTATAGTATATATCAGCTAGATGAGCTACAGTTACCGGCTGTGTGCGTCGCAGTCGACATGCGGCATGCAGTCCAGCTGCACGGCGCGAGACATGCCCTTGTGCTGTATAGTATATATCAGCTAGATGAGCTACAGTTACCGGCTGTGTGCGTCGCAGTCGACATGCGGCATGCAGTCCAGCTGCACGGCGCGAGACATGCCCTTGTGCTGTATAGTATATATCAGCTAGATGAGCTACAGTTACCGGCTGTGTGCGTCGCAGTCGACATGCGGCATGCAGTCCAGCTGCACGGCGCGAGACATGCCCTTGTGCTGTATAGTATATATCAGCTAGATGAGCTACAGTTACCGGCTGTGTGCGTCGCAGTCGACATGCGGCATGCAGTCCAGCTGCACGGCGCGAGACATGCCCTTGTGCTGTATAGTATATATCAGCTAGATGAGCTACAGTTACCGGCTGTGTGCGTCGCAGTCGACATGCGGCATGCAGTCCAGCTGCACGGCGCGAGACATGCCCTTGTGCTGTATAGTATATATCAGCTAGATGAGCTACAGTTACCGGCTGTGTGCGTCGCAGTCGACATGCGGCATGCAGTCCAGCTGCACGGCGCGAGACATGCCCTTGTGCTGTATAGTATATATCAGCTAGATGAGCTACAGTTACCGGCTGTGTGCGTCGCAGTCGACATGCGGCATGCAGTCCAGCTGCACGGCGCGAGACATGCCCTTGTGCTGTATAGTATATATCAGCTAGATGAGCTACAGTTACCGGCTGTGTGCGTCGCAGTCGACATGCGGCATGCAGTCCAGCTGCACGGCGCGAGACATGCCCTTGTGCTGTATAGTATATATCAGCTAGATGAGCTACAGTTACCGGCTGTGTGCGTCGCAGTCGACATGCGGCATGCAGTCCAGCTGCACGGCGCGAGACATGCCCTTGTGCTGTATAGTATATATCAGCTAGATGAGCTACAGTTACCGGCTGTGTGCGTCGCAGTCGACATGCGGCATGCAGTCCAGCTGCACGGCGCGAGACATGCCCTTGTGCTGTATAGTATATATCAGCTAGATGAGCTACAGTTACCGGCTGTGTGCGTCGCAGTCGACATGCGGCATGCAGTCCAGCTGCACGGCGCGAGACATGCCCTTGTGCTGTATAGTATATATCAGCTAGATGAGCTACAGTTACCGGCTGTGTGCGTCGCAGTCGACATGCGGCATGCAGTCCAGCTGCACGGCGCGAGACATGCCCTTGTGCTGTATAGTATATATCAGCTAGATGAGCTACAGTTACCGGCTGTGTGCGTCGCAGTCGACATGCGGCATGCAGTCCAGCTGCACGGCGCGAGACATGCCCTTGTGCTGTATAGTATATATCAGCTAGATGAGCTACAGTTACCGGCTGTGTGCGTCGCAGTCGACATGCGGCATGCAGTCCAGCTGCACGGCGCGAGACATGCCCTTGTGCTGTATAGTATATATCAGCTAGATGAGCTACAGTTACCGGCTGTGTGCGTCGCAGTCGACATGCGGCATGCAGTCCAGCTGCACGGCGCGAGACATGCCCTTGTGCTGTATAGTATATATCAGCTAGATGAGCTACAGTTACCGGCTGTGTGCGTCGCAGTCGACATGCGGCATGCAGTCCAGCTGCACGGCGCGAGACATGCCCTTGTGCTGTATAGTATATATCAGCTAGATGAGCTACAGTTACCGGCTGTGTGCGTCGCAGTCGACATGCGGCATGCAGTCCAGCTGCACGGCGCGAGACATGCCCTTGTGCTGTATAGTATATATCAGCTAGATGAGCTACAGTTACCGGCTGTGTGCGTCGCAGTCGACATGCGGCATGCAGTCCAGCTGCACGGCGCGAGACATGCCCTTGTGCTGTATAGTATATATCAGCTAGATGAGCTACAGTTACCGGCTGTGTGCGTCGCAGTCGACATGCGGCATGCAGTCCAGCTGCACGGCGCGAGACATGCCCTTGTGCTGTATAGTATATATCAGCTAGATGAGCTACAGTTACCGGCTGTGTGCGTCGCAGTCGACATGCGGCATGCAGTCCAGCTGCACGGCGCGAGACATGCCCTTGTGCTGTATAGTATATATCAGCTAGATGAGCTACAGTTACCGGCTGTGTGCGTCGCAGTCGACATGCGGCATGCAGTCCAGCTGCACGGCGCGAGACATGCCCTTGTGCTGTATAGTATATATCAGCTAGATGAGCTACAGTTACCGGCTGTGTGCGTCGCAGTCGACATGCGGCATGCAGTCCAGCTGCACGGCGCGAGACATGCCCTTGTGCTGTATAGTATATATCAGCTAGATGAGCTACAGTTACCGGCTGTGTGCGTCGCAGTCGACATGCGGCATGCAGTCCAGCTGCACGGCGCGAGACATGCCCTTGTGCTGTATAGTATATATCAGCTAGATGAGCTACAGTTACCGGCTGTGTGCGTCGCAGTCGACATGCGGCATGCAGTCCAGCTGCACGGCGCGAGACATGCCCTTGTGCTGTATAGTATATATCAGCTAGATGAGCTACAGTTACCGGCTGTGTGCGTCGCAGTCGACATGCGGCATGCAGTCCAGCTGCACGGCGCGAGACATGCCCTTGTGCTGTATAGTATATATCAGCTAGATGAGCTACAGTTACCGGCTGTGTGCGTCGCAGTCGACATGCGGCATGCAGTCCAGCTGCACGGCGCGAGACATGCCCTTGTGCTGTATAGTATATATCAGCTAGATGAGCTACAGTTACCGGCTGTGTGCGTCGCAGTCGACATGCGGCATGCAGTCCAGCTGCACGGCGCGAGACATGCCCTTGTGCTGTATAGTATATATCAGCTAGATGAGCTACAGTTACCGGCTGTGTGCGTCGCAGTCGACATGCGGCATGCAGTCCAGCTGCACGGCGCGAGACATGCCCTTGTGCTGTATAGTATATATCAGCTAGATGAGCTACAGTTACCGGCTGTGTGCGTCGCAGTCGACATGCGGCATGCAGTCCAGCTGCACGGCGCGAGACATGCCCTTGTGCTGTATAGTATATATCAGCTAGATGAGCTACAGTTACCGGCTGTGTGCGTCGCAGTCGACATGCGGCATGCAGTCCAGCTGCACGGCGCGAGACATGCCCTTGTGCTGTATAGTATATATCAGCTAGATGAGCTACAGTTACCGGCTGTGTGCGTCGCAGTCGACATGCGGCATGCAGTCCAGCTGCACGGCGCGAGACATGCCCTTGTGCTGTATAGTATATATCAGCTAGATGAGCTACAGTTACCGGCTGTGTGCGTCGCAGTCGACATGCGGCATGCAGTCCAGCTGCACGGCGCGAGACATGCCCTTGTGCTGTATAGTATATATCAGCTAGATGAGCTACAGTTACCGGCTGTGTGCGTCGCAGTCGACATGCGGCATGCAGTCCAGCTGCACGGCGCGAGACATGCCCTTGTGCTGTATAGTATATATCAGCTAGATGAGCTACAGTTACCGGCTGTGTGCGTCGCAGTCGACATGCGGCATGCAGTCCAGCTGCACGGCGCGAGACATGCCCTTGTGCTGTATAGTATATATCAGCTAGATGAGCTACAGTTACCGGCTGTGTGCGTCGCAGTCGACATGCGGCATGCAGTCCAGCTGCACGGCGCGAGACATGCCCTTGGCCAGCACCAGCCGACCTGGGGCCTCCGTGATGTGCTGTATATACAAAATAATACAACTAATCAATCAATAATAATAATAATGAGCCAGATATTTGTCGCTAAATAACACATAAGCAATAAGGATCCATGGATCAAAAAGTTCAACAACGCTCCAAGAATAACCAGCTTAGCTTGACGAGTTCCTCCGTTTTTCGAAGGCAAGTTAAATTGTTGGATAACGGCTGTAATTTGAATATCTTTGGCAGTGGTTACGGGTTGCGTTAAACTAGACAGTCTGACAACCAATCTTGCCAATGGATAACGACAAGGACAAAATATAACACAAATACTTAAAAACATTCAAAAAATTTGTGTGTAAATCAAATCAAATGCATTCTTCTTTATAAAATTGTCACTAACCTGTGTGGATGAGCCCTGTATTTTAATTAAATGCGCACTCATTGCTAACAGCTGGTTTTCCACGTGCTCTGTCATACCTGGAATTCAACATATTTTGTTAATTTAAGTCATCAATCGTCATAATCTAACTAACTGATTTATAAACAAGAGACCAACTTACCATCAGAAGCCAGTCTTCTAAACAAGTTTCTGAGCTGTTGTCCCATTTCCGAATATTGTGGAACGGTGCCCTGTTTCACCTGTTAATAATAATTAATTCAATAAACAGAGTAATTGATTTTTAAGTGTAATAATGACGCGAGCTTCTAACGAAGTAGACAGCGAGGATAATTCCAGGGAGGGCCAGTCTTTAATTATTTAAAAAACATGAAACGCGAAAATCATTACCAATATAAATATTGCAATAAAGAAGAAATGTTCTATGACTTTCGTTCGTTCGTAGCGGAATAGAATAAAATAATTTTAAATGACGTGGATTACATTGGAACTTAAACTTAGATACAATGGAAACAACCCTTTGTGTTGGACCAACGAAACAAGTGTCACTAACGAATTTTCCAAAATATAAATATACCTTGAGTCTAGTATTCCTTCTCTCTCGTAGCGTATGCACAAGTCTGTCCACATCGCCGTGACGCAGCACTGCATCTAACACCTTGCGGGGAATAGGTTCAGCTAAGCTTTCTAGCAGTAACTCTGCTCTTTCCACCTGGGGAGGAAATTATTTAAGTTTTATTTATGTGTTTCCTGTTTATAGGGTGTAAATTGGCAAGATTTATTTAAAGGTTTTATTATTTATTCAAATTCATGGTAATTTTTCTTTATAAACAAAGTTCCATTAACAAGTTTCTGAGTTGCTGGTAAAACTGTGTGCAGAGTTGACAACAATAGGAAAAGTAGGCACTTTTTTCTAGTAACATTCTTGATGCTCATCAAAAATGTTAATCAACTGTTGCTGAACAAAAGTTTACAATGAATATGTGAACAATGGACTAGGTGAGCTACTAAGTAATGAGTAGGTATACATCATTTCGATAGGTATTTACTATTAATTAAAGGTAAACAGGTAAAAATATTATTATGCTGGTGGTAAGGGTATTATGCTGGTTTTATCTATGTTAACAACTATACCTGTATAAGTTTGTGCTTGAGATGTGGCCAGACGAGGGGTAATATCTTGCAGTTCACGTCAATCGGGTTTAGAAGGCTGGACACGCATGAAACTAGGCCACAGACTTCGTGACGAATCTAAACAAAAATTAGTTTTGCTAAAACACTAAATAATTATTTCTTTTATATCCTATTTATATGTTGCCTGTTTTTTTGACTGAATAGAATGGCATATACTTATAAAGGTTTTTCTAAATATTTTGCTAGATAGGGAAGAGCCACATATATACCTACATACCTATGTCAGTTTGACACCAAAAATTGAAAAAAAAGACTGCGGTGAGATATAGAAGGATTGCAGAAGCTCGCCGGTTGGCCACATTTACATTCACGTTAAAAGCAACTATGCTTTTTCTCTACATTTATTTTATGTGACAATATCTTCTAAAGCTACTCCTAAAGCCATATTTTTTACTAACCCACAAGTTAGGATGCGCTAGAAACACCGCGCTCTCGGCCACCAGGTCACAGAGCGCCTGTTTGGGCAGCAAGCCTAGCTCTGCTAGGTTTGTAGTAGCACGTAATGCCTTCGCTATTATCCACTCTGATTGCTTACTTGCTAATATTACTCTAATAATATCTTAGACTGATAAAAAGGTGAAGGAAAACATCTTGAGGAAACCTGGACTATTAAGTCTGAAATCACCAACCCGCATTGAGCAAGCGTGGTGATTAATGCTCAAACCTTCTCCGTGTGAGAGGAGGCCTGTGCCCAGCAGTGGGACGATAAAAAAAGGCATGTAACAGTAAGGGATAATATTATATACTCACCCACAAGTTAGGATGTGCTAGGAACACGGCGCTCTCGGCCACCAGGTCACAGAGCGCCTGTTTGGGCAGCAACCCTAGCTCCGCTAGGTTTGTAGTAGCCCGCAATGCCTTCGCTATGATCCACTCTGATTGGTCGGTTAGGCCCTGGAACAAATAATTACCTATACGTTGTAGGGACACATGTAAGTATGTATGGCAGAGTGCAAGGTAAACAAGAACGTGTGTGAGCGTGAAGTATGCGAGGCACAAACAGTTACTGCGCACTGGTCCGAGTGAACGGTTCTATCTGGGGGTTTACGCGAAGCATATCCGGTATCCGAACACCGTGTTTCTCTCAATCCCCTGCACCCCACGACCAGAAAAGGCAGTACTCAATTAGGGATTCTAACTAAGACTGATCCCTAAAACGTGGGTGTGTCTCGAATTCTCGATGTGTGGATCAAATGGAATAGAGGTATGGGGAAGATCAATTAACATTTTTGACTTCAGGATGTGGGGTCTACTTTTTATGGGTCAAGAGTTATGGCTAGTTTCAACAATTTCGCATTGTGCTCGAAGAAAAATCATAAACAAAACTATATATATAACTATAAAGCTATTTGTGCATTTTTTCAGGATATTACAGAAGTTTATATTTTGTTTGGTAACACTTTTTTTCATAAAATACATTTTGTTTCAAATGAACGTACTTTGCTTTTGTCACACAAATTGGAACCGATTTTTGTCAGTTCAATAAAACTATAGTCTGACAGTTTTTTTGTGCTGTTGATTGATGATTCTGTCAGTCTGTACAAAAAATGCTATTTTTTCTTGACTGTATTGTATTTGTCAATTTTTTGACTATGTATGTTTATTGTGTCATTTTTTTATACCTGTTGCAAGAGTGGTACAAGTATAGGCGCGGCGTGGTGGCCCACGTAGGCAGCGACGCCGACCACGCGCTCGAAGAAGCAGCCGCGCAGCCCAGCCTCCTCCTTGTCGTTCAGGAACGTCACCATGTGCGATAGTATCACGTCGTTTGCTATATAACAATCATATTTTTTATTGAGTATTCTCAAGTTTTCAAAAGTTTCATTTATTATTTATCAATATATTTAAATATACACAACAACAAGCGTTAAATGCGAAAAAATCTCCTTACAACTGATGAAACACAGCTTGTCATTTTTTACGGAAACCCCTAAGTTTTTACTAATTTTAAGTAAGATACAAAAAAATTATGGCGCATTTGTAATGTAATTTTATGATTATCTTGAAATATACCGACGAATTAGATCAGCATAGCCACGTAATACGGCATAGCATATTAAAACTACGAACTTCCAGTAATTTTAATGGCTCAAAAACTATCATGTTATGAAATGATTTGACTTAACAGCAATGTTCTAGCTATAAAAGTAGGCCAGATTAAATATACTAAATGAGAAAGAGAATGAGATGATGGCGTTAGCTATATTGTAGATCTCACCTGCCACTGCAATTTTGAAAAATAAAAGAATAGGTGAAAATTATTGTTAGGGTAAACCCATGGACAAAGAAAATTTTCCTCTTTATAATATTAGTACCTATAGATAAATAGATACCTAGAAAAAGAAGACATGCTCTGCTGCACCCAAATAAATTGATAAAAGATCAGGAATATGAATATACAAAACGATCTTACCTTTTTGTTTGCCGAAGAATATACAAAGCTTTGTGATGCCATTTTCTACTAACGCTCGCTTGACCACCGCTTGCGAATCGGTTAATAAGTACGATACTGTTGACCGGACCTAGTGACAACAGAATATATTACTTTAAATGCGAGTGTAAGTAACGTTGACTTTTTCGACTTTCACGCTATAAACTGCTGAACCGAAATTAAATTTGGCACAAGATTGCCTTACCGCTGTATGGGCGAATCTTGCCCTCAGAAAAGGTTGTGACCATCGGATATTATCAAAAATTTACATATATACATTGGTATTCATTAAAGTCAGGTTCATGAGAGAGTATTTAGGGAGAATACATAAGAGATTAAACAGGAGGAGTGGGAATACTTAAGGCTGTGTATAGGGGACTACCATATGGGAGTACATAAATTGGGAATGTACATACATAAGATTGTACAGAAGGAGTACATAAGGGAGTTTACGAGTTAAGTAAAGAGGGGTGCATTAGGTAGAGCGGTTGTTTCTTAAACTTTGCAATAAAACGTTTAACTTTCATACCATTTCATGCAGAGCAGACAGCTCAGTTTCGTAGTTGATGTTAGCGGCTTCCTTCTCTACCATATTTTGTGTCTGGTCCAGGAAACGTACTGCCGTCTCTGCCAGTTTAGCTGTACAAATATCACAAAGTTTTAGTTGAGGAGTATAATTAGGGCCTGTACATTGCTGCGGGATCGTGCGAAAGAGTTACCGCGGCTCTGGTACATGAAGGGCTCAATTGCTCTGTCCCAAGCGCGGTTGCTGAGTGAGTACGAGGTCTCGGGTTCGATTCCCGAGTCGGGCCGAAATCGCTTTGTGGGTTTTTGAAACCCACAAAGCAGACTGGAGTTTGGAAGTTGGGGCTTGATACACCCGTGCATCGGAGAGCACGTAAATGTCGGTCTGCTTCTAATCTCTCTCCGGTTATGTCGGATTGCCGTCCCATCGGGTTATGAGAGTGAAGGAATAGTGAGTGCAATTGTGTTTGCACAAATGCTTGTGCACTGATACTTATCCTGAACAGCCACCGTAGCCGATAATTGGCTAGGAGGAGGAGGGAGGAGTCATTTGATTTATATACTGAGGTATGTAATCACTAGGCACATGTATGTACAGTACTCACCGATATTGTTAGCATACGCGATGCGCACGGGCACGCTGGGGTCGGTGGCGCGGGGGCCGAGCTCCGGCAGGATGTACTCGGGAACACTAGGCACATGTATGTACAGTACTCACCGATATTGTTAGCATACGCGATGCGCACGGGCACGCTGGGGTCGGTGGCGCGGGGGCCGAGCTCCGGCAGGATGTACTCGGGAACACTAGGCACATGTATGTACAGTACTCACCGATATTGTTAGCATACGCGATGCGCACGGGCACGCTGGGGTCGGTGGCGCGGGGGCCGAGCTCCGGCAGGATGTACTCGGGAACACTAGGCACATGTATGTACAGTACTCACCGATATTGTTAGCATACGCGATGCGCACGGGCACGCTGGGGTCGGTGGCGCGGGGGCCGAGCTCCGGCAGGATGTACTCGGGAACACTAGGCACATGTATGTACAGTACTCACCGATATTGTTAGCATACGCGATGCGCACGGGCACGCTGGGGTCGGTGGCGCGGGGGCCGAGCTCCGGCAGGATGTACTCGGGAACACTAGGCACATGTATGTACAGTACTCACCGATATTGTTAGCATACGCGATGCGCACGGGCACGCTGGGGTCGGTGGCGCGGGGGCCGAGCTCCGGCAGGATGTACTCGGGAACACTAGGCACATGTATGTACAGTACTCACCGATATTGTTAGCATACGCGATGCGCACGGGCACGCTGGGGTCGGTGGCGCGGGGGCCGAGCTCCGGCAGGATGTACTCGGGAACACTAGGCACATGTATGTACAGTACTCACCGATATTGTTAGCATACGCGATGCGCACGGGCACGCTGGGGTCGGTGGCGCGGGGGCCGAGCTCCGGCAGGATGTACTCGGGAACACTAGGCACATGTATGTACAGTACTCACCGATATTGTTAGCATACGCGATGCGCACGGGCACGCTGGGGTCGGTGGCGCGGGGGCCGAGCTCCGGCAGGATGTACTCGGGAACACTAGGCACATGTATGTACAGTACTCACCGATATTGTTAGCATACGCGATGCGCACGGGCACGCTGGGGTCGGTGGCGCGGGGGCCGAGCTCCGGCAGGATGTACTCGGGAACACTAGGCACATGTATGTACAGTACTCACCGATATTGTTAGCATACGCGATGCGCACGGGCACGCTGGGGTCGGTGGCGCGGGGGCCGAGCTCCGGCAGGATGTACTCGGGAACACTAGGCACATGTATGTACAGTACTCACCGATATTGTTAGCATACGCGATGCGCACGGGCACGCTGGGGTCGGTGGCGCGGGGGCCGAGCTCCGGCAGGATGTACTCGGGAACACTAGGCACATGTATGTACAGTACTCACCGATATTGTTAGCATACGCGATGCGCACGGGCACGCTGGGGTCGGTGGCGCGGGGGCCGAGCTCCGGCAGGATGTACTCGGGAACACTAGGCACATGTATGTACAGTACTCACCGATATTGTTAGCATACGCGATGCGCACGGGCACGCTGGGGTCGGTGGCGCGGGGGCCGAGCTCCGGCAGGATGTACTCGGGAACACTAGGCACATGTATGTACAGTACTCACCGATATTGTTAGCATACGCGATGCGCACGGGCACGCTGGGGTCGGTGGCGCGGGGGCCGAGCTCCGGCAGGATGTACTCGGGGAACACGTTGCAGTCCGAGTTGGGGAGTAATCGGACGGCGGATAATGCGCGAGCGCATGTAGCTACGGCGCGGGCGCGGACGCGGGACACGTTGTCATGCGATAGGTGGATCTGAGGAAAAATAAATTATTTTTTAAACCGACATATTCTCGGATCCGAATACAGAATTATGTTGCATGTCTCCTAAAACGTTGCAAATAAGTATAAAATCACTTCATGTGACCTTATCATTTATGTTTTTGTGTGAAGGAAAAATTTTGAATTCTGCATTCATCTAATCAGATGAATCTAGAGCAATAATCTATACTAATATTATAAAGAGGAAAAGGAGAGGAAAAGGAAGACCGATTTTAAATATTCTTTCATCATTAGAAAACTATATTATCTGCGAGTAACATAGGCTATATTTTATCCCGGTAGCTCCCACACAACGCGGGTGAAACCGCGGAAAAACCTAGCGTAACCATAGCTAGTATATAATAATCTATACTCACAATATAAGGCAGAATCCGATCCAAAATAGTCTCCGAGCTAGAATTTTCACACAACAGCTGCAAAATCTCCAAGCTATACAACTTCGAGGTACAATGATGCAACCCCCGAATGCATGACGTGACCAATGACGTAATGAGTATCAACCCTTCACTATCGGGCCCCATATCCTTTCTTTCAGGAGCTTTATCATCATCTTCATCAAAATCTGTCGTATTTACATTAAGCACTTTAAACTTATCCTTCAATTTATCAATGCTGTCTATATTCTGGTGGTCTGTAGTTTCTTCCACCAAGTCTTGATAGTTCTTAGCATCGGAGGGTTGGGTGAAGATCTTGATAATGTTCTTAATGTCCTGGTGGATGCGGAGTATTTTTTCGTCGGGCGGTAGGATTGGTTGGGCGGAGAATATTAGCATGTAGGATTGGAGGAACGAGTAGAAGTATTCTGGGAATAATCTGAAATAGAAACACTCAAATGACATATGATATACGCTGGAATTGACAGAATAAGCTAGTCTCTTTTGCAAAATTCTCTGCTCCATCACTTAGGTGAGGTTCAGGCCTTAAGTATGTGGTATTACACCCCAATGTCTGGGAGAACCCATCACTCTGTTAATTCCAGATCCGCAAAAAGAACTGATATAAAAAAATTTGTAAATATAGTAGCCCAATAGACAAGAAGAAAAATAACAGTAGTCTTGTCTAATCACAAGATATTGAAATCTGGGTGCAATTTCTCATAAAAAGAAGCAGCAAAAACAGTTTTCTGTCCCTCGTCATTGAGTTCAAGACAGTCCTCAGTGCATACTATGGAGTGAGACCTCACCTCGTCGTTACAATAACAAATCAGTGGCGGATTTACCAATAGGCCAACTAGGCCAGTGCCTAGAGCGGCAGATTTAGAGGGGCGGCAAATTTCGCATTTTTTTTTACAGGTTTTTTTTATAACTTATTATATGAGTACACAATCCATATATAAATAAACGATTAATTAACGCAAGTTAATAAACTGTAATATATACTTAGGTACTTACGTGATCATGAATTTTAAAATATTCTAATAGCGTTTCAATAAAAATAAAATAAAAAATCATTCATCATCATTCCTGGTTTGTTCTGCGCTCTTTGAGTCCTCAATCTAACAAAAAGTTAAAGCATCGAAGTAGCAAAAACAACTGACGCTCTACAACTCTACACTGACGATTCCTAAGCTGTTTATGAGGTGGAGGACTTTTGTGTCCCAAAACTCGAAAAATTTCGCGCTCGCTGCGCTCTCAGCTTTATCACTCTACACTGGTTTTTTTTTCAAACTTGTTTGAGTATTTTTGTGTTCCAAGACTCAAAAAATTTCGCGCTCGCTGCGCTCGCGCCTTTTACTTGACAGTGCCTATTTTCTGATTTCTTTAGGTATTATTGCGTCCCAAACATCAAAAATTTCGCGCTCGCTACGCTCGCGGCTTCTTCTCTTTGCAGTGCTTTTTTTCCACTCTTGTTTGGATACGTATTTTTGTGACCCAAAACTAAAAAAATTCGCGCTCGCTTCGCTCGCGACTTTTTCACTTTACGGCGGTTTTTTTTTACTCGTTTTGGTACAAAATTATTGAGCTTTGGAACAGAAAAGTTTTTACATTTGTCTTTTTTGTCCGCCCCGGGTGCCACCCGATGTTACGCTGCCACTGAATCATAGCACCCGAACGACTGAACCGATTTCAATTTAGTTTTTTTTTGTACTACAGGTGTTTTACGAGCGAGTGTTCTTAGACATAATTGATGAAAATCGATTGAGCCGTTTAAAAGTTACAGAGGTTTTACGCTTCAAAGTCGCTGTCATATAAACTTGTTAACATTAAACTCTTCGGTACATAGAGGCTTGCAAAAATAATCTAGTAACTGACAGAAATATCATTAAGTTCACAATCATTAGAGGCGGCAAAAATTTAATGGCCTACTAGCGGCAAGTTTGTAAATCCGCCACTGTAACAAATATCACATTAACAACAAGTACCTACTATTATACAATAACTCACTTGCCCCTCGCCTCATCGAGATACAACTCGGCAGTCCTCCTATCTCTGGGGTTCCTCTCAGTCATGGAGTGCAGTAGAGTCCTCAACTGAGGGTCATCTGTGCTGAGCGTCATGGTGGGAGGTCTGTCCTCTCCGTTACGGTAGGCTAGTAGACCTGGGAGGTCTAGGGCTGGAGTGCCGTCGTTCCAAAGTTCTAGGAGAGCACAGCTGGTGCGAAAGAAATGGGGAATCGTGGTAAGTTTAGAGAATATAAGCCATTTGAGTGGGCACTTATATAAAGACAAACAATCTTTATATAACTATTTATTTTAGAACTCAGTCATCATCCTCCTGCCTTTATCCCAATGTATTTGGAGTCGCCGCAGCATGTTTTCTTCTTCCATACTTTTAGAACTCAGTGTAAATAAAAAAATAATGTAACTTACTTAATCAATTGAATCATTATTTTAAGCAGTGGATCAAGTATCAAGATTATTTACCTTCAGTTAAGTATCCTCTCAAATGGAGCACAGTATTATGATTTTTTATCAAAGGTCTTGTCTTAATAATAAAATGAGAAACTTACCCAGCTGAAAATATATCCATGCTAGGTACGAGCTCGCCAACTTTACACGGCGATTCGCTTAGCAAGAGTCCACCCATTTTGTCGTCGCTCTGTACCAAATAAATTAATATCATATTTATTTACTAATATGCTTTGTATATACTTTTTATTCATATTTTCATGACTTTGGAAGATAAGTTTTAGAGCAGTTTTCATCAGTGTTAACTTATTAGACTTATTTGACTTATTAGAGGAAAAATGTTTGTTTGAGTCCTACAGACCTTAGAAACTACCGATCTGATTTGAAAAGTTCAAACACAGTTTGAAAGCTACACTATCCCCAAATTACACTTACGAGGCCAAAAACCCTGTATGGGTAGTTCCCACAAGACATGGGCAGTAGAAGTCAGAAGTTATTTTCCAATAAAAATCACCAATCTCTTACCATAGGCCTATTATGAGGATCAGGAGCCCTCACAAATCTTTCAGGGGCCACATAGCACAGCCTCCTTCGAGAGGTATCGAAGAAGTAGCTGAAGTCTGCCGGATTGTCATCAGGGAGGAAGGTCGGCTTGAAGGACGCTATGTCTGTCAGCAGCACCCACAGCCAGGATGTCACCATTATGTTTTCTAGCTAGAATTTTAAATTATAGAAGATTTTATGACTAAAGTCAATTTCGTTAAACAATGTGGACAGATTCATCGAAGGTTGAAAGGGGGTTAGTTTAGTCGGGTCTTAAGTACATAACGTGCTTTTAGCGTAATTTTTTTGTATGACAAATAACTGGCATACCGCCAAAAAGAGGCCGACCTTATACAGTACCTTTTTATACGAGCCGTCATTTATGTGGCTGCAAAATATGTATGTTTAAATTCGGCGTGACTGACTACTACTCATAAAGTTGCAGAAACATGTATGACCTGCCTAAAATAGGCATAGCACTTAAATGAACCGCTCTGAGCAAATTGTCCATACTTTCATGCTGATGGATCTGTCAAGGACCATTTTCAGACATAATTTCCAAAAATTATTTAAAAAAAATAACATGACTGATAAATCACGGGACCATTGCCTAAAACCGCTTACCTTAATATCACCATGACATATCCCAAGCTTATGCATTCTATGCAGCGCGTACAGCACTTGGAACGTGATCCACTTCTTCTCCAGCGTGGTTAGGAACGGACGAGTGGACATGCGGTCGTAAACGCTACATTTGCAGTACTCCCGCATGAGGAGACCCGCTTTGTCTGTTAGCTGAAAGTTATTATAAGTTTGATATTAACAGCTAATTACTGAAACGTCACAATTTTATATGCCTTTCAAACAAAATTTTACCTCTTATGTAGTTTTAATAGGTTGTGTAATTTGTGGGTAGCTATCCTAACTGTTGAGCATGACAGTCAAAAGATTTTTGCAGTTGTTTAGCTACACAGATAAATGAATTGAAAAATGCTCTCAAATAAGCTTCAGGATTCTGTTTATTTTCTAAAAAGTATGAATGATCAATCAAACATAGCTAATATCGAAAGGAAATAAATAAGGAACATAATTTATATATATAATCATTGGAAAAATTGTTTGTTTTTAAGTACTCTTAGCAGTGATCATTTGTAAAACACCTAAACCAGTCTATTACTAAAATAAAAACTTTAAGTTTATTTTAAATACATACAATAACCCTCTGAAAAGGCAGACAGTTGAACGCTGAAGCCAGCTGCTCTTTTATCTTCAGGATCCGTTCCTTGTGTTCAGCCAGTGGTAATGAGGGATCATGGACAGCAAACACCTTCACTACGACCAGACCCTCGCGGGATCTTGCTCGAGCTACCTTCAGGAAACGGGTGGAACCCAGGCTGCAATAATATTAAAAAATAAATTGATATTGATTGATGAATTGATAGCCTCCTCCTATTTGGGCAGTTGGTAAAAAAATTATGAATTGATTGATGGAAAAGTTATTAATACCTGAATAACAGATATTTGTACAAGCATTCAGGTTGCTTGTACTTAGAAATACTTAGGTATTGTGTTGGAACTGACTACAAGGTTATTTTGATTACCTGACTCATTTAAAATGATAAGCAATATATTGAAGATATTAAGTATAAGTAATAGGTGTTGTTCTGTTTTTTTTTTAAATATGTAAAATTGAGACAGGTTTAAAACTGATTAAAAATAACTGTAAATTTTAATCAGGATCAAAGGGATCACTTGGTACTACTACTAGTCCTGCAGCAGTCAATACTTACCTCTGATCAAATGATAGGTCGACATGGTCGCTCAGGTAATGTTCTACGGGATAAATCTGCGATGGAGCAACACCCACCAGCTGATTGCCCATTGTGTAATGGTAAAATTACAACAAATTACGTTCAACACATATCCTTTCACCAATAACTTATTTATTTTCAAGCTAGAGGCTTCTAACACTTTATAATCTTGCTATTCACTTGTTGATCTTTGTGTGATAATTATAGGATTTATTGCGACCTAATAAATTTAAATAAATAGTGATAATTTAGCTCACGTATGTATTCAAAACAAAGCAAAATTTGCAATTTTTGACACTTGCCTGCCAGTCAAACAAGTCACTTTTGACGTAAATAACAAATCCGTTCAGAAACTAATGCAGTAGGTAGAGCTCTTTTGTATTCAGAATTTATTTACTGATGCAACGATTTATTTACGCAGATTATTGTCTTGAACTTTTATTACGAAATCTAAGCCCTTACTCATGAAAATATAATGAAAGACATTGGAATAAGGAGAAGTGTTTAGGAAAAGACTTGGAAAATCCATTTTGTTTTTCTGTTTACGTCAAAATTCATAGAGTAAAATGACAACACAACTCATCAAATCCGCTGTCATTGTAGCTCTATGGTTTCTCTTCCCTTCAACAAACAAGCATTCCACCCATTTTCATTGAATTTGATATCGTTTGCTAATAATATTTCAAAGAAATGACTTCTAAAAGTGAAAAAGATCGAGCCAAACAGATCCAGGACAGATGTCAGAACATTTTGATGCAGATGTTGAAGGATGAAGACAATAAATACTGTGTTGATTGCGATGCCAAAGGTACGCGGATTTTTTCTTTTTTTTTGTACTTTAATATTTCATGTATCTTCTTGAATGCACCAGGAATGAGGTCGTAAAAATCTCAACGGGCAGTTTCTTTATTAGTTTCGCAAGCAATTTGACTATAATTGAGGTCCTTGAACTCAATTTTTAACATCAAAATTATTCAAATGACTCACGTTATCTCGTAATATTTGTGAGACTTTTGCTTCGTTTTTCACATTTCTATATGTTTCAGTGCTTTCTCTTAATTAGTATTAATAATTAACAGCTAATCACGAAGGCTGTTTGAATCTGATAATTAACAATTCTTTCTTGCTTGAATGATTTAGTGCAATGTTTCAAAATAGTTATTTCGGTATGTGTTAACAGCTGCTGCATTTAATCAAATTCATAAATCTTACTTTGGTATTGTTTTAAAGACGATAAGTCTCAAAAAACTCACTTATAGGCTTTCTTATAATAGCACAAAAAACATGATACCTTTTTGTTTGTTATTGTATTGAAGGTTGCTCAGATAAAACTATAAACTATAGGCACTCTATACTCAATATCCTGTACTACCCTGAGGTAAACGCACAATATACATGGGAAAAATAATTCTAATGTAGCATTGTGCAGTTGCAAAAAGTATTGTTGGTCTATTGTTAATGTTTTTGTTCTACAATACAAGGGATAGAGTTTATGGTCTATGAATCATCCAGAACTGATAGTCATTTATTCAATGTGTGCAGCATGTCTTGAACCAGAACTTCCTTTAGTCAATTAAATTTGAATAAATGATCACTTCAAGACCGATGTCTTCTACTGCAAGGAGCCATAATAGAAATTGAGATGATTAAAAAAAATATCTTTCATCTGCATTTTATTTATGTCCTTATATGAATTACTTCCCTGTAAAAACAGCATTTCTCAGTTTTATTAACATCCCTCATTGTCATAATCTAAAATCTTAATTAACAAGCATAAACCTCTATTAGCACACCATATAGGTACAGCATCATTGACATCCTCCTTGGTATGATATAATTGTCATTGCCCAACCATAAATGATTGTGTTATGTGTACACATGTTTATATTTGCATTGAAAGAGTCTAAACAGGCAAGGTGCTGTCTGAGGCTGAATGCTATTATTTATTCATGACATAATCTGTTCATGACACATAATGTCTATGGTTCATAACATAATTAGAGAGTTTGTTGGGATAACTTTTACTGCACAAACATTAACCTTATGTAGCAATTTTGACCTGGGGCAATGTCTACTCAATTTAGTGAGTCAGTAACTGAAGGTTTTACCTAAATAAATACATTTAAAATAAATATACTACTACTCAAAATAATCCATGTCCCAAGGGAAGTACTTCCCACATAAAATATGGTGAAAATGTAGTATATATTATTTTATGGAACTGATTTATAAGCTGTTTTAATTATTATTGCCAAATTGCATCAAAATCAATCCAATTTTTGCATAAAAATACATAAAAATTTCACATTTATGATTTTAGTATAAAAATATACAGGTAAATTAGTGTAACATTCTTCATAAGGCTTATCATAATGATGAGTCTTTTAATGGTACATGACAAACATTAATATTTTTATCACAAACACGATAAGTTATCTAGAGTATTTAAACCCAGCTGTTTAGCATAATTGGCTTAAAATATCAATTTACCCACAGATATGTTTACCCCAAAATTATTAGGATTAGGAAGAGGAAATGGGAAAGTGAATATGATAATTATAAATTTAATAGGCTTTAATATCATATTTGTTTATAATGATACTAAAACTGTAAAGCTGAAATTTTGGTTGAACTTGCTAATCTCAGTAGCTATTGGTCCCAATTTGAAAAACACTAGTTAATCTTACCTAGTTTTAAATAATAAAGGGACCCTGGGTAAGAATGCAAACAGATAGGAAAGAAACTAGCTCCATCCTCCGAGCCTTTTTCCCAACTATGTTTCAGTCGGCTTCCAGTATAACTGGATGTAGCTGAGTACCAGTGCACGAAAGAAACTAGCTGAGTGATGATTTTTTCTATGACATACATTTTTATTTATAACACTACTACCAGTATCATATTCTATGTTGATAGTAAAAGTTGTGTAATACACACAAATTAAGAGTTAACAGTAATTAAAATGGCAACCTTGCATTAATTACTAATGGTCAAAAGGAAGTCTGCAATTATGTTCACGTAAACATTATTTTTGTATGTCAATGCTGCATTCTTCACATTATTATTGTTTCGCATTATTAATTTAAATGATGTAATAAGGTAAATGTTATCTATATTCTGAGTATGTCAATAGTCTTTGTTTAAAGATTTAATAGAATTTGCGTTGGATGAGGAAAGATACCTGTATTCCAAATCCACCACAATACACATGAGCAATTATGTTTGTTAACTATAAAACCTGATTGAAACATTTTAGATTTCGAAAGACTTATGTGAACAGCCTGAAGGAGTTTTCAAGCCTTTCTCTTTAAAAAGGCTGTATTGAATACAGCTTCGCATTTGCTTCCTACTTAGACCTCGAGCGAAAGGAACAGCTAGACAATTTTGAAAAGTCTACTAAGATTCCCTTGATTAAATACTTCGTGTTCTATCCGCAGGACCCCGCTGGGCATCATGGAACCTGGGCATATTCCTATGCATCAGGTGCGCCGGCATACACCGGAACCTGGGAGTGCACATCTCCAAAGTCAAGAGCGTCAACCTTGACTCCTGGACGCCTGAACAAGTCGTGAGTATTATTTTTTTTTGAAACATTATATTTAGGGTGAGTTCACCATTGAACTATTACGTTAACAAAAGCGTCATAAAGTATATAGCCACTGGAGAGCTTTTCGCTAATTTCTTCTAAGAACACGATTCACGGTTTTATAGGCTTTGGTCAAATCCGGTGCAACCCACCGTTAGCCTTGTATTCTTAAAAGCACCCTGTATATCAAGTCCAAACAGCAGTCAAGAAACTCAGTCGGCCGCATAGGGTCCGCGCCTGCCGGGACTGCGAGATTGTTCAAATGACATCTTCCAAGCAAAAACACATAGGAAGTGGTGAAGGGCGGGCGGGGGCTGTCTTTTGGAAAATATACCTTTAAAAATTGTTGATTTTCAGCTTTCTTTAAATAAATGACTTTTTATCTTTGAATGGGTTTTCGCGGCCCTTTTAAACAAAGGGCTCCAATAAAACAAACGTGCGGTTACAAAAACCTTTGTACTTTTCTTAAGATGCATTTATATCTGAAACAAAAGACGATGACATAACAGCAAATTATTCCAATATAACAAAGAGGATACATTTTTATAATTGTTTGTGATGTAAAATACTTTCACTATTTGGAAGCTAGACTATCCCCGAATAACATGGGCTTTGTTTTGATTGTCTCGCGATGAGAATAAGTTTCCCCGGGACGCAGGTAAATAGTTAGTATTAGTCATTAGAATAAAACAATAGCTTAATCACCAACCCGTATTGATCAAGCGTGGTGATTAACGCACAATCCTTCTCTGTGTGAGAGAAGGCTTGTGCTGACCTGACACCATAAAAAGGCTGATGGCAAGCTGAAAAGGCCGGCTATCATTGAACATCTTTTACAGTAGTTACAGGTAGTCAGAAGTCAGTTAGTTTGACACCAGTTTTACCAAAGGGTATTGGGTTGGTCGGGTTGAGGAGGTCAGATAGCCAGTCGCAATTTGTAAAAAACTGTTACTCAGCTGTATCAGGTTAGACTGGTAGCCGACCCTAATACAGTGGGGAAGGCTCGGGAGATGATGATGAGCTGAAAGGGATGATGAGTAGCATAACTTTCCTATCCAGAAGTTTTACCAAGTTTAACTCTAAAATTCCTTCTACAATAACGGTCATTGGCCCAGGTTAAGCAAGAAACATTGTTTAAGTACTACGATATCGCGTTATCGTGACGTATCGCGAAATTATTAAACTCTGCTCTATGTATAAGGCGTTAGATCGCGTGACTGCTAGCTATGAGCACCTAAGCGACGTCAATGGACTAAAACACGTGGCTACTGGGGTTTAAATATGTATTGTAGGTTCTATTTTTATGAAGGAGTTTCTTTGTTAATTAGTTTCTTTGACTATGTTGACCACATGTACTGTTTTGGTAATTGTTTTCCATCACAGGGATGATAATGTATTTTCGTCACATGTCCAGGAAAAGTTTGTATAATAGCCAAAAGATGCTTGCAGTCGGGTTTTCACAAAACCTTGACAAAATATTTCGAATTTTTACTTTCGACATAACATTGGTTGTGCCCATTCAAATAGGACAGCACTGAGCAAGTCTCAATAGTTAATATCCAACCACCTGGGTACTTAGGTAAACATACCCTCATAGGTATGCCGAGTCTTATCCCGACTTTGTAGGCTGGGCTTCCAGTC
Source organism: Helicoverpa zea x Helicoverpa armigera (assembly GCA_033682625.1). Lineage (NCBI taxonomy): Eukaryota > Metazoa > Arthropoda > Insecta > Lepidoptera > Noctuidae > Helicoverpa > Helicoverpa zea x Helicoverpa armigera. Next base: position 4,624,516 of record JAWIIS010000053.1, on the reverse strand, counting down.
TAACCTAAATACAAAAATACATAGATATAAAATAAATACCATATAAAAGATCATGATTTCCTAAAACATACATTATTATTGCTCGTTCCTTTTCCCAGGTATCCCTACAACAAATGGGCAACTCTCGCGCCCGTGCGGTCTACGAGGCGAACTTACCCGATTCCTTCCGAAGGCCGCAGAACGACTCCTCGCTGGAGGCCTTCATCAGAGCCAAGTATGAGCAGAAGAAGTACATCGCTAAGGAGTGGGTGCCGCCTGCGCTGCCGAAGGTTAACTGGTAAGTGGGGATGGGGGAAAAAAGTAAAAAAAAGTGGTTTTGTGTGATATCATTGATGCTCTTTTGAGGAGCTCGTAGATGAATGTAACCAAGTCTATGGATCAAAGGTTACGTTGCCCTACGTGTGCCGAGTTTCTTTTTGATTAACTTTTATATTAGGGCTGTATTTAATAATTTGTGATCAAGGGTGGGCCAACTACAAGGCTAAATATCATCTGCTTTTTACAAAATCTCAAAAGTTTATTTGGCAGAGACACTTAAACATTTGTTTTTCGTACACATTATTTGTACCTACTCCACATTATGTATATCATGTAAATACTCCACCATACCTTACAAAGCAATCGTTTCCAGCCGTTTGGTTTTTAAATGTTATTGAAATGGCATAATTCAGTCATTCCATTCTATCACTACAAAACCTAGCCTATAAAACTAACCTAATATTTCAGGGACAAAGAGATTGATGAAGAAATAGAGAGGCAGAAACGGAAAAAGAAATCGACCAGCTCAGGCTTAGGACCTCTGCCAGCTCCCACCACAAGTGATAAGAAATATAATGTAAGTATATCTTCATAATACATATATCATATACATCACGATCGAATTTATAGGCAATATTTTGTATGACGTAGGTACTTCTATAACGCGTGACGTCTATACAGTCATCCATCATATATTATTTATTTAAGTAATAGAAAATCGATAAGTTTGAAACTGCCCACACATGTTTGTTTAGAAAATAACTGGCTTAGTAAGTATTTGTGTAAGAAACATAACATTTATAAAAAAAATAACGTATAAAAATCTACATAGATTTTATGACGGCACGGCATGCTAAATAAGCCATTGAAATTGATCAATTCCTATGCCCATTGTGTTTGATTAACTCTTACGACACAATTAGATACTATAAAATATTATTTACATTTTCAGAATCAAATAAACAATAACATCATTCAAGTCTCTTTGGGCTCAGATATTATTTGTTGTATGTAACTTTCTAAATTCCTTAAACAATAATTGAATCACAGAATTTACAAAAATAATGTAAAATTCCAGAAGTCTGATGTCATACCCAGCATTCCGAAACCAAAATCGTCAGTGAGTCCAAAGTTGGGCAGGTCTACGCCGCCCACAGCACAACCGGACCTCAGCAAGACTTCCAATGGCGCTGCAGACCTCCTCGGACTGGACACGAGCTCCAAACCCGACCCCAAACCAGCCAACGACGATATATTCTCCAGCTTCTTCTCAGCGCCACAGGAGAAACCCGCGGAAACCAAACCTGAGGAACTAAAACCTGACTTAAAGACTGAAGAAGAGAACTTCTTCAAACAAGCAGCCCCCACGGAGAAGGAGAAGTCTAAGTTAACAAAGGACAGTATATTAGCTTTGTACAGTCAAACACCTTCAACTAATTTAGTGAATCAATTCAACCCGGTGCCTCCCGTGCAGCCCGTGCAACAAGCTCAGTATCCGTTCGCACCAGTCTACCAACAGAACTTTACAAACATGCCTGTACAAAACGGCATGCAGTTCAACCAGTTCCCTATGGGTAGTCAGTTTCAGCAACCGTTTGGGGCCCCGGTTCAGCAACCGTTGCAGAGTCAACCGTTCCAAAGTAACCAGTTCTTCAATCAGCCCCAACAACCTTTGGCGCAACAGTTTAACAGTCTGAACTTAGGGCAAAGTTTTCCGAACGCGTTCTCGCAACCCAATACGAACGTTGCTAGCAACTCGACATGGCAGTAGAGTTGTGTATTTCATTTAGATTTTTTATTTACTTACTGCAGATGTGTGTGTGAGAAGGTTCGCTTGTGTGTAGTGACGTTTGAATTTAGAATATTTTGATGTAGGAAATGTTGCCAGCAAATAAAATAAATTTATTTCTAAATATTTTCAAGGACATGGCTTTTCATTTAATTTGTTTGATGCCATAAATATTGTTTTGCCATAGTTAGTAACTTATTACCTCATGTTTTATTTTCGATTTTTAAGCTTAACACAGTAAATTATAGACTAGATTTCTGGCAATATTTTCGATATAGAGTATGCACTGCTTGACATAATACCTAAGCTCTAACCATGCTCCTTAAGTTGCCAAGAAGGGCACTTCTTAAATAATTCTTGATTAAGATCACATCAAAATAGTTTCTTGTCAAGCAGTTTGCATACCACTTTTACAATTTAGCCTTCTTCCCAATCCGAGGCTGCCACGAAAAATCGATCTCAAGATTCGCGCCACTACACACAAAGCGAACTCAATACATCTGAATGTACGTTTGTAACGAGTAGATAAGCAGTTATCGTGAGCGTCGGCTCGGTCGGCTTCTTAAGCAGTTTGTTCCTATTTGTAATGCTCAGATATCTATAGCTGAACTTAGAAGGCGCTATGAGGCCTACTTTACTGTAAATTGAACCTTATTACGTATGATATAAATGGCAATTTCATTTGTACGTATTAGGTTATATAACCTTTTTCTTGCGCATTTCTTGCGCAATCAAATCCGTCACTGCAATCAAGGAATCTAGAAAGTTCCAGAAAAATCGAAGGTTCGTGACGTTCAACATAGGCTGAAAGTGGATGGAAAACAAAAGAGGCCACATAGCGCCTTTTATGAACAGTTAGTAAACATTATAATGAGGCTTGGTGCTTCAGAATGAGTGGATGAGGTGAACGTACTTATTAGACATCGTTATTCAATTTTTTTTTATTGAAATGTCTTCCTGAATTTATTTTACCTATTGAATCATAACTTCGTCCGTCAAGCATAATTTTAAATATCGATAGAAATGGACAAAATAGTCGATAGCTAATAAAATGGTGGATATTTATTTGAGCTTATCTTAGAATGTGCTATACAATTATGTTGGTCGACAAAAAAGTACTTAACTGTATTTTCGTCGTCAATTCGTTAAAAGTTCTTGTCGCACCTGGGAACTTTGGAAATAATTTTTATTATTTTAATTTGGAAATAATGTAAGGTGATAGTGTTTCCACTCATTCTGAAGTTTGAAAGGTCGATACACGCATGTTTTGGTGCAACGATATTCCGTTTACAATGAAGTTGACAAATACTTAAATGTTTGTTAATGAACAGGTATTTTAGCGCGTCAAAAAAGTCTTGTGCATAGAGACTTAATTCATGCGAAATATAGTTCAAAATATCGATATAAATAATATCGATAAAAGGACATGTGTGGACATACCTAGTTATTTCAAGTCTGTTCAAGTTTATGGCGAAATTGTGAAATGCTAAATTGATGCCCTCTGGTAGAGGGCCCTAGATAGTGCACAATGTAATGTAGAGTTTAATATTACTAACTGTATGTTTTAATTTCAGTAAATTATAAGTATTATAAGCAATCGACGCAAAAAGCCCATAAAACGTGCACAAACTTGAAATAACAAACCAAGCCCTTTCTATACGACCTGTGCAATTATGTAATTTCATGATAATTAACTATTTTTTTTTATTTTTTTCATTGAATAATTTATACTTCTATATATTGTGTATTCTTAAAACGTTTACACTTTGATGAATAATTTAGCACTTTTTAAAAATCTATTTTAAATATTTTATGCACAGATAACAATTTTGTTTGTGTAACGATCTTAATTCACAGTAATTTTAAGTAGATATTTTATTTTTATTTTGCTAAAGTCAGGCGTCCCGGATTCGGCCTCTTCCAATGAAATGTAGAAATAATATTTTGAGTGCACACATTTCGTATATTTTGTTAAATTATAACCATTGTACAAAAAATATAATGTCATTATATTGGAAAATATGTTTATTTACAATGTCGAAAACGATTTCGGGACGTTTGTAACTTGGAAATTGGTGCGTGTTCTTTAATCTATTTTATTTATAGAAGTTAAAAATGTTAAATAAATCTGATAACCATTTTCTCTAAATTGTAAAGTTTCTATAATATAAATATTTACATTTAGATAGCCATTCCCATCTCATGCTTTTAGGCATTTTGTTTGATGTTAGCTAAGGTTTACAAGTATTAATAATTTTTATATTAACGTGAATTTTAGTTTCAACGAGTATGTAATCAATTCAACCTGCACGAAAAACTTGTTTTAGTCATGGAAGACTGATTTGTCGACTGTCGTGTTATTTTAGAACAGGGTCATATCATCTTACGTGAGCATCAGTAATCATTTGTCAATTTCCTCAAAGAAATATCGAAAATATTTTTTTAGCCAGAAAGTCTCAGAATTGTATTCGCTTATGAAAGTCCCACCTGTATTAATGGCGATAACATATTAATACAAAAAATAACTACTTATTTTAATTTTTGTTAGAGAAAATCAGGCTCTTCTCATATGCACAACTTATAATGAAAGTATGAATCAATTTATTTCGAGTGTCGCTTCACCACAGACTCCACGTTACGATGACAATTTCGCGCCAATTCTTATATCCCAAATGGCGTCGTTCTTTTCGTGACAACTTTAATGATTTTTCTGTTGTCCTAAACAGTATTTATTCCTCTCACTGAGGCACCCTGGACCGTCTTCAGCTAAAATATTTGGATACTATAAGTTATTTATTATATGTAAATTCCAAAAATTCAGTTCTTACTTCACTTACAGAAAATGATATTTTTGTGGTTCCCAAAAGGAATGTCAATTTTATTCTAATTTTGAGTGCTTAATACCAATTACTCGATTATGGTTCGCGATCAAACGATGATTGAACAAGAAAACTGGTGTTTAGATGCAGGTTTGTGCAGTTATAAAGCTAGGAGATCCGACGACAATACTTTTAATTTATGTATTACTATAATGTCTGTTTACATGACTCGCAGGGGTGTAAAAATGCTTAGATAGTAAGAAGTTTAGATTCTAATATCTTCTCGAATTGCTACAATGGGCGTAGGATGACAAAGGCTTGCGGAGAACAACCATCGTAGTTAATCATTTAGAATAAACGGTAAATTGGCATTTTTACATCTCTGTGAGAAATCCTGTGATGGCTGTAGAATACCCCTCTAGTAAATAGCCTGTATTATTTTAGATCGTCATTTCATAAAATCCACTTTTGATGTATTTAGTTGAAAATATAAAATGTGATTCTTTAATAAGTGAATAATATGTAATATAGTAAAAGTAACGGGCCATTAGTCATATTGGCTGTATGTAGCCCTGATTGAGCCTGTATTTCGTTTACATAAATAAATATAATGCCAATAGAAATGTTTTTTTATTCATGCGTTCAGGGACCTGTCATTCAAGAATGCTAAGCTAAATAGCTACCGCCTGCGGTTTCAACCGCAACGTGTAATAAAAAGCCTTGTTCGAAGTAAGTATGGGCTATCAAATTTTTTCAATTCGGTCTAATGATTTGGGCATGCAAACAGAATAGTGGATGGCATTTAAGACCAATCCTTCATACAATTTGTTTTGGTATCTGATACCTTCTGACCTTGTGAACTACTGTTTTCCTTCCAACGATAACTAAACACATTTACTCAATTATTTTTTTCACTAGAACAATACAAAATAAGGACCTAAAAATATACTGAAGGAAGGGCTCTACACGGGATAAGTACGTAGTCTTTCTATAATAGCTGTGACTGCAGAGTTCTATGGATACACGAACCGCAGTTGCAACTGATTCGGGCAGCTTGAAGCTGTGGCCCCTGCCTGAATGCTTCAAGCGGCCCTTGTATTGCCGGCCTATCAAGTCATTGGTCCGGTCTATAAAGCTCGGATCAGTTCAAAGAACATATGTTTGTGTAAGTGTGAAAGGGCATAATATCGATACGATGCGTTTGTGTTTTGTAAAATTATAAATTAACTGATAAAATTATTTTGAATACAGACATAGGATACACATAAAATTTTTAAAATAATGTATTTACTTATAAGCGATTTCATTCTTATAACTAATGGAAGTGGAACTGTGTTATTTTTCTGTGTATAACGAAACGCGTTCCTAAAGTAGCTTGGTCCAGAAATTGTATTTTAACTGTTTTTTATTAAATTGGTGTTGTAAATAAAGTGAGTTTTTGAAGAATCTAAAATGATGGATTGTGGGTAAGTAACTATGATATAAATTATTGGTCCTTTCGAAGATTTTTGGTTACTTTTTATCGATAAACTTGTTAGACTTTTGTTTTGGCGCCCGCAGCCATATTGTGTCAAACAGCTGTTGCGGGGACGACTTCTGTGTGCTCCGTTGTTTTTGTCGTTTTTATTCACAAAAAATGTGTATAAACTCGTTACATTGTAATAAACAATGATAAGGTGGTGCATAAACAGTGTTTATTAATTAAACGTGAAGAAATTGGTTATTCGGAATGTGTTTTCGGTAATCAGAAAATATCATGGCTTGTGGATTGCAAAATTACGAGGACGGTGATATGCCCGCGGCTGAGCTCGAGTTCCAAACGAAATGGAGCAGGTTTTCCGACTGGTTGCACTGCATATGTGTGGTTACGTTCGACTTGGAGCTAGGACAGGCTATGGAAAGCGTGTATCCTCCTGGTGTGAAACTCACTGATCAAGAGAAGTGCAATATTTGTTATTTGGCGTTCCCCGACTCTAATTCTGGGTGTATGGGAGACACCCAGTTCCATGTCCGGCTGCGCTCGAGGGCGGGCCTAACGCGCCAGCAACTCGTGTACAACGACGACAGCGTGCCGACGTTGCGCGCCGACTCTACGCACTACTGGGGCTTCGTGTACTTCAGACAAGTGAAGGACCCCTCCTTGCCTAGAGGATATTTTCAGAAAAGTATAATTTTACTCACTAGATTACCTTTTATAAACTTATTCTATAAAGTAATCCAATTGATTGCTCCCAAGCATTTTGAGGAAGGTGAGAGAAGCCTGGAAGCTGCTTGTCATGACATTAACAGGTGGCCTCCACTCGACGCCGGGCAGAATGTGTTGTTACCTGTGCTCGGCACAGTTTTTCAATCATACATTCCTAATCAACAGACCGGAAAGATAACTCGATCTGACATTGCAAAACAGGTGCATTCTCCGAATGTTCCACATATTCTAGCATCATTACAAGACGTGAATGTATTTGATGTACTATCTAGTGTTATTTCACACTTGCATTTATTATGGGAGTTGGTGTTGACAGCAGAACCCATAGTGGTGATGGCCAGTTCACCAACTGAATGTTCTGCTTTAGTTCAAGCATTGACATACTTGATACAGCCACTACCATATTCAGCAGAATATAGACCATATTTCACAATACATGACAGTGAATTCAAAGAATTTACAAGGAAACAATTCAACCCACCTTGTGTAATATTAGGCGTGACCAATCCATTCTTCACAAAAACATTACAACATTGGCCGCACACCATTAAGTTGGGTGATGCTTCTTCTATAAAAACAAAACTGAGGAAAGTTGGCAATCTCAAGCTTTTGGACTCTGCACCGGGTGTGTATACTCAATATAAACCTTTTTTGGAAAAAGATAAAGCTATTATTAAAAAATTGCACAATGGCATTAGAACTGATCGCCCATCTGAAGTTCAAACTGCTATGGTCAAGCGGCACCTACTTGAGCTAACCCAAAGCTTTATGATACCCTTAGAAAGGTACATGGCATCTCTCATGCCTTTGCAGAAGAACATTTCTCCATTCAGAGCACCTCCAGTACCAAATCCTTTTAATCCTGAAGACTTCTTTGCAACATTACAACAGTCAGGCCCACAACTGACTACTGGCATAAAAGGAGATTGGATTGGTCTATACCGAAACTACTTTAGAACTCCAAACTTCAGTGCATGGTTCCATGAAAGACACAATAATTTGACAAATAAATTACATGCATTGCAACTTGAAGCATTGGCTGAGAGTGACTTAAAGAAATGGTCAGTTGGTAAAAAGGAGGTTGAAATTGTAGATATGGTCTTGAAGTTGAGAGAAGTGTTGAAGAGTAACCCCCCAGTGGCGGATAATACCAGGACATTGTTGGCGCGACGCTTGGAGGACCTAAACTGCGTCCTGCCGGAGGATATGAAGTCGATACTGAACGCGGCCACGTGACAGAAGCACTGCTGCGCCTCAAACTTGAGAGGATGCAGCGACGACTGCAAGACACAATACAGGAAGTTAAGATATGGTCACCCTATTGTGTGCATGTGAAATGTTAAGTTTTTATATCGACATGCAATAGTATCGCGTTTGGGGGTCGGTTGCGAAAACCGCGTTGCGTATATCAAGTTTCATTGCGATACATTTAGTGTATTATTAAGTTTGGCCAGAAATAATGCTATATATTTAGTAGGTAGTTAACTCTAAATTGTAATTAGCAAATAACTGAAATTAACTTAAATAATACCTACCTCTGCAGAATAACTTTACTTCTGGCCAAAGGCTTGTGGGCGTTTCTGCGAAAATGTTCGAATTTTAATGTTATTTGTTTTGTTTAAATTTTTTATCACTTGTTTTCAGTGCGCAGTTTAGAGTTTATAGCTCGATAAGTTATTTATGGATAGTCTTGCAATGGTTTTATATTATAATTTTGACTATAAATATAACTTCATCGCGAATTAGAGTGTATTATGTAGTATAATTATTTCAAATATTCGACAAATATCGATCGTAACATTTCTGTGGAAACTCCTACAGCTTGGCTTCTTTGAAACCATCTGACTAATTCATTGGTTTGAAAATCTTTGCTTCCATCTATGTACCTACTCGATATTAAGTATCTGATGTTAATTAAGTAAGTAAATAGTACTGATAAATTGTCCTGTTAGGAATGACTGATTTTTCGTTAATATTGGGTTATACATGTACGTACATGTATAATGTTCCCAATTCAAGGTGGTGGTAATGTGTTGTCCTTATTTGGATTAATTTACGATTTTATGACCAGTTCTCCTTGTTTTTGTTGAAGATGATTTCAATGCTACTTTAAAGTAGCGTTTTCCTGTAATAATAAAGTTCACTAATGAATTAATAACGAATCCATTTAAAACTCGGAGAGTTTTCGACGATGTCATCGTTTATATATTTATGTAAACAATATTGGCATTGAAAGCGCATGTATAAATAACACCGTGACCAATAAATTCGATGTACAATTAACGGCCATAATTCTGCATAATAAAATAGTGAAACAATTTTTATACGATGGAAAAATCTTGCCTAGTATGCCTGGGTGGATTGTCAGTTGATAACGTATGATATTATGAAACTACGTCGATTATAAATAAGTCTTGTAAATATTGTAGCTATAAAATTAATACTTAATCACTAATTTTATCTAGTAAAGTAACAGGAGAGAAATGTCGGAAGACATTTTTGATAGATTATCGTGTGTATGTAAAACATTGTAATCCAATTTGTGAGACATTTGTAAGTCTGCTATTTTACTGGCTGTGTATTCAAGGTCACATTGAAAACGCGGAAGGTTTGCAGCATGCATTAATTAATATTACACGCCACTTGTATCTAATTACATTATACGAATTTTAAATGTAACTGAAGATATAGACAGTGATTCAACGCGAACAATGTCCTGTATTGGTATGCTGTGATAGGCTTTAATTTTGTAATTAGTTTGTGTATTACATTGCCACATAAAATATTTTAGATAATGAATGTATTGTCAGAGCACGAATACATGTAAAATTTGACGGGAAAATTACAGTTTACTAAGTCGTTACGACCGAGTGCACATATTACTGAGTCAGTAACATGAATCAAGTACTTACCGAGATTTTAAAATAACCGTTTCGATGTACTCGTGGGAGAAACGGTGTGTCATGCTATTGAATGAGCATTCTCAAAACAAATAATAGTTTTTGAAGAATCGATGACGAAGTAAATGACTCTTGTTACTGACAAAGGGAATCCAGTTAATCGCATTATGTTAGTTTCTTGAACTCGGTTATATTTACGGTACAATGGAATTGTGTAGAACACCTATTTCTAGACGTGTATTTTTCTTGAAGAGAATTCTTATGAAAGAGTACATCTAGAAAGGGTTTCCTTAGACATTCGGGATGTATAAATTGAGGTGTAATTACAAAGCTGAATCAGTCCAGTCTAAATAATAAGTCATTTTCCTTCGAACTAAGTCTAGATAAGAAACCTATGAGTTACTATTCGCATTGAAATATATTTTCGTATACTATTTTATTAGGATGAATGTTTAGAATCTCTGTATTGTATTTGTAACTGTCCTGTCTGTTCACCATTAATGTGCTACGATTGTCAGCTAAATGTCCATCTATCAATGTGCATTGAAAACAGATTGTAATTTACGATATCATAAATGCGAACGTTCCTTGTTATACCTCTTTTGGTAGAAAATAGGGGATATATATTTACACAACGATTTGTATCGCAAAATACCTTCAAGATAGCTACTCAGCTGCACCCAATACTGATTGATAAAAATATTATCAAAACAAACAACCACATTGTTACACATTTAAGTCGGCTTACTTTTGCAACCCTCGACGACAGAACTGCAATCTCCTTTGCGGCAATAAATTAATATATTTAGTTATCATATCTAAAGACCTTGATACCCACAGCGAACAGTGCCATTATCATCCAGTAGATGTCTAGGACACAGGTCGTGTCACAAAATATCTGATATAAGCTAATATCGATAGATGATTAGGTAAGACAACTGACAGTCGTAACAACCCTACATCTCTTTACGTAACTCATTAATCATACGAAAGTCCATCCAATGAAACCGCAAAATAATGAACGGTTGTATATTGTTGAGCATAGATAAGTATAGAATATTAATGATAAATTACGTTGTTATCGCTTATAGGATTTTTTCTAAGATATTTTATCACGAAACTCCAGTTAATGTGTCACTTGATAATGATATTAAACGAACCGCGCTTTTTGAAACACTCAAATTCCTGAAATTTTAAAGTGACAATCGATTCTTGGCAATTTGTATTCGATTACGATCAATCGAGATCAAGTTATCCGATTAGTTGATTGAATGAGTTCTGTAACCAATTGTATAATCGGAAACTCAGTCTCCGCTTCAGTTGTCTGTTAATAATCGAATATGATATGTATCGAGTACCCATAATATTGCAAGATTTGATTGTGCATAGAAAGAAGGCAGCTAGAACTCTTGGATTCCGATTGGGACCGGCAGACCGGGAGCGGGAGTTTCGAGATCTTACAGGCTTACTACTGAGTCACAAAATAACCGCTCCGCACTGCGTCTAGTTGAAGATCGTTAAGTAAGCGAGACGAACACGATTCCGGTTGAATTAAAAACCAGGTTTCATGCCGTGGCTAGCAGTCAAGCCCGAAAGTCAAGGTTAAAAGTGCATTTACGGCAAAAAGACCCACCATCCGGAAATCGGTCCTCGTTTAATTTTACCACGCTACTTGACTGCGCTAATGAATTAACAGATTGTTTATTTTACGTTAATATTTGTAAATAATTGGGTGCCAAATTTTACTATTTGGAATATTGGACGAAAATTATGGCATTGTAATTTTATTTTTATAAAATAGTTATAAACTAAAGGGCCTGTTTGCTCAATTGTTTGAAATGTAAGCTCGTGATAGGGTGTGCGCACATTAGCGAAAACGTGAAGGTTACCGTGGTTGCAAGATTTCCGAGCGTTCGCCAATATGTACAGTGTACACCCTTAGAGATTATTATGTCAAGGTCGGGTCGAGCTAAAGCGACGTCAATATAATATCTGGACGGGTAACCTAACCAGATGGAACCGGATCTAATGACCAAGCAAGTAGGTCGTGAGACCCACTTGCTGTCTTGTTGATGGAAATGAACTTATTCCCTTTAAGCGAGAGGTTTTCTCGCGTGGTTCTGATTAGTCCGTATGGAGTATAACGACACGGCAATGATGCCAAAGGGCTATTCAGATTCATACGCGAAAACGCAGCTGGATAATGTTTTTAGACTAGACTCCCATTGGCTCGACCAGACTAAAATCGGATGGGATATTGCAATACCCATCCGCCAATGTATCGTTAATTATAGCAGACTCCACTAGTATATAACATATCCCATCGTAATCGCTACATGTAAATACAACATTGTACAAACTGCACTGTGTAAAACAATGTAAATGAAATAAACCATTTATTTTTCAAATAACTCATTTATTAACGCTTATGCATATTTGTGCGGTCCTGATACGACAAGGCGGGAATATGTACGTAATACAGGGTTGTGCTATCCATAAACTGTATGCAAATACACATGAACCATGAGATAAATTAGTTTATATGTACGGCTGAGTAAATATGAGAGATAATTGTGAGTAAATAAACCTCACTAGAAAATATCTTAATATAATGTACTGCGTTTATACACTAGCTGTATAAATCAGCAGTTATAAAAACGTAGATTAAATAGTCTACTACATTATATACAAGATCACTATTATCTATACTGCTAAGCAATTGTATGTATACCTTTTGACTACTACAATAATTTACAAATTACCCACTTTAGTTTTGGTGTAGGAAACCATTTTATTGATATTCAAAAGGCCTACGAATTCTAAATTACATTGTCAATATTTATCCAATAAATATACCATTGAAAACGGGATGAATATTTTATTAAGTACAACAATTGCTACTGTGGCAAGAGCTACACAACTGTAGAGCGCAGTTTATGGATACCAAAAAGCACAATACATAAATCTAAACAGGTACGGGGGGACATGGCACAAATAAGTCCCTGCGTCCCGACAGATCCTTTGGCGTCGTCATAACAAAAAACTAAACATAACAGTCTATTAAATATTTACATGACTATAGGCGGTTTTGAATCACAATCTATTGTATCTAGCTTTGCTCCATATATTGTCGTTGTCGGTGATGAGTGTGTAGACGCCAGCGAGGGTGAGGCCGACAGCGGCGCCGAGGCCCATGGAGCGCAGTCCGGAGGTGCTCTTGTAGATGATGCCAGTGGTGGTGGCAGCTATGAAGGTGTTCGCCGTATCTTCCTTGTCGCGTAGCCATGTCACGCCCAGCGCGATACACGAGTAGAATGACGCGATGATGCCGAGGGTGCAGCCAGTGTTCGTTCCTGGAATATTATAAAGGAGTTTGTATGTAGAGGAATATACCTAATTGGCTCATAGACAATTCTTATTGGTGTCTACCTAAAAAGGCTTTATTTATTTGAATAAGGCTGTAGTATTTATTCTAAAATTAGAAACAAATCTTAACCTTGTTAGGCTTATAGGTTGTTTTCTAATTAGATTCTTTTAGTAGACATAAGACTACATTCTCTTAGAGGAATTTGCAGAAACCATGTACACTCAGGAATATTTGTAGTCATGGATAACTTATTAGTGTTCCTTGACCACAACTGACCTTGCTTCATGATGTAGTTAATAATTTGGGTTCGTCGCACTTTGCCTGTCTGTCCTGCTAGTGTTGTGGCTCTCAATCCTCTGTATAAACCTGCCATACCACCCAAGCCTGGAACAGAATTATCCACAACACTATAACGATAGAATTTAAACAAAAAAAATTGCAATGGGAGTTTTGATATGTGGTGATTGATTGGAACCAATATCAGATTAGGGTTTATCATAAGTTATTAACCCGTTGTATATCGGAGCACAGATATACGTGAGACACAATTGATTTTCTATTGTTTTATAATGAGCGACATACAAGTAGTTAAACCAGGAGGAAATACTTTTGAACACTGGACTTGGACACTTAATGTTGTTAGCTTTGCTATTCTGGCAGTACCTACATAAGAAAAGAAATTGGTAGCAGAGATAGACTAAAACAGCTGATAGAAAACAAATATCTATTAAATTAACAAGTAGGTGTGACAAGTAGTCTTGAAAAATAAATATTGACTTCTTGTAATAACTTGTTTTCTGAACTGATTGCTTTTAGTTTAGTCGAAATTATAGTGCAGTATATTAGCTTCGCACAGTCTAGAGAAAAATTATCAATGAATGGTTTTATAGTTCTATTGTTCACTTCTTGAATTAGACTCCAATCCAATTTACTGTTACTGTGAATATACGCAGTATTTACTGCAATCTGTCTCAACTTGATGCCTATATCAATAATAGTATGCTGGTAGGTATAACCCTGAGCCAAAAACATCAATAATACAACATTTTCTTTCATGTTTTTTTGTTTAACTTTTTGATACTTCTGTGCGATTCGAAATTCTAATTTGTCATGTATACCAAATACGTATTGTATTCATATTTATTCTTACACAGTGTTATGTAAAAATTACTAATAATTTTGAGGTTATACTAAGATTTCATCATCTTATTACCTGATCCGGTCATAAAGGACATTCCAATAATAGGCAGTGCTACGTTAGACCTTCTGGCTGTGGATGCCATGTGACTGTCATCAGGATACAAGAATTCTGGTTGCATTTTCGGTATGATATGGGGATCGAAGTTCAAATATGGGGATAGACTCGCCCCCGCCTGCTGTGTCTTCTCCTCATTCTTGTTCATGGACAATATATCGCCGAACAAGGACATTTTGCTATTTTGGACACTATTTTAACTAATCTAAAACTAAAACGTGATTCGGATATCACGCAGCGAATTTAAAGAAATCGAACTTTAATGAAATGTCAATGTCAAAAGGTACCTCAAAATCATAGACAAAATTTGTGATAATGTTGTCAGCGTAATAATTTATTTTGGATATTCATCCACAGAGATTTTATGTGTTTTATTTTCATAAAATATAAAACGAATTTTATTGTTTATTTATTTCTCTGTTTAGAATATTTTCACCTTACTTCGGTACCTTACTTTGTTTACGTTAAGGCCGCGATTGCGGCCTACAATAGCTAAATCGATATGAATGAGATCCATACCTACGATGTAAAAAATGTTCCGTGGTTGTACCAATACACCTTTATCAAAATTGTTCAAAATATTAGAACCATTTTTCGCAATAAACCTATAACAACACGGCACAGCAAACCGACACTGAAGTCACGCGTTCACTTTTACTAACGTAGGGTACTTTTGTTAATTCCAGTGAAATGAGAACGCCAGAAGAAGTGAGAAAAATCATAAAGACTGCGAAATTGCACGAGTCTGAGCTGACCGAAGTTACCCAAGTCCTGAGGTTTCCTGAGCCAACACAACAGAATCACAACTTGAAGCTGATGCTGCTGGATGACACGCTGCTGAAGGAAATAGAAGCTGGAAAAGAACTAGTGTTTAAAGGTAGGTACTAACGTTTTTTCCATAAGTAACAACAATTGTTTAGAACACCTCCATTGCAAAAGTATGGGTAGGTACCTGAAAAAAAGCCACATTGCAAAAGGGTGGGTGTAAGGGTGGATATCACTGATAATGTTGAGGATTAGAGAGGTTTAGCCAGGTTTTAGCAAGATATTTCTCCTTACATAAACCCGCTCACGTATTCCAATTTCATGTTTCGTACCTCTCTGGCTCATACCATTAAGAAATCAATTCTCAAATTACAGGAGATCCAGACGAAAATGTGGTATTATGCACAAATAACAAAACTTACGACGTTAAAGAAGCAGAGACATCTAACAGCCTTCTCCTAGTTCCAGAACTTCTATTCGCAGCATCCACAGGTTTAGACGAAACAATACAAAACGATTCTATGGAATCCGACTCCTCTTTCGACAAATCCAACGCGAGCCTCAACAAATCTACCGAATCCGATGAAGGGGCGAAACCACCGAGGAAAATCGAACACAAAGATATCATAAACACTTTTTTTACTTACTACGAGTTAAAACCGTGTAAACCAAGGCTGTCTAAGTTAAGAAAATTGTTAGAACCGACCAGATATCAGGGGTTAGAGTTAGAATACGCTACAGATAAGACGAAACTGCTAAATTATGAGGCCCTCTGTGATCAAATACAAGCTTCCAAAGCGGAATTAAATGATGAATTAGAAAAGATACAGGCGATAGAAATCGATGGTTTTTACCGATTATTGGAATTCGATTACGAATTTCGAGTGCTGTCGTATATGTTGGACTTAATCGATGAGAATTCCTGGGTTTTTGATAGAATATCTAAGGAAGTGACTATGGAGAGTTTAAAGGAATTGGTGCCTAACTCAATTTTAGAAGCCATGTTTAGATTTTATACGGCAACGTCGGTTATCGAAGATGGGGTGCAGTATTATCAGTATAAGCAAGACAAAGTATGCAGGTTTTTGGCTCGTGTGCTGCTGAAAAGTGCTGGGAAGTTCAATCTGGTGGAGTTTTTGGAAGCTTGGAGAGATTCTGTTCCTGAAGGAATGGTTACAGATGTAAGTACCTAAGTTCTCTAATTAGATATTAGTGTTTTTCGCCCCGTAGTACAGCGTGATTTTTCGCAATTTGGCCCTTGACCCGAGGGAACTTCTGCAGCCAGGTAAAAAGTGCACTATACTGGTCATCTACCTAGCTAAAATATCTTGACACCAAAATTTTAATCGGTTCATTCATTTGTTTTACTGTCGGTCGAGACTTTACTACATGCCGTCCAAACCTGTTATGTAATTATTGTTAGAAAAATAACGCGCTTATTATATCAGTTTTTTAAGCTTTCCCTTATATGTCTGTCCCAGTATTAAGTATTTATAATTATTTTAATTGGTATTCCAGGAATCAATGTTGTCAGGAATAGCGTTAGTAGATAAAACGAGCACGCCTCAAGTCGTGTGGGGGTTCTCTGAAGGCGATTTACCAGAAGAAATCCACGAGAGATTTAAAATACTGTTTCAAACTAAGGCAAAGTGGACGGTAGACCAGATATCGCCATATATTGAGTAAGTACTCTTTCTGAATATTCACATGTATGTACAGCGGCGGCCCTAGCTATTGCGAGGCTACGTGCGGCAGGTCTATGCGAGGCCCTTTGTCCAACGTGAAAAGTCTGTTGTGAGCTAGGAGTTATTTTCTTGTTAATAAAAGGACTTACAAGCGGCGCTACCTTCTAGGTTCGGCTAAAAAAGGATGAAAGAAATAAAAGAAGTGGAAAATAAAGCACCCGCGAGCGTAACGAGCGCAAAAATTTTTGAGCTTTGGGTCACTAAAGCACCTAAACTTGTATATTAAAGAACGGTGCAAGGTGAAGTCGCGAGCGCAGCGAGCGCGAAAATTTTTGAGTTCTGGGACATAAAAGTACTCTAATCATGTTAGAATGAACGGTACTGTCAAGCGAACAGCCGCGAGCGTAGCGAGCGCGAAAATTGTTGAGTTTTGGGACATAAAAGTACTCTAATCCTGTTAGAATGAACGGTACTGACAAGCGAACAGCCGCGAGCGTAGCGAGCGCGAAAATTTTTGAGTTTTGGGACATAAAAGTACTCTAATTATGTTAGAATGAACTGTACTGACAAGCGAACAGCCGCGAGCGTAGCGAGCGCGAAAATTTTTGAGTTTTGGGACATAAAAGTACTCTAATCATGTTAGAATGAACTGTACTGACAAGTGAACAGCCGCGAGCGTAGCGAGCGCGAATTTTTTAAAATTGTTTAAGGACTCTCAAATTAAACTCTGAATTAAGCACAAATAAAAAGAATCCGTGACTGGATCGAGAGCCAGTTGTTTTTGTTACGTTGGTGTTCCAATTTTTTTGTTAAATTGAGAACTCAAAAAGTAAACGCAGAATGAATAAGAAATAAATAAAGAAAAATATTTTTTTTCTTGGACCAGATATATATGTATTTTTTAATTATATTTTTTTTATATTAGTGTGGGTTGTAGCGCGAGGCCCCCCCAAGCGCGAGGCCCTGTGCGAAGGCACAGTTCGCACACCCCTAGGGCCGCCACTGTGTATGTATATACCAACGTCATAAAGGCGCTTTTAATTATGCTTGTGAGTCTTTTTCAAAGATTGGAAGCCGACCCCAACGTAGTTTGGGAAAAAGGCTCGGAGGACGATGAGTCTTTTTCAAAGATTTTTTTGAGGATCACCTATTCACGCACTATTTAAGATTTTCTGGCCTAAACTTATCTTAAAATAAATGGAATTCCTTCTTATATACTCTACGCCTTTGACCAACCCATTAATTGTTATATTCTAATGGTAAACTTCTCCTTATTTCAGATGCTACGCGACAGAAAAATTAAACGTGAACGCCATTTTGACGAAATACGCGCGAGCTTCAACACAAGATGGCGTCAGAGTGTTTTCAGCTAAGCATATGAAGTAGTTTGTAAGTTAATATTATCTCTATACATATGGGTGCCAAATGAATAAAATTCATAACTATACTCATTGAATAATACGTTTTATTTAAAAATTAACTTACACATAAAAATATTTATCCAATATCTGATGAGTAATTAATTATCGCGTTATACAATACATAAAATTCTTATAAAATATCATTATTTTTACTTAAATAACACAGCCTTCTTGTTCTTCGTAAAACCATCCATTTAGTTTTCATTCATTTTTATCTCAAAATTGTACGACCAGCGCTCGATTAAAATGAAGAAAAAAAAAATACATATCTCGGGAATGTTTGCAAATACACGAAAAAGAAAATATAAGTAGTATCTTTACATTCCAAAACTTAGTCTAGGCTTAAAACTAAAAATCTTTGGTATTTATGATTGTTGGACATTTTTCCTAAGTTTGTTGAGTTCCTCCCACATGGCGGGGGGTAGGTCTTCTCCAACTTCTTCCTTGAAATACTTTTCGATGGCGTCTGCTTCTTGGAGCCAGAAGTCCTTGGGTATGCTGAAGAGTGTGTTCATGTCGATGGGGCCGAGGTTGTCAGTGTTGAGGTCGCCTTCAGTGGGGATGTTGCCGAGAGGGCTCTCAGTGTAGCAGGGCTCGTTGTCACAGCGGCGCAGGATCCAGTCCAGCACGCGGGAGTTCTCGCCGTATCCGGGCCATAGGAATTTGCCCTGTAGATAGAAATATCATTGATTAGATTGCTAGATTGATAGAAAAGATTTACCTCCGAAAGATGCTCAAATTGTTCCTCGAAATCAAAAATCATTTTTTTTTCTACTCCAAAGGGGACTTCTCTACTTTTGTTTGAAGATTTTATTTATTTAAGTTCTTGAAGGAGACCATACAGTCTTAGCTAGATAGATGAGCTCTGTTTTTGTTAAACTGTCTCTGTTCTTTGTTAAAACCCTAAAAATGATCACCTCCAAGTCTACTTTTTTCCCGGTTTTTTTTTCGTAACCCTCGACTACCCACCTCATCATTCTTGCGGAACCAGTTGACGTGGAAGATCTTGGGCATCTGTCGGCCTTGCTGCGGCATGGACAGCCAGTGCTTGATGTACTCGCCGAAGTTGTAGCCGAAGAACGGACGCATCGCGAAGGGGTCGTGCATTACTACTTTGCCCTGGAGAAGATAATGGAAGTTAATCAGGTGTTTTTATACGGAAAGTAGGCCTTACTGAAGTTTACTGAGGTTATACTGACTAAACTTGATGTTATTAGAGGTCGTTATGGGTGTCCTAGAAAAGTTTCGTTTGATTGACTTTTGAAATCATTTAACTTCAATCATTTTGGTTGTATTAATATAGCATAATAGCACACAGCATGGCTTTCACTGCATTCGATAGTAACATAGCTTTGATGTAGTTCAAGAGTAATTTTTTCGTGAGCTTTACAAATGTGAAACGAATATTAACTGGCAAAATCCCTTCTGATTAGTGGAGTCAACTAAAGCTCAGTTCTTAAAAAACATGTCGCAAAGCAAACTTACAGCATGTTCAGCGGCAGCTGTAGCTTCAGATCTCATGGTGGCTCCCATGAACACCCCGTGTTGCCAGTCGCGGGACTCCACAACTAATGGCACTCCTGCAGGCCTGCGCCCTCCGAGCAAGATGGCGGAGATGGGGACGCCTTCAGCGCTCTCCCATTCGGGGTCAATGATGGGGCACTGTTCAGCGGGGGTGCAGAATCTGAGGAGAAAATGGGGAGGTTAAAATTGAAGTTATAAAGTGTTTTTGTGGGTTTAGGTTCTCTTTTGCTGGTCGTACCTATAAGTCTTTTAAAATATCACCTTATAAGTTTATTGAATCCTCTAAAAGGAATTCCTTGAATTGTCATTGTAGATAGTTGCAAGTAATTAAAATGTTTATCGATTAAATAATGATCTCTAGCTCAGTTTTAATGGAACGTTTTGTTGATTCAACAATTATGTAATTATACAAATATTGAACAATTATGTAGTTCAAACTTTAGATCTGGTTGGTAATTCCATTATTTTTTATGCTGGCAACACATCAAAATTAACCATAAAGCTCAAAACATATAACCAAAAAGATCAAGGCACAAAATTCACTCAGCCTACCTAGAGTTAGGGTGTGCAGCAGGGGTCTTCTTGCTAGCATCCCAGGGCTGTCCCTTCCAGTCAGTGAGGGTTTCAGGCGCGTTGCCCATGCCTTCCCACCAGACGCCGCCGTCACTGGTCTCGCCGACATTCGTGAATACCGTGTTTTGGAATACTGTTGACATCGCTATGGGGTTCGTGGCTTCTGAGGTTCCTGTGGAAGGTAAATAAGATTTTGGGAAAGGTATTTCGTATGTAATCATTTTGTAGTCTATTATGTCATCTAATTATACCTGAAGCTAAAATGAATTCTTAAGTTTTACAGTACCTTAGTACTACTGTAGGTAGGTAAGTACGGAAAATAAGAAAAGACTTAAGGGTCGACTTAAAAAACAGTGAATGGAAAGGTGCAGTCGGCATAGGTACTAACTATGTATAAATTGTAACTATATATATAGTATGTGCATTGCTTAGTTGCACAAATTCTGAATAACAGACTAGTCTTAAATTTTTATGGCCTTACTACAAAAACTTTTAAACGCCTGTTGAACACTTGTTTAAGAAATGACAGATTACGACGTTGAAATGATTTCCATTTTGCAGCCTAACTTTTTTAGACAAGTGTTCAACAGATGTTTAACATTTTGTAGTAAGGCTGTTTAAATTTTAAACAATTATTTACCTGGAGCAACACCAAAGAACCCATTCTCCGGGTTGATAGCCCTCAAGACGCCGTTCTTATCGAACTTCATCCAGGCTATATCGTCTCCCACACACTCGACCTTGTACCCCGGTAGTGTGGGGGTCATCATGGCGAGGTTGGTCTTCCCGCAGGCTGAGGGGAACGCGGCGGCTATGTAGCGCTTCCTGCCTTTGGGGTCTGTTACGCCTACGATCTGGAATTAGAGTGCTGGTTAGTATTTTGAAAGGTTGTAGGGGTGATTTTTTTAAATGGTTCTATGCTGCTTATTTTGATAGCATGTGTGTATAGTTGGTGCCAAGTGGAATGTGGGTAGGTATGTTGGTATAAAGAGCTTGCAGAAATGAGAAGATTAAGGAAAATTATATTTTAAGTCTATAAGTTTCTAATGTATCTAATACTATCTTCATTTGTAAGTACTTATTTATGTATTTTGTATTTATTTTGCCACCATTAAGTCACAGCCATGACAGGCGCATTTAGGTATGTATTCTTTTTTTATGTGCTTTTAAGACATATTGCCATTAGATTTTTGCAAACAAGTATATCCCTCTATCTAAGTATTTAACAATAATGAAATGTTTTGTTTGTTATTTTAACTCACCAGCATATGCTCAGCCAGCCATCCCTCACGGCGCGCGATGACTGATCCCAATCTCAGGGCGAAGCACTTCTTACCCAACAAACTGTTGCCGCCATAACCGCTACCTATACACAAATAAAATAATACATAAATAACAATGTAACCTGAGAGTTCGGATATTGTATATTCTTCATTTGATTGCATTTAAAACACAATGTGAAGAGTTTTCATTTTACACCACTAGATGGCGCTACTAGCCTTACATTACAGATTTTCTATTTTGTTACATAGAATGTCTTGTATGTTTTCTACTACTATAGGTAACTTACTTTTATTATACGTTATATGTGTTACCGTTATATATCCACTTTACTTAAGGTACTTAGGAAATGAATTGTATACAACAGTTGCAGATGGAAATTACTAGACTCATCTTTGGTTGATGTAACTTTTTAGTAAGTACTGACAACTGCAATGCTAATTTATTCTCTAACATCCAAAAAACACATGAACCCTATTCTTGCATTCAAAATTTAAACCAGTCAGTACATACCATAGCTAACAATCTCATTGTCAGCGGGTTTATGCAGAATAATGGTGCGCGGCGGATCGCAGGGCCAGCCCGCAATACCGCCGGTGCCGACCGCGTGTAAGCAACGCACGAACTGCTCATCTTGACGAAGAGCTTCCAACACTTTGGCTCCTGGAGACAAGGATATAGGTCATGTTAAAATACTGGTCAATGAGTAATGTTCGGGTAGCCATGGCAGCTGGGTTGAGGAGGTCAGATAGGGAGTCGCTCCTTGTAAAACACTGGTACTCAGCAACATACAGTTAGACTGGAAGCCGATATCCAACATAGTTGGGAAAAGGCTAGGCAGATGATGATGTATTGTAATATCCCATTGGGGTAAAGTCTACTAATTCATGTGTGTAAGTTTGTATTGAGAACAGATTAATAAAAGTAAATAAGAGTGTCCCAATTTCAATATTAGGCTATCACAAACGATATATCCATTCTGTTAGAAATTCCTACCTACTTGTGTAATCTATTTATTTCATACAAACAGAATCTTATCTACACATTACACTACACGTGAGGTATGAACCTCATTATAAATGCCCGACATTGCCACAAACAACCCCTATCACTATTTTAAATCTTTCGCGCCCTCTAACCCGGTCTCTGATTGGTTCGCTAAAGTTCGCGCCAACCGCGCACCTACGTCACGGCGTGTCGCGACCTACGCAACACGTAGGCGTTGTAATGAGAACCCCTCATATTTACATCCCCATAAAAATAGTATCAAACCAAATCTTAGAAAAACAACAAGACTCCACAATATTGAACAATTATTTAAAAATAAATAACAGAAAAAATAATTCGGTAAAATTTAGCATAGCTTCAAAATTTTTTTTGAGACTTCAAAGTTGAATTTAGAATTGGCGCCAATTTCGGGTGCATACGTAGAGGTAGATGTCGTTGCAGCTATGTAGTCTGGGGATGCGTCCGGCCGCCGCACGGCAGTCGCGGTGACGGACCCCGGCGACATGGAGCCATCTACCTCCGTTAGCAACGGCGACTCCGACAAGACTCTTAACATAGAACTGCTCATTTCTGAGATCAAGCAGCGCCCGGCCCTCTACAGCAATGCTCAAGCCGAGTATCTCGAGAGAATGTCCAAGCAGAAGGAGTGGACCGAAGTCTGCCAAGCATTATTCAAGGACTGGAACAAGTTCAGCCCGCGCAAGAAACGAGACAAAGGTAACATTTTCAAAATTATTTTGTTGCCAGTATTAAAAAAGAAGACCGTTTAATTCCAAATTCGATGTATTTAGAGGTGTTAGTTAGTATGTAATAGTGAGAATTTTTGTGTGTTATTAAAAATCGATTGAGCCCCGGCTAGAGCTATATTTAGACTGAGGGGTGCGGGGGCGCAAGGGAGCTGAGGTTCCGGGTTCGATGCCTGGCCGAAAAGTGATTGCTTGTACTGAGTGTGCCGAATGGTGATACGTGTAATATTAAGCCGTCAGCCTTCTGTGGGCGTGCCCACCCCTTACATCTGGGACGGGACATCCCCCCCTCTACTCCCCTTTGTAAACTCAAACCTAATGCACAGATGTTTTTAAATTTCAGTGCGCGAAGTTCAAACCAAGTGGCTGAAGTTGAAGAACTCTTTCTTGAAGAGCTATGGAGGTGTTCGCAAGATGTCTCCTTTGGCCAAGAAGAAGAAGCACACCCATTTCAACAGCATGTCGTTCCTGATTCCTTCTACTTCGACGCAGGAGGACAACAATGTGGATAATAATAATGAGGATGAGGAGAGTCAGGAAGCCCCTCCGTTGTCAACTGCTGAGAGGATGGTGGCTGAATTCTCGCAAATGCACGAGGTGAAGCCTACGCCCTACGTCGTGCCTGTGCCGCAGATCCAGCAGCCGGCACACACACCAATAGACGAGCATCTGAACTTCGCCCTCATGCTGATCCCGTCTCTTCGCCAACTGACTGCGGACCAGAAGTTCATCGCCTGGACCAGCATCATTGAAATTATTCAGAAAGCTGGAGAGCTGGGTAAAAATATCAGCGTGCTGCAAGATCAGCTTCGATACCCAACTGCTGGACCGAGTGGCGAGCAGGGACAGGTGCCTATGGTCCAATTGCCCCCAGCACCGGGCACTTTAGAGCCAGAGGAGCCAGAGGAACCCGCGTTCCCAGCTAGCCACGGTAGACCCACTAATCCTCAAGGCGAAATCATGTATCCAGAAACTGATCAGGAAGATCTAGATGAGGCCTAATTTGAGGTATACCGAATTATTTAAGCTGAGCGAAATGCACGCCGCTCAAACTTAGCCCTCTATTTTATGTATTCTAAGCAAACCTCTGTTTCTCTTTGATGCAACATTAGGTTGTCATAAATTTTCGAAAGGTGTACCTGGGCTAATTTTGAGTGCCAAAAATTTCCGCGTCCAGATATGGACGGTGAAGTCTTTTGCTAAAAAGGCTATTTTGTAAAATGTAACTTTTTGTTATGTAGGTATTTGTGCAGGGTTAACTATTAAACAATTTTAATCATCATCCGCCTAGCCTTTACCAAACGAAGTTGGGTATCGGCGCGTAGTGCGAGGGTCTGTCTAAAGACCATCCGTAGACAGACCGCAACAAGACCAGCTTGCTTAGACCCCTAAATGTTAACTAATTACTATTTCAAAAGATGTTTTATTTTTTTGATCTCTAAACGATATAAGATAAAAGCTATGTGAATCCGTGCTGTCCATTTGTCACTTCCTCAGGCCTAAGGCCGTATACAGGAAGAAAGCTGGAGGAAATGTAAGCGCTTATAAGTTTCCAGCTTTTGTCGGCGCCGGGCAGCGCTTATCGGCGCGTGTTCATATATTTTCCTGCGCGGGTTACCAGCGCTGTCAAGCGCCGATAAGCGCTTATAAGTTTCCAGCTTTCTTTCAGCATACGGCCTATTTTACTGAGCAGGTGGTAGTATCGAGCTTAAAGACAGATGCGGAAAAATTTAGGTTTAAATGTTTATTAAATATCTTGATGTCAAAAAGCGTTTTCTTTAAAGTTACCTATTCACTTTGGCTGCTGACTGCACTTGCATGAGCTAGCAATAAAAAAATGCAGCCCAATTATGATACTCCCAATGGTCAATTGATTGGAAAAAATACACTTTCTATTTAATTTTTTTTTCAATAATGACATAATGCTATTGGGAGATATCAGAATTGACCTGCAATATGCGCCAACGCGACTTCTAACCAGCGAACGCTCAATAAACGAATATATTTATTAATAGAAAAACCTGTAGGGGTTGCTAGGGGATACTTCCATCTCCTTACATCGACCCGACGGGAAGCCAGTCTAGTCTTCTACCAATATAACTTGACCCACGAGTGTCTAAGCAGTAGCCAGAGTTAATATGACCCGAGAGGCTCTCTGATACCTGGTCGTTGCCAGACAACACCGGACAAAAATATGCTGTGTTTATACACAAATATAATTTCGTCTGGTTTTTTGCGAGGATTATTTTTTAATGGTATTGATTTGGCTGCCTGTCTGGTGCTCGAGAGTGCACTTAATAAGTTCTTAATTTTTTATTTGAAGTCTAGCTTCTTTCTGAATTCAATTTCTCAGTGGCCGTCTTAAGTCTGGATGGCAAGTTTTTTTTTTTAAACAACAGAGCTTACTAAGGGTGGTTGCACAACCATGTAACTACTGATATCCAACCATCAAATTGCCGCCATTTGTTGAAGTCCTTTGGTAATTGTTGCAAACATTTACAAATGTAGTTTTGGCGCAACCTCTGTGGCTTAGCCTCTTTTAAAATTTTTGGGGGCATTCAGGTGTGATGTCATGCTGTTATTGTTGAAGTACTTACCCATTCTGGTCATAACACGCATGGAGTACACGACGTACGGAGAGTCGGTGATCTCCACTCCGATCTTGGACAATGGGGATCCAACGGGTCCCATGGAGAATGGGATCACGTACATAGTGCGGCCTGTCGACAAAAAAATAAATGTAAATTAATGTAGGTATTCGGTACTGAATGCTAAAGTATTTGTAATTTTTTGTGAGAAATAGTGAGTTTAAGTTATTTAGTTTTGTAGCAAGTACACGAAACAACATTATCGTTAAAAGTCATCATGTACGTTCCTAATGGGGAAATAATTAAGTCATAAATTAATCCGGATTTTTAATCAACATTCTTCAATACAACGTATATTCTGTTAAAGCATAATGGACATGTCACTCAAACAAAAAATCTGTCTAGACTTTTCCCAAATAAGTTAGGGTCGACATCCAATATTGCAAATTAATTTCTCCCCTCGGCTGTCAAAACAAACGAGTGGCCAAAGCTCTTTGATGTATTAAAACAAATTGCAATGTAACAAACATAGGTACTCCACAGATATAGTAACTGCACCTGTACCTATAGCTAATTACATCCAGCCGGGCCCAGTCCGCTGTATTGATTTTAAGGGGAGTCTGCGTTTACAGACACATGATATGCAGACAGATTGATATACATTTATATTATTATGCACCTCTATCAATGTATGGGAAACTTCGATACCCACCCTTTCATTACTCAATACGCGGTACAAAGATTTTGGGAAACCGATTCATTGCTCATTGTGTAAAACGGAAAACGTACTCTTTTGTTTCTTTGTTCTAAAGTTCAGTTTATAAACATTGTTTGGGAAACTTTGCTAAAGAGGTTTGAGAATGTTTTCACGAAGCTTAACAAAAAAATCTTCCGCGTTAGATTGTTCAATAGTTATGTCATCTTGCATATTAGGCGCGCAGTAAAGGTCACCTTTGTTTGCAATCAATATCAGGAAATAGTTTATGCATGATTACTTTTTTTTGCATTTTATTAAACAAGTTAGTGACGTGTTGCTTGCAAATCAATTCTGCAGTCTCATTATTTAAGAACAACTTTGCCGTAAGTACTCTAATTCAGAAGCTGCGAGTATGTCTCCCGGGAACTAGGTCACGGTCTTCTTAGAACTCCTAAAGGATTTTAGGATGGCAATGCATCTATAGTAATATTACCTTTTTTAATAAAAATAATAGGTAGTATGTTTTTGTCTTTAGTACTTATATACCAAAAGGGTCTCTTTAGGACTCATAAAGAATCTCACTTCAATGCATTTGTCAAAATTATCTCTGCTACTAAAAAATTAAAAGGTCAGCTCACCTCTCATGCATCCAGGGAACCTCTCGGTGATAGCCTTATCATAATCACTGGGAGCGATGTAGTTGCCCAGAGCGGACTTCTGACCAGCACGAGCTATGGGCACCACGTCCCTCTCCTTCTCGGAGCAGATGAAGGTGCGGGACTCCACGCGGGCTACGTCAGCTGGGTCGGTGCGGGCCAGCCAGCTAGAGAGGAGATGACGGATTACAATTTGAATGTGGAAGAAAAATTGTGTGTGATGGGCGCCAAATTTTGTTGAAGCTGTAGAATTCGACATATGTATATGTTGTGTGGTAAGTAAGTGTAGTATTGAGAAATCTTGGTTAGTCCTACTTATGTTTGGCATACATAATCATTTTTTTTGATATTATGAGAACGATTATCGCAACTGTTCTTAAGATATGAATGGAGGAAAAATTATGCCCATGTTTTTTAACAGGATTGATTTAAGCTTTACTTAACCAATATAAAAGATTTATCGAAGACCATATAAGGTGTGTGTACGTGTATATCTTTCAACGGTTTTCCAAGAGCACTTACCAGTTATCATATTTAGGCAAGCGTTTAAGCATGCCCTGCTGCTGCATGATATGCAACAAGGCAGCGGCCTCAGCGTCGGAGCCGTCACAGACGTGCACATGTTCCGGCTGGCAGAGAGCAGCACTGCGCTCCACGAAGGCTCGGACCTGGTGACATGGAGGTTCGTTAGGTTTTTCGTGGCCAGTATTTTTTTTAATTGGTGTCGTCAATTTTTAAATGTAGAATATCTTTAGGCTCAATGTGGACTATAGCATAGATTTTTTTGTAAATATAGTCTGTTGCTCTTTTGTTTACTAACATATTATAGATATTATTGTAAGAGCCATAGAAAACTTAATAGTTACTACGTAAGAGCAGACAACTGCCTTGAATTCTTCAAAGAAAATTCCATAATCATATTATTTGTTACGTCTAGACTGCTAGTCCGTACAATCAGTACCTACTTACGGTCTTTAATAAACAATTTACTGCTTATCGATCCCTTACATGGTTACAGAGACATGCAATACTTAATGGCTCTTACATTTTTAAACTCACTTAAGTCAAAAATAGACAGCTGTCTGCAGTTATCGATTTACTTAAGTACTATAGAGTTTAGAGGCAATTTTCCTTTGTATTATCGAGACTGTTACAGTTATTTTTATTTAAGGACAAATCGTTTTCTTTATTGTAATTTTCCTTGTTATTGTTTATGAAGATTATCTAAGTATTTTGCAAAACCTTCTTCTGCATTTCTTCCGGTATTTTTGTTTTTATTATGTAACCATGAAATTATACCTAATGTAGTGGGCTGCAATATTGTTTAATTATCATTAACTATTCTTGTAGCATTTATATTGTAGCTGTTTATTGTCCCATGATGAATAAAATAAAATAAAATGAAGCCCGTATTGTACAAGACCCTTATTTTATAAGGTTTAATTAATAGGTACCTAAATAGTTCCTCCTGATATTGGGGGGACACTATTCCAAGAACTGGGCACATATTCAGACTCTATGCTGCTTCAGTGAAGTCCAACCTCTTAAGGTCTAAAGTGTCTTACCTTGGGAGTCAAAGCAGCGAGTTGGGGGCTAGGAGCGCTTGCCCCTCGGAGAGCGGTTTGGTGAGCCGCGCGCCCACAGGCCAGAGCCACTTGGGCATACCTGTAGACAAAACAGAACTTATGTTAAATAAAATAAAACAGAACCGACGAAATATTTACAAAAAATACCGGATAAGTGCGAGTCGGACTCGGGCTCGAAGGGTTCCGTAGGTACCATTACTTAAAATGAACAAAAAAGAACACTTTTGTTGTATGGGAGCCCCCCAAAATATTCATTTTATTTTAGTTATCGGTACCTATTTGTTGTTATAGCGGCAACAGAAATACATCATCTGTGAAAATTTCAACTACGACGTCAAAAGATTTGATTAGGTACCTACCTGACACCCAAAAAGGGTTATTAACAAATCTTCTTTAATTAATTCGTTCTATTAAATTAAACTGAGATGTCGAAACTATTGATATGAAGTAATTAACGCTATCTATTGCGTTTTGACCAGTGTTCAGGGTAACGCGGAGAACTTTGAACCGGTCACAAAATGTCGGTCAATTCATGTAAAGGTTAGCCGTTATCTTATGAGCGCACTTTGTACGGATTTCGGAATATTTATAAAGTGTATATTTATGTTGTGTCTATTTATCTAAATAAATAGATTAATGTATCTATGTAAGTAATTAATCTTGCACAATTTGTTTAAATCCGATTTGGTGAGAGATATTGTAATAGGATGTCATTTGTTTTTATGTTTGAATAGAAACAAAAGCGGTTGAGAAATAAGGCAACTAAGATGATACTATAGTATTAGTTACTACTAACTCTAGTTTGTAAGCTTGTAATTTTACTAACAAAATATGGATGTAATCTTAAGATGAATCTGAAATAAAGGATTTGATTATTATTATTATAGTACCGATATTAATTTTTCCAAGTGGAAAGATTTTTGTGAAAGTTAACCGCTCATGAAAAGAGGTAGGTACCATCGATATTTCGGAGCAATTGGAGGTCTATAGGAGCACATGTCTACCAATACTTTTTCTCTTTCACTCTAGGTCTCAAACGCTATAGAATTTGGTACAGTTACATGGCCTAATATATTTACAATTACATTCTAACTACAAAAAACGCCATGAATGATTTTTTGCGATACCCGATCCACTAACGACTTGACGCCCAAGTTCACCGACAGCATAAACGCCCGCTTTTCTTAGAACCACCGTTTCGTCATCTCATCTGTCGTATGTTTGCTTAACCTTGTGATCAAAGTCAAAAACGTTTATTGAAACTAGGCTAGTTTTTAGCATCTTTTTCACGTCAAAATTACAAAAGGACAGCAAAACCAAAACGCTCCCCTTTTGCCACTTCCTAGTGTTATGACTGGGACGAAGAAGCGGTGAAGAACTAATTTCCCAGCAACGAAGGATCGACAAATTCGCGCGGTTTTGATTTAGCCACTAACTCTATATATACTGTTTACTATGAACATTCACAGACACGTACATGCTCTATATAGGTACTATTAACTATGTATGAAAATTCACGATTAATTTTCAAAGCAAACAGTTGTTTTAAGAAAAACGGACGTTAATGTTGTGAGTGAATTTGGGCCTAAGTATTGGCTACGTGACTCCATATATTCTATGTAGGAATTAGCAACTCATTGATAGACAAAAAATGTAGGCAATAATTTCAGTCTGCCTTGTAATTTGACTCAATTGAAAACAATAACGTTTGGCTGTAACATGATTTGTTTGAGGAACCGCATGACGTAGGCGCAAAACTGTAAATTAACGAATGGAAGAACTATTGGAAAAAGACCTGAACTGACTGAATTTTATGAATTAAGTAGGCAATCTATAAGTCCTAAATCTTGGTATTATTTCCAGTATATTGCAAAAGTCTGGAGATTTTTGTTAAGACTATGCAATTTCAAGAATAATGGTCAAAACAAAATAATGGCTTGAAGTTAATTGTTTCCAGGATTTTATTAGTTTAGGCTGATTTCTTACAACTGGTGATTTATTATAGGTAAGTTTGGAATTAGGTAATAGTTTTTTTCATAGTGGAAAGGACCCACAACTAGATGTTTTTATTATTATTAGGAATAGAGTTAAGAGAAAACATTTGAAGAGCAGAAAACATATTTTATGAACATGGAAAATGAAAGAATGGAAAAGTATGAAAATAAACTTACTGGTTGGTCTTCCTCACGTAATCTTCAGGGACAGTGTTGAGGTGCAACATTTTTAATAATTAAGTAATTTAAAGTAACTATAAAATTAAAATAAAACTTAACAAACAAATTAATACTTGCAATTGGAAAATTTAAAAAATAAACTTAAAATACCAGAGTTATATTTGATCAAAATTACTGAAGCTGAACAGAATTATAAGCCACCTATAATACGCTATAGTGTTTAATTTGTAACCCATTTAATACTATGCGTGATAGAACTCTGGTAACGGAGTGGTTATAAAGTTGCGCGCGCGCACTATATAGTGGAGGAGTGTTTGCACGGCGCGCTCCCATTGGTCGAGACCGCGGGTGTGTCAGTGACGTGCGCAACGAAACAACTTGTTATTTTACATTTTATCGATATGTTTTGCATGTAATCATAATGTTACTCGTTTAATAACAATATCGCATTAGATGCATCGGTTCACTGATAAATTTATTTATTTTTGTAATTTTTAAATAATGATTTGACAGTTCTAGGTGACATCATTCACGAATGTGTAAAAAGTACGCATAACTCTTCGTATTTTACATTAAGGATTGTCAATGGCCAATTTTATGGTGTGTCCAAATTTAAATTCTTAGGACAATAGCCTTGCTTTTACATGTCATGTATTTTAAGCGATTCCAAAAGCAATCTCTTTATAAGCAAGATAGCAGCCTTATTGCATCATCTAATTATGTGTTATAGTTCGGCCGCTCAGAGAATGCGTTTCTGACACATCGCGATTGAACTGACGACGTAACTTTGTAATGGCGTTGCAGTACGATAAAAATATTTTTGCTGGTTGTTTATCGTTTTAACAATTTTTGAGCATTAAAACAACATTATTATATCAATAATAATCAATGAATGTTGTAATTTTGTGCCAAATTGAGTGTCAAATAACTTGGTAAACAATATTTTTCTAAATCTATACTGCGCTATTACAAGGTTATGTCAGCGCTTTATATTTGTAGTGCTGTGCTAAAAATAACAGGCAAGTATCGTAATCTGTTCTGGTTGATGGTTCTTATACAGTTATACTTATAATATAAAATAATACGTTTTGTTTTTCTTTTTAAGAATTTGAAAATAATGGACTATAGGATAACTTTTATGAAATATAAAAATAAAACTATGATCAAACTGAACGCGCGAAAGAAAGTAGCATTTTTATATTTAGGTTGAAAATGGTAACCCATAATGGCATCATGGGCCGTCATTTTGTGACGCTAAATAGTCATTTGTTGTCGTTTCGTGCGCTAAGACTAAGTGCCCTGCTTCATTAGGACGCCAATGGCGACGTCGCCGGCTACGTATCCAAGCAGTTAGTATTGAAATGTATGGAACCTAACTCACTTGGCGACGGTTTGGTAACGTCGCCAAATTGGAGGCGTGGCCACGAGCTACAGTTCCCTATGTGGCTTCTGGCTACCGTGGCAACTTGGCGACGTGGCCACAGTAGCCACTATAATGTACACGGTAAAGCGCACCTCCCTCACACAGTCGCCAATGTGGTCGCCAGTCAGCTTGCAATTTCTTGAGCGACGACGTAAACAATTGACTGTCGAGACGCCATGGCCACTCGACTTGGCGACATTTGGATGCCAAAAGTAACCAGACCTGTGCCGCTGGCGACGTCGCCATGGCGTCCCAGTGAGGTAGAGCTCTAAAAACCTGATTTTGGAAGATTTTGACCGAGATATCAATATTGATTCTGTTATTGATAATACCTAATATACACGTAATATACACGTAGGCGAAGATGATGATGAAGACACCACCTCCTCAAGCGAATCGGAGTCTGATTAACATTCTGTACGCACATTCAATTCAATGTACTTACTTTATTCCATAGAAATACAGATTGTAACTTTGTAACAAAGAATAAATAAAACGATTTTATTATATGAATATTACCTTTTTTTGGTTTCCACTTAAATAACTAAAATATAAATTTTAAATGATTCCGCCAATTTAAAACGAAAATAATCTTAAAATAATGCGGCGGTTTATTTTGGGGGAACGGTAACGAACTCAGTGTTATGTTGTGCCCATCACTAGTCCTGACTAACTGATAGGTGTCAGGAACGCATTCTCTGAACGGCCGAACTATAGCTAGTATAAACTGCTGTTTCATTTCACATAAGTAAATATAGCTTAGTCAAGTCATCGCAGCTTGCTGGCTAGACTTTTGATTGATAATGCCTGGTATACATGTAAACATCTAAAAAATCATTCAATGACACACCCACTGATTTCTTTGATGTAATTTTTAATAAGTATTTTTTACGTTTTCGTTAACATAATTCTAATACATTAAAGTCGATATTGCACTATGTTTAATAATCTCAGTTAAAACTGAGGGGCAAATAGGCTATTTTGAATAAAAATTGCTCTTATAATTTAATTAATATTTTTGGGGTCCTTTTAAAGTTAAAATTGATACTATAAATAATTAATTATGGAGTCCAGTTTTATGTTTATATCTATGTTTATACATAAAAGCATGCAACTTAGGATAAACTGTGTGTTTGTAAGTAAAGGCAGCTGTTTCGTCAGCACATATCAAAGCTCAAGGTGAGTTTCGTCATTGGACGCGATCCGTTCGGTGAGGTATGCACCGGCTTTATCACTTCTACGTTTCAAAACCTTTGTTTATGGTAGCTACCGGCCTTTTTTAGTTTATAAGGCTGTATATTTATAACAACAAAGCTGAAGTCTGGGTTATTTTGTTTGAAAAATCATTTTATCACTTTTTAATTTTATTTATCTTCGCAAAACAGATTAAGGTAATTTTAGGATGGGTAATTTCGATAAAATGATGTTGACAGAATAAACAATGCTCTTCTTTATTTGAAATCGGATAAAATTATGTAATATTTTTCGAATCACTTAGATACTAAATACATTTAAATACTAGGTAGGCACCTATTTCTACACGAGCTCGCAAAAACACCAAATTTTAATTTGCTCAATAAGTCTCGTTAGTCGTTTTTACGACGCGAATCAAATTGTCGTCAATGAAAGATGAAAGACGTAGGTATACTAAACACAATACCTATGTATCTAAAGATATGTTTATAGGCGTATGTACGTGGAAAGAATCAGACGTTTATTCTGAATAGCCTTGGCCTTAACTTGACCAATTGATGCGACTCGCACTTGACTACGCAATACTTTTACAAGGAAAACATTTTGGCCTCTTTCTATTAAGAGAATAATAACAATCATTTAGACTAGCGGTATTTTTCGCGCATATACGAGCGTCACATTTCGAATGAAAAAAAAAATACTCACACGGTTTCAGGTGGTATCTTTTGTACCGGTAGTTGACAATTATTGTTGTTAGTTTACAAGCGACACCGCGTACGCACAAAGGAAAAACTCAGCGGAAAATCCGCTAGTGTGAACGCCCTGTACAATAAAGTCTTTCAATACCGTCTGTACGGAAATAGTCAGATAGGTTACTAGGTAACTGTCGATATTTTTTTATGTCGACAAGGTAGTATTAAAGCTTAATTAAGTTAAATAATTCCCGTATCCCATATTCCCGCACGACCGTATCGCATAAAACTCAATTTTCCACACTCTCGAGGGAATGAACACTCATACCCTTTGACCTAAAATTAACATTATTGACCTCCAAAAAATATTGATTAAAAAATCTTAATAAATCAATTAAAAACACAATATATTTATACTTATTTGCTTTTTGTCACATGACTAAAAGTCGGTGGCCAAAAAACATTAGGTAGCAACATCCAGAGGCTTCCACTTTTTTTCAAAGTTTTTTATTAGTCCAAATGAATCCTATGTAATTTGTCTATGATTCCCGCGAATTGACATCATCTATCAATTCCCGTTTGACGTCAAGAATTAGAAGTGTAGATATTCTAGTAACTTGATTTGTTTATGAAAAACATGGATAGTAGGTATTATTGCAGTGTCATTTAACATTCGCAATAATATTTGGTCATTCAGTATTAGACGGCTGTTTTGTTTGCAAAACGGTTCCGTGTCAGCCATTTTTTTTGTTTAAAAGTTAACAAATTCAATAAAAGTTATCGCCAAAATAAAGCCAGAAATCGTAAAGGTACAAAATATGTTTAGTAAGACTATTTCATATAAGTACCTACGCATACGTTGATATCTATCTATAGTTATTATGCCTGAATTTAGCGTTAACAAAATAAATAACTTTGCTTTTTCAAATAGTTTTCGAACTATTTTGCGTTCTAAAATATGCAATGAGTAGACAATAGATTTAAGAAATAATCACTTAAAGAATTAAGTAGGAAGTTATTAACGGAGGTAAGTACTTTATTGTGATGTTTTGATTGATTTATAATAGATCTAAATATGACCTAATTAATTAGTCGATAATGTTTTGTTTACCTGAGAAGCGTGTTCGAAACAAAATTGTAAATACAGAAAATACTGAAATATCAAAGAACGTAGGTAATACTCTTTTCCTCGAACCATCTTTTCATAAAAAAGGATCTAGTTTGCATTTCTAGGAAGCTGGCACTCTGTTAGTGCTCGAATATTTATTCCGCTCAAAGGATCGTCGGAACGTTGCAGAATTTTCAGTTGGTTCTTTTTTAATCACAATAAAAATAGCCAGATTTCTAGTGAAAAACTATAAACTTTTTTAGCATTGTTTTTTTTTCAACATCCCACTACACAGCTGTACAATTGTAGCCGAACTTAAAGACAACTTGCAACTAATTTCAGGGGACAAGTATGCGTATTTAGCCCACAAGACCACACCCTTCACTCATATATTATCACCTGCCCTCTACATACTACGTAGGTACATTGTGCAGTACGATGTTCCGAGCCGCCTCAAAGTTTGGCGAGACCTACACCTAAGGTTTGTAAGTTATAAAATGTAAGATAACAGTCTGATGCAAGGTTCTACGGCTTTAGTTAGTACATAACACACATCTACTACTATATTACTATTTACATTACGTGACTCCTATAGGTCATAAGGTTTTACTGATAACTTGAAGCTATGCTCTTTGTTTACATCAGGTTTTTTTTATCTAATTAAATGACGAGCCGTGTGATTTAAAAACGAGTACAGGTGTGGGGTGCAAATTGTCAATACTTATCGTATTTGGACAGTTTGTTTATTTGTTTATCATTCACGTCTAAACAGCTGAGCCAATTGAAAGATAGGGCTTAGCGAAGAAGCATTTTTTTACTTTTTATCTGACAAAGTTGCAATTAAAAAAAAAGCATTAAATACTAAAATGCTTTGAAGTCATAAATTACAACTCTACTATTATAATCTTTGTAATAGGACCGGTTTTGTCTAATATCACTAACTAGACCCGTTTGCTTATATCAATGCTAAACAAGATATTTTTATAATCTTGTAGACTAAGAAGAAAAAAGTTTTGGAAAGGTCAATAGAACTTTATTCTTATTTATTTGTGCCTCAATTCTTTCGTCATATTTTGAAACTAGATTCCTGTGGGCACTACATACTCGGAGAAAAAGGAGCCCATATCATGCGTCGATAAATGGGCGAAAGATGTTTTTTGCAAATCGGTCCAGTAGGTAATTCCTGAGATAAGCGCGTTCCGCTTTAGTCTTAGTTCCTCTTTCAGCTGTTGTGTCAGATTTCTGTCCTGAGAAAGTGGCAAGAAAGCGTGGAGATTAACGCACATTTCTTCTCTGTATGAGAAAAGGCCGTAGCCCTGTAGTGGCGGCCCAGCAGGGCCAAGGCCTGCCGGGGCTGCGGGTTGTTCGAAAGAGATACCGCGGCCCTGGTACATAAAAGGCCTATGACGGAACACGACGGGTTTTAGTCAGTAAGAGTCTGACACTCCCTCACCGCTGCTAACACACAGCGGGAGGGGTCATATGAAGATTTTTGACGTCGTTAAAAAAAAGCCCTGTAGTGGCCGACAGTGTCATGCAGTCTATGGAGGCCTAATCATCACTATGAATTTCCTAAAGCCACTCCCTCTAATGAGCTATTAAATAAATAAACAAACATCATAATTATCACTACTCGAGTTAAGCAATAAGGAAACAGATATATGTCAAGTAACTAGTACACATTGATCACGGTACCAAGTCCAGTTATAGTTAGTAACCCATTATCTGGTGAACTTAGATCTTCTGCAATTGTTGTTTAGACAAGTCGAGAGCAGAGTCCTAAGTCTGATATCTAAGTAGTTAGTTGGAAGGGCTGTCAGACTTTGTTTCGACTAGATATGATATATGACTGTGTTGACTAGATCATTTTGCTATAAACAAGTGGACCTAAACAAAGATACCTAATACATTGCATTAATAATTTAGTATTATAAAATTAATACCAAAAAAAGTACCTATAATTTTAAGAACATATTTTGTGGGCAGCGGCAAATGAGGTAGAGGAGTGCTAAAAATACTTTCTTGATAAGATATAATTGTAATAAACTATTCATATAGTTACAATAATCTCAGGTAAGTACCCACAATGTAAAATTATATTCGATCTAGCTAGACCATAAAAAAATAGAGTCATATAAAAATAACTTCCCTTATCAGAACTTAATTAGCCACAGTTTTTTACGAGGAAGCGGATCTTTATACAGCAGTCCCAGACTTAATTACTAATAAGTATCTAATTACTAATTATAAATTAACTGATTGCGATTCCCGGAACACTGCACCTTCCTTATTCCCCTTTTTATCACAAGTTCTAAAGTCCATGATTGATAAAAGTTTTGTTTTGTTGATTTCTGTCACAGTTTTGCGAATATTGGGAATTTAAATAAAAGTACTTTTACGGATTTTATCGCGGTTATAGTATTCCTATTTAATCCCTCTTCCGCCCGTGACCATAGATGTTGTATAATATCCGAAACTTCGGGATATAATAATATAAATATAACCGCGATATAAGCCGGAAAAGTAGTTTTGTTTAAATGCACACATAGTTTTGTCCATCATTAAGCAACGTCTTCTTGAATTGGATTGTGATGGTTTAAAAATAATAACAAAGGTGCACGGTTTCAAGGAAGAGGAAACCAGCAAGAAACTGTAAACACTCTTTAATAATGGCATCTCGAAGTAAGTGTGAAATGCGTGTGAATGAGCATCTTTGGTTGGTCATGCAGAATCAGCTAATTATTTGGCACCAATATTCTCGCAATAAAGAAAATATGTTTAAAAAGTAAAAAGTGAACGTTTGTAAGATCCATAATTTCTCTTAT
Organism: Helicoverpa zea x Helicoverpa armigera; assembly: GCA_033682625.1. Lineage (NCBI taxonomy): Eukaryota > Metazoa > Arthropoda > Insecta > Lepidoptera > Noctuidae > Helicoverpa > Helicoverpa zea x Helicoverpa armigera. The sequence goes on along the minus strand of JAWIIS010000053.1, from coordinate 4,585,976 downwards.
TAAAAAAGAAATGATAAATCTTACCAAAGGCTCCTTTTTACATGATATCAAACATATTTTCTGTAATAATTACCTACCCATCTAACTAAATCATCTCATTACATACTTTTATCTTATAATCATAAAATGTAGGTATTATTATTATCCAAAATCCGCTTAGAAACATCTTTCAAAAACCTCTAAAAAAGATGATCTTGACCTGAATCGTAACATTTAAAAACGGCTGAATGCTAATTAAAACAAGAATAAATTGTAGACGGACCGGTTCAGACACACCCACAGAATACTTCCACGCCATCTTGTAAAACGTGTACAAGATCGGGTGTGTCCGCTACGTCATTTGTTTTTAAGTAAAAACAGGTGATTTTTGCTAATAATATCCGCTAAGATTACAAAATAATTGATTGCAAATAAAGGTTTAAACTTGTCTGTTATAATTACATGATTATTTGCTAATTATCTTATAACAAGAATGCGTAACAGTATGTTCTTATCAGACAGATTGAAAAATAAAGGCTTGTTCAAAAAACAGCTTTGTCATTGAGTTGAGAGTCACGTAGGATACCAAATATCTGGTCGGTCTTTATGCCATAAAAAGTTGTTTGGTTGCTTAGCAACAGCTCTACAGGTCGACTGTCTATCTATGCCATGCCTCGGAGAGAACGCATTGTGTTTTTTGGCTGCGGATCAGCTATCACTATATAGGAAAATATATAAGGGAGTAGATACGTAAGGGTAGTAACATAGGAAGGGCACATAAGGGAATACATAGGTAGTAACGTAAAAAGGAGAAATGAGTTTGACGTTTATATTTGAGTCAGACTACCGGATCCTACAATGCTTTTGTTCAACCGTGATATCCTAATCATATTACTTAAGTATCAAAATATAATTTGCAGTTAGTCATCGTGTTTCGATACGACCTTTGTCTTAACATTATCGCGATAAACAAAGCCTGTAATTTAAAAACAAAAATATTCTCTCTCGTCAGGCATGTTAATCTGTTGCTAAGCTTAGATTGTAAAAGTAAAAAATAGCTTCATTGCTAAGTAAGATTCTGGCACGTGTCACAGAAATTAAGTCGGATTTGTTTGTACGATTATTCTTGATTTTAACATCTTGTTTTGGTAATTCATATGACCAGTTTATTCAAAACACTAGAAAGACTTAACGTATATTTAAATTAGCATTCTTTAAACACAGGTTACTTTAACTTTTAATATGAAAAGTCAATCAATGAGAAAGTTCAAAAGTCTTTATTTTTGATGTTGTTAATTTGTGCATAGAATCACGTAGATACAACCACAAAAAATCGGTAAAAAAACTTTTAAGTTAAACGGTTTTATCTTATGTGCACTGAAAACTAGAAAATAAAAAAATAGTTACTTACCTGTCAACCTACGTAGGTGGTCTTGGTCATATTAGACTAAAATAAAAACGTGGGGCCCATTAACTGTTGCTGTAGTACTTTCTTCTAGAGGTATAATAGGTGTGGATTGCATCGACTTACTATAATCGTAACTGGAGATTTTGACAATCAATAAATCAGCCGTAGCGGCTTCACCAGCGAACGCCGAGCTCATGATCTACCAAAGTATAAAGATATGCTTTGCCATAGGTAGGATTTCAGAGGGGCCCCACGTTTTTATTTTAGTCTAATATGACCAAGACCACCTACGTAGGTTGACAGGTAAGTAACTATTTTTTTATTTTCTAGTTTTCAGTGCACATAAGATAAAACCGTTTAACTTAAAAGTTTTTTTACCGATTTTTTATTTTCTAGTTTTTAGTATTTAATGAAAATGCCTACCGAATATTCCTCATTCTATCTAATTCATTTAGTGCATCATTATTAATTTATTACACGGTCTCTTACCTTCTGATAATTTATTACAATCTAATTCCTCAATACATAGCCCTTCCAGGTACTTTTTTTTTTAACGACCCCAAAAATCATCACATGACCTCTCCTGCTGTGGGTCAGCAGCGGTGAGGGACTGCCAGACTCTTGACTAAGAACCGTTTTGTTCCGTCGTAGGCCTTTTATGTACCAGGGCCGCGATAACTCTTTCAAACAATCTCGCAGCCCAGGCAGGCCTTGGCCCTGTTGGGCCCCGCTGGAGTTACTGACAGTTTTCTACTTGTGAAGCCCTTTCATTTGATACCCATATTGGTGGGATTGATAAAAAATTGTTATCAGCCATTTGGTAGCGGCGGCCATCTTAGATTTCAATTTTGCATAGTAAATTGTATTCTACTTGTTGAGACCCATCAACATGGGTATCAAATGAACCTAAGTTATCCGCCATTTTGTAGAGGCCGCCATCTTGGATTTTAATTTTATATAGTACATTGTATTCTACTGGTTGAGAACTTTCATTTGATACCCATATTGATGGGATTGATAAAACCTACGTTATCCGCCATTTTGTAGCGGCCGCCATCTTGGATTTCATTTTTTTATAGTATATTGTATTCTGCTTGTTGAGCCCTTTTATTTGATACCCATATTGATGGGATTGATAAAACCTACGTTATCCGCCATCTTAGATTTCAATTTTGCATAGTAAATTGTATTCTACTTGTTGAGACCTTTCATTTGATACCCATGTTGATGGGATTGATAAAACCTAAGTTATCCGCCATTTTGTAGAGGCCGCCATCTTGGATTTTAATTTTATATAGTACATTGTATTCTACTGGTTGAGAACTTTCATTTGATACCCTTTTTGATGGGATTGATAAAACGTACGTTATCCGCCATTTTGTAGCGGCCGCCATCTTGGATTTCAATTTTTTATAGTATATTGTATTCTGCTTGTTGAGCCCTTTTATTTGATACCCATATTGATGGGATTGATAAAATCTACGTTATCCGCCATTTTGTGCCGGCGGCCATATTGGATTTACAATGTTATTGATATTACTATATTGTATTGTCATCGGAATTAAAGGTGTATACAAAATTTCAGATTAATCGGTTGACAGGAAGAGGGTGAAATTTGAATTACTAAATTTGACCCAAGAATGAATAAAACAAACTGGGTGGGTGAGCTAAATAAAACCGTTTAAAAAAGAAAGAATGGTATAATGCCTAATATAAATGTTTATGCAGATATGTATATTGTTTTTCCGTGTGCAAAAAGAAGCACTTAACAGCTGGAAAGACATGAATAAATCATTAGCTCATACTATCTTAATTCCTTTGTGAGTATCAAATACTTAGTAAAAGTGGATATCTGTGGTCAAAGGTAGATAGAAGAATCAATTCTATTATCACCAGTAGGTACAGATAATAGTTATCAGGCCCCACCGACAAGCCCCTTAGAGATAGGTTTGAAGGTGATGACAAAACAATAACATATTATGACCTCATATTATTATTTTTTGTTACGAGACTAATCTTTCTTGTTTCTATCCTAACCTTGAGAAGTTATATCTACAAATCGAGGACTATTAAATGTGTTGCTAGCCTGATTGCGACATTTTCACATAAGTAACTGTAGACCTTTTGAGACCGACCCTTATATCTTTAGGGCTCTGGCCCTGATGAAGATGGGAGAAGCGTAGTCATCCTGAGAACTTGTTGAATAGAATAGAATAGAATAGCATTTATTTCTGTTCTGCATTGGAAAACTCAGTTTTGAGAAAGGAGTCAAAAGTAAAATAAGACCATATTTTGTTCATTCAATGTGACTTCGGGTGCCAATTACCCTTTTCAAACCCCGCATGGGTAAGTTTGCGAGAGGGTGAATCCGAAGGCATAGCTAGTATGTCTAAATCTGTGACATTGACATATCTTGTCAGAGACAATCATGTGTCTACCTAATGATATCTTATGTTATTATCTGGTTCTTAGGGACAATGTTCTGATTAATTTATCTGTCGCCTTGGCTCAGTAGGTAAGGTTTTGATGATGAAAACGTGTTATTTACTAAGATTAGGTAATTCTTTGTGTTAGTGTGGTTTTAAGGATTTGCTCTGGTTAAATATATTAATAAATACAAATTGTCAAATTAAATTTACTTATTGCCAAATATCAGTCATCCTGAAAAAAAAAATGTTCGAGAACTCAGTCTTATATTTTCAGAAATCCGTAGTTTAGTGATATTTTGTCTATATAATAACATTTCACCGTACCATAAACACAATAGACTGATTTAGGCTTATTTATAACTTGTGGCTTAAATAACAATTTCCTAGAAAACCACAGCCAATCTAATATCTACCTAACAGGCTTTTTTATCGATTTTATTTATAGACATTACTTTGTGTACCAGAATATGTTTAATATCGTTTGGATATTAATGTATTCCCTCATTTCCTTGTCTGCTGGCTACTAGTCAGACTGGTCGCGAAGGTCGCTTGACTTGCCGCCAAAAGAGAATGGGGACTCCTTTGTCTAACTCGACCAGGAAATTCATAGACTACAACTTGTCTATGATTGAATTTACGCGGTAAAAAGTTTGTTTTTCTTTTTTATTTCAAATAACATGAAAATAAGTTTGCTTTTGATTCTGAACAACGCAGGCGAATGTGAGCTACTAACAATTTTGCCCGGCATTTTGCTGTAGGCACTAAAGAGAGTAAGAGGCGAATATTGCACCTAAAATTAAAAAAATATAAACGCGAAACTAACTCTGCTTGGCTGTCGCTCTTTAACACCAAAATTAATGAACCGATTAATTATTTTTTTTCACGAGCAGTCTAGAGCCTAAGAAAGGGCAAAGACTACTTTTTGTGGTGCAGAAAGTAGTTCCCTCGGAAGACGAGAAACACACATAGCGTAGAAATAATTATTTTGATATCAGTCTCAGTTAAATCAGAAGGATAAAACATGTATACTGAAATAATTTCAAAGCTAAATGATGCAACAGGTTAACCTCTTACACCAGACGAGATTATGAGACTTCAATGTAATAAAAAATGTATCTAATTATACACGCAATTATTGCGATAATTAATATGTCTAGTGAAGTTAATAATAACATTATTTATTTACATTTAAATGTATGGAACTGTCCGACGAATTTTAATTAGAAGTTTCAAAGAAAGTAGACTTTTTAACCACTAACTACCTATAAAAGTCAGTTTTCGGAGGGCACGTTAAACTGACCGAACATATTTGGTAGACGTTACGGGTAGGCAGAAGCCAGAACGTATGATAATCAGTATTAACAATGTTATCCAGGTAACTGGGTTGAGGGGGTCGGATAGGCAGTCGCTCCTTGTAAAACACTGATACTCATCTGCATCCAGTTACACTGGAAGCTTACCTTAACATACCTATTTGAAAGAAGTTACAAGATACATAAAAAAAGCAATGGATGACTTAAAAATAATTATTTTTATTTGTTATACTTATCTATGAGGTTTACACATTTGATCGACTTCTTCATCTTTGTAGAATTTTACATAAAATCGCCAAAAATATTTTCATTCTTATGATTTGATTATACTTAGTTTACTTTTATTCTCACATATAAATACTTTGTTATAATCTTCATGTATAAAGAATTAGCAATGTGAAAACAATGTCACGAGATAGGTATACCGCATCCTAGACCAAATACAATACCTAGATTTTCATAACATTTGCATAGCTTCGTTATAAAATACCTATTGAGTTCCTAAGATATTTCTTACTGTACCTAAAGGTACATTTCTCACACAAACAATTCTGTAGACAAAATAAGTCATTTTAATCAGATTATAATCAGCAACAAACGAACAGTTTCTGGACGTAATGAAGCTTTTTTAACTATTAAAAAAACAAAACACTTCTATCAATTTATGACTATAAAAAAAATACAACATCTATGAACAATAAATGTCATGTTTGAAGACCAATACATGTCATGTTCGAGCCCCTGTCCCGCCTGCCAATTAACTAAGAGAGTATTATTTACTAGCTCCAAGGGGGATTTTCCGCGATAAGTGTAAATAACAAAAACATAAATAATAACGTTATTGTGACCAATCTACACTTGAACGGTGGGCGGGAGGAAGGAAAATTTTGCCTTCTTTACGACAAACTGATAAGACTCCATTGACTGATAATAATGAATCTGAGGTCATGTGAATATTACGACTTTTATTGAATAGGGGAATAACTGAATTGAAATCCGTAATACTTAGAATTAGGCAATTATCTATTTGTTTGTTTAATACTTTTTTTACACAATCAACAATGGCGGGATATGAGTAAATAAAACGCCTAGGTTAATGTTGGCATCTGTTGGCATCAGTTGTCAAAATGTTCTGTTTAAGTAGATAATATTTTATGTTAGAGTGCTGTAAAGTTCAACAAATAAGTAGAATAAAAGGATAGTCAGGTATTCTACTAATGTTTACCTATATGTACATGTTTATAATCAGATATAAGAGAGAAATTATAGTTCTGTCTTTTACATTGTAACTGGCTTATAGCCTGGATAAAATGCTGCTGAAACCACAACCCAGTACTTTACTAATAAAATCAATAACTTTACGAAATAATTAATGTTCTCAACAATGACATATGAACCCTTAAACCAGGATACGAATCTAGCAGTAACTGCTTCTAACCGCGATGGAAATAACACCACAGACGACCAGACAAAGACGAGAGTTCATAAGTCACCACAGATAAAGCACAAATTGATATATTTCATGCTAATTAACAATATAATTATGATTTTAAACATTTGCACACAGCTTTTGCACTTGGTATTGAAAGAAAAACAATAAACAATGATCTATGGTGGGGCAAGGAAAGAGGTTTACCAATATATTAAAAAAAAGTCAAACGTTGTCGTTAAGCGCCTAATGTTATCTTGTAGCGCCAAAAAAAGTATCAGATCTGTGGGCGCGCCATTGCCGTTATATAATTTTAGGAGCGTTGAAGATTCATAAAGGCCTGTATTGTGACTTGTAACTCCTGTTTTTCGTGGACAATGTCTGCTAAAGATTGCTTGGTGGCTTTGTATGTACCTAGATATTATGTTAGGGTAGATATTTGGGATTTGGGATACAATCAAACTTACGAAACTTTAATTTCTTAAAAGGTAGGTACTGTTAGCGGCGTTGAGACTTGGACCTCATGACCCGGAATCTGAATAAAGCGTAACTGCTATTGCTCTTAGATCTTAGCTAAGAAATCTTAGTTAATTGACCTAACAAGCAAACACTGCAGACGAATAGACAGACGTACGTTAACCATCATTAAAATTTAGTTCCAACCAGATCTAAAATGGCTCAATTAATATCTACACAAACCACAATACACATGTTGTAACAATGTGCTCAGCGCCAATAATTCGGGTCAACTAATTATGAAGACATTTTGATAAACGCTTTAATAATAAAAATACGATAGGCCGGTCGTTGGAGACATGAATTTTATAGGTGTCAAACCCGATTTGTGAGGTCACTCGCTTTAGTCAACAATTTATATCTGTGGAATATACCACGAGATTGTGACCCTAAATGAGCGTTAAGAAGAATTAGTTACAGGTTTTTTCCTTTACACGAAATGTAATGTGTACAAAATACAAAAAATAGACAGTAATTATTTCAGGACATTTTGAACCCAAGCGTAAGTATTGCCGTTAATAGCTATTCCAATTATTCCAATCCTTTTCATCATTCCTCAAAAATAAGGTTTTATTCACAGACATAAAGAAACCATAGAGCACAAGATTTTTCTCGTCATTCCTTCATTTTCCTCTCAAAGCATACTTAAGAACTCGTTTCCCTATTCCTTCAAGTAACGAAGCATTTCAAACGCGAACTTATTTCTATCTTTTACTGCACAGAGACAATGACATGTCAAAAGGTCAACTTGAAAAAATCTGCCAAATGTGACTGGTAAAAAGTTGTTGCTAGTCAGATTATTAGCCATTATTATTGTATGTTTATGTATAAATGTTATTGTGGATAGATTACGTGGGAGGGTGTGACGCCAGGCCTCCCAGAGGGTCAAACTGTGACCCTCTTATCACCGCTATCGGGCGGAGTTCTCCGTAAATGGTATTACAATAATATTTGTATGTATGTGTTGTTCTGTCGTGTGCAATCTGTACGTAGAAGAAGGTTAAGTTCGCAATTATGAGAAAGAGGGGATTTTAGAGGTATGTGGATGATGTTTTTCTACGAATTGACATTGGGAAATACCAAAAGCACAAACCTAATTTGTACCTACATATCACCATAGATCTAGCAGTTCGAGTGTTGAGCGAACAGTGATGATAGAGGTGAATGATACAACAAAAAGACGCCATTTACTTTGCAACATTGCAGAAAAGGAGTAAGCATGGAATCGTTTATCATGGTCACCTACGGGGATTGATAACCACGGGGTTTTTTTGTGAATTGTCATGTATGGGATAAACTACATGACGATGCGGGGTTCTTTTGTTTTAATGTGATTAGATGACAAACAAGTAAAAAGGTAGACTGATATAGTGGTCATAAAAGATAGGGACATGAATTTAAACAAACGTTACAGGTATCTGTGGAGATCTATGTTCAGCAGTGGACGTCCTATGGCTGAGATGATGATGATGATGATGATGAAACAAACTTTAGGAATGTAAGATACAAAAATAAATAACGTATAAAAGTACAAAAAAAAATCTTGTCATGCTAAAGAATCAAATACGTGTAAAAATAACAAATCATTTAGTTTTCCACTATCTCTGAGAGTGTTAATTACGGGTTAAGTCAACAATGAAATCTTTGTTCAAACAATATTATGTCAGTGTTGAACTAATAATTACATCAGTTATGACAAGACAAGAAATTCGTGTCGGGCTGAAAAACGTGTGCACAGTTTTACTAATTCCGTTCTATTCTTTTTCACACGGATTTTGCACTTAGATCGCGCATTCAATCAAAAATAGAATTTATCTTTATTTCCAAAGTCATATTTGTCGTTTCTACATTAAAATCTATATTCAAAAGTTTACAAAAACCAAACAGTAACGTTACAGAAGAGAGCAAAGAGTGAGTTATGGTGGCAGAATCATTTTCTCATTTGTAGGTAATGCTTTCATGGTAAAAACGCTGAACCGATTAGCAAATAATTTGGTATAGATAAGTTTACATTTTCTCAAACAATTCCAATTCAATAGAGGGAGAGATTTGTATTTTTACTACTGGTTCTAAAACAGTAATAGGCCAAATGTAAAAAATACTTATTTCAACTAAAATATGCATTCTTCATGCGAGAAGCCGAAAATCGATCTCAGTGGCGTGCACTTGGAGAGGCCTATGTCCAGCAGTGGACTGCGATAGGCTGATGATGATGATGCATTTATTATTTCTACTTAGCATAGGCTATATTTTATCCAGGCTCAGGAAGTCAAATCCCTCAGAACACAGAAAAAAACCGCGATGAACAACTTAGAACTTATACTTCTGTCATTTCTCTGCCTAACGTGGTAACGCAACCGAGACAACGTTAGCGTCACGACACGACTGATCGATCGCAATGTGAAAATAGTCGCGGATTGAGTTGCAACCGTTGCTTGGAAACCAGTTCCTATGCAATTCGTTGCGTTGCTATGAAGTCTTGCTGTTGCGTTTGTTGCATGTGGCACGGGATTGCATGGTTATCTTGGATGGCTATGCTTTTTTGGTACCTACTTAATTTCTGTTTGTCATATAAGCACCCGATGGAAAAAATCCTACTCATGTTTGTGGTTTCCTAAAAACTCTAAGAAAAGGACGGACGCACCATTGAATGGTGACAGCTAAAAGATCAATCTTTTGAATGAGTTGACATCGTTTTGGTCAGTGAAAAAGAGGAATCCTTGAGCAAGTTTAATCCACCTCCTCGTCTATTTCTTAAGTTTAATTTGTATTTTATCTTAAACATCAAGAAATGATATTACCTAAACTTATAATTAAGCACCTATAGGTCAAGGCTATAGAAATTGATGCATCAAATCAAACATTTTCACAATCAGTTTAACTCGATTAACTTAACTAACCAATACTTCATTAACATATTTATTAGTTTATTCTCAAGGGCTTAATAAAAAAGAAAAGAGGTTAACAGTTAACAGTCATATCCGAGTGTCGGGAAGCTACGCAACTCGGCCCAGATACCAGACAGTGTTGCCAACTTCACATCAATGATGTAGTATTATAATCAAATCAGCTGTCCCATAGAGTTTTCTTATTTATGACCACTTATGGAAGCTTATAAGTCAGTGTACAAAAGCAATATGGAGATTTACTGACATAATTTGTGTCATTTAACAACTGAAGCAAGTTTCCTTTCAGTTTTCAATCTTTACGGATGTCTGATTGTAATGCGATTGACACATGAGACTGCCCATAGCCACGGTTGGCGGTAAAGCCGATCTCTTATTGTTCTCACTTCCATGAAATTTACTCAAACCTTACACACGAACACAGCCCGTCTGCGCGAAGAACCATTTCGAAATCTACATACTTTTACGTGTCATGAGTTATGCGAAGTATAACAAACTAGCTTCTGCCAGCGGTTTCACTAGCATCCCGTGGGAACCTCTGCACGAACCCGGATAAAAAGTAGCCTATAGCCTTCCTCGATAAATAGGCTATCTAACACCGAAAGAATTGTTCAAATCGGACAAGAAGTTCTTGAGATTAGCGCGTTCAAACAAACAAACTCTTCAGCTTTATAATGTTAGTATAGATGCATCATATATGTATCATGGAGATCAAGGCACCTCCACTTTCAAATAATGTGTTCAAGAAATTAAAATATAAACTTACTTTTTAGTTATTCGGGAAAAGAAGAACACCATTTTGTTTCTTTATTCTTGTTTCTGCTCCTATTTTTGTGATCTGTAACAAAAGATTCGTATTTTTAATACTGGAAATGCTTACATTTTGGATATTCTTGTGTTTCAGGTCATCATGCAATTAGGTAGATATATATTTATTAATCCTCCCAGCTTAGCTCACAAGTAAAGGTTTTAATACAATATCATACAAATTGGATATAAGTAGGCAAGTTACCTATATAGAGTGACGTTTACCTACTACTACGCTTTTCAAGATTACCATTAACAATTTTCGGCAAAGCTAGACAGCAGGTTTTAAGATTTCCTAATTCGACAATAGTAATAAATAATATATCCTGATTGATTGCTTTTAGAGAACAACAGAGCAACAATAGTAATTTGTTTCTCTAAACGCAGTCGTTAGATACACGACACGAAATAAATAACTGATGCATTGCCAAAACTAATTTTGGAGACACTTTCTTCATATGAAAGACATATATGTACCTACTAAGAAGCACATATCTAGCTGTGTGATCATACGGTACCTGTCAGGTACTTAATTCAAGTATAAATAACTTTCAAATAGATAACAAAATCTGCGGAGCGAACCCATCAGATAGTGAGTGAAATCCGCACTCACTAAAATACTACTGCGTCCCAGACTTTGAGTAGGTTATCCTTACGTTTTTAACGAAAACTTAGATAGGTATCTATCTGTACACCCTACTTAGGTATACCGACTGAAACTGTCTTTCAAAACTAAAATGAAATAACATGAAAACATTACATATGAAAGAAAATGGTTATCCTTACTAATTTTATAAAACCGAAAGTCTGTCTATAACGCTTTCACTCCGAAACTACTGAAACCACAGATTACTAAATAACTGAAAAACTGAAAGGCGCAGTCTAAAGCCTGATGCGGGGAACAGCCAGTGTAAAATATACAAAACCATAATAACTTAGTTTATTTTTGAATTCCCGCCTATCTGGCACAAACTGTGCTATCTTATCACTACTGTGATATATTTCTTCCGCCTCTCCACACATTATTTGCCTTAGTTTTGAAAATACAACTATATGACGTCACATAAGTCAGCTGTTTACACTGTCAGTTGACAGTTGGCGTGAAATTTTATCGAAAACAAAACAAGAATTACGAAGGCCTCGTCAATTTGTAATGTTAAGTTTGAATGACTAGAGAAATGTTATATTTGTAAGGCCAAGCAAAGATTAAGATAAAGATTTCAATCTCAAATCTTTCATAAGTTATCTTTGGCATCGGTTCTAACCAAAGATACACTTCGGAAGTAAAGTTACCTACTTATCTCCATATTTATCTTATTTATGCCTCACGGGGTTTTTTATCAGTAGGTACCTAAAAGGTGAGATTTCAATAACATTTGATTTTGGTTAATGCAAAAATAACTCTCAATTAAAGGATGTGTGCTTATGTAATTTAAGACCAATTTTAGGTAATAAAAATAGGAAGGATTAATCAATAATTTAATCATAAAGTACATAGTTCTAAAGTGTAGTGATTAACTTGCAATTACTTGATTAAAAAGACGCATGTAACAATAATAAACAATTAAAATCTTCGAATTAGTAAGTAGTAAACCTTTTCACCCGGATTTGAACCGATCGATAACATCCTAATTAGTTTTTCTCAAGTCTTCTTATCTCTTGTGGAATATTTGCAATTTATTTTTAACTCGGCGGCACGTTTATTAATAACATTTCATTTATTGATAATAATATAATATAATGTAAATATATTTATTATTTTACAGTACGCTGAAGTTACACCAACCATTGCAGTGTTTTTGATTCGCCTTTAGGTATGTATCTGCCATTAAATTGTTAGATTTGTAAGTGTTACAATTTATTTATCCCATCCATGAAAGTTAAGCCATTTTTTTAGTTCTTTGTCACATTGTAAAATTGTTTATTTACTTACAACAATAGACATTTATCATATGTACTTTCTTTCAACAACACATAGATATTTCTTATTTATGTGTCTGGCAATTTTTTTCTAAAAGGATTTAGCTTTTATCTGTGGAATTTTCAAGATTTTTCACTATTCGTCTTAAAATATTCGATAATATTATGAGGTATGTTGTCTTAAGGGAACAATTTCGTCTAGAAGCACTCAGTGGCCACCAGGTCCTTCATTTTGTAGTATAGAAGTAATATGATGCCCCCGAGAGTATCAATACATGGGTTTTGCATCGGCAGATAATGTACATAATGCCTTCAAAAGGTTCACAAGGCGTTGCCTGCGACTTCGTTCACTTATGTTTCTAAACTTGGAAAGGTCTTCTTGTCTTTCTCTTCAAAAAGTAAAATAGATTTATATTTCACTGGCTCCCACCAACGGTTTCCCCATGGCCTATGAGAATTTCTTTCGCTCAATCGGATAAAAAGTAGGTTAGACTCTGAACTCTTCAAACTTAGCAACCAAAAGATATTTTCGATAATTCCTAAGTTAAACCATACGTCAATTTGACTAGCTACCCTTTTCTAAATAAAGATAAGAATAAAGTACCCTAATTACGCAAACACACAAAAGCAAATCCATTTCTAGAAATGCCATTGAAAACAAAATGGCGCGATAGCGTAGCTGTCAACAAGTGACGTCAGCTGTCATCATGCGGCTTCTCGGCTAATTACATCATGCGCTTGTTTGTGATAAACTGTGATAATGCTGATCGAGGGGTCAAATGGAGGCTTGGCTGGTGACAGTTTTGAGATAGCATGGTTGGCAAGCTGGTGGTCAGATTGCGCGGGAATTTTGGGTCAATTATAGACACTGTTATTATAAAAAAGTTAAACAGACGTTTTGTAGTAACATCAAGAATAATCTTAGTTTTACTACATCTCAGTGGAAGAAAAGAAAATTGCTATAAATGGTATCAAGCAACACCCAAACTCTTGTTTCACACTTTCATAATTTTGGCCTCACTACAGCCAGCATCAATTTTCCAAAAAGTTTTTAATGTAGGTAGGTACCTAATTAATCTTTCTTCATTGTAGGCGTGTTCTATAAATATGACTGGTATCGATGGAACCAAATGAACAGGTTGTATAATGTCTCCTCGGTACCCGTTTGACTTGTCAGCGCGACCTATTAGGGAAACTTGATTTCCGACTTTTAATGAAAATTATAATAAAAAAAATATTGTAACCAAATCCAATTCGACTTTACCTATTTAAAATACTCTTTTAAGTACGACTAAGTAAAAAGTTTAACAGTTTCTGGGTCAGTTTGTAGGCAGAAGTAAATTAGCCGTTTGCATATTAGATGCAACTGCACATAATGTCTAAAATATGCCTAAGGAAAATGTTTCTTCAGTTAAGAAAGCCTAGTTGAATATATTATTGTATAATTTCTGAAGGTCATTCTAGTTTCTAAACCTTGTTCTAGAATGGCTATATCTATCAATATTTATACTCTGTGGAGTCTTAGAGAACAGTTAGTTCCTGTTGTAAGTGATTTATAGAAGGGTCCATGCAGCTAACTTGTGTTGTAGAACATTAAACTATATGCCAACAGTAATAAAGTCGTATTTTGTATAGCAAGGTTTAACGTTTGTTTGTATTTTGATAAGTTTTGTGTATCCTTTAAACGATGTTGGAATTGATATTAAATATAATTTTCCTTAATATTATGGATTTCGTAACATTACTTAAGTACCTAGTTTACTATTATTTAAAATGCCATTAAAATTCGTTCGTGACTGTTTCGAATTGTTGAATGCTCATTACAATTGTTAAGGTTTATGAAGGTATCTAATTTTATAGTTCATTTATATGGGTATAGAAGAAATCATGTATCTAAGTACTTTTGAATTGAAATTAGTAGGTACCTACCTATCAACATAAAAAATCATGACCAATTCCTATGCCAAAGTTACACGTTTGCCTTTTACATAGAATATACAAGGAAATAATTGAATTCTTCGTTATCTTGTAAACTAATATGAGTGAATGATTTTATTAATTGCAATCAGGAAGTGTCGCCATACTGATAATATTATTATTGTTTACATTAAACCAGTTTATATAAGCTAATACGAGCAAAATTGTAAGGTAGTCGACATTTTGACATCTGGTTTGACAGTTGAGGAAGCATTTACGCAGAATTCAGAATACCCGTCCCGCGCAAATGAGATTTTTTTTATGGGACCAAGGAGTTTGTATATCGTTTGAATTTGTAAAATAACGTTGGAGGTGTTCAGGCTAAAAACTGGAAATCATTTACATACGTATCTGTTTAGTAAAAGTGATAATAAAGTTGTTTATATTGAAAACATTATAAAATAGCTACTTATTTATAATTCTAGCCTTTCTATCACTCTGAAGCTAACCATTGACGATAACCCCACGTCATTCTGTACACGTTCTATATTTAAATTCAAATGACATGATCACCTATGTCAAAACCAAGTTATCCATCGACAAAACAAAAAAAGAACAAGCAAACAAAAGACCATAAATATATTTACCTTTTTCTGAGTCAACGGTGCACGAATGAAAACCGGATTTCTCCAACAGTTATAGTTTCACGTTATTTACGATTTTTATATGAAAAAAAATGCGCAAGACGTGTAGTATGCGGTCGACGCACTAGTATACTGGTAAACAACGAGCATCGAGATGTAACATTGCTTGCCAGGCGTCGATAACAACGGCTCGTCTTGTGAATGTCGTTGCCAAAACGTTGCCCAAGATAGGTCAAGGATACAGGTGATCTGGATTATTTGCATAGCAATAATATACACGAGGAAAATTTGTCAATATTTTAATATTATTAAAAAAATGACAATCTATACCTAAGTATTCCTACTCAAACCAGGAAAAAACACAAGTGACATTTTAAAATTACTCATCGATTTTATCAATTAATTTTGTCTTAAATACTTAGATCGATACGACAGATCCAGTCTCTTACCTCTTCAAGAATGAATTCTTATTCAATTTATAAACACACGAATGCGACTACAGGCCAATATTACAATTATTATCTTATATAATGTTTGAAGAATGTCAACACGTTTATGTAAATACATAATTGAATATTTTAGACAGTAATAAAATATGCTCTAAACATACATATCTTTTGGTTTCATTTTCAATCAAAATTTTGATGAAGGAACTAAAATAAGTGGGATCATGGAAACCTGTTATTTGTTCCTGTTAACTTGCGTCCATGGCAGGTTTCGACATTTCGATAAGGAGACCACCCATCTGCCTAGGACATATTTTAGTGCACAAGCATGTGAGCAAGTACCTGCAGGTGCCCTCACTATTCCTTCACTCTCATAGCCCGATGGGACGACGATCTGACATCACTGGAGAGAGATCAAGCGCAACATAGGCATAGCATACTTATATACCTATCCAAAAAAGATTCCAGCATTTCAATCAAGGTATTTTAGACCACCAAACAAAACAGAAAAATCGCTAAATAATTTTAGATAAACTTAATACGTAGGTACATCACAAGAGAGAATTACTAAGAATACTGTTATACCATAAGATGTTTGTAGTTTTCAATAGTTTCCGATACCAAAGGAATGTATTGAAATTCATAAATAACGGCTGACAATGGAGGACATTTTGTAAAGCGCCATCTGGCGGCTCGCACGCTCTTTGTGGTGATGCAAATACGACGGACAAAGGATCAAAGAAAAGATAATATGTTATGTATTTCATATTCCACAATGTTCTTAGATACTTATGTGTTATGTGGGAGTGTGTGTGATCGGGTTTAAGGCGATTTAGATGTTTTTATGGGCTTAGGAGGAATACTTTTCAGGGAACATCGTATCTACAGTAATTATGACTAACTCTACTCGTCTACTGAATTACTACTGTGTCTTGTAGCTCACGCAGGTCCCTTGAGACATCAGGAGAAAGTTGAATAGTTTTAATCATCATCATCATCATGTCAGCAAATTGCTGTCCACTGCAGAATGTAGGCCAAGGAGCGCCAACCATCCCGGTCATAGGCAGAAAATAGTCTTAATGCGAATATAAAAAAAATATACTTAAGTCTTGGGTATAATGGGTGTAAAACATCGAATCTCTTTTACCATATACCTAAACATGAATATAAATGCCCATATAAATGAAAATTCTAAGACAACATAAAAGGGCCCTGATGACGCCGATACTTTCAGAAAATCTTGGAAATAAAGCGACAATTTACATTACGTTTGGGGGTTATAATTTCATTTGTTTTAATACTTTTAAAATGTTCCCGGTAACTGCAGTGTGAGAATTACAAGCCTATAGGACGGGGATAGATAAATGGTATGATAAGAAGTAGCTAATGTGAAAGAGTGTCTATGGAGTTTCTTGCCGGCTCTTCTCCATGAGACCAACTTTTTGGAACCGTGCAAATAGTGTAACTTTTCATAGGTGCCTGCAAAGGCATATGTAAAATAAAAAGATTTTGATTTTGAAAAAATGTTATCTGCTGTATTCCGAATTAAATGATTCCTTGTAACGTGGTAGAAGCCCGGCGTTTGCTAAAAACTTTTAATGTTGTTGTCTGGGTCCTAGATCCGAATTTTTTAGATGATTTACATACGACAACGACTACCGTAACTAATTCTATACTTCGATAACAATATGAAGAAGAAAAGGTTTGTTTATTTCAAGCCGTTCCGAAAATATGTATTAGAATTTCGATTTGATAAAAGTTTTCAGTATTGGTTAGCTGGACTATCCTTGAGTGCTCTACTGCCTATAGCAGTATGTTGTTTGGGCACGGGAAGAAGTGACCCCGGGACGCGGGTGAAACTGCGAGAAACAGCTAGTTTTAAATGTTACTTGTATGAATAAAAAGCGTCCTGGCACCAGCACTCTTGTGGTACGGTCAACTTCAGGTCAGTGGTAACAGTTTTATAAAAAAATCGGAAAATCGTACTTATAATATTGAGTTAAGGTGCATGACAGTTACCACTAATGTGCAGTCTACCGTACGTTTCGAGGAATCTCGTAGTGTCAATAAAATCATCAGCATCATTCATATGTCACACGAGGGACTCGGCAACAGCTTGTACCTATGCGTGTGCACACGACCAGGGCTAAATTCACGGTATGGCGTCCTTACGTGACGTGTGCTAAACATTTCCTAAAATACACAGATAACTATGTCAGTGGGCCTTGACTTTCAAGATAAAATAAAGATAGTCATCAAAACACTACGTAGAAGATTGACAGATGTATGTTTGATATCAGGTGAAGATGGAAATCAGTAGATAGAAATGCATAAATGATGCAACTGATATAATATGTAAGTGCATTGAATTATATTATGTAGTGATAGTCATGAAGGTTAAGTTTGTTGCGCCTGCTATGGGCAGTACCTAGGTCCGGAGACTGGTTCATTTCAGTAGGAAAGAATTCAGTTTTAGTCGTTTGTAAAATTTTCTTTAATAGGTAGGTATGTACTTGCTAGAAAAAAGCGCAATAAGTTAAATCGTATCTTAGGTAAGGGGTATCGTGTTATTCTAAACCTAATTGGGTTATTGAGATAAGATGAATATGGAGATAAGAAAAATTGGGTGACCATTTGAAATACTGGCATTAAGCTGAATCCTATTTATTTGAAAACAGATCTTTAAGTGGTGGGAGGAGACTAGACAAATGACAACTTGTGATGATACATTTGACATGACCGTGCGTTTGACCGTGTGTCTGCATTTTTTACATAGTGTGTTTCATTTTTTTTACGTTTGTGCAGTTTTATCATAGTAATGTTCTTTTAGGTACTCGATTTGTAGTTACTGTCGAAATTTGGGGTTGCTCAGGTAACTTGGTTCTGAGCATCAGGTTTAACTGGAAGTTGGCACCAGTATAGTAAGGAAAAGGATGTGCAAACGATGAGATAGAGTTACATCGTCTGCACATCCTTATCATACTACTACATAATACGAATGTGTTAATGCTACATTTTTACCTACCTGATACCTATATCCAGCCTTGTCATCGGGGATACATAACATATAATATGTTGAAAGTTGCTCCGAGGTGAGGGCTGTCATTCTTTTAACTGAAACAAACGACAAACAAAACAATTGTTAAACCCACGGTTATTATGCTTATTCGCAACTTTACCCATTTTTGAGTCCTCTAGGACCAATCGTAAATCTCTTCGGTAAACACGGATATAGAAATAAACTCGTTAGGTCTTTTTGTCCCAAAATATGTGTTGCTAGGTGTTCCCCGCTGTTCCCGAGGGAACTATTGAGAGTAGCCTATGTCCTTTTTTTTCAGGCTCAATACCAATCGGTTCAATAGTTATGGTGTGAAAGCTGGACAAACGGAAGTTAGAAAACTTTGTTGCCTAGTGTATGTACATACCTATTTTAACATGAAATTGCAGCAGTTTTTATTCCTGCACTCTAAAAGTACCTACACTTTAAGATCCAAAACCAATTTAACTCCCCAGAAAAAAAGTTTGCAACCAACTTTTACTGCCCTGCAAAATATTAAAATCTTAACACCTAACAAGCGCAAAGGAAATTGAAAAATATGGTCGCTGATGTTCTTTTTTAAAATATCGTTGTATTATCCCCTTGAGTCCGGTGGTGTAATCCTTTCCCCACGCGCGGTGCGTGGATGCGCGGGAACGCTTGACAGCTATATAAAGATGGCCGCCACTCTGCAGGACATTGTTGTGCTGGAACTTAGCTGGTGACATGACGGCTGTGCGGTGCAGGTAAGTCTTAACGTAGTTAAATTAGGTTTACTGAAAGTTCGAAAACTTTTTTAGGGCCAGTTAACACATAACTATTTGCAGAAACTTTTTAGGCAACTTTTTAGTTTTCTTACAACTAGTGTCTAGGTTCTATGATTTTTCATGTTCAAGCTTTAAATTAAACAGTTGTTTCAAGAAATACGAACGTTAATGTTTTCGGTGAACTGAGCCTCCTTAGTTTGGAAATATTTTGTTACGATTAACAAAGTTCGCGCCAAACAACGCCAAGTCAAGCCAACGTCAAGAAGGAACTTTTAGGAAAGTTTTCAGAAAAGTTTGGCTGTTAAGTTAAGGCGAGGAAAATTTAAGAGCTTTGTGAAAAGCTTTTCAGGAATATTTTGAAGTGAGAAGTGGTCAGTGTTCTGGAATACTTATTAAACATACACATTAACAGACAATGTTCTCGAAAAGAAAACTTTTCATAAGTTCCATATCTGAATCAACTAGAATTTTTATATACCTATCTTAATTGACTAACACGATTTTTTTCTTTGAAAAAGTAACTTTAGAAGCTTTCACCAACTCGGAAAATTAAAAAAAATCGTAGCAAAAAATTTTAATCACAAAAAACCGTTTAAGACGCGAGTTAAGAGACCATTATTTTTCTAAATTAGTTTAAATTAGGCTTTCCTTAAGAAGTTTAGACTAGGCTTACCTACAAATCAAATGTTGTAAGCAGACTCGATGATGAAAAAAATGTTCACCAACATAGTTGGGGAAAAGGCTACGCGGATGAAGCTCGCAATACCATCATCAGAAGCCAGTACCACCGTATAGGGTTTCGTAAATATGATCCTGTGGTTTCTAGTTAGTTTTTAGTTTGTTCGGCAATCTATTTTTTTCTACAACAACTGTCGAAGCAACAACATATAAGTAATGCATAGGGATTAATATATTGTTGCTTCGACAATTTCATGTAATCACGACCTTTCTTTATTCATTCACAAAACTTAAAAAAGTCAATCTTCGTTAAAGCCCTTAAGAGCTTAGTTATAACTAAAAAACTTTTGTCATATTGGTGATAATTACCTAGGCTATACGTAATAATTACTCAATTTCATTAGAAATTAGTGATGTCAACTTGCAATAATTGGTACTTACACAAAATCCATGGGGAATATAGTTTCAGCCATTTATTAGAAGTATGTCAATTAAATGATGACAAGCTTTTTACACGTGCAGTACGCGATGTAAAAGAGGGTAATAAATAAGTGTGAATTTTGCAAATAATGAAGTTGCAAGCAGTCGAATCTGTAATTACAGACTATCAGCTTTTGCTAATGCTTTTTTCAGTAGGATGGGTATTTACTACTTTTACGGATTTTATCGCGGTTTACAGCATCCCCTCCAGATTAAGAAATCAACATGGGTGTTTACTTGTCCAGTTTAAAAATAAAATGGTTTGTTGACAAGTTAAAGCTCACCTCTTAGGTAGGTACGAGTGTGCGGGCTTTTAACTTTTCAAAATTTTATGTATATCAGTACCTAAGCTTACTTTCTCACTGAATCATGATAGATTTATGATGAAAGAAATCACAAGGATAAAATCTGGTCTTACAAAGCCTGAAATCGCCAATTCCCATTGAACAAATGTGGTTTCCATCTCTGTTCGTGAAGAGGTGTGGCCATATAAAATGTGCCCCATAAAACTTCACCGACTCAAATGTGGTAAACCCGCTCGTTGATGGATAGTACATAAATAACATCTGGGACCTAACGAAGAAGGAAGTTTACAAATAAAAACTATCGTCCAATCGCACGTTATCAAAAACCAAAATATTTTTAAAATTATGTCATGATAATCGCAGTTATCCTTGAAAGTATTAGACGGATTATTATTTATTAGGTAGGTATACTTATAGGCTATTTATATTGAGATCGTAAGTAATGATGGATTGGACAAAGCTATTATCAATATGTTTTCCCTACCACCCAGAAGTGACGTCCATTTTTAGAACCATTAGCGATATTGAAACATAATTAATTATCTGTACGAGATAAATGAAAGATGATCATAGTGAGGATATTTTTATTAGCATTTAAAAGTTATTAATATCAATTAGAATAGGCGTTTTGCCATATCCGAACCCAGGTAGGGTTCGGATATGGCAAAACTTGTTCAGAAATAATTTTCGCAACATTTTCAATGTGTGGTGATTTATTATTTGAAATTCAAATAGTTTATTTTTGGTCTACTATTTATTCAGATTTAACGATTAAACACTAGCTGTTTCCTAAGGTTTTACTCAGGTCCCGTGG
Source organism: Helicoverpa zea x Helicoverpa armigera (assembly GCA_033682625.1). Lineage (NCBI taxonomy): Eukaryota > Metazoa > Arthropoda > Insecta > Lepidoptera > Noctuidae > Helicoverpa > Helicoverpa zea x Helicoverpa armigera. Next base: position 4,564,181 of record JAWIIS010000053.1, on the reverse strand, counting down.
CAACTACTTTCCGTAGATACCTAGCTACATTATATAATACAATGGAACGAGTTAAAATAAGCTACCGAGAACGATGACAAATGTCTCCAAGGGAACTCCAACGTGTTCTAAGATTTACTAAATCAAAACTAAGAGTGAGTTGTTACGGCGAAGAAGCAACATATCGTAGTAAATATAAAGAAGTCGGGTAACTTATCAATGTAAGCTCCTGTTATTGTTGTTTGTGTCGCGAGCTCTGCTGATCCTTAGCAAGGCTGGGTACGTGCTCTCTGCAGTACTGAGTCTAGTTTAATGTTGTTGAGAAATTATACTTCGTATCTCTCCCGAAGATGATTACAGTTTACATGCAGCAGTACGCGAGTTGATGCTGTCCTAATCACACTTTTATAGCTTATTTAAATATGCTTTTAGACCTGACAAAAATATAAAAGTATTTTTATGACTAATTTTTTCCCACCACTGTGCACTCCGCCATGACACTACCGACCTGTAACGTCATTACGTGATTTTGTGTTGTCCGAGTCACATCTAAATTCGTTCCTCTTCACAAAAACATTTTACAATGGGAAAAAGGAAGCGATCTGATAAGGATAATAATGATACGGTCGAAAAGTTATACAAAAAAGTGAAAAAACTAGTTAAAAGTCGAAGAAGAATTTCGTCATCAACGTCCGATGATGAACCGCCGTTATCACCTGCGCAGTCTTCACATCTGGATATTGTTAGCGATCTCGAACCTCGAGGTGAGTACTTAAACGTATTTCCCCTGTTATTTAGAACATTGTTTGAAAAAATTGTGAGTTAAGTAAAAAGTTATTTTCATCTACCGCCATTTATAAGATGTGAGAATGTAGAAACTACTGTGTACCTATTAATCACAACTGACTATATGGGCCCTCATGTATATCATGTGTGGGTACCCATTGCTGTTGAGCTATCCCGACGTATATCGTGTGTGGATGCCAGATAACTACATAGTTATCCAGCGCGTTTAACGCTAACATTGCTATCCCGACGTTTATCGTGTGTGGATATGTATTGGGTATGACAAAATCTCATACGTAAAATATATTTTTGCATAATTGCAGATGAGATCCCAAGTGTTGAGATGCAAACAGAAACCGACGGAGTAGTAGACGAAAGCGAGGACCTGGACCCAGATATTTTGCAACTATTAGGCTCAGATCCTACACAAAATAAATCTTTTGGAGATCATTTACATAAAGATATCGCTACGAGGTGGAAGCACATCTTAACAAATGGACTTTCTAAGGAGGAGAAACTCGATATTCTAAAACAATACCTGCCTGCTGAAAATTGCACCAATATGAAAGCACCTTTATTGAATCCGGAAATAAAATCAGCACTCTCGGATAATAATATAAAAAGAGATTCGTACAGCGAACAAAAACAAAATCAAATGTCCAGCTGTATTTCAGCAATTGGCAAAGCACTTAATTTAGTCTTGTCACAAAAAGACAACGTCCCTCAAGAAATCATAAAAATACTGAGCGATGCTGGGCGCCTGCTATGCGATACACATCATAGGGAATCTCTTTCTAGAAGATTTGCTATCGTGAATTCCTTAAGCAAGCAAAAACGAGAAATAATAAAAAATACAAAAATAGATGATTATTTGTTCGGTGCTAACTTGTCTGAATATCTAAAATCATCCAAGGCCATATCAATGTCTGCCTCAGAGCTTAGATTCAGCTCAAACACAGCCAAGTCTAATCAGCCACAGCGCGGGCAACCCAGCACATCCACATCTCGTTACCCTGGATCTTTAAACGTTTGGGGGGCACTGCGTGCACCAGCCGCCGAACCGCGAGTGTACCCCAGCCAAAATCGGCGCCAGCCACCACCGCCGTCGGCGCCACGAGACCAGCGTCGTGTACCGACGACGAGGAAGACACGGCCGCGGAACAATTACCCACAATCTCGACGAAGTTAACAACTCCATCACAGGTAATTAATAATATACCCACAGCCGGTAGACTCCGGTACTTTTATCACGAATGGCTTCGCATCACAAACGACAAAACTATCCTGTCTTGGATTAAGGGGTACAGGATTCCATTCCGTTGTGATCCATATCAGACAAATATTCCAAAACCAAAACCCTACACGCTAATAGAAACGAAGGTTATTGATGAGTGTATTTCTGAAATGTTAGAAGCAGGTTTTATTTCTCGCTGCACCCCATGTGAAAAACAATTTGTTTCACCTATTTTTACCATTCCTAAGGCTAACGGAAAACATCGCTTTATCTTGAATTTAAAGGAACTGAATAAATTCATAATTACCAACCATTTTAAAATGGAAGACTATCGCACAGCCCTTAAATTACTTGACCAAGACTGTTATATGGCAACATTAGACTTAAAAGACGCATACTTTTTAGTGTCCATTGCAAAAAGCGACAGAATCTACCTCCGATTTAGTTGGGATTCAGTCCTATTTCATAATGAGCTATTTGAGTTTAATGTATTACCGTTCGGACTTTGTACTGCACCCTATGTATTCACAAAGTTAATAAAACCTGTATTACACTATTTGCGCTTACTGGGACATCTGTCAGTTAATTATATAGACGATTTTTTGTGTATCGGTAACTCTTATCACAGTTGTCTTAATAATATAGAAACAACAAAAGGTCTATTGGCTAAACTCGGTTTCTTAATAAACGATGACAAAAGTCAATTGTATCCAAAACATAAGTGTACATTTTTAGGCTTTATATTTGATACTGTTAATATGTGCTTAACGTTACCTAAACAAAAGAAAGATCGCATAAAATTATTAACTAATAACCTGTTACGATCAAAAAAATGCACAATTAGGGTATTTGCAAAATTTTTAGGATTACTGACGTCAGCGTGTCCGGCTGTTAAATACGGTTGGCTGTACACAAAACTATTTGAAAGAGAAAAATTTCTAGCACTTGATTACTCTAATAATTACAATAAATACATGATATTGCCAGATAACATTAAAAATGACTTAATTTGGTGGAGGGATCACATTGACTCCTCGTTCTGTTCCTTCCAAACTAACGATTACATTTTAGAAATATTTAGCGACGCATCAAACACGGGTTGGGGGGTAGCTTGCAATAACAAAACTGCGAATGGCCATTGGAACTACTCCCAGTTATCACAACATATTAACACTCTAGAACTATTAGCAGCATTCTACGGCCTTAAAATCTTTGCGTCACATCTTAAAAATTGTAATATCTTACTCAGAGTAGATAATACAACAGCCATCGCCTATATTAATAAAATGGGCGGAATTCAATTCACTCATTTGAACGGTATTGCACGTGACATATGGCAATGGTGTGAAAAACGCAATATATATATTTTTGCATCATATATCCAGTCTAGTAAGAATATAGTAGCTGATTTCGAATCACGTCAGACATGTAACATGGACACTGAATGGGAGCTAGCCGAATATGCATTTCATCAAATAACTTCTTCGTTAGGTACTCCTGAATTTGACTTATTTGCAAGTATGCAAAACCGTAAATGCTCGAGATACGCCTCATGGAAGCTAGACCCAAATTCCGAGGTCATTGACGCTTTCACATTTAATTGGAGTAATATAAGATTCTATGCCTTTCCACCTTTTAGCCTTATTTCCAAGGTCTTACAGAAAATTAAAACTGATAAAGCTGAAGGGATTGTAGTAGTGCCGTTCTGGCCTACACAGCCGTGGTACCCAGTATGGTCAAACTTGCTAACATCAAAAGTATTATATTTCGAACCTAATAAAAATCTATTATTTTCCCCTTTCAGGGAGGAACACCCCCTGAGCAACAGTCTTACCCTGATGGCAGGGAGATTATCAGGCAGTCCATGGTGAGGCGAGGAATTCCAAGTGTCTCTATCGATATAATGATGGCCTCCTTCTCATCAAATACTCTTAATCAATATAATAGTTCACTAAGGTCATGGTGGCTTTATTGCAAAGATAATAAACTAGATTTCTGTGATTCCAATAGTACAATATTACTTCAATATCTGACTGAAAAATTTAATTTAGGTGCTAGCTACAGCACACTGAACAGCCATCGTTCAGCGTTGTCTATACTATTAGGTCAGGACGTGACATGTAATGATAATACTAAAAGGTTTTTCAAGGGTGTTTACCGGTTAAAACCACCTCTATCAAAATATAATGCCACTTGGGACCCAAAATTGGTATTAGATTACTTATCAAATTATTTTCCTAACGATTCACTAACATTAAAAAATCTATCACTTAAAACTATAACTCTGCTTGCCTTAGCGTCTGCTCAAAGAATGCAAACACTTAGTTTAATTAAAATTAAAAACATTACATTTGACTCAGAGAAAATAATCATAAAAATTGATGATTTGATTAAAACCTCTAGGCCTGGTATCCACCAACCACTGATTGTGTTACCATACATAAAGGAGAATCCTAAAGTTTGTCCAGCTGTAACTCTTAAGCATTATATAGATAAAACTTCATTTCTACGTCTTCAAGAAGAATACATTTTTATTAGTTATCAAAAACCACATAAAAGAGTGTGTTCGCAAACGTTATCGCACTGGGTTAAGCTTATCTTAGAACAGAGTGGCATAGACACAAAATTGTATGGTGCTCATAGCACGCGACATGCGTCCACGTCCGCTGCTCACCGAAAGGGTGTTAATTTAGAAGTTATCCGTAAAGCCGCAGGCTGGTCTGAATCCTCTCATGTATTTCTAAAATATTATAATAAAGATGTATCAACTTCAACAGAATCTGAATTTGTTAATGCAATTTTTGAATGATTGTAATATAAGAATTTGATTTGTAAACTTTTGAAATATAAGGCTGATTGATCGCTTCAATGTTTAATTTTTTCGATGCTCTAAACATCTGCATGTAAACTGTAATCATCTTCGGGAGAGATACGAAGTATAATTAAGAATCAAACGAACTCACCTTGTGAAGTTTGATGTCTAATTATACGAGTGTCTTGACCGAAGATGATTACACTCCCACCCGCCCTTATATGTTACCCAAGAACTATCGAAAAAATTCTGCTCTAAATAATGACGTTACAGGTCGGTAGTGTCATGGCGGAGTGCACAGTGGTGGGAAAAAATTAGTCATAAAAATACTTTTATATTTTTGTCAGGTCTAAAAGCATATTTAAATAAGCTATAAAAGTGTGATTAGGACAGCATCAACTCGCGTACTGCTGCATGTAAACTGTAATCATCTTCGGTCAAGACACTCGTATAATTAGACATCAAACTTCACAAGGTGAGTTCGTTTGATTCTTAATTATAGAAGTAAATAAATAAAATGTTCTCAAGAAGACTGGTCTGAGACACGGCAGTGTATGTATGTTTCTCATGTATGTCTCACTGGTTACACTCATGTATTTTTTGGAAATCAGTATCAAAATATACTGAGTGTTAGGTATACCTCAAAATAAAGCGGCTTGGGTTGAAAAAATTGAGAACATAGCTGGATAATGACTGATGTTTTTCCGATCAAGTATTGTAAATACTCGACTGCGGGGTCTTGATGAGATGTGTACATGGGGTCCCCGTAAATAGGTACATCTCAATGAACAGTTATTTTATTGCTCTCAGAACCTTAATTCTGATTTACGTAAACGTTAATAAATGTAGATACTGTAAGCAGTATGTACATTAAAGTAAATCTTTTTCGAAACCGATTTTAGTGACATTCCATTTCGCATGCGGGATTCGGGATCTAATCTCCTGAATTCCTTCAGCAGGTGCATAGTAGTGGTGGCGGCATGCGTGCTGGCGGCGGCGCTGGTCTCCGCGCAGATCACCTTCAGCCGCGACTGGACCGGAGGCAAGCGCGCCGCTCCGCAGCTAGCGCTCGACTGCGGACAGTTCACCAGGCTCTGCCGTCACTTCGTAGTTAGTCTCTTGCTGATTCTAAATTTAAAAACTTTAAGGCATCTGGAGACAGATGGCCAGGATCACCAGTTATCGCAACATTTAGTTGAACAACCCCCATGTTGAATCAAGTGCGCAAATCTTGCTTAGACGTTGCGTTTAATATGTAGCAGTGCACGATATATCCCATAAGTTTTGTTACGCTAGAAGAACTATCCCTTAAATTATAGTTTGAGTGAAACCTATCACTGTATAGACAAGGCTGGTTTATGTTGTTTTATGGCAAACTTAAAGTAAACTACCTACTCGAGTTATTGTGATTGTTTGGTAGTAGACTAAATTGAGTGGTACTACGAAACTATTGAGTAATGTGGATGCAGAATTTATAGGGCCGGAAGAACGTAGGTAGGGGAAAGTGGTATAAGATGGGGCCTTTAAGGAAAAGTTGCTGAAATACAAACAAAAAAATATTATACAACATAGAAACTTTAATTAAGGAACAATCAGTCTTAGTACTCTTATATTCTAATCAACAATAACTCAAAAATTTAAATCTTCTTATGAAAATATATTTTTTTTCAAAACTGTGTTTTGCCCCATCTTGCCCCCGTTTATGGGGCAAGATGGGGATGGGATTGTGGGGTACATTAAATCAATCACTGTCGCCACAATTTGGACAAATATGTACCGCCTCATCATCATCGTCTTCAACTCCTGCACATGGACAATGCGCCCATCTTCCACACAACTGACAAGAGTGATCCATTATTCAGTAGATTGAGAATACAAACCCTGACAGGATTAATATTCAGCATCCTCAGTGTCACTCTCAGTTTCATCATTTTTTTTCGGTTGCCTTTTAATTTTTTTTACAGGGTTTCTTTTGTGTCTTCTTATTTTGTGTTTTCGATTTCTTACGTCTTTGTCTTTCTTCTAGTTCAGCTTTATATGGAGATTCCGTAAGGATGGCAGTTTGTACCCCATCATGCCCCAAACGACAATTTACCAAACTTTATTTTTTTGAGATTAGAGAACCAAAGCTAATCGATTGAAACATTGCTCATAAATTGGCAAAATGTGTCAGCTTTACGAAAAAAATACTTCGTCTGTCTTATTGTTACATATTTCACACAGTAAGGAAGATCACTTAATCGAAATGTTAGATAAAAAGCGTCAAAATCAATAAATTACTTAAGAAATCTCAATGCAAGCACTTTCTGCCATGACACTTGCGGCACTGAATAAGTTACTCAAAAGGCCATTAGATGACGTTAGTAGTAATTTCAAAGCATGTTTGGAACATTCTTTTTTTCGCAATTCCCATCTTACCCCACGACCCCATCTTATACCACTTTCCCCTACTAATCTTTAATTATCTTCTCCCATGTTGGCAGCACGAGTTGAAGCAGGCCCTGACGTCAGAAATGGCGGCCAAGCACCACCAGGAGCTCGACAAGCCGCCATTGTACGACGAGGAATAGCCACCGCACTACAGCTTTTTACCACCAGATAGACGCCTGCACTGACGGCCCGATCACACGACACTCCGGTTGGCTAGAGTTTAAGCACGAATGTTTCATCCTAATAATGTTTCCTGCCTTCTGAAAAACTTTAGGTCTATTAAGTAGGTTTTATTGTCTTTTGTCTTATTTTTACATTATGGTATTCTCATTTTTTTTGGTGGCTTCATACGATACCCTTTGGGCTGTGCATTGGGTAACATAATTGAGTTGCGTAAATTACGAAAATTTTATTTTCTTCATTGGTCATTGAATTATGTCTAATTTAAAATTTAATTTGTTAATTTATAACCGTCATTTTGTGGGAAGTGGAGGATTATGCCTCTCTTCGTCTATGACACATAAAAGTTTTATTATTTCAGAGCGGTTGCTAAGTTAATTACTGAAGGCGCTTGGATTATTGTTTTAAAATTGTTATTTTTATTGAAGTGAGGCTATTTCCTGGTTTTTAAGGATTTTCATCATCATAAACATTTGTGTTTTTGTGCCAAGATGTCTCTGTTTCACTTATTTTTTATAAGAATATAGTCAATATGCTTACGTGTGTAAATTAAGTAGATAGTTAGGTATTAATAGGTATAAAATGCGAATTAAATGCACGACGATGTGATGTAGCGCCGAAGGATATTTTGATAGGAATTAAACTGTATAGCATCTAAACATCTCTGTATATTGTATTGTATGATAAATAAATGAGATTAAAATCTTGTGTGTCGCTTTTTTTAATTAACGGGGTTGTAGAAAGTGATGATGGTGCTTCCGATCCCATACGCAAATTAGGTATCTTCGTGGTATGCAGTGTATGTCTTTCTTACTTTTGTCTTAGTGTAATGTTTCATTATGAAAGGTATTGTTATTTTACACTCCATATTTTTCCCATATTTTATGTACATATTTTAGATTTTTTAATACATATTTATCCGGGCCCTAATGATAAGGCAGTATAATGAAGTAAAACAACAAAAAATACTTAAAATATTTATATTATCGTAATAAATTGATTTTATTTACACATAAAATATAATTAAAAACTACACACACAATTATTGCAAATACAATTCAATCAATTCCGATACTTGGTGCATACTATAACTATGTTACCTATATTTAGAGAAACTGCTTGGTTTCTGAATATCTATATCAAATTATAACATAATTTGTCCAAAACAAATGACATTGACGTCAAAAAGGCTTCTTAAAAATATGAGTTGATAATTTCAGTGGCTCTGTGAAAATAGTATGTTAAAATCGGTATTTTGCAGGTATTCATAGAAAACTTTTTAATTTAATTCAAAAACTAAGAAATCAATATCTGGTGGTATGAAAACTCCTGTGTATATATGTACAGGTGCCAAATGAGTTCGTGTAATATTAGAATACCTAGGTTTCGAAGTATCGTCAACTAGCTTTGAATTTAAAACTTCCAAAGTAAGAAACAAGTCAAGAACGTATAAACTACGATTAAAATCTAAATATAAAAAACAGGTGGATTATATATGGCTTAAAATATTCTATTTCACATTTATTTGATGCAAAATAAAATGAAACTATAATAGCGAAAATATAGTAAGACAAAGGGTAAATTGATTAATTTACAATTAGTGTTACTTGATAACTATCGGGTTAGAATGTTAGTTTTGTACAAGTTATGAAATGGGTATTGCGATTCCTTGAAAAAAGGTTTAAAAACTGTGATTTTAAGCCTGAAAGTGTCATAGTAGGCTACAGATAAAGTTTTGTTCAAAATACTCAGTACAAGTCGAAAGATTGTCACGATCGATGAAATAACCTATTGGTTACATTGTTAGTACAAAATTAAAGCTAAATTCAGTCAAACTACAACAACATACAAACTACACGACAAACAATCATTTTATAAAAAAGCACTCCAATTATAAAAAGTATAAAAATGTTCACACTTTTTCAGTTGCTAATATTCTACATTTACTACGTCTAAAAGCATGAAAATGCTACAGAAAAAATTGTATATTAATCATCTTTTCTCTGCTTCGATTGAGAGCAGTAAAATTTCCCAAAAATCATCATTCAATCATTCGTTCATTTCAGTTCAATTATAATAATTATAGGCTTAGTAAGCCAGAAACGTCAATTTAAATATCTTATAGATATTTGTGATGGTCAAAATAGCTAATTGTTGCATCAACAATAATCATATTTATGAGCATTATTATAATATACTTCAGAATCAACAAAATGTCTTCGTAGATGATAAAATATTTCATACACAATATAAAAATTGGTCCCATACATTTCATAGACAGTTATCACATGGCCCTGCCGCTGTAATACTCGATTTCAAGGCGGATATAAATGTAAGCATTTGATTGGATGGTATGGACTAAGATCTATGAAAAACTGCACACACAATGTCCAAATTGACTTATCTTTTGACAAGAAGTTTTCATATTCATTAATGTATTGTATTACGTCAATTTTGACCTCAACCATAACGATTATGTCCAAAGGTAATATCAATTACATACAAAAGAAGTTGTTTTTCATAATCAGGGTATACTTAGCCAGAAAAAGCATCAACCCTACACGTTTTGGTCAATAAAAATGACATCTTTTATCCATCCAATTCAAACACACATTTACGTACAAGCAAATACATTTCAAACGTCAAAAATCACAGTAATGTCTTTTAAATAAAGATATCACATGTACAATACATACTCTAGCATTCTAATCTTCATCGCCACCACAGCACCTGACGTACTCTAGAGCCTTATTAAGGCAATCGAGCCAGATATCTCGGTCTTTCGGCGTGTCGGCGGCGAGTAAATGTCGTCGGACGACGGAGCCGTCCGGTCGATGGACGTAGACTAGGGAACCGGACTCCGGTACGATGAGACCGGCGGGGATGGAAGATTCTAGAAGGATCGTGTTGGGGCGGGCGCAGAGGTCGCGAGGCGCCTTGATGACTCGTTCTGATACGACTGTTGAGAGATCGATGTCGCCGATCGGCATCTAGAAGAGGGGAGGTAGTGTTTTAATCTTGGTAATTTTTTTAACATAAAACGAACGTCTAATATAAAGAGAAAATAATGCGAGCGTCGTAGATATCCTTCAGGAATTGTTAAGCCTTATATTCATGCTTAATAATTTGTATAACAACAGTTGATCAGCATTCCTGCTTAGCAATGAATATCGGACGAGGACTTTTCAATTGCTTTTATCATCCCGTCAACACTAAGTGTTGGCAATAGTTTATAGAGCACTATGCATAAGCTACGGTAGATGCCTAGACTAATCTTGACTATCAGTATGACCTTAGACCAGCTGTCTATAGTTACTCCTATTTTTTAGCACGTAGTTAGGGTACTTCTATTAAGTCCGTTGTGATCTCCAGGTTCATTGACCTCAGACCAGCTGTCTAGCTACTCCTGCAGTCTTACCTTCCTGTGCACATCGTCCGGGTACTTCCAGTAGGCCAGCCTGGGCGGCTGCAGGCGGAACCAGCGCCGGTGCCAGGCGCCGAGCCCCGACACGTCGTCGAACGCGGTGAGGAAGGCGGCGTGAGGTGACGGCGGGGGTACTTGTACGCGGACTTTGATTTCTAAGATCACTGACCTCAGACCAGCTGTCTAGCTACTCCTGCAGTCTTACCTTCCTGTGCACATCGTCCGGGTACTTCCAGTAGGCCAGCCTGGGCGGCTGCAGGCGGAACCAGCGCCGGTGCCAGGCGCCGAGCCCCGACACGTCGTCGAAGGCGGTGAGGAAGGCGGCGTGAGGAGACGGCGGGGGTACTTGGACGCGGGCCTTGATTTCTAAGTTCACGGAACCTTCGAGTGGACTGCCGCATGGGACCTGGAATGGTAAAAATGTTTTTAAAATAAGTCACTGCTAGTGTCTGACTGCTTGCATATTGATTGTTGAATATTGCACTGATTTTAGGTCTGAAACTGTATAATGAAGAAAGATTCCTAGAGATGAATGAAGATTTTTAACAAATGATATATACAAGAAATTGGTATTATTTGGCGTAGCCTGACGATGTAGCTCAGTAACAGTCATTGTTTGTGAGTTGGCCTAAGTTTCATGGCTCGTATTATATTTTTTCGACGTATATAGTCTTTCCATACTCAGTTGATATAATTACATATTATATTCTTTATTGCGCACTTAACAATACATAATAAAATAATAAAGACAGTTTATGTACAATGGCGAGCTTAACCCAGAATTGGGTTCTCTTACAGCCAACCTTAAAGCCATGGAGAGATTTGATAGTGGTAGGGTAGATTAAAAAGTGCACAACAATCATTGACATCTAAACAAAAATATCCAATAACAATATATCCAATAAAACTACACAATACATAAACATAAAACATATAATATATATATATATATATATACATACGAATATAAATGTCATTCATGTTGATAAATAGTATTCCTTTACTCGTCTCTTGAATGCACCCAACGATGGGCTTTCGCGTATCGAATGTGGAAGGGAATTCCACAGTCTCACAGCACGAACAGTGAACGATCCATCATAGCGGCTCGTAGTGTGGGAAGGGACACGAAGAAGGAGAGATGAGGAAGTGCGACAAGGTTTGCCTCTCGGAACAAGAAACTCAAAACGCTAACACTAACATTAAAAACCGAAGAGTGTACGTATATGTTTGTTACCTCTTCAGGATCGTGTCAGCGGATTTGGATTTAACTTTTACCTCAGGGTACCTTTTACTCGTTAGTGGAAGCTGTTTTACATTGGCTCTTACTTTGTTAAGCGTGAAACTCCTCCTGCTGGCCTGCTGCAGCGCGAAGATGCAGTACCCGTGCAGCGCGAACTGCGGCGAGCGCACCGCCAGCGGGCCGGCCGGGCTCTGCACGCGCGGCGCCTTCAGCTCCGATATCTTAGACTTCGGCGTCAGCAGCTTCGAACTTGACTGGGGAAGGATATAACAAGATCAGAAATGGCTGGTGATTTCTTTTACTAGTGGAGTTTTAACGGTAAAGTTTGTATGAATGTATGTATGCTTGTTCCTGTTTGGCCTATGCATCAGAGTAACACATAAGCTATTTATTTGTCCAGGTAAGTTCGCGTTTCCTCGAGACGTAGGTGAAATGGCAAAAGCGAGTTATATTGCAATATATTTATGATTGGCTATTTACAGCACTGGTCTTACCTTTTTGCTAGAAATGTGATACTTCATCTCATGTGATAATACTTCTTTAGAGGCTTGCAGCAAATACACCTCTACCGTAACCTGGAAATAGAAAACATAAAATATATAACAAGCTCAATAATAAACAATAAGGGCAAACTGAAAATGTTAGTAGTACAATATTTCCGTCATAAGCACGGGTCAATATTTTGAGTTACATATGAACGTTGAACGTTGTATAACGTATATTTAAACATACGTTATACAACGTTCAGGAGTTTAGCTTTATATTTTAACTATCCTAGGACTAGAGGAATATCTGAAGTTGTACCTTAAAATCGCTAGCGAGCCCCAGCATACGAATATCGTCGGGGAAGTGAAGCAACGTTGTGGATGGCTGAGTCTGTTGCATGCTGGTCGCCAATACTCGGTCACGGCACTTCACCAGGCACACTGCATGGTGACCTACTGCGCCGTCTGTGATACAACCATGGAGTGAACATAACATACAAAAAAACTTATGTAGAACTAGGTTATGTCTGTAATGGCAAAGTTACTATGTGATAATAAACAAATAAATTATCAGCTGGTTAAGGAATTGTCAGTGCAATGCCTTTAGCCGCGTCGTCAACGTATTCACAGCTATAGCATATTGATAACTGACACGGCAAGTTTAGTGCCGCATCTATACAATGACATTTCTATGGTGTAGTCAGTAGTGTGGGGACTAGTTAGAGTGGGCTATATTGTAGACACTAGTTAGTGTGGGCTTTAGTGTAGACACTAGTGTACACTATTGTAGTCACTAGTGTAGTCACCAGTGTAGGCACTAGTATAGACACTATTGTGGGCTCTAATGGAGACTCTAGTTAGTGTGGACACTAGTTAGTGTGGGCATTAGTGTAGACACTAGTGTAGGCACAGTGTAGTATATATGGGACCTAGTTGCCTGAAATAAAGGAATTTAAAAAAAGTATATATATCTATAGTTACCGGCGTTGAGCTGGCGCACGTAGTCGCGCTTGAGCGGCACGCTGAGCTGCGTGAGGTGCAGCGTGGCCATGCCGGCCGTGGCAGCAGGTCCTGCACCTTCCACCTGTAGCCGCTGAAGCTCGTGAAGACATGCTTGGCGACGATGAGCTGAAATATACAAATATATTAAAATAACCTTCAAAAATTAGATAAAAATTGAGCTATGTCCGTCCCCCAAGACTATCCCCAAAGTTTAGTAAAGTAGATTACATTGAATATAGCGCAAAAACCAAGTCATATATGTTTGTTTTTAGTTCGAAAGTATTGAGCAACAACTTACAAGCTAACAAAAGTAGTCTTTCGCCTTCCGCCTGTTCGGTTGATCCACTGAATTCGATGGTCGCTGCGCACAGATTTAGCGCTTGACTCGCCTGTAATAAGATCAATTTACTTTTAATATACCTATAGCCCCATGTCATATTGATGCCAAGTGAAGAAATAGCCAACCTCCCAAATATGAGTACATTGTTGGTTTGATTCCATGCCAAGGAAGTATCAATGCATTTCTGAGTTTGTATGCATTTTTAAGGATATCTTGGGCACCAATAACTCATTAAAATGGAACTCCTTGAAGAAACCTAGACTATAAAGTGTGAAATCACCAACCCGCATTGAGCAAGCGTGGTGACTGGTGATAAACGGTTAATTCTTCTGTTTATGAGAGGAGGCCTAAGCCCAGTAGTAGGTCGATAAAATAGCTGAAGAAGACGATGACATTTTTTTTCCTTAATTTACTATATGTATACTACTATATATATTTACTTTATTTACAGCTCGCGCTCCGGGGACGTGTGCCGGATGATACGCATCGGCGTCGACGGGGCAGCTGACTGTTGAACACATACCTGCGATATAACAGTCTGCTGCTTAGTGATCTCGGCCTGCAGCTCCTTGATGCGCTCGCGCACGGTGGTGACGCTGGCGGCCGGCTCGTCCGGCGTGGCCGGCGGCTCGCGCTCCGGGGACGTGTGCCGGATGATACGCATCGGGGTCGATGGGGCAGATGACTGAGGAAGGAAGAAATAAAATTAAATAAAGTCTATAGTGCAAAATTGTGGTAAACCAGTGGCTTGAATATAATCATCGGCAACTAGTAATCATGACAACACTCCTGAATGTTTTCTAAAGAGTGCTATAGGTCTTACTTTAAATCATGAGAAAATTTCCCTCTGGTTACATTTAATTTATCATATTGTTATCTCTACAAACTCTAGATTTCTATAAGCTATCTATCTTCGCCACTAAAGATTTAATTTTGCCATTAATTCAATACAATTACTCCACAATGTATAGATTAAACACCAACTTACAGTGCCAAATCTTATAACCAACAAAATTCACCAATCTTATAACAAACACTCACCGCGTTCTGCATGCGCCTATAGAAGCTCACACTATGCACCAACTCGTTGCCGTGGTCAGCTCGCGAGGGAGTCGCCGACTGTAGCTTCAGCGGCGATTTGAATGTCGAGCGCTCCTGGTACACGAAACTTGATGAAGACTCCACCGAATGCTGCAACCAACCCCACGTATGTGGTTGGTCAAGCAGTTTTAAAAGCACCATTTTGAGGATAACGATAATTAAACTATAACCAGCCGTGAAAATGCTGTCAAATCGACTGAAAATGGTTCAGTTAATCGGTTATCGTACAGTTAAATGGTGAAACTCACATCAAATATTAAACTGATTTTATATTACGAAACCAATGAAATTCCGAGTGTTGTGGTACTTCTATGTCAGATTCATGCATTTAAAAAATTGTCATAAAAAAGAGAATCGTTGGCTAAATATAGACTCTTTTTTAGAGTGGTTTAATTTGAAATGATGACCATAGTGTCACAAATGAAATTCTTTAGTACCAAGACACAGGTAAGCCAATAAGTACCTTGTTTATCTTCGGAGGCGTGGGTCCCTCGCTCTGCTCGTTGATGGCCTCGTCTAGAATATCGTCCAACTCGCTGTCTAACCCACTGCTGTCAGAATCGCTTTCACGGACCGCTTTCTTGTAACTTGTGTTGTTTTTCTTTACCACCTAATTAAAAAAACGATACTCGATAGACGAATCGAAAGACTCGAAAGACGAACGATAGACGATCACTTTACTATGTGGGAAATTCAAGCAAAAAAATCACAGTCAAAAACGTTAGTTGCAAGGTAGGCTAGTGTTTATCACTTTTTCACGTCAAAATTACAAAAGGACAGCACCCCCAAAACGCCCGCTTTTCGGTACTTCCTAGTGTTATGGCTGGCTATTACTTTCGGAAGCTTGAAATTACCCAAAAACGTCGTTGTGAATACACTTCAAATTACAAAGAAATTTACCGTTATTCTATTCTAAAAAAAACTACGTATACACTTAGATCAGAAAACTGAGCACATACACTGTTTATACTTATTAGTTACAATAAAAGGCGTCACCTCTTCTCTAGCTATGTTATTACAATAATATTGTCACACAGTATACACAATTTACAGAGAATCTAATAACTTATTGTTGTATTCAAGTTAATGTTGATCAACCAACGTGCTCTTTCTTTACAAAAAAATATGTGCACCTAAGTATGTTAGAAATATTGTAACTACTGGATATGTTTCATTGAACTTATGTCTATATTGTGTTATTGCCTATTGAGTGGTTTTCCTTAAAATGTTTCCTCCATTGTGTACAAAAAGTCTAGGTATTATTGTACTTATATACTTTTTTAAAGCAGTTTTACATAGTTGGAAGAATAGAGAGAGGTTGGCATATTGTTGTGGTGATCAAAACCAGGTAGATTGGGTTAAGAACATCATATCATTTGCTTCCTTTTCCCAACTATGTTGGGGTCGGCTTCCAGTCTAACCATTGTAGCCGATTGCCCATGTAAACTTACAAAATGTATCTATACTAACTTTAAAGAATCTGTACTTACGTTCATAACTTCACGTCCAAAAGAAGTTTCGGCCCAGTTGTCAGATTTGTTCATCCTCTCTAGCACACACGGTGGAATGTAGTCTTCAGAACTGAAAGGCAAAGGAAATTGTATTGAGGAATTTGTAGCAAGTTTAATTGATTGAATGAGTGATTATTTTATTCCCATGTTTTGCCGTGAAATTAATAAATGTTCTATTGCTGTGTTTGGTTTATTTTCAGTATTATTTTTATACGCACGTGCATCAAGCAATGGTGGTTATCTGAATTTATAAGTATGGTAAATCATTTGCGCGGTCCGACTAAAAAAAGTGTTTTTTTTTTTCAAGAAATCAGTATAGGTATTTTAGTGTAGTTACTACCCCCACTGAATAGAGCTGAATTGTCTTTTTTATGTAAAGTCGTGATGGCAATATGTGTAACACTGTTTACACATTACAAGTAGGCTACTAAACTTGCTATGCTTGTATCTGAAGTCATGTCAATAGTGCAATGGGTGGGAATTATACTCACGACCGCTAGTGTACAATAGTCTATTTAACAACTTTATGATTTTACCCTATTGCCGTGCTTACCCAAAGGCATCATGTTAAATTATCAAACTACATATTAGATGCCGTTTCAAGCTTTTTTCACAGGGTTTGTTTAAATATCTATTTACAATATCAGGATATGGATTTAAAATACGATGGTTTGATCCAAATTCTATGAAATTATTTGTCTCTGTGTATCCTCTTTATTTTCTGTGCCATATAGGGTTCATATGGTTAATTGCTAATTTATTTCTGCCAAACTAAGGTTTTATATAACTACCATAAATATGAAATGCAATAAAGATATTAAGTATCAATAACTAAGTTAGCATCCTGTCTTATGCATTACTTTGATCCTATTGGATTGGCCTTACTTACTGCTTCGAAGTTTAGGTAAATAAACTTCAACCTATTCTAATCCTCAACACCAACCTACGCTGTACCAATACCAAAAAAAGTACATGTCATAAATGTTATGGATATCATTTACCTCAACTTTTTTGTACTTAAACATTTACTTTGACACGTCGAGGTTACATTACGCCTGAGTAAACACATTTATTAACAAAACATGCGTATGTACGTAATGTTTTTTGACCGCGTAAGAAGTGGCCGTGGTTTTTATAGACCTCTAGTACTTTATCTATGTTTAGACACAACCTTGCTTACACCATGCATGACAATGAAGTTACTTGACAATATTTGAGCGATTTGTATCTAAATGTGTTTGGTGATTGACAGATTTAGAAACTGTTATGATTTTAATAATAAGAGCCAATGGTATTGCCCAAAGTAGTCCTCACCAATATCATCGTAAAAACTTTCATTTATCAAGCAAGATAATTATTGAATTTTGAAACAGAATATTTCTTTAGACAAGTATCACTCCATGTGACTGAATTCAATGAGTTTGTTTTCTCATTATCACTCAATCTTCTCTTTCATACATTATCCATTCATATTGTAAACTTATCAAGCATGGAAAACCTACTTTATTCTAGAGGTAGAATGCGGTTTCTGGAAACCGCAGAAAACTGCTAGTTATATAATTTGCATTTAACTGGTAATTCATAAGTCTTGTATGAAGTTTTGTAATACACCACATCTGTTAAGCGGGTGTGCTAAACAATTGCTTGCAAGTTCAATGGAAGAAAGACATCTGGTTGAACGTACCGGCGAGGTGAGCAGATGTTATTCCACTATGTACTTAATTTGACATCTGTCCCTGGTAAAATATTCATATTGAAAGTATCTATTTACGTACTACTATTGTAAAATTCATGCATGCAAAGTCTGTTACGATGAATTTACATCAAAATAGTGAATCTAATTCTATCCTCACCCTGTCTTATTATTTTATAGATTAGCGAAAGAATAGTGCGTGTGTAATAAAACATTTGGGTAGGGATAGAATGGATATTCGCTCTTTGATGTAAATGTACCTATCGTTACCTGAACCGATTAAGATGAACAGGAGATGGGTAGGCATAATAACTATGCTATTAATTAACCTGAGTGTATGAAGAAAAGATTAAAACCGAAAACCAAACAGTATCATTATGTCCAGTTTTCAGTGCAATCGTAGGGCTTGATCTTATATCACAACTGATATGTGATGCTACTTATTTCCAAACAATAGAAGGAGATGTATAAGGCTAAAATTGGCGTATACCGATCCTTAACTGAGTACTGCGGAGTCCAAATCTCCCTAATTAACATTTTTCCCCTACTGAAGTTTTAATAGCAACAGTATATTAAGTTCTGAATTTAGTTTATTACATATCTTTTGCTTTAAGATAGTGTACTTAATATGAGAATGTGCACGAAACTAAATGTCAGGGATGGAGCAAATACACAGCCAATTTTAATTTATATTATGGGGTTGTTCGTCTCTTTATGGACAATCATATCTTAGACCTTCTCATACATGAAATGCATACTTAGAATATTTAATTTATGCAAAAACTGAAAATAAACCAAACACGCTGAGGGAAAAAACAAAAGGTTTCACAGCAAAACAATAGGAATAAAATAACCAAAATCATGTTTCAATAGCTTTATTTTACAAAAAAAACATTACTAATTAAGTGTAATATTATCACAGACAACATAATTTATAAAATACCTGAAAAGGAGTCTTATAATTACTAGATTAATCGACATTAAAATATATTAAATTAAATCTTCACTGAAAAAGAAAATGGCGTGTTGAAAAATGCTTGATTTTTATATATGGCATTATGCTAGTTTTATGAACACCAGATATACCATTAATCGCTTTGTAAAGTTAGCTTAAAGGTATTTATGATGGGTTCCACTATTTAACTATAACGATAACCGAATGATTTTCAGTTGTCAAATCGTCAAATTGACCAATGGGTGACAATTTCATAGCTGGTTTCAGTTTAGTTATCGTTAAAATTAAATAGTGCAACTCACCCTTAATGTTATTATAAAAAGTAGAATCTTACACAAAACGAAAAATGGCATATTAGTATTCATAAAATTCCTACCAAGTCAACTGTTAGACTATTGCAAACATTAATTAATTAGGTATTATAATTTCAACTTTACGAAATATGTAATAGAGTCCAATTTATATCTCTGATCAACTTGATTATATGTATGTATCTATGCTGGAAACGCCTAGGTATTAGGCCTAAATAATTTAACCTAGTATTTCTAATTCATTCATTCGACTAAACGGACTGTTGTTATCTTATTCTGTATCTGTTTCTGTCATGTCAAATTCCCGTATTTTTTTGTTATCTTACTAATAGCACTTAGATGATAGTTAAGTATTTTATGGTTTCATATTGAAGAGATATGGACGATAGACATTTATTAACAGCAATGGGATGATTACTGAATATACTTTTAGATTTTATGATATTTTTGATAAAATAAAAGTACGTAGGTACACGATGAAGTACACATTGAAGTTGATAAATGCCATCGCCTTGAATTTATTATAGAATAGATGTAGCTTCGCGTTTAAACCCATTTCCCGCAACTGGGTAACATGTACTCTCAAGCCACGTATTCACTGGGAAACAATTGTTTATAAACACTGTTTCAGAAACAAAATCTACGTGTTTCTGAAACAAATAATTTTGTTTCTGTAAACACTACGTGTTTATCGAATGTTTCTGTGCTCCCCACCCGTGGCGGGGAGCACAGAAACAAATCAGTTGCGCAACATGTGCATACAAGTGTGGACGCGTGTTTCATTTGTTTATAAACACCAAATAAACATATTGTAAACATCTGACGGTGTGGACGGCAGTTTCCGAAACATTGTTGCTGAAACATTGCGAAACATCTACGTGATGTTTCAGAAACTGTGTATCTGCAACATTGTTTCCCAGTGAATACGTGGCTTTAGTCCTTTGTCAAACTTTAAAATCTGTATATCAGATAGTTTCAGTAGATTTGGCTTAAAAGCCTGACAGACTACTTTCGCATTTATATTATTAGTATGAATTAGGCCTATCTATTCCAGATCTTAATTAGGGAACCAGGAAGCATAATTAGCTACAATATTAATATTTCCTCGAGAACCACTTTTACATGTATTTCTTTGCCGTTTGAGGTAAAAAATATGTACCATGGAATTGTACTGCAATATTATTATGCTTGAATAATAAGTAGTACTTGTATTAATTGTGCATAAGTAATCAGTTTAAGTAGATACGTGTATATCTAACCTAAGCTACATATGTAGGTATATATATACAAAAGAATGTAGTAAAACCACTACAGTCTAATAGGCAACACACAGTCTTAGTAGATATTTTTTTTATTGTATTTTGATCTATAGATGGACATAATAATGTAATGTTTCATAAGATACTACAACTTACGTTATTTTTAGGCGTTTTTTTATTGATTTTATATAGAAAATTGTATCGAAAAAGGCTCTAATACACTAGTGTAAAACGTTTTTACTAACCATATCTAGAACAAGAGGACTGACTTCAGAAATAATTTCAATTCTCTACAGAAATAATTCAGAAAGCTACATTATACTCCAGTACAAAACGCAGGTGACGCCGCGTGCACAAGCTAGTGACGACCAATAAAGGGCATCACAGACAGTCCAGATATGTACGCGCGATAATCAACGTTTTTTTCGCTACCATGACCGGCCACCATGCAAATCGACTTGACCCAATAACGAGGAACATTCGTTGAATAATTAATTAATTGTATACGTTAGTTTGCACAAATTATTGGCTTGGAAACTTTTTATACAAGTAAAAAATTGTTCTAGTATATAAGAAATTGAAAGGTGTCAGTATTTTTGCAAAGAGTTGTTAAAGTAAATATAGTACCTAGTTGAATAGATTCAGCGCAGATTTGTTCTGATTTTAAATTGGAAATTATTTGATATGTTCATTGGTACAAAATTAGTGCATTACTTTGACTAACTACATAAAGATATGCTACAAATCCATGTGCGTTCTATCGCTGATAGTTATCCTCTTTCTCCAGTTTACTGATGAAATGCCCTTAGAAAAATGACCTGAATAAGATTCTTCAATATTTTTTAGACACGATAGATAGTAATTACCAGGGGAATTTTAAATGATTACTCTTTACTCATTTCAATGATACTAAACGTAGGAAAGTTATCCTAGGGGACAAACAACTAGGACCCCATAAACAGTTAGTTTACCCGACTAGTAACACGAGAGGTTATCGCGAACGTGACGATTGCACAATTGACGACGTCTAACAACGGTAACAACTCATTGCGAAACATGCAAGCTCGTGCCCCCGGCCATGTATCGAATTACTTGACACAGCATTAAAAACAATGTTAGTATGATGTTTAGTTAGGTAATTTAGTCTTATGATGAGTAAGTTACGCATATACACATACATTATGATAAGGATAAAATCTGTCATGGTTATCATAAATCATCGATTCAAAACATTTCTAGCAAAGAGCTTTTATATGTGTAGACATGAGAACAACTCCTGTAATATGATTATTGTCATTTTATTATGTATTTTATGTAATTTGAGATGTTTTGTAATTTAGACGTTTTAAGGAAACGCGGATATGTAATGCAAGCTACCTTATTTTTAGCTCTAAGATTTTTCGCACAGATCGTCAGTAAGAAAATGCTCATTAATCCTATTATAAAGATCATTACCTATCTACGTTTAACAAGCGTAAGTGGTGTCATGATTTCTAAAATAGAAATAATACGAAGAAAGTCAGTCCACTACAATTTAGGCACGAGTTTAGATAATTGAAATTATTATTGCATTATTCAATTTAAAATGTACTTTTTAATGACGAATAAGAACGATATTCCTATAATATTTATTAGTACCTCATTAATAATGTAATCTAGTTTTTATTCATATATTTGTAGTAAATTGCAGTAGGTATAATTCATAAGTATTTATATTGTCATTTGTAGAATTCTTTGATATCTATAGGGGATACGTACGACACGCTAATTATGGTTATTATTTAGTTTATTTACTACAGTTTCAATGTAGCTAATAGTATTTTAATGTATGTCTAATTGGGAATCGGTTCAATGTCAACGCTGTCTGGTTGGAGTTTACGACCTAGTAAAACTGGCTAGGCAACCTAAACCTATAAGTACTTACGTATAATAAATAGCGTATTGATAGCGATATTAATAAATATGTAACCAAGTCTATACGTTAGTCAAGTACCTATTTAATTTTGTTACAGCAACGTTGCGAACTTATTTCAATTCATATTGGAAGTTGTTGTCAAAAAACTGCTAAAATAAATAATAACGTATACCAAACGATTAAATCCTAAATTAATAGGAACATTAGGAACACATTACTAAAACCTATTCACTATAGCACGGTTCGCGCAACAGTTGCTGTAACACCGCCATATTGGACTCAAACAATTGAGTACAGCGCCATCTAGTTTGAAACCAAAGCAACTTTAGAGTCAAACTTAAATACATAGGAAGAAGAAGATGCATTCGAGAGTGTAATGCCCACACCTTGATCCGCCACAGTCTGAGAATTCCTCTTGTGTGTGAGAAGTGTCTGTTTCAATATCTGACAGGTGTGGGTACAGACTAGCTGGCTGTTGTAAGACCGCTCCGTTAGTCTGTGGCTCCTTTTTGCTGTTGTTTACTTTTATTCTTTTAACGTCGTCTAATACTGATAGGACTACGGGCGAGTCTTGGGAACCTGGAACAAGATTTTAGAGTGTTTTGTAAACATATTTCAAGCAAATAAACGTCACTCAAACGCATACATTCATTAAATGGACTATTAAGACATCTCATACTGTGTCAAACACTGAGAACTTTAGGTTAATGCTGGCAATTCTTACTTCGTCTTTTAACAGGCTGTGATCCAATAACTCTGTCGTTTTCTTTCTCAACCTCCTTTTCCTTGTCATTCAACTCTTGTTCTAGCTTACTCTTCTCGTCAAACGTAACCTTGGGTATGTTGGAGATGATTTCTGGTTTCTTATTGTTTTGGTTAAGGCTGGTTGTGCTGCCCATAAGAGGCGCCTTCTCTGAGGGGTCGTGTTCGCTGACGTCATCGTCAGAGTCATTTGGACTCTCTGCTTTTTGTGGCTTAGGCTGGAATTGAGAAAGAGATGGGTTAAATTGTGTTACACCTTCTAAGTATTAACGGTATGTAGTAAATCCATTAGGTTTTCATTTTAATAACTTGAGTGGGTGAAATTGTTATGACATGAAAGATTATTGCTATCATAAAGTTCGGATCGAATTAATTCTGAGGAAAATAATCATTGTAAAATGCCAATAAGTATAAATGGGCCTGACAGTGTAGTACCAAGAAATCGAAGCTCAGTATTTCGCAATGTTTTTATAAATGCACTAATTATGGAAAGGTAACATAATATGTGGTATCATTTAACCAATTATGCTTAACAGTAGAGGTAAATATTTTAAATACTACGCAAATATTACTTAAAAAGGTTCTGCCAATGCGTCCGGAAATGTTGAAATCTTTGAAACCTAACTGTGTTGCCAATGATTCACTATACAGTTTCGTGAACTTCAAACAGACGTGATATTTGCATAAGGCTGAGGTTGAGGGAGCGTCATTTTATGACTTGTGGGCTGTTGTTTTACATTATTGTTGTATGCGAAACTCAATTTTGTAGAAACATGTGCACAACGTCTAGACTTCGAATATGAGACTCAAAGAACTTGGGACATTTATCTTAAAAGTTTAAGTATGCTAGCTTCGTTCTTATCAAGTTTGAATCCTAGAGATGCAAGTCTAAAGATTTATTCCAAATGATAAATTCCTGAGACAAAAATTATACCCACATGAATTCCAAATGCAGTCGTGGTCCACAAACCAATAATATTAGCATACTAAACTACTATGTCCGGTACTAAGGACCACACCAATTCAGTATTTTACTACACATCTGCATACTATTGTGGGTAAACAAAAAACTATCTTATTTAAATTCTACACGAGATGCAGAGACAAAGAAGTTTGTAAGACTTTTTTGTGAAAAGCTGCAAAGACACCGATCGGTCTCTTGATCTTTTTTTAAATATTCAAGACGAAATCTGTTGAAAAACTTTATGGTCGATTTCTGTCATGTCATGATTGTATTAAAGATAAGGTTTAGACTACAGTCAAACCGCAGATCTAAATAGTCTATTTATATTGTGGAATGTCACAGAAATAGCTTCATTTGTAAAAATATATCATGGAAGATCCTAAAATGAATTTTCTTCCTTTGGAAGTGAAAACTAAATTTGTATTGGGCCTTCAAATACCTTTTGCGTTCTAAGACCATGGCCATCTTTCAAACCACATATTCATAGTACACCCGTCATTTTATATTGGAAAATAGATAAGGTCCGCATATTTATTATAACGCTTATATCTGTTATACTTATAAGGGCAAGATAGAAACATCATAGTAACCGCGAGATATAAGCAAGTTTCCTAATAGGGATTAACCACCTGTGAATAATGGTGACACGTTACCTTTTGAATGAAATATTAATAGAAATCAAGGTGATTATTTTCTGTGTTAATAAATAGTAAACCCATAACTGAAGGTTTCATACTGGTGGCCTCAAATACCCTACGTTTGGTTCTCCTTAATCTAACTGTTCTATGTAATTTAGAATTTGATTACAAATTTAAATAATGTCATGTCACGATGGATCACATGCGGATCTGACATCAGGACCTTCATAATTTTGATACGAACTACCAACACAATGTTCCAAAGTTCATTTTTCTAACACATTCAAGCACTATGCTTATGCATATCATCCTCTGCCATATATGAAACTTACAAAGCATAGTTCTTACAATGGATTTGTTCCAATGTTTCTGTACTACATTTTAGCTTGCTTCCCATCCTTCGTTACTTATTAAAAGCTTCACTTAGTACAGTTGCGTCACATTTTGCAATATGGCCTCTTTTGAGGATAAGGGCGTGTATGCATCGGCTGTACGGCGTAAAGCATGGCCAATTATCATGTATTGTGTGCTCAACTTTACACTTTCCTTGGTTTTGTTACGTCATACGTGTTTCGGCGTTTTCGTGTAAAATGAGACTTTATTTGCCTAATTGTGGGTTTCGCTTTTTAGCATAGCTCCGGTGAGTTACACCTATTTATGTGTATGATGTAAGTTTTTATTATAGTTTATTAGACTCGATTAGCGTGCATAAATGAACCTATTTTTGACGTTAATAAAGTAACATAAAATTGTTCTTTTCATTTTTTGAAAAGTTTATCTATTTCAATACAAACTAAAAATTGAGTTTCGACAACAAAAGTTATTCGAACCATAAGACATATTCTATTTCCCCCTAATTAATCCGCTTCCCATTAGTTTGAAATAACCTAAGAGTAGTAAGAGTACAGTTCTTAATTTCCTTTCTGGGTAGAGCAGGAGGAAATAGCTCAGGTTTGTTGCTCCCGACGGGAATAACTTGACTACTAGTCTGAAAGGAGTTGGAACGACGGCTGTGTTTTGTCACGAGTTATATTTATGTATGGTACATTTACCGTGAAGGTGCAGTCAAAGTTATGATGTGACGCTTGAAGCTAGAACGTTAAGTAGTAAGTTTGCTTTGAAATGGAGATTCTGAGAGTTCTGAGAAGTTATTTGATCAGGTTATAATTATAGAATGCGTATCCATGAAGAATAGAAAGAATAGTGCAGACAGTAAGTACTACGAATTCGATTTTAGAAAAACTTAAGTCTCTAACATCAGTGGAGGAATTTCCTCTTTTGACTAAAGCTAATCTTGGCACATTCCTACACATATCATCCATCTATTAATACCTTACTTCTACTATTTTAAAAGGTAATTAATTCTGCATCACCCAAGCATACGAGAAAAATAACAAAAAACCTCTCACCTTGTAATGGAATCTATTCTGTAGCATCTCCATTTCTTTTTCCCTTTCTTGCTTAAACTTATTTGCAATCGTCGATTCGCTGATCGTCTGTTCTTTACTGAACAAGGCAGCGAGCTTCCCTTTAATACCTCCTCCTAACGAGCTCTGACTTATGTTGTCATCAGGTATATCGTCCTTAGAGTTCGTTCTAGAGCTGGCTAGAGAACTGTTCTTAGTTGGCGTCGTTTTCTGGGTCAACGGCCTTTTGTCAGCTGAAAAAAAAGGAACGGGTGTAAATTCGAGGTCGTTTGTTACGAGTACTGGTATAAAGCCAACAATGAAGGGTTTTTTTTATGTTTGTGTATGTTTTTGTAAGTACAATGTATGTATTGTGAAGCTGTGTAGCAAAAAGTTAGATAAATCACGTTTTGTTCGATGCCGCGTGTTCGATAAGTGTCGATTTTGTTAACGAGAACATTTTGTAACAATTCCGACTGAGACTTTTATTAGATTAAATTATAGCTTAATTCGCCTAACTATAATCTTGTATGTTTTATAATTACTGCTTAAATGGAGACAATAGCATCAATTTAAAAGTTATCGACGACCAATCGAATCTCGATTACGGATCAAATTAAATAAAATGGTGAAAATAAAACTGTTACTTTACAGTCAACTGTCACTACAGAGGTTTAATCGTTCGGAATAACGAGCGAACCTTGGCGAAACATCTGTCGCCAATACGGGTCAAGTAAACCGATCAAGTTAACTGGTTAATGGAATGTTATTTCTATTGATATTGGCTTTTGTTTTAATTAAATTGTATTAGTTGGTTAAGAGCGCACAGGTATTAAAATTGGAATTATATGCTTTTGAAGTATTGAAAATAATTTAGAACCTATCTGCTTTACATTTCAGCATATTACAAGAAATCTTACAATTAAGTTTGAATTAAATAAAACTTATATCCTGCCAGAAAACTTGAACTGAAAAAACATAACAGGTCAGGTCAACAAGCTTGGAATAGTATTTTTTAATGCTATCAGCAAAATCTTTTACTAAGATTTTTCTAATTTACATCACTCGGGAAAATGAGAAAGTAATGCTAACAATCAGTGATCTCATTATTTTCCGCGCTAAAACTGATTAAAAATAATTAACTTTACTGGTTCTGATAATTTGAATTTTAATGTTTCCTGAACTTTAATGATTAGGTTCGCTTTCTATGTCATTTATAAGGGCTTGGAGGAAATACTCAATTATGAAATATTTCCTTGGTTTTTAAAGGTTTCGGTAAATGTAAACTTGACGATAGCAACTAATTATACAGTTTACATTGACATCTATAGATATTTTCCTTTTAGCTAGTACCTAAAAAAATGATGAAACGAAGGTTCTAGCTAATTATACACAGGAGTATTGTGGATGCTTCTACTTTCTTGGGATTTCTTAGAATTTACTTTTTTCCTTCTGTTTTGAAAAACTGTTAAACATTCATAAAAATTCCTAACTAAAGTTATGTAGTGACTATGGCATTTAATTAAAGTAAAAATGAAATATCAAATCTTGTTGAAATAAAAACTTATGATAACACTGTTTTTGGGGTCTTAAGTTAGTGATGTTTCACATATATTTTAGGTGCTAGATTTTATGCGAAAAGTTTTTATTTTACGAGGTAGTGTCATCAAATCATTGAGGTCAAGAAAACCAAGTGGTTGTACTGTATGTTACGGAACATTCACTACAATGCTGTTATCTTAGAATTATTATAATGACGGAAACCGCGTAATGACTGCTACATTGTTTTAGGTTTTTGTTTTAAAATAATGTCTGCAATTTTCGAAATAATATCTTATCTTAATATCTTCATAAGATTTGCGTTTTTCACGTATTATTTGGGGAAATGAAAAACGATATCCAATTAGGTAGAAAACATGTAAGGCGGAAAATCTACGGAAGGAACTCTCTAACAAGAAATAATAAAATTAATATCTTTACCTCAATATCCAATAATTCAATTACAAAATCGATCAAAACACTATCGATTGGCAATTTTTGTCACAAAACTCCAATGAAGTTGCGATCACACAAAAACTGTTCAAACACGACCACAGAGCACAAAATCTTAAAAAAAATAGCGAAATACAAACTTATTTTTTATTTTTTCTAAGTTCGATCTATCTATGCGCGAGCGCACGGCAGAATGGGCGACGCGGATCACCAACCGTTGGTCCACCACTACTCAGCCGAACTAGTGATGTGCGCTTCCGAATCCCACGTTCACAACAGAGGCACTCAACCTTTTGTTACTTACAACCTTTTCATACTTACAACCTTTTGATGCATTTTTACGCGTCAGTGGTTCACTATCAATTGTACGGCTTGGATGACCGATTGTCGTGTTAACGAGCTATTTAATTTCGCTAGAGAATTGTGATAGCGTGTCGTTTTCATTATAGAAACGATTAATTTTAACTGTGTCGCAAGATTAAAGAGTTGGAGTTAGAAACAGCTGTTGTGGTAACATTTTTGTACCTCATTTTTTTATTACACGCTCAATACAAAAAAGTATGATACTTTACCAATCTCTTTATTAAAGGTACCTAAATAATAAAACAAAAAAATGCACGAGTGCGGTGCGGTTAAAAGGGCCCCTTTCCCTATAACAGTCAACCATCTGTGGCGCCAAGGTTGTCAACTCCTGCCAGCCTTGCCCACTGGCTATTTACCGACGCTTCACTTAATTTCGGCAAACAGTAGCACTTTCGACAACACTATTTGAGTTCTTTATTGTCACATCAAATTATCCGTCAGCGTTTTATTTTTTTACTTGACTTAAACGGTTTTAGGTGGGAAAAGAGTTTCAATCAAAACTGTTAAATGTAAATTACTTTATGTAAATTCAGAAATAACAGATGTAGGTTCAACATCGTGATGTTCTGTCTACGAGTTAAAATATCGACCATTTCTGACCCAAAGGATTGAGGACCAATTTATGCAGGCAAAATTATTTACACAGACAAAATAAACCTGTCTGCAAGGCCCAAGGTTAAACACGGACTCCAACCGCAAACCAGGACATAAAATGAAAAAAAAAATCAGGTATCCTATATGAGTAATTCTCTTAAGAAAGTATAGTTGGCCACATAATTCTTAGTAAGCGGACAAGGAGTGGTATTTTGGCATACTCCGTGCCACACGAGAGCAACATTAGGATATAATGTGCGCATTGCTTCTTAGTAATACATATAAACCGGTCTCGAGCCTGCTTTTAATCTCGGGCAAAAACTTTTAGAAGTTCTTTTACCCTGAGTGCTTAAGCTCAAGTACTTCGCTATAGCTTCGCATCTACGTATAAATGCCACAAATGTATGACGTGTCTAGGTATAATCAAGTTCTTGCAGTTTTTAACTAACTTCCCAAAAAATGAGGAGGTTTTCAATTCGTATGTTTTTTGAGAATATTTTTTACCCCAAACCGTAATATAAACTACAGAACGTATTTAATACGTTTTGTCTCCTACAACTCCAACCTGACATAAATTACCAGGTCCAGGAATCCTGAACACTCAACATAGCTTACCCACAAACTGTTAAGGGCTTAGATTTCAACTCGCAAAACGCTTACGATGTTTTTGATATAGGTATTTTCGGAATAACACAGTAACATAATGACAATGGGCGTAACGGTAGCAGTTTCGGTAATAACACATCATTTGGTAACCGAACCGCTAATGATCCGAACTGTACTGTATGGCGTTTACGTAAACATATCATTGACATGTTTCCCGTGTAAGAAACCGAATTATAATACCGTTAGTGATTTGGGGAAAGTATTTTTTGGTAATTTGAGGGAAAATGGAGTAGATCACGATAGCATGTAACTTTTTTGCAAAGACTTGCTAACAAAATTAGACCTACCAGTGGCGGAAGTTTGTTTTTTTATGACATCATTTGACGCTTTTGGGTGCTCCTCACAATACTAACTTCGAAATTATTTTGATTATCATTCCTAAATATTTCAATCTTTACGACCAGTTATTTATCATTACTAAATTCCTAATTCTCTGAATTATTCACCGAAACTCGAAAATTTTGTTTACTGAACGGAGTGAGAATAAGTTCAAATTCTTTCCTACTATCTCTTCTACACAGCATCTTCGACAGAATCCAATGCAAAACAAATGAACAGTTAAATCCTGACATCTTGCTTACATACGTGCGTGCTAAGAGGCGCCCGCGCATTACATCCGTAATGATGACATAATAATAAGCAAGGCTACACATCGAACACATTAGTTTTGTATTAACTTACACATCATGACTCATGAGACAAGCGGTTTATTTGATGATGATGACCTTAAATTTTTTTGGCTTCAATAAACAATGATTTGTTGTTTTGAACTAAATTTTTGGTTCAACAGAAGCTTTGTACCTACTACAGTTAAATGAGTCTTTTGCGTTTTACGTATCTTGCTATCAATGAATTGGATACAATCAGGCAAATATTCTTAAGATGACGATAAGGAGGTCAAGGGATCGAAAATTCTCTTACGTTTTTACATGACATGAAGAAAATTGTATTATGTTTGCACACAGATTATTACCTACATTTCAAATACCAAGTAGGTAATAGTAATTAGTAATATACTTATTCTACTTCAGTGACATAAAAGAAACAGTTGGACATCTTGCAAATAAACACTAGGAACAGATTTTCGCGTCATCGCGACTTTCTCTCTGTCGCCACAGAATCGACGGATCGGCGCGGGCGCAGACCGGGGTCATTCAAGTGTTACCGACAGGGCTGACAATAAAGACATCATCGTTTTGGAATATGAAGATTTTATTGGGGTCAAAATGAAGAAGCAGGTTATCTCGAATTAGGTAAAAAATATCGAAATGCGTAAGAGATATAATATGGAGATAATATTTTATAGAGCTCTGCTGGTTACTTCTTTTTTCTACTTTTATTACTCCAATTTTAAAAGAATTAGTTGTGGCTTATTACGGAATCAGATGGCAACCCTATAAAATTCAGTCCGTTATTTCATAAGCCACAGCTCAATAGGCTATTGTCGATATAGCTTTATGCAACTATCGGAACCACGAGATTATGGGGCAGTAAAAGTTTGAATAGCTGGTTGGAAATGTAGAAATGCTTTTTCCAGCCATTTGGGATATGAGCTGATTAGAATAACATTTCTTATAGGTACTCGTGGAAATAAATAAAAACGTCTAAGTATGTCTTCGTTCGCAATCCGCAATAAATATTAATAATTGAGGAATTATAATAAAGAAATAACAGTGTCTTAATGTTCATTAGGCACTGTTTATCTGCATGCCAAATATCACTCAAACTTGAGACCTAATTTTAAAGTTGAACATCTCAACCTCATAGAAACCATACGCCCACAAATTAAAATACTCTCAGGGATAATCTCATACAAAAACACTGTCTGTTGCAATCTTGCGCAAGCCACATGTAGCCAGTCAACGGTTCACGAACCACATATTTATTTACATAGTGACCTCTTACATTCAAATGGGCCGTTTGAATGGCTCGTAATACTATTTATTGACGTAACGATTGATTTATTATTTCCCTATGGGAACTTATTCCGACTATTTTTAAGTGAGTCTGCGCTTACTTTATCCTTATCCTCATTCATGGGAAAGTCTATCTGGAATTCCCGCAGCACTAAGAAAGTGCACCATTACCTCCACGCATAGCAGTGTTCTCTATAACGCCGGCTGCACATTTGTGCGAAGAATGCCCGTGAATAGGCGTGAATGTGGATGGTTTTCGCGGGGGTTTTAGAGTATTCAAGCCTATACCCAAATCATGTGGCACGACTTCTGCCGTCAGTGGACCACTAATACATCATCCTTCTCAACTTCATGTCATTTTCAATAAGCTTCATGAAACTTTCTCATTAATGTCTTATTTCTGCAAGCGAGACATAGAAACATTTTATTGCCCGTCATCGTCACACAGAAAAAGAGGAGAGAAAGCCGTAGTAATAGCCAATATGTATTTACGAGCCAATGAAACGGCTTAACAGTAACTGTAATTAGACGTTTATCGTCTTTCAAATCGCTTGGGGCGATGCAATGAATGTCTCCGTTCATCGGCCTTCACCTCCAACCAGCACAGCTGTTAAAGAACTGTTGAATAGGCCAGGAGTAGGTTACCTACATCATTTACAGCTTTATTTTCAAAACATTTGATTAGGTTAAACATCTGAGGCTTTTTCCAGGCACTATTAAAGTTTTTAACTAATATTTTTGACGATGGAGTGTTTATTGAACCGTTCCATTAATTAAGGAGTGGGAGAATATCGAATCACCGACATTTTAGTCTATTTCGTAAATCTGTTTTCTAAAATACAGATGCTAGTCAGAAATACTCCAACTGTAAGCCAACTGCGGTTAAAGCAGGCAACATTGCGGTCAAACGCAGGCATCTTGCAAATCAAAGTAATGACAACTTCTAACTGTTGTCATCGTAACCTATTTACAGATGTTATTGTAATATTATTCTTGGTCACGTCCATTGGCACATACCTGGTTTTAACATCACCTATACTTTTGAACTTGATATTTTCTCTTTGCAATCGCATATCTCGCGTAGATGACCTATGTTTATTAAACACAGATTCTGAAAACTACAGGTCATACATTGTTGTTTTCTCTGCGGGGAAGTAAACTAGCTCAAAAGAGGTTATTTATGAGATAACGTCGGATAGAAAAAACAACAAACAACGCGCACCCCAAATAAAATTGTGATGAGGGCAGCAGGATAATTATAAAGAGGCGACGAAACACTATTGAGGCCTGAAACCTTACTGAGCAGACTGAAGTAAACGTGTGATGAACACGTTAACTATAATGTACTCACTTAAGGTGCACAAAACAACGAACATTATATTATCTTGAACGAGCAATGAGCATAGCAACAAATCGTCTATCATTAAGAGCAAACTAGGTATATGATTAGACTATACCACATGTTAATTATAACAAAGCAAGGAAAATTCATTTCTGTGGCACTGTCATTAAGGTCTAAATCAGAGTTTTATCATCTTCGACAATTTGTTGTTGTAGATAAATTATTCGTACAATTTGCAGCCACGTGTGAAGTGTTTATGTGATCAAAGTGTGTTAATTATACTACAACATTTTATTTCTACGTTTTCAGAGGTCCCATAGTTACTGGAGTCAGTTAACTTTTGCATTTCATCACAGCATTATTCAACGCTACCAACGATTGTTATTGGCTTCTTCACCAACCAAAGAAAAAAAGTTCCTGAATATCATTTTCTTTTTAACTAAATACCACCTCATTTCGAAGACTTGCTAATTAATTGACTAGGTCACCACAAAACATGGGTATTTAAATATTGATTCGCGAACCGTGTGGCACAGTTGTTATACAAATATTGTATGCTAAAACCTATTACTGTTACCGTTACCAGTCCAGACGAAATGGCACTGCTAAATGTCCGGTGTTTTGTTTTACAAACTTTCGGATGGACGAGTCCATTTTTGGGCAGTCCTAATTTGTTCGAGATTTCTATGGAGAGAAAATGAGAAAATCGAAAGTGGGTCGTAGAGAACACAAATAGTGTTTGTAACAATGATAAAGAAAGCTAGTTCAGAATTTCCAATTTGTTCCAGGTATTCTTTGCTACGTCGGAGTATGCAATAATTTTGTTCTTGTCAGCAACTTATGTTGTATTTTACGTCGGTAAGCAATGATCAGAAGACTCTTTGAAATATCTATAGATTTATTAGCTGAAACGGTTTCAGCAAATCATGATTTCCTGGAGAATTCACCAAAAAACTACGCCACGTTTTGGATAGTGACCTCATTTTCTTTGACCACATAATAAAGCAGCCTAAAGTACTAATAAATTCTACATGTACTCGGGACATTTTGGGCTTGGACTGCTCTCATCATGATGATTGGCTTTTATCTTGGCCATGACATACATATTTGCAGATAGAAAATATTTGAAATACTGACTAAGACTAGGTATATAATAATCAATTCAGATTAACTCTGGTTTGGTTAAGGATAATCGTAGGATATCCTTTTAACTTTTTTGTTGTTGGTTGATACTTCAATAATTACTAGGTACTTATTCATTAAAAGCATTATAATGACCAGGTTTTCTGGGAACCACCTGATCAACAGCGTATGTTTTCCTGTTAATTTATTAACAGAACATATTATGTCATTGTTTGTGTATGGAGGCAATACCTATGAATGAGTTGAAAGTGGAGGATATTTTGCATAATATTCATACTTTTTTTTTTGTCATGGAAAATTTGTGACGCATCATGATCAACAGAAAGTCACGACTGGTTTTGTGACGACTGACAGGCTTCGTAAGGTTTCCAAAAATTTGATAATATCCTGTGAAAGCTGTATGGTATTTTTATTATTTGTGAAACTTGTACAAATCATTGAATGTTTTTATTTGTAGAAAAAGTTATCACCTGCTTCGGACCTAAGTATAATGTATGTAGGAGGTAGGTACTTATGTATGTATTCTTTTTGTTGACCTTTGTGAAAATGTCTAATTAAAATAATGCTACGGCAATGAGGACATCCGCATAATTCCAGTTATCAAAAGCAACCCTTTGCATATTCCTACAAAATTATAATGCTGAACTAAATGGCAACGCTGCAGGTGAAATGCATACTGTATAATTTTGTGTTATGTGCGTCGCTTTAATTAATGGTAAGTTACTTATGTACTTACGCACAATAATAGTTATAAATTATCACTTTTAGTTTTTATTTTCTGAAGTAGGTAAGCACAAAGGGCTTTTTCCTCTATGAAGAGAACCCATGGGTGGACTCAATTTGATTTCCCTTAATACCACTTCAAAATAAGTCAAATGAATACCTCTTCAATTAACTTATTCAACAAATCTGAGACTATTGAACATAATGTTCAAAACTAATTTTAACAAGAGTATTAGTAATAATACAGAAGATTATTAATTTAGGGTGAATGTACTTCTAAGAATTCACTAAACAAAAAATCGAATATCTAACTCGATGCTCGCCTATCACTTAGTCGATTATAGCTAATAATACACCTAGTTATCGATTCCAATCGATTTAAAAATGCTCACAAAAAATATCCAGACATTTGTATGAAGATCGATAGTTACCGTTACATCCTCATATTATACATTCGAAACAGAGAACAGTAAGAATAAGATTTTAGTTATGCAGATATCGATTTGTCTAGAACTCTTTCGTTGACCTGTCAAATATTTTTAAAGTGATCTCTTGGGCACTAATAAAAACTAGAAATACCACCTTTCTTATTAGTATTGATATTCCTTTAGCCTCAGACGAAAATTTTAGACTTCTCTACAAACTAAAGTTGGTTAGAGACAAAAAATTTCCCAAAAATCCAATTATCGTCTGGCTTATGGCCGTGCCCAATATTTTATCTGTTGTTTTGCTTACTAGAGATAGCAATTTCACATACCATATTGGATGGGGTTAATGTCAAAATTCTATCGGTCTTCAGAGCTGTAAAACATCCAGAAATTTGTGAATGATGTTACCCCCAAAAATAAAACCATCATATCGGAAAACATACATCATTATATCGTCTAAAGCTAATAGGTAATTGTATTTCCTCTCAATTGAGGTAATATTCATGCAGAAACGTCAATGGGAACGTTATGTCTGCACCGTGACGCAACAGAACCTGTCTGACTGACATAAAGGTCTTTGACATGACCACGGAACATCGCGAATGGGAAATAGGATCCTGGTGAGTATTTACATATATAAAAAACACGAGGTTCACCATGACTATGAGATAGTTACAAAAATGCCGAACAATTGGAGTGCGAGTCACTCAGGATTATGTGGCATTACGTACATAGAATCGACGAATAATGTGATCTTATACTGGTTTTTACCTTTGAGAAAAGTTTATCCTAAAACCTTTTCCGTTCTTCATCATATGCGTAGATTACTTTCTAATTTATGATTGGGGAACTACACACTTGTTTAATACAATACATTAGTTTGTGGCGTTATTTACCTCTCTTACCTTGGCTTTTTGACCTTGAGGGGCGCAAATTATTCACCCTTACCTTTTACGCAAAAAAACACTCAATGCCACTATCCCTACATCACCATTAAACGAAGTCTTAGTCAATAAAGGGTTCCTTCCTTCCTTAGGTGTGCAGTTGGGACCCCCGCGTCCATATTAAAACATTACACGCAAAAACATTACACGTTATCTTAACAAAACATTATGCAAATATATCTTTAAATAATCCATGGCCCTAAATATTATTTGTACCAAATATGGGAAGCGGCCTATTGACCCTGAGCGCAGTAGGCTAAATTACGCAATTTGGGTCGTGGAAGTACAAGTACAAACTCAAATGTTCAGTTAAAACGTTAATTACTGTACTTCCTACTTTAATATCAATTAAGTTAAAACCATTTATATGTTGTTTAAGTAATGAGCTAAGAAAATACCTTGTAATTTCTGCTAAGATCAAAACTTAAGTAATAAGACCAGTTTGTTTAAAGTATGTAATAATCTACATTTGGGACATGGAGGATGTCAATTAAATAATACCCTCAGGCAGTTAATTAAGTATAAAGTTTCGGCGATTATCGATAACATCTAAATGCCAATACCGATGGCCGACACATAAAAAACTTATATCTCGTATCGATCGATACATACGTTGAGAAAAAGCCGGTTTCTTGTCCTGCACAAAAACTGAGGTAGATGCAGAATCTGCATGCAGCACGACTTTGACATTTAAATTAAAATTGTATTGTTTTAATTATTACGTTTTGCGAAACTTTACCTTGCATGAATTATACATGACGAAACCATTGTTAATTGTTATAAGACTAACATAAATGACCGAAGAATTCCGTATGTATGTAGGTTATCGAATAAAAGGGGACAATCGGCTGTTGTTGTTTTTTGTTTGTTAATGGATTTAGTACGAGTTTATGTAGATCAACGAATTCTAGAACGATTATTCAACGAATTAGCTGCACAATACATTATGATCGTGTATCAAGTTCTCGTGTTAACGTCAGACTGCAATTAACTCAATTAACTAGAATAGAAAAATCATCTCCGCCACTGCGTAACACGGGAGCATTTACAAAAAATTATACAGCTTATTGGTTACAGATCATAAAACCGAAATAATTGTGTGTCGAAAAGTTAGCGTGTTCTTCATTGTTGGCTCTCGTTAAATAAGAAATCAAGTTAAACTTACCTTTGTTATCCCCGAGCAGGGACTTGGCGGAGGGTGCGAGCCCGAAGGGGGCCTTCGGTACGATCGCTGCGCCCTTGTTTTTCTCAAAGAGCGCTTTGCGTTCCCTCAAAGTCATTTCGGCGGGGTCCTTCGCCTTGGGACTGCCCGCCTCGAACATCGCCGCCTTAGACAACACAGAACTCCTGTCAACACTGCCGTTTATTTTGGGACCCAACTTTTTCACTAGCGGCGATCCCTTCTCGGGCGCCGGCTTGTCGTCCACCGGTTCCGGTTTTGTTTGTTTACAATCATCACTTGCGTCATTTACGTTGTCGAGTTGCACTGCATTCTCTTTGTCTTTTTCACTTTCACATTCGTCTTCCGTGATAACGTTGCGCGGCGGCGTGGGTGCCTTGTATTTCTTGATAGATGGTTTTTTTGTGACGGCCGTATTGGCGGGCGAAGGGGCCACCATTGTCGCCATGTTGGGGGCTGAATCGGCACTGGGGGTTGTCGCGCACTTCGGTTCCTGTCGGTCGGGATCGGCGGTTTTCGTGGTGAATTCGTAGACGAGCCGCGATTGGCTGGCCGAAACCCGCCGGTAGCCCTCGCCCTCCTACGATTGGACAATGGCCGCGTAACGCGAGGGGTGAGCACGTGCTTGCATTTCGTTTATTGATACGTTTTATAGCAGTGGCTGAATTCGCGCGGTTAGTTTAACTGGGTTAGGCTAGCGTTAAAGGGTTTGCAGCGAAGTTGCATCACGTATGTTTGCGTAACGTGCTGTAATGAGTTGTAATGTTGCGGGTAAGTAAATAAATAAATCTGCTGAGTTGAATGAACGTGTGTGGTGTGTCCGTTAGGTGCGGGGTCGTGTGAGCGCGCGTGATTCCCGTGCGCCGGGCTGCGACTGACTGCCTGTCTGCGGAGGGCCGCCACACGTTAGCCCAGCTGATAATTATATTTTGACGCATCGCGTTGTTTGATGCAACGCAACAGCTTTGTGTTATTATAATTATTGAGGAAATATGTGTCATTATTTCGGCCGAACGTTATGTTATGAAATTATTTACAATATTACCTTTGTACACGTTGATAATCGCGTCTGGTCTATGACCTGTGGTCACTAGAGCGTCAATTTGGCAGAGAGATTTGAAAATATTGATAAAACAACTTTTAGAAAAATACTAAATGGAATTTGAAATTAGATTTCAGATATGGGCGAGCCTCACGATAGAAAATAATTTCTCAGAAGAGAGATTCGTTTCTACGAACTTTCAGTAAAACCGTTTATAGACTTGCTGACGGAACATTCATTCATTCATGTCTGTAGCGGCCAGCGGCTTCTTTGCCGAAGACTAGTCCGAGCCGGAAACACTAATGACAAGACAATTTACTTGAAACTACACAGATATATCTGAGAGACCGGTAAAAAAACATGCTTTTGGAAGTTGGAAATATATTAAAAAGCAAAGTATGTATAGTTATCCTTGTTTCATAATAATTCGTCACTCTTTAGCTTCTGGCTTCATGTTTAGGGTAATACCCTAATTTTGTATCGACAAGGCGAGAGAAATACAAGGACATCATCCATACTTGAAGTAATCACACAAAGCTTCTCCTGTCAGCTGATTAAAACATCTGTACCTACTTATGTCGAGTTACCAGGTGTAAATTTTAGTGCAGCTTGTTAAACAGACTGTTTATTTAAAACTTTACAGATGTTTGCTCTTGATACCAAAGTTTTTGGTGATACTAAAAACCTAATGTAGGGTCATTTCGCCTGTTGGCGACCATTTAGTGCAGTTGGCCAGTTTGACGGCGATAATAAAAATGCTCCAGCACTCATTTCCATGTCAAATTTGTGTAATGTATTCCTTATATACTCTCATTTTAAGATTAACTTTCAGTTGTATTAGAAATATCTTACGTTTTCTATTTAAATCGATAAACCTCAAAATTAGGCGTTTTACCCAGTTTGCGTCCACAAAATCCAATTCGCGTCCACCCATGGTCCAGTTCGCGTCCAGTAGCTTAGAAAAGGAATATAGGGGTGATTTTTTTAAGAATTAATAAAGAAAGATTGTATTAGATCAATTTCTTTATTTAACAATAAACTTAATTATTAAAAGTCAACATTATCATCATTTAAAATTCACTTTAAAAAATAAAAATAATTCTTCTCAACATTGGTTTAAGTAACTTAAAATAAGATTAAACAGTAATTTTTTTTATTAAGATATATACGTGGTTATAATTAAATTATTATTAAATATTTAAATTATAATTATAATTTAATTAGAACCACGTATATATCTTAATAAAAAAAAATTAAATATTTAATAATAATTTAATTATAACCACGTATATATATATATATATATATATCTTAATAAAAAAATAGAAAAAATATAATTTAATTAGAACCACGTATATAACTTCATAAAAAAAATATAATTTAATGATAACCACGTATATATCTTAATAAAAAAAATGTACTGTTTAATCTTAATATATTAAGTAATTTCATTTAAGATAAGTTCTTCGGATACAGGAAAAAAGAAGGAAAAGACAACATACACAGAAGAAGACTTAAAGAAAGCATTAAATGATATTCGAGAGAAGAATAAATCGATAAAAAAAATATTCAAAGAATATGCCTTGTCTGATAATTTATTGACTCAACAATTCTTTTAGTTGTATGTTTAGACAAAATTGTTATATTGTTTTGTTAATTTAATATGGCCAAAAACTTACTATAATCAACGCGGGTCTTTCCCTGTGATTTTAGGGTAAAATTAACAGAACTGATTACTGTTTATTTTTCAAGTTGCAAAATTAATTGCCTAATTTTAAGTTACTTAAACCAATGTTGAGAAAAATTATTTTTATTTTTTTAAAGTGAATTTTAAATGATGATAATGTTGATTTTTAATTTAAAATAACAAAAAAAATTAAAAAATTTACTGTTTAATCTTAATATATTAAACAGTACCCATGTTTTAATTATTTTTATAAGCAAGTATTTAACGAAAACAGTGGACGCAATTTGGTTTATTAGTATAGAGGATAGTTTTAGTTCGCGTCCATTGTGGACGCAAAGTGGAAGTTTTGTAAAATTCGATGTAGTAATTCGCGTCCACCTTATTTTATTCGTTAAATATAAAAAACATTACCAAATTCATAAAAAACATTATACCTTTATTCATCATTAAACTGTAGAAATAGCTATCTATCCTAAAATTCACATAAAACAATATAAAACTTACCATCAAACACGCCGCTGCACACTAATTTTTATCTAAAATTCAACGTGTTTGCGCTTTCTTGTTGAAGAGCCTAATTATTTTTTCTAAAAGGATTGGTTGGACGCACAGAACTTTTGTCTATCTGTGCGTGCCTCTTATACATTAACGTATTAGCGGTAATGATCTTTCGTTTGATTGGTGTGTTAATTATCTTGTTTTCGAAGTTTTTTTAAAGGAGATCGGCAAAATGGACGCGAACTGGGCGATGGTCGCGAACAGGCGAAATGACCCTAATTCACAAAATATTACTTTCAAATAAGAGCGGTAATTAAAACCGCATGCAGAGGATAGTTGCATTGAAGCTATATTTTTTATATATCGCCAAATATAGCTAAGAATAGTTATGTTATTTTGAACTCAACATTTTAGTTAGGTTCTGGCAGAGAAACTTTCAGGGAATGTTTATGTCAATAAAAGTCCCAGTCCGTCAGTTATATTTGGGGGAAGTCCAGATCGGGCACAAATGTTGTAAGTAGTTCTAAAAAGTAGGTACCAAGGTAAGTAGTTGTAAAGCAACAAAGTTATTCATACTAAACAAGAAAAATACTGGGCACATAGTAAGTCGATACTATGATATAATTACGAATTTATTGATCGCCACTTAGCCATTAATATTGGACTTTGGAGGAGGAGATTACAAGTTTTGTAACGACTATGTCGACCTCGCACATTTAGATTCGAATAGGACTTGTTTTTAGATCTTTCCATTATGGCCGTTAATTTAAAAAAGGATCACTAAATTAAACTTAATAGCATAACTTGCTATGAAGTTTATAATATTTTTGCCAAACAATG
This sequence comes from Helicoverpa zea x Helicoverpa armigera, assembly GCA_033682625.1. Taxonomy (NCBI): domain Eukaryota; kingdom Metazoa; phylum Arthropoda; class Insecta; order Lepidoptera; family Noctuidae; genus Helicoverpa; species Helicoverpa zea x Helicoverpa armigera. The sequence continues at coordinate 4,522,396 of JAWIIS010000053.1, read as the reverse complement.
ATTTAATAGAAACGTCTAAGAAGTTTCAATTTACCTACGAGCTTGCTAATAGTTTCTGTCGATTTATAAATTCAACTAAAATTACGAAACGGTTTCCACTTACATAGGTATATAACTTGAATACGAGTAAATACGGAAAATAATGCTTACCTACGTTGGAACTTGTAATTAGAACTGACCAAAATAAGCAATTATGATGCAAACACTACGGTAACAAACCGCAACGAAGGACATTTTAATACCTACTTGCCTATAAAGTATCTTCTCTATTTCAAATTACGTTGTACTGAATACGAATTTATTTTTGAACGCCTCTTATTTTGGGATCATCAGTTTTCCGACTGGTCAAGTGATATCTACCCAAAACAAAAATGTGAAAGGCTGCCAAGTTCGATAATATGGAAATCCTTCGCCTATAAAAGAAGTGAGATCTGAATAAGTACCAAGTTCCATACACTTACCTCAGTTAAAAATTGTTACTTTTTAATGATGTTACTTGGCAAGTTTTCACACACCTTGTTATAAACCTTCTAAACGCAATGAATCAAGTATTTATTTTCTATTAAAACTTGCCAAGTAACATTATTAAAAAGTAACAATTTTTAACTGAGGTAAGTGTATGGAACTTGGTACTTATTCAGATCTCACTTCTTTTATAGGCGAAGGATTTCCATATTATCGAACTTGGCAGCCTTTCACATTTTTGTTTTGGGTGGGATTTCATTTATTTTTGTAAGGTTGTTCATTTTATTTTTTTCTTATGATTAAGTTAGTTAAGGAAATGTCTCATTTATACTATCTTTCAGATTTTTGAATATGCACTATACTTCTTACAAAGAAATGAACTAGATTAACTAAATAGACTAGATTTACCAACTGACTGACATGACATGTTATCATATATTATGTTCGTGGATCAAAGTTACACATTCGTTATTTTCGAAAGTGACTCACACTTAGCCGTTTTCAGATTTTTACTTTGACTAAATACAAACCTTTGTAACGAATTCCAGATCGGTACGACCATTCGAAGATATATTATATAAATATAGATAAATTTAGTTCGTTTTAGTTCCTTAGGGGTATAAATTTACACTGAGTATTTTACACGTTCATTATTTTGAAACCGACTCACACTTGGCCATTTTCAGATTTTTCCCTTTACCTTGACATAAAGACCTACCTCCATGCCAAATTTCAAGTCAATACGACCATTGGAAGTGGTCTAGGTTTTTGATGAGTGAGTCAGTCAGTGAGTGTATAGTAAAAATCGCGATTTTCTGACGTCAATATCTCAAAACCTACAATAGGTATGTTAATGAAATTTTGTATTTTAGTTAAGAGGGGGGGTCTCAACAGATACTAGAAATTTGATTTGCGTAAATAAAATAGATTTTGAGTTATAGGGGGGTCGAATTTGGCCCGAAATGGTTCGTGTAATGTAATATAACCCACGGCCGGTGTGTCGCTTTTTTTGCTCGAACTTGGCAGACACACTGCCGTGTGTCTAGATCTATTATAAATCTGAAGTTTTTTGTAAGGATGCGTTATTAACAGTCTCGGGAACTAAAGACCTTAAAGAATCTTCATAGTAAGATAGCCTTTTTATAGAGGAAGATTAAGGCACAAGATTATTTTTTAGTTTTTCGCTCGAGACGAGGGGAAAACCGCAAGCAGCAGCCAGAATTGTTATAATAGTCTCGCTTTTTGCAATTGACCGGACTCCAGATTCCGAATTCTGAGAAAACCTACGAGGAAGCTGTACACCATAATTCAAATAACAAATGAATCAATAAGAACGAATTTAACAAGGAAAACTAAAAACACAAATAAACACCTGGCATGGCTTCAATAGTCATTTTCAATAGGCAGTTAATTTACGTATAAGAAAATTTGCTTAAATTGCGATTTTCAATAGTTGCGTGAAGTCTAGGAAAATATAGTGTGGAAAGGGTCACTCGAAGAATGCTGGCATACCACATACGCCGTTGTCTTAAATAAGGACGTGGAAGTCGTAATAATACCAACTCTTTTTAAACTATAATAACGACTACTAAAGGGGCCTGATTACGAGCCACTTTATCTAAAAAACAAACACCCATTTAAAGAAAGGGGGAGGGTTATCCAAAAATATCAAATGCCACACTCCTAAATTGATCAGAGCCTATTAACCAATTCAGTGTGTTCAAGTTTGGGAGCCGAAATTGTGATAGACATTCCCTTTACGGTCAATGGCAACTAGAATGCAGCTCAGTGAGAAGGGTCGACACAAGTTAATTTAGAACATTCCGAATAGTGTCAAGTGGTTAGTTAAAGGTTTCTAAGAGATGAGTTTTACGACTTCGACAGACATATAGGCACACTTTATTAACACGACGACCTGTCAGGTGCGAGAAAGATTATTTATCTTCTAGCTCTTTTATTTTCAATTAAATGAATTACATGAGGTTCGCATTTTGCACAATCATTTGAATAATTTTAGCGAGTGCAATGACTAATGTTTCACCGTTCCCTTCAAGACTTTAATTTATTCTGATGTAATCGCACGTCAGCCAAAATTCTTGACGTCTAGACCTTAAACCACAAGCATAATCCGTCTAGTCTAGCCCCAGTTCGATGCACTCAAGCAATCAATCTTATAAAGGCTTTATAGAAAAAACCGACCGATTCAAGCCGACCGGTAAATGATGCGCAAAAAGTTGGTTCAACAAACTTGTACCATGACCATAAAGAAAGATCTACATTTCAATAAAGATACAATTAAATAAAAGGTCTTTTAACATGGTCGGGTTGCAGGGAAGTGAGGCTGTCGTAACAATGATGCAATTTTATATAAAAAACCACGTTGCGACATAAAAGTTGCGGCAATTATCTGTATCGGGGTGTAAAAACATAGTAAATCCACAGCGTTTAATGCGTCCACGGTTTATGTTGTGTGGGCCTGTGTTTACGATAGCAGATGGTAGTTTCTGGAAACTTCGATTCTCCGTTAAGCTATAAAGGCAATCTGTTTGATGGCCAGCTCCTAACGTTTGTGTAATTCCTGCTGTCTGCTTACAACTTTGACAGAATTAGTGCGATAGCTTTTAATATGACGGATATTGTTATAATTGTCAGTTCTGGGTCAGGTATTTACTTTGGCTCCTACTGGACTCGCAGTGGTACTGTATAAGGAAATAACTTGGATAATTTGGATTTTAGTATGAATATTGAAAGCTAAGGGGATGGCTAATGGAATTGAACTCGTTTAGTATCATAGACTTATTTATATTCGTCTGTCAACTATCATATCACTAACATTATGTCCGAAGGGTGCTTAAAGCAGTCAAGAAGAAAAGATACTACTAAAATCTATCAGAATGATACAAATATAACCCTACATAAAAAGCAAGCACTATAAACGCGAACCTGCTAACAGAGCGTAACAGTTACATTTTACTGAGAACTCCCAGTATTGAATTACGTTTGGCTGATAAGGGGCTTGCTCTGAGTTTTTTTGAGTTCAATAACTAACACGTGCAACTAATTCGGCATATGTACTTAATTTGACCTACTTAAAATCGTTATTGTTATACCCCGACCGATATGGATGAAAAAAATTACAGGAAATTAGCTTGCGTTTCCCATACAAAGTGGTAAGTTTTAACGTGCTCCTCCATGTAAGTATACTTTCGTGGATTATTGCCATGTCACACCTCATACTGAGGGAATTTGAGACATAGCAACTGACAACAGAGTTCTTCCCACAAACTAGGTACCCTGTCATTTCTACACAAAGTACTACATAGATACATAAAATATAACAAACAAATGAAACCACCATTATTCTTCACCACAAATCGAACAATATTACACAAGACACAGCCATCACGCCATGAAACCCAAACAGATCACCATAGTGACCCATATAACGGTTACGCGGAAACGTAAACCGATGAACATGATGACATTTTAAGCGACCGGCGAGATGCGTGTTTAGATCGCACGCGGAACTCCCGCGCATAGCACAGATATGCAGGTACAAATAGAAATGGGTTTCCGTGGATTTTGAAATAAACTGTTGTGGTATGTGTAGGAAGATTTATGTAAGGAAGAGGCAGTTTTAGGATGTCGTTCGGTATTTGACTAAAAGATAAATGACGAGACTGAATCAAGATCCATCAAAACAAGTAGAATCCAAACCAGAAATATTTATAGTCTACGCTCCTATTAGGGAGTATTTATTGAGGCACCATTTCTTCTCTCGAATCCCATGAAAAGTGAAAATCTTCTTCTGTCCTACATATTTTAGATTTCTTCCAATACTTGTATTAAAAGCGTTGCTACAAGGAATTGGAAAGGGGACATTTTTTACACCCATCTCTTCCTCAGCAATAATATTATCTCAAATAGTCTTCCTACTATGAGTTTATCACCTGCACAATAGCAATTTATCACCATCCAAGGACCCAGACATTATAGAGAAAATTATCTATTGTATTGCACCAGTCGGCCGGCACCTTGAATTGACAATGTAAATAAAATCACCATACAAAGCAAATGACCCTCGTATTTTATTATTATTTGTTGAATGACAAATGTGAGTTCATGTTTACAGATGAACTACATTTAGAGCCAAAAAAATATCAAAATCTTTCCTCTAACCGACTTCTACAGAAATAATAGTAAAAACAACTAAAAAGTTTACACTACCCATCTCCCGGGCCTTTTCCCAATTATATTGTGGTCGGCTTCCAGTCTACTAGCATCGGTCGCGAAATCCAGGTGTCAAAGTTGAATGCGAAACATGAACCACTCAAATAGTATGCTTATCTAAATGGATGAATTAAAGCGATAATGGGACCACGTGAAATGGACCACACGGTACGTTAGAAATGAATGGCACATCTATTATTTTTTAAAGTTATATTTAGCATATAGGTACCTATGCAGTCGAGTACTGAAAATAATGCACTGACTGTTAATAAATAAATGGGTATTATTTCCTTACGAAAAATAACATCTACATACTCTCAAAAGATTTTGCGGTAACACATTCAAGTCTGTCTCAGAAAAATAATAAAATTTCTTCAGAAACAAAGGGGTGCAGAAAAACAATTCGTCAAAAGCGCTTTTGAAATAATATGAATCGCGTAAAGCGAAACAATAGTGACTCGAACGCATTTACGATGTCATTATGCGCACTCAAGCAACGAGTCGAAAGAATGCTTCTGCGCAGATTTTATGCGCCAACCTTGAAGGCAGGGATGCCAGCTTTGTAATATTTAAATTTCGAGCTTATGCAACTTTAATTGATGTGCAAAAGTTGGGTACAGGACTACTAAAGCATAGGAAATAAACAATTCCTTTGAACCGTTATTAAAGATCGCTTAGAGAGCTCTAAAGGCAGAACTAAAGCTATCTCTGATCATGTCAAAGTTATAAAAAATTCACAATAAAAACAAACCATGTTTAGGTACTATTACTTTATATTAGCCTTGTTTCCCTATGCTAATTGAAAAGCCAGCCCTATAACCACAAATTCGGCACGAACACAAACTCTTTTGTCGTGCAAGCCCACCCATACGGTCGGGCGTCGTCAAATAAGCTTCAGCTTTAAATATAGCCGTAAAAGATCAAAATAAGTCGTAAAACTGTACACCAAGGGGACAAAGGGTGGCGACGGTTTTGATATGGCGGGAAGTTATTTTTGGAGTATACAAAATGGAGTTTTGTTAAGATATTTTATGCTAGGAGGTGAAGGTTTAATTAATGTAGCTTTTGAAGTGGCTGATGATGTTACATATACTTCTGAGGTTCTTGGTAACTATATTTTAAAGAGAAATTAACTTCTGCTTTAAGGACAGAGAATTTGATGGTAACTAATGGCAATACTGTAAGAAAAGTTATGCCGGAGAAGCTTAAGTGCACAAGCTGTCGAAAAATAGAAGTATTTTTGTGGCTATTTTGAATCCACTGCCAGTGGCTATAAACGATAATGCATTTAATAAAAGTTTTTTATCGAAAACCATTAAAGTGTAGGTAAAATAAAGAGACCACGGTCTCCCAGTTATTAAAAATTAAAAGCTGTCAAAAGGACACCAAGGTTCCATAAAAACTTTTGTTAATATTCGTTCGCTATATGTTTTGCATACATTATGGCATGTTGGGCTTTGGGGGAAAACCAATTGGCAATAAGATACGGAAGTTGGCAATTCACATTAAGCTCTTTCCCTCTTATTATAAAAACTGCCGCAAGTAGTGGTTTAAACCCGACTGAAGACGTTTTGGTTTGTTACGGTACTTACGATAGTCTTTACATCCTTATTACAAAACGTAGACTAAGAGAAGACTGTTTAGTACTTCGATTTGTCTATGGTTCAAATATTATCCACAGATTATAAGCAACAAAAATTTACATCATTCGTTCAATCGTTCCGAATTCTATGCGCCGTTCCTTTTTACATTATTTTGTTAAGTCTATTTTGATGAAAAATAAATAACTATGATAATAAAAAAAATATCTCTGCAGTTGAAAATATTACTTTTTATTATTTAAAGGTAATTTTATATTTCTAGTATCTTTTAACGATATACATGATCCAATTATTCTCTTTTAAACAAGTATCGAGTTTGCGCGTATAACGGAACGTCAGCGCGCGTATCCGAGTTATGTTTTGTTTTTAGGTTAGAAATAATTTGGATTATTTTCATCCCGATTTAAATGATTAAATAAGACGTTGTGCATCTAATTAGAACCTCTTCAAAATTAAGTGCACAATAACTTACACACAGAATATCGTGTGCATTAAATTAGCAAAAGAAAATGAAACATTTGAAACAACATAAAAGTAGAAAATTATATTTTATTTCGATGTCTATTTATACAGTCAAATGCACTGATACATGTTGGACACTGTTCTTCATCACACAATCTTGTTCCCTTTCTCATCTAGGCATTTTTGTACATTTTAGCAAGCTTCCAGTCTTTTACAAACATTGCATATTACTGGCAGAGATACGGCGTGCAAAACGCCAAAATAGTCTTGAATCTGTAAATAAACAGTAGACTGTATGATAATCTGATATATTTTCGCAGTTTCATCAAAATCTATGTGGTAGTTTATGCGTGGAACATAAACAAACATCCATAATAAAAACTTTGACTCATATACAATTAACTAGGATGTTTTGGCAACCTACTTGCACTGTAAGGGCTACTTACTTTATGGCGAGCCCAGTTGAGCATCATAGAATCATCCTGGATTATCATCATGCATCCAATTGACTATTATTTCGAAAAACGTAAATCGATATTTATATCGAAAAGTGTCGTCAGGTAATTTGAAGAGATTTTGTCGATGACGCATTCTGTTGGGTCCCCGGACACTCTCAATAGTATTCTAACACATCCAAGTATTCCAAATCACACATATTTATATCCACTTTCGTTTTTTTCTTTACAAAACAAATAACCTCAAAAGTAAATAATGTCGGAATTTGACGTTTGTCGACTAAGTACTGCAGTTAAACTAGGGGGCTCGATGGTTTATCTTTTGTACTACAGATAGTAATAGGACTTGCGATAAACTGCGTTTTGTAATAACGTTTTTTCAAGGTCGTACTTAAAAGTGGATTAAAGGTAGTACAAAAGCCGATACTTATTTGATACCGCGTTTTATAATAAGAGGGTTTAAGTTTAATACAGAGATTAAGGTATCACACTAAAGTTAGTATCTGGGAACGAATTTACAAACGAAGTTATATGTCACCTTTTAAAAAGGTTCTATTGCAATAGAAAACTCGATTGTTATAAGCTACATAATTACAACAACTTATCCACTTCTGCAGATAAAAATATATTTATGAAGTGAAGTCCTTCTAAAACAGCTTTGTAAAAATATTTGAAAAGCTTATCTTATCAGATAAAATTTGTTGATTAAAGGACAAATATGTAGTAAATATTACCTTCATATACACTACAAGGATGTCATATTTTATTGCGATATTTTAACTTCTCTTATCGATATATTTTAACTACTTATTTTCATAATCTGCCTAGCCTCTTCCATACTGTGATAGCCTTACAATTTAACCGGATGAAGCTTTACAAGGAACGACTGCCTATCTAACCCAGTTACCCGGGCAACACAATACCCCTTGGTAAGACTGGTTGTCAGACTTTATGATTTCTGACTAACCGTAACGACTGCCGAAGAAGTCTAAATGACAGCTTCAATGAATGTTCTAATTTTAAATTATGGGACCTAATTTACTTGAAATCTGTTCTAAAATCAAAGTTGTTTTGACCTTAATACCAGTGCGACTAGACATGCAAATAAGATAGGTCGGCCGTAGACAACAAAATAGCTTGTATTAGTATGCCATGCGGGTGCCATGACAAATTGATGGTACACGACGCGACTATAATCCTTGATTATGTTGGAATAGAGAAATGCGTGGAGCTTGGGTCATGTTGTTTTATCATAATTATTTTTAGGGCCAATAATACACGCAGCTTTAATTGATTAATTATCTATAAAGGTAAGAATAAAAGATGCTTTAAATAGTCATCATTATCATCACCAGCCTAGCCTTTGCCAGATATATTGGAGTCGGCTTCCAGTCTCACTGGATGCAATGGAGTACCTACTTACCAGTGTTTTACATCGAGCGACTGCCTATCCGAACTAAACAAGGATTGGAAGAGAAGAACGGAATACCAAATTCAGTAGGAAAGCCCTATGATATGTACAATGTTATGCCGATACGCAATAATAATCAATTGCTAAGGACAAAAATACTGAAAAAGCTTTTGCTATAAGCAGGATAATCCTATGCCAATCTCCAAAAAATATTTACACAACACCGACTCCATCAGAATGAAGGTCGAGTCAATACTGAAATCTGTTATCCACTGATAGTAAAGCGTACGATTCTATCGTAATAAAACTCATTACGGTTTAACATGTGACTGTGTGACATAATCAATACCTTATTTACATACTATAGTGCAGTTATGTGTTAGATTGAAAACATTTGATCATTATCGCATCGTAGTTCCTACTTTGTGAGAAGTGGTCGGGCCCCTATTTTTTGGAGATGGAAATCATCAGCTGCACTTTCGTCGTGCAGCAGAATCAGAGGCTGCAGGTGCAAGTGGTGTCACTTTTACAGACTAAACCCATATTTATTCCTTCTGGATCCCTCTGTGTACCTGGGCACCCGCAACTCTTTCAAATGATCACGAAGCCCCCGCAAATTTTGGCCCTAAAGGGCACGAAAAGTAAGATTTGATATAGTACATCATACTATCGTGACGACCTGACAGAATCTACCATTTATCTGTATTTGGCCAATGACCCACCTCTGTAAAAATTGCTGCAGTGAAGGTTAATTGGTAAGAAACTAAGCTTTAAATCCGGTAAAACACACCCAGCGCCTTCAAAAAAGATCGGATCAAAGACACGTTACTTGGCAAACATACTTATCTATTGGATGAAAACCGAAAAATAGCAGGCGCTACCTTTTCATAATAAACATGTCTTGTGAATAAATTAAGATTAAAATATACATAATTGTGTTTGTTTATTGAAAGTGTAAATGATCATTTATGCAACTTCGCTGTTAAACCCTACGAATTCACCAAGAGACCGTTTTCGAAACCACGATTTTTACCAAAAACCTTATGTTAAAACATAACATGGACACCCGTTACCATTTCACCAATCATAGGAAACTGAGGGTTGGTTAGTAATTAAAACTAAGTTGTTAGTTGTCTATGGATTACATTAAAAAAGGATTTAATGTATTATAGACTGTATTCTTTACTGGGACGGAATATAAGGGGACTGGAGGGGAAATCAGCTATATGCAGACTGCTTTATACCAGTATATTTATTATCTAGCTAATAATATATTTCATGAACAAATAGATCATTTATATTAACTAAGGTATTTATGAGACAATTAAATGCATATGCAAAATTTCGGATAATTAAAATTATATGCGACATTTCAAAACAATTATCATATTCGATGCATCCAAAGCAGTCCACATAAGGCCGAATAAATATCAAATCAATTGAATAAAATAAACAAATTACTGACTTACCTTGTCCCAAAAAACTCATACTTCATTTTATATATTTCAACTTTTTTAAATTTATAATTATCTTCTTCAATTTCGTAATAAAAATCAACCTAGATTTTGGGAAGTCACAAACACATAGTCCAAACAAAATTGTTCAAGTATATATGCTAAAAAATGTAAGAAATATTATGTAAAAAGTTCTTATATGCTATGTACTTACCAATTCGGCTACAATCTGCTTGCCAAGCCGCTGACACTCGTTCACTGAATTCGAAGGTTTCGTAAATGTGTGCGAGTTAAACTGCCTCTTGGGCTGTGAACAAAATAAATAATATTTTACTCAGGCATACACAAGCAAAACATTTTTATAGAAATAGTTCGCGTCAAACTTTCTGTCGTTACTAAACAATGCGAGTCGCTGTGCAGAAACCAATTCTAAGTGATAGGAAATCATCAAATGACCCTTCCCGATGTGGGTGCAGCACAAGGGAGTGTCAGACTCTTACTTACTAAAACCCACCATGTTCCTTCTGTAGCCCTTTATATACCAGTGCCGCAGTAAACCGCCCCAGCAATCCCGCAGCTTTAGGAAATATACCTAGGTATAACTTAAAATTGGTTTCAGCTGGATGGGTATGGACGCATACTCGTACTTGTGCTCAGAATTTAGCTTAGAAACAACATACGAGTTTTGCAAGAACTATAATATCGTTCAGTCCCTCGGTCAAAGACTTCCCCCGTACTCTCCTATCCTTGCTGTCGGAAGCATATTGTGGCTAATCGGCTAGGAAAGAATCTATTTTCTAAATTGTTTTTGTAAGTAGGAAATAGCTCGACCGATTCTGCCGGGACCGATTTTTCACTGGCAGATAACTAACGTAACAAGGACTAGGTAACGCTATTTTTTACTTGAGTGCGGTAATTATTATTGAAGAAAACGTGGGGAAGCAGTTGGTAAATAATAAAAGAGTTACAAACCTGTGTAGCCTTGACGGTGGTGTCTAGCACTTTGTTAATATCCTTGAAGGAGTTTATCGACACTTCCAGCGTAGATGCATCCAGTTTGTCAAGCTCGTTGGTTTTAGGCAGCATCTTGGCTTTCTTGTTGTTGTCTGGTTGCTGTAAGTTATTACGGACTTATGTTATCTCATGCTTATATTATTGTTTAGTAATTTAAAAATGTTGTTAGGCAGCTAGTTATGTTAAACCGTGTAAAATCTTTATACAAGTACCACTGCAAGGCACAGGTGTCTTCTCACACAGAGAAGGAATGAGAGATAATCACTACGCTTGCTCAACACGGATTGGCGACTATAAAAAAGTTCAGGTTTTCAAAAGATGTTTTCCTTCTCATTTACTCAGTCATTGGTGTCTAAGAAACACATAAAAATGTTACATTGGCTTGTGTTGGAATCTAATCACGACACACATACTTGAGAGGTAAAGCACCTGTTTAACCACTGGGGTGGTTGCCCACAAACAAATTTTTGATGGGAACTGAAAATCAAGTTCCTACACAAAACCAATACTTACTTGAGCATGATGAGTTAAATCATCTTCCCAGTTGTTGATCTGGTCAGCCAACGCTGCTAGTCTACCAAACTTCTTCTTCCCATCCTGTTGGGGACGAGGCTTGGGCTTCTTGGGTTCAGCCTCTGATGGCGGAGTGGCTGATGAGAACTCCAGCTCTGTGCGGTGGACCGGTGATGAGAGGGTTGGTTTATCTGAAAAAGACAGGGGAATAAGGTGGTAAAAATTAGGAAAGAAAAATGTTTTTATGTTCAGTTAATAACTTTGTATATTGTGTCACTATTTTTAATGTATTAATTTGTAAAGATTAGTAACACAAGTTGTTTCATCTCTGCTATGCCCCTTTAGACAATAGCTTTATTATAACTTACAGTAACTTTTCTGATGTTACCCTGATCACTGATCAGTGAAAACAAAATTGAACAAATAAGTTACTTACACTAGTTTCCTATCAAAACTGAAGTTTAAATGACTGGTTTTGTCTATCCTACCTCAAAACTATATCAATTGGTTATCAAATCCTAGTTATTATCACATCCTTTGTGTAAGGGTCTAATTTAATAAATTATCAACACAGGATGTGAGTCAAAATTGTATGGATAAGGAGAAATTATGAGTAATATTCATAAAATTAATATTTCAGTTATCATGATGGACTGAATCTAATATACTCTAATAAGCAGCATGATCCTGATTACCTTGGTCAGTCTATTCTATAGTGAGTTAATCACCTGCACATTTAACAATTTTGCTCCTCAAATCTGCGACTTCTACCAAACTCCAAACTAGTTGTATTAACATATACAACTCAACCATGTTGTTAATTGTATTTTGATACAATAAAAAAAATGGAATATCACACTATACTTTCATAATTATGTTGTTAAAACAAAATCTTAAAAGTATACTGAACACAGCAGACAGACAAATCCATACAAAAAGTTTGTAAGTATATAGTTTTGGATATTTATCTTTATCACATTACACACATTGAAGTTTTTTACCATGAGTAAGTTATATGTGTCACTCTCAAGATAAAAACTATCAACATAAAATGTATTTTTTTTTTCTTCTCTGGGTATATCTGCAATCAGTCGTAGACTATGAGCAAATTTTTTGAGTGCACTGTGTCGTGTGTACATAAAATGTATATAAAAATAAAACTTAACATACCTGAGTAGAGATTGCCGAGTCTGTCGAGCCTGGACTTCACATTGTGTCGGAGACCTGACCGGTTGGCCCTGGTCTCCTGGGCTACAATAGCCTTCTCTAATATGCTGGATACGTCATCTGTAAACATACATACATATTTACATTCATAGGAAAAAAAAATACCTGAGTAGTTTTGTTACAACGTTGCTGACACTTTTCTTAATTTCCTAGACAAAGTTTAAGACAATAGCGGTTGAACCAAATAAACAATATTTTTTGTATAGGAATAAAAGTGTTCGTAATTTATATAACGCTTGAATTTTACAAAAATTTAGATTAAAATTGACTCAAATCTTTGAAATTATAATTTTATTCTTATTCATTGCATCAATAAATGGATATCACAAAAATAAATTGCTAAAATATAATAATTCACTCTTTACCTGCCATTTTAGTTACACTTTAACTAAACTAAGCACACACCTCACTTGCTTAAAGCACAATAGTTATTAAGCTTATTTTTTAAAATTAAGCTTCTGTTTACAACCATAAACTAATGTTTTGTTGTTAAACTTTTAAGAACCATTTACTAATTAGTAGAACCATTATCTAAAGGTGAGTAATAACCAAGGAGTTTCGTGTAGTTGTGGCAGAAATATTAAAAATAATAAGTCATTGGCTTTGGAGTTAGTCATCCTGTGTTTCCTTGTGTAGATAAATACCTTTATGCTATAACCTTTTTGGGAGAAGGTATGTAAGAAGTTATGCTGTGGCTTTTTACTGCATAATGCATTGTGCGAGCTTATGATTTGTAGCTTGGAGCTTGCTTTTTATCAATTAGTATGAATCCATTAGTGAGTATGAGAAACCATTTATTAATAGGCTGTTCCAATTATTTCATAATTGTTATTCTATCATAGATTCATGGAAATATTAACAGTTAAATAACATCAAATATTCTGACTTGTAATATTTGAAAAGAGGCTGCATTAAGGTAATCAACAGATGGCCATGAGTAGTCAACAGAAGAAGTAACAATAAGATATAAATTCTATAAATGGATTCATACACATAAATAAACTTATTGCCTTAAAAAGAGCCAAATACAAAGTGTACATACCTGTAATCTCCTCTATAAGAACATTGCTGCCCGTCTTCGCCTGCGAGTCATACACCACAGAGATAGGAGCGTCTCTTTCCTCCACCTGCACTTCAATCTGTATGTCATTCCTGTGGGAAATGTTGATCTCCACAGACACATCAGAGTTGCGTCTATTAAGGCTCCCCCTCTTCGGACTTTTAAACTCTTTCTTAGTGACCACAACATCGTTCCTTCCCCGCTGAGGCGACGATACATCGGACTTGAAACTCGACCTTTTTGATGAAGCTGTTGATGACGTTCTCGAAGGAGTTTCAGACTTTATTGACTCTTTTGACTGTCTACGAGGCGACGTCACACATTCCCGAGTTATTTTACTAGGAGACTTAGCGGGAGAACCCTCAGATTTTACCACGGCGATGTTTTCTGTTAGTGGCCTCCTTTTCGGAACGGCCTGTCCTGAATTTACGAGTTTTTGATCGATCTTCTCCTGTCTGGCCCGCGCCCTCTCTAACATGCGCTGGAAAATAAGTTACAGTTGTTAAAACATGCAATTTCTAATGACCTTCTGGAGATTGCGACCGTTAATACATAAATTATCGTCATATCATATACCTGAGTGAAAGGATCCATAATTCAAGCGATATAAGTTAAACGATTAACACAAATCACACAGTTATCATAGTTTGTCTACACGATAATTATTATTTCACGACAGTTTTTGTAATTCAAACAAGAAAACAATTTTTACAAACATTCGCCCGTTCGTTGGTGGTTTGACGTTTGAAACCGAAATTTTTGAATTTAGTTTGCCGCTGATCCGGTAGGCGTCGCGTCGCGTCATATTTTTAATCGTTCTGAAATTGACGTAAAGATATTGTTGTATTGAAGACATCAATCTTTAAATTAATTAGTTAAAACAAATTGATACTACTGTATGGAATAGTTTGATTGTAACGTTGCGCTATTTTAATTGTTCATCTCGGGCACCGATTGTTATTATCCTTATTGTATCTTAAGGTTTAACTTTTAGTAGTAACCTCTTATCGAGCATTGACATATATTCTAGCGATAGACAAGAACATCCATACAAATAATTTACCCGCTTATGTCGTCTGTTGACATCTCGTTGACGTATTGTGACATGTAGTCATCCTCATTGATGTTAATTGCTGAAGTGTCGCTCGTATTTTGCCTACATTTTTCATTACTCAAAAAGTTTATATCTAAGTGAATTCAAAATCATGTAATATATCAAAAAGTTTATTTATATCTGATTGAATGCAAAATCATGTAATATTAAAACCAGGAACTTATTTTTAGAGTTTTTAATATTAATTACGATGTTTTTTTTTCTTAAGAGGGCTATCACAAATTTTCGCGAATTTAATTATTTTTTCTTGAAAGTAAGAACATACCATGACAAAGTGAAGTCTGTTTTCATTGATATTTTACCTACTGCCAGTTTTATGGCACATCTGTTTCTGCACGATTTTCTTAATCCATAATTTAAGATGGCGGGAGGGAACAAATTAATGCATATTTGTAAAATTGAATTATAAATGAAAAGTATGATATACAAGCGTTGTAATAGCATGAACAGCGTGTAATTTTACTAACTTGACTCTCGAATAGTTTATATGTGTAAGTTTATACCTTGATATGTATTTTCTATTTTATAATTGTCGTTTCATAGACATCCATCTGACGCAGGCGTCAAAATCGCTCTGATTTGCCATTTTGGGCACTGCATAGTCTGCACTGCAGTTCAGTGTGGTAAGCTTTTTGTTCGGAACGTTCTATCTAGTACGTAGTACATATATATCGATGTTATCGAGCCTCTTATCGAACCGAGCGGTCGCCGAGTGCCAAAATTGTTCTTTACATTTGTTGTTTCATATATTCAAGCAAGTGAAAATCATAAATCTTCAACATAAGCATTTGATTTCAATCGCTCGCTTTAATAAAAATGTTACTCGCTTGCTCTTGTGCTCATGTTTTAGATCAAGTTCTACTAGCACATAACAGATGGCGCTACTTAAAGGTACCGAGTAGATTAATTATTCTGAAGTAATAACTCTCGCAGACATAAATATTTTTATGTCCGTACTTATATCCGGTAAATTTATAATATCCGATATTAGGAGATTGGTTAACACAGAGGCTACTTTTTATATACATAGTAGGTATATTTGCGGAAGTGGTTCTCTCGGGACTTCGGTAAAACCGATGGAAACTACTATATGTATGTAGGTATATGATATGACTAGCTACCTATACAAAATCGCGTGATAATTAAAACATTAATAGGCATGTCAAGGATATTTTCCACAGTACCTACAATATGTGGGCTAAATAAAATCATTAAGATATTAAAACACATTATCTAGACCCGGTCACAATATTATTACGTAGGTTCCTACCTACATGTATTTCTTTATCTTTGTGTCTAGGGCTGCCATCTCGAATTTCGCCAAACCCGGACAAACATTAAGAAAACCCGGACATTTGGCGTAAATCGCATTTTTCCCCAAACGAGTACGATTTTTTTTAAACAAAATGATACCTAATTTGTAATCTATTTACTATTAACATATACTTAAATTCAATGAGGTGCTTCCTTACATGAAAAGTGTCCGGGTTTTCCCCGGACACTTCTTGAAACCCCGCCCGGACGGCCCCTGGACGGCCCCCAAACGAGGACAAATCCGGGGAAACCCGGACGGATGGCAGCCCTATTTGTGTCTAACCACCTACTATTTACTTAGTGTGAATAGGGCAAACATAAGTAACTACAATACGAGATTGATTCAAGTGTTGTTAAAAACGTTATTGAACGTGTTAATTAATTAAAACTTAATAATGAAAGGTAACTTGCTTGAGTACCTATTCCGAGAGAAGATGTATGTTTACGTAGATTTAAATCTACTCTCTACTAACCACGAACCGTTTAGGTAAGATACATAGTGCGAAATTAGACCCATCTCGAGATAGACAATGTTATCCATGATTATAATGTAGGTATTAATGACCTATGTAAGAACTTCTTTTTGTTCATTAATTAAAACACTGGTACTCAGCTGCATACGGTTAGACTGGAAGCCGACCCTAACATAAGTTGGGAAAAGGCTAGGCAGATGATGATTCATCAATTAAATCAGTGCAGCCGTGAAATTGTGGGCTCGTTAGTTATTTCTATAGGTGCGTAAAAACATGTTTATATCAATTGTTTCCAAGTTCACGAGTATGTCAATTGCATGCGAAATAAATGGGTTTGTTTGTAAACTCAAAGGATAAAGGGCGAGTGATAATTCTGAGTCATAGATTCTTGTTTACCGCTCGTAAGTAGACCTAATAACTACGCATAATTATCTATAGGTAGTCCATTCTGATATAACAAAGAGGAAGCAGTTTTTGTTAATAACTCCTAAGGCTTTGGAACTAGATATACCTAGATACAAAAAAAATGATTGTTGTTAGTATAGCTTCACTATTCCCGAGTACCTACATAGGCTGTAAGCATGGGCGTATTTTAACAGGAGGCCGGGGGTTCTTACGGCATAGACGGCATATACGGCATAGACTCCGTTCATTTCATATCCATATTAGTTGTCCAACAAAAAAAAAGCGGATATTTTTTATGAAATCAAGATGAAAATGAGAAACTGTGGTGATGTTTTTTGGCATAGGTAATATTTAGCAAGAGAATACATTCGGAGAAATAATTATGGTCTTTTTACCTTAAAACGTACTAGTCAGACCGTGACAAACTAACACAAAAGGAATTAAGTACTTCCATACTCTAAGCTCTTTTAGCCGTTTAAACTTGACCTAAGAAAAGCCTTGACACTAAACGATTAGCAAATTCAATTTGTTTTTTGAATTCAGATAACCCTAAGCGTCACGCAGTGGTTACGCGACAAACCTCAAAATGCATCGTACATTGCTCGTCGGCCTCGAAATTACTCAATCAAAATACTAAGTAGGTACGCAATGTATTGATGTTTATCGTTGTTTTCGACCAATATGGCCGTAGACACATAATTTAATCAAGCATACATGAGAAGCTCAGAGTGCGTAACCAGTTTGTTGTGTCCATTTGGTGTGAGTGCACGTAAACTAAAAGATATTGCCAGACAGAAATATGGGTAAGTCACTATGATGTAAATATGTATATGTACATTATAATTTATATAATAATACAATAAAGAGAAAAATATGAATACTGAACCGATTTGAAAATTCTTTCTCTGTTGGGAACATAGGCTATAATATTTAATCCATTCCCACAGAAGCGAGTGCCGTTACCGCTAAAAACCGCTAGTATTTAATAAATATTAGGAACACGATTTGGATAAAAAAACTTATAATAGGTACTTACGTACTGTCACTGTGTCATCGCCGTTGCATTTCGAAGTCCTATGTTTCCCAATATCTTCGAAGCAAAATGTGTGACAGGGCTCAGCTTCTTCATAATGCACCTCGTTCGTGACCATTTTCGTTTTTTTTTCTTAATTCAATTTTTAATTTGCACCATATTTGTCCGTCTCTCTTTTTTTTTTTCAATATTTAAAAATTTTTTCTACAATCACAGCATAGCCAAATTTTTTGTGAAAAATTAACTATTTCGCCGAATTTTCTCCGAAAATAAAGCCCACGTCTTCCAGACCACAATTCGTCACAAAAATCAGTTTGATCTGAGCAATCATTTGAAAATGAGAGGTTATCTTCAATTGGGCATTGTTTTAGCACAATCAATAGGTGTTCCCAGTAATACCAATAGCATGTTTACATAAGCTATAAATCATAATCGTAAAACACGAATAGTTTTCTCATAGTTCGTCATACCGGTTGCGAAAAGGTCGAATAGGTTTAATACTCTTTGGCACCTACTCTTTATGCGGTGATTATAACAATTCTGCATTGTTTCCAATTATACGACAATAGCTTATATCTCTGGGTTTGGCTCCTTGTATGTCCAGTAGAGTTATTAGACATTTATGAATATCTTGCCCTTCAGGTCTGTTAGGGATTAAACATTATAGCAAAAGCAAATATTATGGGTAACCTGAAGGATATTAAAAAAAACCAAGTACGTTAAACTTCCTTCTTGACGCAAGATATTTATGCTAAGAACTTTCCCAGAGTAAAAGTCCCGCGAATCTTGGTTACTGGAGCTATAAAATAAATAGGTGCCACAAAGAAATGACCACAGCCCTAATGTAGTTATTTAGTTAAGCAGTTTCAACCGTGACATAAGAGGGGAAATCCAGACAGCAATGAGCTGATGTCTCGTTTGGAGGCCGTCCGGGGGCCGTCCGGGCGGGGTTTCAAGAAGTGTCCGGGGTAAACCCGGACATTTTTCATAGGGCCATCTTAACCTATGGAGCCTGGGTATGCGAATAACCCGGGCGCCTAATAATGCAGAAGTCGAAGTGTCCCAAAACTCCAAAATTTTCGCGCTCGCTTCGCTCGCGGCTTCTTTTCTTAACGCATTTTTTTTTCGTTTAGCTACTTTAATATACCAATATTCAAAAAATGTTGCGCTCACTTCGCTTGTGGCTTGTTCACTTAGCGGATTTTTTTTATTATACAAGTTTAGGTGCTTTAGTGACCCAAAACTCAAAAATTTTCGAACATTTTTTTGTCTAACCTATCAAGAAGGTAACTCCTAGTTTCCATATGAGCTTTCTTAATTATGACCTTCGAAATACATTAAGTCACAATCTTTTAATACTAGGTACTACATGAGCTAGAGACGGCCCTGTCTTTTCATGTAAGGATGGACCTCATTGAATTTAAGTAATATGGTAATATTAAAATTTAGGTCTTGTTTTGTTAAACAAAAAAATCGGACTCGTCCGGGGAAAAAATGCGACTTACGCCAAATGTCCGGGTTTTTTAAATATTTGTCCGGGTTTGGCGAAATTCGAAATGGCAGCCCTAAGTACAAGTATTTGCCGAGTTATTTTATTATGTAAAGAATTTGTGTAGGCTTGGACACTGTCCAAATACTGAGGTACTTTCTTGCTTCTTGCGTATGTTGACTCGAAAAGAGATTTGTTAGAAAGTTAAAAGACATGACGCCTTCTCAACCTCACTGTGAGTGCAGCGGGACGGATCTACTACATGTAACCCAACAGAATCGTGGTAGTTTGTTCCTTCTAAAGCCCTTAATGTAACAGAATCGTGGTTACTCTTTCGAACCATCCTGCAGCCCCTTGGTACTAAGGAGAAACTTCCCCGAGCAAGTGCAGGCGTTTGTTTTCAGTTTTTAATGGATGAATTACTTCACTGTTTTCTAAGCAATATACCTACATTTACCTCATGCTGTCTCTCTCTCTCTTGGCTCTCGTATAGGCAATATAGCGAACATAATTGAATAAAATATTAGTTAGTTGAATAAAAAATAACCGCGCAGATAAACAATGAAATAAATTGTGCGAGGAACTAAAAGTGGCTATATGATGGAGCCGAGGAAAATTAAAGACGTTAGTCACACATAATGCAACAAAAACTGTAATTTACTTCCACGCTTTACACACTATTTCCTAAACACGAAACTACGAAACGATATAGGTACCTACACGAGCGTCGAAACGTGGTATGTTTCGATGTTCGTCTTTTGTTGGCATAGATAGATCCAACTTAAAACTAAATTTCCACAAAAGTGAATTAGAATAGGAAAATCTCAGAGGAAAATAAAGACTTGCTGAAAATCTTGACTCTACCTTTTTGGAAAAATTATCGTAACAACTAAGTACCATCATCATCATCATTCTCCTGCCCTTTTACCAATTTCATTTGGGGTCGGCGCTGCATGTTTTTTCGTTCCATACTCTAACTACCATCGTCCTCTATTGAAGAGACAACCTTTTACCTATTCATTATACTCACCCATGCATAGTCCTTCTGAAACCATTAAGTCCTTCGGCCGCGGTACCTCTTTCAAACAATTCCGCAACCCCGGTAACTTTACTTGGAAAGCTAATTTAGGTTCTCATTGAGTCCTCATAAAACTAGGTTAATTAGTAAATATTATGTTGAGGTGGTCGTGCGAACTGTCGCCCTTGACTTACTAACATTTAACGCATGATATTTATCGATAAATAACTATTTACATAATTTATATGAATCCTGATGATGGCTTGGCGTCTAGATTATTAAAGTTAATAGGTGCTTAACAAAAGGCTGACATAATAAACGTTTTAGATCAAGGTTTCGAGCAAAGAACCTCACAATCATCTTCCATCTTTCTATATTGAAACTTGTAAGAACTACCTACCTTTTACCTGTGACAAACAATGAATGGATTTGATTTGATTTTGATTCGATTTTGCAACATGGACATAATTCACGACTTTTTTATTTAAGTAGTTTACTGTGACTTTTTTATTTAAGTACATTTTGAAGTCGCTAACCTTTTCTTACCGGTCTACCGCTATAGAAGTTCTTTGTTACAAAAGTACAAGTTTCTACAAGCAGTTTAATACTTGGACGAACTTCGACAATAAGCTCCTCTAGCTTTCCTTGATAAATAAATAGGCTTCATTAAATAATTGAATTTATCAAATCAATTCTGTAGATCCTGTGATTTGCTCGTTCAAGTGAACCAACATGCAAACTCGTGTATCTTTATTATATTAGTACCTACAGATCATTAAATTGCAGTGTAAGGCTATTTACACACCACAGCGCACAACGCCATAGCAGGTGATGAAGCCTTATGTAGCCTAGCTAAGCTCTAACTAGCGGATAGCCACAACAGAACACAAATAAGAATAATATAACAAGTTTTCCTGTTTTGCAATAACAACAAAGATAAATAGCAAGCCAGTAAATCACTCTTTGCCATTTATTGATTTAAACCGTAAAAGAGTCGGTAAATAATTGTTACGTCTTTGTTAGATAAATATTATTCGCATACAGGTATGGATCATGGTCATCAAGAAGTTTTTCAAAATATTAACGAATGCGAAAGTTGTTTCGAAGCTGTGTTACGATAACTTTTAGCGAGCTAAATAATTTATAATTACAACTCCTCAGTACTTACAGATGTCTATATCACTCCTAATAAGGCTTACAAAAAATAGATGATTGCGAATACAATAGGTATTATGTTAATAGTTCCAACAGAACAGATAATAATATAAACAAGAGAGCTCGTGGTTCAGTAACATCACTCGAGTTGAATGATCAAAGGTTAAGCAACGCTCAGCGCGGTCGGTCATTGGATGCGTAACCAATCTTATGTCATGACGCGTTTATATTGTTCATCTTCGTCAGTCGTTACGAGTAGTTAGAAGCCTGAAGGTCTGTCAGCCAGTATTACCGAACTATCAGGTTGCTCATTCAAATGGGTTAAGGAGGTCAGATAGGTACATGTAAAACACTGGCAATCAGTAGCATAAATAAGAGAAGGTTAGGCAGATGATGATGAGACAGAAAATAATACCCATTTTTATCGTTTCAGGTTCCGCAACTATTCTCCTGTCAGTAGCCGCTGTGGTGCTGATGGTGGCTTATTCAGAAGCAGGTAAGATCTACTTACCTGTTAATGCACCTTGAGAAGCAGCTTTATGTAGTCAACACTATCTTCCCGGTTTTGGAAAGCATTCAAATCATATCAAATCAATAATCATTTATTCAAAATTGTCTGCAAAACAGCACTTTTCGAACGTCAAAAAATAATTACAGACAGCTCCCAAAACGCCTACCCTTCACCACTTCCTATGTATTTTTGTTGGGAAGAAGAAGTGGCGCAACAGTCATAAGATTGACCACAGACGTGAAACAAGGGGATTCCACACATATAAACATACTTACATGTATTCACATAAGATCCGCGAAAAACATAACCATTCTTTCTTAACAGATGGGTATGAAACTGCATTATTCATATTTATATTTAGCCCCGCTTGACATCACCTCATATATTCCTGCTGGGGTCAATTAAGTTAATTATTTAATCAGAGCTGTTATACCATTTATGGAGACCAGCTATTAAATGATAAGATAAACGCTGAACGTTCCATAAACAGGTTTGTTGTATTTGCGTTATTTATTATTAGTTAGTAGAAGAAACTAATCATAATCTTAGAAATCGATTGTTAACGGTGAGGCCGTGTCAATTGGTTAACAATTTGATCTCCAATATCTGTATTATATTGATTAATAGTTATATTGTACATATTGACTCTTAATGTTGTCCTTACCTATAGTTATATGTTGTCAAATTCTCCATTCTATAGTATACATGTATTATATTCCAAACTTTTCTGCAGAATACCTTTTCCGTTCAACCTACAAGCAAAAGAATAATCCATGTACTAACTAAGCACCATCGTTTTTAATTCCAGCAGGCGACTGTCCCCTCCCTTCCAAGGTATACGGCTGCAGCCCCAAGTGCGTGCAGGACTACGAGTGCGGTAACGGCAAGGTTTGCTGCTCCAATGCCTGCAACGCCAAGTCCTGCACCGTGCCCGCTGGCAACGGCCAGGGAACTGGTAGCTCTGGCAGCAAATATCAGTGTAAGTTGTTCTATAGATTATAGACTTATATTGCGGTAAGGACAAGGTGTGTTGCTCCAACGCCTGCAACGCAAATCCTGCACCGTGCCCCCATGTAAGTTGATCTTAATATTATAGGTGCCAGTGCGGAAGAGAAAGAAGAAGGACTATGAAGATCGCACAGAGGTTTTTCTTAAAAAATATTTTTAATAGGCTGAATATGTCAGTAAAACTTGATAGAGGCAGGGTGAGACCCGGTAGAAATTTAACTATCAGCCATTTATATGATGGACTCACTCCCCATAGTCAGATTGATTATTTAAAACGTTGAAGTCTGGGTTCCTCCAGACGTTTCTTTACCTATACTCAGTCATTGGTGTCCAAGATATACTTAGTAATCATATTCTTAGAAAATTATTTGCTTGACCTGAAATCGATCCTGCACACTCGTACAGAGAGAGGCTTATGTTAACAATAACTCCTTCTTTACCCAGATTTTCATTTATCTTTTTATATCTTTCAGCGGGAACCGGTACTTACTGCGACAACGTGAAATGCAACTCGTATGAAGTGTGCAAAATGGACCCCAAGACCAAACGCAACAAGTGCAGCAGGCCTTAAGATTAATTTAAGTTTTCTTCCTTTATAATCCTTTTATATTCCAGTAAACCATTTTTAATTAAAACCACTGTTGCCTTTTTTTTGAGGTTCTAAGTTTTTTTTTTATATATAAAGATTCGGAATGGCTGCTTGAATCTTTTGAAGTGCAGTGAATTAAAATGTTGTCTTATTTAAGTTTCGGTCGTTTAAGTAAATAGCCTTATAACATTTTCCTTCCAAATACTTTGTGAAAGACCATGTCATTCAATAAATTTAAAAAAAAAACTCAAAGCGTAAAACAAACACTTTTTTTATAAAATTAGAAAAAAAAACAGAGGCATACATGCCTTGGTATAGCGCAACCGTGATATTGAGCTTCGTCTGCGGGACTAGAGGATCTTCGGAACTTAGCAGCCCATCATCCCTTTTTCCCCTTCTTTCTACCTTCCCCGAAGACGAGAACTCTATAAAGCGGTTAAGCTATAAATACTAGCTTTTAACTCAAGGTCGCTGACACTTCAGCCGCTTCGTGATGGGGTCAGGCTTGCAGACTTCGTAGGGCCTGCACTTGACACCTTCACAGTAGACGCCGCCGCCACCACCGCCTGGAAAATATAAAGAAAGGTTCACATAAGACAACATGACCAATTTTCTATTTACAGGTATTCTTATAATTCTTTTCAGCACTGCTATGTAACTGTTTAGTACGCCATGAACTTGGAAAATATAAAAATTAGATCTACAAAATTGTTCTTCAAAGAAAGATGGACACTGTGGCACATACTCTTAGGGTAGGCCTGCATCAAGCAGTGGATCGCAAAAGGCTGAGCTAATAAAGAGAAAGTTTGCGTCATATTGGTCCAAGAGAGTGCACCTGTGTCTGCGCAAAAACTTATGCAGTATAATACTTATGTCCTACGATATTGGCTGATCTCCTAAGTAAGAACAGCTGCTCCGGCTGACAACCAGCTGAACCAGCCTGGACTGGAAGCTATTACATTAACAAAGTCCTCATAAAACCTTCTGTATAGCTCCTAACTTACCAGTATATTTGTTCTGGGAGTCCCGGTCAGCAGTATTACGCCAAGGCGCGCGGTCCACACAGGATTTGGTGTTGAACTGGTTGGGACAGCAGACCTTGCCCCATTTCTGGCAGTCGGAGTCGGAATGGCACCTCGGCTTGTCGTTGTACACTTTGTGTTGGTCCGGACAGCTGCCGTGACTCAGCCCAGCTGTGGAAGAAAGCTCAAATATTGGAAAAAGTAATCTCTAGGACTCTAAGTATCTATAATTACAGTAAAGCTATATAAACTAGTGCACGGAATAGGACCTATGGAATGCTGATGAAACCTCCAGCTAGTAAAATGTAAGTATCAGGGTTTTTGTGCATCCGTAGTGAATGATCCGAAGATGGGATTGTTTTGGTGGTCTCCGTAATGATGGTGGAACTAATTATACAATGTCTGCTAGGAACTTGAAAATGTCATGTCGCAAAAACTATGTATATTTGCTTTGTAACATCCTTAGAACAATCGCAAAAAAATCGTTCTAAAATGACCGTGCTGTCATTCGAGGTAGAGAAAAATAGTCTCATGTGTAAAAAAGTCCTGGTCGAATTTCTCCTCAAAATTATCGATATATTTTGTTGGCAATCGCTTATCGCTGTATATAGGTAAGGTATGTACATGTAAGGAAAACTTTTAGTCTGCCAATGAAGACCCAAACCTTAATGTTATCATTTTCCTTAAACAAAAAAATTCCATTGGCGTTTTCCAACGAATGAGTTATTATTTTATCAGTTTTCTTTGACTCATTTTCCTTTATCGTTAGGTATATAATTTCCTAAGAAAGTATATAAGGAAAAGGAAAACCTTCAAAAACATACCTGATACGTAGTTGATGACTAGTAGTGTAGTCACCACGAGAACGAACGCTTTCAGGCAACCTGAAAAATTATAAAAAATCGGTTAAGTATGTATGTATGTGTCATGGATTCAATTGATTGATACGAAAGTAAGGTAAAAGTAGGTCCGATATTGTTAAAACCGCAGGAAACAGCTAATTTTAATATGTAATTTACGCATCCAATAAGTTCATAAGCAATGAGCACATTAAAAATATCAGTACGAAGCAGATATTTTACTATAATAATTTAGCCAATCTTATGAAACATAGGTTGCTAATTCCTACGTATAGTAAGTACCTACCCAGTGCAGAACGGTGAATCCCAGTCACCACTACTACACTACGGAAAATCCATAGAAAAGTGAATGAAAACGTCTAATAAACTAATAATGAGTCATCATCATCTGCCTAGCCTTTTCTCAACTATATTTAAGTCCGTTTCCAGTCTAATCAGATGCAGCTGAGCATCAGTGTTTTACATAAAGAGACTTCATTACTGACCTACTTAACCTTGGCAACTCGATACCCCCGTGTCAGACTAGTTGTCAGACATTTGACCTATTATAATTCGTCTTAGTTTTAAAATGAAAACCTGATTAGCAAAGGCTCTTATCAATTTTGAAAGGAAAAACTCCACGTTGCTTGTCTGGCCGTCACGATTTTACGCAAAAACGGTGAATGTGAGTTGAGACCTTTTTGATGCTGTCTTATTTTTGTTCCGAACTCGTAAATTGCAATATCGAATCCAAGATTCTGTTTATTTCAGGACTAGAAATGGGCATGATTTTTATCGCCACTATACAATTATCCAAAGGTCTTTTTAATTAATAAAGACAAGCTTTTGTAGTTGTTACAAACGGTCCTCAAAGATAGTCAGCAAACCCCAGTGTACATGAAGGACTTAGAAGGAACATGATGGGATTATTCAGTAAGAATCTGACAAGCTGTTCCCCGCGAATAACTAACCAACTGATCTAATATCAATTTGAATTTGAATAGACACTATTGTTAGTGTGTGTATAAAGATAATATGCACCAAATCCAGTTTTAATAATAAGATTGTTATTACACTTGTTATAGATAACATTTCGGAAATGTATATAGCGTAGGAACAACAATCTAAAAGCGGAATTTTAAACGATTTCTTATTGTTATTCTTAAATAAGATTATAGCTTTAAATGAGATACATTTTCATCCCGTGTCTAATATTATCAGAAGCATGCAGAGCAATAAAGATAAAAACACTACTATACCTATTTTAGAAGTGAATAAAATAACGATTTTTCGTCAGTTGCACAAACGTCCATTAAATTTAAAGCTTCATTAAAACTATTGCTGTCAATTTTTATCTTGTTGACAAAGAAAGTTGTTAGCAATAGATTTAATGACGCTTTAACTTTAATGGACGTTTGTGCAATTGACGGTCAGTAAATTAAATAGATAAAGACAAAAATTCAATGTCAAACTTAGGGAAAACTAACAGAACAGTTTTCAAGCTCCATTTCCCTTGATAATAAACATACAAATTGGTTCCGCCCTTTAACCACAAATGGGTATCAAAAAAACATAAAAACCGGCCGAGTGCGAGTCGGAATCGCACACGAAGGGTTCCGTACCATTATTTAGAAAATGAGTAAAAAAAAATCACGTTTGTCGTATGGGAGCCCCCAAAATATTATTCTAGTTTTCACTCAATTTCAACTCTCTAAGTATCACAGTTCATGAGATACAGCCTGGTGACGATGGACGGACGGACGGACGGACAGAGGAGCGAAAACAATAGGGTCCCGTGTTAACCTTTGGGTACGGAACTCTAATTAGCTTGGCATTCAAACATATACATATGCATGCACACATATTTTAATAATAAAATGTCAAAAACTTACTCATTTTGCGATCCGAAATCGTCAACGTCTCTTCACAATGAAAGATGCACTATGAATGACGTTTGTTTCCCTCTATTACATAAATATACTCGTTATATATGTACCTATATACTGTAGAAGTGGTGTGTCAAATATATAGGACCGAGTACAGTTACTTGTCATGACTCAGGCTGATAATCAGCCCGTGAGTAAGCTGAGGCAAAATAAATAGGTAGCAGCCTGGACATTTTGCGTAATGTTATGTTATTTTTACGCAATTTAATAACACTTAATACGCCTAAGTTGACCGACTACATTTAAACGTCAGTTTCATAAAACAATTGTTTACAAATTCATTATCATCTTCCGAATAGTCCCGAGCCTTTTCCCAACTATGTTGGGGTCGTCTTCCAGTCTAACCAGATACAGCTGAGTACCAGTGTTTTACAAGGTGCGACTGCCTATCTGATCTCCTCTACCCAGCTAACCGGGCAACCCGATACTCCTTTGTAAGACTGGTGCCAGACTTACTGGTTTCTGACTACCCGTAACGACTGCCAAGGATGTTAAATGACAGCCGGGACCTACAGCTTAACCTCCGAAATACTATTTAAAAATTTGAACGAGAAAATTCATAGTAAACTGTAGTTTTAGGAAAACTGACGTTTATATTGTCGGTGTACTTGAGCCTGAATATTTTCCTAATTATTTCGATCCTGTTTTTTTCGATGTTCTGATGTTTTGTGGGTTTTTCCCAAAGATATATGTTTTATTTTTGTGTCTGTTTTCCTCTGTTTACTTCCGTAGATGGTTCAAAAATAGATCTATTACCATAATTTATTATTAATTAGTATAATATCTGTGCAACTTCAGGGCTTCTTAAGCTAGATTTACGGTTAAATAAGAAATATTAACCTAAAGCTTTGTTTATTTATATTAAATTAAAGCCGTTACTTGTTATAGATAACTAACAAGGATAAGTGGATAGTAGGTACATAAAAAGTCAGTTCGTCCATTCTCCTTTCATCTAAATCCGTTGTTTCAGTGAAAGCGTGACAGACTATACTTTCTTATTTACTTATTATTTAAATACTTAAAACTGAATACAAGCATAAAATGTAAATACAAAAAAAAAATACATGAAACGGTTTGTTAATTATGTTAATATGTGGTAATACTACGCATTTATTTATTAACCAAAGACATTACACATATACTATAAATCTCTTTGCTATGAACAAAGTTCACAGGAATATGGGCGCGTGAAAGAAATCACGTACCTATATACAAACTTATTAAAAAGTCATTTATTATTTCTGGGCAGGGGGACTATTCTGAAAGCTAGGAACCATATAAGTAACTGTAGGTTTTTTTTTTCATTGAATTTTCCTTCTTCGTTGCTTGACACGAAAAAAACTCCCAGACTCGTTTATGAGTTATGTATTACATAGAAATCTAAAGAGATAGTAAGCATATAGAAACATCGCGAATATCTTGCATTTTCTTATTACTTAAAGGAAACAATAAAAAACGCAATAAAGTGGTTTTTAATTCCAGGTGGGGTTTTTTTTTCAGATTTGTTTTATTTCAATATTTTTAGTGTTATTAATGTAATAATGTGCAAAGTGTTTACTAATGACCTTTATTTTTTTTGATTTTTTTTTCATCAATCTGCGGAATATGTACCTATAGATGGCGTCTGTAGCCATAGCAGTTTTTTTTTTAAATACCCTGATTGTTATATTCTATTCGGCCATAAAGAGAGATATTAAATTCATACCTACACAAGAAAAGCGTGAAAATAGTCAAAATTCTTCGAAAGTGGCCCAAAAACAAAAATAAATCGGCTTCGATAATAGGCCCCCTTCGTCTCCTAGATCGCGTATAGTCGATACGAACCTCTTGGCTGTGCTTAGTAACTCCTTTGCTGCCTTAGCAAAACCACGCGGCCATTTCCCTGTTTGCCGCGAACACGCGAAAATAACATTCGATATTTGAAAAATATTTAGTTGCAATTTTTAAATGAAAAATGGTGATCACGCGAATATGATATTACTTACAGTGAAAATGTAGGTTTTATGAGTTGTAAAGTGGTTTTTAATTAGTAAAATGAATAATTAATTTTGAGTAAGCTTGATGACTAACAGGAAAACGTGACACGAAACTAATCTTACCAATTTGAAATAAAATTTGAGTGGCCAATATCCTAAAATAAACGCTGCGTTTAATTTTTATATCATAATATATACCTACTGAAATTATATTGTTGTAATTTAGTAATGCAATTATGACATGTCATCGACACGAAAGAAGAAGAATTCTTAAATTACGGATTACGGAATATAAATAATTTAAAAATATAACAAAGTAAAACTTAATAGGTGCATAACAAACTGAATACACAACATATCTTTGCACTGCTATTTTTACGTAAATAAATATTGCTTAATTAAATAACAAACTTAAAATAACCTAGAGCAGTTGTATTTAATTGTGTAACAAAAAAATTAAACGAGTTACATTCGATATGATCGTGTAAATTAAATAATTCTATCGTGATATAACAATAATTAAGCTATGGCATTTAAAATTAATATAAACTGCATTTTAGAACTTTATAATAAGTGAAAATATATAAGAGCATTACAAGTTTATGAGCAACTGTACTCCGCGCTTCCAACTGCGCCCCCAGGGAATTAGCCCTTATAAAAAGTAGCTTTAACTATGTTCTTTTTTGAGCAGTTTTAGCGTGAAATACAGACGTACAGTTACAAGGATTTACAAGGATAGTAGGTAGTGCAAAGAAGTCCAAAATAATTCAACCAAATGAGAAACAAACTTGCAACAAGACTTAATTTTGACTCGGACCATTTATTACAATAATTTCACGACGTCAATGTCATCACTGAAACTCCATACATGATTTATCGACATATTAATTAAAGATACATTTCAATCGATACCTGCTGACTAATTCACGTCAGCTGTTCGTTGTCGGCCATCATTTAAAATACAGGTGCACTCTATCATTATCTATGCTAGCATTACAACTGTAGGCCAATTTCAATACGTTTTCCGCCATGATTATAGACCGTGACTCTATGGAAATTTAAATAAGGTTGTATGTGGAATGCACCGAACTTTGTTGTTTTTACGCGGAAATATAGGGTAATTAGTAAAGCTAAACAAATTTTTTTTTGGTCCAAATAAATTTTTCGGTCAATAAAGTTGTTGGGCTTATATTGGACCGAGATGAAATCTATTAATATTATTGTTGTATGGACTGTAGTCTCCCATGTCATCGCAAATAAGTTAAAAAAAAAACGTTATTTAGAAACAATTTGTTATATAAGTAGAGGTTAAATAAATCCTGGGCCTAGAAGTATGAGATAAAAGTGAAACCAGCTGGTAGTTAAAGCTAGAAAATTGTCTGCGGATTAGCTTAGATTTACAAGTACCAGAGCAAAATGAAAAAGCTTCAAACTTCAGATATTTACTGCGATCATGAGTGTTACAAGGTGTTACCCCAACTAACAATTTAACGTCGTTTAAAAGTTTAATAAACGTTATCTTAATGCCATCGATCGTAATACCTAAGTCGCACTTACGTTATAGTAACGTTTACTAAACGCGAAAATGGCCCCAGTTATATGACCAACATTGTCGTATATCGGACATACAAAAGTCACAAGCTGACTTCGTTAAGTCATTCGAAAGTCGTATGAACGTTATGGAATTACCACATTAGTTGTATTGTCGTCATAAGGGCGTTGTTGAATGATTAAAACGTTTTATTTGAGTCAAGGAACAACACCCGTAAAACTTATTCATTTTTCTTGATAGTGACACGGTGTTTGTGGTTTTGTAATAAAAAATTACAAGGAAATAAAAGGTGATGAGTGTTATTTAACTTATATTTATATATCTCGCTAATAAATGTATCTGTCGCTCATGCTGTTTAGTTCGACTTGGTATTAAAGTTTTATGACACTATACCTATATGTATTTATTTCAGATTTTCATGCCCCCTCGCAATTTTGTGTTTTAATGATTATATTTTTATTAATAAAAATATTTTTATTTCTAAAAATGTAGGACAGTGTTGCTTTTGTCACACACCTATATCTTTACGACGTTTTAAAGACATAAAGTCGTATTAAGATTATTTCAAGACCATGCAATACGCCATGACAGCTAGTTATCCAAGGATCCATTAAGGAAATCCCGATTTACTTTCCTTTTGAAAGTTCCACTACCTTTAAGTCTACTCCACATTTTTTTTGCTTCCATTTTTCGTAGTAAACTTAATCAAATATTCCGTAAATAGAGCGACCTAGCCGTTTTAAAGTCAAAAACTGACTTAAATGCGACTACAAGTTTGATTAAAGTCAGGGCATGACATTAAACGGACATCATGCAATATATATGTTATATTTGAGTATTAAATAAACAACCAAGTCATTTAAGAGTCTCCAATTGACCGCTGTAAAACAGGATAGTGATCGTTATATAAACGTCACTGTGAAAACGTTTATACAACTGCTACATTACATAGATGTCATATAAAGGTTTTCAAACACCTAATTTGGTCAGTTCAAAACGTTTAATAGACTATAACGTTAGTATGACTATTGCGTTGTCGTAAAAACGTTTTAGCTAAGACTGTAATATAACGTCGTTTAGTTTAGTCTTATCAACGTTGCTAAGACCAGCTTATTATGACATATTCGTCGCACTACTAATAAGTTAAATTAAAGACGTCTACAGGACCTAGTAGTCATCTCACTATCATTATAAGACTGCTATCCAACTTTATGTCGTATAAGTTAAGACTTATATGACGTTTTTGTTTGTTGTACAGAATACATGATACCCTTTTAGGGCGCAGTAATTTTAATGAGCTGCTGAGCTTTGCTCAGAATAAAAAAAAATGTTTCTATGAATAAATATTTTACGATGTCACTTAACTAGGTATTATTTAAAATACTTAATTGAATTGACAGAATGACTTTTACTTTTAAATAACAAGTTGATTGTCGTTTGGGCGTTCAGATTTCAACCTTTAAAAGTTTTATCTAGGATTTATTTATTTATTTATTTATTTATTTAGGCACACCAACAACTATTTACAAATACGTTCACATAATATACGTTTACAATTGTAATAGTCCTGCGTAAATATGTCAATTATAGGTGCGCACAACGTTCAAATTAAAAATAACTTAAATTAAACTAAACTAAACCAAACTATGCATAACAAAAATAATAATAAAAAAAAAAAAGAAGAAGAATCGATACGAGGCAAATTACAAGGTACTATTCAAATTGGTAAATTTTGTGCAAATTTTAATTTATAAGAGGCATTTATATTGCGCTTAAATTTATTATAGGGATCATGGAAAATGTCAAAATTGTCTGAGCTCCCGCACAAAGAGTTATATTCACTGCAAATTCGTGCCATAGGCGAGCGTTTACCAACATTGGTTCTGTAAAATGGAATGTGGAATGGTTTGGTGATTGGGTATCGCGGTATTCTGGTGGGAACAGCAAGTTTGATGTGATGAACTAATTCGCTACAATCTGTCTTTCCATTAATGAGTTTGTGTAAGAATTGAATGTCATGAATTTTGCGACGATTATGGAGAGTATTCATTTTAAAGAAATGTAGTCTTTGGTAGTATGGGACCCTATGTGAAATTCCGGACGAGATATACGCCAGATGTCTGGTAAACGCTCGTTGGATACTCTCAATCCTCTGAGATTGCACAGCATATATGGGATTCCACACTTCAGAGGCAAATTCCAGATGACTTTGTACAAGACTATAATATAATATTTTTTTTGTCCGTATAAGACGAAACTCTTTGGTATTTCTTTTTATGAATCCTAACATCCGAGCTCCTTTTTTTGCTGCCGCGTTAATATGTGAGGAAAAGGTTAATTTACTGTCTATAATAACACCCAGATCTCTAATTTCATTGACTTCTTGCAATATTGTTCCGTCAATGTTGTAATTTGAGTGTATAGGAGCTCTTCTTTTTGTGTACTTGATGTGATAACATTTAGATGCGTTGAGAGTCATTGAATTTTTTTGACACCAGTCTCGAATTCGGTCAAGGTCTTTTTGAATAAGATCAACATCGGATGTAGAATTTACTTCTCGATATATCTTTAGATCATCTGCGTATAGGGACAATTTTGAGTGTTTAATTTGATTTGTGATATCATTGATAAAAACAGTGAATAAAGTGGGTCCAAGATGAGAGCCCTGCGGCACGCCAGACCTGGCAAAGTATATTTCTGAGTCATACCCCTTTACTGATACTGTTTGTGGTCTTTGGAATAGGTAGGATTGAAACCAATTTAAAAGACTTCCGTGTATGCCAAGGGATTCAAGTTTACACAGCAAAAGGGGATGACTGACTTTGTCAAAAGCACTAGAAAAGTCTGTGTATATAGCATCAATTTGTTTCCCATTGTCAACAGCCACAGACAGATCCGACACAAAAGACACAAGGTTCGTTTGAACGGAGCGGCCGGTTATAAAGCCATGTTGTGCAGTTGTGATGATACTATTCATGTATTTTGTAATGATAGGACATAGTAGGGACTCACACAATTTTGAAAAACAAGATAGAATGGAAATAGGACGGTAATTCTTTACATTATTCTGATCTCCTTTTTTAAAGACAGGTACGATTCGAGCTTTTTTCCATTCATCCGGAAAGACGCCATCCTCAAAAGAACGATTGAGGATTAGGCAGAGCGGTAAAGCAAGATATTGTCCACAACGTTTGACAAATAAAGGAGGTATCATATCCGGACCCGCGCCCTTCAGAGTATCCAATCTTTTGATTTTATTTAGAACTTCTCTTTCTGTGAATCTAATACGGCCAAGAGAACTACTTGATGATGAATTTATGACACAATGTAATGTTGGATTAGAAGAGGTACAGCTGTAAACGGATGAGAAATGACTTGCAAAGAGATTTGCTATACCAAGACCATTATCCTCAGTTAGCTCGTCAGAATGCATAATTCCAGGTAGTGACAGATCTCCCTTGCGCTTACTGTTTACATGATTCCATAAAAGTTTGGGGTTTTTAACAATGTTATCTTCTACTCGGGTGATATACTTATTATAACATGCCTTCAATTGTTTCTGGCAACGGTTTCGCAGAATTTCGTACTCAAGCTTATCACGAGGGTTTTTGTATTTCATGTACTTAAGTCTCTTAGAATTCTTTTCTGAGAGAAGCTTTCTAAGTGCAGTGTCAAACCAGGGTGGAAACTCAGACAACCTTGCCCTTCGTTTAGGTACATACTGTGCAATAATATCTCTTAACAGTTCGTAAAAGGTAGATAGCATATCATTCACAGTTACAGATTCTAAGAACGCAGTGTTCCAGTTAATACTTTTTAGTTTTGTTATTATTTTTTTATAGTCGGCTTTAAAAAAGTTAAAGTCGCATCTAGGATTTGATTCCAAGTAACTTTGCGAAACATGTGAAGTGAGATTAAGAAGAAGGGGAGGATGTTTTAGATCCACTTTAGTGACTAGACTAGAAGGCATCACTACAGTACTGTCCGGTATATTTGTCAGAATTATATCTAAAAAATTATCGTCTACATTACTTATGGCATTTACTTGTTTTAAATCGTTTTCTGTGATGAAATCTATAAAAGAATAACCTATTGTAGAATTATAATTTGACGGGATCAGATAATTAAAGGACTCTTTGGTCCATTTGATAAAACTTAAGTTTAAATCGCCCATGATAATTATGTCACTAACATGGATCATAACATTAGACGTATTATCGAGGAATTTGCTAAGTGATTCCAATCGGACAGGTGGAGGTAAGTAGACGACGCATAAAGCAATTCGTTTGACTAGATTACCACATTTAATTTGTAGTGTGACCCATATGTCTTCACAATCGCTTTCCCAAGATTCGACTCGAGCAGATGGAATATTACGCGATACTGCCACCAACACTCCTCCACCGTCCTTTTTTGATCCCCTCGACAAACAGCGATCCCTTCTATAGACTATATATCTAGAATCAAAAATTTCTCGATTACATATATTTTCGTTTAGCCAAGTTTCGGTAAAGGCAATGATAGGGTAGTTAGACAGAGATATATTGTTGTAAATATCATTAGTCTTAGTCCGAATACCACGAATATTCTGGTAGTATATGTCAAGCATTATTAACAGTTGTTATTTCCACCGCACTCATTAATACAATCTTATTTAATTAAACAATTAAATTCAAGCTGTCTGTACTACGAATTAAAATCGCCTGACTTACTTCATCCTTACGTACAAATATTTTACCATTGCGTACCCAGATAAACTTGTAACCTTGTTCTTTGGTTTTTTTACGAGTAGCTGCATGTAACGATTTGTTAGCCGGTGTCAGGTGTTCTGCGACAAAAACTGGGACTTTAGGGCCACCAAGTCCCAAGTGCTGCGAGCTTAGTTTTTCTTTGGCATTTTTCCGGTTAAAGTTGGAGACAGCAGCGAGTAAGACGTCACGCTTTCGGGGACTGCGAAGTTTTACAACAATTGAGCGTGGTTTATCACTCTGCTTGTTTATTTTTGCAACTCTAGTCACATGCAGGACATCTTCGTCGTTGATGGGACTGTCCACGGTTTTGGCTAATTGCACGACTGTATTGATTAAGTTTTCATTTCTGAATTCAGGAACGCCAACAATTTCGACGTTACTTTCACGCATATTTTGTTCTACCGAACACAACCTGTTATTGAGATCCCTCACAAATGACTTCAATTCAGCGTTCTCCTTCTGTAGCTCAACAACAGTGGTTGATTTTTCTTCTATTTTTGTTTTCAGGTCCTCATATAAATGGTTGAAGAAAGACATTGCCTCCTGGAAGCCCACCATTTGTTCATTGATAGCCCTTAAATGTTCAGACATAACACTTTCGACAGTAGACTTAATGGTCATCGTAATTTCTTGTTTCAAAATATACCGCAGTTTATTTTCAGTAATGTAGTCAGCCGCAGTCTCTGCGCTTTCTGGGGTTGTGTAACTTGGTTTCCCGCGGAATGTAACATTGCAATCTTCAGATGAACTGCCCACAGGATTAAGAGTAGGTCGAATTGGTGTATTAGTATTATTAGTTTTAGGTTGCTTGCAGTGGCATTCAGGACATTTCCAAGTGTTTTTTATGGTCGGGTCCATCAGATTAAACTTTCTAAGTGTTACATTGGCACATTCCAGATCGTATTTTCGGGTACATATACCACATTTCAATAATTCCTTCATCTTGATAGATTTGTTACACCCAGCGCAAGTATTAACTGTAGGTGTCATCTTGAATAGTAGTAATGATATTTAAGTAAATAAGTAGTAGCTTACAAAGCAAAAATTCGATGTTTCGCTGTTAAAGCTGTTCAAACTCGAAGCTCAGTCACTGTTTCACTTCGTCGTATATTTCTGTTATCACTTATTGAAAGTATTCACTAACAATGTCACTTCAATAGCTCAGTATTCCCAACAAATTTATCCACAATAATGACGGAAAAATGCTGTAATTATTTAATTTATAGTTTAAAATAACGCTGGATATGTTTACTGACATACGTCATAGGATAAAAGGGTCGCTCAATATTTTATAGTTTTGCCTAAAACTAAGTTGGTAGGCGTTCGTGACTCGGTAGAATTTTACAGCAGACATAATAAAAACACACAATGTCATAAACTTTCAAGGCTTTTCAAAATAAAAGGTTGAAAATTATTTGGTTTACCTACATTTTACAACTCTTCTATCAGATACATTGATTTAATTTTAGATAAACTGTTTTATCATCAGCACAGCCATAGGACTGCCGTTGGTTGCTGAAGATAGGCTTGACTTCCATTTTATAACGACCGGTTGTAAGCATCTTGCGTCCAGCGACCTTTATCAGATCATCTGGCCGTGGTGTCCATTCGAGGATCTTTCATCACTATCGGCTACTTCGACGTACTTATTGAATGTTAGAAGTTTAAATGGTAGTAAATGATTATTTCCACTAATTACAGCTTCATTCATACAATATCTATCAAAAATAATAACACCTTAAAGACAAATTGTCTGTGTGTTGTCTGATTCGTGATTAATTTCAGTTGTAATTACTGTTGTAACAGGTAAAACTCACATTAACGACTGTTGGTCATTAAGGCTTTTTTAACAGAATAGAGAAAGAAAGGGACATTTCAGCTGGCTCGATATCCCAACGTTATCTAAGCCAAATTAGGAATCAAACTGTGTAGGTAAGCTGGTGAACGCGCGGACCCTTTTGTATCAGTAGTTCCAGGCCTTACTTAAAGGGTCTTGTGCATCCATCCTCTACCAGGGCCCCGATTCTCCTAAGTTAATAATGTCAAAATCGAATCGCAATATGATCGCAATAGCAGTTTTAACCATATCGGACATTCTGCTACTAATAAAAAACCAATCGTATTCGATTGACGTTTGATAGCGTGCGATTGGTCTGCTATTTTGGTGATTTTGGTCTATACGGTAGTTTGCTGTACAATCATTTTGCAATCGTAAATCATTTGCAGACAAAATGATTCATTATTGAATGAAAGAAAAGGATAAAAACGTTTATTTCAAAGATAACATAGCGGAATGCCACATACGTTTCAATCGTAATCGAGTCGAGATTGGATCGCAGTCGAACGTGAATCGTATGTTGCTTAAGTAAAATTAGGAGAATCGGGCCCCTGGATTATTTATTTTTTCTTAGGTCCAAAAGCTGCATCTACAATCCACTAAACGACCAATCAAATAAATTACATTAATAAACATTTGGTAAGAACTAAGAATGAACGGTGACGCGATAACGGAGTCTCCTAGACGCGCGCTTTGGGAGCGGCTGGGATGCGCACGCGGCGTTTGTGCAAGATTGTGCAGACGACGAGCGAGGGCGCGGGTGGCGCCTACGCATGGTGGAAGCAGTACTAACAGGTTAGTCATAATCTCAGTGTTCTTATTTTAAACTGACCTTAGTAACGTATTATATTATGTAGGTAGTTGCAATTGCATAAGAACAGTTTCAGTCCTAGAATAAAACAAAATATCAGTTTGTCATTAAGTCAGGCGGGCCCAGATCATCGATCATCAATTTGATGGATTGACTCAAGAATTGAAAACCCAAAGGTCCGGGACGCCCTTCAACCCCTCCGTCGAAATTGCAAAACCAATATGTTAAAGAATTGCCATATCGGTGACAACTTGGAAAATCAGGGAATCTACACCAAAACCTGAGCTCTCAGAAGATAGTAGGATACTGACCGATCCTCATTCCATTCAGAAACTCCAAAATGTATTCATTCAAACAGTAAACGCGTAGGCAGCAACAATAAATATTTCCTTCATTCCTAAATATCCTACAATGTATTTCCTATCGCCCTCTCCGATCTTAAATACCAAAATAAATGACATTTCAACATCACCATAAAATCACCATTAATTATAATCCTGATAGCTTTCACAATTTATTTATATAGTTCATGCTAATGGTGACCATTATTTACTCCTTTTAAAATACTAAATACACACGCATTCCTTTCACCCCTTGCTTTGCTTGCATTTTAAATATATTTATTGGCTTATAAAACTTCATGGGATTTCTAAGGTAAAATCATTTTTGAAAGCGTAGGTTTTCATATTTATTGCCTGTAGGTAGGTAGGTACATACTTAATTAGTTTATGACGCTTTTAGGCACTTATGTATTTGACGCATTTTGTGGTAGATATTAATTAAATTAGGTATTGTAGGTAAATAAGTTGTTTGTCGTTTCTTTCTACATACCTAACAAAATAATACATATTTTCCTTGTAATTGCATATAACATCTTTGTACAGTACTAATATGTAATTACAGAGACTCACATCGTAAGTCCAAAAAAACTTACTACTAACGCCGAATAGTAGGTAATTTAGTACCTATACTAAAATACACATTACATTCGCGTTATGAACGCAACTCATCTACTTTTAGTATATAGAGCATGTTCAGTTAGTTAATCTTTTCCTACTATGTATGTCTTCAGTTTTACAAGCACCGACTGCCTATTTGACCTCCTCAATATATGTAGTTTCCCGGTCAACCCAATATCCTTCGGTGTGAGATGGGTAATACTAGTAGGTACTCAGATTTTCTAGCTTCTATCTATAACTATCAAAGAGGCTCCGTTGACAGCCAGGAATTGCGCTATATAGTGCTTTCCGAAACCCAGAACAAGAAAAAAAAACTCTGTTCACCCTTAAAAATAAGCAAGCATTAAGAACCAAACATAAACATTAGAACTGCACAGTGTTCCGTGCAAGGCTGTCGTGACCAAATTGTTCTAATTCCGGATATTACAGGCTTACCCGGACGTGAGGTTGACCATAGTGCGCACTGGAGTACGAACTGTGCTTCACTTTACATAATTGCTACCGTTTCCCAGAAGAAAGCTTGCGTACGATAAGAATATTATATGAATTATGATCGCTGTTTTTTTTTCGAAGTATTGGAGAAAATACTGTAGTAAAAGTTTTATATTTATACACCTACAGGGCCAAGACAACCCACCCAAAGTTTAAGTAGGTTATGATCATGAATACATGGTTAAA
This sequence comes from Helicoverpa zea x Helicoverpa armigera, assembly GCA_033682625.1. Lineage (NCBI taxonomy): Eukaryota > Metazoa > Arthropoda > Insecta > Lepidoptera > Noctuidae > Helicoverpa > Helicoverpa zea x Helicoverpa armigera. Next base: position 4,482,024 of record JAWIIS010000053.1, on the reverse strand, counting down.
CTATGTATCTACACTATCACCTAAATTATACATAAATTAACCTTGCTGATTAACGATGAATTTCCATGAAAGAAATCAGGGGATTTCCCTCGATTTCACTCGCGTCCCGTGAGAATTACTGCCCATACCGGGATGGAACGTAGCCTATGTTACTCGAGATGAGTGCAGCTTTCTATCCGCCAAAGAATTTTTCAAATCGGTTCAGTAGTATAAATAAATAAAATCCAATGTAGTTTTAAGTTTTAATCGCTTAAAGCTTGTGGTAAAGTCGTTGCTGAAGGTCCTTGGAAGTAAAAGTCGAACTTCGGCGTGCCCGGGCTAGGCTCAATGTTGAATTCCGCTACTATAGAGCCCGAGGCTGACATGACAGTAGGAAAAGCAGCAGCAGGGTACACGATAGACGATGTTCCAACAACCAGACAGACGTTACACTGCGATATTGCTATATCTGTGAGAAAAGACATAGAATAAGGGGAAGGAATCCAAAATATTGACTAAATATTTATAAAGAGGTTCTGCCAGCGGTTTCACCCGCGTTCGTGGAAACTGCCTTGACGACCGTGGAAATAATAGCAAATAACCTTCTTCGATATATAGGCTAACTTATACTAAAAGAATGTTCAAATCGGTCCAGTAGTAGTTTCTGAGATTAGCCGTGTTCAAACCACAGAACCGAAAACACTACAGCTACTTATGTTCTGTGGTCCAAACTCTACAGCTTTATTATATTAGTACAGGATAGATAAGTAATCACCAGTTTTTTCCAAAGTTTTCGGATCCAAGAATTCTCCAAACCAGACAATATGTGGTCTCAGCAAGCCACCACAGTCAGGCTTCTTACAATGAGGCAGATCCTTTTCTTTTATGTCGGAAGTAAGTTTGTCGGAGTTTGGAGAGCCGGTGCCTGCTAGTGCCTGAATCAAAATGAACATTACCTAAATAATAGGTATTGAATGAAAACAAATGTGCATATGCAAACTGCGAACCTGTTACGTGCGATTCTTTATTTAATCAATCTAATTACAGTTCCATTTATGAGTGGGTAGATACTTAGGGATAGACACAAGCGACAAAGGTCCCTTAAAATGTTTGAAATAACACTTATCATCAAAATTTTTGGTGAGACGCCCTTCATTCTTTTTACTGCGGATTTCAATAACCACCTGTAAATCTGTTGCTTTGTTTACAAGAGATAAGAGTTGAACATAACTTTTATGAGGATCCTGTCAAAAGTAAGCAAACCAACAAACAGATAGGTTAGGTTAGGCAGTAGGAATCTATGAAGCATTAAAAATTACAAACCGCACATATCGGACTATCAGTGTTCACCAGCACTTCATTGCACTTAGTACATCGTGTCTTAAACAGATTTCCATGCAGTTCAATTACATTCTTAGTGCCAGCTCTAGCATGTAAACCATCCACGTTTTGCGTTATTACGGTCACTCTCTTGTCTGAGGCGTGTCTTGCTTCGTAACTTGCTATGGCTATGTGCCCCTGAAACCTTTAACTTTTATTGTAATCTGCTGATGAGAACGTAAGAATAAAGGGTACATTTTGGAAGCCAGTTGCTGACTCTAACGACGTGCAGAGACTGCGTAGAATCGGGCGATATCTGAGGGAGACTCCACATGTTGCTGCCACTTTGATTCAAAATGCTTTCAAGTAAATACATGCAAACCAGTGGTGCAACTGCGGCATATGCGGTCGGCAGTTGCAGTCGACAGGCCGCTTCCAAAACGTAACTTTATACATACACAGCTCGACCGCTGAGACCAAACGTACTATACATATACCTGTCTACTGCCTATAAGTTAGAAAAAGCATACCGCATTTGGTTTCGCCTTCAAAACCAATTCCCGCCTATAATGATAGAACTCCCAAACGAGACCGGGGTCTTCTCTAAAAGCTGAAGGGTTAGCAAGAAGAGTTGCGTCAAGTTTCCTCCACAAGCCACCAGGTCCTCGAAACGTTGGGACTCCAGATTCAGCACTTATGCCAGCACCAGTTAATACCACGACTTGTTTCGCAGCTTTCAAAAGATGTTTTAGTTTAGCAAAGTCACTTGATTGTTTTTTGGAACAGAATTTGAGGAAAGCTGAAGTTTTACTGTGTTTATATACTGGTCTACTAATAAATATTATATTATCATAATTTACATAGCCTACATTGAATAAAAGGCTTGTTCACCATAACCAGTTTAACATTATATCGACATTGATTTAAGATACCTTGTAGAAGTAATAAATATGGTAATGAAAATAAATATTCACAAAATTCACAAAAAATAAATAGTGATTTTAGGCACTGATAATGACATAAAATGACATTCAAATTGTTGCCAAAGTAAACTGGGTGTCTAAGAAGAGGATCAAAGAAGGTTAGATTCTCGAGCTAGAATAATCCAAAGTATAGCCACACCATTGATCCACACAAATATAACAATTACTTTATTAGTAAAATCTTTGTTTATTTTAGTTAAGGAATTGTTTCGTTTTAATCAAGTTATTGATACATAGCGCCTTAACAGTAAAACATAGTTTGTACTTGTGAGCTTGCAATAATTTGCAACATAAAGCCTCGTAATAGCAAAGTGCTCTGACTTTTTTCAAATATCCAGCCACCGCGGGCCCTTTTATCAATATTTATTTTTATTAGTTTGTACTTCTAAAAACATACCTACCAACATCTGAATTGAGAACCTCATCCTTTTTGGAAAGTCGGTTAAAAAGCTTGTTTGTCAAATTATGAAAAAAAGGTAGATTTTTTTATTATTTTTAAGTAAAAAACATGCTATGGTCTCAAATGAAAGTAGTGAATCCGTTCCCTTCAAGCTAGACCCTTCACAAATTCACCCACCACTACTTAATACATAATACCCTTTCATTAACTTACTTAATATTTAACGTTCGTTTCTCTCGTCACATTAATGAGGCGGTCTTGCGTGACACCTCGGCTATACTACCTCTGTATATCATGGCGCACGCACCACGAAATATGGCTTATATAGGTTACTATTGTTTTTATGGGCTTCCGACCTGTGGGTAAGGTTATTTTGTAAATAGGTTATTGTGTTATTGCCTCCTTGGACTGGAATGGAGCTTGAACTAAGATTTATATTGTAAAAAAATTGGTCAATAAGGCCCCCCAAATACGTATATGGCACTTATCTAGAACCTTTTTCTGATACAGAGAATAATATATATATGAGAATAATTAAATTAATACTATTTTTTTTCCCAGTTTCACCTGGCTGGGTAATTTCACCCCGTACCGTACAATAAAATATAGCGTAGGTACATCTCGTGGGGAAAATGTAGCTTCCCAATATTGAAAGAAATCTAATTCAAATAAACAAAAACATGTTTCCTCTTTATATTAGTCCATTATATTAGTACGTATTTAAAAAATAAAACTTAATGTACTTAAACATTATGTTTAAAAATAAATTGATAATGATGGACAAGGTAAACTGACCTTCGCTATTTCGAACTCGCCCATAGATGATAATGTAAAAGTAACACCTGAACAAACAAATCAATGGCTATATCTAAACCATAATCTAAACCAAACAGTTATTATTCGATTATCTTCAGAATATTCTAGTCAAGTTAACTTATGTGATTTTAGTTTAAAAATAATAAAAATACTCCACCGATATCGGGCACAGAGTCCAAGGTACCGGTGGTTAGGATCCCAGAGACAGAAACCTCCTCACAATACGTGCCGTATCAAGGAGTACTGCCTTCTGAATCAGTCCCTTGATCCAGCCGCCTAACAAGAGCCTCATGAGGTGTTGGTCGAGGCTCTTTGCTATTAGACCATTGGTCGTAACGACATTCGGCAGAGTAATGATTGTTAAAGTTTTCCTAGTAATAGAGCGTTTTTCTATGGAAGTCGAACGAAACGAAGCCACGTGTAATAAAGTAGTTTAAGTTTTGTTAAAATATACTTAGATACCTAATTGAAATAATACAGCTAGCAAAGTTATAGTGCTTGATTGCTGTTTACATTTTTTTAGGAATCATCATCATCATCTCAGCCATAGGACGTCCACTGCTGAACATAGGCCTCCCCCTTTGATCTCCACACTATTAAGAAGCCAATCCGTACCCAAGTAACAAACAGGCTAAATTTTGTTCGGGTATAGCAAGTAGTGACACGAGTGAAGTCAAGGAGAACAGCTAGTCGTTTATACTTTAAACGTGCAATTTTGCAAGCAAAGCACAAACAAGAAAAGATTGGCACCCTTCAAATACTGGTTAACGAACTCCAAAGTAGTTTTTCATAGAAGCTAAACTATGCCTGTCTTTAGAATGTCATTGCCTACTCCTGGCCCCATTAGTGGTAATGCCTGACCTTCACCGCCAAGCAGAGTCAGCATAGCAATCGTTAATGTATTAGAAATATGTAATTTGGGAATTTTCATGTGTAGGAGCTTTGCGTGTTAGAGATAGGTTCTAATAAACAATAATAGGTCTATTAAAAATAGGTGGTAAGCTACATGTTCATAGAAACATAAGAATAATACAGTAATGAAATTAAATATAGAAATATATATAATATAGAATAAATTACTAATTATAGGAAAGTCACGTGAATAGGATCACAAAGTCCTAAGGAACCTATCAAACAAGTTAGGTACGTAGGTACCTATAAGTGATTTTTGAAATCTTGAACCTCACTGAACACAAGAGATGACCTGATTTTTTAACGAAATTCACAAGGTTGCAAACACTCATGCTCTATGAAAACTAGTTTGTGTCCAGTATAGTGACAGTAAATACAATCAAAATGACAAAAAAAATGTAGTTTACATAAACTAACATAAAAAAGCAGCCATTAAAAATCTACATACGATCTCTTTGCTGACTGTCCCATTGTTGGGTGGTTCATTTGTTTATTTTTACAGTGCTAAGGGTGACTTTATGTAGCCTACAAGCAGTCCTCAATGGGTCGTCTGATAAGCGACACGTTTATAATATAATATGTCGAAACCACTCGAAAAGGAACGGAGGAAATCAAGCATTAATTTTATTAATTTTCGACGATTCCATTTTTTAGACAGGTATGGTTTTTAAGTGGATATTACGTGGTACTTTATGAAAATATTGATAAGTTATGAACAGTGCTCAATCACCTTTTACTGTGTGATTAAATTTTGAAGTTCAGTGTAGTAAAGTTCATACATTTTGTTGGTATTCTGCCAAATTAAAGTACCTTAACAGAGCGTTTTAAGAGTGGATTAAAAAAATAATTTTAATGTAAACATTAAATAAATTATTTATTTGTTCTTTACATTGTATAAGATTACAATCATAATAAAAGTATATTTACGTAATATTATGAAAGTTGTCATAAGACCAAACTTTACTTTTCAAGAGCTGGCCCGCTACACAGAGCTTTCTCGTAACCGCCTCGTAGCAGGCGCGATGAAATACTTAATTATTTGGTTAGGGATTTACATATTTTTCGACTGCGGTTTAATTAAGTATGCAGACTCATATATGCAATTATTTAAATGGCTATACCTGCATTGCGTTAAGATTTCTGACACTTACGCGAATTTGTCGCGGTTATATCGGGCATTATTATATGGCTATCAAGGAGACTGATCTGAAACGAGAATAAATAGTATTTATATAACCGCGATAAAATCGGTAAAAGTATTTTTTTTAACTACTTAGGATTGTTTCCAAGCAGTTTCTCAACCGTGAAATAATTTTTGAAATCGGGTCAGAACTTTTGGAGCCGGAGATTCGTAATACATATTATGTAGTTTAGTTAGATGTACCCTATAGTTACTCTATGTTCCTTTGTAAAATATGCCTGAAATTACATTTGTTACAACACACACTGATCAATACTAATAATTATATGAGGCTCTAGTATCTCCTACATCATACTCTTCCTCCCATTGTCCCCAGGAGTCGTGAATCCCGTCGGCGCATCAACCACCCCCCCTCGGCACTCTACAGCGTGGTGGGAGAGAAGCTGCGCGTGGGCACGCCGCGCGCGCTGCAGTGCGCGTTATTCTGCGGCGGCCCGCGCTGCCGGTATGAGGTGCCGCAGCCCGGCACTGCGATACAGGGGCTTTATTCTGACTGGTGAGCATATTGGGAAAAAGGACCAAAGAAGTATCATCGACACACATAGGAGTAAAGTTGACAACTGTCAAGAATTTAAGAGTGGGGAGAAAATAAATAATAATAATAGCGTCCACGGCCGATTCCGGCCACGACGGCTGTTCTAATTTAAGGAGATCAGCCTGCTGCGCAGGACATATTATAGTGCACGAGCATTTGCGCAGACACATTTGCACTTCATTCCTTCACTCTCATAACCCGATGGGACACACCACTTTATTCCTTCACTCTCATAACCCGATGGGACGGCAATCCAACGCGACCGGAAAGAGATCAGGCGCAGGACCATCATGGAGAAAGTATGACTTTTTGTACTGACTAACAACTGCAAAAAAAAACGACACCTTTTGAATTAAGTACCCATGAAATCGAATAGACCCATGATGTACCCCTTACTAATCCAAACATTTTTTTTATTTACTCAAAGATTCAATTCATTTACTTCTCAATAACAAAATAAACCTTGGCCACCTGAAAAACTTGCATTGCTCGCACCTTTGAAATAACAAAAATAGCCCACACTTGAACATTGACCTATAAATATATTTCTATCATAGATAGCAGTAACCTTTATAAAAAGCTGTGGCAGCCGTGAACATATTATATGGCCAACGTAATGAACTGCTCGCCACTTTAATAATGTAGACCAACACTACGCCTAGGGTAAGTTGAGCGCACACTTGAATGCGACAACAGAACATATTTTTTGTGAAAGAAAAGAGACCAAAAAATCTGCAAATCAACCGAAAATATCGAAAAAAAGGAGCAGAAATAAAGCATACGCTTTACTAAAGATCTCTTTGGAAAATACCGTCCATATTGTTTCACAATTCACTCCAAGATGAGGAGGTTTGGTGGTTACTGCTGTGATATTCAATCATGAGTTTTTACATTTTCAATTACTGGATTATATGGCTTTTCGCACATTAGCAAACCTTCCTTATTGTGACCACTTTAGAATGGTTTTCCCGTTTTTGCATATACATACATTGGCGGAATATAAGAGTTAATTTAGATATCTGCGTACCTGGAGTAGGTACTCATTAGAACGTGTGTATTATTTAGGGCAAATAACTTATCATTGTATTTATTCGGTAGGAGTGCGTCAGCCCTTATAGGACACGGTTCATGTTTACAATGTCACTGTTACATTATATTTGTGACCACCTACTAGGTTATAAAAACTTGGCCTTGAACAAACAACAAAATGTACATAGACATCAAAATAAATTGTTACTGGCTTACGCGTATTTTTATTACGTACATACGTAATAAAAATACATATCAATATATATTACATTGTATACGTTACAATACATACTTAGATAATCAAAGGTTACATAGATAATCGAGACTTTAATCGCTATATTTACTAGATGAATCCCACGGTTTTACTCGCGTTCCGGAGGAAATCCTTTCCCTATCCGGATAAAATATAGCCTGTATTACGTGCGTGAGGATAGTGTTGACTATCCTCGACTAACACAAGCTGTATTTTATCCGAATAGGGAAATATTGTTTAAATCTGTACAAACAAAAAAAACCTCTCACGTATACCTAGTGCATTAGTGTAGATAAGGGCACGATATATTTTCCTTTTCCCAATATTTCGACCAAATTACCAACGCTATAGAATTACTCTTTTCAAAACCGTTTCACACAGTAATGTAGCCAAAAAAATGCATACTAACTTGAGAAGTGAAACGGTTATGAATATCAACATTCTATTAATAAAACTTATAATTAACGAAACTAAAAAAAAAACAAAGTATACTAGGGTTACCTACTTAATTAAGCACCCTTCTGAAAATTATCATATGTAGGTAGTTTTCCTTGGCCTTAAAACAAAAGTACACAATAAATATGTGTGGTCGCGTGACTTCCTGGCACTTTATTTTATGTTCATTATTAGTGTAATAATATACTTTTTATTCGAGTTACTAATGTTGAAGAAAAAGGGTGGAGACACACTGGTCTCTACGTTTCACGAAATCAATTTCAAAAATATCCTAACCTAACCTAACTTATTGAAAATCAGGAAAACATTTTCACGAAGAGTAGGTACCTTCAAAACCCAATAATTGAGCAACGTATCTATAGGAAAGAAACATTTTTTTTGTGTTACATAGCATATTTAATATTTAATACAAACAGCTGGCAAACCTTCACCAAAGAATCTACATTGCCATCCATCATAGAAATGCGGTCACCAAAGAGCAAGATCCCTACCTACTGACAGTAACGCGGTTAAGTTTTTCTTTTTAAAGAGGAAAACATAATACCTTCTTATACAAATATGTATGTTACCTTTTATGTGCTCAGTGTACCTTCTGCCTAACACTGCAGTCGTAATAACACATGACATTTCTTAATAAAACAAAGTACTGGAAAACTGCAGATAAATGAGTAAATTACACCTACTTTAGTTTTTGAGCTACTTTATTAAAATAAGCGCATGCGATTTTATGAAATATTTTCTTGTTTTTTTTCTGATTTTCAATGTCACATGTTAGGCTGTTGTCGCGGTAAATGTAATATTTTATTATTTTAAATTTACTTAAAATGTTAATTGTATATTTTTTTATGACATTGAGTTCTATAATTTTGTGGTTTAGCGTGATTTGACATACTTAGTTGAAATCGATATTTGTTGAGCGTCGAATATAAATGATGAGCGAAAATGATTTTCCGAAGTTATTATAGTTTTCAAAGTGAGACATTTCGCCGAGGTTAAAACAAAGCAGTAAAATATAAGTTACGGTTATTTATTTTGCACCAAAGTCTCCAAAAGTTTACCTTAACCTTATTTAAATGAGAGTAAAAACTGTGTCAAGTACGCACTTTCTCCATAAGAACGCTGAAATGCTCCGGAAAATTAAACTTAACACGTTGATTTATAATCGCAACTTAGATTTCAGATTATAATCAATGAAAAATAAATGTTATAACGTAGAATGATTTAGAAACACGCGTATTCTCATGTTATCAACTACCTATGTGAATGTATGATATAGTAGGTACTAATGTTAGCTTGCACCTACACAATTATATAGGTAGATTTTCTATCAAAGTGCTAATGTATTAATACCCTTAATTGTTGTCGTGTTTGATATAATGGATTGTGTTGTTGTAAATAAATCTGTTTTATGATTTAACTCGTAGTAGTTATAGGTGAAATAGAGCATACTTAATTGCAATGTTTTAATATCTGCATATTTATATTTAGTAACGGTTTGAAATCTTGTGACACCGATCTCATACCTTAAGGGCCGCATACGAGATTTTCATAGCGCGAGTTTAAATAATTTTAATTGAGTAGCCGTCGATATTTTACAACACTTAGCTATAAAATAGCAAGTTTAGGAATAATAATAATAACTTGTCAATTCAAGAGTACGTAATACCTATAGTCCTCTCCACCACGGGTGTCATACCGAATCACCTTCACCATAACCTCAAATTAATTGATCTGAAAGACTCCACCTACATTCTTCTCCAGAAAGCCGCAATTCTCAACACCTGTCGTATTGACAGAAAGTTCATGCAGTTGAATGTACACGGCATAACACCTACACACACACAGTAAATACACACTACACACTGCATTTACTTGGCACCCGCCCGTAAATGTAATCAAAACTAGCCAAAAGGCTAAGAAACAGAATTGTTTAGGTACCCCAAATAATTTGTCAAAAACAAAAATGCTAATTTAGGTTTAACATCTTAAAAAACAATCCCAAATAATACACAAATACTCATTCTCTATTGAACCCTTGCATCGGCATGTCTAGCTCAATATCTTACATAACGTTGTCAACTTGTCACAGGGTTACAGACGACATCCTCGCGATGGCGCGGCCCAGCACCGCGAGCATCGCCGCCAGGAATATTATACAACAGTTCCATAGGTAAGGTTGTGTGTATGATAGATTCGAACAAACTAAGACCTTCCTTAGGGTATCGGGTTGCCAGGGTAACTGGGTTGAAGAGGTCAGATAGGCAGTCGCTTCTTGTAAAACACTGGTACTCAGCTGAATCCGGTTAGACTGAAAGCCGACCCCAACATGATTGGGAAAAAGGCTCGGAGGATGATAAGAGCCTCCCTTAGACTACAGATTAAACTGTTGGATAGTTGGCCCGAATTATGATAGTTATTTTGATGGTCACCGTGAATCCAATCAACGTCTTGATCGGTCTGCAGGATCGTTGTTAAAAGTTATTTTGAGCACATTACAATTTAATTCATATCCATCTAATCCGATTTCAGGCCCTCAAAGAATTTACTGAGTAGACTTTCAAAAACACTATCATCATCATCATCCTCCTGCCCTTATCCCAATTTAATTTGGGGTCTGCGCAGCATGTTTTCTGCTTTCCATACTCTTCTATCTACCGTCATCTCACACGTAACTTCTCTCACACTTTCTTACCATATCTACTTTCACACAATCCATCCATCGTTTCTTTGGTCTTCCTCTTCCACTATATCCGTCCAAATTCATACTCATCATCTTCCTCACAACATGAGTCTCATTCCTCCGCATCACATGCCCATACCATGACAGCCGGTTTCCACGCAGTTTTTCTGATACCGGCGCTACTTTCAAACTTCCTCTTATATACTCATTCCTCACTCTATCCATTCGCGAAACGCTAGGGAATTCAAAAACACTATCAGTTGGTACATTTAACAAAAACTACGTCTCGTCAGATTCCTTAGCTGTATAAAATGTTCATTATATCGCTCTTTGCAGCTGGGGTATCCGCACAGTGATAAACCTCCAGACCCCCGGGGAGCACGCCAGCTGTGGACCCCCACTCACCAAGTCGGGGTTCACGTACGACCCCACCATTTTCATGGCCAATGATAGTAAGTTTTACTTCCACGTATTTTCATTTCGAAATAGAAGAACACATTGAACTACATATTATCATACACCATACTAAGCGTTTACCGCATTTATCAACCCCAGATAAAGCTGCATTATTATATCTCTCCATTAATCATGGAGAACCGCAACAAAGAAGAAACAAATACGCTCGTATTTTTAATTTTAATAAGGATAAAAAAAACGTCAAACTATCCCCAATATTGCCTGATCTAGCAAATCTTACAACACACATCACTCTCGTTTAGCCAATCCCTAAAATTGTATCTATTTTTTTTTACTGTAGCACCTATAAAATTAATTTTACTTTCTTTCAGTATACTACTACAATTTCGCGTGGCCGGACTACGCGGAGGCGAGTCTGAGCGGTCTCCTCAATATGGCTAAGGTGCTGTCCTTCGCTTTGCAGGAGGGCAGGGTGGCTATCCACTGTCATGCAGGTAATATCCACTATATAAATCGCTGCTACTGGGTGCACTTCTCTTCAACACAAGATAGCTCGCAAAAAATAATAATAAGGGATAATAATAAGACCCATACATTAGGTACACAAACAATACAATTAGCAAAATCACCCAGTTTTTCCTTAGATAAAGGCTACTCAAATGCCCTCCAAAACTGCACCCGAAGCTTGCTGAGTTCGCAAGGTTGTTCGAAAGAGTTACCGCGGCCCTGGTATATAAGGGCTTCAGAAGGAACATGATGGGTGTGCTCGGTGGGAGGTGGACTGTATCAATAGTTTGCGGTAAACACCGGGAAAGAGGGAAAACCCGGCCTTAAAATAAAACAACCAGTTAAAGAAGTCGAGAAAAAACGAGAGGGCGGCTCGCTGCGAGACGGCGCGATGATAACTCAAAACAGAAAACAAAAGACGAACTAAAAAGTAAACAGCTAGTTGCAGCCAGTACTGCAAGGAGTTCGGAATGCGTACGAGCCTCGCCCTCGTTGGTCAATTTATTAGTTTAATGAAATTAAAAATATTTACAACAAAAATCAAAGGGTAAAAAATATAAAATAACAAAAACTAATTCCATCGTTAACATCCCCCACCCCAGTGCGTCAGCACTCATTCCCGATAGCTATATACACAACTCGAGCTACCGGTCGTCGCAATATGCCCGACTTTGTTTGCACCTCGGCGACTCTGATGCGGCCGTCTTGGCCTGGCATCACCCTTCGAATTATGCCGCGTGGCCAAACGTTTCGTGGGGATGCGGGATCGACAATTAAAACAAGGTCACCCACTTGTAAGGGCCTCTGCTCCTGCTGCCACTTCTTTCGCGGACGCATGTCCGGCAGCACCTCCTTCACCCACCGTCGCCAGAATGAGTCAGCCAGCTGCTGAGCAATCCTCCACTGTTTGCGCAAGAATGTATCTGACTCATCAAAGGTGCCCATAGTCGGTAGGTTTGAGGATGAGCCAAGGAGGAAATGGTTGGGTGTTAATGTCTCGTCAGTGTTCGGCTCAACGCTCACATGGGTGAGGGGCCGACTATTTACCATCACTTCAACCTCTGTCATGAGAGTTTGTAGAACAGCATCTCGAGGCGCTCGCTCTTTCAGCACGACTTTCAGTGCGTTTTTCACGCAGCGAATGAGTCGCTCCCATGCCCCACCCCAATGTGGGCTGGCAGGGGGGGAAAACGTCCATGTAGTGGTCATGCTGTAACTCTGTACTCCGTCAGCTAAGAGTTTCTCATCCAATTCGGAGACACACTTCTTCAACTCCTTGTCGGCGCCTCTCAGATTAGTACCATTATCCGAGTAAAGGTGTCGCGGCCACCCGCGTCTCGCTGCCATTCGTCGGAGAGCCATTATGACGTCATCGGTAGTAAGGCTTCCTACGAGCTCAACATGTATAGCCCTCACAGTGAGACAGGTAAACAATACGCCGTACCTTTTTTCTCGGCGGCGTCCTATGGTCACTTCCATAGGTCCGAACAGGTCCACTCCAGTGTGGGTAAAGGGACGCTGATGATGCGCCAATCGTCCCTCAGGTAAGTCTCCCATTCGAGGAGGTCGAGGCTGTGCACGCCTGATTCTGCACAGCATGCATTTTGAAATAACATGTTTAACAGTAGGTCTAATACGTATAATCCAGTACTTCTGTTTCAGCTCATTTACCACCATCTCCTGGCGGCCGTGGAACGCTCTTTGTTGATAATGCTTCACAATCAGCTGAGTAATGTGACTGCGACCATCTCGTATAACAGGTTGCTTAACATCTGGAGTTATTTCAGGAGCAGCGTTGATGCGGCCTCCGCATCGCAGGACTCCGTGCTCATCTAGGTACGGAGATAAGGTAAGTAGCTTACTCGAAGTAGTTAGTGCCGTAGACGCTTGAAGTAGCTTAATCTCTTTTCCAAATGATAAAGCTTGTGAGTGCTTTATTAGTAAGCGTTCAGCCCTGTCCATCACGTCATCATTCAGATTACAGGTGGAAGCTATCTGTTTTCTCTTATTGATGGCCTTGATTATGTTATCAACGAAGGTAAGTACTCGACTTGTTGTTCGTAGCAAGCGTAGCCATGAAGAGAAGCGTGAAGGTTCAGGTACAGGTAAGGTACAGCTTTCTATGGTGTTATCAATTACTGTTACACATTCTAATAACTCTTTGTTCGCAGGTTCAACAACATCTAGCGGCCAATATTCCGGATGCTTATACAAGAAGGTAGGTCCCTGTAGCCACTCATCTTGTAACACCGAGCAATCGTAGCTTTCTCGTGTGGCTATATCTGCTATATTTAGCTTAGTCGGCACATAGCGCCATTCATGTATTCGAGTCAACTCTTCAATTTCTTCCCATCTATTGGCAATGTACATCTTGTAATTACGAGCGTTATTTTTTATCCAGTGGAGTACCGTCGTAGAGTCACTCCAAAACACTCTCCTTACAGCTTTCATCTTGTGCTCGTTAGTAATAGTCTCCGCGAGTCTAGATGCTAACACAGCGGCCTGTAGTTCGAGACACGGTACTGTAATCGGCTTATTCGCCGCAACTCTGCATTTGCTAGCAATGAATGCCACACGTATGTTATCGTCGTGATCAATCCATCTCCAATAAGCCACAGCGCAGAATGCCTTAACAGACGCGTCACAGAATACATGCATCTCGAGTTCTCTATAACCATTTCTGTTCACAACAGTTTGCTTGAGCGACATCGTCGACCGCGGCGTAGCACTGGTGTTGTCCGCTACGGTCGTAGCGCTGCTCGTAGCGCTCGTAGGGTCGACGAGGTCATTAGCCGACAGCTGATGATTTGCTGGTGAGGCACCCATTGGCTCCAGCGTGAAGGAACGTCGCACGTCGTCATGCAGCTCGGCGGTCGCGGAGACAACAACAGGCGTGACGTCCGACATACATAGCGTGGCGTGCTGAGCTTGTGTACTCGGTACCCTGCCGTGCATGCACCAACCCAATGGTGTGCGGGTGGCGCACGGCTCGCCTGGCTTGCCTACCAGTGTCTCTAAAGGAAACAATAAATGGTAATTATCTTGCCCTAACAGTAAGTCGGGTTTTAGCGACGCAAAACACAGATCGTCTTTAATATCGCGTAAGTGGTCATAGGTCTCGCACTTAAAGTTCAATGACCCTTGTTCAGGCAAACTTAGTTCGTTGACACTACGCGCACTTATATTAAACTTTTCACCGAGTTTGTTAGACACGATTAAGTCCACTAGTTCTGCCGCACACATTAACTCGTTCTTGTCCCATGCGCCACGAACTCGCATGGTTTGTGTACGCCCGCGCAGACCGGCGCGCGCAGCCAACGACGCGCTGATCATTGAGACGTTGAAGCCGTCGTCAGGAAGTGCACTTGCACGGAATGCACCCATAGGTCCGTGAATAAGTTCGGGAACCACTTTCAACCGCACTGACCATTCGTTGTGGTTCGTCTTAACGTGAGTTACCACATCAATTGGTTCACTACCAGATTGTGTCGCCGTGCTTGGGGCGACGACCTCTTCGGCGGTAGCGGTCGGCACGTAGTGCAGCAGGCGATGATGCGGTTGTCCGCATGCAGTGACGTCACATAAGTTTTCTCGGTCGCTAAACTTGCTGACTTGAGAAGACTCTTCAGATGCTTGCTTAAACTGTAGCCAATCAAGCGGGTCACCGTCAAACTTCGGTAAGTCTTTTGGCATAGACAGTCGGTTAAGCAGCTTAGTTTCTGCCTGGTTGGCGTTGGTGGTTGCGGTGGCGGCGGCGAGGTCCTTAAGCGCACATGCCATCATGTGCATAGTGCCGTCGTCAGTACCGCTCTGGTTTGGTTGCACGTTCCCGAGCTGAGATGGGCCGGCGTTATCCAATTGCTGCAAGACAGCGTCTTGCCGTTGTGCCGGGCGCAGCGCATCGTCGTAACAGCTAGTGACGCGCTGTGTCTTCACCCACTCCTCGATCCGAGACGCATTTTCCTCTTCACCAGTTTCACCATCAGCTAGCGACTGCGAGCCGCAGCTGTCCAGCTCCGCCAGGTCGGCAGCGAGCTTCTTATCAATGAGTTCCATTTTCAGAAGCGCCATTTGTTCCGCCGCCTCGAATATCAATTGTGCCCTCCTCGCCTTCACCGAGGACCTCGCAGAAGGAGATTTTACCAATGGTCTTCTGCTAGCCTCGGACTTCTTTACATTAGTAGGCGTAGGTTTTTCAATATCTTGTTCCCGGCGCGCCGCGCTTCGCGTGTTCACCATTTTTTTTTTCTCAGTTCGCGGTGTACGAAGTATCCAAGTTGCTGGAACGATCCGGCTCGAAGGACCAACGGATGTGCTCGGTGGGAGGTGGACTGTATCAATAGTTTGCGGTAAACACCGGGAAAGAGGGAAAACCCGGCCTTAAAATAAAACAACCAGTTAAAGAAGTCGAGAAAAAACGAGAGGGCGGCTCGCTGCGAGACGGCGCGATGACAACTCAAAACAGAAACA
This sequence comes from Helicoverpa zea x Helicoverpa armigera, assembly GCA_033682625.1. Lineage (NCBI taxonomy): Eukaryota > Metazoa > Arthropoda > Insecta > Lepidoptera > Noctuidae > Helicoverpa > Helicoverpa zea x Helicoverpa armigera. The sequence continues at coordinate 4,466,066 of JAWIIS010000053.1, read as the reverse complement.
AAAGACGAACTAAAAAGTAAACAGCTAGTTGCAGCCAGTACTGCAAGGAGTTCGGAATGCGTACGAGCCTCGCCCTCGTTGGTCAATTTATTAGTTTAATGAAATTAAAAATATTACAACAAAAATCAAAGGGTAAAAAATACAAAAGATAAAATAACAAAAACTAATTCCATCGTTAACAATGGGTTTTAATCAGTAAGAGTCTGACATTCCCTCACGCTGCTAACCCACAGCGGGAGTGGTCATTTGATGATTTCTCACAAAAAGAGGGTAATTTGTCATTACAAAAAAAAAGTAATGGGTCACTGAGGGATACTCGTGGCTCCTACTTAGCCTCAAGTTCAATGCAACAAAACGTCCGTTTTTCTTATAACAACCGTTTAAGCACTTTGAATATTGAATGTGAAAATTCGAAGAAAATTGTTGTTTTCAGGAATCCATCGTTTATGTTGTCGGTGAAATTGGGTTTTCGGAGTTCTGTAGTTTCTATATATAATTTTTTGTGTTCCGTACCCAAACGGCAAAACGGGGCACTATTACTATGTAGGTAAGACTTAGCTGTCGATCTGCCCGTCCGTCTGTTACCAGGCAATATCTAGTACCCTTCGTGCACGAGTCCGACTCGCACTTGGCCGGTTTTTTTGACCTCATAAATAAGCGATGTGTGATTTAAAAAAAATGTTTATAACTTTTACCTTTGTCATTATAATTACTATTTATAATATAGAAGATTGACATCTGAACTACTTATCTTCTCATGAATCATTGCATAGCGTGTCACCAATTAATGGCGTGCATAATTATGCATGTCCACTTAGCACTCTAAATAATTACACAGTACTCTGCCCACTCATATTACATTCCCTTATTAACGTGTTACTACGAGCATAGTACTTGCTCTATTTACAGGAAAATAACCTGAATGGCCTTATGATAAGAATACTAACAACCTTAAGTAGACTTTATATGCGCGCTCAGATCTCAGCTCAGTTGATTCACTGTGACTAGCGCGGAAACATGATTCTCGCCATAGCTTACTATCTGTTTATAACAACGCTAGTGGCCTATTTCATAATATTGTTGACTTTATTGATCACATTAACGTTTATAAAAATTAAACTAGAACCTGTGAAAGGAGTGTGTACATCTAATGCTAGACTTGACGGAAAGGTCGCGCTGGTGACTGGCGGGAACCAAGGCATCGGGTTGGAGACCGCTCGTGGGCTCGCGTCCCATGGAGCGACAGTTGTCATCGCGTGCCGGGATAAAGACAAGAGTGCAAAAGCTATCGCCGACATCATAGCCACCACGGGAAACAAAAATATCGAATTCAGGCAACTAGACCTCGCCAGTTTCAGCAATGTGAGACAATTCGCCGAAGATTTCAACAAGGCCTACGACCGCCTCGATATTTTAGTCAACAATGCCGGCTGCGGTGGCTACTCGTTCAGTTTAACTAAAGACGGAGTTAGCGAAGTCATGCAAATCAACTATTTCGGGCCCTTTCTGTTGACAAACCTGCTGTTAGACAAACTGAAGGCTTCCAAGCCTAGCCGGATCATCATAGTGTCTTCTTGCCTCCACTATCTCGGAAAACTGCACCCAGACGAAATACGATTCGGAGGAGACGGAGTGCTGAATCAATTTCTCATATATGCTAAAAGTAAACTATGTGACTTGCTCTGGACGAAGGCATTGGCCAAAAGACTCCCTGAAGGCGTGACGGTCAACAGTTTGCACCCCGGAGCTGTGAAGACTGATATATTTAAGAAGTTGCCATATGTTATTAGCAAGACTGTGGATATACTGTTGGAACTTTTTGCGTGCAAGACGCCTAAGGAGGGCGCTCAGACGACGCTGCACTGCTGTCTCGCTGAGGAGCTGGAGAACGTGACGGGGAAATACTTCATGGAGTGCGCAGAAGCAGGGTATAGCAGCCTCGCTGATGACGACGACCTGGTCGAAGAAGTCTGGAACAACAGTATAAAGATCACCAGTTAAATGAATCCAGTCACTGAGGTTGATAGGTATACCTATGTTATATATTTTGAATTTAATTAGACGTGCATTTTACGTCAATCTGCGGTTGTTGTGCGTAGCTAATAAATAATTTAATGGAAGAAAGAAAAGTGAATTTGAATGACGAATCTACATAAATGAATAAGTGTCAAAGTTCATGAAATAAACTGAATAAGGTCTATAGCCAGACATTTAAATGAATATGAACGTTGCACTGGTGAAGGTCACAGTAATAAGGTGCTAATGCTAAATGGATTGGAGAAAATAATACGCTAAGTAAATAATTTATAAATGTATTCTTCAGTGGTAAGGAATCTCCAAAGAATTAAATAATTTTCCTTGTCTTCAAAACCAAAGGGTTTCATTTCATATAGACCTATGGCAGGTTCTTACGTAACGTCAATAGCTAGGTGCACGGGTCCAAGGAGTGGGTCTTATGAAGAAGAACCGGCAAGAAACTCCATAGACACTGTTTTCAAAAAAGAAAGTTTTTACAATATTTGACTTTTTTCACCTATAGCGTGATTGAACTTCGAGTGGTCAAAACAGACAAATTTTATAAGAAAGGACAACTTGATAACATTTTAACAATTTGCAAACAATTGTTTTTGTTTACAAATTACTTATGCTAGATATAGGTGTTAGCTTTGCCATTTATTGTATTGACTTGTACTTATCTACGACATTCATCATTCATCATGATTTCATCCAGTTCACTCATCATCATTTCATCCAGGTAGAACTAGAATTTAATACATGTACCTATATCCAAATTAGTTTTTGCGTACGTAGTACATAGTTAGATTATATACTTCTTCTTCTTGCTCCGTTCCCAATTTAATTTGTGGGTAATATTTTTCAGACAACCTGTTCCTCATTTCTTTGGTCTACCTGTCAATCTCCATCCATCCTTACTTCATCTATTCATACATACATAACAGCCATAAATTACTCATTGATCCAAATTTTTCGAACCCTTCGTGCGCCTGCGACCTTTATGCGTCCAGAAGGAATATTGCTTCTCATGCATAGATTAATAATCTTCTTATCGAGTGAGCTCATTATAGCATTTATCACCTAACAAGCCCTCGTGTTAAATTTTTCTCAAATCCGCCTAACTCTCTGCAGTAATAATGCATTTAATAAATGTAGACGCGACGATCCATTGTTTATGTATATCAATTAAAAACTATCATGTGGTAATTATATACCTACTAATTACTTTCATAACTATAACATAATTCAAAGAATTCCTAAGGGTAATCTCATTGTTTAAGTGTTTTAATGGTCACTAATTATCTATTAACCACTCATTTAGTTTATAATCATAATTATTACAACTAAATGGGCTGATGTTGTCGTTAAGCGGACCTCTTATTATTCTAGCTTCTACAATCTCTTTCAAATGTACACCATGTTTCAAATGAACCATTCCGAACCGATTCCGTGCACCCCTGAATTGTTAGTGTAAGGTTCGATGCCCTGGTCACCTTACACGTGTAAACATACTTGCCATTCTTAATCTTAATCGGTCAGTAGCAGCCGCAGGGTCGATGAAAGTTTAGAGGACTCTGGTCAATGTTTAGACTAAAAGTCTTTTTCTCGGAAACGAGAGAGTTTTAAATATGCTGACTATACTACTACCAGTGGGCGCTGTATTGCCATTGCCAGCAGTTTATACAGTTAGCGAAAAGCCAAAAGTTTGTTCTTCAGAAAGTCAGGACAACGTCAAGAAGATGGTAATGATATCTACGAATACCAATATAGTACTGAAGTTATTAGCAATAAATTAGCAAATGAAATACACGATTCAATCTAAGTAGGTACACATGTAATTTTTAAATGAACCAAAATTAATGGGTGATAACCTCTACACATGTATATTCAAAATAAGTTAGCTTACATATTCACGATGCGTATTGGATCAGTAACCTCGGCGAGCCCAAAGCGGCAACATGATACTCACTATCTTATACTTATTGTTGGCAACAGTATTCGTTTTATTCCTCGCTTTGATTCTGCTCATATTATTGCCTGCGATATACATAAAAGTTAAATTAGAGCCCGTGAAAGTAGTATGTAAATCTGACGTGAGACTAGACGGGAAGGTCGCGCTGGTGACGGGCGGGAACCAAGGCATCGGGCTAGAGACCGCCCGCGAGCTAGCTGCGCGCGGCGCCGCCGTCGTCATCGCGTGCCGAGACAAGGACAGGAGTGCACAAGCCGTCGCCGACATCACAGCCTCCACAGGGAACCACAACGTCGTGTACAAACACTTAGACCTCGCCAGATTCAGCAGTGTCAGACAATTCGCTGAAGACTTCAACAGCACTTACGATCGCCTCGACATTTTAGTCAACAACGCTGGTTGCGGCGGTCTAAAATGCAAACTGACTGGAGATGGCGTCGACGTGGTGATGCAAGTCAACTACTTTGGACCGTTCCTACTGACGAACCTGCTGTTAGACAAACTGAAAGCTTCTCAACCTAGCAGGATCATCATAGTGTCATCTTATCTCCATCATTTCGGAAAATTCTGCGTCAGTGATATGCATTTACCCCTCGAGCAGGGAATCAAAAATCAGGTGCTAATGTACTCGAGGAGTAAGTTGTGTGATGTAATGTGGGCGAAAGCGTTAGCCAAGAGATTACCTGCAGGTGTGACTGTCAACTCCTTACATCCAGGAGTTGTTAGAACCGATATATTTAAGAGGCTTCCGCCATCAGTGAGAAAGGTGTTAGATCTAGTGATAGATATGTTTTCGTTTAAGACGCCTAAAGAGGGCGCTCAGACGACGCTGCACTGCTGCCTGGCTGAGGAGCTGGAGACGGTGACGGGGAAGTACTTCATGGAGTGCGCAGAAGCAGGGTACAGCAGCCTCGCTGATGACGAGGATCTGGTCGAAGAAGTCTGGAACAATAGTATAAAAATCACCAATACCTAATGTTTAACGAATCCAGTTTGATTCACTGAAGTCGAAACCATTGTAAATAACATATTGTTATACTAATTAAATGCATTTATACGACTGTGAAAAGAAAGGTAAATTAAATTACACTAGTGTTCATACATTTATCTACATTAATGAATACGAGTATTAAAGTTCAAATACCTAAACACGCTTCCTGAATCCCTGATTCAAGTGCAGTGTAGCACGAACCATTTAGATTTTAGACCCTTTCTTTAAGGTGATGTACGCCACTTGCTGATGAATTGCCTGAAAGATGACATGTATTAGGAAGGGAGTGAGTGTATGCAGGCCCGCCGTAAGCGGGCGTGCAGCGCGTGCACAGCACGCGGGCGGCACGTCTTAGGGGGCGGCAAATCTAGCCAGTTATCACGTAATATTTAAAAAATACAATATCTTTTTACTAATCATTTGATTTCAATATTTCCGAACACAGCAATAGCGCTAAGAATATTACTTACACTGCCGGTTTCAGTTCGGTACATCTGTTGAAAGGACATTTTCAAAATTAAAGATTCTTAACCAGTGGCGTAGCGTGCGGCTAATGCTATTTAGGGGGCGGCAAAGTTAAACCAATAAAATTTCAGAAAAAGCCGCCCTAGCTTTGGTCGTCTCCTATCTATTTTGGCTGTTTCACCCTTGGCATCCCCAAAAAAATTCGCGCCCACTGCGCTCGCGGCTCCATGTCAGATATCGCATTTTATCTTTGTTTAATTGTTGAGGCATTCAATTCCGAAAAAACATTTTTCGCGCACGTCCCTTATGGCTTTTTATGATATGTTTAAGTACTTCATGAAAACTAAGGAAAAAATCGCGCTCGCTTCGCTCGCGGCTTTTGCACTTCACTTCTGTGCATATCTTACTTTTTGACTTTGCTTTGTTAATTTACAGTGGTTTTTATTTGTTTTGTGTCCTTAGACTAAAAAATTTTCGCGCTCGCTCCGCTCGCGCTTCCTTGCATATGAAATGTGTCTTATAACTTGAATTTTCAACGGGAAACCCACCAAATAACAAATTTGACTGACTTTAAACATTGTTACAGATATTTAAGTGCGTTAATTTAAGTTAATCACAATCTTTCAATACATAGGGGCCACTTGGGTAATGATTGCACTGCATTGATGCCCTAAGCAATTGCTTAGTTTGCTTATGGGCTAACCCAGGACTGCTTAGGACGAGTGATAGGAAGGAATGGAAGCAGAAGACATATTGCGCCGGCTCCAAACAAAATTGGGAACAGGGCCGGAAGAAGAAGAAGAAGGTCTACTGCTAAACAATGTTCCGTCATCATTTGTACAAAACTCCAAAACGATAGAACCTACAAAAATCCATTTAATAGAAGATTATTCTTAGGTACTACCTACTAAATAAATGGCTGTTTGTTTCCTACGGTTTTAGGTACTTGCGTCTCGAGAAAAACATCCTCGTGCACCCAAACAAAAAGCATTTTTAATACTATTTTTTTTTTAAGTCAGGGCGTTAATTTATTAAATAAAATCTGTACATTATATTTTAAAATAAACTAAATCTATATTTACATTAAAAAAAAAAAACTAATAAAGCGCGTCGAAAAATTGATCCTCATCGCTGTCACCCCGAAGTGTACCCAAAAGGCTGGCTGCATTGCAACGTTGAATGGCAATGCTTAATCGTTGGGCGAAATAAAAGCCAGAACGAGAAGTGTCAACAAGGCGCTTAGAAATTTCCTTCGCAAGCGCGTGAGCACTCGGACCCCACGGCCCGAGAGTTTCAACCCCAAACTGCTCAAACATGTAATTCCCGATAAGGCTACTATATTTGCGCCGTTTGGGGTCCTCTGCTTGTGAAGCGGCGGAGCCAATTACTAATTAATTATGTCTTGTCCAGAATCCGATTTATTTCATGACAGTCAATTCAGGTGTTACACCATAAAATAAAGTAGCTATAGTCTTCTTGTAAACCACTGAGGCTTTGAGTCATAAATTATTTCGATCAGATCATGCGGCTAATAGCCACTTACTCACTAATAAAGTTTATTGCAATCATTAAATACATTGTAAGAAGTAGGTAATGAGTGCCCTGAGTGCATAGTCCAAGGTTCGATGCCCAGCTTACTTGTGATACCTTTAGTTGCCTTTCTCAAGGATACAGTAACAGCCCTTTCACACGGCAGTCCAGTTTTGCGGGACCGGCATTTTACTGTATCCTGCAAAACTGAACTACGTGTGAACACAGCGTCCGTTTTTGCAGGATTGCCGCTTTTTACTGGACGAACGTTCCAGTTTCAAATCGACGGGAACAGCATTTTGCAGGATCCTGCATGCGGTTTGCTCGTGTGAACACTAGCATATAATATCTTTTGCGATCAAACGGGATCCTGCAAAAAACGGTATCCTGCAAAAAAACTGGACTGCCGTGTGAAAGGGCCGTAACAGTCGCATGCACTCATGAAGGTTTAGACGATGTACCTGAATAAAATAGAAGTTCCTAACATTGGAAAATAGGTTAAGCTTCAGTCCGGGCTGTAATTTGTAGATCATTGCAACTAACAGTTAGCCAACAACTGGAAATTCCAACAATCAGTCTTTTTTATCTGTATTGTGTGGGTTGACCCTCAAGACTCGTTTGAAAGATATCCCCACGACTTGTTAACCCCGTTTTCTGGCAAGATCAAATCAAAGCTAGACAGCTGAACTCAACATATTGCATGGTAAAAATCATAATAAAGAAAAACTTGCTTCAAGGCGCTTTAATTGTTCCATACTTAATAATTTTGCACTATTTACCTAAGACATTATAAGCAATTTTGTAAAACATAAAAAGTGTTACTGTATTTTATCTATAAACATCCGTTTTGTTTACGGAACTCTAGATAATTTTTAAACGAACCAAAATAAACTGGTGATTAAGACCCTGCACGCATAACATGAATATTAAAATACGAGTTAGCTTATTCACGCGGACCGTTGGATCAGTAACCTCGGCGAGCCCAAAGCGGCAACATGATACTCACTATCTTATACTTGCTGTTTGCAACAGTATTCGTTTTATTCCTCGCTTTGATTCTGCTCATATTATTGCCGGCGATATACATAAAAGTTAAATTAGAGCCCGTGAAAGGAGTATGTAAATCTGACGTGAGACTAGACGGGAAGGTCGCGCTGGTGACGGGCGGGAACCAAGGCATCGGATTAGAGACCGCCCGCGAGCTAGCTGCGCGCGGCGCCGCCGTCGTCATCGCGTGCCGAGACAAGGACAGGAGTGCACAAGCCGTCGCCGACATCACAGCCTCCACAGGGAACCACAACGTCGTGTACAAACACTTAGACCTCGCCAGATTCAGCAGTGTCAGGCAATTCGCTGAAGACTTCAACAGCACTTACGATCGCCTCGATATTTTAGTCAACAACGCTGGTTGTGCCGGCCTGAAATGCAAACTGACTGGAGATGGCGTCGACGTGGTGATGCAAGTCAACTACTTTGGACCGTTCCTACTGACGAACCTGCTGCTAGACAAACTGAAAGCTTCTCAACCCAGCAAGATCATCATAGTGTCATCTTGTCTCCATCATTTTGGAAAAATCCGCGTCAGTGATATGCATTTACCCCTCCAGCAAGGAGTCAAAAACCAGATGCTAATGTACTCGAGGAGTAAGTTATGTGATGTTATGTGGACGAAAGCATTAGCCAAGAGATTGCCTAGAGGTGTGACTGTCAACTCCTTGCATCCTGGTTTTGTTAGAACCGATATATTTAAGAGGCTTCCACCTTCGGCGAAGAAGGTGTTAGATCTAGTGATAGATATGTTTTCGTTTAAGACGCCTAAGGAGGGCGCTCAGACGACGCTGCACTGCTGCCTGGCTGAGGAGCTAGAGAACGTGACGGGGAAGTACTTCATGGAGTGCGCAGAAGCAGGGTACAGCAGCCTCGCTGATGACGACGACCTCGTCGAAGAAGTGTGGGCCAAAAGTCTGAAGATAACTAGTTAAATAATAACCTTTGAATTGGTTGCGGTTAGAAACCGGTCAGTCAATGATATTGCGCATTTTATCGAGCAGTTAATAAACTTTTAAATGAAAAAGTTCGAAGGTCAAATGCATGTACATTGTGTAAGTAGGTACTACATATAAACATATATTATAGTCAATTCAAACAACAACAACCTTTGTTTACTTTTTCCCTATCTTCTTCAATTAGATCTAAACATAGAACATCTAGATACATTTATAAGCCCTAAATGGGATCATCTATGCCCACTGTGGCAAACCAAAATTGTAGAAGAAAAGCTTTACGGAAGCACTGAAGTAAATCCAAATTAGGTATGTCTTTGTAAGAAATTAGAATACGAAAACAAGGAAGATGAAAGCTGGACTAGAGAAGCTATAATTATACCAAAGTCCACGGCTTAGACGGACGAGACCCGTTTCTTTCGTAGGCATGCGTAGCTTGTGACCGTTTAAAATATAAACAGAGCCGGTTTATCTACAATATCTGTGTGGCATAATTATTCAATTAATTATCTTTATGTAGGTGCTACTAAACTGTGTCTATATTTTCTAAAATAAATAAAAGACTTGACACGTAGGGATGCTAAATCACTAAACTATCGTATGTATTGGTCTAGACTCTAGACTAGAGTATCCTTTGTCCTTTCTCGAGCTGTATCAAACATTACGCCTGACGTCTGACTAAATACGAAAACATTGTGGCCATGATAACCATTAATGCAACAATCACTCAACTATATCTTAGTCCAATCTTTGAGGAAAAGCTATTGCAGTGCTGACGTCTTTAGAATGTAAAGTAATAAAAGACATAAAATCCAGTTCTACATTTATTTATTTGCCTACAATGGTTATTTTTGACGTCAAAATGAAAAAAAAATAGACGAGATAAAAAAAAAACTTAATTCAGTGTGCTTACTAGGTACCTATTCGTCGTGGCCTAGTGGGTAAAGGACCAACCTCAAGTATGAGGGCACGGGTTCGATCCCAGGTCAGGCAAGTACCAATGCAACTTTTCTAAGTTTGTATGTACTTTCTAAGTATATCTTAGACACCATTGACTGTGTTTCGGATGGCACGTTAAACTGTAGGTCCCGGCTGTCAGTGAACATCCTTGGCAGTCGTTACGGGTAGTCAGAAGCCAGAAAGTCTGACACCAGTCTAACCAAGGGGTATCGGGTTGCCCGGGTTACTGGGTTGAGGAGGTCAGATAGGCAGTCGCTTCTTGTAAAGCACTGGTACTCAGCTGAATCCGGTTAGACTGGAAGCCGACCCCAACATGATTGGGAAAAGGCTCGGAGGATGATGATGACTAGGTACCTATTCATTTTCAGGTTCTTCTTCGAAAAAGAAACGTTCGGGATTTGCGTGTTCTACCACTAAGAGCAACCCAGTAGTTCGGACAAAACAAACACTTCAGCTTTCTAATATTCAGTCCAGAAGTTCGAACATTCACATAATAAAAATCATTCAGCAACCAAACTTTTGAATACCCGGAAAAAATATCCCTTCTTTGAATAAACGAATAGCGTCACAGGTGTTTATAAAACGATTTTATTTTTTTCAGGTCTAGGGCGTACAGGAGTTCTGATAGCCTGCTACCTAGTCTACTCCCTCCGGATCAGAGCTAACGATGCCATCAGACTGGTGCGTAAGAAACGCCCCAAGTCTGTGCAGACGTCTGGCCAGATCCTGTGTGTGCAGCAGTTTGAACACTATATGTTGCCGCAAACTATTGTATTTAGTTCCAAGTTAGTATTACGTTCATATCTTAATACTGAGAATCGGTAGAGCACGCCTAGCAATGCAATTAGATCGCTGCTCAAAAATACGCCTACGGAAATGGTTTTTGGAGACAAATAACTGATCAAAACTATAAGGATTACCTACTTAAAGAAACCAATTCGACATGAGCTAGCGTAGTGATTAACTCGCATTTTTAATCTCTAGTCTATAAGAAAAAGCCAGTTTTAACATTTGACCAATAAAAAAATAAGGAGTATAATGATAGTTTTATTTTACAGAGAAACTCTAAATTTGACAAAAGACAGGAAAACGTCGGAGTTTACATTAAAACAGTACCTGTATCGACAGCGTGCGAATCTGCATGGACTCGAAGAGAGAGCCTTCAGGGAACTGCCAAAAGTGAGTAGATCATCCACCTAGGTTAAACCTAGAACTCAGGTATACCTAATTTTCGAAGATATTACTTACAGAATTACAGAATGCTGATGAAGATGAATATTTTCCAACGACAAGCCAAAAAGCATTCATGTCTACACATTCAAAGTCAGAATTATATACTCCAAATATAAAACCTAAGCTACTGCAGAATGTTATAAAAAGTTACACCCTATTTGCACAGAAAATAAAGAACAGTAAAAGTTTGTAAGACTTTCATTATTATAAAGTTACTAAAACTTTTTCCGACATCATTTCCAGATAGTATACTGCCTATGTGAACGTCTTCTGAAGTTATGTGGGTGCCAACAGAGCGTGGGGCTGGACTTCCGCGTGAAGAACAAGCCCTTCTACAAGTCCTTTATGGTGTACAAGCTGAGGAAGAGCAAACCTCCTGACCCTACCACTCCTGAGGAGGCCTCTACTGAACATGGTAAGTTCTTGAGGTCTTATAAACTTCTTGCTAATTTTTATGACGACAACTTAGGGGTTTCTGTATGCTGCCTATGCTGATTCATATTTTAATTTATTCCATACGTAAATTAAATAAACAAAACTTAACATTTTAGATGACAGGCAGCACCATATAGTTTGTGCATTATGCTACCCTTCGGAGAGCTGCTTGATAATGCACTCCTTCAACTCTTGCTTGTTGGGCTTCATTTCTAATGGATATTTTTTACAATTCTAGAACAAATTCCAACACTGCCAATGGTGGAATGGCGCGACCCAGTGGAGGAGGATATCGAGAGGAACCTGGAGTCGGTCAGTCGTATTACGGGCACTGCCAACAACGGCAGTTTACCGGCTTTGCAGATTTATGAGGTAAGGCCAAAAACCAGGATCATAGAAGGTATTTTTCTCACACTGTAAAAAACCTCGTTTCTTGGAACCAGTCCTGAATTCGCCTAGAAGCATACTAAGCAATTGCTTAGACTCTTAGGAGCATCATGTTACCTTAATCCGGCACTGCCTGGGGAAATTACTTTTAGCACCTGGAAATACCGAATTACTTATTTATTTAACTTACAGTTAATGTACACATTTGATGAGGCAAGAAGAAAAATCGAACAATCAAGTTCAAAGGCACTGCGTATATATAAAATACTTACGTATATGCAAATTATCTACACTTCGCATTAATTTTTTCAGGCATTCACAGTGGACCATCATAGTCTTCCAGAAGAAAGGATGAAATATTTAAAGCAACTTCGCAACGAAATCAACCAACAGAGAGAAGCTTTCGATAAAATAAATGTTGAGGTAACGAAAAACATCTCAATCTACCAGGTATTCCACGCTCCCGGATAAGAGCATATAGCCTTCCTCAATAAATGGGCTACCTACAAAGAACTGAAAGAATTTTTCAAATCACTCGTAGTTGCTGAGTTTGGAGCGTCCGAGCAAACAAAGTAGACTAGAAGCAGAGTTTTTAGGAGACCAACAAATAAATAAAAAGTCCATTTTGACGCATCACCATGACTTGTTTCACATTGAAGTTCCTATGTATTTGTTTCTGTATCTACGTATGTTTTGCAGGTCAGACCGGAAGCCGACCCCAACATTGGTTGGGAAAAAGGCTCGGAGGATAATGATCTACGTATGTTTTAAGTACAACACTGACTGACTTTAATTTATCTCCTTTTCAGAACGACCCCACGATTCTGACGGGCTTGCTGTTTGAATGGCTGGAGGGTCTGAAGCAGCCGGTGCTGGACCGAGAGGATCTCTCCCTCATTGTGGGCAGGGCCTACAATGTGGAGTCTTGCGTGTTGGCATTGACGATGGTGATTTGAAGCAGTGCTTTATTTTACTATTAAAAAAAAAAAAAAACAATTTTGAAAATAAGTCACTGGACACATTAAGGCACAAGTTCGCCGCCAACATAAATGTCCGGATAAAACGACATACTTTCTTAATTTGAAAACTGAACGTAAAAATTCACCCTAAACAGCTGTTTTAAGAAAAAAGTTAAGTACTTATAGCTTCTTGAACTCAATGTCCTGAAAAATATACATAATTATTTACCAAGTTAATAGGTATCGTCGGCTTCTACTGGGTTAAACCCATACCTCTTTTTCTTCTGGATCTCGATGTATATATACCATGTCACTACCTACTTACATAATTGTTAGGAATTTGCGCCAAGGCCCTTTATTAAAATTGCAATTTATTTTCAGGAAGACATCATGCTCTTAGAATACCTACTCCGCTTCGTGACACGTCTCCGCCCTCTCGCTGCCAACAAGAAAGTGGACATTCTGAAGCGACTCCTCGCCTCCCTCACGCATCAGACTGTCAGCATCAACGGACGTTGTCTTCCTACTCGCAAGGTGAGTCTTTAATACTTCTCGTCAAATATGTTTGCGGTTTTGAAGCTACTATTATAGTGTCTTCACGATAATCAAAATGTTTTTAAAGCAAAATACCTATAAGATTTCTATGACCAATAAAATTAAATTATAAATTTAAAAAAACCCCCGACCCAAAAAAAGTACGCAATAATTATGACAAAAGGTTAAAAACGCTAAACCCTATAAAAAGCAAAAAAATAACTTTTAACACTACGTAAACTAAATTTTGTCGTGTCGGGGGACCGCTCTAATTCATTACTTTAGATACGTGTTTTTTTTTTTGAACGAATGTTGTAATTAGGTAGGTATCATTTGATTTATGTAAGTATTTATGAAGGTAAAAAGCGGTCCCCCGACACGTCAAAATTTAGTTTACGTAGTGTTAAAAGTTATTTTTTTGTTTTTTATAGGGTTTAGCGTTTTTAACCTTTTGTCATAATTATTGCGTACTTTTTTTGGGTCGGGGGTTTTTTTAAATGTATAATTTAATTTTATTTCATGCTTTTTAAAGGAGCTCCTTAATTTTTCCTTCTTTCATTTAATTTATTTTATCTTAAGATGGGGTCGCTATATGCGATCTCGGCCAAAGGAAGCTGTTTAACAATCCTCATGACAAACTGGCTCTGGGAGAATTGCACAGATTGAGAAACAATAAAGATTAACCTTTGGACATTCTAGATTTTCAGCAAAAATATAAATCGGTTTATCCGTTTCATTCCGGCATTTCAGGGTTTCATCCGCCACATCCCATTTCCAGCATCAGGTTCTCGTCAATTAGAAACATGAAGAGAACTCGTCAAGACAAATTCAACGAGCCCAAACTCGATGGGTTTACTAAAAGGCAGTTCAGGGTTACGTCTCCTACCTTCGTGCCCTAACAGCAGACCAGCTCAGTGGTTCCAAAAGACATTAGTGTTTCAAATTTCAGATCCCACATATACTTGCAAGTAAACTGAGCGTGTAACATTCCTATCACATCTAGCAAACGAGCTGATGACCTTGAAGACCTGAACCGATTTCCAGCCCCGGATCTTCAATTTTTTTTAGGCGGGGCAAAAACTGAAAAATGCCGCCCTGCCTACCTACTTATGTTTATTCACCTTTATCATCCATTTAATTTCAGCTATCACTATGTAGGCAGGCAGGGCCGCCTCTAGCTCATGTAGCGCTTGGGTGCAATCATCACCCAAGCGCCACCTATGTATTGAAAGATTTTGAGTAGTACATATTGATCGAAGCACTTAGAGTAGTTATAAAGAATATAAATAAGTCAGACAGAGAAAGTCACTTTTTTGGTAGGTAAAGGACTTAAAAAAGGTGTCCAAATCATTGTAGGGTCAAACTGTTGGCCAGGTTTACGTTATGAAAGTCGAGACAGATTGTAAAAACTAGCGCGAGCGAAGCGAGCGCGCAAATTTTTTAATTTTTGGGACACAAAAAGTTAATAAGTTTTAAAAAGCGCTGTAAAGTAACAAGCAGTCGGAAGCGCAAACTTTCTTGTTTTTGAGGACTCCGTAAAAATGTTTTTTGCTACATTCGTCTTATGTAGTAACGAAGGCAAACTACGTATAATATTGCGCGAGCGAAGCGAGCGCAAAATTTTTTGAGCCCACGATGCAAAAGTACCTGATGGTTAAGTACATTGTAAAGCAACAAGTAGCCGCGAGCGTAGCGAGCGCGAAATTTTAAAAATATTTGTTTGATGACTCACAAATTAAACTGGGAATTATGTAAGTACAAATAAAAAGAAACTGTGATTAGAGCAAGTGCCATATAAACAATCAGAAAAATGTACATAGGTACATTGTCACTTAGCCGCGAGCGTAGCGAGCGCGAATTTTTCGAAACAAAGCGAAGGCGACTTTTTAGAAACTTTGCTTGTCAGTATCATGATACAATGTGAAACTTCCTTATCAAAAGGGTGTAATTTCATTGAAATTTCCTGGTGGTGGGGCGTCCCGCGGCGCCCCTGAGACCGAGGCGCCCGGGTTATTCGCACACCCTGTACCATAGAAGAAGTAGCATTTAAAATAAAAATAAATATGCGCTAAGCGTTTCTGGCTCTCAGATGTTCGCAAATAATTTTAATCAGTTTTAGTTTGCTAAAACTTCGCCTCGTGAATAATAAATGTTCGTGCAGCCGGTGCAGCATGTCTCACTCCGCGCTCAGGGTATCGGTCAAGTTGATATGGCCATGAAATTGCTGTAGGTACTTGTGCTATTATTTATTCCGCGGTCAAAGTTAAATAAATGATGAGTAGTCCATTGGTCTGTGAAGTGTGAATTTGGCATCTGCCTGATTTTGCCGCCCCCTGAATTTGCCGCCCGGGGCATGGGCCCCGGCTTGCCCCCCCCTAGATCCGGGGCTGCCGATTTCCATCAAACATAGCTAAGAACACTCCCGACTGACATACCTTTTAAACAAAAAAAACCGCATTTCAATCGGGTCATCCGTTTGGGAGCTACGATGCCATATACACACACACACACACACACAGACACGTCAAACTTATAACACCCCGTCGTTTTTGCGTCGGGGATTAAAAACACTAGAGCTCTCATCAGAGCTCTAGTGTTTATGTTATGTCTAGTGTTTAGTGTTCTGTAACGACTGACTCTAGGACCCTAGAGTCGTTTGTTTAGCAACAAGTATTCATTTTTTCCACTGTAGCCCAATCGCTTGTAGCCTACTTCAGCCTTATTAGAAGAGAACTTGGGCTTCTAAGGGGACTGATTCCAACATAAAAACAGATCTAACATAGAACCTAATTTTTTTAGAAACTAGTTAAAGATTTTACCCATAAAAGCTATAAAATATCTCAAAAGTATTTTCGAAAAGGTTTTTTCTGCTCACAGATTTTATATTTTCCGTAAATAAACTTTGTATTTTATGAACAACGTTTCTCAACCTTTGCAGGACTTCCAAAGACTAAGAGAGGGCACGAGCAGCCAGGTGATAAACTTCATGCTGCGTATGATTGTGGAGCTGCAGAAGGATATGATGAAGCCTGGGAAAGATGATGCCGATGTCGTGGTCCCGCAACGAAGGTTCAGAATAAAGGCTTGGAAATAAATATTGAGTGGTTTCATTTCTTCTTTAAAATATTTACATAAGCTAAGTAGAATCTACGTGTAAGCCAAGTAGAAACTACTTCTCGCACCCGGATAAGTGATTTTGGGGCTCTAAAGATTATAACCAAATCTGATTTAAATCGGTTCAGTAGTTTTGGGGTGAAAGCGCAAAAAACATGCATAGACAAAGGAATAAGTAAGTAAGGGTAATTAGGGAACTGCCTACATTCTAAATCTACATTTAATGTACATAGAATAATTTTGACTAAAACAATAAAGACATGATTATCTTTAGTAGAAAGCGTAAAAAAACATTTTACCAATAGATTCCCATTGGCATCTAATACATTCAAATCTATCCAAAAATTCTAAAAAGATTCAAATACATAATTTACTAAGAAGAAAGGCTAAAATCTAAATGTTACATAATTTAATACAATGATGATAATCAAGGTAAGGTATACAAAATAAATGGATGAAAGAAAAGCTATTTAGTACTCACATAACAAATCGACTAAAGATTGTTTTAGTAACCGGTGCACATCACTAAAAATTTTGACAGTTCGCCATCAGTGGCCGAAGCCTGTGTCGTGTCATCGAATCGTAATTATACACGTCGAACGAAGTACAATATTATCTATACCTGTGTAGTGCAACGTTGGCATTTTTATTATTTACAATAAAAATATAACTGTTTCTATCATGTCGTCCACGGAAGAGACTTCTCAACTCAAAGCTGGCCATCCCCCGGCAGGTATAAACTTAACTTTCGTATGCCTTTGTTTATGTATAATCAAGCGTAAAAAGTTGATTATTTTTCTATAAATACAGTTATCAATGCCATATGGCGTTATAATTAGCATCTACTACATTAATTAACCTAATCGTTACTGTTAATAATCCTAATTGGAAAATAATTTCCTTTCGAAGTAAACAAGTTGATTTATTTATAAACTGCAGAGCAATCAAGCTTGTCTTGAATTTGATAATGACGTCATTATTATGTGTGCTCTATGTTACGAATGGTTGCGTGTTGTTAAACAAAGACTTGTTAGCTTCAAGGTCGTCAAGCGGTCAGCTCTATGCCCATTCTTTAACATATTATTCTATAGAAAAAAAACCGGTAGACGAAAGCACTGAAACAGGAATAACTTGTAAACTCTTTTATAGTTTACACTCTGATCATTTTCCTTATGGCTAAATGCTTTAAAATGCAAAACTTTATCTTAAACTTCTACCTCAATAAAATAATTTAAAAAAAAAATAAAAAATAAAAATAATTTATTGTCTCAAATAGTTTTTTACAAATATGAATGAACCCTGAACCCCACACTAGGATTCCCTGTGTTGTGGGCAAACAAAAAATCAAAGACCATAACTTAATCAATTTTCACAGTGCGTGGTAAACACTTCAATATACATTCTCGCAGCGTAATTCACATATAGTATTATTTACCACTTACAGTGAAAGCCGGTGGCATGAGAATCACTCAGCACAAGACTCCTCACTCGAAGGACAGCAAAGAGCCAGCAAATGAGGACTTAACTGGTCTCTCAGGGCCTTCACCAGTGCCCTCAAACCCTGTATCAATCTCGGGGGCACCCAACAGAGGTAACGCCGACTTTACGCCGGAGGCTGCTCAGGTGGCCCATAGTCCGAAGCCACCAGCACATATCAACTTCAAGCCCCAAACAAATATCCAACAGCCCCGGAAGTAGACTGTGTTCAACATATCAGAAGGCATCGAGGTTATTAGGTAAATCCACAGGAAATGTTCAGAATTAGTTATATTGAAAACTTATTGATGTTTAAAAAAAACAATCTTCAGTTACATAAAATTTTGTCAAGATAATTTCAAGTTTAATATCATGAATTGCCATGATGATATTATTAGAAAAATAAAAAATAAGAGGCCAGTTACTGACTGTTCTAGTCAAACTGCAACTTTAAATTCATAAAATCTACAAAACTGCTAGTATCATCAAAATATTCGTATAAAATAGTAGTATTATAAAATTGAAAGATTTTCTGTTCATTTATCTATACACCTTGATAACTCACAATTATCATACTACTTGTTTACATTAGGTATTTTGGACACAAACATGGAAAATGTATGAATAACAATTTGTTTTGATAAGGTTATCTTCTGATAAAGTAGGCAACCTATTGAATGGAAACACAAATTAATAATACCATGACAATAATGTTGCACCTATCAATAGGTTGTCCGTATTTACAAAATTAAAGATTCCTCCTCTCACGCAGAGAAGGATTGAGCAGTATAATAGACTTTATTTACCGTCAGTTGCACAAAGCTCCATTAAATTAAAAGCTTTTTTAAATCTATTGCTGACTCTTTCTTTGTTAACAAGATTAAAAGTATTTTATGAGGTTTATCATAAATGTCATATGGATGGAATATTCTATCCAAAACATTTCCATTCTCTGTTTACAATAGAACACTTGTGCTAACATTCCATAATCCTCTAAAACCTACAGTCTATTGTTGGTGCTCAAATTCTTAATGTAAACAAAACTAAAACATACATGGTCCTAACTAAGCAACATTGTGTTAACTTACACAAACACGCAAGTATTGCCAGCATTTAAAACAATTCCTTTATGTTAATTTCTCAATGTTGCCAAGTTACGACCATGTAAACAGCCTAGTGATTAGATTGGTATATTAAGAATATTTTGTATTATAAATAAGTACTTTATTTATTAATGTCTTATTATATCTGTTTGTGTCTTGTTATAACAACCTAATCAGTTTAAGGCTTATAAATACCAACTTTACAAAACAGGCATTTCAACAGTAAAATAGACATTTATAAAACTTCCTCCTATTCTAGATAAATTAGTTATTCTTATTTTAGATAGGTGAAAATATATAAACTTAAATAACATCTGTTATTCATAGAAATGCCTGATATTATTTAAAAAAGAGAAAAAAAATCTTTATAGCTACAATAAGTGGATCAAAATACAGAAAAGTTGGGGCAAGCGCTCAACAAGTGTGTGTTACACTAGTGCATACATCGTGCAGAAAT
The DNA here is from genome assembly GCA_033682625.1 of Helicoverpa zea x Helicoverpa armigera. Lineage (NCBI taxonomy): Eukaryota > Metazoa > Arthropoda > Insecta > Lepidoptera > Noctuidae > Helicoverpa > Helicoverpa zea x Helicoverpa armigera. Next base: position 4,446,431 of record JAWIIS010000053.1, on the reverse strand, counting down.
AATTTCTATAAGCGCAAATAATATCTATGTATTTATAGCTCTATATCAACTTCTTATAGTTGATGAGTAAAACACAATATATCTTCAAACATTCTAATGTTTTAATGTGTCATTGTACTTAGATATAAAATGGTTATTGCTTACACTGTTTGTTCCAATAAAAAGTTCTTGAGTGAAGCATCAACATTAGCCTTTTTACCATCTGACTGTTGGGCACAGGCCTCCTCTCACAGAGAAAAAGCAAGAGCGTTAATCACCATGCTTGCTCAATGTGAGTTGGTGATTAATAAAGTGATGGAAAACTAAGTTTTTTTGAATTTTCTAGTGACAAAGTGTGAGCAAACACCATTTTTCTAGATTTATTTTGAAAGTGTATGAAGCGATATAATACATATTATGGTACATATAAATGTGTAGATAGTTCAGTACATAGATATCCAGTGTTGTTGTCAATGATACAAAATGTGTTTTTAAGTCCACCGCAAGTAGTCCTGCACAAATTGTCTTTTTTTTTAATTTTATGCTATTCTGACTGCCTTTAAAAAGTGGTCATCAATGTATTTTTCTTTTCTTATTTAGTGTTTAAATAAATTCAAGAATTTAAAAGTCCCGACATGTTACAGGGAATTTATTAACGTCCGTATTGTGTTTGAAAAAAATATATTTAAGTTATTGAATTGGCATTGTAAGTAATGTTTAAATTTTATTAAAAGGAGCTAGTTTCCAAGCAATAATTTCGATTAAATATAATTTTAATTTGGTGCTAAGCCATTATCGTTTTAAATTAGAACATAAAGCATTTCTTCACATTCCTAAACATTAAGTTTATGATTGCATTACCGAAAAAAAACAAAAAAAGTTACTTATTATTAATATTGGTCTATAATGTTTTACATTTGACCGTGTGTTTTAAGCAGTGTTTCTTTTATATTTTTAATAGTTATAAAATAAATTGGTATAAAACCAAATCTGTTTTTTTTTTCTGACCTTTCTTTTTCTTATTGCAATTTAGGTGGCTACGCAAAGTTATCATTACAAAGAACAATTGGGTTGCAAGTGTGAACCCCGAAGATGATTAGGCAGGTTAGCAGAAAATTACTTAGTACCTATCTTTTTTGAATCAGTCTTCCACACCTCAACCAAGGGACCCAAACCCAATATAATGTAGTGGCCACAAAGACTAACATTTTTATAAGGCAGCACCATTTATTTAAGGTGATGAATTTATTGTTCTTTATGCGGTATGCGGCCTGACCCGGGAATCGAACCCGAAATCCCTTTGTGGGTTTTAGAAAACTTTGACAAAGCAGCCCGTAGTCTGGGAGTTGGTGATTGATACACCCGTGCGTTAATGTAGGTCTTGTCCCTGATCTCTCTCTGGTCGTGTCGGATTGCCGTCTCATCGGGCTATGGGAGTGAATGAATAGTGGCAAAACAAGTGCTTATTAACTCACAATATGTAAAAGTTATTGAACAAAATAATCTCGCTTATTTAGATCTTTAGTCGATGTTAAGTAGTACAAGAAAAAAAATCATTTGAACTTCTGTGGTAGCTCTTAGAATATATGTCACTATGTCAATGGGTAGGTCTGTCAAAGTGCCATTGACACTTGACACTTTGACAGTGACATTATTAATAAAATTCGGCATAAGCATGATTTCGGGTATCTTTATTTTATGTTTATCGCTACAAAACTAATTATTTTCAAATACCATCAATATCGGCAGCAATGAGCGATTCAGACGACGACAACTTAGTACGATACGGTACGCAGTTGGAGCCCTACGAAGAAGGTAAGCTAATATTGTCTGTTTCAATGCACAATTATATTTTATGCAAGATTGCAGTTATTATTGTCGTGAAATCCAACCCTTGTGTTTTCTCTTTTTGACGATAATCGGTACCTTTGTATACCTAGCTGAACAGGTTAAGTGCTGAGCACGTGTATTGAGAAGCTTTTCTAGGACGACTTGAGCTAAGTAGGTCCTATTGTATATTACCAAGCTAGCCATGAACCGGCTTGATTAAAATTGCATTTGAATCTAAATAAGTATGGATCTGCTTAGTATATAATGTGTTAATAACATTTGTTTACACACTGCTACAGGGAATCTAAGAATGTAAGATATTTGTAATTATAATAACCTTTGTGTTACCATTTCATTACAATTGTCTCCAAAGAGCTGCAGTGTGTTGGCTTCAGCCTAATGTTCACATTCCAAATATCTGGGACTCTTGTAGTCCCATGGTCTGATAGACCTTATTATCCTAAACTAAAAAGTTTCACATTGCACAAAAAGTTTTGAATCAGTTGCTCACATGTCCCATAGTTCAGTGTGTGTTGGAAAAATCCTCTTCTAACACTTTTACTGAGTTCTATCTGACTACTGACTCTTTCCACTGGAGCCTAGTTGTTAGTTCTAGGTCATTACCTTCTCTTCCTCTTTTGTGCTTACCATCTCCATCATATACTTTTTCATTGTCATAGTTGTAATGTTTGGTTTCACCCACACCCTCAGCTTGCCAAACACAGATAAAAGTTCAAGCAATATTTCATATAAATCCATTCAATAGTTCTACATAATACCCATAATATATTTTAGTGAATAATAACTTTGAAGTCAATACTTTTTCAAGTGATATAAATATTCAATTCTACAGTGTTTTTAGTGTTTTGAAAGAACAATAATATTTATAACCATTTTAACCAAAATACAACCACTACAATATCTTCAATATTACCTTGGATCTCCATTTATCTTAAATCTACAGAAGTATTGATATCTGACAACTGCAACAAGAATATTTCCATCAAATACAAACAATTGTTTTTTGTGTAAATAAAAATGACTACTAATTAAATAAGTATTGAAATGGACAAGAAACAGCTGAACCATTCAAGATTTTTCTTTTACTCCCAGATTTCACCCGCACCATGTCGCAAACCAAAACTCAGCCAGGTCAAAGAAAAAGACCTTGGGCTGCGAATAGCCAAGCACAAGGACCGCCTGTAACTTCTGCAAAGAAAAGAAAGAAAAACAAAAAGAAGAGAAAAGCCTTGAACGCAAAGCAACAGTATCCACCACCAGAAGATTATTTCTCTAGAGAATATCTGACCAATCAAGGATGTACAAGTAATGTTGCTCAACAAACCTTACCAACCAGTGAAATACCACTGAATTACTGGGATATGAACGAGAGAAATGCAAAGAGACGCTATCCAAATGAAGAAGAGGAGGAGTACTCAAATGCAATGAAGTATTCTTCAGCTGCCGGCCCGTCGCGCCGAAGAAGCCTCAGCGATGTTGTACCTGATTGGGAACCACCTTACAAAATCACGAAAACTTCTAGGAAAGAGCCCAACTATTGGGAAAGAGAATATTCTCCACCAAGGGAACGCAATGGATCTCCAATGGATTGTGCTTCCAATTACTTATTTGAACAGGATCCACAGCAAAAATATATTGATGCCGATGACTTGCAGGTCAAGATTCAGAATGGAACACGAGCAGTGACACATAATGGCAACAATGATTACAGTTACAGTTCACTATTTAGTGATCCACTTTACAAGGTTGAGAAAACCTCAGTTCATGATGATGCATCGCAATATGACTGGGAGCCTGATCGGCCCTCGCGTATAGGTCTCCGCAACGAATCACACCCAACAAACTATGGGCACAGAGATGATTCTCATGATATAAACTTTTGGGGAAGGGCTTCGAATTCACAGGAAAATTCTCAGAATGGTAGCAATAAACAAGAATATCCAGAGGATCTTGACCGACCCTCGCGAGTGGGGCTAAGAAATGAAACGCATCCAATGAGAAAAAAAATTGTATATGACCTTGATGAAGAACGGACTAGAATTTATGAGGCGCGAAATCTCGTTGATTCGAGTCCAAATGCCGATTACGAAGAGTTTGCTAATGTTAGCGAGACCATGCCAGTTCGCGACCATCAATGGCATCAACCTTTGGAGGAAACTGAAGACGCAGCACTGTCTAAGTCGGGACCAATACGTGTTGCTATCCATAATGATACACCCATCACAAAGAAGCAAGTGATTCGAGTCTATCAGGCCATAAACGATGCTATAGTCCGCATCGGCGTACAAGGCGCGGGCCCAAAGTTTTTAAGTAGTAAGAGGCATAAGCAAGGATATATACTCATGATCTGCCAAAATCACGAAAGTCGCAAATGGCTTGAAAGGGAGGTTCCGAAACTGGAGCCCTGGCCTGGAGCGCGACTTTCTGTAACGCCTGGAAGTCAAATGCCGAAGCCAATAGTACTGTCCCTTTTTATACGAACTCATCATGGCGTAACTAATACAACAGCTTTAGAATTACTCCGAATTCAAAACCCAGGACTCGACACGAGAAAATGGAATGTGATTAACTTTCAAAAAGAAAAAGATGGACACATATTATTTGTGTCTGTAGACGAGCCATCGTTTCAGGCGCTAAGACTTGTAAGTTTTAGAGTCAATCTGGGGATGCAAAAAGTTTCTTTTTGGGTCCAGTCTGCTCCTAGACCACCAAAGAAAAAATCTGTCACAGCCAGCAAGGGTAGACCGAATCCAGGTGGTCTTACAAAAAGAAGTTTATCGAGTAAATCTTTGGACAAATGTTTCGTGCCGTCATCTTCTCCTTTATACCAAGGTCGTGAAAGTGGCTCGACAAAGGAATCTTCGGAGTATTCGAGAACCTGTGGTACTCAATATAGCCAAACAGTGGAAGGTGACCTACGGCAGAGTTTGTTAAGAAAGCAAGAAGCAAAGAGCCCGCCTTCTCAAAAATGGTATCTACCCGTGGATAAGGATTATTCTTTCTCGGATTGGATACCATATTAATTATAAGGGTAATCAGGAGGAAGGAAGCAACCACCTTTTTTGACCAAAAAAGTTATAAGTTACCATGACAATACACTGGCAAGTTGTATAATCATCGGCACGAATCTTGAGCGCTGACCTTCACTTGCGCAAAAGTGATTTATTAGCAAAGAACCAATCCCGAGTGACTTCTATGACGCGATTTGCTGCGGGCCAATCACCGCTTTAGCCCCGCGCCTCACTTCATACCACAAAAGAGACCCAATAAATCACTTCTACGCGGTAGAAGGTCAGCGCTCTAGATTCGTGCCGATGATTATAAGAAAATATCAACTATTCACTGAACTAATGTTACTGTTCATGTACTTACACACTGAGTATTCCATATTGTTATCGTATTTAGTATTTAAGTTGTTTTGTGATTTATTTTACTATAAGTTTATGGTGCTAAGATCTGATACCGATAATGTCTTTTGTTGTAAGACTGCATACCAGATACCATGTTTTCAGTATTTTAATTTGACATTGTGTGATTTGCCCATTGACTGGGTAACTGGGTTGTGGAGATCAGATAGGCAGTCGCTCCACCTAAAACACTGGTTCTCAGCTGCATCCGGTTAGACTGAAATTTTTTGGTAATTTCAATATTATAATTGGTTGTGATTTTGCTCAATGAATTAATTTCTTTATTCACATATTATAGAAAAAACATTTCTTCACTAACCATAAAGGACCATGAGACAAATTGGGCTCATTGTCCAACAGAGTTATAGCATATGCCGTTGTGAAGGTTTTTGTTTGTACTAAAATTGTTACTATGAGCACTACCTTTAATTCCATGGCAAAAAAAAGATATGCACCTAAATAGGTTTTGTAGAAAAAGACGATTGTTAGGAGTCGTAGTGCGCTTAATTCGCAGGATTTATATTATTAACCGACTTCTTAAAAAGGAGGAGGTTCTCAATTCGTCAAGATCTTTTTTTTTCTTTTTTTTGTATGTTCACCGATTACTCGGAGACTCTTAGACCGATTTGGCTATTAAGAGGAAGGATATAGTCAAGACATGTTCGTGCACGTTCATATTAAGTATACATTCTGGTTAACAGAAACGAAATGTGTCGAGATGGCGTCGCTCAGTATTACTGCTCGTGTCTAACAGGTAGACGCACAGTAGGAAGTTGTGCTCATATCATTTCAATAATATGATATCTAGGGTTAGGCAGGCACACACAATTTAATCCACCGGCAGGATATTTAGACGACATTATTATTGATATTGATTGAAATGTTAACAAAAATATTTTAAACTGATAGCAGCTGTTTTTTTTTCATGTATACATTAAACCTGGAATTAAAACTAGTTAAAGGCGTTCAATAACAAAACCTACAATGCCATAACAGCACAACTTTTTGCAGAATATTAGTTTATTTATGGTCGGAGAAAAATATTTATAGCAAAATAACCCCATGGATTCTTCTCAAAAATGAGTTTAAATCTTTATATTTAGTGCTTTACAAGTATATTCAAAGTGGTCTCATCTCTGTTGGTGGGTGAGCCCAGGCTTCATACATTTTTGCCCATGGTCCTTTGTTGAAGTTAATATTTTTCGTGATCATTCTCTTTTTAAATAGGTTTTTAGTATTGTTTTTTACAATGTGTTGAAACTAATTTGTAGCTAATTGTTACTTAAGATACTTACCTCAATACGAATGTGATTTAGACATAAGGTCTTAATAGTAAGTAACATTTTCTTTTTTTTTCAATAATGCTTTTCGGCTGATTAATTTTAGGTGTTTTTTTTTAATTATAAAAGTATTTGGCCAGTTTGTTAACCTTTTAGCTCTTAATTTTAATAAATTTCTACCTCTTAGTTATTGTTATATTTTTTTTTAGATGTGAGTATTAAAGATAGTTTTCTATAAAATATGTTTTATTTTCGATAACCAAGTTTATTTGGCCCTATATATTTCCTTACTTTAAATGGAAGTTACAATAGGGATATGCAATATCCCTTCCCTTATCTACTTCCATTTAAAGTAAGGAAAGTTGAAACCCTTTTTTGATGAGATGCCCAGACCTACAAGGTCATCATCCTCCTGACCTTATCCCAATTTTATTCGGGGTCGGCGCAGCATGTTTTCTCCTTCCATACTCTTCTATCTGCCGTCATCTCACAAGTAACATAAAACATTCTTTCTTACCATATCTACTTTCACACAATCAAAGAAAAGTTTTGTAGGTATCATCTTTTATTACCAAGTAATAGTATGTAAGAAATGCTCCATAACCACATTTTCCAACATGATTTACTGAGCGATTTCATTAATCAAGAAATAATAAAGATGACATGCACACAAGGTGCCTTGGCAGTAGCCCCGAGGACACGGTGGACCACATATTCCAGGAGTGCCCTGCGTGGGAAGGGCACCGCCGGGTCCTCGGCGAGGCTTTAGGCGGCGGCGACCTCTCGCATCGCGTAATTTGATGATTTTTGACGTAGTTAAAAAAATAAGGTGCCTTGGCAGTCTGGTATAAATCTCAAATGATTTTTACAAAGATTAGATTTTACCAGTTCTTTTTCTTAATAAAAACTGTCTTCTGAAACCCAGATGAAGTGCCATCGAAGCGCAAGTTCCAGCAGGCTCCGGACCAGTATGCAGTTGACGAGCACGGGCGGCGACGGTTCCACGGAGCCTTCACCGGGGGCTTCTCCGCCGGCTTCGGGAACACTGTGGGCTCTCAGGAGGGATGGACCCCGAGTAGCTTTAAAAGCTCCCGTTCGGAGAAGGCTATGTTTTCTGTGAGTTTTTTATAGTTGAAGGCTGCGTTTAAACTAAACTGACTGTCAGCCGCCGAATGTCAGGCTGTAAATATATTACGCATAACATATCGTCTCGGTTAGATATGAACGAAAAAGTGAATATAAATGGTAATACAATAAACTGCGTAACGTTTGCTCACGTTCAGCGGCTGACAGTCAGTTTGGTTTGTACACTGCCTTACGATCTTGATTTTAAGCCATAACTTATTAAAGTCACAATTTTGCACATGCTGCATCATCTTTCGATCGATGTGCATGTGCATGTCACATTCTTATAAAATGTCATCATAAATGTAGGGTGCTATGAAAATCATATTGTGCTGACTCCAATATAAGTTTTGTTCAAGGAGCTAACAGGTGTTTGCAAACGTCTCTGTTATTTACGTTCAATTCTCATTTCGTTCCTTATGCATTTAGAACCAACGGCCCGAAGACTTCATGGACGAAGAAGACCGCGGCGAGTTCGGCATCGCGCCGCGTCTCGTGGCCACACACAGCGAGTTCTCCGGACACAAGCGGCGCCGCGCTCACTACCACGACGGACCTATACCTGGTCAGTATCACTGCATGTGTACCTACAGGACCAACGGAGCGAAGTAAACCGCGGCGAGTTCTCCGGACACAAGCGGCGCCGCGCTCACTACCACGACGGACCTATACCTGGTCAGTATCACTGCATGTGTACCTACAGGACCAACGGAGCGAAGTAAACCGCGGCGAGTTCGGCATCGCGCCGCGCCACATGGGCACACACAGCGAGTTCTCCGGACACAAGCGGCGCCGCGCTCACTACCACGACGGACCTATACCTGGTCAGTATCACTGCATGTGTACCTACAGGACCAACGGAGCGAAGTAAACCGCGGCGAGTTCGGCATCGCGCCGCGCCACATGGGCACACACAGCGAGTTCTCCGGACACAAGCGGCGCCGCGCTCACTACCACGACGGACCTATACCTGGTCAGTATCACTGCATGTGTACCTACAGGACCAACGGAGCGAAGTAAACCGCGGCGAGTTCGGCATCGCCCCGCGCCACATGGGCACACACAGCGAGTTCTCCGGACACAAGCGGCGCCGCGCTCACTACCACGACGGACCTATACCTGGTCAGTATCACTGCATGTGTACCTACAGGACCAGGCACGAAGACTTCGTGAACGAAGTAAGCCGCGGCGAGTTCAGCATGATATGAAATAGGACCTATTTTTTTCCAACCAAGATGTGGTGCAGCTTAATAGGAAAATTACAACAATATAAACAAACTTTGTTTACCAATAGAGACACCCACTAAAAACATCACCCTTCTAGGTTGTCAGATAAAAAGAGTTACTCACGGTTTTTCATTACACCCATCCCAACACATTATTTAAACTTCCTCTATATTTTCTTTATGTAACTATTCACAGGCGAACCAGTACTCCAGCAACTAGTCCGTGCAGTTCACGAGACGGCCGCAGTGCGCATGCTCCGTGCTATGGGCTGGCGGGAGGGACAGGGGACTGGCGAGAGACTCAGCAAGAGGGACAAGGCCAAAGCGAGGGACCAACACAAGGTCTACGGGTGCTATATACCGCCGGATATGAGACAGGTAACATAAACAAACATACATACATGTAAATAAATATAATGAGGTCATCAGTACATTGGACTGACGAAAGATTTTACAATGTGTGCCCAAGAAATATCATGGACCAACTGCCTATCTGAGCTCTTTAACCCATCCTCAACCTAGTAACAACACTTTTATAAATGCACATACCATAGTCAAAGTTCATTACAAGACTTCTAACAAGTCCAAACACAGCTATGATACGATGTTCCATCAGGAAGTTCCAGTTCATATCTCCCGACGCCATCACCAGATCAGATCGACAGTTCCCTCTTATTGTTTTGTCATCAGAACTACATACAGCAGCTATTTTTATGACGCCACAATCCTTGGAAGATATTGGAATAAAAGCGTGTCAGAAAACAAAATAAATTACATAATGTACTCTTGCCACTATGATATCCGCAAGTTCCCATTTTAATTTATTATTTCAGAACACAGACCAACAAGACGAATCACCATCGAGTTCCGACTCAGAGTTTGATTTCGACACTCTCTTCGCGCCAGACGACTATGAGCCTTATATCCTACACCGTAAGAACGATCGCTTCGGGCTCGGCTACTCGGGGCTCAGTCGACATTCCGTGCTTGGGAACTTAGTGGGAGAGTATGGAAGTGAAGCGGGGTCTTCTAGAAGCCATTTAGTTATGAAGGATAAGGGGAAACGGGTGAGTTAAATTTTACTATGGTTTGATTAATGTGAATGTGGCTTTGTTTATCATCATCAGCTTTTTTATATTGCCGCTGTAGGGTAAAGGCCTCTTCTCGAATCACTCTTTCTTACACCTTTGTTGAAACTTTCACAAAGAATCGATGTTTGCGAAAAATATGAATGGTTTACTGTCTAAAATTTCGTTTCTTGACTCATCAAAACCTGCTTTTTGCGCGCTTATCTCAAAAAGTACCGGTCCAATTTAAAAAGTTATTATTTTCAGTTTTGAATAGCTTATTTATCTAGGAAAGCTATAGACTTTTTACTCGCCTGCCTTAAAAAGAATATTTCAATCTTAGCTCATTTATCGAAGAAGGCTATATTCAATTTTTTATCCGATTTCATGAACTACTTCCCACATGCTTTGTCAAATCACTAACAAACACTCCATCTCAATATAATCTTCACCAAATAACTCTGCAGGTATCAATCCGCGGTCAAGCGTTCGGCGTGGGCGCGTTCGAAGCTGATGATGAAGATATATACGGCACTGAAGACATGTCACATTACGACTTCGCTATAGGTGGACCTGATAAAGATAGTACCAAGAAGAAGAGTGTGCAGGATAAGAGTGGCCATGTAGGTATTATTATTTACTGGCTACCCGCCCCGGATTCGCAAGGGTGTAATGTATACCGAGTATACCTATGAACATTCCTCCTTAATCGCCCTATCTATTAAAAAGTGCGGGTTTTCCGCATTAAAATCCGTTGCGTAATTTTAAAATTTTAAGCATACATAGGGATATAGGGACAGAGAAAGCTACTTTGTTTTATACTATGTAGTGCAAAGGCGTAAGTATGTATGAGGGTATCTATATTTGTTAGTTTTTGATTTTGATGAAACTTAGCAGAGAAAGAAATATCGGGATAATTTGTGAATAGTTTGTCGAGTAGAGTTGCACGAAATCAGATTTTTTACGTTTTCAAATCTATACTAATATTATAAAGCTGAAGAGTTTGTTTGTTTGAACACACTAATCTCAGGAACTACTGGTCCGATTTGAAAATTTCTTTCAGTGTTAGATAGCCCATTTATCGAGGAAGGCTAGAGGCTACTTTTTATCCCGGTTCGGGAAGTAGTTCCCACGGGATGCGGGTGAAACCGCTGGCAGAAGCTAGTATTTAATAAAACACCCCTTGTCAATAAATATTGTGGTATTTCTAAAAAATCATAGACCCACGAAATTTAGAATGTCTTCTGTAAATCCTACTATCCTACTAATATTATATATGTGAAAGTTTGTGAGAATGAATGGATGTATATTTTTTATTCTTTCACGCTAAAACGACTGGACCGATTTGATTAAAGTTTGATATGTACACAGGTGTTGTTGGTATTAAGGTTGCTGTTTGCTTAGCAGGAATTATATGATTTAAAATGCGTGTTTGCTTGAAGACTTTTTATTTGCGACTAAACTGAGGTGGGGACATGTGGCGCGCGTCACAAACACATGTATAGTTAGGATATAGTGGTAGTAGTTACAATATAGATATAACAACAGGTGACACCCTGGATTAGCACATAGGCTACTTTTTATCAACACACCATGCGGGCGAAACCGCGAGCGCAAGCTAGTTACTCATAAAATACACAATTTAAATTAAAAAAAAAAGATTAGGTATTACAAATTTCAATAAATTCTCCATACACCCAGGTACTACCAGGTTTCGTGAAAGCTTCCAAGCCGTTACCCCCCGTACCTTCATACCCTGCGCCGGCGTTGCCGCGTGACTACGTGCCCGCGGTAGCTGGAGCGAGGAGGTCCAGGTTTGAGCCCACCACGCACCAGCCTAGGGATCAAGGTGAGGGATCAGTTTATATTATATCTTGGACACCAATGACTGTGTTTCGGATGGTACGTTAAACTGTAGGTCCCGGCTCTCATTGAACAATTGAACATCCTTAGCAGTCGTTACGGGTAGTCAGAAGCCAGTAAGTCTGACATCAGTCGCAGTCTAGCCAAGTGGTAATAGGTTGCCTGGGTTACTGGGTTGAGGAGGTCAGATAGGCAGTCGCTTCTTGTAAAACACTGGTAGTCAGCTGCATCCGGTTAGACTAGAAGCTGGAAGGGAGATAATGATGTGAAAGCTTCCAAGCCGTTACCCCCCGTACCTACATACCCTGCGCCGGCGCTGCCGCGAGACTACTTGCCCGCGGTAGCTGGAGCGAGGAGGTCCAGGTTCGAACCCACCTCGCACCAGCCTAGGGATCAAGGTGAGGGATCACTTATTATATCTTATATAGTAATTTATATAGATATTGCCAGGTTTCGGGAAAGCCAGCAAGCCTAGTGGGTAAAAACCCAACCTCTCAAGTACGAGTGCGTGGGTTCGATTCCAGGTCAGGCAAGTACTAATGCAACTTTTCGAAGTTTGTATGAACTTTCTAAGTATATGTTAGACACCAATGACTGTGTTTCGGATGGCACGTTAAACTGTAGGTCTCGGCTGTCATTGAACATCCTTGGCTGTCGTTACGGGTAGTCAGAAGCCAGTAAGTCGGAAGACAAGTCTTACCAAGGGGTATCGGGTTGCCCGGGTAACTGGGTTGAGGAGGTCTGATAGGCAGTCGCTCATTGTAAAACACTGGTAGTCAGCTGCATCCGGCTAGACTGGAAGCTAGAAGGGAGGTGATGATGTGAAAGCTTCCAAGCCGTAACCTCCCGTACCTACATACCCTGCGCCGGCGCGAGGAGATCCAGGTTCGAACCCACGGAGCACAAGCCTAGGGATCAAGGTGAGGGATAAGGGAACTTAGGAAATTATTTATTTAACCATGTTTGTACGCAGTAACATGAAATAATATCATAAAATAGTACAAAATAACTGTTTGGTTTCTATCTTCTAATCTGTTTCGCTTGTTATTTATCTACTGAATTGTGAAGATACAAATGACATTTTGATTATTATTGATAGCAAAAATAGTACTAGTAACTAATACTACGTATTAAAGTATGAGGTAGTATTAACTTTGAAATCTGTAAAGTTGCTATGTCGTCAAGAGAAAATTGGAGGCTGATAGAATATTTGCTGCCGAAAGCGATTTATAATTCTTTAATAATATCTACTCACTAAAATATTACTCATATTCATTCCAGGACTAGGCCGCCACGAATTATCAGCAAAAGCCCGCGGCGAGCTACTCGGAGAAGCACCCTTACCCACACAAACAAACACAGAACCTACACATACGCAAACACCCACACCCACACAACCAAACGACACTATAACCAAACTCCTTGGACGAAACGTCAACTTTGTTACGTACACAGATGATAAACCACTAGACTATATACCTATTAAAGACTCAGGAAAAGACATAGTAAAAGTGTTTAAACCTTTTGCTGGCAACCCTGAGAAACAGAGAAGATATGAAGAATATGTGAAGAATAATGGCGTGGTGGAAGGAGGGGGGGAGATGGATAAGCTGCAGGAGTGGGAGAGAGAGAGGGAGTTGGTCGAGTTTGAGCAGGCGGCCAAGTTGTATAAGCCTTTGAGCGGGATTATGGGGGATAGGTGAGTGGACATTTTTATTTGACAGATTAGTATCTTACATAAAACTGTTTAGTCTCGCTTATGTGAGGAAGTGTACTACATATTTGTAAGATGGTGTGGTCGCTGGTTGGAGAAAATTTATGCTTTTCCGTGAATCTTTCTTTAGTTCTTAATAACTCTTACATCTGAACTTAACTAACATTTTCTTCTTTTTCAAAATCAATAGATCCTTTTCCACATTTAAAGATAAAGGCACGTTTAATCTTGCAAAAGCGTGCTAAAACGAGCTTACAGGCTATTTTTAAGGTCTTGGCACATATGCACGGCACGGCACATGCATCAACCCAGTAATTAAATTGTCATTTGAATTTGATTTAAAATAAATTGTACATTAATTATGACTTTTAAATCTACATTGGAATGAGTCCCTCACTAGTTTTTATGTATCTTAATTTTTTATATGTATTTGATTTTTCAGATTCACTCACGCTGCAGAGCCCGACGAAGCTCTTAATCCCCTATGTGCCGTGGCCAAGAGTTCTGCAAACCATGGCTTGGCGACCAAAGAACAAATAGAGGCAGCCAAGCAAGGAGTGTACGGCCTCATGACTCGCCAAGAGACGACTTGGCGACCTGAGTCTCTTGTGGCCAAGAGGTTCAATGTGCCTGAGATAGGTGGCGCTAGGTAAGATATAATTATCCTAATACATAAATAACTAACAAACAGATATCAAAATAGGTTCCAAAATGGCCGAAAAAAATACAGGATAAAAGATAATGATAAAAAGATAATTATTCTTCATCATCATCTCAGCCATAGGACTTCCACTGCTGAACATAGGCCTCCCCTTAAACCTCCACAGATACCTTGGCGGCGACCTGCATCCAGCGTCTTCCGGCGACCTTTACAAGATCGTCTCCACCTTGTTGGTGGACGTCCTACGCTGCGCTTGCTAGTCCGTGGTCTCCACTCCAGCACTTTACGATCCCATTGGCCATCTGCTCTCTTTAAATTCTTATTAAAATAAATTATCTCTCTTGTTCACAGACCGGACCAGAAAAAGGAAGACCGTCCAAAAGTGTCGTACTCAATATTCTCATACTTAGAGTCTTCAGTTCACGACAAGGACAGTTTCGCCAAAGAGCAGACCAAGTTCAGTGGCTCCAAATCTTTGACCACCAGCATTCTTCCTAAAAAGGACCCACCTGCTCAAAGAACTGATCAAGTTAATAAACAAGCCGACCAAAACACTGATCAAAGTAAAGATTTAAATAAACCAAGTGATCAAACCCCAGGATTCAGTAAAAGAATGACAGTAGCAGAGTTATTTTTAAAAGAATCTGAAAAGACCAAAGATCAAGGCGCAGAAGTGACAGATACGATAAATCAATTCGATAAAATGGACCTTTATAAGTCTATTTTCCTTAGCGATAGTGAAGAGGAAATTGATAATGAAGATAAAAGTAAAAATAATGAAGCCAGTGACTTCATAGATAAGCCTAAAAACGTTGAAAGAAATACGTCGCCGCCTCGCGGGATTTTTGCTAACATAGACTTTGATGAACTTAATTCGTGGCGAAGAAAAGACGATGTACCTAAACCTAAAGAAGATTCGAGCAAGAAGGTTGAAAATATTTCTAATAAAGTAGAAAATACACAGCCTAAAGATGACGAAGCAATGTATGGACCAAAAATACCCGAAAATCTACAAAAGAGGTTACAATCTGAAACACAAAATAATAATGCGAAAGAAACTATTGATATCAATTCTTCTTCAAGTGAAGATTCTTGGGTAGACATCAATGAAGTTAGTACTAAGAAACATAAAAAGAAGAAATCTAAAAAACACAAATCTAAACATAAGAAAAAGTCTAAAAGTAAGAAAAAGGATAGATAACCTATCTCGAACTGTGGAGGTTGAGATATGAAATAGTTTTATAGGCTTAAAATACACACATCACAAGAATAAGCTTAGTAAATGCTCAAGAATTATTGTTTACCACTTCACTTTTATAGTGAGTATATTTATTACTTTTAATAAACGGGAATAGGCTCAATTTATTTCCTAGTGAAATAAATACTTTTTACGAAGTTGCCATGATAACCCCTGCATATAACATTAGTCTTTTGATATACTTTAATTACCACAAAAATCATAAAAATGAACTTGTATCTTGTACATAGGTACCTACTGATCTTATAAACTGGTTACATCCGTAAAAAAAATGGAATAAAATAAATGATTTGTATAAAAACGTTGTTTTATTTTCACCCAATAGCAATGAAAGGAAAAACAGGGTATAATTAGTTTCACAGTCGCTGGGCTCTGTTTTCGTTTGTAACAGTTCAATACTGTTGCCAAAATATTCCCTGAAGTATTTCTCACGTTAAAACTAATGATAGTAAGCTTGTATAAGCCAAAACGTGGCTTCGTTTATAAGGAATTTTAATAGTCCTCTTATCCTCCACTAGCTTCTGCCAGCGGTTTCACCCGCATCCCGTGGGAACCTCTGCACGAACCCGGATAAAAAGTAGCCTATAGCCTTCCTCGATAAATGGGCTATCTAACACCGAAAGAATTGTTCAAATCGGACCAGTAGTTCCTGAGATTAGCGTGTTCAAACAAACAAACAAACTCTTCAGCTTTATAATATTGTATATATTCTATATTGTGGTATAGATTTCTTACGGAGTATTTTGTAATAATACTTCCATTTTGGGATAATCTTTAAACTATATTTTACCTAATGAAGAAAATCTCAGCCTTTTTGTCAAGTTGGTTAAAAATGTCTCCTTATATCTCAATGTAGCCATGTCCAGTCCTGATATGACACACAGAAGTACATTATAGGTACCTACTAGTCCGTGCTAATAAGATATGAATAAGCTTGTCTGTATATTTCTCAAGAACGTCACTATGGCGACCGACGCGTGCCAACAAAGAACGCAAAAGGAATAACAAATCGAATGATGAGAAATACATGTTATGTATTCACCCATCCTTATTAGACTTTTTATTATTTTACTTGGTTACAATGAGATCGGTTACAATTATTTTACCATTTATTTAGCTGCTTAGGCTTTGCTTAGGCACTAGACAGACTGGGGTAGGTACTATATTATTAGGGCTGCCATATCGAATTTCGCCAAACCCGGACAAACATTAAAAAAACCCGGACATTTGGCGTAAATCGCATTTTTCCCCCGAACGAGTACGATTTTGTTTAAAAAAAAAAAACCTATTTTGTAATCCATTTACTATTAACATATACTTAAATTCAATGAGGTACTTTCTTACATGAAAAGTGTCCGGGTTTTCCCCGGACGCTTGTAGAAAACCCGCCCGGACGTCCCCCGGACGGGGTCAAAACGAGGACAAATCCGGGGAAACCCGGACGGATGGCAGCCCTATATATTATATATATAAATTCTACTCTATTTTCCTGTACAATTTTGTAAAAAAACTGATATGGCACCGAGTACCTAGGAAGTTTAGGTACCTACTCATAGAACAAGTTCACGCGCCACTTGTACTGGAGGCTGTACGGGGTGTATCCGCTGTACCCGCTTATGTACCCCACATTGTTCGTGCTGGGTATGGTCGGGTACAACCAGTTACAGGTGCGGCGAGAATTTGCCCTTATATTATATATTATTAAATTACTCCGTGGCAAGGAACACAATCCCGGCGTACTACGGTGCTTGTGTCTCTGTGTGCCGGACCGCTACGTGGAGAGACGACGGCGCCCGCCACTGCTGTCAGTGCCGACCGCCAGGACCAACCTACTGGCCAAAACGCCTCTCACGCGAGCGATCCGTACTATAAACGAAATCCAGAACAATATAGACATTTTCTCGTGTCAGTTCAGTGAACTCGCAAGGATGATTTTGTTTATATTATGTTATAAACTAGATTAGCATTATAGGACATACTTTTGTTATTATTGTTTTATTTTATTGTATTGTTATATTCTATTTCACTTTAAATTTATTTTGTGTAAATATCTTGTGTTTTGTTGTTTGTTTTTTATTTTATTTTTGTAAGTAGTTAGTATTTTAAATAAGTGCCTCCCTAACGCATTGGATGTACCTGTCTGTAATGTTAGTGGTAAGGTTGAGAAATAAATAAATAAATAAATAAATAAAAATAAAATATAGATACATAGATAGTCAGAAACACCATTTTATGAGTAGATAAATAAACAGACGGACGTTTCAAAGCTAAGTACCCGCTCACGTCATGTTGCCGTGCTCTCATAGCGCATAGCGTGATGACTGTTTATAATATTGTGCCTAATATTCTGTTACCACTCCACAGAATATAGGTCAGTGCCAATTAACTGCTTACTACGAAACCAACCCGAAATAAATGATGGAAAATTAAGAGCTCGGTTCAAAGTCTCCTAACACCCGCTTATGCAAAAATACGTGATTTCTATTTCGAAGTAAATAAACATGTTATTGTGTAACATTACGTAGGCAGTGGGCGTCAGAGATCGCTCCAAGGTTATTTGAGAATGGCGGGAAACCGAGCGAAAGCTGCGGCCCTACAATACATATCGGTATCATCGACAGATACGTATCAATTTAGTTCTAGAATGTTATTTTAGACCTAGACGTGCTGTCTAGGTCGTCCTAGGAACCGTGATTCAGGGACGCATGTACTACAGTGTAAATATTGCACTTTTATCCCTGTTGATTTTTGTTTTGCGTTGTACATCTCCGGCTCAGTTTAGTCTAGTCAAATTGAACACTTTGCAGACGAGACAATGTATACTAAAAAAAAACTGTTGTGGATAGGTCACATCATCTACCCAATTATCAATAACAAGCCCAACAGAAAGAGACAAAGCGACGTGTCTACAGTGGGCTAAAAAGAAACAGCATGTAAACTGTTGATAGGAAAGGGACGGTAAAAGCGAATGTCTACGTGTAAGAAAGAGATATGTGTACAACATTATTTCTTCTGTCATGATCGGTACGCATGCGTCATTCTATAATGCCAGGGCCGAATTTAGGAAATGATAAAATCTTATCACAGAGAGAAATAGGAATTTATTTAAATCATACTTTTTACTGAATAAGTAAGGCTTTCGTATCTGTTTTAGTTACTAGCAATCGTAAAACGACGATCCGACATGAAATTTACAGTTCTTGTTAGCCTCATAAATACCATAACTAATATTTAAAAAAATAAACAAGTTCAGAATATAAATAGAAATGAATTAAGAAACGAAGATATTTATGATTCACAATTTTCGCGAGGTACTGACCGATAAGTAGACCTTAATAGACAAAAACAACCTCATCCAGTTCGGCCCTGGCAAAATACAATCAGCTGTTTGTAATGACAGTTCCTCTGACAAATACAAAATGGTTGAAAACTAAAGTTGGCAAACAAAGAAAAGGTAGCGTAATAGCGAATTTTAGCGTTAAAAACGTTTTTTTAAAGTGAAAGTTAGTTAGTTTACTTTGTGTTTAGTGTTTTGTGCACGATGTTGGATTTGGAAATCGTCCCTGAACGCTCTCTGGGCTGTGATGCCTGGGAATTTGTTCTAGGTAAGAATCGCGTATGTTTATTTCTTACGTCAAGAATTTGCGCTTTATTTCTACGGGACGTGTCTTACGCAATGGTGTTTTTAACGGATATTTACCACAATTAATGAATAATGTTGAATGTGGAATAGACATAGTAATTGGTTTACCTCAGTTTAACATTGATTTTTTTTTCTTGGGAAGTGTCACGAACAGCCTTTGTTTCGCTGGTCTGAGCTTGTTTATTTTTTTTATAGCTAATCTTGACCGTGAAATTAGTAGATTGCGTTGTTTTCGTGTTTGTTTTGAGAATTCGTATGACACCAATTTACATTTAGACACAGTTTAGCTGTTTATTTACAAATTCAGGCTGACTTAGAACAATGCATTACACATTTTCATTACTGAAAATAAATACAAAGAAATTTCGAGTATTTTTTTTTATGTATGAATCTGTCCTCTTGCTATATTTTAACCCAAAAAAAAAACAAAAATGTAAATAACCTTTGATAAAACATGAAAAAAAAAACACTAAAGAGTATTAATGATGACCTATATAAATTATTTTTCTTCAGTAACACTTGTAATAATAAAGTCAAAAATATAGTAATATTAGTTTATGTTACAAAATACAAATATTAAGATAAGTTAACCTGGTTTCTTGCTATCCAAGTTAGGTTAAATTACTTCCACATTAAAATAGTTCTTAAAATTATATCAATTTGGGTAAGAAATTGAGATTGTACAATCACACATATACATATACATATCAGGAAAATTCAAGTACATTTTGTATGTGTGGTCCAAATACATTAGTTTTCAACAAACCAGATCTTTTAAAGTCCACTGAATGCATTATGTTTCACTTGAGAAGTGTACCTTGTCTTTATTCAGCTAAGAACACTTTCTTCCCAGTTTTGACTCATAACTTGTGTGAATCATCATCATCTGCATAGCCTTTTCCCAACTTTATTGGGATTAAGCTACACTCTTCCTGAGAAGCTTAGTTAAGTCAAGGTTAGGATTAAATTCTAGTTACAGTAAAATTAACAGGGTTTAAATTCAAAAAGCGTTGTTGCTGTACCAGTTCGTTTTACGAACGTTACAATTTCATAAAAAAAAACATCAAATTTACCGTGGTCAAAATTGACATCGGTCAAATTTTAATTTACCGTAACGTACAAACAACCAGGCCTAACTTCACGTGGGTGAATCTGTGCTTAACAAGCTTCTTATATATATATACATATTTTAGACTTAATATGGGGATGTGTACATCCCCACCGTATCGGAAACACCTAAACAAAACAAATATACACAGTTAAATAAATGGTTTAACAAAGAAACAAAGTCATTATCCCCATAGTAGTTTACAAACTTACACGTGCAGTTATATTGATAAAGTTTTATATTAATTGTTTTGTTAAAAAAATATGTGAACGGCAATGGCAACTTGGTTTACGGTAGTGTGTGTTATCAGACATCGACTATTTCAAGTTATTGCATCATAATGATGTATTTATATTGTTATAACAAAATTACATATTTTTTTATACCTGACTATATTTAAAAAAAACATGATTTAATATTTAAAGTAATTTTTTTCCTATATAAAAGCTAACCACGATTCTACACATGCAAATTTTGAATATGCAGCAAATTGCGTAACACAAAATTCTTACCTTTATAATATTAATTATGGTGTAATCTAAGTGTGTATGAATCAACAAAGATAATTTTCAAATACAAAAACATATTTTAAAATAAGTGCAAACCATAATAAAAACTACTGCACTAAAAAGGCATTAAGTATGAAGTTTTTATCATTGAAAACCTATTGTCTTTGGTAGACATAAAAAAAAGCTAGTTACATGGCTCATTGGGTTTACATTGTTTGTTAATATCATTCATTTTAACAGTTAAATGAATATCATATAAAACATGACATTGAAAGGCATAGATATAGTGTATTGTCACATTCATTAATCAATTCAGAACTTGATATACATAAACATATATAAACATATTATTATAAAATGTGTTAATAGCGCTAGATTGGAACCATTATCTTGAAGAGACTTACAAAATTCAAGCTAAGTTTTATAATAAGGAGGAATTTAATGGGCCTCTCTTACTTTAAACCTGATACAATGTGGGATAGTTTTCTGGTGTCTTTTTAATTAAGTACTACATACAAAAAAACTCTACTTTTGGTCCTTCATACCCACACAAAACATACTTTCCACATAATTTCGTTTCCAATGTAGAAATTTAGCATTAAAATAATAATATGATTCTGGAAGCCTCGTAAAGCTTGGGGAATTAATAATGGAAACAAGAATATCAATGCAGGTAGAATTGCTGGCAGTATACTTCCTTGCCTACTATCATATAAAAAAAAAAACAAAACACTCCTTAACTTTTGGAAATTTTTACTTGCCTTAACTTTTGGAACTAAACGTCAAAATCTTACTTACCCATTGTTTTCTAAATTCATTAAATTAGTGATCTAGTATGTGCCAGTATTTTTGGCAACTACGCCAAGTTTCAATTCTCAGTATTATCACGGAGCTTGCTGGTCAAACGTCATAGTAGGTATGATGGAATGTCCGGTGCAAGACAATTTGGACCCAATTAAAATGCATGCTTATCTTTTTTGTAAGCTTGGAAACTGCATTTTTTAGGATTTTAATGAGTACTCTTAGGTACAATAGTACAACTTTACTAATGTGCTAAGGAATGACCGAAATGTACCGAAGCTTTGCGATTGGATTTCAAAAATAAGGTTCCTCACAGAGTCAGCAAACCTTAATGCCAAAGCCTACCGAGGCTGCGGCATTGTTCGACAGAGTTACCGCGTCCCTGGTACATAAAGGGCTTCAGAAGGAACATGATGGGTTTTCGTCAGTAAGAGTCTAACACTCCCTCACGCTGCTAACCCACAGCGGGAGGGGTTATTTGATGATTTCCCTTAAAAAAAGGTTCTTGTAAAGCATAGTAAGCCTGAAGTGACCTTTTTACAGTAATCAGTAAGATAATACGTAGGTGTAGTGCCGCCAAACCCCAGAAGTCACATGTAAGTACATAATTTATGCGTCCAGTCCAGTCGGTTTCGTTCGTGGCATTTGCAAAAAGTACCGAATCGATACTAGTTAGCTAGTCTCACGGTCCACGTCCTATTCGTCCTTTGAGATTTAAATAGAACGGACAAAGAACTTAGTTGCTATCTCGTATTGAAGGGAAATGATCCCGCAAAGGAAAAAGAACTGTAAGATATGAACGAGGACCTAGAGGGTGTTGTTGAGGTGGATAAAGCAATGAAAATAAAGGAGACAGTTTTAGAAGAATTGGGTACACTATTCCTAGAAAGCTGGATTACTTACACAATTTAGTTTAGTTTGCTGACAGCTTTTTTAAGTTAAGAAAACAAAACATCCTAATTTTTGACCCTAAAAGTGTTTTCAAACTAGGTAGGTAGATTGATTTGATTCGTACGGGTTTAAACGGCGCGACAGTATCCGCTATTGAAAGCGTTGACAAGAACAGTTGTAGGTAATCCCTGAATATTGTTGTTTTTAAAGCAAAACTACTCTATACTATGTTATTGTCCATTAAAAAAATCTTCAAAGTCACGGTCCATAAAAATCCCGCGGTTTTCGCACTCGGCCTAAATGCGTATCCCAGCACCAAATAACGCGCTATTGTTATTGTCAAAATAACCTTGATCGGTATCATAGTAAACATGTTTTTGACTTTGAAAATTCAGCCTAAAAATTTACCTCTTTGATAGATATTTTTAATACGTAATTGTGTTATCGAATTATCTTTAATCGGCGCGTAAATTTTGTAGTGCGTTGACACTGAATAAATATACGTCATCATCGTTTTGTTTACAACTTACAACCGAAATTCATTCTAGGTATTTTATACTTATTTTGCTGGTTTTTAATCTATTTTGGGAAATTTCGAGGAAAAAAACAGTTTTTTTTCCGGACTTGTGCTTATTTACCGAAGTAGACAGATCCTTGAAAAACAATACAGGTTTTGACGTAATATCTTTTTTTTTTCATTTCTTTCCGTAAAAGTAGAGATAAACTACGCATTAATATAACTCTAATATGGCAATGTATAAATTCACCGGTCATTGACACATTACCATATCAATAAAATAGTATCTTTTTCTGTTAGCTTTTATGGTCGCACTCAGAATAATAAGCAGCCTCTTTTCCGCCAAAACAGAAACGACAAAACATTTTATTCAATAACTAAGATATTGTTTTGTAAACAGTTTCATTAAAATTTGAATCTCTCGGTAAGTGTATTAATGACACCTTCCTTTCTGTAAAATACTATAAAGTAATTTACTAAACCTACTATATTTTTGTTATTAGGTGTGATTTATTGCCTCCCCACAGCACTGGACTGGATCGCCATTTTAGTGTCCAATTTTAACTTAGGTACCTATCCGAAAGTTCACCTACACAGAATCCATAGTTTCCTCATTTTAAATCCCAAGCCAAGAGTATTTTATATTACCATGGAAGTTTTGGTCCTTCGATCCTTTTTCCCGCTTGTTGAAACCCAATAACGTTCTCAACTAAGTGCCTTTTAAACGAATACTAACAATATAGGTTCATCTGTTTGTATGTGCATGTAAATTACAGGCCAGAAATTAAACTTATAATTCTGACAAAGACTGTTTACTTTAAATACAATATTTTCAATCACTCTTTTGTCGTGGAAACTGCTTATTATTATTATTTTGTTTATAACCATTATCGTTACAGTTTATCTTTACAGGAATAGCATAAACTTTCCGCGGTGACTGTCTCTATGTGTTTATCGGTGTTCTCGTAAACAATGCTTACACGTGCTACAAACGTGACCATTTTTTATCTGCTTTGTAGTATAAACATTATTAAGTACCTTATTAATCGTAGGTGTTAATAATGTCCTTAGCATTGCGGAACTCTTATCTGTATTTTTGCTTCATTCTCTAAGACCCATTTTTAGATAGCTAATTATATATGTATTAGCAAAATAATAGTCCAATGAAGGTAAACAACCGTTTATCATAAATTAGAACTTTCAATAGTCGATATGGGTTTAATTACAAAATTGTTTATTGATGATAGATAACCAAAGAAATAGAATAGAAGTAAAGCCAACCAACCGATTACGTAAAACAAATTATACTTACAACTGAAGAAACTTGAAAGCTGTATCCAACTTTTTAGCATATTGTTTTTATCGAGAGTTTGGTGAAATGGTAGTAAGTACGGGGTTTCGGCGATTGTTCTCTACAAGAACGTGGTAACTTGCAGTTACTACCAAGCACCTTTCTGTATTTTTTTTTTAGTGAAACTGACAAAAAACCGTTGTTAGACACTTACCCGATGAAATCGAAACGAGAACGTTTGACATCTTTGGAAAAAAAATATAGCTTTTTATCGGTTAATGACCCGTAGAAATTAAGTCATGCAATATTCAACTCTAAACTAAAGGAATAAGGTTCATTCTTCGTATGTAGATCCTGCATGGTACTAATTTTCAATGTTTGCGTTTCAGGGATGCATTTCTCTCAATCAGTGGCCATCATTCAGAGTCAAGTGGGCACAATACGAGGAGTACAAGTACTATATAGTGATCAGGTAAGTTTTCACGTTTATATTTGGAACAAGTTTTGAGCATTGATGACGACGAAGCAATACTTATAGTTATCGGCACGGATTTGTTTTTTGTGGGTTTAAGAAGCTATAAAACAAAACAGCCCGTATTCATGACACTTTCTAATTTGACGTCTCAAGAACTTTGCTTTACAATGATTAATTTAGAATACTTAATTGTAAAATATATAAACGGCTACATCTACATAAGAAATAACTGGTCAGTGACAAGAGATAACGTACTTAAAATAATTTTGATTGAGTACTTGCAAATAGGTACCTTTTACAGCTAATCTTTTGCACTATTTGATAAAGTAATCTATTAAATAAAATTGTTACTAGGAAAGCCATTTTGCAAGGACGCTAGGTCCGTTCTCTAGCTTTTTGTATGTTTCAATACTTTGAAGCCTATTTGAAGAATATTATGTAGTTTTAATAGGCAGAAAAACAATATTTACAGTTGAATATTTCATGGATTGGAATCTTAAATGATTGAAAAGAATACCGTATATAAGTTTATTTAATACTTTTTTTTTACTTTCATGCGGGCTTTTAATCTAATTTCTAGTTCTTTTTCTGCACCTTTCTTGGATGTATTAAAAATATGATACTAATGTTTCATTTTTTCTGTTTCAGAACCCGTTATCCGTAGACCTAGTAATAAATATGCCTCAGGACGGCATCCGGTTAATATTCGATCCGGTTGCACAACGACTCAAAGTTATAGAGATCTACAATATGAAATTAGTTAAGCTTAGGTATAGGTAAGTCGTATACATGTTTATTTATAATTTAATGTAGAATTAATTATTAATTATAATTAAGATACAAATGATCACTAATGACTGCCCGTAGATAATCTTATGTCACCTGTTTTTGTTAGATACCACGTTCTTACGGTGAGGCGTTAGTGTGAAAATTGTGTTTTCAATTCATAGATCTTGAAAGAATGCATGTAGGTACATTCTCCGAGCCTTTTTCCCAACTATCTTGGGGTCGGCTTCCAGTCTAACTGGATGTAGCTGAGTACTAGCGCTTGAAAGAATTTCAAGCCTATATAACTTTGTAATTTGTAATTTGGTTTACTACTATTATAATTATGCATTTGACTGCACTAATTTTAAATGAATTAAAGTCCAGATATGCAGTGAATCTCAAATCATGTGTTAAAAATATACAAAAAGATAGACAAAACATTCAGTAATGTACGAAAGAAAAAATCGTTAGTACCTTCCTATCTAGAAAATGTGTTAGTCTGACGTCTAGACTGGTTCCATTCAAAGCTATCATTGTGCTTGAAGCACGGTTAGAATATAAATTAATTCATTACTAAACGGACGTATACAGGATAGATACTGTTTAGCTTCGAACATAGTTGTTTTGGTCATTAATATAAACCAACTTATTAATAGTAGGAAATGAGTAATTATTCGGTATATTTTTGTGAAACACTGCACAAAGGTGTTTGTGATCTTAATATAATCATTCATTTCTGATAATGATCTGAGCATTCATTCATTCATCTGACAATTCATTTAGTTGAAATAAGGTATTCTATTTTTTATATAAAGCCGCACATATTTTTCCGTACTGTAATCAAAGCTAGTTATCATAAGGCACCAACCAATCACTCGAGCATTGTCGAAATGACGTCAATATTTCTACGAAAAACTAATCAATTTACAAAATGCTCTTTGTTTTACTTATCTATACTAATATTATAAAGCTGAAGAGAATGTTTGTTTGAACGCGCTAATCTCAAGAACTACTGGTCCGATTTGAAAATGTCTTTCAGTGTTAGATAGCCCATTTATCGAGGAAGGCTATAGGCTACTTTTTATCCCGGTACGGGAAGTAGATCCCACGGGATGCGGGTGAAACCGCTGGCAGAAGCTAGTTACCATATAAATTGCAAATAAATAAACATCAGCCGCTATAGTAACAGCAGAAACCAGTGCTATCTTCGCGCCGGTATCGCTCGACCTAATGACATTATAATGTTAGCGAGTGTTTCCATGTCCCTACAGCACACTCAAGGTTAGATTAAAGTGACTGCTCGACTGGTCCCCTTTGAACGCGTCTTGAATGTTAATGTCGGTTACTGCGTTATTATTTACACGCATAGCGAAGCGATTTCTAATAATATAAAAAAATCTGTCACCATTTCATTAAAGTTGTCCCAAAAGGGCTTCAGCGTGTTGGCCTCGGATCTACGTTCGTCTCCCAAAAATCCGGGACTTTGTAGTCCCGTGGTCTGGCAGAGACATACAATTAATAAAATTTATTTATTCAGAAAACCGAGATCCACACATTACACAAACATTATAATTCGTAAACAATTTATTAAAGCGTCCGTGAATATTTAATGCGTTAGGTGATGCTTTTTCTTTTACTGTTTTAGGTAGTAAGGTCCTTACGTTAGAGGTGAAATGTGGAAGATATAAAATATATGCTTTTTCGACACTACAATATTAGCTTCAGTTTCCATGTCCCTACAGCACTCTCAAGGTTAGGGTAATGTGACTGGTCCCATTTGAGCGCGTCGCGAATGTTAATGTCGGTTACTTCGTTATGATTTACACGCATAGCGCGTCGTGAATGTTTAATAAGTTAGGTGTCCATGCTTTTTCTTTTACTGTTTTTTTGTAGCTATTTCAAGGCTTTTTATGGTTGAAAGGAGGAGAAATGCTGTTAAATGTGTACTTATCTCTAGCAGCTAGAAACTTAATGGAATATGTTAGAGTCTAGCTTATTCCAATAAGGTTTTTCACCTTTGCAAATACCAAATCAAATAGAATTTATTGTAACCTACACCAAAACTGAAGGATCCCATTTGATTATGGTTTTTGTTACTCATTTCACCCATAAGACTATTTGTTTTGAATCATATCTCTGTATCTCAGAAAGCCTCTGTAGGATTGTATGTATGTATGTATGTAAGCGTATGTAGGATGGACTGCTCTTCAGCAGTAGACTGGACAGTAGACGTCCTACAGCTAAGATTATGAGCCTTACACGACCAAGTTTACCCAAGTCACAAGGACACACAAATATATAAATATTTTTTCGTTATTCCAGTGGTATGTGCTTCAACTCGCCGGAGATATCGCCGTCGATCGAGCAGGTTGAGCACTGCTTCGGCGCGACGCACCCGGGCCTGTACGACTCGCAGCGCCATCTGTTCGCGCTCAACTTCAGAGGACTGTCCTTTTACTTTCCTGTTGATAGCAAATTTGAGGTAAGTTACATTGCAGTGGTATGTGCTTCAACTCGCCGGAGATATCGCCGTCGATCGAGCAGGTTGAGCACTGCTTCGGCGCGACGCACCCGGGCCTGTACGACTCGCAGCGCCATCTGTTCGCGCTCAACTTCAGAGGACTGTCCTTTTACTTTCCTGTTGATAGCAAATTTGAGGTAAGTTACATTGCAGTGGTATGTGCTTCAACTCGCCGGAGATATCGCCGTCGATCGAGCAGGTTGAGCACTGCTTCGGCGCGACGCACCCGGGCCTGTACGACTCGCAGCGCCATCTGTTCGCGCTCAACTTCAGAGGACTGTCCTTTTACTTTCCTGTTGATAGCAAATTTGAGGTAAGTTACATTGCAGTGGTATGTGCTTCAACTCGCCGGAGATATCGCCGTCGATCGAGCAGGTTGAGCACTGCTTCGGCGCGACGCACCCGGGCCTGTACGACTCGCAGCGCCATCTGTTCGCGCTCAACTTCAGAGGACTGTCCTTTTACTTTCCTGTTGATAGCAAATTTGAGGTAAGTTACATTGCAGTGGTATGTGCTTCAACTCGCCGGAGATATCGCCGTCGATCGAGCAGGTTGAGCACTGCTTCGGCGCGACGCACCCGGGCCTGTACGACTCGCAGCGCCATCTGTTCGCGCTCAACTTCAGAGGACTGTCCTTTTACTTTCCTGTTGATAGCAAATTTGAGGTAAGTTACATTGCAGTGGTATGTGCTTCAACTCGCCGGAGATATCGCCGTCGATCGAGCAGGTTGAGCACTGCTTCGGCGCGACGCACCCGGGCCTGTACGACTCGCAGCGCCATCTGTTCGCGCTCAACTTCAGAGGACTGTCCTTTTACTTTCCTGTTGATAGCAAATTTGAGGTAAGTTACATTGCAGTGGTATGTGCTTCAACTCGCCGGAGATATCGCCGTCGATCGAGCAGGTTGAGCACTGCTTCGGCGCGACGCACCCGGGCCTGTACGACTCGCAGCGCCATCTGTTCGCGCTCAACTTCAGAGGACTGTCCTTTTACTTTCCTGTTGATAGCAAATTTGAGGTAAGTTACATTGCAGTGGTATGTGCTTCAACTCGCCGGAGATATCGCCGTCGATCGAGCAGGTTGAGCACTGCTTCGGCGCGACGCACCCGGGCCTGTACGACTCGCAGCGCCATCTGTTCGCGCTCAACTTCAGAGGACTGTCCTTTTACTTTCCTGTTGATAGCAAATTTGAGGTAAGTTACATTGCAGTGGTATGTGCTTCAACTCGCCGGAGATATCGCCGTCGATCGAGCAGGTGGAGTTTTATTCATACAGGTATTTTTGCAAATTTTGTCTAGGTAACCTGAAAATAAAATAAAATAAAAACCTAAGTTGATAGTACAAGTAAGTGTCAAATTCAAAAAGAATGAAGTGATATCAGACTTTTCGAAAACATTAATTATCTGTATTGATTTGTATCCGATATAAGTACTTTCTACGTAGTTAGAATTTTCAGAAATTTAATATATTTTTGCATCGAATTTCTGCACTTTGTATGCAGTTAAAACTTCAGGGTAAAAATTAAGTACTTAAGTAAGAGACAGCAAAATGAAAAAAAATTGTTACTAGAGAAATGAATTTCCAGTATTTATCAAAAAATGCTAAACATCTAAGTATTTTATTTCTGTTTCCAGCCTGGCTACGCTCACGGGCTGGGCTCTCTCCAGTTCCCTAACGGCGGCTCGCCCGTCGTCTCGCGAACTACCATCTACTATGGATCTCAACACCAGGTTAGTAATAAAGCTTTACCCTAAGTGAGATATATGTCATATAGATAGACTTAGGTATACATGCTCATATGTTCAAATGTCGCAAATAAATAAGGTAGAGAAAATCGTCTCAATTGGTTGTTGTACTCTTTTTACGGTAAAATGGCTGAATTGAGATGACATTTGGTATGAAGACACATACATACATAGGAATATGTATAGACGATTCAAGTATTGGTTGTAACTACTGCTACTTGCTACTGGAAATTGTCAAGGCTTTAGTAGTAATATATCGTTAAAATTAAAATTATTATTATTTATTTTTTTCAAATAGACCATACAGGTCTTCTTGAAAGATGTCAATATTACGATAAGTCAAGTTACCTGCCCGGTTTCAAGAAGTCAATATGTTCTCCTCAGGCTAGCAGTACAAGTAGCGGCAGTGTATGCGGGGCGCCGCTGCCCGAGCTGCCGCTGTCGTGCTACCGGCACCAGCTGCATCTGCGGCGCTGCGACGTGCTGCGCTCCGCCACCGCCACGCAGGGACTGCGCCTGCATATGTTCACTGAAGGTAGAGTGTACCCCCAGGCTGGCAGTACAAGAGCTGCCGCTGTCGTGCTACCGGCACCAGCTGCAAAGCTGCAAAGTTATTTTTAACCTGCAGTGGGGTCTACCAAGGCTAAACCCTGAATGTTTGAAAAAGTTAGCGCGGCCTGATCGCCGGCCGTGTCAGATCTCCTTCAAGCGTTGATTATTTTCAAAATGACAGTGTCAGCAATTAATTAGTAGCAACGGCTGGTAGTAACTAGGTAACAACTTTACATATAAGAGTACATCCAGTATTTAGATTTTTTTTGGTGAGCAGTGCAGACTTTAATACTTACTCTCACTCTCCCTTTTTACTTCTCCCTACATCTCACCTTGTACATCCCCAGGTCCAGGTCGCACAGAAGGCGGCGGTCGCGGGGTGTGCCGCGTGGTCCGCTTCGGCAGCTCGGCGCAGCGCGTGGTGGCGGCGCTGGGGGCCCCGGCGCGCGTCTACTACAAGGCCGACGACAAGATGCGCATCCACCGCCCCACCGCCCGCCGCCGTCCCCCGCCGGCTTCGGACTACTTCTTCAACTATTTTACGTTAGGACTGGTAAGTATGTGCTGTAGTTATGACTGATTGGGTCCCTTGACAAACCTGAAATCAAAAATTTGAATAAATAAAAAAAAATGCATGAAAAAATATTTTGTCCTCAAAAACATGAAAAAACAATCTTAAACAATTCTTCTTCGGTAGGGTAAAAAGACTCTCGAAGACAACAAAAAGTGTTTTGCTCGAGAAAAAAACCATATAACTCTCTGAGATATCATTCCTACTTCTTTTATTGAATTACTGACATACAAAAAGGGGATAATGACTTCAATTTATCTAGACCTCGAAAAAAGCATCAAAACTCAAATCTGATTTTATGTCTAAAACATAATCAGCCTTACTACTTAAACTTAAACATCTGTTGTTCATCTGTGAACATTTGTCTCGAAGCTCTGTATTCTTACTAATGAATGTTTCGGTATTACCTCAGGACGTGCTATTCGACGCGCGTACGCACCAGGTGAAGAAGTTCGTGCTGCACACCAACTACCCGGGACACTACAACTTCAACATGTACCATCGCTGCGAGTTCGAGCTCACCGTGCAGCCGGACAAGTTAGTAAAAACTACATTATTATACTCATAACACCTCCAAGGCCGATGTCGACCACAGCGGCTGTTCTCATATAAGGAGATCAGCCAACTGCGCTGGACATATTATAGTGCGCAAGCATTTACTTGGACATAGGTGCACTCACTATTCCTTCACTCTCATAACCCGATGGGACGGTAATCCGACACCACCGGAGAGAGATCACAAGCAGGACCGATATTAAAGTGCTCTCCGATGCCCGGGTGTATCAATCACCAACTTCCTACTACGGGCTGCTTTGTGAAAGTTTATAAAACCCACAAAACGATTTCGGCCGGACCCGGGAATCGAACCCGAGACCTCAGTCATAGCAGTGGCGCTTGCGACCACCAGACCAACGAGGCAATCGATCGAGTCTTGTCGATTAAAGTCGATTGTAGTAATTAACTGAAATCGAATTCAGTTATTGATAAATATCAAATGAAGTTATAGATAGAAATCGAATGAAGTAATCAATTTAGATTGAATTAACTGCCTAATCAATTTCAATCTATTCAAATCGAATGACATAATCGATTCAAATCTGTTTTTTCATCGACCAAAAATCGACAACATACATTTTTACCAACTTCTCACAACACCCAATTCCTACACAGATGCGAAGCGAACTCGCTAGTAGAAAGTCGCGGCGCGGTCTGTATCACTGCGTACAGTAAGTGGGAGGTGGTGTCCCGCGCTCTGCGCGTGGCCGAGCGCCCCGTCGTGCTCAACCGAGCTTCGTCTACTAATACTACCAATCCTTTCGGCTCTACCTTCTGTTATGGGTACCAGGATATTATTTTTGAGGTGAGCTATAGCTTTGACATTTTTACTGTTATAATTTGTAATTTACTATCAATATATATGAAAGAAAGTCCTGTAAGTAACACTTTCACACACTGTTCTGATTTGGCTAAAAAAGGGCTTGAAAACTTTACACGTGTAGAGAATGATAGGATTTTCAAGGTCTCTTAAACCGTATTTAATATCCAATTTTTAAAACAAGGAATTCTTAATATATTAAATGCGAAAGTAACCCCGTATGTCAGTGTGTATGTTGGCTATCACGCAAAAAATACTAAACCTATTTAAATGTTTGATACACAAATATGACAGATAGGCCCGAAAAAAGGACACGGCAACTTTTTATAGTTAGTTTTTAAATATTCCAAATAAAAAATTAACTCAACCACATTATAACATGCCGAACATTCACAGGTGATGTCAAACAACTACATAGCATCGATCACGCTGTACCAGCCAGAGGGCTCGCGGCCCCGCTACGCCGTCAACTCCATCGCGTGACACAGCCAGGTAATATTATACCTTATTGCCTTTGAATTAAGGTTCATTTTACAATGCTTTATACAGTACAATGAAGTTGCGAATGGCCATTCCGCTATTTGAATTTGGAACAATCGAATAGGTCTTGTAAAAAGAATGATGTGTTCTTATTCGATTTTTAAAAGATATTTTTTTCCTACACAGGCATCCCCAAGCAAAGGTAAAAAATACACGTCCTGAACGATTTCGGTTGTCAGTCACCACACAAAACCTACTCCCGAGTGGTTCCCCACACAATGTCGAAAATGTTCAACTTTCTACTAAAACAACTTCAGCCGAAGTGACTACATATCTTTACCACGAAGCACCTAAGAGGAAGCAGTATTTTTAAAAATGTGATAAAAAAACTGTGAAAAAAAAAAACTCGAAAAAAGTGAGTGACAGATCTCAGACGGTGTGTTAAGTCTTATTTAATTCCTTAGACGGACTAATAGTTAATGTTTTATTTTTAAGCTTAATTAAGTTGGTATATTTCAAAAGTGAACATTGATTTTTTTAAATAATAGTCAAATGTGTTCTTGTAATTTTAACTTTTTAACGCCATAGTGCAAGAATATTGTGTCACAGACAACGTATTCTTACACTACGGTTATGGGATAAAAAATTAGAAAAAAAAACATGGAAAAAAACTAGAAATAGACTGTGCTGTAAATATTTTTGAGAATTTGATGAGAACTTAAATAATAATATGAAATTGATGTATTTTTTCTAAAAAGAAATGATTTTTCGATCGAGACGTTTGGTAGTGAGTGTGTAAAAAAATCGTGCAAAAGTATTTTGTCAGCACCACAGATTATGTTGAGCTAGTGTGCATAACTTGTGTTATCACCCAAAATCGTGTATCATTTATTTTATCGGACATTTTATTTCGTACATATCTTAATTTTATTTAAATAAAAAAAAATGTTATACTTATTTATATAATTATTGAATATTGATGGATATTTGTTATGTAAATTATTATTTTTTTGCGCAAAGGAAATCGCACAGTGTGCGCCTTTTCTGAATTTCTTAGTAATAATTATGAAAGTGTATTGAAGGATTTTAAGAGATGCTTGGATAAAAATATCTTTAAGGTTATTGCTGTGCGAATGTGGAATAAACACTTTTGGCAAAAATGTCACAAAATAGCCTTCGTTTTAAAATGGCTTCTTAAAATTAAGATAATATGGTCTATAAGAAATGCGTGTTGCGGCTCTCAAATACTGATTTTATGAAGTACAAAATTTATTTTTAAAAAGTATTTTTTAACGTTTTTTAAAATAGAAAAATGGTGTTTTTAATTTTTTGACAAAACATTTTGGAAATGTTTTGTAGATTTTTTGAGAAAATTGAAATTCGAATCGTGGATTTTATTTTTGACATTGTATTTTTTAAGGTTCTTTTAATTATGATTGTGGCTCTTGTTTATATGGCTTTTGGGCATACTTTAAAGCTCTTTGGGCCATCCTGAAATAGACGACAAATACATAGTATGAATAGATTCTTCTTTTTGTCAAATAAATTCCCAAAAAAATGTTATTGACAATACCATTTTTTACAGGATTGCAAAATAGTTTTTTCACTCAATATGATAGACACCTAACTTTAAAGTATGTTCATAGGCATATAATCTGTAGAAACCTTACAGCCATGGACGATAAAACTTGGCTATTAGATGACGCACGCTACTTTGCATAGACTAATAAAAACTTTTGACCTCAGACCTCTTTGGTAACAAAAAGCTTAGGATTTCTAGTGCCAATGACGTTTCGTTCATTATTCATGTCATTTTGGTATGGTCCGACCGTTTTGTGCTGTTGACAGCTGCTGTCAATTGAAAATGACAGCTGTCAATTGCACAGATGCGGTGGCACTCTAAATGAGCTTATAGGCTTCACGATGTCGAGGCGGTTGTGATGTTTTACTAAACTGCTGTTACGGCAATATGACACTTTAGCTTTGGTAAGGTTTAAACGTCGCATAGATTTGCTTTTGGACCGACTTTGAACCTTTTTTGTGTTACTAATTCTGGCCGTCGTCAACAGATGGCGTTAAAATATTGATGCAAAGATATGTTGTAATTTGTTATTGTTGTACCTACCTAGATAAGATTTGGTTTTAATAATTTTTTTAAATATATTTTCGGTAATAATTAGGTTTGAAATGCGGTTCAAAAGCAAAATTAGTATGTTTGTTAATGCACAATATGTCACTTGTGTGATTGTCGAGTAATGGCTGTGGTGCCATAATGTAACAAGAAAAAAAAATGAAAAAATTGACATAATACAATAAAAAAAGTATTAAATTTAAGGTAGCTCTATGCTACGCTCTTGTTCTGCGTGTGCGAATGTTTTGTCGAAATAACTCGCATTATCTGAATTCCTTGTAATTATTTATTAAATAAAATAAAAATAACGAAACAACGTGTTTTGATTTTTAAGCCTTTTGGATATATTTAACTAAAATCTGTCAAATACCAAAAACCAAATTCAAAATTGAATTCAGTAATGGCGGCAACTTGTCAAAATATACGCACACATTTGAACACAATTATTTTTATATCGATTAGCTTATTTCGTCACTCGGTGGCGTGTATCGATTCATACGTCATTAATCTACATGTAACTATGTCAGCCTTTTGGTCCTTTCGATTTTAGATATATTACTATAGAGAACAAAATGAGGAGCGGAGATGTCATAACGCAAAATCTCCTAAGAAAGTAGCGCGTCAAAATGCGGGTGTTCGGAGGACGAGGAACGTTACTAGCTCCGGCCTGTCACGCCTTCTATGGAACCCGCCCATTATTACCAATAAATCAAGACTAATCTTTGACAGATTCCTTTTGATTTGACAAGGAACCCCAACGTCTCGTTGGTTCTAGTAACTGATCACGCCTACAGTACGTTGCTTGACCTACAAGAAGGCGCCTGACCTAACTTCCTTATGGCATCTCCGCTATCTTTCCTTCCTCCGTGGCTACAACAAATCGATTTGATTTTATGTTTTACAATATCACTGCGATTTAGCACATTTTTTATTTGATAAAATTATGATAGAAGTGTCTTCTTTAATTGATATTATCTAATTGATGAGCTTAATCACGCATCATAATTTCCAACATTAGGTAAACAATTGAGTCCGAATACACAAACGTCAAAATGACATTTCATGTTTTTTTCCGTCAGTTCTTCATTGTAAAGGCGAGATTTCATCAGTCAAATGTTTTTTCTGGTGTACTCGCTCTGTCATACAGTAACAAATGCATGAGATATCCGCTAAATCATTTTCTTCAAAATTCAATAAATGCCTCTGATATATTTTTGATTTTATTATAAGTCTTTTATTTTTTTAATCTGAGAAGAAATGCGATATAAAGTACCTACCTATAGTAAGAAGTTCCTGTATGTCATTTAGTACCTACAGATAAAAAAATTTAATGATAAATCAACAAGGTTAAAAACCGATTTCAACATTTTTCGGATGATTGTGAAACAAACGATCAATGATAATAGATTGATTGATATTGATACCAGTATATGATATAACGATATCATAATACTCGAAAGATAAAGATAAATTCATTATACAGGTGTTTTTTATCTTTATTTTACCAAAACATTGTATTACTACAGACAGATACACAGTTTTAGATTAGATAAATGGTTGTAATTTTATGATTCATCACGTTTTATGTTTCAGTTATGTAATTCTGATTTAGGTATTACATGAACAATTTCCTTCTGACTTAAGAGGCATATTTACGGAAATAAAATCTATTCAGTCTCTAATAAAAAAGTGATTAATATCTTTGGCAAGGTAAAATAATGCTTTCACTTGTAAACTAGGCACTTCACAATAGATATAATTTTGTCACTGTCGACAACTTAGCCGTTTTCCCGCAGTTTCACCCTCGTCCCGTGGGAACTACTGCCCGTACCAGGATAAAATATGGACTGTGTTACTCGGTAAGAGTGTAGCTTTCCAACAGTGAAGAATTTTCAAAATTGGTGCAGTTGTTTTTGAGTGTATCTTTTTTTGTAATATTTGTATAGAAAAATACAAAAGGCGCCAAAATGGCTGACATAAACTCGTATAATATAAATAATGCTTGTGTATTATACGTGTATAGTAGCGTTGCATTATGCATTTAGGAACATAACAAGCCTTTACGATTAGTGGTTAGAAGGCCCACTTCGTTTTTAGATTATATAAAGGGACATAGACCAAGGAATTAACGTTAATAACGAAACCTTTCTTACATTCGGAATACAGATGGGAAATGTCCGAAACCGCATGCGGAAAAACGCCCAATTTCAAATACCTTTTTGCCTAAATAATGGCGGACAAAGGTATGTCCTAACTAATATTGTAAATGTGAAAAACTCTGTCTGTCTGTCCTTTCTTCACGCCTAAACTACTGAACCGATTTGTTTGAAATTTGGTACAGACATAGTTTGGAACTTGAGAATGGACTTAGGATAGTCTTTGTTACAAAAAATACAAAAAAAAAATTTTTTTTCCGGACATAGGTACAGCGCCATCTTAATGATCTCAACTTTTTTAATGCAATTATCGTATTATTATTCAATCTGGTCTGTCTGTGTAAATTTTAATTATAATTTATTTACCTGACATTGAAACAAGTAAAAATTAGGACATTTTCCTGCATGCGGAATGACTACCTACTCCACCATCTGACGACACGAAGTATCGAATATTAATAATATGTGGATTTTATTTTATTTATTGGGAATAAAATTAAAATCCTCACGTTAAACTTTTTGAAAATAAAGCAGACCTCGATTAAGCGACGGTAGATAAATCGCTAAATATTTTATTTATTACTCACGAGTCACTTTAAATATAATCATCGGCACGAATCTTGAGCGCTGACCTTCACCTGCGCAGAAGCGATTTATTAGCAAAGCACCAATCCCGAGTGATGGCTATGACGCGATGCACTGCGGGCCAATCACCGCGTTAGCCCGCCCCCGCTCCTCACTTCATACCACAAAAGGGACCCAATAAATCACTTCTGCGCAGGTGAAGGTCAGCGCTCAAGATTCGTGCCGATGATTATACTTAGAAGAATTGTTATATTTTTTCACGTACCTAAGCTAAATCACGTCATTTGAAAATTTTTTATTGATATAATATTTAATTATAAGTTTTAAATTGTATCATATTTATTGATTTTCCCGCCGTTTAGAGCTCTTTAACATTTTAAATAATTAATTATTATTCTTTCTAGCCATAGGATTTATTGATATTTTGTAGCTTAGCTTTAAAAAGGCGGATATTCAGAAAAAAAATATTATTTCTACTAATGATTGTCTAAGAGTAAATATTATTATTTTGCGTAACTAATATGTATGAATTACTACCAGATCTTTTATCGGCTGTATTGTGGTCTATTAAACTTTATATAATTTAATTGTTTATATTTTAAGTAGTAACAATTATAAAGAGGCATAATAAAGTAAAATCATTTGACATAAATATGTCGGTATTGGTACCCGCATGCAGGCAGGTCATTGGAAAATACTAAACACTTTTTCCGATGAGGAAAAAATGTCCCTTGCCCGTACTGTTTCATGAAAAATATTGTAAATGTCATCTTCAGTTCCCCTTTTAAGTGTTAAACCACCTTATAACTTTAGTCTACATTTAGTGCTAGATTTAAAACCATTAACTTTAATCAAGATGATCGTTTAAACCTAGCACTAAGCCGAAACTTATAAGACTACGTCTCATAATGTGCGAAATGTCCAAATGTTGGTACCAATATTGGTCATATATACCAATATGAAGTGACTTGCAAACGCCAGTCTCCTATAGCCAATGTTTTATTTCCTATGTTGTAAATTGTTGAAGGAATTGTTATAATATGTATTATGTTATTGCTTAAGACACGAAATGAAAACTTGATTTGACCGTTTGACCTTCATTTTTGAGGAAAAATGCCATATAAAACTTAAACACTCGTTTTTTGGTTTTTTCTTATCTGTGTAGATACTTCTTCTGCAAAGTATTTTACTATCATATAATAGATATTGTTTAAACATTTTCCTGGTATTAGATAAATCTCTTTGGCGTATTTAACATGGAGGATTTTATAAGACTACTCATCCATATTTGGGCACTGAAAATATCTAATCAGTTTTGGTATGCCTTTTTCAATATTATGCAATTTGTAAAATTGTGTTATCTGCCTCATTCCGACAGTCTTAATTATGTTATAGCAACAATGTGATAAGTCCTATATAGGGCTTCAGAAGAGGCCGAATAGCCTGCCTAATTTAATCTCAATTATTTATTTAAATTACGTGACAAAGCTTAAAACTTAAGTTACGTTCTCTCATTCAGCCAATAACAACAACTTGAGATAGAA
This sequence comes from Helicoverpa zea x Helicoverpa armigera, assembly GCA_033682625.1. Taxonomy (NCBI): domain Eukaryota; kingdom Metazoa; phylum Arthropoda; class Insecta; order Lepidoptera; family Noctuidae; genus Helicoverpa; species Helicoverpa zea x Helicoverpa armigera. The sequence continues at coordinate 4,407,337 of JAWIIS010000053.1, read as the reverse complement.
AAAAATCAGACCTTATTTCTTCTCTATCCATTTTTTGTCCTGCCCAATCCTACACAATATCAAATTGGCAATAGATACCTTCAAACTGGTACCTAATCTATACCACCTTCTTATTATTAGCTATCGAACATTTTGCCTTTACTAAGATGCAAAGATGCATCGTTAATGACTGCTGCAAAAGTGCCAAGGGATGAAGGGGACGGCCGTCGCCACTGCAATTATAATCAAGAGTGCTTCAAATGAGGTTCAGACCAGAAATGCTGATTGCAATGTTATTTCGAAAATATTCGATAGACAAATTGGTTTATTTTCAGTACAGAGTAATAAAGATGATTGATATCTTTCTAAATTAATGAACAAACATTTTTGCAAAATTATTGAAATGTTGACGTAATATTTTTTCTTCCTTCCTCAATTTTACAGAATACCTAGTAAATTACGGTCAAATCAAGTGCAAATTGAAATAAAATAAATGTGTTGCTATTGGTGAAAATAATTACCTACATATAAATCTTTGAATCATTATAATTATCAGTTGAAATAGAGCGTGCTATATTTAAATCGATAATATTTCTTTGTCAACCTCCTTGATCATGTAACCATCACGATGCCATTAAACTGGAAATATAAAACAGAAAATAATGTGTAATTAAGTTTTATGTATGTAAACAGCTGGCAAGTTATAAATAAATAGATACTTATTTTGTATGCTCTTGAGTGCAATGTAGGTAAGCGAGCGAGCACCTATCTTTTAACATAGCTAAGATCTAATATAATTTTATCACCTAGACAGTGACAAATAAATGACTCCATTTCTATCAATTGATATAATATCAATTAGATATAATTAAGCCTTACATTTTTGCTATTTTCTTAGAAATATATCAATTCTAATTATTGCCTACCCTTAATTACCCTGGCAACTCCATCTAATACTTACTAATTTTCACCATAGCAACATATTTACTATATAAAATGGCATGTGTAAAAAGTTGGGCATTACATAAAAGCTGTGAATTTAATATAATATCGTCGTGATTGTACGCACAAACGGCTTGTGCTTCACATTGCTTGTTTATGCGTTTGTTACGTTTTTTTATACATTTGGGCATTTTTTCTTACAAGAATTCGCTTGAGCGGACATTTTTAGTCATGTTCTATGTATGTATTTTGTCAAAAATATCGACATTAATTTTGCCTTAACAAATGAGTATTCTTTTTAATCTATGGAATATTAAATGTTTGCGATAAATGCAAAAATGACCAGGAAAAAATGCCCAAATGTATAAAGAAATAATGTATGATCATTGCATACCTACCTATTTGTCTTTGGATACATAACAGCAGTTTGTCTCTGCTTTTGTTTATAAGCTGTATCGTTGTACTATACTTTGACAATATAGATAAGCGATTTTAAAAAACATGTGTTCGTCATCAAAATTGTAAAAAAATCCCGTTTTTTATATTCCACTCATATGGGTACAAAGAGGAATGTGTCTCAAAAAATACCAAAAAATCTAAATAAAGGATTTCATACCGAGTTTGTGTTTTATTTTTGTAATAATTAGCTTAATGGCATGAGTATTTATTCACAAGATGTAGTAAAAAATAAATGTTATTTCAATCCATTTTTATTTTGGCACAGATAATAAATGGTACACTTATCTTTTCTCCAAATATACCTCTAAATGCCTACTTACATAGGGATGTGGGGATATACATAGGGATATATATTATGTAGGTACCTATGTAGGAGTTATGATGAAGCTTTTTCAAAGTTTCCGTGTAGCGCACGTGCGTCAACATAATTCGTAATTAATATCCGCCGAACACCAGAGACTACGTTAATGAACCTTTTCATTATTTACACGTATTTTGTTGCTCGACGCTTTCCCGCCAAAGTTACTGGCTGTTTTGTTTGTTTCATCAAACTTTTCCTTTTCTAACTTATTATGGCGGAGTATACCTACCTCCTTTCTGCCTAGATATGAAAAAATAATCCAACTTATATGTAGGTAGTTTTATGCAGGATAGGATGATGTAATTAGTGAATAATTCTGAAAGGTTTTGAGTGACATCTGAATTACATTACTCCATTATAAGTGGTTACAGTCAGCTAAATAAATTTACATTTTTAAAACTACTACACCGTGTCGGCAACGAAACACTTTGGTAACTGCAAAGTATTCATCCACTTTTTTAAAATAAATCGGTTTATAGGTAAATGGTGTTTGTATTTTTTAAAAATAATGACCCTTTATTTTGTTAGGCTCTTCAAAGAATATTGATCTTGACCGTAGTATTAAATACATGACATGGAAATTAGTTAAGTATTGTGTTACCAATCTTTAGAGTTTCTGTATGTAACATTAATAATCTCTACGTGTACCTTACCTAATATTATACCTAGACACTACTTGGGTAGGTAGGTACTCTTATTTTCGCCTAAGGTAGGTACTTTATGCCGTGAGTATAAGCCTAGCAAACAGAAATATTAAGGTTTATCATAGCTAATTAAGCGACAAGGTTAATTGTTAATTACTCGTGTCAAAGGGCTGGTTATAAGCCGTAGTATAATGCAGTTAATTGAGTAGTCGCCACCTGTGTCCAGTGGGACACTGGCCTACGCGAGGTATGGATGCTATGCGATACGATGCGATAGGGCTGCGATATTTTGACTGAGAATAAAAAATCTTTGAATTTTGGCTGAAAACTTTTTGTAGAAAATCGAGAATAACTATCACAGTTGTTTTTTACACTGGCAAAATTTATTTTCAGTTATGAATTATTTATAGCTTGTATTGAAATTACAATAAACCTACCTACTTCTGTTGAGTAGGTAAACCACAAAACAATTTTTCGATAAACTTAATGAATTTCTAGAATTGTCCTGTAGGTATTTACGATTTTTTCTTCGTAAAAAAAAATCTACTTCAATAACATGTTTGATGTCCTACAATTACGATCCTGAAAACCTCATCGGTTCAGCTAACCGTGAGATAATCGCGCACAAACACACATACATACAGCTGCTACTGAGAACCTCCTTTTTTGAAGTCGGTAAATAAAAATATTATGAGAACGCTGTGATAGTTTACTATCGCATTACTTGTCATATAGGACGTCATGCATAGCTCGAGTGTTGCAACCTGTCATGAATGCTAAGTGGTGATTACGGGGATTCGGTTATGTCAGTATTTATGACGTATAGTCTGTCTGACTCTTGGGTGCTGTCCGTCTGCTGCAGAACAGGATAACATCGAGGATATTGCCGTGGAGAGTTTGGAGATTTGTACTATTGCATTATCAAGTTGTAAGGGTTCTAAAGAGTTCGTTATTTCACTTTCATGCTAGAGACTGTTGCTAGAGAAATACTCGTTTTTTGAAGTCGGTTAAAAAAACTCCTGTAAGAACGCTCATGCTTGCTATCGTCGTATTTTTGTTATTTCTCTTGGGGGTCATTTGATGATTATTGACGTCGTTAAAAAAAAGGGTAATCTTTGACCACCAATAAAGAACATAGCAGTAAAGAACATAGCTATAGAAGTATTAAAGCTTGCATTTTTGTAGCCAGATTTCAGTGTCGTACCAAAAACCTCGTATGTGCTAATCAGGACCTTAGTAGGTAACTATCTACATGTTTCACCTTGGCTAAAAATCGTTGTCATCATCAAGGTCCCCCCTAGTTATACTTATCTAGTTAGAAAAAGCTAGACAGATGACAAACAACTAATAATCTAATCATAAATAAAATTCATCGGAACTTTCCACTCAGGGCCGGGTTTAGAGGGGGTCTGGATTTCTGTATTTCTTTTTCGTCGTATGAGATCCCCCGTCAAATATTTTATTCCAGTTTTCAGTACCTATTTGTTGTTATAGCGACGTATATCTTCCAAAGAACCGCCAGTCAAACTTCGTAGTTTAAGCCCTTATAAAATAACTAACGACCCGCCCCGGCTTCGCACGGGTTGCTGATAGGTGCCAAAATAGGTACACTACAGAAAAACTGTGAACTTTACGTTGTATATAAAAACATAGCGGCGAAAAAATGAAATTATTTAAGACATCACATTAGAAACCTAAAAAATATCAGTATTATATAGGGACTAGGAGGAATAGGTATAGGGACGGAGAAAGCGACATCGTTTTATCCAATGTGGTGACGAAGTTCTGGCTATTAGCAGTCGATTGAGATAGGTTGTGACGACCAGATCCAGCCCTGACCACTCACAATGAATCATAACTTCCAAACCTACTATGTTAGACAGATAGGCCCATGATAAATAGATAACTGATAACTAATCAGAATTCTGCTAATCCAGAGCTTCGAACTGTCATCATTACATTGCTATTTATAAGTCTACACTTAATATTATACAGAGAAAAAATTGTGTTTGTTTGTCAAACTCAAAAACTATCATCATCCTCCTGCCCTTATCTCATTTTATTTGGGGTCGTCGCAGCATGTTTTCTCCTTCCATACTCTTCTATCTGCCGTCATCTCACAAGTAACATTCTTTCTTACCATATCGACTTTCACACAATCCATCCATCGTTTCTTTGGTCGTCCTTTTCCTCTATATCCATCCACATTCATACTCTCATCACCTTCCTCACAACATGACTTTCATTCCTCCGCATTACTGCCCATAAACTCAAAAACTACTGGACCGATTTAAAAAATTCTTTCACCATTAGAAAGCTACATTATCTGCGAGTAACATAGACTATATGTATTTTATCTCGGCACTGGCAGTAGTTTCCACGGGACGTAAGTGAAACCGCGGAAAAGGCTAGTATCTAATAAAATATCTAGTCAGACTGTTATCTAGACAATGCTGCAATGTTTACCTCGCTATGTACACGGAACACTTGATGATTCACACGTTACAAATATGAGGCATAGATAAGTAGATGCTAGAGTGGTCACGTAGTCATTGAAGTGTCGTTTGAACCCTGATGACTGGGTGGAAAGACTTAAGTCCTGCAAACTGGCAGCATTCGTCAGCTCTATAAGTAACCCAGTTTCGGTTCGTAGCAGCCGCGGAAGTAAGAAAACGATAAAGGAAAAATAAATTCCTTCGCCTCGAACACAAACCCATGAGCACTAGAACAACCAGCTAGAGATCCCCGACTGTTATCCCACATATGCATCAAGAAACTAACATTAGGTTACCTATACGACAAGAAAAAAAAAATATGCCGACGAATTGAGAACCTCCTCCTTTTTGGGAAATCGGTTAAAAAGAATCATCATTGGCCGAACAAGAAGTCAAAGACTTCGTTTCGCTCTACCTAAAACAAGCGAGCAATTCAAGACCTATTCTGCGAAAACTTATAGTAGTACTGACCCAAGTACGGAAAACTTCGCACCCGATACAAGAATGAACAAATGTTTAACAAAACTAGATCAATTTACGTGCAAATACTGTTATCTAGCGTGAAATGCACGTGGAGCATGTTATCTCTAATACAAATACGAATATTTAGTTCGCAAAGTACACCATAAGGCTGCACCCACACCTTACACCTCCGATGTCGAAACACCGAGACCGACAGTATCGCTGTCACTTTTCATAAATCCCCTCGAAATACAATATAGAGAGTTGCTACCTGATTACTACCAGCTGCTATAAGTTGCTATCAATTGCTACCCTCGTGGTACCGATCTTACTAAAAATGAAAAAAAAAAAACAAGTTGACTTGACCGCGAACGTCGCAAGAGTTATCAATGTTATCGGATATTGTATGGTGTGGCTAGGATAAGCAGCAGACAGTTGATAAGCATATGTTTTAGTTACGACATAAACCTCTGAAGGTGAAGTAAATAGGTGTATCTTTGTTGTGCCAAAATAGAATAGTGTCAGTGATATCGACGAATAGCAAAAACAAGTTGTCATATGAAAGTAGATAGAGTCAGGAGGAAATGCAATTTAGGATGACCACCAATCAGGTGGTTGGAGGATCTGACAAAGGTCGCAGGTAGGCTTGGGATGCAGACCGCTTCTAACCGGTCATTTTGGAAGTCGATGAAAGCCGTTCTTCAGCAGTGATGTGTTATAGCTGAGATGAACAGAGTGTCTGCTTATTTGTGTCTTACTTTTAAAGAAAACAGTTAGGAGTTTACTTAACTGCTTCAGAAAAAACTGAATACATATGCTTGATTGCAACAAAAAATGGTGTAGGGATGTGCTGATTACAAACTTGAAAACCGAGAAGTTAACCTTAAACCCTTTCATAAGTTGACAGGGTCAAGTAGTTCACAAATCACACGTGCACACAAGTGTAGTCAAGCCCTTATTTTTATTTTCATATCGCAGTTTTTTTTACTCGTCGGAATTTGTAAAAGCAACATGTGAATATAAAATAATATTACTTATATTAGTACCAAGGTTAAGTGTGTAGTATATAAATAACGATATACGTGTGAGACTTTTAACATGTGTTCGAAAAAAATTCACTTTTTCTGACGTCATATTTTTGGAAGGTCTGTGTTATTCTGTTCATAATTTAGTCATTGTTAGCTCTGTTTTTACAGATGTTTTGTTACTATGTATATTTATAATAACTGTAGGTACCTATCTACACATATTTATTAGATTCGTATAAAAACGTAATAGAGTTGCGCAACTCTTGTACCTATGTAGTAAAAAAAATGACAATTGCTTTTAAGTGTAATATTGATAAGCTGAATTACGATAAAATAAAATGCCTATAATAATTGTTGATGAGATATAGGTACCGTAAGTAATAAGTACTTACCTTTATCTCAACCTATTGTAAGTTGCTGGCTCGTAAATTAAACATGGTTTAGCGTCAGATACAGGGTACTCGAATATGCTACAAAATTGCAAACATCCTCAATGAATAATTATAATCTAACCCACTCCATAGTGCAGATTACAAAGTAAATCCAATTTAAATAAGCAGACAGCCAGATTTTTTTTAACACATGAGAAATTTAGTTTTTTTTTAATACTGAACTAGGTTTTATCAAATAGTACCTGCTGGTATTAAAAATGTACCAAATATAACATTTTATGTACTTAATTATCATACAACATATAATAGGAACTCGCTAAGTACATAAATAGCGTACATTTCCTCATTCACGTTTGGCCTGCGAGGTTAATTTCGGCCTGCAATACAATACACTATGACGTATTTTCCGGCAGAGGTCATCAACCTTTGGATACCTTCACAATTTGGCAGTTGGTAACTAATGTGCTAAATGCTAACGCTTAGTTATAGGCTCTGAATTTGCAGGGGTCAACACAGTAATTCTAAAACACTTAATTAAGCAATTAAACCAGCATTTGTTTCTGTAACTTTTATTTTTTCAACAAAACTAGCTTTTGCCAGTGGCCTCACCCGCGTCTTGTGGGAACTTCTGCACGAACTCGGATAAAGTAGGTAACCCTTCGGATACAGGTAGTTATGGCCTTCTTCGAAAAATCCGCTTTCTGACAATGAAAGATTTTTTAAATTCAAGCAAACTTTTCAGCTTTATAACGTTAGTAAGTATAGTTACCGGCACGGATATTGGGCTCTCGGCGGAAGAGTGGGGATCGCTTTGCGCACTGTACACATAAGGCAATAAACCAATAAATCGCTTCTGCGCAGGTGAAGGTCATAGCCCAATATCCGTGCCGATAACTGTACAGATTATTGCTTGCATTTTTTATCGGCTTTAGGTATGAGGTACGATCCTAATTCCAGTATCTTTTCACTCAACAAAAAAGCCACTAGTAGGTGTAAATCACTATCCATGCTAATGTACCTTTTACCTTTTGTGCACACGACAGATTACAAAAAGGTTGTCGGTCCCGAAATGCTTGTCTTTCCTTATCTTAGAACGCGAATGAAGTACAATGAATAGCGTTGCACGATTTTTATTAAGTCCACGTCCCGTGGAATCTACTGCCCGTACAGGGATAAGATACAGCCTATGTTACTCGAAAAGAGTGTATCTTTCCAACAGTGAAAGAATTTTTCAAATTGGTTCAGGAGTTTCTGAGACTTTAGCCTTAAGCATATGCCTAAAGTCTCTAGTCGCTTGGTCCCTAGTTTTTCAAATAAAACAATGTTTCGTCTTTATTGTAGGTACCTATTATTGTAGATATTTGTCTGTCTGTTGTTAAGAGTATCTAACTTTTTAGTAACAAACATTAATTGGGCATTAGATATTACTTTTTTGGTAATGATTGATGTTAATTCCATTGATAAAGATATCAGTCACGTCTGCAAAGTTGAGCATATAAACGTGACAAAGATAAATCAAATATTGTGTAAGTAGATAAATCTAGTATTATATCTAATACTCGATAATATTGTGACTGATCTATACTCTTATCGTTTTTACCTTTATACCCAATGATTTACCAATTTATTAATGTTATGACATAAGAATGTAATACAAATGTAATACAAAATGTAAAACAAATGCCGTTTGTATATATCTACAAACGGCATTTGTTGACACAATCATTATGTTATGGACCAAGTGATAAATTGGGCAGTATACATAATGCCCGGTCATTATGAATAATGCCCAATATGAGAGTGCAATTTGATAATAATTATTCAAACAATCAAATTGACCGGGCACTATACATATTGCCCGTGACCTTTTGGGCAAAGTAATACAAACATATTTAATTTCATTTTTTTTATTGTTACCTATTGACATTTAACTTAAAATAAACTAAATATCACACATCCCATATCAATTGACAGAGCATAGAAGTAAGCATGCAACATGCAGCAAGCATGGCTTCTGTCACGGCTCCAGCGCTGCGGGGCTCCAGCGGTCCCATGCGAGCTTATCGTCGCAGATGGTTTTCACGCTCACCGCCGCAGCTTCGGCTTGCTGGCCAGCTCAGCCGGCCAGCCTCAGCCGCGGCGGCGAGCGCTTCAACTACCTGCGCCTCAGCTCGCAGGCCGCCTCGCCCCTCCGTGCCTACGCGGTTTTGAATTGCACTCTAGGGGTAGGGCAGACAAGACTACGTGGAGTCGGTTTTGCAGCGTTTCGTCACTAAGTTCAGTTTTTAATACAATGTTTTGAATCCAAATTAAATTCTACCATAAAAAAAACGAGCCAAGAAAAATGAGATCAAGAAAAACGAGGCCGAGTTAGTAAATTAGATGACAATTGTCCAATTAATAATTTTCTGGCTAGACTTATAATTTCCCATTAAAATAGAACATATAATTTAAAACAATAATCATAAAATATGTAGCAAGTAACAGGATTTATTTATTAGAACAACTGCCACCCTCGCACCGCATAAAATATAGCTTTATTATCAAATTGCCCAACTATCATGTAGCAATATAATAATGCCCGTGCCAAGTGATAAATAATGAAGTTAAGATAGTTATTAATCATGTGGCCCGATAAAGCTAGACATTATTCATAATGCTCGGGCATTATAAATAATGCCCGAATTAATCACATGGTCCATAACAATTACGTACAGAGAAATGATGCCGAGAGCTGCGACTTCGGATCATTTTCTTTCATACCTACATTACCATGTCATACCTATTTGTTATACAATTTCTATGACCCATTCATTCGTTCCCTTAATCATTCAATAACTAAATTCTTGATAAGCCATACCTACTTGAATGATTTAAAGTACATCCCACCCAAAACAATAATGTGAAAGACTGCCAAGTTCGATAATATGGGAATGCTTCGCCTATAAAAGAAGTGAGATCTGAATAAGTACCAAGTTCCATAGTTACATGTACCTCAGTTCAAAATAGTTACTTTTTAATGATGCTACTTGGCAAGTTTTCACACACCTTGTTATAAACCTACTAAACGCAATGAATCAAGTATTTAATTTTCTATTAAAACTTGCCAAGTAACATCATTAAAAAGTAACTATTTTGAACTGAGGTACATGTAACTATGGAACTTGGTACTTATTCAGATCTCACTTCTTTTATAGGCGAAGCATTCCCATATTATCGAACTTGGCAGTCTTTCACATTATTGTTTTGGGTGGGATTTCATTTATTTTTGTAAGGTTGATTATTTTATTTTTTTCTTATGATTAAGTTAGTTAAGGAAATGTCTCATTTATACTATCTTTCAGATTTATGCTTCTTACAAAGAAATGGACTAGATTAACTAAATGGACTAGATTTACCAACTGACTGACATGACATGTTATCATATATTATGTTCGTGGATCAAAGTTACACATTCGTTATTTTCGAAACTGACGCACACTTGGTCGTTTTCAGATCAGATTTTTACTTTACTTTGACTTAATACAAACCTTTGTAACGAATTTCAGATCGGTACGACCATTCGAAGATATATTATATAAATATAGATAAATTTATTTCGTTTCAGTTCCTTAGGGGTATAAATTTACACCGGGTATAAAACACCTTCATTATTTTAAAACCGACTCACACTTGGCCATTTTCAGATTTTTCCCTTTACCTTGACATAAAGACCTACCTCCATGCCAAATTTCAAGTCAATACGACCATTGGAAGTGGTCTAGGTTTTTGATGAGTGAGTCAGTCAGTCAGTCAGTCAGTGAGTGTATAGTAAAAATAGCGATTTTCTGACGTCAATATCTCAAGACCTACAATAGGTATATTAATGAAATTTTGTATTTTAGATAAGTGAGGGGGTCTCAACAGATACTAAAAATTTGGTATGCGTAAATAAAATAGATTTTGAGTTATAGGGGGGTCGAATTTGGCCCGAAATGGTTCGTGTAATATAACCCACGGCCGGTGTGTCGCTCTTTTTGCTCGAACTTGGCGGACACACTGCCGTGTGTCTAGATAATTCGTTGATGAATAATAAATCTATGACACATTTTTTGGAAATTGATTGCAGACAAACAATTTGTTTATTTTTATAGTAAGTAGATTGCTCAGTATTGATAACGACTACCTGTGTAAATACTCGTAATATGAATTATGATCTTTCCCGTCAAATCTATGATTCATGCAGTGTATGTGATAAGGAATCACATTGATAATGCGCCACTTAATGCTTGTTGTTGTAAAGATAACTTGCATATACCTACGTATAATTTACTAGCTTCTGCCAGCGGTTTCACACGCATCCCGTGGGAACTACTTCCCGTACAGGGATAAAAAGTAGTCTATAGCCTTCCTCGATAAATGGGCTATCTAAAACTGAAAGAAATTTTCAAATCGGACCAGTAGTTCCTGAGATTATCGCGTTCAAACAAACAAACAAACTCTTCAGCTTTATAATTGGGTATAATTTAGGCGGTCACCAAAAATATTTTTAAGACTCTAAGCTGAGGCACCAAATAAAATAAACAACTCCAAAAAAAATAAATTGACTTTATTAAAAGGGCACTAAAGTATACAATATTATGATCCAAAAAAAATAAAATAACATCAGAAAAATCGCAAATCTCGCACACATATTATTTTTGGTTCCCAAAATGGATTAATGGTCACCAAATCCTATCCAACTAAAAGATTAATATTACTACCAAAAATCAAAGTTAGTGACGAAAACGAATCGCTGCAAAACCGACTCCACGTAGTCTTGTCTGCCCTACCCCTAGAGTGCAATTCAAAACCGCGTAGGCGCGGAGGGGCGAGGCGGCCTGCGAGCTGAGGCGCAGGTAGTTTTAAGGCACGCCACTGCGGCTGAGGCTGGCCGGCGGAGCCGGCCAGCAAGCCGAAGCTGCGGTGATGAGCGTGAAAACCATCTGCGACGATAAGCTCGCATGGGACCGCCGGAGCCCCGCAGCGCCGGAGCCGTGGCAGAAGCCATGCTTGCTGCATGTTGTGTACTTACATTTTAAACTCACTGAGTTACACACAAATTCATATAACAATAAATAAGCGACGTACGTTTGGGAACCCCAGTATATTAATTGGTATTTGGGAAATATTCTAGCGATCGTTACCTTTTTTAGTCTAACAAAAATGACCAAATTAGGAGTCATGGTATTACATAATTGGTAACATCTAAGTAGTGACAATTTATAATATTTGGTCTAAAGTGTATTTTAAAGGCGTCCATATATTTTTTTAGTAGTCAATAATACGAAAAAATGGTTTTATCTAATAATATTTTTGGAAACGTTATTTGGTGACCATTTATCCATTTTGGTAACCGTTTAGAATTTTTTTGGTTGTAAAATAGGTACTTTTTTGGGTAGTGTTTAAACACAAGCCTTTATAATTTTAGTATAGATGAAGCCTGTGAAATGGTGACCATCTTATGACGAGTTCCTTCGTGTTTTGGAAGGCACGTTAAATGGTTGGGAACCGGCTGTCATTTCAACATTTTTGGCAGACGTTAGTAGTCCGAACTCTTACAAAGGGGTATTAGGTTGCACAAGTACTTAACTAGGTTGAGCCTTGAGGAGGTCAGATAAGCAGTCGCGCCATGTAAAACCCTGGTGCTCAGTTGTAACCAATGAGACTGGAAGTTAAGAAAAGGATGATTAGATAATTTTGCTGTAATCCGTGGTATATTTATCGGCACGGATATTGAGCCCTGACCTTCAGAAGCGATTTATTGGTTTATTGCCTTATGTGTACAGTGCGCAAAGCGATCCCCACTCTTCCGCCGAGAGCTCAATATCCGTGCCGGTAACTATAGTACTTAAGTTTAGATAACTATTTGGGAGTGAGGCTAGGCTGTATACCTTCAGAAATACGAGTACATAAAATCACCTTTTCATCCCACCATCTCGGAAAGAGCATTTTTACCCTTTGAAATCTGAGCGCAAAAACCGTTTTTATCCTCTAGAGCGGCAAAGTGATTTGAATTTAGAACATCGTGTGCAATACTCCATTTGTGACAATCTTGATAAGACTTTCCAAAGAAATACATATTAAACAAATAAAATACTGTTTAAAATAATTATTCAATTAATTAAGTCATTTTTATTATTGTTTTTACATAGATTTTTAACCTCGTTTCATTTTTAAACTGTTTTCAAATAAATGAACTTTAATAGGTACTTCTTTTTAATTTGATACTCATATGTGCGCGCCATTTTGTTTTTAGATTTCCTCGATGAGGTGGAATGAAAAGTTACGTGTTGCACTCGAGTGCAAAGATTTTTCACCTTGTGCTCTTTTGATTCCCTCGCTATCGCTCAGGATTCTAATTATTGAAACACTCGCTACGCTCGTGTTTCAATTTTAGAATCCTTCGCTTGCTCGGTCATCAAAATTGAGCCCGCGGTTAAAAAGCAACTTTGCACTCTTGTATAACAAATAACTATTTCTTTTTCATACTGCACCGAGTTAATTAAAATTTTTACTTTTATAAATACAATTACCAATAGGTATCGGGGATGTCCCTGCAAAATAATCGTTTATGTACCTATTGATAAGCCAGTCCTAAATTTCCTATCAATATTGGATTTTCCAAAATTAAAAGCCACAGATTATCCTTATCGCAAAACTTATTGCTAAAACATAGAGTATGCTTACCTGATAATTATACCTACTCCTCACGTAATTGGTATCATATAGAACCTTCGTAGAGGTGTATACGTACTAAAACTTGCGAAAACAAGATAAAGTAAGTAAATAAAGCGTTGTAAACAGGGCTTATAATTTACGATCTTGATACAGATTATCCGTGAGTCAGCGTACAAAGTTAGCGTCCGCGTCAGCAAATTTTACCGAATTACAAAATACTCGGGAATTTTAATTACTTTTTGTTTAAACTGTTTACCGAAGCGACCGCTGCTTGGTATTGTTTGTCAACATAATAAGTTTTAGGACCAAGGACCCTGCTGAATTTGTCGGTGAAAGAAAAAATTGAACGTTTAAAATTCCCGATACACGACTAATTGGGGCTAAATTCTGCTAATTTTACTTAAGCGACATACGATTGATATCTAACTGAAATTCAATCATGTCTCAATTACGATTGAAGCATATTTATGTGGAATTTTTTGTTTTAAATAAACGTTTTTATCCTTTTCTGTGATTTTATAATGAATCATATTGTCTGCAATTTACGATTGCAACACGATTGTAGAGCAGACTACCCCCTATACTTATAGAGTTATGGTAGATCAATGGCATACCAAAGAATGTCATTGGAAAGCGATTTGCCTTATATCGGGTGTGTCGTTCACAATCACATTAAATCATATCGCATATACCTACTTTATGATATTCTATGGCGAATTGTAAAAAAAATAACCTAATCCATTCAGTGGTTTAACCACAGGAGTCATTTTTCGTTTTTATAATTTACAACATCATGTGTAAAGCAGAGATAAAGTTAGGAGTATCGTATGTTTTGATCAGTTGACAGATGTCAGTTTTCAAGGGAGAATTTCAGTTGTTTGTAATGACTGACTTTTATATGGTGTTCTAATTTTTGCACATTTTTATTCCATTTACTTTGTTTGAAAAAATCATTATTTTTACGTATTTTTCTTTTATCTTTGTGTTAATCGACATATATTAACCAGTATATTAACGCATTTAATTTAATGTGATTATGAACGACACACCCGATATAAGTAGCAGAATTCCCGCTAAGGTTAAAACTGCTATTGAGATTTAATTGATATCTCATTGACAATTATTAAATTAGCAAAATTGAGGCCCTATTCTACCGTAATATTCGCTGATTAAATCTTATCTAGGGCAAAGATAACTAAAAAAAAATTGTCCATGGTCGCCGTTATCTTCACATGAAAAATTATCATCAATCTTTCAGCCGTTCTCGAGATTGGCGCTAAGCGATAAGTAGGCATTGTAGCCGTAAATATAATTAAAGTGATAATAATCTATGCGGGTAATTCATACATGAGTGCTTATTGGAAAATCACCTCATACTTAGGTACTTATCCGAGTTCGTCATTGACGCATACTTATCAAAATATTTGTACGTCCTGTCATCCTGTGCTGTTTTGGTCACATCTAGATGCAGATTTCTTGGATAAACACTAAGTAGACACTTCAAAATAATCTTTGATTTGATAAGTTGTGGTTTTCCATTTCTCTGCATTGTATCTCATATCCTAAAAGAGTCATGCAACTAAACAGCTTCCGCTCGCGGTTTCGCTCACATCCTGAAGGAACCACTTCCCGTACATGGATGAAAAGTAGCCCATAACAATTCCGATAAGTAAGCTACATTACTGCTAAGTTTCATTGAAATCCATCCAGTAGTTTTTGCGTGAAAGACGAACAAACATAAATTCATCCACATACAAACTCACATTTATAGGTACCTAAACAGTAGGGGTCCTTTTAGAAGGATATCTCAGATCAATTGCAAAAAACATGAAAACCAGCCAGACAGACTTTTACATAAATACTTATACTTATTACATATGTATGTAGTGACCATTGTTGTTATTTTCCATCGAAAGCTATCGATACCTGACACTCGAGACGGAACACCTGCATTTTATAAGTACCTTTACCTCAACGTGACGTTTGTAAATAAATATATAAGTATATAAGTCCCACTCGACCTGAATGATACACTTCATGTACACACAAACATATACAATTAAAATATACATAGATATGCACTTTGAGGTAAAACGTGATGATAATGAAGAGTGCAATGCATAGCAATGATCTGCTCTAATTTAGGGAAAATATGGGGATAACAGCTTTATGTTATGCACTGTCGCTTGCAATGGGATTGCGATACTGCATAGCAATATCAATAATAATCGGTTCAGTAAGTTGGAGAAGAAGAATGAATGAAAGACAACTACATGCAGCAGAAATGAGAATGTTAAGAGGAACGCATGGTATTACGCGAATGGATAAAGCACCTAAGGAATGCCGTCATTTGACAAGTAAAATTCTTTTTGAATTTCACATCATCTATCTATCTAACGTTTCTTTGGTCGTCCCCTTCTACTACATCCATATTCACGTTAAAAATCTATACAACACGGACGGCAGATAGAAGAGTATGGAAGAAGAAAACATGCTGCGCCGACCCCAAATAAAATTGGGATAAGAGCAGGAGGCTGATGAGGAAATGAAAATGATTGAAAAGACTGTCTATGAAGTTTCTTACCGGTTCTTTTCCATGAGACGTACTCTTTAGAACCGTGCAACTAGCTTGACGTTTCGAAAGAGTTGTTAAAGGCCTAGTTGAAATTAAAAAAAAAATGACTTTGATTTTGATGGTTCAATTTTAAAATCGAAACAATGTCTTGTGATCTTAAATTATAGATAATGTATCCAGCCAGATTCACAAATCTAACATTCTTAGCACTCGTGCAGATGACGTAACGCAGTTTTATTTTATCATACGTAATCACATTAAATATAATACTAGAGACGCAGACGAGTCTACGAGCCGACCCTGACCTTCAGTGTCGCGGTATTAATATAGTGTAACTGATAACTATGTTAGAGACACTTATTGTGATTCAAATTCTTTATTTTAAGTAGTAATAGAGCTGGCTGTTTAGCAGATGAATTTCAATGAAGATGACTCTTTCCTTACTTTTAAGAAAGAAATAGTTCTGTGCGACAGACCTGTAAACGAATTTTGATGATGACTCTTTATTCTCTCATATAGTTCTTCGTGAAGAATCCACTAAGGAGGTAGACATTTGGACAATGGCTTTTATTAATATGGCGTAACTGATATCTACGTTAACTACACTTCTTTATTTTAAGAAGGAAATAGTTCTGTGCGACAGACCTGTGAACGAATTTTGATGATGGCTCTTTCCTCAGTCTTAGTCTTCCATGAAAATGCACTAGCAAGGATATTTACACTTCAAAAGCTGAGCTCTATATCTCACTAGCAAAACCCTAAATAACAAATATTAGCTACCCTAGGCATCATTTCTATCACAACTTCGTTTCTCATGTACACATGTTTCACTTACAGCTACAGGCCTCTTGATGTAAAATTTTTACCCGACTGCGCGGAGCAAACGAGGGTAACGTGTTCATCAGTCTATGCATGTATGTTTTTGAGTCTATTTAAAAAAAGGTTTTACCAATATACCAGAACTAACCGCTCCCAGAATTCCAGATTTAAGCGCTGTTCTCAACCGATCGATATTTTGCTTAAACGTCATTGTATTTAGGAAAAGTTCGTTCGACACAATATTTAACCTTGACTTGTCTCAAACGTTCGTTAAATAGACAAAAAACTAGTCTGATTGGAAATATCTGGGCCATTTATTACCGGTGTTGAAACAAGGAAACATCGAATCGCAAACCTCAGTGTAACAAGTATGTAAATCAATGCACTGCATGTCATTGACTCTTTATGAAAGATTTTAATTTAATTAAAATCAACGCGATATGCGTCAATTCCTATTTATAGTTTAGTTTCTACTGTAAATGTAGTACTTCCTAGAAATATGTGTCAAAATTCTGTGTAATTTTGAGGAGAATTGAGCAAATTGAAATCGCTTTATAGGGAATTGAATTTTTCGGCAGATTATGCATGAAATATGGTTATGGTATTTGTCTGACCAGACAAAACCTAAATGTGAGAGTGTGATACTGGACTCTTTGGGAGAAGCCTAGCGGATTTCAATACCCGATCATCCGTTGTTTTGCGATTAGAGATTGTTTGACATCATTAGCTAAAGTTAAAATTCAATCTCTAATTCGGAAACAAAACGGAAACAATCTTAAAACGGGGTTGAATTTTCAAATACAAAATGCAAGCAATCCTGATGATCGATCCTGACGGTCGTTCTAGATGTAGGTAAACGAGCGACGACTTCTTAGTACAACAATGTTTTTTCATTTTGGTCAGTTCATTCACAAACATATCCGCAATCCGCCTTCGCATATCTTCATACACACAACACCTCACCGTCTGGTGATTTGTTTACTATGATTCATCCGTTTCGTCATAGCACGGAATTCTTTCGGATTTCCGAAAACAACAGCAAATTAATAGCATAAAAAACTCTGTTTTGCTTTATTTTCTGCGAAAATACCTGATTTCCAACATTTTTGTCTACAAGTAAGTCCAGATTACGTTGGTATTGTAGATATTATCGTATAACTCATTCCAGAGTGATGATATAAGTAAATAATATAGTATCGAGAACCAGCCGTGCCTTTGCCCTTTAATAGAACAATGCCCTTAGATAACGCGGAAAAATATAATCAGGATAAAAAAATATTTGAATCGAACATAATATAAACAAATAATTTTCCTTCTTTTGTTTAAAAATATAAACATAATCAAACACGTGATTTATTTACCACTAGCTTTTCCCCGCGTTTTCACCTATGTGCGCTTGGTCAGGATGGGCAGTAGCAGTAGTACTTAGTACCGGGATAAATTAATATCGCATATGTTACTCGGGAACGGTGAGGGGAAGTGCTTTCGCATTGTGAAAGAATATTCAGTCCAATCCGTTCAGTACTTTCGGAGTCTTTAGAACACACTAAATAATAAGGCTTTTCCCTTGAAGAGCTCGTGGCTAAGTTAGCAGTTCGTTAGATGATGATGAATAGCTATAATTAGGAACTTTTTTTGGTGGGAAATCATCATATGAATCCTGGTGCAGTTGCAGCTTGAGGGAGTATCAGACTCTCACTGACTAAAACTTACCATGTTCCTTCTGGAGCTCTTCGTGTACCAGGGCCGCGGTAACTCTTTCAAAAATCCATGCAGCCCTAACAAGGGTAGGTAGGCATTACCTACAATACCTACTTACTTTTCCATTGGAACATTCATTCGACTCCAGTCAGACTTGAATCAAATTGGCACCTGACCTGTATAACTTAAGTGCATTAAATGCATGCGCAGTTGGCATTAAACGCACTTTCCTGTCTAGCTGAGTAATGAAGGAAACCCGACACAAAGAAACTGAGAAACATCCTTTTAAAGAATAATGTCAAGCCCGTTAAGCATGCGAGACCTAGCATCCATTCTGTTATGGAATGACTAGCTTCTGCCTGTGGGTTCACCCGCATCCCGTGGAAAGCTCTGCACGAACCCGGATAAAAATTAGCCTATAGGCTTTCTCGATAAATGGGCTATCTAACACTGAAAGAATTTTTCAAATCGGACCAGTAGTAGTAGATTAACGCGCAAGCAAACAAACAAACTCTTCAGCTTCATAATATTAGTATTAGTATAGATTCAATGATCCATATCCAGCGAGGTATAGACGGGAGTCAGGGGCCATGTATGTATTTTACTACATACCTACTTAGTTCTCTAAGGAAGGACTGTATTCCGAGATCTATTGACTGAAAATCGATATGAATCGGCTTTCAAATATTATGTAAAAGTCACGGACTAGTAATAAAAGTATTAAGTACAAGTCCGTGGTAAAAGTATATAACTTGTATTGATTTATGTTTTAATTGTTTATTGCTTTTTTTCTTTCAAAAGGCTGACTGACACATTTTTAGGTAAAGAAGGCAGATATTTTATGTCTGAGGCACGGGGGGCACAAAGAAAGAGGTCGTTCATATTTTCCAATACCTACTAAGTTTTTTTTTTAAATTACCACAGACTGGAAAATATTTCCAACCTTAAAATATGTCCAGATACATCTTCAATTCTGCTTTTTTATGCAGACCTGTAGTTTTATAACATCATTCAAAATATTTCGTCGCTTATATATGTAGGTATAAGGCATGGTATAATGACTGTCTCGGACATACTTTAATTAAAATTAAAATTATGTAAGTACTGCGGTCAACGATTATTTTTAGGTATGTACCTAATTCGGCCAACGATTATTTTATTTGTATGCGTTACTGCATGACATATTTTGTACAATACCTACCTACCTATATTGCACTGTTTTCCTGGTTTTGAAAGAACCTAGTTAAAACAGTGACTCGAGGATATTAAATGCAAATGTACTTGAATGTAATAATTTTAATTACCTAACAAAGAGTCGCATCAAGCTATCAAGATATCT
This sequence comes from Helicoverpa zea x Helicoverpa armigera, assembly GCA_033682625.1. Taxonomy (NCBI): domain Eukaryota; kingdom Metazoa; phylum Arthropoda; class Insecta; order Lepidoptera; family Noctuidae; genus Helicoverpa; species Helicoverpa zea x Helicoverpa armigera. The sequence continues at coordinate 4,387,442 of JAWIIS010000053.1, read as the reverse complement.
TGGGATATCATAAGTGTACCGTATTATTTATTTCCAGCAATCTACAAATCAAAAGTGCATCGGCCTTGCACTAGCACTTAAAATATTGACACAGATTATAAATTATCCTTAACAGAGCACGTGCTAACCTCTGATATCCATAAAGTATGCATTAGTCATTGTTTTATACCACAAACAAAGCAAAATATAACGTCTACAATAAAATTATCTTCCTAGTACTGAACAAGCGAGCGTTTTGAACTGACAAGTTCAGAGTTCAAGGGCTAAAAGTAAAACAAAATAATACAATGGGATTTTTTCCGCCATTTTTTTTTTCTTTTAACGAACGAAGCTTTGTTATTCTACTTAAGTATTGTTGATTTTGGATCGTCAATGTGTAAAAAATGGGATATTTCTTGTGGGTGAACCCAGTTTTTTTTATGATTAATTGTATTTTATGTTGAGGAAATCTTTGCGAAATATCTAGGCTTCCAAAAACATTCTTGGACATGAAGATTTACAAACAGGTTTTGGAATACCAATACCATTACGGCGGTTTTTACATCGCTTCAAAGTGGATGTTTTGTGTATGGAGCCGCACTAGATAAGGAAATTAATATCACTTTGTAAATCTGGTCATGAGTAGCTAACAATAATTGATTCATTTAATTTAGTTATTAAATGTCAAATTAGATGCTACTCAATGCATCTAAGAGGCTAAACACAGTAATGGGACGACAAAAAAGCCGATGATGATGAGTTACCCACAAATAATTTTCGCAAATATCACAAAGGCTCATTCAATTTGATATTCATTGTACGTTTTAGTGCAGTCATTAACATTACACGTCCGATGCAGTCGCTCCAGCGAACGAGTAAAGTAATTCACCTTGAAACTTTTCCTGGGTGTCTCAACCGACTGCAGATGTATTTGCCTTGATAAATTACATTGTTGGCGGTTGCTACATATTTCGTTGTTTACTTGTGTAGTACAAAGTTACTGGATTTATGTGATTCGGTAAATAAACATCAATCAAAAATGTGTACTGGAATTTTGCGTTTGAGGATCTTTTGTTAGGGAATGTGCATAACTTAATGTAAGTTGAGCTTACTGCTCAACTTACGCAAAAAGAGGGAAGTTATTATACATAAGTGTGACTTGTATGTGTGTCTGTCAACTCTTTAATTAATAAAACGATTTTTTTGCAGTTATTTCTAAGCCACAAGATAGAATGTGCTTAGTCTGTGACTCAACGTCGATGTAAGAATATCGTAAAGTTACTTTTAGTTAAGAAACATTATTTTATTTATTAGGTATCTCTTAGTTTCGCAATTTCACTCAACCTTCCTGTCTCTTACTATTGATTATGTAGGTTTCTACTATATAATTATATAGGTACTAGAAAGCTGTAACTCAATAGATATTAATTACATGCACATCGATCTCCTAAGTACGGAGTTTCTCGTCTGCTATGACAAACATGGTCACCGCGGTAACCGCAGTTTGACCTTTGATAGATCTCTCAGCTTGTGACATCTGTCTTTACTCGTTATTTCCTCAAAATTCAGTCCAGAGACTTAACTGCCGTTTTATTGGTTAATTTCTTAAAATGGCAACATCGAATCAAAACTAGCGCTGATTTAGAAAGATTGCTAGGGGTTTGACGCATTTGTGTGCCATTTGAGAAGTGTACCAGTTGCGAAGTGCACCATTTAAGCATGGTGTAGGTACAAGTTGAGAAGTGCACCAAAAGCGTCAAACCCATTGCTAGGTGGCTCTATAGGAGTAAATGGTTGGTAAAAATTAAAAAAAAAAATTGTATTCCAATCAAAATTGTTCAGTCAATTTGATACCGGCTAAATACCTGATCTTTATAATTTTCGTATTACCATTCACCTAAACGCTGATTTACGAGCCCATACAAAAATATTGGTCGGCTAAAAAATTGCAGTGTAGAGCTCTAAAAGGTACCTACTCTAAAAGGTAGGTTTTTAATTACTTGCTGTGTGACATATGACTGACAAGCACTTGATATGTAAAGTATAAGAATGCAGTAGATTGTTGTTAGTGACCTTCGCTTATCGCGTAATCTTAAGAACTACTGAATAATTTGTAGTGCCTACATATGAGTAGCGAAGACAACAAACGTGATTTTATCTTTATCTTATCAATTGTCTCAATAATTAATCATTACCTAGGTAGGTATATACGATATGAACGTATATACATAACGATTTTTGTAAGTTAAATTCCCAAAATATGTACTTACCTACTTAACAAAATTTTTACTGGGGAGTTTGTTCCACCACTTCTTCTTCCCAGCAAAAACACACGCGTTTTGGGAGCTGTCTTTTATTTTATCCTTCAAAAAGTGCTGATTTTTAGCCTACTTTGAATAAATGACATTTTGTCTATATCTTTAAATCTAAATACAGTTTAATCTCGGTCTTCCTCTCTGGTTCATACACAAAGCACAGTAAATCCGTGTCAGGAATAACTCCAATAAAGATAATATTTCCGGCGCCATTGTATATTATGCGCCCATAACACATATTGAGTGCATCCTTTATTTGCTACTCCAGACTTTAATATGAGCATCGGTTCAAGGCGGCCGAAATGCGTGCGTCAATCATTATGGCGTTTGTTAAGAGAAACAGAAGTACATACATAAGTATATGTAATTTGTAACAACTATAATAATATTTAATGAATCTGGGTTGAGGAGGTCAGATATACTGTCGCTTGTAGAACACTGGTACTCAGCCGCATCCAGTTAGACTGGAAGCCGACCTCAACATAGTTGGGAATAGACTCGGCAGGATGATGATGATGATAAAAAAAAAATATTATCAATAACGTAACACGTCATTTTTATTTACAGAACTACTTTTTAGGCGAGTTGTCAAAAAGCTGAATTCAGAGGGATGAAGTTAATTGCCAAGAAAGAACCTATATCAATTCATGAATTTAACTTTTATGTAATGTGTGGTCTAATTTTTCCTCTTTCCTCTTGAAACACAGAATACGAAGTAGTATCTGGGTACCTACTGAAAGTGCAGGAAAAAGTTATCACTCTAATCGGCTTACCAGAATTGAGGATATCGCGGAAATACAAAAATGGTAACGGTAGATTTACAAGTTTATGATATACCTACATATAATCAAACAATGATAATACGGAATCAAGATAAATGATCGTTATTGGTACCTAGTATCTTACCTAAAAGTTAACCAAAAGTTAAGTGAATTCATTACCATGCTGATTTTGAGGCCTTTGCCCAGTGGGACAGTTCGGGCTAGAAAAAATATCAATACTTACTGTATGTATAGGTATACAAAATTAAAAGTACTTTTAAATCTATACTAATCTGTACTTAATATTATAAAGCTGAAGAGTTTGTTTGTTTGCTTGAACGCGTTGATCTGAGGAAGGTCCTATTTGAAAGGTTATTGCAGTGTTAGATTACCCATTCATCGAGGAAGGGTACTTTTTATCCAGGTTCGTGTAGAGGTTCTCACGGGATGCTGGTGAAACCGCTGGCAGAAGTTAGTATTAAAATACTTCTACAAATCTGTCAATATTATTCTCACACTTGAAATTCTCGAAATCTCTCGCATTGAGGAACAAGCTTACTAAAAGTGTCAATAAGTGTTCGTCAAGCAAAGATGCCGAACGGGTTTCCCATAAGGAAACGCATCGCACGCTGTACTTCATTCTGAGAAACTGCGACCGTTAACTTTCTCAATGTACTTGGTACTACATATGAACGTAAAACTCGTACAAGTATCTGTACAATGTTCTGGCTTTGGCTGAGTCTTTGTGCACTCAAAATTAAAGATGAAGGGTCTGGGTAAACAGTCGGCCGATAGTTGGCCCGATGATCGTAAATTGTAAGATTGTATTTTTAAAAAATTAATATTGAAAATCTTAGATCAAAGAAATCATCAAACTAATTGTTAGTTGTTTTTGGTACCGTTCAGATAACCTATCTCATTGTTAAGTTATAAAGTTTGCACTACGCTCTACCACTGATTACTTAGGTAATAGTTACGCACTACATATCGATGCGCACTACGTACTGTGATTCATCTCCCCATTGATTTGCAATCCGATTAAACTCGGCCGCCTAAAAGCTTGCAGTGTTCGGGATCTCTATTTTTAAGAAATTCATTTCATCCCTACTATACATTCATTCAGTAGGTAAACACTACCTACACATATACTTACTAGGTCTTTCCCGTGGTTTTCATTTACAGAAAATCCCCTTGTCAAATATTCTTGTTATAGGTTCAGACTGATAAATTGACCTGACTAATTTTAATTTATTTCCTTCAGGAGTCAATATTTTCAGTAATTTAGTTACAAAAATCATTCACATAAGGATATAAAGTCAGTTTTTGACGAGGTGCAGGAAAATATTTCAAACGCCATAATGCGTATGACCACAGATAACCTTAATACCTACTTAGTTACTTCGGTATTACCAAAATTATATCTATCATCAAATGACCTCGTGGTCAAAACTAGATCCTCAGAAACCGGTTTGCCGATTTATTTTTGCATCAATTGACTACAATGATATGACAAAGTGATTTTTGATGCGATCTTTTAAATTATTTATATATTTTTACTATATTTAGACAAGCACTGCCACAATCATCTGACCAAGATACTCTGTGGGCAAGTTTGTCTCTGGTCCTTAGCTTCGTCTTAATCTAAATCTGAATCACTCATCTTTCAACGCCTAGATAATGTTTACTACTGAGTCATAATGTAAACAACCCATTTACTATTATTTATTATTTACTCATTCCGTAGTATCCTGCTATCAGTCCACGAGATACGGGAGAGCAAATAAACAAACAAGTTCAAACGCTTAAAATAAACGACCCTTGTCGAAGGATGTTAAACATGCAGAGTGTAAATTATTATTATTTTTTTATTAAAAACAAATGAATCAGCATCCGTTTTAGTATTTAAGGCAACCAGCTGATTACTGAGGTTCATTCAGAAACTCCGGAACGATTTTTTTGCGATTTTCAACAATTAGTACATAAATAGTTTTGATAAAAATAGCATTAGATACCATTGTACAATATCTACCTATATGCCAGGTCGCTGGTTTTAACCAACTTCTAAAATAAGGAGTAGGTTATCAATTCTCATGTTTGCATTTTTTTTTTCATAGAGGTAGTCAGTAAATGTCTTCGCTTTACCGTATTAAATATAGATGGCTGATCTGATAGTTTCCTGTAGAAATTAATATACATAGTTAATGAATTGGGTAGGTACCTAATAGTAATGAAATAATTAAACCCTATTTGTAAATTACTACATAGTAGCGGATAATACCTACGGCCCCAAATAATAGTTATCATTGTTTGAAAGCAACCTTATCTAATTATTATGAAATTACTACATAAATCTTTTAGGCGACGCGACGGATTTGTCGGATGTGCGATACGAATACAATGTATCAACAAATTATAATTTGTATGTAAAAGTTAACTAAGTATGGAATATTTAACTACAAAACTTTAACTACGTAAACTACAAACTAGCCGTTTCCCGCGGTCTCACCCGCGTCCCGTGTTAACTACTGCCCATGCGGGGATAAAATATAGCCTATATATATTACCCGGGGATACTCTAGCTTCCCAACTGAGAAAGAATTTTGCAAATCAGTCCAGTTTGAAGCCATTTACAAACAAACAAATTAAAAAAAAAACCTCTTTATTATATTAGTAGGTGCCTATAGATTAGAACTCGGTAAATTGATACACTGTAGGAACATTCCAAAACAGAACGTTCTAGATCTAGATTCTAGAACAAAAAGTAAGTAAACAAGTTCGGAACAAGCCTAATGCCATGACCGTGAGCGTGACCTACCCCAACACAACCTAAATAACTAAGTAGGCTATCTAACAACCAATGGAAAACATTATCCAGAACATTTGACTGACGTTTCCCTGAAACTACTGAATAATTTGCTGCACTTTTTCATTCAGTTTTCACTTTTTTAAACTGATAAATTTGAAAAAAATTTCAATGGGATGTTTCACTATCTCACCCGTTGACTTTTGGGAGCTATCCGGGTATGGAAAGAAGTTCCCCCGGGACGCAGGAGAAACTGTAAGAACCATTAAACAATACTAATATAGGTAATAAAGAGTAAACTATTTTTGTTATTGGGTTGCCCGGGTAACGGGTTGAGGGGCTCAGATAGGGCAGTCGCTCCTTGTAAAGCACTGGTACTCAGCTACATCCGGTTAGAATGGAAGCCGACCCCAACGTAGTTGGGAAAAAGGCTCGGAGGGTGATGAGAAAACTATTTTTGTTTGAACCGATTTGAAATATTATTTCATTGTTAGAAAGCTACAATCTTCCCGAATAGTAGAGTCTACATATTTTGTCTCTGGACGGGCAGTTGATTGATTTGATTGATCAACGATGACACAAAACTGTAATTCGATAAAATACTCTGAACAAAGACACGCGTGATTCATGACATTTAATAGACAACAATTATAATTCAATACAGCTCATTCATTGTTCAATTTAATTTAATATAAATATGTTAAACTCAAAGGTGACTGATTGAGTGACATAGTGATCTATTAACGCACAGCCCAAACCACTGGAGAGATCGAGCTGAAATTTAAAAATTGAGAATCGTGAATTTAATAATTTTTTAGGGTTCGGTACCCAGAGGGTAAAACGGGACCCTATTGTTTTCGCTTCTCTGTCCGTCCGTCTGTCACCAGGCTGTATCTCATGAACCGTGATAGTCAGAGAGTTGAAATTTTCACAGATGATGTAGGTATTTCTGTTGCCGCTATAACAACTAGAATAAAATAAATATTTTGGGGGGCTCTCATACAACAAATGTGATTTAAAATAATGGACAACCCTTCGTGCGCGATTCCGATTCGCACTTCGTCGGTTTTTTTTGTCGATTTAATACATGTCATATACCAAATCGATGTTTTATGTGTATCGTACATTCAATTACATAAAATTTATGAGCCCAAATAAACTGTTGGCCGACTAAAATTTGTGTTTGCGGATAGGTAGGTACTCTTAATTAGCACCAATTATAATTTAATACAGCTTCATTTTTCCATTTAATGTAATGTATAAATAAATACCTAAATCTCATATCAATACAGCTTGAGTCATAGGCCGCAGACCCGTTTAGCACCTATATCTGCCTATACCACGGATGAAGGAGGGATAAGTAGCAGAGATGCCAAGACGTAGGTAAGTCAGGCGCCTTCTTGTAGGTCAAGCAACGTACAACAGGCGTGATCAGTTACTAGAACTAACGAGACGTTCGGGTTCCTTGTCAAATCAAAATACATCTGACAAAGATTGATTGCTGATTTTATTTTGAAAATAATGGGAGCTTGTAACATTCCTCGTCCCTCGAACACCCGCATTTTAGCGCCCTTCCTTCTTAGGAGATGTTGCGTTATAACATCTCCGCTAGTCATTTTGTTCGCTATGACACATACCTATTGCTTATTAATGAGTGCCTAATTATTAGTAGTCACGGCACCGGTATGAAATAAATTAAGCTTGTAACCGCTCTAACCGCAAAATACATGTCTAAGTAAGTACCTTTGTATTATAACTGAACAAAAAAGACTGCTATTACATAATACATAACTATGTATACAAGGTGTGAGGCAAATCATAAATAGTGACAGGTAAAGCTGCCCGCCCACGTCAGAGCTTTAATAGGAGAGATACTGTTACAGCCTTTTTTTATCGTCCCTCTGCTGGGCACAGGCCTTCTCTCACACGGAGAACGATTGAGCATTAATCGAAGGAGCATGAATTGAAGGAGAGATAATCGGGCAGATTTTTATGTAGGACGTCCTGACCAGGATTTTCTGACCGACTTTTTGTAGTTTGTGTTTAGTTTGTGTTTCTACTATATATTTTTGTTATGTGTGCGTTTTATTGTTCTCCTAAAAAAATCGGTCACCCTTTCTCGGACATGGGCGGGCAGCCTAACTCAGGCATTTAAATTACAATGGCATCGTTACGTATCTAAGTATAATTTTTCTAACAAACAAACTTTTATACACGTTGATTGAGGAAAATAATTAAAATTAAAGTAACTAAATCATAGATTAAAAATCTAACACTGTTTCATTTTCCAAGAAGTAATTTAAGTACCTATATTTATTGTATGTATTTTAATCGCATTCATTTTATTGATAGATACATTTAAATCTCCTTGTGTATACCCTTAAGTACTGACCAAAAGTTTGTAGTGCGCGCGTACTCTGAATTCTAGCAACTAGCTCTTAGGTTCTTTACTTTCCGAGGAGCTCCATTTTGGCACCTCTGCTCGCATTTTGGTCTCCATGGTCTAGATAGATAGATAGGTCTAATATTCCATTATTATTTGGCAATGCCGCATGACTGACATCTTCATTATCTGTGGTAGTCATAGGACTCGTTTTCAAAATCATCCAAATTCTTATATGAAAAGTATTATCACAGATTATATAATAGTTACTACGTAACAGATAAATCACTCCATACAAAAAAGTCCATACCTACTGTTATAAGCACCTACAAGTTCCCCAACTACCTACAAATTCCTAGCTGCGTTATAAAATGAACCTTAAAAGCTCGACCACTTGATTGTTATTCCAATGCGATAGCGCACAGTTCAGTGACCGCAACCGTGCCGTGGCCGTGCTAAGGGTTGCCTCTTACAATTTATTAATAATTTAAGTAGGAAAACAAAGTTACGCTTATTTTAAGATAGCCTTATAATATTATATAAAAATTAAATGGAGAATGGGTACATATTACTAAATATTACCTAATACGTAAGCATAAGTAAGTACTTAAGTAAAGCTTTCGTCAAAATCAAAGGCGGTTTCCAACTATTTTTCGAGCACAAGTGCCATACCCCATATGGTACAACTCTGTCGAGTGTTGATACATACCTAAAATTGGTTTCTGCGTAGCGACATGCGTAATGGTCGCCATTAAGTTGGACCAGAACTATACCTACTTACACTCGAGATGTGTTTTGAGCTACAAAACTCACAATACAGTTCATATAACTAAGTAGGTATCTAAAGTAAAATAAGTACCTAATGATCTCTGTCGTTAAAATCATAAAGTAAATAAGTATTAATTTAATAAATTAGAATTACTAGATAAAGTCATAAATATAAAATGTTTCTAAATCTTACAATAGTCGCATATAAACCAACACAACTCAAAATAATCCATCAGTTTGTTAGGTAGCTTAAAAAACCTAATAAAAACCAACAGCATAACATGCCACGAAATAAAAATAATAATATTGGAGCGCGCGCGGCGCGTGAGACTATTGAAAGCCCTGAGCCGCGTGGGGTTACCGGTAACCCAGCGAGCGGTAGGCATTTATCGCGCGCAAGTACGTCGAGTGACAGAGGCCTGGTATTATTATATAAATTCTTATATATTAATACTTTTCATAGAATCTGCATGTCGATATTTAGTGGGTAGGTACCTACGTCTATGAGGAAAAAGTGACAAAAAGAAATAAGTAGGCAGGTAATAAGTTATTATGTGACCACGCTGATATTTTATTTTTTAATTCTTACTCATTCATCTATTTTAGACAGTTAGGTCCCATAGAGTAAAGTCGATCGTTAATGAGCTAAAGGCTTAATACTTAAGGCTTTGTATAGCCCATTTAGCAAAAAAATCAGTTCTTTGCAAAAAAATACCTACATCTAATCGGTTAGGTAACAAACAATACGTATGGCGTGATAATACGGCCGGAAACTAGTCAGTTTCTAATGAATAATGATGACGACCCAATCAAAGCTTTTTATAATGTAATTTGGAACTGACATGACAATGAAAAAGTGCTTCCAAAACAAATTGTTTCATGACCAGTAAAGTATAGGGGCCGCTTAAATTATTTACCAACTACGAAGGTCATTTGGCCCGCTCGATAAAAAATGACATCATAATCAAATTGATTTCGGATTTGGAACTATAGAATTAGTTCGAAATCCAATGTTTGACACACGTTTGACATTCACTTTTTAAAAGCATTGACATAGACGTAATCTATGAACATTGATAGCAATCTCGCTAATATACTTTGGCACTATAAACAATTGACTGTTGACACTCACTTTTTAAAAGCATTAATAGCTAGCGTACTAAAACTATTGAATGCTTTTTTCGCTACAGTAAACTAAGAGTTTATTTGGAATATTTAATCTGCACTTGAACTATTACTTGAGGTTTTATTTATTGTTTATGATGTCCTCCTAGCCGATTATCGGCTACGGCGGCTGTTCTCATGTAAGGAGATTAGCCAACTGCGCAGGACATATTACTTATAGTGCAAGCATTAGCGCAGACACAGGCGCACTCATAATTCTTCACTCTCATAGCCCGATGGGACAGCAATCCGACACGACCGGAGAGAGAACAGGCGCAGGACCGACATTTACGTGCTCTCCCATGCACGGGTGTATCAATCACCAACTTCCAGGCTTCGGGCTGCTTTGTGAAAGTCTTCTAGAACCCTCAAAGCGATTTCGGCCCGAATCGGAAATCGAACCCGAGACCTCGTGCTCAGCGGCCGCACTTGCGACAGCTAGACCAACGAGGCAGTTCAAAAAGCAGGTTTATTCTTTATACCTACTACGAGTACATATTCTAATTATTTTATCAGCCTCTAGTACTAGCAACAAGCTTCCATTGTTTTGTTTTATCAAAGCGTCATTCATTCCTAAAGTGTTAGCGCTAAATCACGTCCATATTATTATCGTAACTACCTATTTGTATTGTAAACACTACCTACCTGAGTTACAGGACGTAAGTATTTAGGTAGGTATATCCCACAACTGGACAAAGGGGTCTTGTTACTGCAAACAGAGGCTTGTAACAAGGTTTTAGATGTGGCTACTTTTAATTTTGGACTTAGTTTACATATTAAATGAGCAACTATGTTATGTACGACCTACCTACTTTTTATTCTCTATCCAGGGAACCAAGTAACAGCATTTTCATACCAGCGGATTTTCCGCTTTGCTTTGCCAGCGATTTTAAAAACCTTCACGTCACGTTTGCTTGTTTAATGTTCACGTAAATTTCCGCTGTAAAACCCTAACCGGAAAATCCGCTAGTATGAAAATTCTTCTCATGGATAGCAGTGGTTGATTACATGTCTTGCGAAAACGGTTTTTGTGTCCGATACAACTAAGTACCTACTCAGGTAACTATAGAGTGTCAGAGTTCACGGATTGCTAGGTCAGAGCTTCAATTTGTCCAAAGTGTTTTGGACCTAAAATCAGTAATGAATAAATGTTCACCAATCCCTACCCCTACCGAACATAATAAGCATAAGCATATCTTGGACATCAATAGCTGATAAAAAGGTGAAGGAAAACATCTTGAGGAAACCCGGAATATAAAGTCTTAAATCAACAACCCGCATTGAGCAAGCGTGGTGATTAACGCTCAATCCTTCTCCGTGTGAGAGGAGGCCTGTGCCCAGCAGTGGGACGATAAAAAGGCTGTAACAGTAACAGTTATCCGTACCGAACACACTCAAACATTTTTATACCAAGCCAGCAACGTCCAGCAACAATTCAATATCAAACCTTTTTCGTTACCCTTCGTGAACAATAGACAATGCCTTAATAGTTTAATCAACCCCCGTAAAGGAATCAGGTCGCACAAAGGTTACACTAGAGGAAAGCTAACCGTAACAGCCTAATAGATGACCGTGTTACACTGTATTGCATATAAAATTTTCATCACTTTTTTGTTTCTAGTTTCTAGACTGGGTTTTTGTGTGACTCCTGGGGTTGTAGGTAAGAAGGGTAAAAAATTTTGATGAAAATCTAAGTGATATGTGATCAAAAACTTAGATATGTGTTTAGATTTAGAGATCTTGTCTTGAAAATAATAGGGTGCTACAGAATTTACATTCTATACTATGCTTAGGTAAATAGATTTATTATAAAGGAAGAGGAATCATTTTTGTTCCCTGATAATTCCAAAACAACTGAGCCGGTTTGAAAAATGTTTTCACTGTTGGAAATGAAGCTACACTATCCCCGTGTGCTAGGCCATATTTTATCCTGGCACGGGAAGTATTCATGGGACCCGGATGAACCCGCTAAAAACATCTTGTATTTAATAAAATAAGATGTTACAAATAAAATAAAATAACTCTACTGAATAAGGCCAGTTTTGAGTGGTCCCGACAGGAATCGGCTAATTATTTAATAGACAATAGCTCTTACAAGTATGTTAGGTATTAGCAGCTAACTAGTTAAGACTCTAATCAAGATTGTTGCTTCTTCAATAATTGAAATGTTTGTATGTTATTTTAGTTCGTACGCAATACAATCTAAAGTTCTTTGTTATGTACTAAGGCATAATAGAGAGCTAGCTCATATCACATAAAGTATTTAAAAAAAGTAAAATTGTTTATGACTGAAAAAAAAAAACTTTTTTAAAATTAGAATTTTCCAGTGTAATTTTCGCGGTCTTTCCAACTTTTTACCTATCTACTGACAAAAAAAAACTTATCCAATAGATAGCTGTCAAACCAGTTCTGTTTTCAAACAAACTTCAATTAGAATTTATTAAGGAATTGCCAGTTTGTACCTGTTTTAGGTACTAAAAATGGTAAATTGACTGGGTATTTGGGTTATCATTAAAACTAGATAGGTATCCGCTGAAGTAATTTAAGTCGTTCAAATTGTTTTAGTACCTACGCGTAGGTAATACAAGCTAGAAACAAAGGTTGGTATAATGTAGCTACTGATGGTAATGTACCTACTCTGGTTATGCCTATTAGCGCGTCTGGTGTTTGCTTAAATAATCTATGGCTGGTTGGTAGAGCAATGAGGTCATATGTCTTCAGATTAACGGTTGTGACATCGACTGAAACTTTTATAAAAAACTGATAGATAAGCAGCGGTCTGAATGTATTTTAAAATATGTAGGTACCTATTCAATTATTTTTTCCCAACCCTATCGAATTAAGCGTCGGCACTTCGTTTTTTTTTCAAAATAATTATTATCAGCCATAGAATCGGCAAGTTATTTATAAAGACATGTTCCTATGAGTTTCCTTATCCATATCAAAACTTTGTTATACTTATCTTGACCGTAATTTGACGTATTTATACGATAAAAATGTATTTATAGATATCTGCATCATTCCGGTTCCGAAAATTTTATTATCTTTGGTTTTACGGTGTAATTTTAGATAAGTTTTTATTTCCATCTGTTACTTTAATGATATTCCTTAATTTGGATTTTTTGAAGAAAACTCTTAATAACAATAGATACAAAAACTAGGTAAAGTCGCGAAAAAAAATGATTGGTCATCAAAAAAAATTGACTCTTGGAAAGGGTCCTATTAACTTAGATATCTATATTCAAATGTTTTAATTTAGCACGTCTTCTAATACATTAAATCATTCGACTTGATTTGTCTCATTTGAAAAAAAAAAACGAACTCGCCGTAAAGATATTTAGTAACGGAAGCGAGTTTGCAAATATGGCTCGCACATGGCCGCGATTCTTACATTCCGCTCCTTTGGTTATTTTTTGTATCGTATCTATAATATGCATTAAGAAGGTAATATATGTAAATGAAGGTATGAACTAGCTGTTCCCCGTGTCCCTAGGGAACACTTCCCACGCCCTTTAAAAAAGTAAGTAGCCTTGACCCTATGAACTAAGGTAAACACTTAGGTACCTACTGATTATACCTACATAAACAATACGTAAATAATGAATATATACCGACTAAATAATATATACCCAAAAATAAAATAATATATACCTAGATACATATATAAATAAATAAAATAACTATGATGCAATGGACAGATAATGATATATCTACAGACATAATATATCCTTCTGCCTGTGGGCCTATTGAAGCTCGTGGGTGGAAGCTTTAAATTCGAGGTATCCACAGGGAAAAGTCCAGTTACCTAAGTAGTACCTACACGGCCTCCTAGGCTGAACTGCGAGATGCCATACCATTAAAAAAAAGTCTATTGAATACAAAGGGACTCCAAAAGGAGTAGAATTAGTGTTAATCTAAAAGGCTAACACGCCCATCCACAGGAGGAGTGTTATTATATTTTGAAAAAAATATTTATTCAATCAAAGGTTAAGCAATTAATGACGCTGTCGTTGCGTGGATGGATGACCTATAGGTATCTTAATGAGTTCCTGATCTGATATTCCAAGTTTTTATTCAGTAGGTTGGTAATTAAAAACCTGAAAGCCTGACAACCAGTCGGGTCAGATAACCCAAGTTGATGAGGTCAGATAGGTAGTCACTCCGCATAAAACACTAGTACCTAGTAAAGTTAATTGGGTGAGGCTGGTAGCCTTCCCCAGCATAGAAAAATGATGATGATGTAGCTGGACAAGGTAGCTGGTTGGACATTTTATAAATAAAAAAAAAAACACCCATTAGTAATGACAAAATTATTATTATAGTGTTCAAATTATATTCCAGTGCAATTTTCTGTTCAGGGTCAGTATTTAATTGGAGTCAAGTAAGTAGGTTTTAATATGTCATAAGTGAGTGCCTATTACCTATGCCAGGAGGTAGGTATTATCATTTAGTATTCTTTTTGAATGAGCTACAGCTTAATCCACCTGACGATCACCTCACCTCTGATGTAGAATTGTAACGACTGACGCTGAGATGCCGTTCTTACGTGCCATACCAGGCATGGGGGTATAACACCACCAACTTCCAGCCATCCTAAAGAATCCTTCACATCGCAGCCTGGAGTCGGGAAGCGATTTTGGCCCGACTCGGGAATCGAACCCGAGACTTCGTGCAGAGCAGTCGCGCTGTGCGACTCCTAGACCAACGAGGAGACAAATGTCTATCTCTGCAATGCTGTATGGGCTGTATCCTCAGAAATCTTGATAATAAGCATTCCTACCCATCGTGTACCCGACCAATAACAATCATAAGTCCATAACATAATAACTGTCGCGTGTTTCCCTATGCAGTCTGTTCGAAGAACCGGCCATTATTGTAAAAGTTAACGTAAATTGCTTAGGAATAAAAACTAGAGTACCTAAACTACTGCAACAGAAAGTAGGTCAGGTTTATTACATTGCAAATATTGCATTAAGTAACGTTTTCGTAGATACGATATTTATACGGAGGCCTTCTATGAACATTAGCCGTGCGTGCGGAACGGAGTCTACGAACTTGGGTCGAACTTGCCGCGGTCAGTATGCCGATGGGTGACCGTTCTTTTTGCTATTTCGTCACTCGGCTTTCGAGAGTAAGTATAAGAAAGAAAGACATTATACATATAGGTAAGAAGTATAATTAAGTTGGTCTAGGTACACATCCACTTATTTTGACAAGGGTAACAAATAATTTCACTATTTTTATTGCGGTCCTTATCCAGAACGCACTTGACTTTAAGTGGTGCTACCTGTTTGTATGAATCATGGAGCAAGAAGCTGTTGAGTGGGTCCAAACCCACACAGCCAATGAAAAATGGCGGAACAATCTGTTCCCTTATAAGAACTCTGTTGATTGACGACTTAGGTCTGCATGCACCAAAGGTTATTTTTGTTTACATGCCAATATGAAAATAATTTGGAAAGGCTTATTTAAGGACTCAAAGACCCACTTTATTTAATTAAAAATCAAGCTTAAGGTTCAACTAGTTCTCTGTTATCTCGAATTGCGAGTGAAGCCACAAGATGAAGTTATTTCACAGCTCAATTCCAGTTATGAGTTACTCAGAACTGAGCCACGATAATTTGTCTATTGTCACCAAACACTTATGAAATGGTGACTAATTGGCGATGAACGTAAACCTTTGACTGAATATGATTCATAAAAATCGAAATCTATAATAACAGCATTCACGTAATTGTCAAACACTGAACAATAAAAATTCAATGAATAACGCATTATTATTTATTTACACACAAGAGACGCACTAACTTGGATCACGGCTCGACTCGTGTCAAGTTCCTCGGGTTATCGAATTCAAGCGCCGAATCATATTACAAGATTTCGATATTATTGTTATAAGTAACATAAAGAAGTAATGCGATATTTATATCGAATATCATCCTATTCGCGGAACAATCGGCTGACCGATCAAATGTTTGGTAGAAAGGGTTCAATGGACTCTAAATAATATTTTATCCGCAAGGTATCGCTGTTCTCTTATCATCGGCACTCTGGAAATATATTTGCGTTATTTTTTATCGAAAACGACATAAGTGTTTCTAATTCGCTTTATAAAAACACGCATTAAGCGGTACATATGTTGCTTTATAGCTCGATTTACAGAATTCACAATGCAAGCCGACGAGTTCGGCGGTAAACAACGTTGCGATTTTATATTTCGGTATAACCGGTTTTAGTTCGATACGGTTTTATAAATAAGTTCACTAAACCGATTTGAATAAAATTCGGAATGGTGATCGTTCCAGGACATACGAATAAGTATGCACAGCAAAAGACACAATGTATGGAGTGACGACAAATTAGAATATTTAACAAAAAGTTGAATGAGATTTAAAAGTTTTGGACTTTTAATTATGGACCCCCTTCAAACATTTAATAACATTTTATAGTTGACTCATGCCCTTTGAATATTTAATAACAATTTAAAGTCGGGCCAACTGTATGATAAAAAATCTGGGCTGTAATGTTATCCAATTTGTTTGTACCTAATATGCAATCCGAGGTCATTGTTTAATGTAGTTAGTTATGTCATTGAGTGGACTGTTTTATTAGACAAGTTTTATGATTATTCATACTTCTATGCATTCATATTCATGCACCCATTTGTTGTATGTGAAATTCTGCATTTTGGTATAACTTAGACTTGAAATTGTTACAGTATAAAAAAATCGTTAATTAATTGTCAGCAGATTTCCGGCCGATGTTTTGATTAGTTTTTAAGTGTCATCATTTAGTTATCATATCACCCCATACAGATAAGTGTTTCTATTGCCTCACCTTGCCTTATCTGACGGCCTTCGCCTGATTCCAATGGCAGACATTAAATAAAACATACTAGTAGTTGATCACAATGTATTCTTTAGAGTATAACCCTGTACTTCTTTTATTTAGAATAAGGTATTACAACATTAATTGTTTGCGGGAATTACACATAGGTATGATACAAATAGGTACGTATTGAGTTTCAGAATCATGCAGTTTAGGTAACTATGCTAGAACTTATCACATTTCAATATTTTACATATTTGCTCAAGGTACACAGAACTGGCTATCTGTTATAGTTACAATAACAAATGCCTTCGTATTGAGATTAATATTCAATGAACACCTAATCATATGTCGTACAAGTTTCATGTGAAAACGTATTGAATCACAACAGAGGACCAAACATATCAGATAAGCAATGACTCACTTCATTATACTTGTACACCACGCAACCATTTCTGTCATGACAAACAATTCAGTACAGGAAGTGACATACCTGGCCAGATATAAATAAATTACCAAAAATAAATAAAATGTGTGATGCATCTTTGAACTAACAAATGTACAAATCTTTCTAAAACAAAAGCAACAATCAACCACTGTTCGTTTCAAAACTAACATCATAGAAATTATAATAAAAACTTAATACTATATTAACTATAAACACACATCTGAAATTCAGTCGCTCTCAAACAGACTATGATACACTGGTAAAACGTAAACATTCACCAAATTAAAGCTTTCGAGTATGAGGGAGGGATGGGGCTCAGAACTTGAGTTTAGGATTGAGTTCATGGGCGCGGCCGCCCCAGTCCAGCCGGTAACTGCGAGTCCGCCACGAGATCTCGGGGCTGAGCAGTGCCGCGGCCAGCACGAACGGCGCGCAGCACTCGCTCCACACCCAGCCCAGCAAGAACTGCACTTTGGTGAACGGCGGCGAGCCGTTCTGCACTGACCGCAGCATCAGCCAGTCCGAGAGGAACCACACTAGCACATGCACCAGGAAGAAAGGCAGCGGCTCGGCGCCGAACAGCTGTCCCGCCGCCCAGGCCGCGCCGGCGCCCAGCGGCATGCACTCGCTGAGCGGCTCCAGCATCGCCGTTGTGGGGATCATGGCGATGCGCAGCCGCGCCCAGCGCCGCAGCCGCGCCTGCAGCGCGCCCACCGACCGCGTGCCCGAGTTCTGCAGCGCCGGCAGCGAGCTCACGCGCATCTTCCAGCCGCGCGACACGATGTCCTTCGCCATGAAGTAGTCCTCCGCCAGGTAGTCGGCGAAGGCGCGCAGCCCGCCCGCCTCCTCCAGCGCGCAGCGCCGCACCAGCGACGACATGCCCACATGACAGTTGATGCCCATGAAGTCGGCGCCCAGGTACATGCGCGCCTGCGCCGTGCCGAAGAACACCTTCTCGTAGACCGCCGCGAAGCCCTCGGCGTCGCACACGAAGGGCATCTGGTGCACGATGGCGACGTCGTCCCGCATGTGTTGCACCATGTCCAGCAGCGAGTCGTCGCGCATGCGGATGCCCGCGTCGCTGATCAGCACCAGCGGGTACTTTGCCGCCAAGTACGCCGGCTGCATGTTGTTGATCTTCGGGTTCACGCCGACCCGCAGCCCACCCGTGAACAAACGAGCGTCTATGTGTGGGTGCTTGTGAATTAAACTGTTCACTAACATCACTGCTGGATCGTGTTCGTTTTCTACACAGAATAGTAACTCGTACATAGGATAGTCCAACGTGAAAAACGTTTCCAAGTTCGAGAACAGGTTGGGATCGACCCCAGTGAGCGGCTTCAGGATCGACACACCGGGGTACGGCTGTTCAGGCGGAGACCGGTCAACTGTCCGATGGAGCTTCCACTTCGAGTATGAATAAGCCATTATATGAATTAACCACAGACACACCCACGCAATCATAAAAAATATGGCAAAACCATACACCGTATACACCATAGACATCATAATTGTATCCTTATGTAGCTGTCGCGTTCGGGCCGCATAATATCGACTGGTTTTTTGGTGGAGACGTGCGCTATGACGCGATCATAACACTGAACTGAATGTGCGATAAAAAAGTAGTAACTTGAAGAATGAACACTCCGTAAAATAATTCAACATTTTATACGATCGCGTTATCTGTACGGTTTTATCATTGCGGACAGGTTTCAGCAGTCAATTCCTTCCTTTTACAAGCGGCTGAACCCCGCAGAGGAGACAAATAAATCGAAAATCCTTCACACGACAAACTTCAAGCACCACTGCTGCCAACATACTGACGAGAAGTCTGCGTTTTATTATGACTTGGGTTCAAAAGTATCTAAAAACTCTTGGTACATTAAATATGTTCATTATGATATTAACGAGTGATTGAAGTTTATTTCTTTTATGTTATGCACAATAATAAAAATTAAATAACAAATTGACCAATGTTATTAAACTTATTTTGTTCACAGTAAATGTTAACAAAACGTAGGACGAAATCGATCTCCTTAGCATTTGGGTCTGTTCATTTTAAAGGCGTTAAAACCAAAAACTTGCTAAAAATCAATGTTCTGTTCATATTGAAATTAAGTTATAAAATTAGATACTAATAAACTGCTATTAATTTTAACCAAAGTCATGTTTTAATTGGAGTCAAAACATAGGAAAAAAACTAAAAGTAGGTTGTTTACTTTAAACTAGCAATTAAAATGTTTTTGACTTGTTGTCGTTATTGCAGCTAGTATGAACGGCCCCGGAAATACCAACCTAATGAAATCCGTCACATTGGAAAATAATAGCGTCGGTTCAAATTGTTTCGCGGCAATTTACCACCGCTCTTTTCTTATTTTGCGATGATATAGCAATCAGCCGAAAATGGATATAGGAAAGCTATTCAGAAACGTTCAGAGTTTGAACGAATACATATCAACAACTCAAGATGCTACAGAGAAATGCAAAACTTCAAAAATTCTACTGAATATGTCGACCGTTCTTGCGCTGAAGAAAATACGTTCTCTTGAAATCGAGGTCTGTTTTTCTGTGAATCTAAAATCCAGGAGAGCCAAGTTTTAGTCTTTTATTAGTTTATAGCCATAACTGAGGAAAACGAATTTGTTATTTGTATTCTTTCAGTATTTCAACAAATGTGAGGAAAATGGAATCGCGTGCACGATATTTGACCGTATGTTATGTTTACCGCCTTCAAAAACATGGAGCGTGCTCAGCAAGGAGTTGGTGAACCTACTGCAATACTGGCTGGATGCTACAAGAAAACATTTGGTCAGGCATAACTTGCAATGGTGGACTTTTTTGAAACTGTTGCTCAGATTTGTAAAGGTACGTACTTACCTGGTATTAACATGAAATACACTATCATTTGAATCTTTAAAGTTGATATATTTTGTTGGAATACTTACTAAAAACTTACAAACCTCCCAAACTTTCAATATGTTACTGAAACTGACTTCTATAACTTACTTAAACTTACTAACACAAACTTAGATAGGAACTTCAATAAATTAAAGTTCATTCATTCACATTCTTCAATTACATTACTCATAATAAAAACAGCCATAATCAAATATCTAATGCTATGAATCACCTTTTTATCAGGCGATTATTTTAATCTGTGTACACAAAATAAATGTAATAAAAAGCTTTATCAGGGCATAATTCAGTGTCTATTGTTGATAGATAAATGTGTGGAAGGGTAAAATAGAAGCTTTAAGCACAAATTAACTAAAAGAAAACTAACTTCAATGATATACCTAAAACCTTCTAAGTCTGACAAATACTATGCTGAAAACTACATCAAAATTGGTTCAGCCAAATGTTAGATAATCATACATACATAGAGGTCAAACTGAGATCCTTTTTTTGAGTCTGTAAAAAACTACCTTTATATTAGTTACACTAATTCCTTAGCATATCTAAAGTATTTAAAACAGCTACCTTTCTAGAAATTAAAAATATAATATCAACATTATTCAGGAAATCCGTCAGAAAGATGCGTCTCTACCTAACATACTAGTGGAGCATACAGCGGAGTGTCTCTTGGATCTGGCTACCAACAGCTGTCCTGATGCTTACCAGAGATATGAAATACTCCACTGTTTCAATATGTACTGCTCAGAATCTAGCAGAGAAGTCAGATTTGCTTTTAGGAACAAGCTTGGACCTTATTTGTAAGTATAATAATGTAGAATTAGGTATTTAGTAATTTATAGTTCAGATTTGTATTTAAGATTAAATAATATCTGTCTATGTAATTTTTATATCTACTTATAATAGAAGGCATTCTTGTTGTTACCCTCGCTTGATTAAAGAAAAATGTATTATGTACTTTGACCATTGATATATATCATTGACTTTGACACTTTTTTCATAACAATTTTCTTCCCCATTGAATGTTTTTGCTGCCATTTGGGTCAATATATTTTCTGTTATTGAGAAAATGATGGTGACTGCTAAACCTATACTGATCTTTCTTCTTAGGCAGTTTCAAACACTACTAAATCTTTTTAAAAACATCATACTAAGGCCCGGGTTACACTAGTTACTGATAAAGTGACAGTTAATGTTATCTGCCAGATATCACTATCCCTGACCTATGAAACAAGTTAAATTTTATCCATGAGATAAGGTAGTGACAAGCTATCAGAGACTATCAGTAACCAGTGAAACTGGCCATTGTCATATTAAAATCAAAAATTAAGTAATAGACCAATGAGGCAGTGTCGTTGGTCTAGTGGTCGACTGCTATAACTGAGGTCTCGGGTTCGATTCCCGAGTCGGGCCAAAATTGCTTTGTGGAATTTATAAACTTTCACAAAGCAGCCCGTAGCCCGGAAGCTGGTGATTGATACACCCGTGCATCGGAAAGCACGTTACATGAGCTCCTTACATGAGAACAGCTGCCGTGGCCGAAAGCGGCCTTCGACGTATTATTATAAAGTAATCATCGGCAAGGATATTGAGCCCTGACCTTCACCTGCGCAGAAGTGATTTATTGGTTTATTGCCTTAAGTGTACAGTGCGCAAAGCGATCTCCACTCTTCCGCCGAGAGCTCATTATCTGTGCCGATGGCAAATGCCTATACCAACGATATTTTTTTTACCCAGTACAAAACTATCTTCATACATGAGCAACTGTGGTCACCTGCCAACACAATACAGTACTATGGAGACACTCCTAAGATGGCTACTTCCACGACATGATGCAACCCTGAGGCTTGCATCAGCTACCAAGTGGTTCCATCCCTCTATGTACCAGAAATCTGATGTAGATATATTCTTGGAGAGATCTTGGGTTAATTTCTTTCAGGTAAGTTTTTTAAGACTAGCCTTTAAGTTTAAGTTATAAAATAAGAAGTATTTGTATTTTCAGTATTTTGAATAGGATTTATTATCTAGTCATCTTCAACAGTAGTTTAATAGAAAAAAAACATGCTGTATATTACTAAAATCACCTTTTTTGGGAAGTCTGTATTACTAATTAGATTTCGTCCGCGACTTTGGTCGCGTAAAACCCAAGAGTTCCCAGGGACTCCCTCATTCTCGACACATTCATCATTCACAGCCAGTTTCTTCATCAAAAGTAAAAGCTAAAGTAATGTCACAAAGTAAAAGTAACGGCCAAATTCGTTTTTTTCACGATTTTAACTATGAGTTTTGCTTTGAAAAAACGAATTTGACCGTTACTTTTACTATTATAGCCCGCCGATTGACTGATTAAGATCAGCCAATTTTTTCTAATGTGTCTGAAATATTATATTTTAGGACGCAAGAGATTTCCTAAACGCGCACAATCAAAGAAATGATTTGATAACGTCAGTTGTGTGCCGGAAACTCACTGTCGGCAAAGTTGTCGTCATTTCGGTGAGTACCTACCTACCTGTTTACTTGAAAACAGCTTGGTATGTACTAGTAGGTATCTAGTATTCATGTCGAAACTACTTATACTAGCTGTGCCTTACGGTTTTATATGCTCTTCGAGATCTTAATATAGGGTACCATACCCAAAGGGAAAATGGGATTGTACCTATTACTAAGACTATAGCTTGCCGCCTGTCTTCCCCAGACGGTAGGTAAATATCTCATGAACTGTGAAACACAATTGAAATGGGCCATCTGTTATTTGGCCGTTCCATAGATCATGGTTCGAAACCCTTCGTGCTCGAACCCGACTCGCACTTAGTTTTTCTCAAAGCCGCCCCAGGCCACACATATTTGCGAACTTAAAACACATATTTTTAAGATATTATTTTTTTGGACCCAGGGTACGGAACGCCAAGACTCCTGGTTAGACATGAACTGCGTGACCCGTAGCGTGTCGGTGCTCCTCGACCCTCGCGCCCTGGAACCCTTCGGCTCCAGCAATCACAAGGCCTTCGAGACGCTGGTCATCACACACTATGATACTTGCACTGTTAAGCTTTTTAGGTATGTAATTATTCATTTTTTTATCTGGTAAACAATTGTTTTTCTAGTGGTTTCCCTTGGCCTGGGACCCAGAAGTACTGGGAATTCGAATTTTGAATTAATAATTGCCCGGTCCTAGGTGCTCTCTCCTTTTGGCTGGACGCAGGACGGCCTACATAGGCATTATATGGGTGAAATGACAATAGTTATGACGAGGTGCCTCCCTCTTAGCGTGTATCTTCCAACACACATGTTTTAATCTATCTTTGACTTGATAGTAAAACTATGAAACCCTAAAAAATGCAAAAGTTTCTTTAGCATTTATAAAAGTGCTGGAAGAATATTTTGAATAATCCGTTACGAATGTAGTGCGTCTAAAAAAAACACCACATGCCGTTTTCAAAAGCCTTCCTATAAATTATTCTCAAAAAAACTTTGAAACTAGTACCAACAAATATTTTTTTCCAATACGGCCACTTACAAAACACTTCAAAACTCAACCCAGACAGGTAATAAATAAATCATAACTTCGACAAATATTTGGAGCAGTTCACAAGAAATACGACAAACTACTTAGTCATACATTTTCAAGTAAAAACGTCATATCTACTCAATGAATTGATATTACTTAAGACCTTCTTAATCTAAACTCAAAACTTAGAATCATTTCGTCACTTTCCGTCATAGAAATTGATAAAATATGACTCATTTAGGGTAAACAGTATTTTTCCAATAACCACTTATTTGTCTTATCGGGACACTTAAGTAAATCTTTCATACTTCAATATCGGTGTTTTTATCTAAAAACTGCGGTAGTTAATCTACACGGTATTTTTATGCAATCAGTTTGTTTTGAAAACAGATAAGCTAGGTATGTAATATAGTTGATAAAACTTTCATTACAAAATGAAATCTGTGCAATGTGCATTTCATGCGTGTAAAACCGTTAGAGCGATTATGATAAAATTGTATGCCTAGATAAGATTATATTAGCATGTGTATGTATACCTAGTGTTGCAAAAAAAAATCTGATAAAAAACTGTTTTTTTTTCTGAGCCTTGTTTTTTTTTCAAGAGTATATATAATAACTCTAAAATTGTTAGGGCATTTACCGTTAAAGATTAATACGTAAGATTGCATAATAGAGACTTAGGTTTATTCTTGACTCTATGGTACTTTTCTGATAAAACAGTACCAAAATTTCATAAAAATATTGGCAACATTCATTGATATTAACTCAACGAAAGGGAAATCTCCAAATCATATACCTATTTATGTACGGGGAAATCCCCTTTCGATTTGTTTGTAATTCAATGTTGAAAGTAGTGAATTATGAATAAATAATATTTTGATTTATTATACAAATTTAATTTATATTTGAAAATTAATGGCTAAAACCATTACAGGAAATAAAAAAAATAAGATTAGGAGAGCCAAGTTAACTTTGTAGGCCAATATTTTTAAAATTTGTTTAATTCAAGCAACTTTAGCGGGCCCATATAATTCAACACTAATGGACAAGTAACAAATAAAAATCCACTTTCAAATTACGTTTATTTTATCTAATACCTACTTTATATTTACAAACGCAGGGAATCAGAAAAGCTTCTCGTTTCACTCCACACTACCACGCCCCCTCAACTGATGCCGTCACGTCGGAGCCTCGGCGCTGACGTGAGCAGTGACGTCACCGCTGTCGTCACCTCGCGCTGTCACCTCGCCAGGATCGATGCCGCGCTTAGAAGGATCTTTGACGATAAGTATGAGGTGGGTATTGTAAGATGTTGGTGTAACAGCTTCTCATGTGACGTCACCGCTGTCGTCACCTCGCGCTGTCACCTCGCCAGGATCGATGCCGCGCTCAGAAGGATCTTTGACGATAAGTACGAGGTGGGTATTGTAAGATATTGGTGTAAAAGCTTCTCATGTGACGTCAGTTCGGAGCCTCGGCGCTGACGTGAGCTGTGACGTCACCGCTGTCGTCACTTCGCGCTGTCACCTCGCCAGGATCGATGCCGCGCTCAGAAGGATCTTTGACGATAAGTATGAGGTGGGTATTGTAAGATATTAGTGTAAAGTGTAAAAGCTTCTCATGTGACGTCACGTCGGAGCCTCGGCGCTGACGTGAGCTGTGACGTCACCGCTGTCGTCACCTCGCGCTGTCACCTCGCCAGGATCGATGCCGCACTCAGAAGGATCTTTGACGATAAGTACGAGGTGGGTATTGTAAGATGTAGGTGTAAGAGCTGCTCATGTGACGTCACGTCGGAGCCTCGGCGCTGACGTCAGTTGTGACGTCAGCTGTGACGTCACAACTGTCGTCATATCCCCAGGATCGAAGCAGAGAAGGATCTTTGACGATTCTAAGTATGAGGTAGGTATTGTAAAAATTACCCTTAAGTTTTAATATGCCATTTACGTAAAACTGATAACTGACTATGTGTGAAAAGATGACTAATAAAAGAACAATAAATATTGTTTGATTTAGTAGGAAGATAGAAAGCCTGATTCCTGAGAACAGGGGCGGAAGCATAGATTACAACTGTTATCAACCAAATTGGTTTACAACTCGATTTTGATATAATCAGACGATATGATAAACGTAAACGTCATAGAATTATGACCAGTTTCACCGGTTAGGTACTGATAAAATCTCTGATCAGAACTTTATCTGATATATGTCTAAATTGTAACTTGGTTTCAAAGGTCACGAATAGCAATATCTGGCAGATAGCATTAATTATTCGATGACTAGCTGGCGCTTTATCGGGATAACTATCGAAACTGGGCTAGGGCCCAATGTGACATTTTTTACAGGATTACCTAGGTAGGTATATATATAATACTAGCTTCTGCCAGCGGTTTCACCCGCATCCCGTGGGAACTACTTCCCGTACCGGGATAAAAAGTAGCCTATAGCCTTCCTCGATAAATGGGCTATCTAACGCTGAAAGAAATTTTCAAATCGGACCAGTAGTTCCTGAGATTAGCGCGTTCAAACAAACAAACAAACTCTTCAGCTTTATAATATTAGTATAGATGAACTGTTTATTTTTTCTTTTAATTTTCAGTTGTTACTGGACTTAAACAAAGAATTGGAGTTATCTCCTATCAATCAAA
This sequence comes from Helicoverpa zea x Helicoverpa armigera, assembly GCA_033682625.1. Classification (NCBI taxonomy): domain Eukaryota; kingdom Metazoa; phylum Arthropoda; class Insecta; order Lepidoptera; family Noctuidae; genus Helicoverpa; species Helicoverpa zea x Helicoverpa armigera. The sequence continues at coordinate 4,360,924 of JAWIIS010000053.1, read as the reverse complement.
TCAAAGGTCCTGAAAATCCTGAATGCAATAATGATTTGGTAAGTTTCACATGACAAAAAAAAACATTAATACATATGTTGCCATTAAAAAAAAGTTATTGTTATGACATGATAACATAGACAAAATGAGGAAATTATAGTACCTACTTCATTTAAGTTTTTCCGATATTGTGTTAAGTTTCTCAATAAAAAAAAAATATTCTCATTGTTAAAGAAAAAAAAGACGTGTCTATGGTCTAGCTGTCACTTATCTGTCAACATATAAAAAAAAATGTGGGTAGTAGAATATTTATTTGAAACATTCTGGTACAGGATCAGAGGTTTTCTCATCCCGTTGAAGTGAAGAAACGTAAACAGTGCGGTGAGTTATATTTTAATTTTGACTTTGGATACGTTGTTTCTTATGATTTATTTTGTCAGTATAAGTGTTCATTAGTAATATGTGATTAGTTTGAACCAAAGAATTTGCAATGTATATTGATATATTGAGTGTAGAAGTTGGTTAGTGAAGTAGAAGGAGAAAAAACGTTACATGAAATGTCAAAGTTACTTTAAACAGTTTTAGTGCTAACGTACACGGTGATTCGAACCGATATTTTTAATGTTTTTCAAACAAAAACATAATTATTAGTAGGGATGGCTGACTGTTTGTTATTCTTTTTCGCAAAAGCTCTTTGGAAACGGATTTTGACTAAAATAAGTGAGTAGTTTGTGAATCATACTTTTGATATCATCAATTCTTTAATGTGAAGTTTTCCAACCCTTTATAATGAATGTGTTCACAACTTCGTCTAAAGGGCAGGATAAAAAGTGTCTAAGTTAAAATATTTTACATAGGCTAACTATTCGCGTTCGGTATGGGTATATAGGCCGCATATTGTGACTTGTGTTCGGAAATAAAATATTAGCGAAAACCTACAGATTATGAAACAGTTGAATTCCGTCCAAATCTTAACTTTTAGAACATATAATGTACCTGTAATAAGAAATAAATAAAAAAATAAAAATAACCGTTATTACAATGATTCTGTGAGAATAAACTTTCAATAATATAGACTTTAATTGAGAAATTCATATTTATGTACTTACTAGCTTTTGTCCGCGGCTTCGCTCCCGTCAACTGACTTCTCTTTTTTATCCTATTTTTTTTTCATAAGAACCTTCTCCTGACAATAACAAACACAACAAAAAAAGAATTAGCCAAATTGGTCCAGGCGTTGTTGAGTTATGCGCTTACCAACACATTTTGCGATTCATTTTTATATTATAAGACTAGCGACCCGTTCCGGATTCGGGATAACAGTATTTCCCTATTATTAAACGTATGTTATTATACATATAAACCTTCCTCTTTAATCACTTTATCTATTAAAATAAACTGCATGAAAATTGGTAGTGTGTAGTTTTGAAGATTTAGGCGTATAATGGGACAGAAAAAGCGACTTTGTTTTATTCTATGTAGTGATGTGATATCGTTTAACGCAGGGTACATGGTAAGGTCTCGTCAGCCGGTCGCCTGCCCATCGCCTTCTTCAGCTTCCACCAGCTCTTTGGCACAGGTATTTAATTACTACTATATTTCATTACTACTTATACTAAATATATTATATTTTTTTCATAGCATGTTCTGAGTAAAGTGACAAACATATAGTGTTTTAAACACACTTAGATATAACCTTTGAGTCAGTTCATTTACAAACGAAAATTACGTTAGGTATTACGGTTAAATCCGCATTTTGTATGTAATAATTTTCTTACTTAGAATGGACTAACTAGGAGTTAATTTATCTCTTGAATTAAAATATAGAATCGATGAATATTTTATGAATATAGACTTCTTAATAACTTTCAGCTTCACGAAAAATTAGCAGCATTACCTAGATTCAAATACGATAAAGAACCAATAAGCGTTTGCGCACTGCCCGAACTGTCTATGGTCACAGAAGTCAGTGAGACAGAGGATCTTAACTCTACACTCAAATACAAACCTTATGGCGTGTGCTACTACAAGAACTATAATAAACTAGAGGTCAGGAAATCCCAAAGTGACCCAGAAACTTCCAGAAAAACTTTCAAAGGTCGTGTTCTTTCACCTGTCGTTAATGAAGATGCACCCAGTTGTTTGCTAGTAGCTACCATAGGCTCTGCTGATGATTCCGTTATAAATGACACTGTAGATCGGATGTCTAAGAGTAAGGATTATAACGCTGACAATATAGTCGATTTGTTAGTCCAAGAGGCGCTTCAGACTAAAGACGATAAATACAAATCCGATTCCGGAATAAATTCGGCAGATAAAAAATCTCTAGAACAAAACGATAATAGTGAAACTATTGATAATACTCCTGATGTAGAAAAAGTTAAAGTAAGCAAAATTTCCAAAAAAACTAAAGTAGTCTCGTCTACTTCTGATGAGTCAAATACAGAAGTAATTAGCGAGACTCCTTGTTTTGTTAATACGAGGAAGAAGAATAAAATAGAATCAAAACATACCGCTCCGAGAAATTCATTTGATGAGTTGGTCGTTGAACAATTTTTCTCACAACATTTCACTGAAAACGACGTCGGTGAAATGGTCATAAGTCCTACTTTAGCTAAGAAAATCAATGAAAGCAGTTCGGAAAGCGGCGATAATTTTTGCGAAAACTTCAAATTAATTGGTGATGAGGAAGAAGTAGCTTTACCTTACGATTTTAATAACGAAGAAGTTTTGGAATGCCTTAACTGTATGATCGATAAAGTATGCGATGATTTCGATAAATGTACAAAATATTTAAGTAAAGATGATGAAATTGCTTTAGATTCACACGATACCACTGATGAAAATATACCATTGAAAGAAATTTTGAATACAATCCAAGTTATAGAGGCGAAAAAGGTAAAAAAAGAGAGTACGAAAAAGTCAGATGTAAAGAAAAAAATTACATTAAAATACAAGATAACTCCGAAAAAAACTTCTAAGAAAACTCGTGCATCTAAAAGAAATAATAAGCTCGAATTGGAGTCTACGTCAAAAATGTCTATTATAATCGAGGATAACTTGGAGAGCGCTCCTGAGATTACTGAAAATAACGTTGTGCCAGCAACTAAAGAGCAAGAGAAAAACGTAGTAACTGCTAAGAAAGATTCGCCTGCAAATGAAGCATTAGAAACTGAAACGCCCATCCTTCGCAGAAAACGTAAACTTTACTCGCCTAAAGATGAACAAACAGCATCAGATTCTCCATCGGCTCCGGATGATAACACAAAGTCTGAACTTATTAAAAATACTCCTAAATCCACAGCAACATGCTATAAAGAAATAGAAAAATATCGTCAGAAAAATATCCGAAAGCCAAGAAATAGAAAATCTAAAATACCCGAACCACCATCTCCTAGAACTAAGCAAATGAATGATATGTTCGACAAGATAAAGGAATCGGCTGATACCGAGAAAGTAAGGCTGGCTGATAAAACTTTCGAAATCGATGTGTACAACTTCACGAGTGATAGCGAAGATGAATTCAAAGTAAAAAAGATAAATGTCTCGAAACGAAATAGCACAACTACTATTGCAAGCGTTGAGTCCACAGTGTCTAAGCGCGGGAGAGCCGTTAAGCGTATAAACTACACTGATACTAAATCTTCAGATGAAAGTAACACGGTGAAACGTAAAGTTAATAGAAAACCTAGAACTAAGAAGAAGATTAATATCGAAAAGATTGATTTGGTTGATGAACGCATGAGGAAGGCAGAAGATGTACTCAATACATCCATGGTAATAGAGAAAACTAAGAATACAGTAAACGAACCGGAATTGGTACTTGTAACAGAACCTGAAATGGAAGTTATTGGTGAAAAAAATGATGAGAAATTGGACAATGCTCAAAAAAAGAAAGGAAAGAAACCTAAAATAGAAACATCTCAGTCAAAACGACCGAAGAGGGTTCTAAACAAAGCTGTCATTGAAAAAGTCAAGAATTTTGATGAGGATAGAACTGAAAGTCCTCTACCAGGACTTCTTGTTGAACCAGTTCCCTCGAACAAGGACGATACTAACGATATATCGGCGACCATGGTGGATAAATTCAAGAAGTTCTACCGAGATGGCCCAGAAAATTATATTAACGAGTCAAACACTACACAGAATTTACTATCAGACGTTGAAAGGATTAACTATAGCCCACCAAACGTTGATGTAACAGAGGAACTACTACACATAGAGGAACAGCTGCAAAACAAAGAGACCAAAGTAAAGCCTAGAGTTAAAACAACAAAAAAAAAAACATCTAATAGCATTATACTTGAAAATACGAAAAAAAGTAAACCCACACCAAAAAAGACTAAAATAAACGAAGAAACGATAAACATATGTGAAATAACTGACCCAAAATCCGATAATACTATTGCAACGATAGGAATTACTGGTCACGGAGAGTTAGAGGAAGCTCCGCCTAGCACGACATTGATAAACGAGCGACTGGAACCGCGGAACTTAGAGGTAGAAGATCTAGATCATTCCATGAGACATTATTACGAAGAACTGACTAATGTAATCAATGCTTCTCATAATCGTGATTCCAGTGGGTCCAATGAAGAGCGCTTGTGTAAAAACGTCGCTAAAGCCAGGAGTATCAATAGTATTAAGTCCATCTCCCCTGCCGTGTCTCTAAAGAGGTTGTCCCCTGATGATATAAGCAAATGGCTTCCTTCGCGTCGCAATTCCGAATCGGATGAGTCCTACGTTAGTGCAAAGTCTATGAAACACAACAGTGAAGAACATGCGGCTAAAATATTGGAAAGCATGAAACTAAAAACAGGACGAGATGATAATAATTCGGATACTTCTGAAGTGAATGTACCAAAAAGACAATCATTGAGGCTAATCTTTCAAAATCAGCAAGCAGATAAAATTGTAGACAGTGGACAAACTAAATCTAAACATGATTCTGATTCGGATAGCGAGAATGAGTATTTGAAACCAGATACTAAGAAGCTAAAAATTTCAACGAAAGTAGAGCCTAAGAAAACACCTAAATCAGTCAACAAAAATGATAAAAAAGCTAAGCCAATGCATGCATCCCTTATATCACCAATAAAGCTATTCGAAGATATGATATCTATCGCCGACAAGCGCTCAGAAAGCACACTGTCGGACGATGAAGAGTATATGAAAGAAATTATACACACGTTAAACAAAAAGGACGCTGAAAACGAACCGAAGACCAAAATACTTGAAAAAAGTGCAGAAAAAGTTGTAATTGAACAGAAAAACTCGACAAAATCGATAGAGTCGCTTTCAACTAATTCTAAAATGAGTACGTCAACGAAAATAGAAGATTCTCGATCGCTTCTGAAGAGGACATTGGAGGGAGAGAGAGAAGATTATAAAAAGAGAAAGGTGGAGTTGAATAACAATGAAGAACCGTGTTCAAGCGGACTAACTGTCTCTAGTGTAGAAGACTGGTTCAAGAGAATGGAACCGGAAACTAGCAGTGGTGAGTCTTTTTTATATTTTTTTAAATAATAATATTTGGGAACTGTCTTGATGTGTTTTAGTTGCCTGTAGGAATTATTTCTCATCATCAGCTCAGTTCTGCTCTAAGTCAGGCAGTACCACACAGCCTCGGCTGTAAGTCTGACACTCCCTCACGTTGCACCCATAGCGAGAAATTGATTGATTGATTTCCCATCAATATATAGGCAGTGTACCCTAAGAAGTTATATTATGTACTAGCTTCTGCCAGCGGTTTCACCCGCATCCCGTGGGAATCTGCGCGAACCCGGATAAAAAGTAGCCTATAGCCTTCCTTGATAAATGGGCTATCGAACACCTAAAGAATTGTTCAAATCGGATCAGTAGTTCCTGAGATTAGCGCATTCAAACAAACAAACTCTTCAGCTTCGTAATATTAGTATAGATAAAAACATATCAAAGACTGTCTTTTTGAAGTAATTTAGGCTTATTTGAGTTGTGTTGGTACATGTAAAATAAAATGTTTGTATATTTCAGCTGAAGTAGTAAACGCTTCGATGAGGCACAGCATACAGGGTGTCCTAGAGAAGTTAGACACCACGCTCGTCGAGATAAACAGGAATACCAGTAAAAAGTATGTATTTTAAAAATTCATAAACACCTCCCTACCTATAGAGACCATCATTACATAACATCATAAAACTAAATTACGTGAAGGTATCTGATAACTACTTCCCGCACCCGGGTAAAAAGTACCTAACTTTGCCTTATCTCAATTAGTTGAACTGTTTTATTTAGCGTAGGTACCAAATAAATAAAGAAGTGCTTATTTTTACTACACTGAATCTCACTTTTACAATTAGGTAATTGCCATAAGTGCGATAGTAAGATTTAGTCTAAGGATTTAGGAACATCTGACCAAAAACAAACAGCAATACAAATAATACTTATACTTGTAGATTCGTGCATCTATTCGTGGACGCTCAGAAGCACCTGTGCGAGCTGAAGGAGCGTCGCCGCGGCATGTACCGCGAGCTCGCCGCAGATATACTCGCGCAGGTCGTCAACATCATGGACGACAAGTTTGCTGAACTAGATAAAAGGTAAGCTTGAATATTCTAATTCAAAAACGTTTATTCAAATAAGCCTGACCAATTAGCACTTTTCGAACGTCAAAAACAAAAGACAGGACCCAAAACGCCCTCCCTTTTACCACTATAATATCTATGTGTTTTTGTTGGGAAGAAGCGACGCTGAATGGAGTTCGCTTCTAGATGGCTAATTGTTCCATAGACTATCCAATGAAGGTGGATTTTAACTCTTGTTGTTATTTGTTGCGTTTTTTGGTGATGTCACCATTTTTGGGTTTCCACCAACGGTTTCACTTCTCACACCCGAGTAAAGTGTGCTATGCTTATGTATTATAAGCTACATAACAGCCAAGTTTATGATCTGCCATCAAAATCCGTTCAGCTGTTTGCGCGTTGACGTGTAACAACCATGTAGTACACTCACGAGCTTTTATAACATTAGTGTAAGTGATTATGTAATGTAAGTGTATCTAACAAATTGAAATATTTTTTAAATAAAACTTAATTAACTTCAACAGGTCACAAGAAAACGACAATGATTTCATGAAGAAACTCAAAGAGCGTGCTTCTGAGCTGATTCGAGAAGACTGTAAGCAGAAACGAGCCATGGTACGCTTGCTCAAGGAAGATGTACAAGCCGTGATAGACCACTTGGATAAGCAGGGTACCTCGTGATGTGTTACCAATGTTCCTAATTCACTGCAGGGTCGTGTATCTAATGAACCATTTATCATCGAAACTCAATAGATACCATTTTCTGTCACAAATAATATTTACCCAGTACCAGACTAAACCAAAGGCTAGAATTATTTTAAAATGGTCTAGATTTCATTATAGGACAAATTTTTTGTATGTTACTTCCGAAATTACTAAGTTTAGACTAGGTTAGTTTCGGACCTCCCAAAAGCTGAAGGTCTTTTCTTCAAATAGTTACTTAAGAGTTATCTAGACCATTTTAGGGTGTAAGTTCAAAATTACTTTTTCCATTTTTAAATTTCCATAATTTGTCTAACTAAAGGTTCCTTAAAAACGATATTTCATAACGGATGCTCTATAAGATCTGTATATAATTTGTTAAGTTGTATGTTTTTATTTAAATGTTTTATTGCTCTCAAAAATGAGGCGAATGTAGAAATGTACTTTATTACCATTATAATTTTTGTTTGTGCTATAAGAGAATGTTACAATATATAATATTTATTAATTATAAATACTTTATAGTTATGTTCCATGTTACGATACCTTTACGAAGTTCAATATTGTAAAAAAAAATTGCAGTATTACAAACATAATCTGGGAAAAAAAACTAAATGATAAGACTGTTCCTAAGGCTAAACTTTATTACAAGGTGTCAACATAGCTATATTATCTTACGCAAATTGTTAATTTTATCCAAAGTTTTATTCTATTAATGTTATAAAATGCCGCCAATGGGGATTGTTCAATTATTTTTTATTTATTTTTAAGCAATTCATATCAAATAAGGTATGCAGTTTTCAGTTGTAATGTTTTCCAAAGTGAATAATAAAATGAAATGATTATTAAATTTAATGTTTTATTTAATAACTTATGTAAATATACACCTAAATAACAACCAACTTATTATTAATTATTCTTAAAAAACATGATGTAATTTTGCTTGTTTCAAACTATTTTACCGACTTTCTATGATTATGTATTTAAAATAATGTAAGTGGTAGGTATTATACAATGAATTGCATAGTTTTAAATGTGCACAGAAATGTAATAATCAACAAAAATAAAAACCAATTCAATGTGATGATTTAAAATTAAAGGACAATGGGTAAAATGGCCCACGTAATGTAGGACTGGAATTTTCAAAAGTATTCATTTTACGATGTTTTCTAGTCATTTATTTATTTTCAAAAATATATTCTAAATATTAAATATAAAAATAAAAAACATTTAAAAATATAAAAAAATAGGTTGCCACCGATATCGGGCACAGGGTCCAAGGTACCGGTGGTTAGGGTCCCAGAGACAGAAACCTCCTCACAATACGTGCCGTATCAAGGAGTACTGCCTTCTGAATCAGTCCCTTGATCCAGCCGCCCAACGAGAGCCTCCTGACGTGTTCGTCGAGGCTCTTGGCTATTAAACCATTGGCCGTAACGACAATCGGCACAACAACAGCCGTGTCGACACTCCACATGGCGACAACCTCGTGCGCTAAGTCGAGATACTTTATTTGTTTCTCTTTCTCAGCTTTCACAAGGTTCTCGTCATGCGGAACGGCGACATCGACTATCATCGCGCGGCGCGCTAATCGATCTATCACCACAATATCAGGCTTATTGGCTACAATAGTCCTGTCAGTGATGATAAATCGACCCCAGTACAACGTGATATGGTCCTTTTCTAGAAATGGGTCGGGCGCATACTTGTAGTACGGTACCTCAAGGTCTACAAGGTTGTATTGCAGAGCAAGCTGCTGGTGGATAATCTTGGCCACTTGGTTATGTCTGTGCAAATATTCACCATTAGCCAAACGAGAACAACCAGATATAATATGTCTGATAGACTCACCCGGATGGTGACATGCCCGACATATGTCAACCGTCCCGTCTTTCACGATATATCTCCGGTAGTTATTCGTAAGGATAACTTCGTCCATAATTGCACATACAAACCCTTCGGTTTCTCCAAACAAGTCACTGTTACGATTTTATTATTACTTAGAATAGCTACAAGGGTTGGGCCAATCTTCATACAAATCTACCCAGTGTCCTTTATAATGTGGACTAACACAAGAAAAAGTTTTGGAAATGTTCATTACTATTTCTAGATGTGGTTTTGTCGTAAGTATAAAATCAAAGTCTATCACTGTGTTGGCGAACACTTGACCGCGAAAGGACATGCGGTAACCGCATTGAACGCTTCATAAGCCACTATTAAGTAACATAAACCTTTTGTTAGAGGAAGTTTAGCACTAGACTTTAATCATTATTTTTAGACCGAGTTTTAAACCAATGCAACTTTTCTAAGTTTGTATGTACTTTCTAAGTATGTATATCTTAGACCAATGAATGTGTTTCGGATGGCACGTTAAACTATAGGTCCCGGCTATCATAGAACATCCTTGATAGTTGTTACGGGTAGTCAGAAGCCAGTAGCAGAAGCCCGGTTAGACAAAAGTGCCTTTACATAGCTTCAAAGTTTTCTGAATGACTGTTATACATATAGATCCTTTAAATCCAATGTCAGTAACAAAAAAGAAATTCAAGAAAACTGCCACTTTTCCCAATAAAACTTCCCTTTAGCCCTAAAAAATCTCCTCAAATTGGTACAAATACCTATATTTGTAGTCGTTCAATAGCGGTTACCATCAGTTCCCCGTTCTCACTGACTGTCGGAGTCGGATTCGCACTGAGTGCCGGTATCGTGGTACTAGGAGTCTTCCTGTGAGCTCGCCACTTGCGCCAGGAATACTTGCTGCTGGGGCTGGTGCTGCGCTTGTGATTGGACCTGCAAATGATGAATATGAGATTGAATTAGGTAATTTTTTGGATATTTAACCCAGATATAGATTTGTCATATATCCTGTTAGACTGGAAGCCGACCCCAACATAGTTGGGAAAAGGCACGGAGGATGATGATATAGGTTTGTCATATACCCATATAACATCACAATCTATCTCTGCGTATATGGCAAAACAAATAAAACATGGTTTGCGTTTTGATAAAAAGAAATCTGTTTAAATAACTCAACACTCGAGATGTGGTCTGTGACATTGTTCTTTTGCAAAATGTGGCAAAATTTTAGTTTTGTCTCCAATACACCGCTTCTAGCATTCTCAACAGCCACATATATTTATTAAAACCATTCATTCTACATTCTCATAGTTGTACGCATGGGTACTAGAAAGATCTTTTTAGTAAGATGTCTATGGTCGTACCTGTATAATCTGTGGCGATTGTTGCGACTGCGCCTGTATGATGATCGGCTGGTTCGGGTTGTTCTGCACTTGTAGCCGGATCATGTTCAGTTGCGCTTGAGTTAATTGTATCTGAAATGTTAAATATCTACTATTAGTAAGGGCTGAATATGTTTGGATTCAATACCGAATGTAGCATTGCTCATATCTGTTGACTCTGTTAGGTCTATTGTCACCCGCATCCCGTGGAAACCTCTGCACGAACCCGGATTAAAAGTAGCCTATAGCCTTCCTCGATAAATGGGCTATCTAACACAGAAAGAATTTTTCAAATCGGACCAGTAGTTCCTGAGCGTGTTCAAACAAACAAACAAACAAACTCTTCAGCTTTATAATATTAGTATAGATATAAAACAAAGTCTCAAGTTTAGTGAAGTTCATCAGACTTTTTGTTTTTGCGTTTTTTTGTGACCGCAGTCCTGGAAAACAAGTCTTAAGAAAGAATATGGTGGGGTTTACTCAGGAAGTCTCTGACACTCCCTCACACTGCATCCACAGCGGGAGGGGTCATTCGATGATTTCCCATAAAAAATATACAAGTATTAGAAAGTGATAAAGTGATTCTGCTCATTATTCTGATCGAACTATTTTCCACATTGCGGGTGTAAGGTAGTTATTATTATTAACTGACCGGCAACTGCTGTAGCTCCCCGGACGGCGTGACGACTTGCTGCACCAGCGTGACGGGCTGCTGAGACACCACGTTGTTAGAAGATGTAGACGCTGCTGCTGATGTCTGTAATATAGAAGGAAATATTTAAGTTTTATTATAAACTAGCTTCTGCCAGCGGTTTCACCCGCATCCCGTGCGAATAGGGCTGCCATCCGTCCGGGTTTCCCCGGATTTGTCCTCGTTTGGAGGCCGTCCGGGGGCCGTCCGGGCGGGGTTTCAAGAAGTGTCCGGGGAAAACCCGGACATTTTTCATAGGGCCATCTTAACCTATGGTGCTTGGGTATGCGAATAACCCGGGCGCCTAATAATGCAGAAGTCGAAGTGTCCCAAATCTCAAAAAATTTTCGCGCTCGCTTCGCTCGCGGCTTCTTTTCTTGGCACAATTTTTTTTACGTTTAGCTACTTTAATATCCCAATATTCAAACAATTTAGCGCTCGCTTCGCTTGCGGCTTCTTTACTTTGCGGATATTTTTATTATACAAGTTTAGGTGCTTTAGTGACCCAAAACTCAAAAATTTTCGCGCACGCTGCGCTCGCGGCGACTTCACTTTACAGTTTCCAAAACTCCTAGTTTCCAAATGAGCTTTCTTAATTATGACCTTCGAAATACATTAAGTCACAATCTTTCAATACTAGGTACTACATGAGCTAGAGAAGGCACTGACTTTTCATGTAAGGAAGGACCTCATTGAATTTAAGTAATATGGTAATATTAAAAATTAGGTCTTGTTTTGTTAAACAAAAAAAATCGGACTCGTCCGGGGAAAAATGCGATTTACGCCAAATGTCCGGGTTTTTTAAATATTTGTCCGGGTTTGGCGAAATTCGAAATGGCAGCCCTACGTGCGAACTACTTTCCGTACCGAGATAAAAAGTAGCCTATAGCCTTCCTCTATAAATGGGCTATCTAACACTGAAAGAATTTTTCAAATCGGACCAGTAGTTCCTGAGATTAGCGCGTTCAAACAAACAAACAAACTCTTCAGCTTTATAATATTAGTTTGGATATCACATTATATTTACACATGTTTAAAACTTAACTTATATACTTATACTTAGTATTGGAAGATGCGTCACCATTGAATTAGAAGTGCGGTGAAGTGCGTACTTACACGAATTATTGAAATTGTGCCTTTATCATTTTGTCATTAGCTTACTACGGGTCCGTTCAGACAGACCGGCTCGGAGAGAAGAGCAAATTCTCAACACGTTGAAAATCGCGCAGCCGATCGGCTCCGGTCTGTGTGAAAAGAAAAATGCGCGCTGATGCTCTTCGAGCCGGTCTGTTTGAACGGACCCTAAGGGCCAGGCCACAACAGTGCGTTGCGGCGTCGCAACGCAAAAACAACATTGCACAGCTATGCGATTAATATGATATGCGTCGTTGATTTTTGCGATGCGACGCCGCAACGCACTGTTGTGGCCTGGCCCTAAATGTTTTGAAGGTAAAAGCTAGCTGGTTTCTGTTCACTACTTCCCACGCCCAGACACAGGTAGCCTGTGTCAGCTTATTGGTTCAGCCGTTGAAGAAGTAACAAACATACACGCTTCGACTTTATAATATTTGTGTCACAATCTCTGCGACATACAAAAGCCCTCTACGTCCGAGTGAAAATAAGTTAAAATAAAGTAAATAAAACAACAACATGTATGTTATATGACCTGTACCACCTGCGCGCACGGCTGAATCACGATCTGCGGCGCTGCAGCGTTCTGCGTTAACGTCGCTTGGTGCTGGTGGCTCATCTGAGGGGGAAATAACAATATTTAATAAATACGTATAGAATATCAGGATAAGAGATGAAATTATCCTATTTTACATGCGTTAGGAATGGATTGTCTATACTTAAAACAGCAGTATATTTTAACAGCAGCCGACAAAAAGGCGTTCCCTATTTGATACCCCAGATTACCCCATTTATCGTGCGAGGCTTTACACATATGCTTCGGGACTGTTCGAAAAAGTTACAGCGGCCCTGGTACACAAAGTTCTTAAGAAGGAACTTAGTAAGAGTCTGACACTCCCTCACGGTGCACCCACTTCGGGAGAGATCCTTTGATGATTTCCCACAATAAACGGCTGTATATAAATAGGCTGCTTTTCATCCAGGTGCGTGAAGTATGTAGTACCTAAGGGTGTCGAAAGGTATCGCCTATCGGAGGTTCCGAGGAAGGCTACGCGACACCTTGTAGCGTAACACGACGCCGACACATCGTGTGCATTCGTTTTAAGTTGTTTATACATATAGAATATGTATGATTATATTATGTATTGTATTTTCTATGGGCCATAAAGTCTGTTTTTTTAATCTCGTAGACTAAACTGACATTACGAGTGTTGTCAGTTTATTGCAAATTCTTAAATAGTGATGTGGCACGACCGAAACTTAGCGTTAATAAAATCAAGTATCGTTTTTTTACAATAAGTCATCCTGAAATAATGGGCTTATACTTGATGATTACGCATGGCTTTGCGTCGTCAGATATCCCTGGCAGTAGCACGTCTGCACGTCGTACAGCCGTGTGTACGTACGTGAATTTTAAATATAAAAGTTTGAATGAATATTAAATTCATCTATTATAGATAAAAAGTTACGATTCAACAAACCGGTATCGTAAGTACAACACTGCACAAAAAAGCTAGCAACATTATTTGTAAGTTTGACATTTTGCAAGTGTCAATTTGTCAATTTAGACTACGAGATTAAAAAACAGACTATACGAGATTATAAAGCAGACTATAGATGCCAGATTTAAATAAAAAAAGGTAATATTACCTGTTCAGTATGCGTGGCTCTGGGCGCGTGGTCGTACCGCGGCTTGTTGGGCTTCACCTCGTGGCGCGGCACGATGTCGATCAGGAAATCAAACTGGTCACACTTCGTGATCGCCATTGCTATGTCGTTGCGCTGCAAATAAAAAATATACCGCTATTGTATATCTATGTTATAGTTATCGGCACGAATCTTGAGCTCTGACCTACATCTGCGCAAGTGATTTATTAGCAAAGAACCAATCCCGAGTGACGGCTATGACGCGATGCACTGCGGGCAATCACCGCTTTACCCCGCCCCCGCGCCTCACTTCATACCACAAAAGGGACCCAATAAATTACTTCTGTGCAGGTGAGGTCAGAGTCAGAGCTCAAGATTCGTGCCGATAAGTATAATATCGTTACCAATTGTCTTCAAGGAAAAAAACTTACAGATAAAACATACGTTACAATACTGATCTTTCAGGTTAGAAATTTTTCAGCAAAACAACTTTTAAAATAAAGAACGAAATTAAATGTGTTGTTGAGCCATCTCAATTAAAATTCCATTCCAAAATACCATAACAGTGTTTGAATAACACACAACAATGAACTCAAATATAAAGAAAACCTTAAAAAATTCCTACATTAACATGTACACATATTTTGGATATTTTTCTTATATATTTGTATCTACAGGCAGGCTCCAAAAGTAGGTACTGACTTTCACTGTTGGGAAGCGACAGTATTCTCGGGTTACAGAGGCTACATTTTATCCGGGTATGAAAAGTGCGAGAAACAGCTACTTGGCTCTAAAAAAGCCTTAAATCATTTGGGATTTTCGAAAGTTTCAGCTTAATACCTGTAAGGTTCTTCTCTTATTATCCTCAGTATGTGCCCAGGCCCTGAGCGTGAGTTCGTGTATAAAAATCTCCGCAGCCTTAGCGAACAACACGGGAGCTTCGGCAGATATCATCTTTACTTCTTCGTCCAGTTTCATTATCTTCTTTATACGGGCTAGAGGCAACGCTTGAGACTTGAAGTCCTCCTGGAAACGTGGAGAAATATTTGTTACTGATTTTGTTAATTCTCGACGTAAAAATAGGGTTAGATAGATAGATACAAATTAAAACGTTTATTCAGGACAAACAAAAAGACACCACAAAAAGTGGGTAAAAAGACAGACATAAAATACAAACAGAAATGAACGGCGCGGTGTAGTGTCCCAAGTTTGCACCGAATGAGAGTCCAGCTTAGCATGTGTCAGGTAGAATACCTGACGCTGGTATTCTGCTAGATCCCTGGATTGACCGCTATTGTGTTTGTCAATGGTTTAGGCTGTGATTTTTAGTTGAATGTTGGTTGGCCAGCCTGTGGTACATATGTAGATAGATAGCAACGTTTCATGAAAATCGGCTTAGTAGCTGTCTTTAAGTTTCAAGTTTTTTTCAATAAGTAGTGGCAGTTTTAAGTGTCCAATAGAATGTTTGTGCTCAGTTTGTACAAGAGTGAGCGGGACGAGAATTCTGATAAACGAAAGTGTTTTAAAAACTTTTCCCTCCACTTTCGTGAGTCTGGACCTAAGTAGAATATTGTACCTACAGCGTACTACAAGCCTACTTTACGTGTGACCCCATGTAAGAACTTACCGCATTAACCTTCTTGATGTCATCGGTGACCTTACACCAGAACTGCTGTAGACTCTGCTGTGGAGACTCGACGGGAGCACTGTCTTCTCCTATGATGTCGCTGTCTACCTCATCGGCAACCCCTGACGCGCCCGCCTGGTCTCTGCAAGAGTTTATTTAAATACAGTATTAAATAGGTTGAGTAGTCATGATGGAAAGAGAAAGAGAGGTAGACCACACAAAAATGTGGGACGACGACATAGGACAAGTCCCGGGAACAACATGGGGTAGAGTGGCCATGAAAAGCCAGAATGGAGAAGATTGGAGGAGACCTTTGCCACCAGGCAAACGGACACGCAAAAGTGGAACAAAAACCAATATATGAAAAATAAGAAATACTGTCATATCCGAAAAGAGGCTATAAATAAAAAAAAATGGGTTGTTGTTTTTTGAACGTTTTAGTGCATAGTTTAAGGGCGACGATTGTTCTAGACGGAATGGGGGATTGTTCGAAAGTACCGCGGCCCTGGTACATAAAGGGCTTAAGAAGGAACATGGTGGGGTTTAGTCCAAGACACGCTGCTAACCCACAACGGGAGGGGTCATTTGATGATTTCCCATAAAAAAAGATCAGCCAGCTGCACAAGACATGCACAAGTCTAGTCTAATGGTCCGATGGGACGGCAATCCGACATGACCGGAGAGAGATCAGGGGCCCGATTCTCCTAATTTTACTTAAGCGACATACGATTCATGTTCGACTCGAGTCGACTGAGATCAAACCCCGACTCGATTACGATTGAAACGTATATGGCATTCCGCTATTCTTTCTTTGAAATAAACGTTTTTATCCTTTTCTGTCATTCAATAATGAATCATTTTGTCTGCAAATGATTAACGATTGCAAAATGATTGTACAGCAAACTACCGTATAGACCAAAATAACCAAAATAGCAGACCAATCGCACACCAATCAAATGTCAATCGAATACGATTGGACTTTTATTAGTAGCAGAATGCCCGATATGGTTAAAACTGCTATTGCGATCATATTGCGACTCGATTTCTATTCGATTTTGACATTATTAACTTAGGAGAATCGGGCCCCAGGCTTATTATAGTGAAAGTTTCTGTATATGTAGATACGAAATGCGATCTTGGCTCGATCCGGGAATCGAACTCTTGATCCCGCGCACGGCAGTCGACCTTGTGACCGCTAAGCCAATGGGAGGAAGTGACTCCATATTGTGTATAAAATTTATTTTACGTAATCGATCACGTTCAAGAGTGGTGATTGGCTTATCGTGTTCATGTAAAATATGTAAATCATCAAAATTTTCCTTTACCTATATGTATTAAATAATGCGCACAAAATATACAATGTTACATTCTGCATTTTATCCCGATCATTCACGCAGCATAGTTTCAGAAACACAAGATTCAGTTTTAACTGACTTCAAAAAAAGGAGTTCAAAAACTTTCTCAATTCGTCGGAATGTTCTTGTAGTGAAATATGCACTCTTTCTTATACCTGTGAAACAAACTTTTTCCTTTTTAGTCTTCATCTTCAATGTACCTAGGTAGTTTTCATATGAGGCTAGCTTCCCGCGGCTTCGCCCGCGTAGAGTTCGGTTATATCGCGTTTCCAAGAGAACTCTTCAAAAGTCCGGGATAAAAACTATCCTATGTTCTTTCCCAAGGTCAGCCCTATCTCTGTACCAAATTTTAATAAAATCGGTTCAGTGGTTTTAGACGTGAAAGTGTAACAGACAGACATAGTTACTTTCGCATTTATAATATTAGTAGGGATACGATTTGGCAATTTAATCGCGGGGTTAGATCCGAAGCCAGACATGCCGTGCCATTGATATATGCCATGACCTTAAAGGACACTGCGGTTATCCAACTGGGCCACCTGGGCACTGTAGCTCAGTGAGAAAGCTGCGCATTAAAGCTTGAGGTAACGGGTTCCCTTCCTGCCTTTGACGTTTATACGTAGGTATAGGTATTCCAAGTGATACGCCTAGTTTTCTATATCGAATTTTAACTCTATTAGCAGACTAGATCATATTGAGTTTTTACGCAAATATCAACAGTGGATACTTCATCTTTGGGCATGATATTATTTATAATACTAGCTGTTCCACGCGGATTCATCCGATTACCCAGGAAACTTATTCTCGTGCCCAGATAAAAAATAGCCTATGTTCAGTGCAGACAGTGTAGCTTCTTAACACTGAAAGAATTATACAAATCGGTTTAGTAGTTTCGGAGCTTATTCGATTCAAACTAACAATCAAATTTTTCCTCTTTACACGTTTATTAGGTACATAGTATAGTTAGCTGAAAATTACTTGTCTAAATTGCTTATTGTTTAGTAAATAAAACGCTGATGATCATTATTGTAACAAAATATTGATATATGTAGGTACGACATCTAGATAAGTGACCTGAAAAACTTGTTGATGTGTATTTAATAATCTGATAAGAAAAATATAAAAACAACAAGCAAACCTGTGGGCCAAACATATACTATAAAGATTACGCTGCAATTTAGCGTCTTTGATAATAAATATAGAAAATACGATTTATTTATTCACAACATAAACATAGTAGAACTAAGTGTAAAGTTTAATTTCAGCAATATATTTTATCAAAAGAGGAACTTACGCAGGTACAAAGAAACACACGGACATCTTGTCTCACAATACCACGACACGCCGACCTCGAGTTTTTCACAAAATACAAAGTCTCCTCCACAAAATAAATTATTGGAAAATCGCTATTAGAAAATAAGTAACCGCTTCCAAAGTTAATAAAAACACAGTAACCAATAATCAGTGTAATATTTGGAGATCTCCAATCAACAATTACTGAAAATGCGCCCGACACACGATTCGTCCACCGATGACCAGTCACAAGCTTGACGTTTAGTTTGTGTTGCTACACTTTGCAGAAGTTCGAAAGCTACCAGTTTTCATTCTTTACTTAAAATTAAATTATGACTGATTTTATTTGTTACTTAAATACTTTGAAAGCAGAAATCATTTTATAATCTATTTCAGTCTAAAAATAGGAAGCATAATTGCGAAATCATCAGCGAAATGAACTTTAGATTTTTACCTACTGCCAAATGGTAGAACTCTATGGAATGAATTGGCAATTAAACCGGAAACAGTGAAACGTCAGTTGACGTCACCAAAGTAGCGTCTGCTAATAAAATGGCGGCGGCGGAGATTCAGATAGTGAATCCCTCTAATTTAGCAAAAGTAGAAAGGTAAATTAACTAAATTCAGTTCAAAGTGTGTCATTTTAGACAAATATCAATGAATATATATGATAGTTATCAGTTCTGGTGAAAAGTGTGATATCAGGTGCACGGTTTTTGATGTTTGTTTTTGCCTTGAATGTTTCAGTTTTCTCAATGACCCGAGTTATAAAGAGATTATTGAGAACTCGTCAACGTTCAACTCGCGATTATGTGCGGAACGGAGGATGCGTATGCCGTTTATCGACACACAGACCGGTGAGAAGTCGATTTTGTCTATCGTACATACTATGTGTTGACGCCCACTTCACTCGATAGTTATTTCATAAACATTAGCTTGAAACACTGTAAAACCAATCTAAATCATCATTAATGTGTTGCCGGCCTATTTTGTTGATAGTCACGCACGATTTACCATTGATAAAGTGCTTCGATAAAGTTTGTAATTTGCTGAAAAGTGCTTTTCCCTTTTCTCTCTTGTAACGTTGCACATCTTACTATCCTGCTCTAAAAATCAATCCGACTGCAATCTTTGTTTGAGGTATCAATAGCTTAAGAGCTTCTACTTGTATGAAAAGCTAAGTATTGCTCTATTGCTATGATGGATACTAGAATATAGAGAATCTATTGATATGTCATGAAAATACATAAACAGCATGTCAAGGTTGTACATTACATGCCCTTACTTAATTACTATTATTTATTAGGTTTCTGTTGAGGCAATAATGTATGTCATATTCAGTATAAGATGCTATGTTTGTAAACACATGCATAACAAAACAGAACATACTAGAGTGGGGCAAAATATTAATAAAATAAACAATTGCAAATAGTTGTGTGAATAAAAAGGTTATGTATTGTTGTCTATGATTATTAGGTGTCGCACAGAGCCACTGCAATTTATTTATGACAAGAAGACAACGCATGCCAGGCCAGAAAGAAGGACAAGTGTACACATACCCAGCTCAGAGGTAAATATTAATGTCAAAAACAGACAACCCGCATTGATTGAGCAAGCATGCTGATTAATGCTCAATCCTTCTCCTTGTGAGAGGACGCCTGTGCCCAGCAGTGGGACGGTCAAAAGGCTGTAACAATTAGCTTCCATCAGCAGTTTTATGGAAAATACTCCCTGCACCTGGATTCAAAAGAAGCCTGTATGTTATTCCTGTCATTCTAGTCATCAATATCTGTACAGTCATTTGTACTCAAATCGGTCAAAAGAAATATTATTGTCCTAAAGTGAGATGTCTATTTGTGGTCCATTTCTTGTATTCTTTTTTAAGCGCATTGGTCAAAAAAACTATAAATTTTTCTAGAAATTGCCATTTACGGTAAGAATAGAGAGAGATAAATTATAATGATAATATTTTTTGTAATCCAATCGTAAAGACTGCATATTTTGTAGATATAGTTATACTCTTTTTTGTCACTACTGATGAAGACCGACATTAATTTATTATTCTAACTAGCTTATGCTAGCGGTTTCACCCGCATCCCGTGAGAACCTCTGCACAAACCTGGATAAAAAGTAGCCTACAGCCTTTCTCGATAAATGGGCTATCTAATACTGAAGGAATTTTTCAAATCTGGCCAGTAGTTCCTGAGATTAGCGCGTGCAAGCAAACAAACAAACAAACTCTTCAGCTTTATAATATTAGTATAGATACTAAATTTTCTATGTATATCTAGATGGCGCAAAGCCCGCCGCCAATACCTCACAATGTCATCAACGCGATGGGGTTGGGCCGGAGCACCAGACTCTTTAGACGTCACCGGTGAAGGAGAGAACAGTTCCGGTGTGCCCGGAGACGCACTAGCTGGTGATGACAGCCGAGACGGCTCACAGACTGCTGCTAAAGATGATCCAAAGGTAACAAATTAAATACGTTCACTACAGATTTCTATAACTCATCTATCTCTTTAGCGATTATATATTGAAATTCGACATCTTTTATGTGGAGTTAATGTCAAAATTCATTTTCTAATTGCAAAGTGTTGGCAATATAGAAATCCGTTAATTTTTTAAGTTATTGTTGTTACCTCTATTTACTTTACACATACTTAGGGCTGCCATCTCGAATTTCGGCAAACCCGGACAAAGATAAAAAAAAAACCCGGACATTTGACGTAAATCGCATTTTTTCCCTGGCCAGGTACTCTTACACTGAATGAAGTTAGTGTTTATAATCATAATGCCGATAGATATCTACGTAAATACAGTAAGTTGCTTTCTTACATAAAGTGTCCGGGTTTTCCCCGCCCGGACGTCCCCCGGACGGGGTCAAAACGAGGACAAATCCGGGGAAACCCGGACGGATGGCAGTCCTACACATACTAAACTGATCTCCATAAGTGTTCCCTGAATCATAACAGTGTCTTATTATTACTTCAAAATTGTATCTATTCAATTGAGCACACCCCAACAAAAGAATGTGCTAACGTCTCTCAAAAGCACTCTCTTCCGCAGGAATGGTTCTACGATGAACTAGCAATGGAGGAAATGGAGACAGGTGAAGAGCCCGAAGCTGAGTCTGATGAGGACTACTACGATGATACGTACGCGAACAGACGCAAGCGGCGCGGCGGGGCCACGCCGACGGGGCCCGGGTCCCGCGGGGGCCGCACGCGGAAGTCGCAGCCCGATGACACGCCCGCTAAGAGGGGCAGAGCTGTGAGTATGATATCGGAAACGTTTCATTACTTGATTTTTTTTTGTTATTGTTAAAGGTTTTGTAAGAATTTCGGATTTGAGAACACTCCAACATCAGGGCTTGCTGGATAATTAAGCTTACAGCTCACTTGATAACATAGGTTTTGTGATGTTTTAGGAGTGCATTTTAAATGAATTTGAAGTTTAAGGAGATGTTATGATATTCTGAAGTGCAGAAATTGTAATGGATAAGAATGTAACTAAGTGACAATTTCATTGTCAGTGGAGCTCGTTGGCGCAGGAAAGGCTTCAACTCAAAGGGAATAATATCTGAATTACATGTAATTTAATAACCCTACTGTATAAAATATTGACTTATAATATTATTGCTTATATAAAATAATCACTTGTGGTTTCTTAAGACACTGTAGGTAAGGGATCTCTAAAAGTTAAACATATTGACACTTGTATAACATTACTGTACTGAAGGCAATATATTTGCAGGGGCGAGGTCGCGGCAAGCGCGCACAAGGAACTCTTCCATACGAGGTGCCCGGCGACAGCGAGAAACCTTTCGGCTGTGAACGTAAGTCTTCTCGGAGGAGGCACTAGCTGGCCCGCCCTCACTCAGGTCCTTAGTAGTACGCAACCTCCTTGCAGTTACAACACATATCATGAAGTTTGGCAGCAGGGAATGGGACTGGCACGAAAGAACATTGAGATTTGACACAAATAAAGAAATTAACATTTGAATTTGGAATGGTAGGAAATGAGGACTGAAGAAAAAAAAAGCATTTGAATTTGGAACTGATGTTTGTTGATGGTTCTCTGGTATAAACTCCATGCTTATCGGTTTCCTATTAACTTATGAACTTATGTAAAACATGTCTGTCCTATTCCCTACGGTCAACTTCCAAAATACAAATTCAATAATCTACAGCAACGCCAACAAGATACCTATACCAATATATAAGGAATAGTTTTATAGATACATTTAGCATAGATTGTATACCCTACAACGAAAACAATAGTTGATACAGCTAGACATTCCTGTGAGTGCAATATATTACCGTAGATAGCCAAGCAGATGAACATGGCAACACTGGAAAAAAAATGCAGTTTATAACTGTTTTCTAATTGAAATAAGGGTCCTTTCTATTGTGCAATAAAAAAGAACTGATTGTAAGATTTCCTTAAAAAAATGATATAGCTTTCTTTCCTTATACCTTCTCTCTAGCGGCTGAAAGGGCACTGAATTTAATACTTCACATACCTAGGCCTTTGCAGGCACCTATGAAAAGTCACACTATTTGAACAGTTCCAAAAAGTTGGTCTCATGGAGAAAAGCCGGCAAGAAACTCCATAGACACTTTTAAAAACGAAATATTTTCACAAACAGTCCATTACATAACAATAGTAGGCTCACAAAATTACACATTGCAACTGAAAGTTAAACTGTAAATCTAAACAATCCAAAGAGAGAAGAAAAAGTCGTTTAATTGCCAGGGAAGCCGCACATGGAGTGATGAGTTATCGCCATATATCTTTATCGTCAACAAAGTCTTGAGTCTTCTGATTTTGATGGTCACATTATAATTTCGAATGTTCCAAATGTTATGTCTGCTTGGATCTATCTACTAAATCATAATCCTACACATAAAAATCCACAAGATAACAAAATAAAGTGAATTTTTGCTCAACAATGGTGTAGCATAGGACCTGAGCGTTTGTAGAAGTATTCAATGATAAAAGAAAATACATTTATTCGAGTTTTGTGGTCAATGCAAATAAAAACAAGGAAAAATAAGTTTGGTTATAATTATCTTAAGTTCTGCTCCAATATATTAATATTTATTTAATTTCATCATCTGCCTAGACTTTTCCCTTTATGGTCGTTTTGCAAATAGCAATTATCTTAAATTGTACCTGAGTGCGTCTATGGTTTGTTAGATACTGGACTACTGATATAGTTAAAATTATATAAATCGAATAAATTATATTAGCATGCATAATTAGTAATATTTTATTATTGGCAATAAATTGTAAAGTAAAGAGAATATATTTAAATGTATGTAATTATATATTTACGGTCTTTCTATTACCTATTCGTTGATTTGCGATTAGAGATTGAAATTTGACATCATTTATATTCAATCTTTAATCGCAGATCGACGGAAAGATATCTTATAGAATTCACCGTTAGTGTAGTATCAACTTTTTAGATAGTTCGCACATTGGTTGAGTTTACTACATTTTGTTATTATTTGCATTGACCAGTCAACTCAAGCTGGATAGATTTATAAACAAAATATCATTGAGGTAAGCATTGCATAGTTGTAATAGTGCAGGGCCAATGAGTACTGTAATATTTAGCGTTATAGATACTAGGCCGATTCGTAGCAAACCTACGGAAATACTTATTATTGTATGCTCTT
Organism: Helicoverpa zea x Helicoverpa armigera; assembly: GCA_033682625.1. Taxonomy (NCBI): domain Eukaryota; kingdom Metazoa; phylum Arthropoda; class Insecta; order Lepidoptera; family Noctuidae; genus Helicoverpa; species Helicoverpa zea x Helicoverpa armigera. The sequence continues at coordinate 4,337,013 of JAWIIS010000053.1, read as the reverse complement.
TCACAAAAAATAAAATAGAGTAAAAATATAGAGAAATAACATCAAATGTTATTATAGATTGACCAGTCTGGTCATTTTGCAAAACTTGTTGAAAAATATCTGGCAGCTAACCACATAGATACTACATAGTTTTAAAAGAGAATACGTATTTTAAAATGTCTTCCATATGTCCACATACAATCCTTGCTAAAATAAGTGTCCGAATGGTATTAAAATCTCAATCCTTCTACATAACTTACGAAGTTGACCTAAAGTTAGGCGAATACAAGAGTGTGGAAAAGCACTTCGTCTTACTTAGTACAAAATTACTTCACGTCTTCCGTTTTTTGCGCCCGAGTCTAAGCGTCCGAAGTGTGTGTATTGTAGCTAGAAATTGACAAGGAATTCACTTATTTCCTTCAGCCATTATCATCTCCCGATCCTATTCCCAACTATGTTGGGGTCGGCTTCCAGACTAACCGGATGCAGCTGAGTACCAGTGTTCTACAAGGAGCGACGGCCTATCTGACCTCCTCAACCCAGTTACCCGGGCAACCCAATACCCCTTGGTTAGACAAGTGTTAGACTTACTGGCTTCTACAAGTAACGATTGCCAAGGATCTTCTAAATTCACTTCAGCTTCTAAGATCTAAGCTCCTTAAATACATATTGTAGGAAAATGTATAACATAGCACATTAATTATCCAACCATGAACAGTTCTTCCAATTAAAAAAGAGCGTAAGGACATACAATAATAAGCGTGAAGTTTGTAACGAGTCGCAAACATGCCTTTTTATTGTTGTGTATGTATGTATGATGTGAATATTAGCTAGCGTAAGAATCTCGAAACACTATCGGAATTAAATGAAATTTGCTAAATTTTAGATAATATTACTAGGAGATGTGTTTGTACAGTGCTCTGTGGAAACGAAAGCGTTAGATCTGATAGAAAATATTTGATTTGTAGACTGGTTTTATTGGCTATCTTTTACTCAGATGTGGAAGAAATAATCTCGTACATATTGGTAGAATTTTTAGTACAAGTGGCACAGTTATCATTCTATCACATAGTGGATGGGATAGCAAAATCATGCCTGTTTGTGGTCTAAAGCCCATACTGATGAAAAGAGGTCTTCTTTCATACAATAAGATAGTCATACAAAATAAGCGGGATGATGGTAGTTCTCGTTTTTCTTTTCTGGCAATACTAGTAATAATTGGTAGGATTAAATTAAATTTAGTAATATTACCGCGTTGTTTCTACAGAACACTGCAAACTGTTAGGAATTGGAAGGTTATTAGTGGTCATTTTATTTAATTATTTATAATTGTAATTGCGAAAATGTAATGCATTTAGATTGAGTTACTGTTAAGGCCAAATTTTTGAGTTTTGCTGAGAAGCTGAGGGCTTAGTAAATTGGCTAATATTTGAAGCAAAATTGCATAATTCCTTTAATTTTGCTTGATATTTTATTTTAACTCTTTCACTAGAGACAGGACGGTATGCTTGAGGCCTTATAATAAAAAATGTGCTGGTTAAAAATCGCGGGAAATAAAAGTAATCGGTTTCCATTCATTTATATCTTGTATAGTCTTCTATAGTCTGTAGATTTTTTTTTGCTGACTTGCAACTTTTTATAGAGCAATGAAGTTTATGGTAGAAAGCAATAAGCAACCTTTTTGTAAGATGGACTCTATTGATACAGAGAATATTGAATAATATTTAATTTATCACAGTTTGAAGATTAAAGTTAGCAATCTCACGTGGTAGTTAAAAATCTGACGATCTTTCTTCTATTTCTATTTTAGAACCTAGCCACAGCTTCTCAGTGAGAACATCTGAATTATTGACTTTTAACCTTTTACTGTATATTTTGTTAATTATGGAAATCCTCACGTTATATGTCCGCGTGGATTTAAGACCATTAGGCATATCTTGCCTTATATCTTCCTAAGGTTGGCAGAAACCGTGTACTTCCTGAATTTACTCATTTGTAGGTTGCCGGCTTGCGTTTTGCTAACAACGCTACTATTTACAGTTACAGATGGTATGTGTCGCATACTTTCTTGAGATAGACGTCTGTAATGTCTATCTATCAAAACCTTTGTCATGCTATGAACTAAAGATTTGTCCATGATTAAATGCTGTTGCTGTTAAAGTTGTTGAAAAAGAACTTAAAAATGCTGTAGTGTCCTGTTAACAAAACGGGGCCGAAAACCAATAGAAGGATTACAAAATGGTGTGTAAATTGATGCTTAACCGGTAAGAACCTTTATAATAGCTCAATATGGTCTATATGCCACTCATACATTGCCGGTTATATTCAAGCATCATTCACACTCAGCTACAGTCAATTAAATGCAAAAAGTTCAAAAAAATACTGAAAAAGTGAAACTAAAACACCAATGAATGGAATTATTTTTTTCACTGCCACATAATCCTTTATTATTGATTGAAATGTAGCGTAGTTGTGTTATTTATAATGTAGGCTAGACTAGTTATTATTATATTTTACATTATTCTTATTTAAATCGAATTCTCTTTACTCTGTACGAAGTTGGTTCAATTTTAAATCGATTTGTAAAGAGAGTCGACTTTAAATGTTTTCTTTCACGTGAAGATATGATTGGTAGCCAGTTTCATCGCAGCGATTCAAGGCTATTGTGCCTTATATACTAAATGTATGTGTTCAAATATGTTTAAGAAGTAGGGTGCGTGTTTTGGTAGTCAAAAAATTTAATAAAAAAAATATATTGACGTTTTGCACCTAATGTACATTGGCCAGTTTGTAAAAGCGGTATAATCCCTCTTTGCACGGAGGCGGGAAATCATGTTCCTATTTCAAATTTTGCCGCTAAAAATTAACATTCTATGCCTATATCTGGCCAGTACGCACGTACACCAACCTCCATCGTTGCGACTCCATGCACCATTCATAACTTCACGGGCCTTCTGAACCGGATCTTATGAAACCATCACAAGTTTTTAATCACAATGTTTTGAATTTTATGCACCGATTGGTTGAACGTGTACGACTCATGTGTCTGTGATAGTTTATTTATTTTATTCGATTTCTCTGGTTGATAGATCTTAAGAAATTTTTGGTTTTTTGCTTCCACAATGACTAAAGTTTTGCGGTGGACAATTGCCCTTTAGTATTCGTTTTCTTTAAAAAGTTTTTACGCCATTTTCGCATTTTTTGATGAAGAAATAATTGTCATCAGTATAAAAAATGAAGATATACAAACGTCTTTAAGAATGTTTATGAATTTGGCATCAGATTTTTTTGTGGGGTTTTCTGAAAGTCATCTGGATCAGTACCGAGTTAAAATCCCTGGTTGTCAAAGAGCAAATGGGTCGAGATCTTGCAATAATTCGGCATAATCTTATTTATAATACAATATATCAAAATTTCAGTATTATAGTAAAATTTTAGTCATTGTATATCTCTTCTTGCGTTTGGTTAACATTTATACGATTTAATTAATTATTGAATGTGAGGGAATATGGCATAAATTATCTGCAGAAAAAAGCTAAATGAAATGTTTTTACTATAAATTTTATTATACAAATTTTTACAGTGGAAAATAAATGAAATAATATTTTATAACAGGATTTGTGACGTTTTTTTACAGACGATGATAACTCCAAAATTTTACACATTATCCGGGCAATGTGGACATTGTAGGTTAAGTTTAAGTTACTCTTGGTTTATTACAAAATGTCGATATTGCCCGGGCGATGTACAGAATTTTTTCATAAATATTTGCCGGTAATAGTGTTCATATTTTCTATTATTTCTTGTATGTATGGAGCAGTGAAGTATTAGGCGATTGATGTTATTCTTAGATCCAAACTACACTTACGTGCAAAAAACTGTACCAAGTCTTTAAGCATTTTCATTGCAAATTTTGGGCAAGTTAAATACGTAAGTCAGTTTTTTGCACGCAGTGTACTATTATCACCCAAAGATTGTTATGAATTTATACAAGAAATATTTATGTTGAATAACAAATAAAATTATCCAATGTATAAGTTTTTGTTCTTGTGTTAAAATATAAGATTGATTGGACTCCAAGTTTGGATCTTGCGATGTGCTGTAGATTTTGCTCTTATTTTTTTCTTATTTAATACCTATAATTTTTTCAGTGTTTTCGATATCTTTAAAAGCGAAGAAAACTATTGTGTGCATATTGTTAAAAAATATGTATATACATTTCTTAAACCAATAACGACTTAGCGGTACAATTTTATTCAGCAATTATTAAAAAAAAAATCTTGAAGTATGCAACATATATCTGTATCTCCTAGGCCTTTTTTCAGAGCAGAATCAACAGCATCGTCTATTTCCAAAATAAATGATGTCAGTGTTAGCGCTGGGCGGATCCATAGATTTGAAGTCATCAATCAAACAGCCCTCGAAGCGTGCGTCCTCTAGAACTGAACATAGAACTTATCACGACGGGCCGGCTTTCCACCACGTATATTGTATGAGAACTATTTTTAAAAACTTTTTTTTTTTTGTAAAAAATGGGTGGTCAAATTTTTTGGGCGAAAGTGTAATTTTATTTCGATTTTTTCTTTTTCTGAAATTATTGCATATCTTTTCTAAAAAAATATAAATACTTCTGACAAAATAAACTTTTTATTTTTTTCTATATTTTTTTAAAATATCTTTCTTGCACCAACAAAATGTTCTCATACAACCTACGGCTAACTTAAGGTATTGATTGATGACGGATAACTATATAACTAAGGCTTCGTTCACACTGTAACGCCGATGCCGTCGTGGTGCCTCCTCTATGCTCTGTTCTGTTGACGCTATGACCTGTTTTTCTGTCGGTACCTTAATTTTATCGCGGTATAGTGTGGTATAAGCAGACGGAGGCATCACGGCGGTGAGTATTATGTTCGATGTTATTGTGTTATATTTGTTTCTTTTTATGTCCATATTGTAAGATTGAGTTTTGTGTCTCTAACATACATAAGCCAAAAATATACTTCTTAATGATAAATCGCAGTCTATATCTTCGGCATCTGTACAGTGACACAAAACTCAGTCAACCAATGAAAACACACAATCTAACGAATCACCCTTTCCCTAGTATGCGGCGCCAAGTACAAGACGCGACCAGGCCTCACATACCACTTCACGCACACACACAAAGACCCGGCGGGGGCCGGGGCGGGTGCCGGCGCTAGTGACGGCGACTCTCGCGACTCGCGGCCCGGGGCCCACACGCCGCCCGCGCATTCGTCGGCACCGATGCAGCCCGCGACTGAATATCAAGATAGCTACGTCACTTTCCTTAATAATCCCGCTGTGGGGACTGGTGAGTTTTGGCTCCATTTTTTATGATGTGTTAAGTCTCATTAGGGAAGTAAAGTAGGTGATGGACACTGTAGGATGAACTCTATTGAATGAAGCTTCAGTCAGATTTCTTGTGAAAATATTGTCGTCCAGCAAGGCGATCCTTACTATACATAATTCTACTTCGAGTAGAAGAAGTAAAGTATTATTATTGGATATGATATAGCAAAATGGTAAGTTTAGCTGGTAAAAGCAGAATAACAAGGGTAGCATAGTCTACAAAGTCATAAAAACTTAGCGCAAATTGATATCGCATTTACGAATTTTGCGCTAAACTTTTTTCACTTTGCGCAAACTTGAATAGTTTTTTGCGCAAACGTCGAACATTTTGCGCAAACTAAAATAAAATATTTTCGATGTAGCAATGAGTGATGCATGCACATTACTACTGGTATTCGTGAGAGTATACAAATGTTTATAATTTCATGCAACACAAGTGTCCTGAGGGCAGCGTAAGTGGTGTTCATACATCATTATTTGACTACTAAATTCTACTTATGTTTGTAATAATAGTATTTAGTTGAAACGGAAATTATGTAGAAACGTTGAATGAGAATTATTGATAATTATAAATATGTCTTTTGAGTAGAAAATGATAATTATGTATATTTGTCTACGCGTACATATTTTAACATGCGCTTAAAAATAATGGTCTACGAGCTAAGAAATTTTTTAGCGCAACTTGGAAAATTATTTAAAATTTTCTAATATGTACGCTTCTTATTTCGGTGATAATATCTGTGGTGTTCACGTCCTTTCGAGAATAATTACCGAATATGAATAAACGTCTTTGAACACCAATTTCTTCTTTAAGTAAGGATCCGTTGAGAGTTCAAACCCGACAACAGCTGCAAAAATTCAATAATATTAACGGCATACCTTTCTAAAACTGGGTTAAGTCGTAGTTTCATACAGTCAAAAGGTTAATATTAGCCCAATTATTGCCATTTATATAAACCCTACAGATGTCGGAACAGGTACACAGATATTTCCACCGATATAATCATGATTGTTTCTTACCAGCCGGCCTCCAGGATACGCCCGCTCGGCGCCCGACACCGCCGCCTGAGGGTTAGACCTACCTTCATTCTCGTCCTATTCTATTCTCAAGTTATTTTGTATGCAGCTTGCGAACACACGGATTATGAAACCGTTTAATTTCATATAGTTTTGCGTTTTTTGATGTTAAAAATTGAACTGAACTTGGTATTGAAACGACTGCTAAAAAGACCGGGGCTCGAAGGTCTCCAAGCCGTGAGGGTCTAATACAGCTAGTTCTTCTGCGTTTAAAAAGACATAACTTGTTTGTAGCAATTTGGAGTAAACCCAGATATTGAGCTCGTGATAGACACCTATATTCATCGATTCACGCTTTCACAATCCGAGTGTTAGAGATGGCCCATATAACGGGCAGTAGTTACAATTTTTCTTTCTACTGCTACAATGTTATGACGCTTTATCTCTGTCTGCTGTACTTGTGAAGAGATTAGAATGACTATCGGAGTAGATGGCTAAAGCAATGCTTGTAGCATTTACAAATACTGGTCATCAATGGTCCATTTTCACGTGGAATTTTGTTTAGCTGGTCCACCCGTGCCTCCTGTGCGTCGGCCTTCGCCCCCGCCCAGGCCTGCGTCGGCGGACACGTCCAGTTCTGACTCGGCCCATGTGCCGTTGTCGGCTGCCGTGCATGCAGCGCCTTCAGCACCCGTGGCCTCGGCCTCCGCGACCCCTGAGGTCAAGGAACCTGGCGTTACTAAGGCGAAGGAGGTTAGTACACTGGCGAACTTAGAAAAATAATGTTGATTTTTTTTGGAATCATATGAAAAATCTTTTTGCTCTGTTTGAAGGCGTCACCATCACCATACTGCGACTTCTGCCTCGGCGATGACCGTGAAAACAAGAAGACAGGCACTCCAGAACAGCTAGTCAGCTGCTCCGACTGCGGCAGATCAGGTAAGAGGCGCGGCCGGCCGCCACGCAACGGCCTTCCCAAGGCGTCCTGCTACCACCTCGAGAACCGCGTCTGCGAGCGCCATCGGCACCTCAGAGACACCATCAAACTCAACGGAGTCGTCGAAATTGTCTCCTCCATGTCCTATTCAGCTGACGACTTCGATAACTTTGCGTCTCAAACTAAACTCCTCAATGATGAGTACGGCCAGTACCCCGTGTCTCCCCCCTCCCGTCAGAGCCCTACCTACGACTGTGATGTACACCTCGCCGGCTCGAATAACATCTAAAATCTGAGTATTATTTGTGTGTGTTGTCTGTCACAAAAAAGCTCACACGTCGTGGTTTTTTTGTCGGTCCTACCAAAGAGAATGTCTGATGGCTAGTTTTAAATGTTACATTCCACGTTTCATACTCTTATTTTCGAATGAAAAGACCTTTGATGCATATTTAGTATTTATAATGTTGTAATCATAATATTAGTGTAGTGGCATCACAATAGATATGTCAAAATCTTTGTCTAAAGTATACCATATCTCATAACCGAACATTTAAATTAAGAAAATATCACTATCATAGTTCTATATCACATATCAGTGTGAGGTTTTATCTGTGTCTATGTTGGCACTTTGTGATTTGGTGTTGCCATTTAAAAAAAAACAACACTTGTGACGATGGATGCCAAATGATGAGATATTTTAAATTGTTGTCTGTTGTAATGTTTATACCTTAATGTTTTTATTATTTTTAGTGAGTACAAGTGCCTTATCAAAATTACATGATTTCGTGTGGGAACTAGATCGTAGTGTTGCCAGATTTATCGATAAAGCGAGTGCGATTGCTTTTATCAATCAAGTTAGGATTTATATTTTAATGTTTTTACACAAAGTTTACATTACGTATGCTTTTCAAATTAGCAATTTAAGCGATTCTCGTCGCATACCTAAAATTAAATTTTATTATCGTTTCACTATTCCAAATTAGCATGTAAGTTTTTAAATAACTTGAAATGAAACAACATCATCTAAAAATCTCGTGTGCTGGCAACACTACAACGAATATAATTTAGTCATAGCTTCGCTTGATGCCAAATAATGACGTCATTCTAGAACTTGAGTGACGTCTTACGTTCAGATGTCCTAGCTTTCTAGTCACGCTGCAACAAAGTCACCGCACGCGGTTCTTCGCGCCCAATATGTCTTGAAACAACATGGCGGACTGGTGTCAAATGTCATAGACAAAATATTGCTGATCTGTGCTGTAAATATTCGTTTGGAGCAATTTGATCGGTTGAATTTTATGTAGATGTTCTTATTTCTGGAATTTCGTATTTTTATAATCCCAAGGGTAATTTTCATCGACGACATAAACGTCCGTTTTTCTTAATACAACTTTTGAAATGTTTGAAACTTTAACTTAAAAATTCATAGTTAAACAGTTGATTTACGAAAACTGAACAGTTGTTTGTGAACTTTGGTCTTAATGGATATCTAAAAATGTCACAAAGTGTATTGCGAGTATGGATTAGAAGAATCATTTTATTTATATTTAAATGTTTATTATCAAAACCAGTAGACTGCCAATGTGGCCTGATGTTCCTTTAAAGTAACTTCCAAATGTTGTGCAAGATATATTGGGCCCGAAGATACAGTTACCCGACTACGCAATTTTAGATAGCAATAATATTTTGTTTAATAATTCATTATGAAGTTGTTTCATATACCTAACGTTATCATATGGGTTTAAAATATATTACCTAGTTCTAGGGGTGAAAGAATTATTTGTCTTTTTCGCCTCTGCTGGGTGTAAAGATATATTTAAAATCATATAGGGGAGGTTCTAGTGACGATACATACATACCCATTTTTATGCAGTCTTATATTGAAGTACTACTTAGTCTGGGTGTTTTTAGGCGTAGGCGGGTCCCATAATACTAGCTTATTACATTAATGTTATAACCTTACCTAGGAGCTTATATGTGCCTTTTTTATCACTGTTTTTGTACCGATAACCCAAAGATTTTGAAAATTATTTAAGTTTGACAAAGACTAACTTCATGTTATTTTTCAATGCGCTGTTTTTTTTTTGTACCGTTATAAACCGCATCTTGTACATATTTTTTTAATTTAGAATTTAATAGAAAGGGCAATTAAAATAAGGCCTTCCATATTTTATCGTTATAACTATTTTCTCATGACCATAGATTTAATGTTATCAAATATCTCTGCTGTTTATTTATTTTCTAATGCATATGCATTGAACATAAAAAATATCATTCCTATAGTTTATAGAATGTTTTGTTTAATTTTTAAGAAAATTTTAATCGAAATTAGGTTTTACGTTTTATAAATAGACATTATTATATATTGACAATTTATTTTTCTTTAGAAGTTTCTATATAAGTTATAGAATATATTTACATAGTTTAGTTTATTGTTGTGACAATGATTCTGACATTGTTCTCTTATTGATCTTTTATATGAAATCTTAGGGGTTTGTTCTCAATGGCGTGTTTTGTTCAAAATATATATTTTCATTTTTTTTTATTTCAATTTATATTCAATTTGCGAACCAAGTCCTAGTACTATAAAAAAGCGAATAATTTTCTTTATATATATAATTTTGAGCTGAATTCGTCATTATATGTACCCCATTTTGGCTTGAAATGGTACCTATGTACTTAAGTTGGTGCCGCTGTTTAATCCCTTCAAGGGATCGAGCGGGCGTGAAGTAGGAATATAGGTATAAGTTACCGTTTTATATACATATAAATAATAAAATATTATATTAATATTGTCTCTCGTCTGTTAGGTGCCTTAGTATGTGCAATTGTAACCTTTGATAATTCTTCTTATATGTCTTTCCTTATATATTTTTGAGGGTGTTCATTTTAATAAGTGAGTGTTCATGTTTTGGTGACAAAACTTTATTTATATAAACATATTTTTCTTGTCACTTATTATCTGAATGGATTTACAAAAAAGCAAAATTTTTAAAGCAAGCAAAATTCAAATTTTACAACATTTTAAAGATATTTTACAATAACTTTCTGGCAATAATTTAATCTACTCTTCTGGTAGTAATATTAAAAGCAAAAAATATTCATTTACGTAAGAACTCCACCTACATTTGCTAATTAAAATGTATACCCTAAGAACCCCCTAGTTAACACTATGTCAGCAATATTAGTATCAAGTCTACCAAATATAAATAATCACCATAATTGTACTACATGTCTAGTAATGTTACAGAAATAATCAAATCATATTATAATAATCAACTTAAACAAAGAACATTTATTATTTATTATCAAGTTTATGTGGGATCTTAAATGTATGTCCAAGTGTTTTCAAAATAACTCGATTATTGCAAGTTTTCAGTACTTATAAGTACTATTTACTGTTTTATTGATATATAATGTTTGTTGTACCAAATGTTGATTTCTCATATATTATCCGTCTCGGCAATATCTATATATTTTATTTTTAAAGTTTAATGGCTGCAGGGAAGTGCATAAATGCGGATACCCAAAGATAAATATAAAAAAAATACTGTTTCCGTTTTGTTGTTCCATATTTCTTTTATAGCATAAGACCGAGAATATATACAAAAAAAAGAATATTTCATGTTTTTTTCGTTTTTATTATTTTATTTTTGTATAACAATGCTACTTTATCAGAATTAAATTGTATGAACTCGATCTTAGTCGATTTTTATTTGGTATCTTTGTGCTGAAGAATAGTGAATGTGCACTTCCCTTTAGACATTTGTTTTACTTTTCTTCATAAATAAAGTTTAAGTCATTAATTATTTGAATAAGTGTTGTTTATTTAATTTTATTTTTCACTATTGTTCGGCACATTATGTTTTCCCCTGTCATAAAAAGTTTTGCAATGAATAAACATAGTAAAGAAATTGAGATGGTGATTGAAGATTTTTAAAAGGTAAGAAAACACTGTGCCTTACAATACGTGAATTTGTTTTAATTTATGACGTTTTGGAGCTCTTTATTTCCTTATCAACTGACGAAAGTATCCTTAACTTAGTCATTGTAAGATTGATTTTAGCTGAGTAATTTAAGTCTTATTTTCGTTTTAGTCTATCATCAGTACCATATGAGTGCAACAAATTTACCACTATTATCATTTATAAATGTTATTTTTGCCATGGGCCAATGTTGCCGGATACATATAAAAACTGAGAGAAGAGAAGAGCTCCAAACGCCTTGCCATGTATTCTCTAGCCGACATCACACCTGATTTCTGTTTCCCCAGGTCACCCAACGTGCCTGCAGTTCACAGTGAACATGATCGTGTCGGTGCGCAAGTACCGCTGGCAGTGCATCGAGTGCAAGTGCTGCTCCGTCTGCGGGACTAGTGATAATGACGTGAGTACCTATATAAATTGGTGTATAGTTATCGGCACGGATATTGAGCCCTGACCTTCACCTGCGCAGAAACGATTTATTGGTTTATTGCCTTATGTGTACAGTGAGCAATGCAATCCCCACTCTTCCGCCGAGAGCTCAATATCCGTGCCGGTAACTATACTGGCCTATGCTTATGACGTAAACATCAGGCGTTATATTGTACTGGGCCGTCGTCATATTATCATTGTCAACGACAATAGGGCGTCGATTCATGACGTCATGAGCGCAGGGCAGCATACTGGGCTATATGTATGAAACTCGCGTTCTGCTTTTATGACGTCATCGGGGTAGATCTGTTTTTAGTAATTTGTACTTGTCCATAAAAATAGATAAAGGCTTTTGTTTTCAACTTGGAAATAACTCACCCATTTAAGCACGAGGTTTTGAGCGATGGCTGTCAAAGTTGAGATAGCATAAAGTTCACGTGACTGACACCATAATAAAAAGATCTCTTATTGCAATTCCAGGACCAGCTATTGTTCTGCGACGACTGTGACCGCGGCTACCACATGTACTGCCTGGCGCCGCCGCTGGACACGCCGCCCGAGGGCTCGTGGTCCTGCGCGCTCTGCCTCAAGGAGTTCCACAGCAAGCACTGAGCGGCAGGTAACTACTGCACACTGTAGCTACACTACACATGTACTGCCTGGCGCCGCCGCTGGACACGCCGCCCGAGGGCTCGTGGTCCTGCGCGCTCTGCCTCAAGGAGTTCCACAGCAAGCACTGAGCGGCAGGTAACTACTGCACACTGTAGCTACACTACACATGTACTGCCTGGCGCCGCCGCTGGACACGCCGCCCGAGGGCTCGTGGTCCTGCGCGCTCTGCCTCAAGGAGTTCCACAGCAAGCACTGAGCGGCAGGTAACTACTGCACACTGTAGCTACACTACACATGTACTGCCTGGCGCCGCCGCTGGACACGCCGCCCGAGGGCTCGTGGTCCTGCGCGCTCTGCCTCAAGGAGGTTCCACAGCAAGCACTGAGCGGCAGGTAACTACTGCACACTGTAGCTACACTACACATGTACTGCCTGGCGCCGCCGCTGGACACGCCGCCCGAGGGCTCGTGGTCCTGCGCGCTCTGCCTCAAGGAGTTCCACAGCAAGCACTGAGCGGCAGGTAACTACTGCACACTGTAGCTACACTACACATGTACTGCCTGGCGCCGCCGCTGGACACGCCGCCCGAGGGCTCGTGGTCCTGCGCGCTCTGCCTCAAGGAGTTCCACAGCAAGCACTGAGCGGCAGGTAACTACTGCACACTGTAGCTACACTACACATGTACTGCCTGGCGCCGCCGCTGGACACGCCGCCCGAGGGCTCGTGGTCCTGCGCGCTCTGCCTCAAGGAGTTCCACAGCAAGCACTGAGCGGCAGGTAACTACTGCACACTGTAGCTACACTACACATGTACTGCCTGGCGCCGCCGCTGGACACGCCGCCCGAGGGCTCGTGGTCCTGCGCGCTCTGCCTCAAGGAGTTCCACAGCAAGCACTGAGCGGCAGGTAACTACTGCACACTGTAGCTACACTACACATGTACTGCCTGGCGCCGCCGCTGGACACGCCGCCCGAGGGCTCGTGGTCCTGCGCGCTCTGCCTCAAGGAGTTCCACAGCAAGCACTGAGCGGCAGGTAACTACTGCACACTGTAGCTACACTACACATGTACTGCCTGGCGCCGCCGCTGGACACGCCGCCCGAGGGCTCGTGGTCCTGCGCGCTCTGCCTCAAGGAGTTCCACAGCAAGCACTGAGCGGCAGGTAACTACTGCACACTGTAGCTACACTACACATGTACTGCCTGGCGCCGCCGCTGGACACGCCGCCCGAGGGCTCGTGGTCCTGCGCGCTCTGCCTCAAGGAGTTCCACAGCAAGCACTGAGCGGCAGGTAACTACTGCACACTGTAGCTACACTACACATGTACTGCCTGGCGCCGCCGCTGGACACGCCGCCCGAGGGCCTCGTGGTCCTGCGCGCTCTGCCTCAAGGAGTTCCACAGCAAGCACTGAGCGGCAGGTAACTACTGCACACTGTAGCTACACTACACATGTACTCAAGGAGTTCCACAGCAAGCACTGAGCGGCAGGTAACTACTGCACACTGTAGCTACACTACACATGTACTGCCCTGGCGCCGCCGCTGGACACGCCGCCCGAGGGCTCGTGGTCCTGCGCGCTCCTGCCTCAAGGAGTTCCACAGCAAGCACTGAGCGGCAGGTAACTACTGCACACTGTAGCTACACTACACATGGTACTGCCTGCGCCGCCGCCGCTGGACACGCCGCCCGAGGGCTCGTGGTCCTGCGCGCTCTGCCTCAAGGAGTTCCACAGCAAGCACTGAGCGGCAGGTAACTACTGCACACTGTAGCTACACTACACATGTACTGCCTGGCGCCGCCGCTGGACACGCCGCCCGAGGGCTCGTGGTCCTGCGCGCTCTGCCTCAAGGTGTTCCACAGCAAGCACTGAGCGGCAGGTAACTACTGCACACTGTAGCTACACTACACATGTACTCAAGGAGTTCCACAGCAAGCACTGAGCGGGCAGGAACTACTGCACACTGTAGCTACCTACACATGTACTGCCTGGCGCCGCCGCTGGACACGCCGCCCGAGGGCTCGTGGTCCTGCGCGCTCTGCATCAAGGAGTTCCACAGCAAGCACTGAGCGGCAGGTAACTACTGCACACTGTAGCTACACTACACATGTACTGCCTGGCGCCGCCGCTGGACACGCCGCCCGAGGGCTCGTGGTCCTGCGCGCTCTGCCTCAAGGAGTTCCACAGCAAGCAACTGAGCGCAGGTAACTACTGCACACTGTAGCTACACTACACATGTACTGCCTGGCGCCGCCGCTGGACACGCCGCCCGAGGGCTCGTGGTCCTGCGCGCTCTGCCTCAAGGAGTTCCACAGCAAGCACTGAGCGGCAGGTAACTACTGCACACTGTAGCTACACTACACATGTACTGCCTGGCGCCGCCGCTGGACACGCCGCCCGAGGCTCGTGGTCCTGCGCGCTCTGCCTCAAGGAGTTCCACAGCAAGCACTGAGCGGCAGGTAACTACTGCACACTGTAGCTACACTACACATGTACTGCCTGGCGCCGCCGCTGGACACGCCGCCCGAGGGCTCGTAGGTCCTGCGCGCTCTGCCTCAAGGAGTTCCACAGCAAGCACTGAGCGGCAGGGTAACTACTGCACACTGTAGCTACACTACACATGTACTGCCTGGCGCCGCCGCTGGACACGCCGCCCGAGGGCTCGTGGTCCTGCGCGCTCTGCTCAAGGAGTTCCACAGCAAGCACTGAGCGGCAGGTAACTACTGCACACTGTAGCTACACTACACATGTACTGCCTGGCGCCGCCGCTGGACACGCCGCCCGAGGGCTCGTGGTCCTGCGCGCTCTGCCTCAAGGAGTTCACAGCAAGCACTGAGCGGCAGGTAACTACTGCACACTGTAGCTACACTACACATGTACTGCCCTGGCGCCGCCGCTGGACACGCCGCCCGAGGGCTCGTGGTCCTGCGCGCTCTGCCTCAAGGAGTTCCACAGCAAGCACTGAGCGGCAGGTAACTACTGCACACTGTAGCTACACTACACATGTACTGCCTGGCGCCGCCGCTGGACACGCCGCCCGAGGGCTCGTGGTCCTGCGCGCTCTGCCTCAAGGAGTTCCACAGCAAGCACTGAGCGGCAGGTAACTACTGCACACTGTAGCTACACTACACATGTACTGCCTGGCGCCGCCGCTGGACACGCCGCCCGAGGGCTCGTGGTCCTGCGCGCTCTGCCTCAAGGAGTTCCACAGCAAGCACTGAGCGGCAGGTAACTACTGCACACTGTAGCTACACTACACATGTACTGCCTGGCGCCGCCGCTGGACACGCCGCCCGAGGGCTCGTGGTCCTGCGCGCTCTGCCTCAAGGAGTTCCACAGCAAGCACTGAGCGGCAGGTAACTACTGCACACTGTAGCTACACTACACATGTACTGCCTGGCGCCGCCGCTGGACACGCCGCCCGAGGGCTCGTGGTCCTGCGCGCTCTGCCTCAAGGAGTTCCACAGCAAGCACTGAGCGGCAGGTAACTACTGCACACTGTAGCTACACTACACATGTACTGCCTGGCGCCGCCGCTGGACACGCCGCCCGAGGGCTCGTGGTCCTGCGCGCTCTGCCTCAAGGAGTTCCACAGCAAGCACTGAGCGGCAGGTAACTACTGCACACTGTAGCTACACTACACATGTACTGCCCTGGCGCCTGCCGCTGGACACGCCGCCCGAGGGCTCGTAGGTCCTGCGCGCTCAGCCTCAAGGAGTTCCACAGCAAGCACTGAGCGGCAGGTAACTACTGCACACTGTAGCTTACACTACACATGTACTGCCTGGCGCCGCCGCTGGACACGCCGCCCGAGGGCTCGTGGTCTCTGCGCGCTCTGCCTCAAGGAGTTCCCACAGGCAAGCACTGAGCGGCAGGTAACTACTGCACAACTGTAGCTACACTACACCATGTACTGCCATGGCGCCGCCGCTGGACACGCCGCCCGAGGGCTCGTGGTCCTGCGCGCTCTGCCTCAAGGAGTTCCACAGCAAGCACTGAGCGGCAGGTAACTACTGCAACACTGTAGCTACACTACACATGTACTGCCTGGCGCCGCCCGCTGGACACGCCGCCCGAGGGCTCGGTGGTCCTGCGCGCTCTGCCTCAAGGAGGTTCCACAGCAAGCACTGAGCGGCAGGTAACTACTGCACACTGTAGCTACACTACACAATGTACTGCCTGGCGCCGCCGCTGGACACGCCCGCCGAGGGCTCGTGGTCTGCGCCGCTCTGCCTCAAGAGTTCCACAGCAAGCACTGAGCGGCAGGTAACTACTGCACACTGATCGTACACTACACATGGAGTTCCACAGCAAGCACTGAGCGGCAGGTAACTACTGCACACTGTAGCTACACTACACATGTACTGCCTGGCGCCGCCGCTGGACACGCCGCCCGAGGGCTCGTGGTCCTGCGCGCTCTGCCTCAAGGAGTTCCACAGCAAGCACTGAGCGGCAGGTAACTACTG
Organism: Helicoverpa zea x Helicoverpa armigera; assembly: GCA_033682625.1. NCBI lineage: Eukaryota > Metazoa > Arthropoda > Insecta > Lepidoptera > Noctuidae > Helicoverpa > Helicoverpa zea x Helicoverpa armigera. Next base: position 4,320,217 of record JAWIIS010000053.1, on the reverse strand, counting down.
CACACTGTAGCTACACTACACATGTACTGCCTGGCGCCGCCGCTGGACACGCCGCCCGAGGGCTCGTGGTCCTGCGCGCTCTGCCTCAAGGAGTTCCACAGCAAGCACTGAGCGGCAGGTAACTACTGCACACTGTAGCTACACTACACATGTACTGCCTGGCGCCGCCGCTGGACACGCCGCCCGAGGGCTCGTGGTCCTGCGCGCTCTGCCTCAAGGAGTTCCACAGCAAGCACTGAGCGGCAGGTAACTACTGCACACTGTAGCTACACTACACATGTACTGCCTGGCGCCGCCGCTGGACACGCCGCCCGAGGGCTCGTGGTCCTGCGCGCTCTGGCCTCAAGGAGTTCCACAGCATGCACTGAGCGGCAGGTAACTACTGCACACTGTAGCTACACTACACATGTACTCAAGGAGTTCCACAGCAAGCACTGAGCGGCAGGTAACTACTGCACACTGTAGCTACACTACACATGTACTGCCTGGCGCCGCCGCTGGACACGCCGCCCGAGGGCTCGTGGTCCTGCGCGCTCTGCCTCAAGGAGTTCCACAGCAAGCACTGAGCGGCAGGTAACTACTGCACACTGTAGCTACACTACACATGTACTGCCTGGCGCCGCCGCTGGACACGCCGCCCGAGGGCTCGTGGTCCTGCGCGCTCTGCCTCAAGGAGTTCCACAGCAAGCACTGAGCGGCAGGTAACTACTGCACACTGTAGCTACACTACACATGTACTGCCTGGCGCCGCCGCTGGACACGCCGCCCGAGGGCTCGTGGTCCTGCGCGCTCTGCCTCAAGGAGTTCCACAGCAAGCACTGAGCGGCAGGTAACTACTGCACACTGTAGCTACACTACACATGTACTGCCTGGCGCCGCCGCTGGACACGCCGCCGAGGGCTCGTGGTCCTGCGCGCTCTGCCTCAAGGAGTTCCACAGCAAGCACTGAGCGGCAGGTAACTACTGCACACTGTAGCTACACTACACATGTACTGCCTGGCGCCGCCGCTGGACACGCCGCCCGAGGGCTCGTGGTCCTGCGCGCTCTGCCTCAAGGAGTTCCACAGCAAGCACTGAGCGGCAGGTAACTACTGCACACTGTAGCTACACTACACATGTACTGCCTGGCGCCGCCGCTGGACACGCCGCCCGAGGGCTCGTGGTCCTGCGCGCTCTGCCTCAAGGAGTTCCACAGCAAGCACTGAGCGGCAGGTAACTACTGCACACTGTAGCTACACTACACATGTACTGCCTGGCGCCGCCGCTGGACACGCCGCCCGAGGGCTCGTGGTCCTGCGCGCTCTGCCTCAAGGAGTTCCACAGCAAGCACTGAGCGGCAGGTAACTACTGCACACTGTAGCTACACTACACATGTACTGCCTGGCGCCGCCGCTGGACACGCCGCCCGAGGGCTCGTGGTCCTGCGCGCTCTGCCTCAAGGAGTTCCACAGCAAGCACTGAGCGGCAGGTAACTACTGCACACTGTAGCTACACTACACATGTACTGCCTGGCGCCGCCGCTGGACACGCCGCCCGAGGGCTCGTGGTCCTGCGCGCTCTGCCTCAAGGAGTTCCACAGCAAGCACTGAGCGGCAGGTAACTACTGCACACTGTAGCTACACTACACATGTACTGCCTGGCGCCGCCGCTGGACACGCCGCCCGAGGGCTCGTGGTCCTGCGCGCTCTGCCTCAAGGAGTTCCACAGCAAGCACTGAGCGGCAGGTAACTACTGCACACTGTAGCTACACTACACATGTACTGCCTGGCGCCGCCGCTGGACACGCCGCCCGAGGGCTCGTGGTCCTGCGCGCTCTGCCTCAAGGAGTTCCACAGCAAGCACTGAGCGGCAGGTAACTACTGCACACTGTAGCTACACTACACATGTACTGCCTGGCGCCGCCGCTGGACACGCCGCCCGAGGGCTCGTGGTCCTGCGCGCTCTGCCTCAAGGAGTTCCACAGCAAGCACTGAGCGGCAGGTAACTACTGCACACTGTAGCTACACTACACATGTACTGCCTGGCGCCGCCGCTGGACACGCCGCCCGAGGGCTCGTGGTCCTGCGCGCTCTGCCTCAAGGAGTTCCACAGCAAGCACTGAGCGGCAGGTAACTACTGCACACTGTAGCTACACTACACATGTACTGCCTGGCGCCGCCGCTGGACACGCCGCCCGAGGGCTCGTGGTCCTGCGCGCTCTGCCTCAAGGAGTTCCACAGCAAGCACTGAGCGGCAGGTAACTACTGCACACTGTAGCTACACTACACATGTACTGCCTGGCGCCGCCGCTGGACACGCCGCCCGAGGGCTCGTGGTCCTGCGCGCTCTGCCTCAAGGAGTTCCACAGCAAGCACTGAGCGGCAGGGTAACTACTGCACACTGTAGCTACACTACACATGTACTGCCTGGCGCCGCCGCTGGACACGCCGCCCGAGGGCTCGTGGTCCTGCGCGCTCTGCCTCAAGGAGTTCCACAGCAAGCACTGAGCGGCAGGTAACTACTGCACACTGTAGCTACACTACACATGTACTGCCTGGCGCCCGCCGCTGGACACGCCGCCCGAGGGCTCGTGGTCCTGCGCGCTCTGCCTCAAGGAGTTCCACAGCAAGCACTGAGCGGCAGGTAACTACTGCACACTGTAGCTACACTACACATGTACTGCCTGGCGCCGCCGCTGGACACGCCGCCCGAGGGCTCGTGGTCCTGCGCGCTCTGCCTTCAAGGAGTTCCACAGCAAGCACTGAGCGGCAGGTAACTACTGCACACTGTAGCTACACTACACATGTACTGCCTGGCGCCGCCGCTGGACACGCCGCCCGAAGGGCTCGTGGTCCTGCGCGCTCTGCCTCAAGGAGTTCCACAGCAAGCACTGGAGCGGCAGGTAACTACTGCACACTGTAGCTACACTACACATGTACTCAAGGAGTTTCCACAGCAAGCACTGAGCGGAGAGTAACTACTGCACACTGTAGCTACACATACACATGTACTGCCAGGCGCCGCCGCTGGACGAACGCAGCCGCCCGAGGGCTCGTGGTCCTGCGCGCTCTGCCTCAAGGAGTCCACAGCAAGCACTGAGCGGCAGGTAACTACTGCACACTGTAGCTACACTACACATGTACTGCCTGGCGCCGCCGCTGGACACGCCGCCCGAGGGCTCGTGGTCCTGCGCGCTCTGCCTCAAGGAGTTCCACAGCAAGCACTGAGCGGCAGGTAACTACTGCACACTGTAGCTACACTACACATGTACTGCCTGGCGCCGCCGCTGGACACGCCGCCCGAGGGCTCGTGGTCCTGCGCGCTCTGCCTCAAGGAGTTCCACAGCAAGCACTGAGCGGCAGGTAACTACTGCACACTGTAGCTACACTACACATGTACTGCCTGGCGCCGCCGCTGGACACGCCGCCCGAGGGCTCGTGGTCCTGCGCGCTCTGCCTCAAGGAGTTCCACAGCAAGCACTGAGCGGCAGGTAACTACTGCACACTGTAGCTACACTACACATGTACTGCCTGGCGCCGCCGCTGGACACGCCGCCCGAGGGCTCGTGGTCCTGCGCGCTCTGCCTCAAGGAGTTCCACAGCAAGCACTGAGCGGCAGGTAACTACTGCACACTGTAGCTACACTACACATGTACTGCCTGGCGCCGCCGCTGGACACGCCGCCCGAGGGCTCGTGGTCCTGCGCGCTCTGCCTCAAGGAGTTCCACAGCAAGCAACTGAGCGGCAGGTAACTACTGCACACTGTAGCTACACTACACATGTACTCAAGGAGTTCCACAGCAAGCACTGAGCGGCAGGTAACTACTGCACACTGTAGCTACACTACACATGTACTGCCTGGCGCCGCCGCTGGACACGCCGCCCGAGGGCTCGTGGTCCTGCGCGCTCTGCCTCAAGGAGTTCCACAGCAAGCACTGAGCGGCAGGTAACTACTGCACACTGTAGCTACACTACACATGTACTGCCTGGCGCCGCCGCTGGACACGCCGCCCGAGGGCTCGTGGTCCTGCGCGCTCTGCCTCAAGGAGTTCCACAGCAAGCACTGAGCGGCAGGTAACTACTGCACACTGTAGCTACACTACACATGTACTGCCTGGCGCCCGCCGCTGGACACGCCGCCCGAGGGCTCGTGGTCCTGCGCGCTCTGCCTCACAGCAAGCACTGAGCGGCAGGTAACTACTGCACACTGTAGCTACACTACACATGTACTGCCTGGCGCCGCCGCTGGACACGCCGCCCGAGGGCTCGTGGTCCTGCGCGCTCTGCCTCAAGGAGTTCCACAGCAAGCACTGAGCGGCAGGTAACTACTGCACACTGTAGCTACACTACACATGTACTGCCTGGCGCCGCCGCTGGACACGCCGCCCGAGGGCTCGTGGTCCTGCGCGCTCTGCCTCAAGGAGTTCCACAGCAAGCACTGAGCGGCAGGTAACTACTGCACACTGTAGCTACACTACACATGTACTGCCTGGCGCCGCCGCTGGACACGCCGCCCGAGGGCTCGTGGTCCTGCGCGCTCTGCCTCAAGGAGTTCCACAGCAAGCACTGAGCGGCAGGTAACTACTGCACACTGTAGCTACACTACACATGTACTGCCTGGCGCCGCCGCTGGACACGCCGCCCGAGGGCTCGTGGTCCTGCGCGCTCTGCCTCAAGGAGTTCCACAGCAAGCACTGAGCCGGCAGGTAAACTACTGCACACTGTAGCTACATCTACACATGTACTCAAGGAGTTTCCACAGCAAGCAAGCACTGAGCGGCAGGTAACTACTGCACACTGTAGCTACACTACACATGTACTGCCTGGCGCCGCGCTGGACACGCCCGCCCGAGGGCTCGTGGTCCTGCGCGCTCTGCCTCAAGGAGTTCCACAGCAAGCACCTGAGCGGCAGGTAAACTACTGCACACTGTAGCTACACTACACATGTACTCAAGGAGTTCCACAGCAAGCACTGAGCGGCAGGTAACTACTGCACACTGTAGCTACACTACACATGTACTGCCTGGCGCCCGCCGCTGGACACGCCGCCCGAGGGCTCGTGGTCCTGCGCGCTCTGCCTCAAGGAGTTCCACAGCAAGCACTGAGCGGCAGGTAACTACTGCACACTGTAGCTACACTACACATGTACTGCCTGGCGCCGCCGCTGGACACGCCGCCCGAGGGCTCGTGGTCCTGCGCGCTCTGCATCAAGGAGTTCCACAGCAAGCACTGAGCGGCAGGTAACTACTGCACACTGTAGCTACACCTACCACATGTACTGCCTGGCGCCGCCGTGGACACCGCCGCCCCGAGGGCTCCGTGGTCCTGCGCGCTCTGCCTCAAGGAGTTCCACAGCAAGCACCTGAGCGGCAGGTAACTACTGCACACTGTAGCTACACTAACACATGTACTGCCTGGCGCCGCCGGGACACGCGCGACCGGGCTCGTGGTACTGCGCGCTCTGCCTCAAGGAGTTCCACAGCAAGCACTGAGGCGGCAGGTAACAACTGCACACTGTAGCTACACTACACATGACTGCCTGGCGCCGCCGCTGACACGGCCGCCCGAGGGATCGTCGGTCCTGCGCGCTCTGCCTCAAGGAGTTCCACAGCAAGCACTGAGCGGCAGGTAACTACTGCACACTGTAGCTACACTACCACATGTACTGCCTGGCGGCCGCCGCTGGACACGCCGCCCGAGGCTCGTGGTCCTGCGCGCTCTGCCTCAAGGAGTTCCACAGCCAAGCACTGAGCGGCCAGGTAAACTACTGCACACTGTAGCTCTACACTACACATGTACTATGCCTGGCGCCGCCGCTGGACACGCCGCCCCGAGCGGCCTCGTGGTCCTGCGCGCTCTGCCTCAAGGCGTTCCACAGCAAGCACTGAGCGGCAAGGTAACCTACTGCACACTGTAGCTACACTACACATGTACTGCCTGGCGCCCGCCGCTGGACACGCCGCCCGAGGGCTCGTGGTCCTGCGCGCTCCTGCCTCAAGGAGTTCCACAGCAAGTCACTGAGCGGCAGGTAACTACTGGCACACTGTAGCTACACTACACATGTACTGCCTGGCGCCGCCGCTGGGACACGCCGCCCGAGGGCTCGTGGTCCTGCGCGCTCCTGCCTCAAGGAGTTCCACAGCAAGCACTGAGCGGCAGGTAACTACTGCACACTGCTAGCTACACTACACATGTACTGCCTGCGCCGCCGCTGGACACGCCCGCCCGAGGGCTCGTGGTCCTGCGCGCTCTGCCTCAAGGAGTTCCACAGCAAGCACCTGAGCGGCAGGTAACTACTGCACACTGTAGCTACACTACACATGTACTGCCTGGCGCCGCCGCTGGGACACGCCGCCCGAGGGCTCGTGGTCCTGCGCGCTCTGCCTCAAGGAGTTCCACAGCAAGCACTGAGCGGCAGGTAACTACTGCAACACTGTAGCTACACTACACATGTACTGCCTGGCGCCGCCGCTGGACACGCCGCCCGAGGGCTCGTGGTCCTGCGCGCTCTGCCTCAGGAGTTCCACAGCAAGCACTGAGCGGCAGGTAACTACTGCACACGTAGCTACACTACACATGTACTGCCCTGGCGCCGCCGCTGGACACGCCGCCCGAGGGCTCGTGGTCCTGCGCGCTCTGCCTCAAGGAGTTCCACAGCAAGCACTGAGCGGCAGGTAACTACTGCACACTGTAGCTACACTTACCACATGTACTGCTGGCGCCGCCGCTGGACACGCCCGCCCCGAGGGCTCGTGGTCCTGCGCGCTCTGCCTCAAGGAGTTCCTCAGGCAAGCACTGAGGCGGCAGGTAACTACAGCACACTGTTGCTTACATCTACACATGACCTGCCTGCGCCGCCGCTGGACACGCCGCCCGAGGGCTCGTGGTCCTGCGCGCTCTGCCTCAAGGAGTTCCACAGCATGCACTGAAGCGGCAGGGTACCTACTGCACACTGTAGCTACACTTACACCATGTACTGCCTGGCGCCGCCGCTGGACACGCCGCCCGAGGGCTCGTGGTCCTGCGCGCTCTGCCTCAAGGAGTTCCACAGCAAGCACTGAGCGGCAGGTAACTACTGCACACTGTAGCTACACTACACATGTACTGCCTGGCGCCGCCGCTGGACACGCCGCCCGAGGGCTCGTGGTCCTGCGCGCTCTGCCTCAAGGAGTTCCACAGCAAGCACTGAGCGGCAGGTAACTACTGCACACTGTAGCTACACTACACATGTACTGCCTGGCGCCGCCGCTGGACACGCCGCCCGAGGGCTCGTGGTCCTGCGCGCTCTGCCTCAAGGAGTTCCACAGCAAGCACTGAGCGGCAGGTAACTACTGCACACTGTAGCTACACTACACATGTACTGCCTGGCGCCCGCCGCTGGACACGCCGCCCGAGGGCTCGTGGTCCTGCGCGCTCTGCCTCAAGGAGTTCCACAGCAAGCACTGAGCGGCAGGTAACTACTGCACACTGTAGCTACACTACACATGTACTGCCTGGCGCCGCCGCTGGACACGCCGCCCGAGGGCTCGTGGTCCTGCGCGCTCTGCCTCAAGGAGTTCCACAGCAAGCACTGAGCGGCAGGTAACTACTGCACACTGTAGCTACACTACACATGTACTGCCTGGCGCCGCCGCTGGACACGCCGCCCGAGGGCTCGTGGTCCTGCGCGCTCTGCCTCAAGGAGTTCCACAGCAAGCACTGAGCGGCAGGTAACTACTGCACACTGTAGCTACACTACACATGTACTGCCTGGCGCCGCCGCTGGACACGCCGCCCGAGGGCTCGTGGTCCTGCGCGCTCTGCCTCAAGGAGTTCCACAGCAAGCACTGAGCGGCAGGTAACTACTGCACACTGTAGCTACACTACACATGTACTCAAGGAGTTCCACAGCAAGCACTGAGCGGCAGGTAACTACTGCACACTGTAGCTACACTACACATGTACTCAAGGAGTTCCACAGCAAGCACTGAGCGGCAGGTAACTACTGCACACTGTAGCTACACTACACATGTACTCAAGGAGTTCCACAGCAAGCACTGAGCGGCAGGTAACTACTGCACACTGTAGCTACACTACACATGTACTCAAGGAGTTCCACAGCAAGCCACTGAGCGGCAGGTAACTACTGCACACTGTAGCTACACTACACATGTACTCAAGGAGTTCCACAGCAAGCACTGAGCGGCAGGTAACTACTGCACACTGTAGCTACACTACACATGTACTGCCTGGCGCCGCCGCTGGACACGCCGCCCGAGGGCTCGTGGTCCTGCGCGCTCTGCCTCAAGGAGTTCCACAGCAAGCACTGAGCGGCAGGGTAAACTACTGCACACTGTAGCTACACTACACATGTACTCAAGGAGTTCCACAGCAAGCACTGAGCGGCAGGTAACTACTGCACACTGTAGCTACACTACACATGTACTCAAGGAGTTCCACAGCAAGCACTGAGCGGCAGGTAACTACTGCACCACTGTAGCTACACTACACATGTACTCAAGGAGTTCCACAGCAAGCAACTGAGCGGCAGGTAACTACTGCACACTGTAGCTACACTACACATGTACTCAAGGAGTTCCACAGCAAGCACTGAGCGGCAGGTAACTACTGCACACTGTAGCTACACTACACATGTACTCAAGGAGTTCCACAGCAAGCACTGAGCGGCAGGTAACTACTGCACACTGTAGCTACACTACACATGTACTCAAGGAGTTCCACAGCAAGCACTGAGCGGCAGGTAACTACTGCACACTGTAGCTACACTACACATGTACTGCACACTGTACACTACTGCACACTGTAGCTACACTACACATGTACTGCCTGGCGCCCGCCGCTGGACACGCCGCCCGAGGGCTCGTGGTCCTGCGCGCTCTGCCTCAAGGAGTTCCACAGCAAGCACTGAGCGGCAGGTAACTACTGCACACTGTAGCTACACTACACATGTACTGCCTGGCGCCGCCGCTGGACACGCCGCCCGAGGGCTCGTGGTCCTGCGCGCTCCTGCCTCAAGGAGTTCCACAGCAAGCACTGAGCGGCAGGTAAACTACTGCACACTGGTAGCTACACTACACATGTACTGCCTGGCGCCGCCGCTGGCACACGCCGCCCGAGGGCCCTCGTGGGTCCTGCGCGCTCTGCCTCAAGGAGTTCCACAGGCAAGCACTGAGCGGCAGCGTAACTACTGCACACTGTAGCTACACTACACATGTACTGCCTGGCGCCGCCGCTGGACACCGCCGCCCCGAGGGCTCGTGGTCCTGCGCGCTCTGCCTCAAGGAGTTCCACAGCCAAGCACTGAGCGGCAGGTAACTACTGCACACTGTAGCTACACTCACACATGTACTGCCTGACGCCGCCGCTGGACACGCCGCCCGAGGGCCTCGTGTCCTGCGCGCTCTGCCTCAAGGAGTTCCACAGCAAGCACTGAGCGGCAGGTAACTACTGCACACTGTAGCTACACTACACATGTACTGCCTGGCGCCGCCGCTGGACACGCCGCCCGAGGGCTCGTGGTCCTGCGCGCTCTGCCTCAAGGAGTTCCACAGCAAGCACTGAGCGGCAGGTAACTACTGCACACTGTAGCTACACTACACATGTACTGCCTGGCGCCGCCGCTGGACACGCCCGCCCGAGGGCTCGTGGTCCTGCGCGCTCTGCCTCAAGGAGTTCCACAGCAAGCACTGAGCGGCAGGTAACTACTGCACACTGTAGCTACACTACACATGTACTGCCTGGCGCCGCCGCTGGACACGCCGCCCGAGGGCTCGTGGTCCTGCGCGCTCTGCCTCAAGGAGTTCCACAGCAAGCACTGAGCGGCAGGTAACTACTGCACACTGTAGCTACACTACACATGTACTGCCTGGCGCCGCCGCTGGACACGCCGCCCGAGGGCTCGTGGTCCTGCGCGCTCTGCCTCAAGGAGTTCCACAGCAAGCACTGAGCGGCAGGTAACTACTGCACACTGTAGCTACACTACACATGTACTGCCTGGCGCCGCCGCTGGACACGCCGCCCGAGGGCTCGTGGTCCTGCGCGCTCTGCCTCAAGGAGTTCCACAGCAAGCACTGAGCGGCAGGTAACTACTGCACACTGTAGCTACACTACACATGTACTCAAGGAGTTCCACAGCAAGCACTGAGCGGCAGGTAACTACTGCACACTGTAGCTACACTACACATGTACTGCCTGGCGCCGCCGCTGGACACGCCGCCCGAGGGCTCGTGGTCCTGCGCGCTCTGCCTCAAGGAGTTCCACAGCAAGCACTGAGCGGCAGGTAACTACTGCACACTGTAGCTACACTACACATGTACTCAAGGAGTTCCACAGCAAGCACTGAGCGGCAGGTAACTACTGCACACTGTAGCTACACTACACATGTACTGCCTGGCGCCGCCGCTGGACACGCCGCCCGAGGGCTCGTGGTCCTGCGCGCTCTGCCTCAAGGAGTTCCACAGCAAGCACTGAGCGGCAGGTAACTACTGCACACTGTAGCTACACTACACATGTACTGCCTGGCGCCGCCGCTGGACACGCCGCCCGAGGGCTCGTGGTCCTGCGCGCTCTGCCTCAAGGAGTTCCACAGCAAGCACTGAGCGGCAGGTAACTACTGCACACTGTAGCTACACTACACATGTACTGCCTGGCGCCGCCGCTGGACACGCCGCCCGAGGGCTCGTGGTCCTGCGCGCTCTGCCTCAAGGAGTTCCACAGCAAGCACTGAGCGGCAGGTAACTACTGCACACTGTAGCTACACTACACATGTACTGCCTGGCGCCGCCGCTGGACACGCCGCCCGAGGGCTCGTGGTCCTGCGCGCTCTGCCTCAAGGAGTTCCACAGCAAGCACTGAGCGGCAGGTAACTACTGCACACTGTAGCTACACTACACATGTACTGCCTGGCGCCGCCGCTGGACACGCCGCCCGAGGGCTCGTGGTCCTGCGCGCTCTGCCTCAAGGAGTTCCACAGCAAGCACTGAGCGGCAGGTAACTACTGCACACTGTAGCTACACTACACATGTACTCAAGGAGTTCCACAGCAAGCACTGAGCGGCAGGTAACTACTGCACACTGTAGCTACACTACACATGTACTGCCTGGCGCCGCCGCTGGACACGCCGCCCGAGGGCTCGTGGTCCTGCGCGCTCTGCCTCAAGGAGTTCCACAGCAAGCACTGAGCGGCAGGTAACTACTGCACACTGTAGCTACACTACACATGTACTGCCTGGCGCCGCCGCTGGACACGCCGCCCGAGGGCTCGTGGTCCTGCGCGCTCTGCCTCAAGGAGTCTCCACAGCAAGCACTGAGCGGCAGGTAACTACTGCACACTGTAGCTACACTACACCATGTACTGCCTGGCGCCGCCGCTGGACACGCCGCCCGAGGGCTCGTGGTCCTGCGCGCTCTGCCTCAAGGAGTTCCACAGCAAGCACTGAGCGGCAGGTAACTACTGCACACTGTAGCTACACTACACATGTACTCAAGGAGTTCCACAGCAAGCACTGAGCGGCAGGTAACTAACTGCACACTGTAGCTACACTACACATGTACTGCCTGGCGCCGCCGCTGGACACGCCGCCCGAGGGCTCGTGGTCCTGCGCGCTCTGCCTCAAGGAGTTCCACAGCAAGCACTGAGCGGCAGGTAACTACTGCACACTGTAGCTACACCTACACATGTACTCAAGGAGTTCCACAGCAAGCACTGAGCGGCAGGTAACTACTGCACACTGTAGCTACACTACACATGTACTGCCTGGCGCCGCCGCTGGACACGCCCGCCCGAGGGCACGTGGTCCTGCGCGCCTCTGCTCAAGGAGTTCCACAGCAAGCACTGAGCGGCAAGGTAACTACTGCACACTGTAGCTACACTACACATGTACTGCCTGGCGCCGCCGCTGGACACGCCGCCCGAGGGCTCGTGGTCCTGCGCGCTCTGCCTCTAAGGGAGTTCCACAGCAAGCACTGAGCGGCAGGTAACTACTGCAACACTGTAGCTACACTACACATGTACTGCCTGGCGCCGCCCGCTGGACACGCCGCCCCGAGGGCTCGTGGTCCTGCGCGCTCTGCCTCAAGGAGTTCCACAGCAAGCACTGCGCGGCAGGTAACTACTGCACACTGTAGCTACACTACACATGTACTGCTGGCGCCGCCGCTGGACACGCCGCCCGAGGGCTCGTGGTCCCTGCGCGCCTCTGCCTCAAGGAGTCCACAGCAAGCACTGAGCGGCAGGTAACTACTGCACCACTGTAGCTACACTACACATGTACTGCCTGGCGCCGCCGCTGGACACGCCGCCCGAGGGCTCGTGGTCCTGCGCGCTCTGCCTCAAGGAGTTCCACAGCAAGCACTGAGCGGCAGGTAAACTACTGCACACTGTAGGCTACACTACACATGTACTCAAGGAGTTCCACAGCAAGCACTGAGCGGCAGGTAACTACTGCACACTGTAGCTACACTACACATGTACTGCTGGCGCCGCCGCTGACACGCCGCCCGAGGGCTCGTGGTCCTGCGCGCTCCTGCTCAAGGAGTTCCACAGCAAGCACTGAGCGGCAGGTAACTACTGCACACTGTAGCTACACTACACATGTACTGCCTGGCGCCGCCGCTGGGACACGCCGCCCGAGGGCTCGTGTGGTCCCTGCGCTGCTCTTGCCTCAAGGTGTTCCACAGCAAGCACTGGGGGAGCGTACAGGTTACCTACTACTGCACACTGTAGCTACACCTACACATGTAGACTGCTCGGCGCCGCCCGCTGGACACAGCCGCCCAGAGGGCTCGTGGTCCTGCGCGCTCTGCCTTCAAGGAGTTCCACAGCAAGCACTGAGGCGGCAGAGTAACTACTGCACACTGTAGCTAGCAACTACACATGGCTAGCCTGCCGCCGGGCCCGGCCCGCTGGACAGCGCCGCCCGAGGGCGGTGGTCTGCGCGCTCTGCCTCAGGTAGTATCCACAGCAAGCACTGAGCCCGAGGCTCGTGGTCCTGCGCGCTCTGCCTCAAGGAGTTCCACAGCAAGCACTGAGCGCAGGTACTAGGCACACTGTAGTCACTACACATTATGCATGCGCAGCCGCTGACAGCGGCGAAGGGCTCCCGCCGCTCTGCAAGGAGTTCCACAGCAAGCACTGAGCGGCAGGTAACTACTGCACACTGTACTACACTACACATGTACTCAAGGAGTTCCACAGCACAAGCTGAGCGGCAGGTAACTACTGCACACTGTAGCTACACTACACATGTACTCAAGGAGTTCCACAGCAAGCACTGAGCGGCAGGTAACTACTGCACACTTGTAGCTACACTACACCATGTACTCAAGGCCGTTTCCCCCGCAAGACACTGCCGCGGCCCAGGGAACTTCTGCACACTGTACGCCTACATACCATGTCCTCAAGGAGTTCCACAAAGCAAGCACTGAGCGGCAGGTAAACTACTGCACACTGTAGCTACACTACACAACTGTACTCAAGGGAGTTCCACAGCAAGCACTGAGCGGCAGGTAACTACTGCACACTAGTAGCTACACTACACATGTACTGCCTGGCGCCGCCGCTGGACACGCCGCCCGAGGGGCTCGTGGTCCTGCGCGCTCTGCCTCAAGGAGTTCCACAGCAAGCACTGAGCGGCAGGTAACTACTGCACACTGTAGCTACACTACACATGTACTGCCTGGCGCCGCCGCTGGACACGCCGCCCGAGGGCTCGTGGTCCTGCGCGCTCTGCCTCAAGGAGTTCCACAGCAAGCACTGAGCGGCAGGTAACTACTGCACACTGTAGCTACACTACACATGTACTCAAGGAGTTCCACAGCAAGCACTGAGCGGCAGGTAACTACTGCACACTGTAGCTACACTACACATGTACTGCCTGGCGCCGCCGCTGGACACGCCGCCCGAGGGCTCGTGGTCCTGCGCGCTCTGCCTCAAGGAGTTCCACAGCAAGCACTGAGCGGCAGGTAACTACTGCACACTGTAGCTACACTACACATGTACTGCCTGGCGCCGCCGCTGGACACGCCGCCCGAGGGCTCGTGGTCCTGCGCGCTCTGCCTCAAGGAGTTCCACAGCAAGCACTGAGCGGCAGGTAACTACTGCACACTGTAGCTACACTACACATGTACTGCCTGGCGCCGCCGCTGGACACGCCGCCCGAGGGCTCGTGGTCCTGCGCGCTCTGCCTCAAGGAGTTCCACAGCAAGCACTGAGCGGCAGGTAACTACTGCACACTGTAGCTACACTACACATGTACTGCCTGGCGCCGCCGCTGGACACGCCGCCCGAGGGCTCGTGGTCCTGCGCGCTCTGCCTCAAGGAGTTCCACAGCAAGCACTGAGCGGCAGGTAACTACTGCACACTGTAGCTACACTACACATGTACTGCCTGGCGCCGCCGCTGGACACGCCGCCCGAGGGCTCGTGGTCCTGCGCGCTCTGCCTCAAGGAGTTCCACAGCAAGCACTGAGCGGCAGGTAACTACTGCACACTGTAGCTACACTACACATGTACTGCCTGGCGCCGCCGCTGGACACGCCGCCCGAGGGCTCGTGGTCCTGCGCGCTCTGCCTCAAGGAGTTCCACAGCAAGCACTGAGCGGCAGGTAACTTACTGCACACTGTAGCTACACTACACATGTACTGCCTGGCGCCGCCGCTGGACACGCCGCCCGAGGGCTCGTGGTCCTGCGCGCCTCTGCCTCAAGGAGTTCCACAGCAAGCACTGAGCGGCAGTAAACTACTGCACACTGTAGCTACACTACACATGTACTCAAGGAGTTCCACAGCAAGCACTGAGCGGCAGGTAACTACTGCACACTGTAGCTACACTACACATGTACTGCCTGGCGCCGCCGCTGGACACGCCGCCCGAGGGCTCGTGGTCCTGCGCGCTCTGCCTCAAGGAGTTCCACAGCAAGCACTGAGCGGCAGGTAACTACTGCACACTGTAGCTACACTACACATGTACTGCCTGGCGCCGCCGCTGGACACGCCGCCCGAGGGCTCGTGGTCCTGCGCGCTCTGCCTCAAGGAGTTCCACAGCAAGCACTGAGCGGCAGGTAACTACTGCACACTGTAGCTACACTACACATGTACTGCCTGGCGCCGCCGCTGGACACGCCGCCCGAGGGCTCGTGGTCCTGCGCGCTCTGCCTCAAGGAGTTCCACAGCAAGCACTGAGCGGCAGGTAACTACTGCACACTGTAGCTACACTACACATGTACTGCCTGGCGCCGCCGCTGGACACGCCGCCCGAGGGCTCGTGGTCCTGCGCGCTCTGCCTCAAGGAGTTCCACAGCAAGCACTGAGCGGCAGGTAACTACTGCACACTGTAGCTACACTACACATGTACTGCCTGGCGCCGCCGCTGGACACGCCGCCCGAGGGCTCGTGGTCCTGCGCGCTCTGCCTCAAGGAGTTCCACAGCAAGCACTGAGCGGCAGGTAACTACTGCACACTGTAGCTACACTACACATGTACTCAAGGAGTTCCACAGCAAGCACTGAGCGGCAGGTAACTACTGCACACTGTAGCTACACTACACATGTACTGCCTGGCGCCGCCGCTGGACACGCCGCCCGAGGGCTCGTGGTCCTGCGCGCTCTGCCTCAAGGAGTTCCACAGCAAGCACTGAGCGGCAGGTAACTACTGCACACTGTAGCTACACTACACATGTACTGCCTGGCGCCGCCGCTGGACACGCCGCCCGAGGGCTCGTGGTCCTGCGCGCTCTGCCTCAAGGAGTTCCACAGCAAGCACTGAGCGGCAGGTAACTACTGCACACTGTAGCTACACTACACATGTACTGCCTGGCGCCGCCGCTGGACACGCCGCCCGAGGGCTCGTGGTCCTGCGCGCTCTGCCTCAAGGAGTTCCACAGCAAGCACTGAGCGGCAGGTAACTACTGCACACTGTAGCTACACTACACATGTACTGCCTGGCGCCGCCGCTGGACACGCCGCCCGAGGGCTCGTGGTCCTGCGCGCTCTGCCTCAAGGAGTTCCACAGCAAGCACTGAGCGGCAGGTAACTACTGCACACTGTAGCTACACTACACATGTACTGCCTGGCGCCGCCGCTGGACACGCCGCCCGAGGGCTCGTGGTCCTGCGCGCTCTGCCTCAAGGAGTTCCACAGCAAGCACTGAGCGGCAGGTAACTACTGCACACTGTAGCTACACTACACATGTACTCAAGGAGTTCCACAGCAAGCACTGAGCGGCAGGTAACTACTGCACACTGTAGCTACACTACACATGTACTGCCTGGCGCCGCCGCTGGACACGCCGCCCGAGGGCTCGTGGTCCTGCGCGCTCTGCCTCAAGGAGTTCCACAGCAAGCACTGAGCGGCAGGTAACTACTGCACACTGTAGCTACACTACACATGTACTGCCTGGCGCCGCCGCTGGACACGTCGCCCGAGGGCTCGTGGTCCTGCGCGCTCTGCCTCAAGGAGTTCCACAGCAAGCACTGAGCGGCAGGTAACTACTGCACACTGTAGCTACACTACACATGTACTGCCTGGCGCCGCCGCTGGACACGCCGCCCGAGGGCTCGTGGTCCTGCGCGCTCTGCCTCAAGGAGTTCCACAGCAAGCACTGAGCGGCAGGTAACTACTGCACACTGTAGCTACACTACACATGTACTCAAGGAGTTCCACAGCAAGCACTGAGCGGCAGGTAACTACTGCACACTGTAGCTACACTACACATGTACTGCCTGGCGCCGCCGCTGGACACGCCGCCCGAGGGCTCGTGGTCCTGCGCGCTCTGCCTCAAGGAGTTCCACAGCAAGCACTGAGCGGCAGGTAACTACTGCACACTGTAGCTACACTACACATGTACTGCCTGGCGCCGCCGCTGGACACGCCGCCCGAGGGCTCGTGGTCCTGCGCGCTCTGCCTCAAGGAGTTCCACAGCAAGCACTGAGCGGCAGGTAACTACTGCACACTGTAGCTACACTACACATGTACTGCCTGGCGCCGCCGCTGGACACGCCGCCCGAGGGCTCGTGGTCCTGCGCGCTCTGCCTCAAGGAGTTCCACAGCAAGCACTGAGCGGCAGGTAACTACTGCACACTGTAGCTACACTACACATGTACTGCCTGGCGCCGCCGCTGGACACGCCGCCCGAGGGCTCGTGGTCCTGCGCGCTCTGCCTCAAGGAGTTCCACAGCAAGCACTGAGCGGCAGGTAACTACTGCACACTGTAGCTACACTACACATGTACTGCCTGGCGCCGCCGCTGGACACGCCGCCCGAGGGCTCGTGGTCCTGCGCGCTCTGCCTCAAGGAGTTCCACAGCAAGCACTGAGCGGCAGGTAACTACTGCACACTGTAGCTACACTACACATGTACTGCCTGGCGCCGCCGCTGGACACGCCGCCCGAGGGCTCGTGGTCCTGCGCGCGCTGCCTCAAGGAGTTCCACAGCAAGCACTGAGCGGCAGGTAACTACTGCACACTGTAGCTACACTACACATGTACTGCCTGGCGCCGCCGCTGGACACGCCGCCCGAGGGCTCGTGGTCCTGCGCGCTCTGCCTCAAGGAGTTCCACAGCAAGCACTGAGCGGCAGGTAACTACTGCACACTGTAGCTACACTACACATGTACTCAAGGAGTTCCACAGCAAGCACTGAGCGGCAGGTAACTACTGCACACTGTAGCTACACTACACATGTACTGCCTGGCGCCGCCGCTGGACACGCCGCCCGAGGGCTCGTGGTCCTGCGCGCTCTGCCTCAAGGAGTTCCACAGCAAGCACTGAGCGGCAGGTAACTACTGCACACTGTAGCTACACTACACATGTACTGCCTGGCGCCGCCGCTGGACACGCCGCCCGAGGGCTCGTGGTCCTGCGCGCTCTGCCTCAAGGAGTTCCACAGCAAGCACTGAGCGGCAGGTAACTACTGCACACTGTAGCTACACTACACATGTACTGCCTGGCGCCGCCGCTGGACACGCCGCCCGAGGGCTCGTGGTCCTGCGCGCTCTGCCTCAAGGAGTTCCACAGCAAGCACTGAGCGGCAGGTAACTACTGCACACTGTAGCTACACTACACATGTACTGCCTGGCGCCGCCGCTGGACACGCCGCCCGAGGGCTCGTGGTCCTGCGCGCTCTGCCTCAAGGAGTTCCACAGCAAGCACTGAGCGGCAGGTAACTACTGCACACTGTAGCTACACTACACATGTACTGCCTGGCGCCGCCGCTGGACACGCCGCCCGAGGGCTCGTGGTCCTGCGCGCTCTGCCTCAAGGAGTTCCACAGCAAGCACTGAGCGGCAGGTAACTACTGCACACTGTAGCTACACTACACATGTACTGCCTGGCGCCGCCGCTGGACACGCCGCCCGAGGGCTCGTGGTCCTGCGCGCTCTGCCTCAAGGAGTTCCACAGCAAGCACTGAGCGGCAGGTAACTACTGCACACTGTAGCTACACTACACATGTACTCAAGGAGTTCCACAGCAAGCACTGAGCGGCAGGTAACTACTGCACACTGTAGCTACACTACACATGTACTGCCTGGCGCCGCCGCTGGACACGCCGCCCGAGGGCTCGTGGTCCTGCGCGCTCTGCCTCAAGGAGTTCCACAGCAAGCACTGAGCGGCAGGTAACTACTGCACACTACACATGTACTGCACACTGTACACTACTGAACTATAAACTACTACATACGAAGACCAATCTATGGGTGGCCACTCAGTGCCTATTCAACGCAAGACAAGTCAAGACCCAGTGTCTCCCTATCCGCCTTTGGACGGCTTACTACTCAAGAATGGAAGGATGGATGGAAGTTCAATACTGCGTGTCACCTTCAATATTTAATAACTGTTGGGTTCATCGTGACGATTCCATTGCTATGAGATTATCCGCTGTAGTGTCACATACTGGATTTTCATACTAGGTATTTTATTTACCAATTACCCTCTCTGCCTCTTTTGGCTATAAATTAAAATAGATACTTTTAAAAAACTCGCCTGAAAGATCGGTTTAAAAGTGGTTTTAAGCAAAGACTTTGTTCTATAATGTGTAGTGATTTTAATATACTTTTTACCTCTTTTCAGGTATTAAACAGAAAGGGCCGTGAGAGAGATAGATAGGTAGGTGAGATAACGAATTATAGCGGCAGTAAGGTTCTAGGGTACAAGCAAGTGATCAGATAGTGTTGCTATAAGTTAGCGGGACTGTAAACAGTGTTGCCATAGTCTAGTGAGATTGTAAGCGGGGGACGGTACTGAAGTATTTAGTTTTTTTTTTGTAATAGAAGATAAATAATTATCTGTCTGTAGTGTATAAAGGCCTTTTTTCTTGACGCTATATGATGGCCATATTTATTCGTGTATATTGCTTGGTTTTCATGTAAATAAATATTGAAAAATATCTTGTATAATAGCACAAATATGAATTCTAATTTCATACCAATTGCTCTAATTTTTCCAAATGTGTCAATAATGCCGTTTAAGTTCAATATTTTGGCTCCAACCCTAATAATTTTTGCTAAGATCAAACAAAAAAAACTTCAGTACTGTGACTTCCCTGGCGAAATTCTTCATGTAATCGTATCGCCGAATCAACGTCACTACGTTTAGCGCTCTTTCTACCTCTACCGGTGCTTGCTTTAGTATTTTTTATTTATTTACCTTTTTACACGCGACGCAGGGTTGATTAATTACGTACAATTGAATTTGAATTCTTGAAAAGTTATCAACCAATGACATGACAACCGACTATGTTGGGGTCGACTGTTGTCAGTTGACCCACGTTTTCTGATAATCGTTTGAAACTGCCAAAACAATAAATAGATCCTTTACGGTACATGCCGAATTTCGACCTTATTTTAATTTCATCTTCTCTACGAAAACTTCCTTAACTGCTTGTCTGTGGCTTATTATAAAACAATAGAAAATCTATTGTATCTCGCGTATTACCTGCGCTCTGACATAAAACGGGTTAAGGAGGTCATACATGTCTTTGGTTGATAGTAAGAACATGGTCTGTGACGTCACTCTCCTAATGGAGGGTGTGACAAAGGGAATGAAAATGAAAGGTCAGAATTGTGAATACTATTTGTTAAATTACAATGTTTTTGTAATGATGGCCATTCAAACGTATTTTTGTGGTTAAAATTTCAATTTTCTTGCTAAATAATTAAAAGTAGTGAAATTGAAGTGTAATGTAAGGTTTTCTTATTTTATAAA
Organism: Helicoverpa zea x Helicoverpa armigera; assembly: GCA_033682625.1. Classification (NCBI taxonomy): domain Eukaryota; kingdom Metazoa; phylum Arthropoda; class Insecta; order Lepidoptera; family Noctuidae; genus Helicoverpa; species Helicoverpa zea x Helicoverpa armigera. The sequence goes on along the minus strand of JAWIIS010000053.1, from coordinate 4,300,043 downwards.
TACAGTATATACCGAGATTATTTATGTTATAAATATGTAGTGGTGTGTTTGGACATTTTTTGTACTATTTTTTTTCGTATTTTTTTGGATTCTTATTTTTACTTAAACAAATTAGGTTGTGGATTTAAATATAATTAAATGATGGTAGTTTATACTTCCAGAATTACATTTTTATTTTTAAACTTATCTGTAGAAAATTAAAATGGTTGTGTTGTGTTCGAAGTTGGCTTGGCTGACTGAATGGTAAAGCATTGCTTATATGGACGAACTGACATATAACAATGACAGTTGTTAGAAAAGAGACATCGAAAAAAAAATCTTCCAGATTTTATAATATTTTTATGGAAATAAAATGCGTAATTTGTCAACCCTAGGCGATTTCGTATCGATCAAACTTTCCAGTCTCGTATCATCTTATGCTAAGCTACTAAGGTTCTTATTGTAATAAGATTAAAGACTAAAATCGTATGTAAATGTAAAGTCGCGGGCGAATCCAGTCATTATACGTAATAATCTATAAATTGTTCGTGTATAGGTTTTCACCTTTGAAAGTGTCCATTTCTAGTAGTTTCTTCGTGGAATTTTGTCTGTAGATATCCGGATTTTAGCACGGATCTTAAGATCTAGAAATCCGGATGGATGCTGGCTTAAAGAGTTGTGAAAAATTTATGAATGGTTTATCGACTTGTTGAGACTTCAAACCTTTTGTCTCAGGATGAAGACCACATTTTACTAATTAAATGTGAGTTGTAAGAATATCCTTAACACCTGGGTATTTTTAAAATTGAACTCACTACACATGTGTAAAAGAGACGGATCTATTCACCCTGTATCGAATCCTCTCTTTCATTAATTATTCAAGATACCAAAAAACTTCAAGTCGACGAAGAAGTAATTATTGTACAGATTTTGATATGTAAAAAATTGTTCACAACTCATTTAACACTAGTAAGTTTCACCGCTTCGATCGCTGTCTGCATTTAGCGCCGCGGTACCAAAAGTACCGCGGTACCAATCTGTTAAAAATATAAGTACATTAGTATGTATCATGTATGTTTAAGATAACGGTTTAAGCAATGTGTGACATTGTTCATTAAAAAAATATGGCTCTAGTTCTACGGACACGATGGTTTTGAACTTTTAGGGTTGGGGGCTAGTCGAGTACTCGTATATCGATAAAATTTACCACATGGCGATGTATCAAAATACCATTTGGGTAGGCGGTATTCTACATAAGGTCCTGACACTACCTTACTTTGATACTTACACCAGATTATCTGAAAATTAACATTACCTTGACTGGTACTTATTTGAAGGTGTCCCAGGCCATAAGTCATAGGATACTAAAAAGTATCTAAACTGTGAGAATACTACTTACCCAGATGGTTTGGCCCTACATAGTGTATTCGACTAGCCTTCTACAAAAAGTGGGTACAACATTGTACTCAAAATATCTCTTCATCGACAATTCGTAGCACATCTATTTTATATTAGTCGCTGCTCATTATATACAATACTTAATTACATTTAATATTTTATACTTTAAGTATATCTACGACTGTGGTCTGATCGTTTCCTTAGAACTTCTGGTTTTCATGTTGCTGTTTTAAATTGGGTGGTGATGACAACATGGTTTTATAGATAGACATAATAAGAGAATATAAAATGACTAGACAAGTCTACTACCATCAAGTTATAGCCAGATCTAAAAGGTATAAGATAAACATGTATTTTTTTTTACATTTGTCACGGCCATTAAAAATTTCGATAAAATAGTTGACCATCCCTAGTCTGCGTATATCATGAAGTCTTTACCACCCAATAATGAAAAGTAACAATTCTATTATGTATTTTTGTACTAATCGTAAACGAACACAATGATTGGCGATATCCACAAGCATTCCAGTTTTTTATATATTCGTGGAATTCATTTGTCATATCTATAAATTTTAGTGGACATTCAGTTTGTGCGAAAATCTCTTAGGATTCTACTTTTTAAATGTTTTTTTGGAAAATTTAAACAAGTATAGAACTATTGACATTGGTCTATAACACTGCTAAGATTTTAGTAAAAAATATTATGAAGAAAAAACAGTCGAAACTACTCCCTTTTTATGTCGGTTAAAATATGATAACTTTTTTTGGGATAAGATCATAATTTGTGTATATTATTTGAAAGTAAATTGTATTATTTATCGCGCGCAAACTGAGTGTCCGCCCTTTATGTACTAACTAATGGATTTATGTTTAAATGTGTGAAGAATATTACCAGATATATGCGTTGTTAAGAATCGAGTCGATTTAGATATGTAACGCACAATTTTATAACGAATTTGTTATTTCAATATTGAATCGATTTTTGGTGTTTCGTTTGCCAGAGTAAGAACCTCAATGTCACCCACTAATAATTTTGTTTGTTTTTTTTTTCACATTTCATATTAATTATGTCAACTTATAATTTTAATTTTAACCGCTTATATCTGGTAAAATTTAATGTTAGAGTAAAGTAAAATTGTCGTAAGTAAAGCTGTGATCAGATTAGGAGGTTGTGATGGGATAAGAGTGGGTTTACAAGGATTTTTTAAATAATAAAAAAAATATGCTTTTTATTTTTTAAGATTAGTAACTTAGCGCGAGTACCGAATTTTGCTTTAATGTAATAACGAACAAGTTTTTTATTCCTGCCAGCTTGAATCCTGTGTCGCGTGGCCGTCGGCACGAATTGTATATTTGTCAAAGAAATGGCTCAGTACGTAGTTTGTACTGCGGTGACTGGCGGACGCACTCTCGCGACAATGCCTCGTTGCCTGTTCTTTCCAATAACATTTAGGAATACCCCTGTATTTCGAAATTGGATTAGAATTTTTATTCTGTGGTGTTAATTATATCTAGGTCCCATTGCTGTCATCTATTAATGAAACTAAAGAATGACAGCGTGTGACGAACAGACCGTTAATTTTACGATTTTTTTAATGTAACAAACTCAAATCATGACTATATTTTATAGGCTCGAAATGTGTTTATATTTTTTTAGTTTTATTTCTTATGACTGAATAATTATTTACTTACGCATTGTTTTTTCTTTTTGGTAATATTATGGTGACTGGTTCTCAATCCAATTTCGATACGGCTGGGTTCCGATTAACAATATTGAATTTGTTAGATTATATTGTAAAGTAAGGTTTCCATCCTGTAATATTGTGTCATAACTATTTGTGGTGACGTAACTGATATAAATTGAAACGAAATGTATGCGTTGTTTTATTTTTATCCTGTATTACAAGCCTATGCAAAAATTTGGTGGTGTAGGATTCTAACTAGCTCTAGGGTCTAAGAATTTTATTTTATGAACATAATATACTACACCGTCTATTACACTATATTATAGGCACACCTTAAAGAAAAAACGCTTGAATAAATTAAACAACAAAATGTAATTTGTCTATATTTATTTATTTATCGGAACAATTCACTACTTTGTATGATATGAAACCAAACAGTTTTGGCATTAAATATCGAAAAAATGTCTATTTACTAAAATTGCACATCTAATATTGACTACTACTAAATGTAATGTTACTACTACTTTTTATTTATAACAGACCTATAAAGAATAAAATAGAAGGTAACAATTTATAAATAAAGATCACTTTGAACAGAAATATCACTGGCTTTCCGGAGATATTTATAAAATTAAAATGTGAAGTATAAAAGTAACAAAACAAATAATGATAACTATCTTCATTTTTATAATTACATTGATATATTTATAATATGTATATTACATAAATATTTAATTTTTTCAAATTCATTAAAATGACAGTCAATTTTTTTTTTTTTAGAAAATCATGATATTATAACTTTATAAATAGAAATTAACATTTTATATATCATAAAGTAAGAAACGAAACTATATAAATCTTGTAAAATGTAAATGTCTCCTGTATTTATGTTTTTCGGCAAGAATACTAAGTTGTACTAAACGACAAATAAAACTTTATTCTTGTTACTCTAAAATAAATACATATAATACGAGACACGTTTATTTTGGTAGAATTATAACTTACTACAAAAATATTTTTTAGATGATATATTTATAATAACCAAAATAATTGCTCTTTAATTTAAAAGTGCTCGTACTTTGAGACATTTTAGCTAAAAAGGGATTTTTATTTTATTTTCTATATTTATTATATTTAAGTGTATATAACATATATTATCATAAATTGTGTCATGGACATGGTTTTTAACACTTAAACTAATAAAGATTGTGTTACTATATTTTATAATACAGGTGTTCAACAAAATATACAATCATTTAGATAAAATAATCGCAAATAATTTGTTTCACGATTCTATATTTATAACGTAATTTATAACGTAATATGTAATTTTCAATCATAAGTAATATTTAATAATTATTAAGAAATATTTTTTTACAAGTTTCTGTATTATCTACAAAAAATTATAACACCTGTATTTAAAACAATTTTGTAATATTTTTCTAGAATATCAAATCTATCAACAATCTAAACTCGTAATATTTGTAACACACATTATAACTTAAAATAACATAATTATTCTCTATTAACTTATCACAATATTTTGTGACCTCTTAAATAAATATTATACAGATTGGAAGACATTTATGATTTTGTTGTATCTCTCCGCACGTTATCGTACGATAAATTATATAAAACATTATTATGCCAATAATATATTTTAACTTAATATAACATTATAATAAAATTAACAATAAAAAATATATTTCAAATTAGTTATTGAACATATTTTTTGTTTCGGTTATTAAGCCGGTGTAAGTACCAAAACCACATCGCTTTTTATAATAAAAAAATATATATTTGCCTTGAAAACTAATTGAAATATATTTTTTATGTTTGAATCACTTAAACACTAGTTTCAGTAACTTCCTGTAGAAGCTCCGGGGCTATTAACGAATAAGTTAATAAAAATAAAATTTATTCTTGTATTCACAAACGATTTAGATATCAGTGAACAATTATAATTTTGTATAAGGACTCTAATTTATAAATTCGCAAATTTAATTTTTATAATAATATGGAAAGTGCAATTTTGTTCCACAAAAAATGAAAACTCTATACTTCTTAGATCGTTAAAATTGAATTGTGCGTGTGATACGAGTATCAATAAATATATGCCAATATTCAATAATATAATAACATCGAGACATTTGCACCTAATGTGAAATCTAAATAAACGTTGAGTATCTAAATAAAATTGAGCATGGTCATTCAAATCGAGCATTTTTCACTCACGTCAGGTTTGGTCGAGCCGAATTTAAAATTTAACTGAATTCTACTGGCCTTTGATAACATAAACTTTAAGTATTACTTAATAAGAGATTAAACTAAAAGTTTTTGAATTCTTAGTCAAAGGCTTGACTAATATAGAGGGATCACTCTGACACATAAACATGTTAATTTATATTGTTATAATTAATTATGTGAATGAGCAATGAATTGCGCATACAAGCAGTTCCGTTTAAAAAGATCATACAACTTCGAGACCTTTATTTAAAAACGCATTGTCTTTATTTTTTATAATATTTCAAACAGTAACTGCTCGTACAGCTGTATTAAAAGTTATCTTAAAAATTATGGCATATTTCTGGTTCGAATAAATCTACTAAATACTATACTAATTGAGCTTTGACTTATTCTAAGTAAAAATTAACTCAATAACATATTTATATTTGGTTTAATTTCTACAAACGTAATGTAACAGCACCTTTATATCACTGTGGTACATGCATTCGTTGTCTATGTCAACACAGTAGGCAGGCAAGCAAGAAAATATACAAACAAATTACTTTTGAAGTCGATTAAAAAATATATGTTCGGACATTGAAAAAAAAATGGGAAAAAGAAGTAGGCATGCGATGAATAAAAATAAGAAAAAGAAAATCTGACATATAAAATATAAAAAAAATGTAAAAATTTGTAGCACCTTAGTGATTTTTTTTGCTTGTGTCTCTGTGTTTAAATTAAATATCTGATAGATTTTGTAGCTATGAAGAGGAACTTTCCTAGTGTGATTTTGGCTTTTTATTTTAGTTTTTTTTTTTACGAATGCCATGAAAGAAGGCATTTTTATTTAAGTACTTAACATTACTTACAACTATTATTAAGTCTAAAATTTAAAACAATAATATTATTTTATAATTAGTATTTTTATATGTCAACTATATGTATAAGATTCGCTAAAATATCTGAAAGATCAACAAACATAAGTAGATCATTTACAAATTTTTAAAACAAAATAATAACATAATTGCAACAAATTTTATGCAAATTTATATAAAATTAATTAAATTAACATATAATTTATTTTATAAATATCACTCTTGTTATACTTTGAGCCATTTCATTCGTTTTTGATAGGTGATGATAGGAAGATATAAATAGGGAATTTACAAAATATTCGAAGTTCTTGTTTGTACAATGTGAAAAGAAAAAGTTCCGCTTGTTACAAACAAAGCACCTTTGTAAAAAGAAAAAAACATTTAAGACAGACATCATAGATTTAGTCATAAAATCAATCGAGAGTTGTATTTAGTAAAATAATATTTAGAGGCAAATAAGTTTAAAGAAATCACAAACGAAACTCTTTCTGAATATTTAAAATAATAATTACATCTCGAATATTATCTTCTCTAATTTTAACATAAAATTTACCTATTATAAGTCATAAAATTATTTATAATTAAATATATTAATTTATAATTATATATGCTGTGAGCAATCTTCGTTGTGGTTAGTTGACCATGAATATCGGCCACTCGGGGCACGCGGCCGGGGGCGGGATGGGAATCGGAGACCCTCCCCCCACTGACACAACTTCAGGTATCTGAAAGTTCGTACCTTAGTATTTATTTCGAAATTATGCAAATACACAGAGTTGTTAGCATATTCTTTGTATTTTGTTAGTAAATTACATACATTTTAACTGAGCATAAAACTATTACTGTTATATTATCTAATTTGCAATATGTTATTGTGCCTTATTACGCGTGTAAGCTACGGGGGGGAGGTATTTCATTCCTGTTTCCCGTTTCTTGCAATGATTGTACATACCATTTTGACTATAAGCCAGTGGTTTATAACTCACCATGGTTTGTGGGTGATGTGGCGGGTGGTAGTAGTGAGCTGGTGACACTGGTGGGGTTGGGTAGCCCCAGTACACTAGCGGTGGGGGCGGCAGCGTCGGCCCTAACGCTGGGTAGTAGTACGTCAGGGGACCTGTCACATACATAAATCAAGTGTTAGCGACGTAAGGGCTCTTTGGGAAGTCTGAGAACATTTTGACAATCGCGGCTCCTTGCATTTCTAGTCTAAGCAACTGGGACATAAATAATTGAACTTAAAAAAGTAAACCTATAAAGTATAATTAAGCCACACATGCTCCTTTATTAAGCTGTTTGCTCACTGTACAATACACGAACGTTTATTCTAGTATTGTAAAATAATAATGAGTAGATAATTGTGTCAATGTCATCGTAGTAACACAGTGAGCAAAAAGCTTTGGGACATGATGTAATACATCTCGGTCTACAGCCATCTGTGAATGATATCAAACGACAGAACATACTACAAATTGCGAGGATTCTCGTCCAGAATAAGATGGTAATATAATTTAGAAAGTTTTTGTAGCTTTTCATAAATAAGTCAAGTCATGCAATTGTTAGTCACACTGAATGATATGCCTAGTCGTCAATTCAATGATTTACAGGTATATAATAAGTACTATTTTTGTGCTATCCTGACGACGTGCAGAAAGTAAATATTACTATAAATAAATAAACATTGTGTTATTTTTTGTGATACATAGCAATGTGAATTTACTTCTTCACGTCGCTCAAATATATACGTACCAATAATATATTTATCCCATTAAATTTTAACCCACTTATACGCCTAATATGAAGGCCCCATACATGTATTATTTGTGAAACTAAGTTAATACTAAAATGCTTAGCGATTATAGAACGAATTATAAATTCGGAGAGGTAAAGCTAAGCATTTTGTGCCATGTGACGTCATACGACACGGATAGAGACGTACACAGTATATGTATGTTAGATATGCTGCGGATACTTGGCGAAAAATATCTCTCTAAAAAACAATACAAGAGTTGAGAGCCCACACCAAATATAAAACTTCAAAAGGCGGATATTCAGCACACCGTTGCCGAATATCCAAGTATTCCGCCAGATACCCACAGCAGTCTTATGTATGTAATTATTAAGAACAAGATGAACAACTCACCGGGTCTCTGAACGCATTAACATTTCACCAAAGCAGTGCGCACTTACACCAATACTCTGTAATGTTACACACGTCGTTGTTGCCGCCAACCACCAAGCTAGTCTGCGGACTTTACCAAACTTATGCACTCCTAGTACCCTAGTACTTTTAGCACCACTAGTTTGTGATCTCAATTGGTATTTTTTTAATTTATAATTGTTTTTAAGTTATATTTTAACTTAATATTTTTATAAGTTATAAATTATAAGTAAAACTAAAATGTATACGTAAACTTATAATTTAGGTTACATCTTTGCAAGGCAAAATTTATGCAAATATATTTCACAATTGAGGTCACAATAAAAATGCGATAAATCAAGAGTAAGATAGAGCTTATTTCATGTGATCCCAAAACAAATGATAGATAGATACTTACGCCGCTTCATGTTAAATACACTGCCAACACTGTGTCCCACTATCCGACCCAGCCTAGTGGGGCATACACCATACACCCATGGACCTACCTCTAGTCAAGCACAAAACATTTGTCTACAACACACTAAGCGTTGAAGTCCCGCGGACATTTTGTTTAAGTCTGTCACCGGTCCATGCATTTTTAAAGCGGAACAAATGTAGTAGAATATTGTTTTATACTTTGGGGCATAGCGGTTTGTACTAGCAATCTGATAGAAGTATTAATTAACCTGAAAGTAATGTATTTATGTGATGAATATATTTACACAGAGCTAGAGAAGGGAAGAGAAGAATTAAATAAATGCACCTGTATAAAAAAGAAGAATCAAGCTATACTTTTATATTTATCTACGTAGATAAATTATACATTGAATTCGTTAATAAAAAAAGGAGATGTTTAAGGAAAAATTGTTAGGTAATGTTTAAGTAATTCTACCAATACGAAATCCGGGAAAGTAATTGTTGAACCTGACTATGCCCCAACAAATTTTAATGAAGCCTGTGCTTGTGTTCGTTATTCATCGATTTAAGTGTCCCATGGGTTTATACAAAGTCCATCTGACTATTATAGACATATAGGAACGTTAAAAGCATTAGGAGGGGGCATGATTGTGCTATATATCTGCTCTCTTGTGAAGGAAAAGTTATACTAGAGAAAGAAGTCAGTAGGTACCTATGCATCGACACATTATGTGATAAATTAAGTGTATTTTTAAGACATTTATGTTAAGTTGTACTTAGTAGGTAAATTGTGCAGCCTGTTTTATTTTTATGATGATCAGAATTTACATTAAAAACCAGCCCTTTATACGTTTTTTTTTAATATTGAGATTTGTTTGACAGCGTGTGCATCAAAGTGGCGGGACCCCTTTTGTTTAAAACTATACCTATTGTATGTTTTGTTTAATTTATTTGTGAAATATTGTATACTTACGTAAGTTTTGCCCACTCACCCGGAAGTATGTTAGTAAACATAAAAGGACGATACTGTACTGTAGCGGAGACAGATCAAGCGTCGAGTGTTAGTGTAACCCTTCCTTCACAAGTACCTCTTGCTATCTACGCGACGAAGCCTCGTATACTCCGAAAATGAAGCTGATTTTACATTAATTTCCACAAAAATGGTTATTGATATAGAATAGTTTTATTCTGGGTAATAGTGGCTAAACTGTGGACATTAAAATATATGATAATATAAATTAGTCGATATTCCATACCCAGAATAAAGCTTATGAAACAAATATGTATATTGAAAGAAGATTTGTATATGAACAAGCCAATGGTAAAATCAGATCCACTCCAGACTTTAGAAGTAGTACATATAGAGACAATAGCACAACCACAAACCAGAGAAACTCGCAATTATCATCTAACATGTAAATTAACCTTTTATTTCTAATCGCAATACACTATATTTATTCAACTAAAGTTATAATAATAAAAAAAACCATCATGATTCTAACAAGATGAGACAAAAACTCTGTAAAACGGAAAAAAAAACTTAGTTCTACTCAATAATAACTAAATTTTTTATATGATTTTCCGGCTTCAAAGTATAATTTGTAAGCGCATCGAAAAAGTTTTTCTACGTTAATATAAAAATGATAACTGTTGTCGAAACGCTTTGGCAGTTCATGTTGTGACCCGTGACATTTGTCTATAGTTTAACGAACAAAACATCCGACCTCCTCACACCACTTCCCCCAGTCACTACACAGGAACTATTTTGATAATATTTAGTGCAAGGTATATCGGAAAAATATTTTTTATAATAACCATATATAATTATTAACTTATATATTTTTTGTATTTAACATAAACCCTTCAAAATGAGACCGATAAAAGCCATCACTCAAAATTATCAAAATACCTTCGTTGATATAATTTTGAGCTCCGTAACGAGACTAAGGACAAGCGCAGAATCTTCGAGAGAGCCAGAGAAGAAAGAAGCTGTGATTATAGGTTTGCGTGTTAATGACTGGAGGATAGGACCCTTACCAAGACTGAATGAACTTTACCTCATGATACTATGTAGGATATATTCCAACTACAAGGTATGGAAGCGTAATGCACAGACGTAGCTTTAGAGAACTCATATCGTCACTTCATAGCCATATTAGTAACTCGATACAAATGCATTGAATGCGACCATTCGGAGACACCCCCCTTCGAACCATAGTACCAAGATAAAGTTACAACCGTGTACATAATTTCATGAAACAGTAACATATAGTTCCGTATTCGAAACTAATTGGTATCCGGCCGCGATGTGCTTTGGAAAACTACGGAAGCTAAAATATCGGATTATATTTTTTCAACCCGAGCCATGCAACCCTTTTCCTTAAAACTAAGCGGTTCATGCTACACCCTCAAATTTTAATTTCGGAAAACGACATATATTTCTGTTTTTAATACAACAATAAAGTGTGCAACACTTACCGTCATCTGATGGGTATCATGCAATTTTCCATAACACAACCCGACGGATACACCATAATACAACATTTTTGTATATATAACCATTAATAAACACAGTATTGCATTGTAAAATAGACTAAATCATAATTTTGGCAACTTGAAACGTTCAACAGATCTTTAAATTAATATTGCAAATATTTTCGAGAAAATGACCAGTTCAGATTGCCAAAATTACAAGTAAGTAAATAAATTTAGAAATGACAGAACAAAGATTAGCCATTACACCGTGTACTTGTGACTAAAGCCCCATACCTATATTTGTGATTATTGAGACAATGACGACACCATATAAAATGACGTTAACTTATAGTTTATAATATTACTCCATAATACAAGTCACCCATTTGGATTATATCTCTGTATTTTACGCTCTGTTTTTATGACAGTTTATGACATTTATAATTAGAAAATAATGTTATTTTTTTTCTGTCACGTTTTTGGGATAAAATAAGGGAATATAATCCAAAGATATAGCAGTAAATTATAATTTTAATGTATTCTATTCTATGTGGTGTGAGGTAAAGACGATGAGGTTAAGCTAGGTGGTATAACCAGGGTTACTCGGTGATATTATATTGTAATATACTTTGGAATGTAAGAGGAAGGGATGGGAACATCATAGGAATTGCGGCCGACCACGATTTATAAATTTAAACGAAAATAACTCCTAAATTAAGTAATTTTTATAAGTTAAGACGAAATAAAAAATATTTTCAATAACTTTAAAATAGATTTAAATGATTTTATAAATTATACGAAACCGGATTTACAACTTCATTATCATCGAAAACAGCTTAAAAATGTAAATAAAGTTTTAAAAGATTCCTGATGATTTTGACTACATAATATCCTTTAAATATTAACTTCATGTTCTCAGCAAAAAAAAAACGAATAAAGCCGAAAACCACGGAAAAAATCAATTCATTTTGCATGTGTTAAGTATAAAATGATTAGACACGGAAGCAAAACACTAATAATATAAAGATATTTACTAAAAAAAGCACAAAAAGTGTACGCACGCATTGTACTCAAACAAAAAAAAAACAAAACTTTAAGTAAATCTTATCGCTTAAATATAACCTACAAAAATGTCGTGAAGCGAATATATTGCATGACTACTAAACATTTATAGATATTTAAAAGCTATTGGAATGATAGAAGATTTTCGCAGAAGCCATATTGTGCCCTAAAAATAACCATGAGTTGTATTTTTTTGTTATTTTCGCAATAAAAATGTGGTTCTCTTACACTATTTATGCAATACATAAGCTTCGAATGACAATAAGTACCTAACACTTTCTCAGACTTACGATCAGCCTTCAAGAAATTGGCAAAACATTGTCTTTTCATCATGGAATGTTTAATATTTAAAAATCACAACGACTTCTAATCACACAGTTGGGGTTGCCATATAGAAGGGTTATTCAGCTGCATTGCCAGATTAAAATATTTTTGCTTGCCAAGCTGGATCGAAAATCCTATTGCGTAATATTTTTATTAACTGAATGTTAAATTAATGGTCTATTTTTCGCGCATGGCAACCCCTGTCTTAAACCGTAAAATAAAATCATACAACTACTTGTCATTGATTAACAACCTCTGGTTCACTTAATGATAATTAAACATATTAAAATGAGAGTTCAACAATATTTAAAGTCAAGTTATAAAATCAACAAGTATATTAAGTAAGTACTTAAACCTAGCAATATCGAGCTGCCTAATAACTGCCTTTATAGATTTCAAACTTAAGTTTGTAGTAAATTCATGATATTTTCCTTAAATTAGCGTAAAAATAGCGAAGGCACTCCATACTTTTGAGCTTAAACGTCGAAAATGTCATTTTTTCTACCCTGTTTTTTGGCTAGTTTTTGCCAGACGTACCTACCGTAACTTGAACTTAAATTGGGCCCTCAAATAAATTCTTAGCATTTCGTAGCTCTGTCTCCAAGTAAAGGTATTTTTTCAATTATTGGCATTAATTATTAAACAACGTGCCTTAAAATGTAAAACATTTAAATTCTACACCATTCACTCTATGCGGTTACAATTTAAATTGTTTAAGTTTTCAACTGACATGGTCTAGCTGTCTCGACGCACACAAGAATTTAAACGAAAAACGACGCTTGATTCGTTTGGATTTTGAGCATCTATTTTTGACAGAAGCAATAAAAGATATCTACTTATCGTTAATGTTACCTTTATTTCCCGTCAGGTACTTTTGTTTTAGCACGTTAGTTCTTGTACTCAGTAACGTAACGAGTCTAATGTTAAAATATTATTAGTTAACTGTTTTATAATCTACTTTATTGATTAACGTAGTTATTTATGTAAAATCGAAGGCATGTTGATTTCGAGCTTTGTAACTCAGTTCTTTTATAAAACGCGACGTTTAAAACGCAAATTCATAATTAGACTTATTTAAAGGCACGTTTATCTACTTCTTAACATCGATATAATATTTAAACTCCCGGGTAATACGGGTACGTGGGGAACATGGATAGCGTCGGAAAGGGTGACGTCATCGAGCCGGGCAGGGCCGCACTCAGGGCGGAGCCGTAGCCCGCCGGCAAGGCCGTCGGCAACGCTGTCGGTAACGTGTTATACGTCGACAACATTGGGCTTGTATTCGCGTAAGAAAAGATCGGGGCCGACGTGCCGTACGAGAAGACGGGTAACGATAAAGCGGGGGTCATTTGAGGGGGCATATAAGGTCTCTTTGCGGGGGTGGCCTCGGTCTGTTGGAAGGCTCGTTCGTACGAGCGTTTGGTTGGTAACATAGTTTGTTGTTGTAACATTTGGGGGAGCTGGTAGGGCTGGGGGGTGGGTTGCTGCGCGCGGACGGCCGCGTAGGGGAGGATGGGGAGGAGTGGGGGGCGTAGGGAGGCGAGGAGGAGGTTCTCGTGCTGTCGCGCGAGCAGGCTCTGGTGCGCGATGTGGTGCGCGAGCAGGCGCGGCGCGGGCGCGGGCGGCGGGGGGGACACCAACGTACCGGGGGAGAGCACCTTGGGCGACGTGGCGGGCGTCACGCCGCCGGTCAGCACCAGGTTCATGTCGTCGCCCGAGCACTGGAACACCTGGGCAGAACACAACGTCTATTTATCAAAAGTTCTTATTTATTTATAACTTTTTCTTTATTATTAAGACCATTTGTTTTACCTTAACACCTGAGCCATTTGAATTACTTATTCATGTTTTTTTTTATACATTTTATTTTTTATTTATTTATATTTGCTAAAAGAAATATCAATCTTCCATGCACTTTTTTACCGATTAATGGTTGGTTTGATTAATAGACCGTTTTTTTTAAATTAAAAACAAGTAACCTTTATTTGCAAGTAACATTTAATTTTCCAATATCATTTAACAGTAATTTCCTGTAGTTGTAACAACAAGAAATTAACTGGTTATTTAAAAAGTTATTTGATAAAAACTTGTAGGTAGACCCGGTTACGTAACGTCAAGTGTTTCTTTTTGTGCATGCATTGGCAAAATTTAGCAAAACCACTAATGACATTTAAGCTTTTGACACGAGATAAATGACACTTTGAAGTAAATAAATGTCTAGATATGTAATAGACAACTATGTACCTCCACTTGCCATTAACCAAGAATAGAACTATGTACCTCGATATACCGCTGCTTCTTGCCGAAGGTCATGTAGTGGTGGTGCTTCTGTTGCGCGCACAGGAACGCGCTCGCCTCACTGTCCATCTGGATGAACGCCTCGCCGCTGGGGTGGCCCTGAGATAGACAGACTTTTACAACAACTTGCTACTATAATCTACACTAATAATGAAAGGACACTGTCGTAATTTGAAAGGATATATAGAAGCTCGTGGCTATGTCCCTGCCACAAGGATCCATCGAATAAAGTCCTCCTATTTCGGTTAGATTGAATTGGAGGGTCTCGGATAAAACTGTCGTTGATAGACGGTGATATAAAGAAGATAAAACTGATATCTTTAATGGGAAAGCGCGACCAGTGTGAGTGGTTATGGTTAAAATATGGTGGTACTTACTTGAGCATTGTATACCATATGTACTCCTTGCACGACAATGTTTTTGGCAAACTCGTCTAAGAATGTCAATATGTGCTCGACCTGCAATAAAATAAAGTATTAGACGCCTCGACAATTAGGTCAAAATCAGGAAAGTAACAATACCATTATCATGTAAGTTATATGTTAAGTGTAGGTATAACAGCGTCAGTGCTTAAGTATACCTACATTTTACTCTGAATCTGACAAACAGTCTTTACCAAAAGGTAAGGAATTGCTCAGGTAACTGATTTGAGGAGGTCAGATAGACAGTTGCTCCATATGGCATACTGCACCCGGTGTGACTGGAAGCCGACTCCAACATAGTTGGCAAAATGCTAGGCAGATGATGATGACTATAACCCAGAATATAATCTTACCTGCGCTTCATAAGGCAAGCCCCTGAGCCTGACACAGTCCTTAGCAGTTCCTGACGTGATGACGTGCTGAGGAACCAGGGCTACCGGGAGTAGACCCTCAGCGGGAGCAGGTGCTGTTGATGGAGTACTTGACTGGCTGGTACGTGTCTCCAAGGACCTGTTTAAGACCTGGAGAAAATTGGAGCTGGTTAGAGGTTGAAAAAAGAAGCTTATGTTATGTGGATGGCACTTATGATTATTACCACATAAGTAAAACACATAGGTTTTGCATTGATTACTTCTCAAAATGGTTATATATATGTAGATATGGGTAACTACATTCATAATTATTTGCAAAAGAACAAACGTTTAGTAAATCCATTTGGTAAAACATATTTCGTTTACCTGGGCCCCGATTCTCCTAAGTTAATAATGTCAAAATCGAATAGAAATCGAATCGCAATATGATCGTAATAGCAGTTTTAACCATATCGGGCATTCTGCTACTTATAAAAGACTAATCGTATTCGATTGACATTTGATTGGTGTGCGATTGGTCTGCTATTTTGATGATTTTGGTCTATACGGTAGTTTGCTGTACAATCATTTTGCAATCGTAAATCATTTGCAGACAAAATGATTCATTATTGAATGACAGAACAGGATAAAAACGTTTATTTCAAAGAAAAAATAGCGGAATGCCATATACGCTTCAATCGTAATCGAGTCGGGATTGGATCTCAGTCGAATCGAGTCGAACGTCAATCGAATGGCGCTTAAGTAAAATTAGGAGAATCGAGCCCCTGAATCTATATTATAACAAATGTTAACGTTAAAACACAATTGATCTAAGTACTGAAAATTTGTTTATGCTGATTTGATTGCTGGTTTCAAATGTGCTGAATGTTGAATAATAAAATATTACGTATTACATTTTAAATAAAAACTTATTAAAAGTGTTATTTATGATGACATAGCTGTAGCTGAGGCAATTTATTTTGCCAATTAATATGCTTTACAAAAATAACTCCAATGTTCATTGTAATAGACACAACAAAAAAAAATGTTAAGGTGAATTCACGATTTATGCAACTAGTAATCTTTTAAAATTTGTAATTAAGCACAATAATACCATAACAAGAAAAACAAAAATGTTCGTCATGCATTCTCCGATATGCAACGCTATGCAAATCGTTGCATGTGCATCGGACGTACTTAAACCTAGGTACTTACCATTAACCCCAATAGCCGGCTAAGACAGAAACATAGGTCAATACGAATTCTAAAAGCTTTAACAAACAATGTGAAATGGGAACTTAACTTTTTCTACTTTTAATAAGTACTTAATCCGGCCCTCTTAAGGTCGGAGACTGCCGGGGCTACGGGATTGTTCGAAAGAGCTAGCGTAGCCCTGGTACATAAAGGACTCCAAAAGGAACATGATGGGTTTTATTCACTATTTCTCTTTGGGGTATCTCACGATTTCCAATCTCAATTAATGGTCCAATGGGCAGCAAGTACACAGCTGGTTATCGTTTAGGTATCGTTATTGGACGTATATAAGGACGCAAACTTTTCGAGGTTAACCTTAAAATTGAGGGCAAACAAGGTCTTCTAAGTTTCCAAGTTAGTGTCTTAAAATCCTTGAAACCATCATCAGACTTATTCAAAATCGTTGCGTTTACCGCCAAACCGCAATTGACATGCGATTGTTCAAAACAATTTCAGTTCTCAAGGATTGCACGAAGTAGGTATTGTTGTTGAAGATATAATGTCTGATTATCAGTCAAACAGAGCTGCTTCTGTAATCTATACTAATATTACGAAGCTGTAGACTCTGTCTGTATGCTTGGACGCGCTAATCTTAGTAAAAAACATTTGAGGGAGACAGCCCATTTATCGAGATAACCATAGGCTTCTTAATATCTGTGTGCACGGAGTAATTTGCAAATACATAGGTAAACCATATAATAAAAATGTCTTTCTGAAGTTAAACGATGTTTTATAGTTCCCTAACTTAAGAGGACGAATTGGAATTTTTGGCGCCAAGGATGTCAATTTTTCTCAGTAAATACAAAACGGATCAAAATACAACTTGGTCAACTGAAAGTTCATGATATAAACCTTATTTTGTTAGTTGTAGAAACATGATTAGGTAACTTTTATAACAGAGAAAAATATATCAAACATACCTCTTTTTAAAAAGAGATTCACATATTATGGGCAAACGGGACCGATTAAAGCCTCTTAACTTTTTTAGTAGTTGAGTATATACATACTCTTTAAAATTGTAGTAGGATTTTTTATCAAATTATCATTTCTAAATAATAAAATTACAAAACCATTTTGTCGCTTACGACTTTTAGTTATAAGCTAGCGCGCGTATTGTTATCCTCGCCCCGCTCAGACGCTCCGACCCCTTTTGGCGCCTTAGATGCGCGTGCCGGTTATGGAATTATTGTTGACCACTTCCTCGCCTTAACATTCCGTAACTAAGTACCCACACAAATTCACAATTGTAATCTTCAGAAAACCTGATAAAATGAGCATGGTACCGACTTATCTGAACTGGTGTAACTAAGCAGGTCTGATAGTACCAGGCCAGCATAATAGCCGATTGTAAAAATCGCACAATGTTTCACGGTGGTACCAATAAATACTAACACGGCTAAATTCTAGATAACATTATGATTGCTGATTATCGTACTAGCCTCCAATCTCGGTTTTGCTCGAGGAAACCTCCTTCCCACACATGGATTAGAAGTAGCCTATAGGTAGGTCCGGTATTCTGATATATAGCTACAAAAAAGCTATATTAGGTACTGCTAAGTTTCATTAAAATCTATGAAATAGTTTTTGCGTGACAGAAGAACAAACATCCATACATACAAACTTCCGCATTTATAATAATGGTAAAACTTTTACCTATAGGTACTGTAAAGGAAACTCCCTAATCCTTGCCTTAATTTAATTTCAAAACACATACTAAACCCAAAAATCCCAGGAAACCGGGAGATAAGCAACATGGCAACATTAATGAGGCGTGTCAATTAAACACATTTTTGTTTCAAACAGCTGGTCCTTTGTCAAAATAAATCGGAGCAAAGGACCAATTTTTTTTCTTTCTTACATGCACATATGGAACGAAGTAGGTAATGCTTGAATATACAATAGAACCGGTCCGTCTGTACAAAGATTTTGACGTTAGCAATGAAGCATTGGGATTTGTTTAATATAATTTTTGGGTGCTCCCTGAATTATTTATTTTGTTCTAGTTTTCAGTATTTATTGTTTTAGCGGCAACAATAATACATGATCTGCGAAAATTTTAACTGTCTAACTATCACGGTTCATGAGATACAGCCTAGTGACCATAGGGTGACAGACGGATAACGAAGTCTTAGTAAACGGATCACGTATTTTTGGATACAGAATCCTCAAAACTTTTAAATAGAATTCCTTCTTTTTCGGAAGTCGGATAAAAATTGATCTCCACTAGTGCGTCGGAATCTAATCAACAAAATATGTTTGCTTGAAATAGACGCGCGTTACGGCCAAACGCTCTACTAGTCTTTGTTTCAATGTATTCGTGTCAAATGTTATCAGTTCTATACTAATGCTTGAAGGAGCTTCCTAGCTTGTTTGTCCTTTCTCATTATCAGCCGTTTCTAATGCTGCTGTAAATAAGTTGTTATTTTTGTCGTATCTTAACATATTGCAATATCGCTTATAATAAAGAAGATTTTGGTTGGCACCCTAAAGGCTTCTACTGCTGAACCGATTTGAAAAATTCTTTCACTGTTGGGTGTGAGTGCGGGTCTGATCTGCAGACCATGTTGTACTTCATTGCATGTCCACTGTGCCCTGAAACTTGCTCGTGGGAGGACCTAATGAGCGCATCCAGCCGTGCTCACGTGTGGGGCTGACAAAGTGTAGTCTCACTATAAGACATGTCATCGACACGAAAGAAGAAGAAGAAGAACTGTTGGAAAGCTATATTATCCCCGAGTAACATAGGCTATATTTTATCCGGGTACGGGCAGTAGTTTCCTCGGGACGGGACGACGAGAAACCAGCGAGTGTCAGTGTATTTTAAACGCGATACATAACGTGTGTGGACTCCAATCTTATTATTATGTTACATGACAATGTATTTTCCGATATGGTTTAACTGTTGTTATGACGCAATCATACTTAGTACATACAATGTAGGTACGTTTTATAGCTTAAACGTCATACGGCGTTTAGCGTGGAGAGTTTTTTTAGTAGGTAATACTTATCAGGTTCTCCAATTGAAAAACCTAATGAAAGATGCCAAACTTTCAAAGTACTAAGGTACTGATCGACTTTATACCTAAGTATTAGAAACGATTGACGAAGATTCTTCTTAAAATTATTTAGCTGAAGGTAAGCCGTATTTATTATAGGGCCTATGAATCAGTATGTAGATGAGTGAAAGGGCACACATTACCTACAAAGATTAAGTAAATATCCTTCCATTATCGAAAGTCGGCAAAAAGATTGATTGGATACCTACTATCAAAATACCCTATCGATCACTAATCAGGCCATCATTTCAATCCAGTGGCGGCGTAGCATCGGGTAGCACCCGGGGCGGACTACCTATTGAGCACCCCCCCCCCCCCCCCAAATACGACAAAAGTAATCACGTAGTAACTAGAATTTTTTGGGTTTTAGGACACAATTGAACCCAAATATGCCTTTGTTATTTAAGCCGCGAGCGTAGCGAGCGCGAAATTTTTGATTTTTGGAACTCAACACTACCCAAAGAAGTTTGAAAAAAAACCGTAAAGTGAAGAAGCCGCGAGCAGAGCGAGCGCGAAATTTTAGATTTTTGGGGCGCAAAGATACTTAAAAAAATAAGAAGTGTAAAGTGAAAGGCGCGAGCGCAGCGAGCGCGAAATTTTTGGAGTTTTTGACCACAACAGTACTCAAACATGTCTGAAAAAAATTACTGCAAAGTGAAGAAGCTGCGAGCGTAGCGAGCGCGAAATTTTTCAGTTTTGGAACCCTAGGTACTCAAACAAGTTTGAAAAAAAAGCACTGTAGAGTGAACAAGCTGCGAGCGTAGCGAGCGCGAAATTTTTTTAGTTTTGGGTCACAAAAGTCCTCCGCAGCTTATAAATAGCACCTAAACTGCTTAGAAATATCCACCGTAAAGAGAATTTTCTAATTGTTGGTTTGGGAACTCTCTTTAACTCAGAATTAAGCACATATAAAAAGAAACCGTGACCGAAGCGAGCGTCAGTTGTTTTTGCTACTTCGGGGCTTTAGCTTTTTGTTAGATCGAGGACTCAAAAAGTAAGCGCAGAAGAAATTATAAATTAATAAAAAACCGCGAGCGAAGCGAGCGGATTTTTTTTCTAACTTTGAGAAATTAATGTAAGTAATCAGGTAAAAGAAAAAATACAAGAGAGGGGTGACAGTCGGATTGAGAAGGGTGACATCCCTGTCAGTACTGTTGTAGTTTTGTTTAAAATTTGTATAACGCGCAGTAAATGGTAGCGAATCTAGGCTTGACTAGTCCCTTCTGCCAGCACCATCCTGGTCATGCAGATATGTGCCGACCAAGATGGCACCCCCCGAGACGTGGCACCCGGGGCGGACCGCCCCCTCCGCCCCCCCCTTACGCCGCTACTGTTTCAATCTGCAGTGTGTTGGTACTTAACATCAAAAAGAATCCCTGTGTAGCAATCTAGTAGGTTTTTAAACCTTACCTGTTGCACTTCAGCAGTAGTAGACCGGAATAGCTCAATATATCTGGCTCCAATAGACTTGCGGTGTCTCGACAAGGCCTTAGGAGCATCGTCCTCCTTAGCGAAGAGTACGAAGGCATCTCCCGTGGCCCGGCCGTCAGCTCGACGAACGAATAGCACGCCTTCTGCCCCGTCGAGTACTAGGACTGGGTTGTCGCCCGTCGAGAAGAAATCCAGCTAGAAAGTGAGGTTATAGTCAGAATTTGTTGGAAAAAGAATTGTAAATTTTCTTTAAGAGATCTTTAATAGTTGAAGATCTTCTTGTATTAAGTATATCTAGGGTACGTCTTGAAATACGTAGGGAAGACCCAGACCCAAGGCAATTCTTCAATAATACGATATAAGTCTGCTGTAACAGCTTATTTGAGAGTCGATCTTTCATCCTTACTTTATAAAGACAACACACGATCGATTTGAAAAATTCTTTCAGTGTTAGATGACCTATTTATCAAGGAAAGTTATTGAGTAGGTACTTTTTATCCTGATGCATGACCTAGAAAGCATGAAGGAATAGATCATACGGAACGCGGGCGAAACTGCAGACAGAAGAAATGTAGTTTTTAAAATGCATAATGCTTAACGTACCTTCATAAGTTTAATAATGTTATAATTATATTAGCAAAGGTTAGATAAGTTAGGTAAGCTATTTGCTTAATCTAAGCACATAATCTAAAGGTTAGAGGTATCATCGGAGTTAACTTGTTATTATCAATTTAACGGCTTCTGATTGGCTGATAGCTTGTTGTTATGTACTTAGATATGAGATAAAATGGTGTCTTTAATGGCAGTTAATTATTTTATTTGAATGAATAAAGTTGACATCATGTTATATCAATATCTTGTGAAGAACTTGAAAATCATCGTGACTTGGTTCTTAATTTGTCCAGGTTATTAAAATGTAGAACTACCTATCATGTAAAATTCATAAACCACAACCCTGGATTACTCCTTAACATATTGCTAGCATAGACCACAAATAGACAAATATTTATAAAACCAGCAACAGACATTATGGTACATATGGTATGGTATGGTGGTCACATGGTCTCATCATCCGTAAATTTTCAACTTTCAAGGTTTATGAGATACAACCCGATAACAGACTTCCAATGACATCTTAGTAATTTAAAAGGTTCCCGTTTTTCCCTTTGGGTACTGAACCCTAAAGAATAGAAGTAATCCATCTTTCTACCCCAAAATACCAAAAAGACCAGTATAAGTAGGTACTCACAACTTGTTGAGGCGTAGCATCATAGGGCAGTCATCTCATCCGCACTATGACCTGAGCGCCTCGGGTGGGGAAGGCCGCTTTTTACCCAAAAATTCTAAAAAGACCAGTAGGTATACTCACAACTTGTTGAGGCGTGGCATCATAGGGCAGTCCTCTCATCCGCACTATGACCTGAGCTCCTCGGGAGAGGAAGGCCGCCTTCTATCCTAAAATTCTTAAAAGACGAGTATAAGTAGGTACTCACAACTTGTTGCGGCGTGGTATCATAGGGCAGTCCTCTCATCCGCACTATGACCTGAGCTCCTCGGGAAAAGAAGGCCGCCTTTTACCCTAAAATTCTAAAAAGACCAGTATAAGTAGGTACTCACAACTTGTTGAGGCGTGGCATCATAGGGCAGTCCTCTCATCCGCACTATGACCTGAGCTCCTCGGGAGAGGAAGGCCGCCTTTTATCCTTAAATTCTAAAAAGACCAGTAGAAGTAGGTACTCACAATTTGTTGAGGCGTGGCATCATAGGGTAGTCCCCTCATCCGCACTATGACCTGAGCGCCTCGGGAGAGGAAGGCCGCCTTTTACCCTAAAATTCTAAAAAGACCAGTATACTAAGGTATACTCACAACTTGTTGAGGCGTGGCATCATAAGGCAGTCCTCTCATCCGCACTATGACCTGAGCGCCTCGGGAGAGGAAGGCCGCTGCCTCGCAAGTGGCTCCCCCTGCTACTGACAGGAAATCTTCGCCGCTTGCACGGTACACCTGGATCGTAAAGGAATGAGGTTTTATATAGATTCAAACTTTTTAGAAGTATGTATGTGTATGAGGAAAAGGTTGTATAAGATGGAGTTGTTCTGGAATAAGTTAAGAACGCTGTAGGCGATTAAAAAAATCAGATGGCTGTGTGCTGAGATAAATTCAGTCAGAATATATCGTCTTAGTTCAATGAATTTATTGCCCATTTTCTTGACGAGACCAACTCCTTGGAACCACAAACTAAACTGCTTTGTCGTTATCAGATTCTGTAGTTTTTTTGCTATAGGGATCACGATTTTGATAATTTCCCATCGTTTCGTATATAGAATTTCATTCGCATAAGGTAATGAGATGTGTAATCAAGATAGAGAACTCGAAGTCCTTGATTAGATTCGCACTACTTTTATTGTACAGATTAGGTTCTTACCTCAATGTACCGCGAGCCGATATGATGTTTATGTCGTTTGAGCGCCATGTCGCGGTGCTCCTGAGATACGAAGCGCACCAGCGCCTCGCCGTTACGTCTACCTTGAGGCGAGAGGCACAGGGCTACGCCACCTCTGTTGTACACGAAATACCATATATTAGCAGGAGAAAAAAGAAAAAGCGGGCCATTGTGGCTTTGATCACAGCTCAGAGTAGTCATAACAATTTAAAAAAAGAATTTTGAACATGATTCGAACCAACTCCAAAGATGATCCCCCAAGCCTTTTTTCCCAATCATGTTGGGGTCGGCTTCCAGTCTAATCGGATTCAGCTGAGTTTACCAGTGCTTTACAAGAAGCGACTGCCTATCTGACCTCCTCAACCCAGTTACCCGGGCAACGCGATACCCCTTCCAACCACCACCAACGAACCAACTCCAAAGATGTGTTCCAAAATTTATCTCAGTATGAGTATACTGGCCAGTGCCCATGGTCTTGACTCACCGCCATATTGTACAGGTAGGTAAGACAAGTCTGATGGTGAGACAGTCATACTGAGATTAATTTTAGAACATAACCCAGAAAAGGAGGAGGTCCTTTATGCAGTGTTGCAACTTTTCACGCAACTGATAAGTCACGGTGGACTAACTTTGTTGTCCCAAGGAACTTTGTTGGAGTTATGAGGACTTTTAAAACTTACTTGGCAACATTGAGTCCTCGGAAGAATTTGGCGATATCCTGATCTGACGACTGCCAAGGCAAGCCTCGTGCGCGCACTATGCAGTTACCGTCTATTTCATCGTCTTTTGAGCTGAAACAATACAAATTATACGTTATTTCAGATATTAGGTAGGTAATGTTCGGTATTCCCTACCGATTCCCTACTTTAAATATTATTGCTGCGTGATTGTCCAAAAGAGTTACTGCGGCCCTGGTACACGAAGGGCTCTAGAAGGCACATGGTAGGTTTTAACCAGTAAAACTTTGACACTGCTCCACCAACTACTAAAAATAATTCCCTTTTGGACCATCAAACTCTCTCTTTATCCACTTTATTTACCTACTTTGTCATTGTTTAGGCCCAGTAAAGATGGTAAGAGTTACCGCGGCCCTGGTATACAAAGAACTCTAGAAAGAACAAGACTGGCTAACTCTCCCCACAGCAGAAAGGATCATCTCATGATTTATGAAGCAATTACTAATTCATGACTTTATTGAATTAAAGTGACTTTAAATCCTTTTACTATCAAAATGGTCTAGTATTAAGTTACTTTCTCACGCATAGCAAGAGCATAATTTTGATAAAACGTTTCGAAACAATGGATAAGCAACGTATAATTCCGCCGCAGGTCGCATGACGTGCGATCGTACAGAATGCATCGTAAAACCTGCTTAGGTCATCATCGTTATTATATTTATGATTTTGTTATTGCGTGTGCTAAATCAATGTTGTGTTCTAGGTAGTATTTTTGAGCTGGGTCAGCGAATTTAAACGTGTAAATCTTCCTATTGTAATATTTTTTTGGGCCCATTTTTCAATCGCGATTTAATTTTGATCTGAAGAATATATTTCTTTACACGCATTTACTCCAAACACATACACATTTACTATCCAAAGGTAGAAGTCAACTGATGATAAAAAAATACATCGTCTTCAAGCATAGTAATATACTGTCTGTATAACTCCTTTGTGATATAGAAAACAAACCGTTTTAGATAACATTTGGCATGACAATAGATTGCAACTTGAGTGAGGATAACATATCATAATTTTTCATAGCACGCGTCTTGTAGTTCTCTCAAAATATATCTACATGCGATTGGGAAACATGTGACGATGAGCTCGTCAGTTGATTAATAAACCATACTCCCCTACATATTTGTACAAAATGACCTACAACGCATCAAATGGAATATCCCTAAGCTTATCTAAGAAACAGCTAATTATAATATTTACTACATAAGTACAAGCATTTATCAATCTCTCTTGTGTAGAGCAAATCGCAATATTTATACAATATCAATGAATGATAGTGATGCACTTGACCTAAACCTTTACTAAATATATATATAGATACTAGGTTGTGCCAGCGGTTACACCCGTTTCTCTAGCGAACTACTTCCTGCACCCGGGTAAAAAGCAGCCTGTAGATATGTTATTCTGACGTATAAACTACATTACTGATTTTCATCAAAATTCAGTTGTCAATAGCTTTTGCGTGAATGAGGAACAATCATTCATACATGTACATACGCATTCATAATTTCGCATTTATAATATTAATAGGATTAGAAATTCATGTTCTAAGATTGACTATAAGTAGGTACTAACGTTTTCCTTCCTTATCTGTTATGGAGTTGGAAAATCTGAGGAAATGGATGCATTCGATTGAGAACGATAAAAGGTTTAGATTGGATAACCTGTGGTGTTGTTAAGTATTCAGTTGAAATTACTAGCTGGCGGTTTTAGAATTTTAGAGCCTCTTATCGTTGGTCTACAGGTTAGTCTGCAGTTATAGTGGTAGCTTTTTTGTTTCATTTACATCAAAGCACCTACAATATGCCTCTGCTAACCACGGAGTCTCAATTTCAGTCCTCAACATTGTTACAATAAGATAAGTCTGCCTAATTATCAAGTTTCTAATTCGCATCTTTGACGCAAACATAAATTATCTCGTCAACAAACAACACTATTTCTATTTTATTATCACTGTGACTCTTAAATAACATATCAATAGAAGAATTACAATAATAATTAAAAGTTTCAGAAGCTTTATCTATAGATACCTAATATTTTATGAATCCTTGGACCCGAAATGCGATAGCAATATCGCAAAGTATTCGGATGTTACAAAATATTCCATTGAACTGATATTGACCGGAGAAGCCGATGTTTTTACTTTATTTAAAGTTTAACTTCATCTAATAATATACAAGACTGTTTTGATAAATCTATGCTCATAAAGCTGAAGAGTCTGTTTGGACGAACTAATCTTGGGAAATACTGGACTGATTTGTAAATTCCTTTAAGTGTAACATAGCCAATTTATTAAGGAAGACTATGGATTTCATCTATGGATGTACGACCGCTGGCGGAAGCTTAGGTATACAAAAAATAATGTGAGACAGGAATTTGTACCTCCACTCGCTAAAGTATGTAGCTTCATTGGGAATTGTCGCGTGAACTGACCACACAATCGTACAAGATATGTCATTTATTATAATAATATAATATGAAATACGTGTGACGGTCCCAGAGAGACAATGTCCATTATAGCAAGGGCTGAATCACAACATTTGAACAATGATGTTACGACAGAACATACGAATTGACCATGCCACAAAAGGGGTATTAGATGTCGTCCATTCCATCTATTTTACTGAAGAATTTATAGTGTTGAAAGACCTATTCAAATTATATTCTTTGTAGGTAACACGAGCAGGGATTCTGATAGGAGTTTACTTCTAAGGTGACATATTTTGTTTCTATTGCTGATGAACTTCTTGGAGGTATCATCATTGAAAAGGTTATATAAAACATTTCTTTATGGGTGACACTAGGAGATTTTTTGATAGGAATTTGCACGGAATTGGGGATGACAGTGTTTACACTTAATAGTAAAAATTGAAAAGTCAAAAGCAGATGTGATCTTTTTAGGAATTTGATAACCAAACAATAAAACTAATATTTATTCACTAAAGAATTTATTACAGTACCCATTTGGTATAGAAAGGGTTATTGTGGTGCGATTGATAATTGAATTGAATTTCTTTGTAGGTGACACGAGGCAAGATCCTATTCTTTCAAGCAGGTCTTAAAGGTCTTAAAGGTTACTCATCTTATTATGTTTTAAAAGAATTCTTGGAAGGCGTGAGAATTGAATGGACTATGGAAACTTCTTTGTAAATGACACGAGGAGACCCTTACAGGAATTTCCTTTGAACAGGTAGGGATTACTCATCTTATTATATGTACCTACTGATATAGAGGGCATTATCAATATAGCTCAATAATGCGCATACCTAAGGAGAGGAATATGGGCGAATGTGCTTTGAGAATCCTTCTACGTGTGAGAGGAGGCCTGTGCCCAGCAGTGGGACGGTATAAAGGCTGTAACAATAACAGTGCTTTGAGAAGCATTTGTCCAGCAGTGGACGTGTTTTGGCCGTAACAACGACGATCAATAGAAAAAAACCGCATCTCCCACAACTTTCATACCATTTTAAAAGCAATTTCTCTCTGCACACTTCTTAAAACGCTCGTTACGGATCAATAATATTGCAAACAGCGCATTCGAACAGCAAACGGCTATACGCCGATTTGTATTTGAAATTAAAATTGGTTGTGTTAGCCTTATCTTTCCGCGAATGGAAGCGGTGACGCATTGATTCAGCCAGTATTTCAAAAAGGAAATGGATTAAACTCTTTGGTACAAACTTATAAACAAACGACAAAATTCACACTACAAGATCCGTTTCGTTTCTACAATACATTTAGTATGTTCAATGTTGTAAGTGTCTATAGTTTTGTTGATGTGAACAGTTCCATATTTTGATAGGTGACGTGTAATACAAGAATTGTGGGAATCGGAACGTTTATTGTTATTCACTATGGTTGTTTTGTAAACTTTGACTTTGTTGTTTTTGACATGTTTTTCTGGAATTATATTTGGCCAGTCATGTTCTAGTGCGTTGCACAGTGCAAATAGTCAAATACATTTTTGGTAGCATTGTTTAAATCGTTCTTCTAAAACTACATTTACGTCAGATTTATGAGAATCATCATCTTTTATCTCAATTAATTTTTAAGGGTGGAAAAAATAATTTACTCATCCGAGGGTCAGATTTTATTTATGATTAAAGCCTATGTAGATAACAACTTGAAGTTAGTTTAAACAAGGAAGATATCACTTATAATGACATCTGTAATGCACATAAGATCATTTCTAAGTGATAAATATACCTAAGTAAATATATCATCAAAACGCTTAATCTAAATTAATTGGACTGATTTATATTTATCTGTTAAATCCAGGTTAATATTCTTATCTGTTAAATAAAAGTATGCTATGATTTTTATTACGTTTGATGTAACAGAAGATATGCACTGATTAACTACTATCAATCAATAATTACTAGACCTGTTATGTTTCATAAAAATACGTTTAATATTGAAATGATACAAGATTTTATGACTGGAAATAATGTTTCTTGTGAGATGACGTCAGATAGAGGAGTGTGGAAGATACGCTGCGCCGAAATAAAATTGGCATAGGTAAATAAGGTCAAGAGAGTGACCCTCCGAGAGAAAGGTAAAAAATAAGTAGATCACCACTGATCTTTAAACAAGGAAATCTTATAGTCCAGACTAACAGTAAAGTATTTGTAAATACTACACCCATAATTAAGCTAGAATTTGCCTACATTCCGGAAATAAAATGGATTCTAATCCACTAACTCACGCCAAAACAAAAGAATGGCAAAACTATCAAAATATTTATATTTACTTTCCAGTTGTGGTCTAGGTGGAATTACCCACAATTACTAAGAAGTGCCATCACATTTGGCAAATCTACTACACGCTTAAAATATATATGGTCCAAAGTTTTTTTCAATTTTCATAATTTCATGTTTATCATGTCATTTTGTTAAGTGGAATTGAATCTTTCTAGCAGACACATTGATTCTGAAGACATTGATATAATCTCAGCGTTTCCAGAAGGAGTAGGACTACCTTCAATCTTTTTAGATAGTTAATATTTATGTAAATAAAGAGGATCATGATCACGTAGACTAGATCAAAGCATTATGTTGGGAATTTAATACCTGACAAGTCCCAACTTTATAGTCATGCCAGGTTATCGGGGCCACATAGCGTGAAAGACTCTGAAATCGCCAGTTCCCCTTGGGCAAGCGTGGTAATCAATGTTCTTAGTAATTCTTTGTGTGAAACAGCTTTTAGTGGCGGTAGACTTATCTACTATAGTTCGTATATTTTGACCGATCCTGAAGTCAAAGGTATTCGATCTGTCTATCCCATAAGTGTAAGGCCCAAGTTCATCGACAACATAAACGTTAGTTTTTCCTATAACAACAATTTACTAAACTTGAGCGTGAAAGTTAATAATAAACAGTTCTTTTAATAAAATTGACGTTTATGTTGCTGGTGATCTTGAGGCTAAGCAATATACCTAAGTACGACAGTTATCTTCTATGTCCAACAATAGATGTGAATATAACAACATCAGCTATTGTGGGAGATAGTATTTACTATAATCACTGAGATCTCTCGGCGGTATCAAGGTTACAGGCGTTTGAAACAGTCAGCCATACTGTAATGCTTGATATGTAAAGATTTGCTGTTAAATAGATCGGTTTATATGTTCAATATAACATATTATATTAAGTCATAAAATATTGCATATAAAGAAATATAAAAGTATTGTTTCAGAGGTTTTTATGTCCTGTTGTTCCCCAAGGAAGCATATTTAGCCCTTTAATCTTTCGACTAGCAACAACCGGTATATTATTGTTACATTGCATAATAATCAGGATAGTTATAATGCCATGTCTGTTATTCCACTAGCCTAGAATTACAACAAACTCAGCAAAGAAAATAACGTGCACAAAAGTGCATTTTTGCATATACAAAGTGCATATCTAGCCTCGAAGTGTTTGCTGACTGCACAACGTGTATGTTGACAATTTCCAATCCGCACAGTTTGTTTGCCGTTGCGAAATTTGACGAATAAAGAGTGGCGCACATTTTAGACTTTGCGACACAACTGTTGTTTTGTCCACGGATATTTTGACGAAGCAAAAATTTACTTGGTAATAGTGACATGTTGGTATTTTCAACTAGCTATAACTAAGTACGAGTAGAAGAACGTTTTAATTGAATTTGATTCGTTACCTTCAGATTAGAAAAATAAAAAGCTAATTATAGAAATCTTATTATGATTTGATTAGAATCTAGCCGTACTAATATTTCATAGGGTGTTTTGTAGTTTGCCAGTATTACTATAAGTACTTCCGACCAATTCTTTCTAACACAAAAGTCTTCACAATTACCGGGAATGTCGGCAGCATGCGCCCCATTTTTAGCACTAACACCGTCTCGAGTTTCAAGCACCACAGAGCTCGCGCACGATAAATCTTACAAATGTATTCCGTAGAGGTTGGAACTCGAGCCTTATCGAATGAGTTTTTATTTCACTCAAAAAAACCAGAGACGAACTGTGAGAAGGTGCAAAAAATTATCGCAGGTTTCAGTTTGAATATTTCTTTATTTGCATTTGAGAATAGAATGCTTCTTAGTTTATGTTCGTGACTTGAGAATACGTTTGATCTTGCTTGTCATTGAAGGAACTGTATGCAACTGTGTTATCAGCTGTATTTGTTTGAACTTTAGCTGATAATGCACTTTGTGATGTTATTTTAAGGATGTTTAGTTCAAGATCTTGGGGTTTAGCTTTGGCCTCTATTTACTTATTGACTTTATTACTTGGTCTTATATAAAACTTAATAATTATAGTCTCTGTCTATGGAGAACCATTTAGGGGCAAGCGTTTTATTGAATTAACTTCTTTCCTCTCTTTTGATATGCTGACTGTCGTTTGTACCAGTTTTCTTTACAATGCACATGAATGTCATTAGCAGATAAGTAAATTCGAACAGCAAACGATGTGCAAAAACTTTTGACCGTCCTAAATTGGCTAAATTATGTACGTACCTTTAACCTTAAGGGAAGATTAAGGCTCTTGAAAAATCTTATACACATTGTACACCTCAAAATATTTCAAGTTATAAAAAAGAACAATCATTATAGGTTATTTGCGTTAGATATCGATTGATTGATTTTTTGCTTTCATATCAATATACTCTGTAATAGCTAGTCTTAGGCGTTGGACTTCCTAATGACTTTACCAACGATCAAAGGAGAAATTGACACAAAAACTGGTCACCGCACGTTGTGCTCAGTTTTTTGCTAGTACACATAGATCTTCTTTTACATGTTTACATTATAAACTGAAGATGTTATATGATACTATTGTGCTGTAGGAATGCCATTTTTATTCCTAGAACTATAGGGTTATGGGTCGTCACTGTCAATGTGATTGTTTGCCCTTTCGAGGTCACAGGGAACCATTTGGTTTATAACTTCAGTTTTTGGAGAACTAACGCTGGATTCGGGCTGTTATTATTTCTGAGGAAGTGGTTCTTCTTTATAATCAAAAGATTTTTTCTACTTGGGGCATAAACAAGTAATTTTAAAGAAATTACTGAAATGAAGCGTGACAATACCATTAAAATGAATTACCGATTGTATATAAAATTTAAGTATCTAGTAATGCAGTACTTATTGACAATTCAAAAGAAAAATGCATAACTAACCAAATCTAGATACGGCTCCGGTAACAAATCAAATAAAGCTAGCATGAAAATTTCAAATATTAGACCTTAACGAAATACCAATATGAATGGGTTGCAAAGCAAACTAATTATCGTAAAGCTATCAACCGCTCACCTTGTTATCTAAAGTTGCTGCCGAAGACCGATAAAAGTGTAAAAGAGTCCCGAAAGCGTACCACTTTATCATAAAACAAACACTTGACAATCCTGTGCTGCTTATCGGTTATTTTTTATTGCACTACCACGGGCAAGGAGTTGACGCGTTCCAAAACATAAAATTTCAAGATAAGACGGTATTGTTTGTTTGACTAGCGATCGAGACGTCCGCTCCGCGCGACGGTCGGGGACGGAATGCGTTAACGTGACGCTGCGCGACACTTCACTTGCGCAGGAGTTGATATGGCCTGTACTATGAAACTTGGGTCGTGTGTTGTTCTGTAACTTAGTTTGTTCTTGATCGATTCTCATTGCTTATTGTGAGATCATTAATGGAATGTTTCTGATTAATGGTGACTTAAGTATAAGCTGAAGTGGCTCTCATAAAGAAGTAATCTCATTGAAATGATGAAACCGATGAGAATTATGATGCTGCTAATAGGGTTGCAAACACGATAACAGAAAACGTAATAAAACTTAAGATAGCCGAGACCCTGACATAACCAGACCTTGGCAAGATTCAGAATTAAGAACACACGCTAATTCTTCAAACCTTTCGTGACCGTTCCGTATCATTGGATGCAGGCACACAATGCATATTTTCTACATAATTCCAGTAGATATGATAGGAAATAACATGCATAATGAAAACACAATCAAGAACATAGATTTCTATAACAAACAGATAAGAATTCTACAATTGAATATCTGCAGGAGCTGAGAGATAGCTTGAGCATACAAATATAACTGGATCATTGTGGAACCATAGAGAATTTGATTCTTTAATGAAAGAAAAACAATAAACAAGCAAGGAGATTGATGATTCATACATTAGTAGTATAATTAATAGCTATTTGCATCCAGTAGTACTATAAGATACTCCTACACTAAAGGTACCTAATTGTAAAAGGTTGATTTTGCAAAAACAGTCGATAATAATGATGATTTTAATGGTACCTTTAATTTTTTGAATGGATATGCATACTTGCATTACCATCAGCCCATTTACTGTCTCAATTCGACACACAGGCCTTTCATACGGATCAAAAACGAAAGGAAATATATTAAGCCACGTGGACTATCACTTAAAAATACCCAAAAAAAGAATAAGATAGAAATGAGGAAGAATTGAAACCTATTATCGGGACTTGACGAGTATACGATAACCCAAGAAAGGTCAAAAACGATATGACCCAAATCTAATCGAATGCAAACTTTGCCAAAAATATTAAGTAAGTAGCATTAGTACTTACAATGTTTTATTTCAATCCTGAAGAATGTTATAAATGCTAAAGTAGCTAGCTTGTCCGTTTGACGCCAAAATTACCAAAACGATGAAAGAAATTTGGTACATATGAGTTCAGGTGGTCTAGATCCTGAAAAAGGATATAAGCTACTTTCGATCCACGTGCACGAAGAATTTCCCTCAGGACACGGGTAGAACCGAGAGGAACAATTAGTAGCTAATAATTGTCAAGTGAGAATAGATAATGACATTGACAGAAGTGCATTTTACTGACTATCAAGGCCTTTGAAAGTTGTTTTTGGACTTCATAAAAGTTATAAAGAATGACAACTGGTTAATAATACACTTAGGTACTAATGTAACAACATAGGTACATGCATTGTTACACTGCCTAGCCTTTGCCCAACTACGTCGAGGTCTTGGGGTCAGCTTCCAGTCTAACCAGGTGCAGCAGAATACTACTGTTTTACATCTTCAGTTATCTGGGCAACCCAATGCTGAAAAATATCGAAACCCATAGCGTTAAATGTAGTAGTTCGGTTACCTACCTATATTTTTTCTACAAAACAGACATAGTTTTTTCAAAAGAAGATAATAACAATTTGCCTTAAATAGCTTTTTGGTTACATCATACGTAAGTTGTTTATGGAGAATGCTAAAAGAAAACATTATTTCGTGCCACAGTAGCAGCAGGTGTATCGTTAATACTATTTTGACTTTAATGAAGTAATGGTACCATTTGTAAATGTTAAAGGTAAGTAAATTCTTTGTTAGCAAAACAGGTGAAGGGTGCAAATGGCGAAAAGCAAATGAAGATCGACCATTTTGAATGATCAGGTAAGTATCGTTCAATTGCCGTTTTATGAGAAGTTTTAAAGAAAATAACGAAAGGATCTACCTTCTAAGATAAGTGAGACAAAAAAGTATGAAAGACAAAAACATGCTGCATTGACCAATAATAAAAATATGACAAGTACAACTATGAAATCTGCAGCAGTGTACCCAAAGAAATTCCCAAAATCCAATCAAGACATTGAAATTCGTCACCAATACCTTGGTACAGGGTCGCATAGAGTTTACACAGCGCTTTCAGCGAGTGTCAAGTAGCAACTCAGCTGCAGAATCGAAAAAGGCGTATCTACATACACTTTATATGGCGCATACGACCTTTTGACTACGGGTGATGGTACACGTGCGACAAATATTGTTGATACGCTGTTTTTATGTGCAGTTCGGCTGGATTATTAGACTGTTTTGTTTGTCTGTTTGAAATTGGGGTTATTTCGCACGTAAAGTTATAAGTTTTCAATGTTCATTGCCAGATAAGGGCTGTCTTATATTTAGGTATTGTGTATATGTCTTTTTGAAATTGGGGATATGTACTTCGTAAGTAAAGTTACAAGTGATCATTTCTGCAAGGGCTATCTCATATTAAGTACCTAGTTGTCTCATGTATAAGTGTACCTATATCATCCTGCTCCGTCCTTTCGAATCCATGAAGGGGATTGGTATCTTTGCAAATGTTATGAAGCCGAAGAGATTGTTACGTTTTTTTTTTTTAATTGGTTGAATGTGATAATCTCAGAAACTACTGTTCTCCTGAGTGAGCAAAGTGATGACCAACCACATGAAGTATCGGGTGGAAAAGGAAAGGTAGAAATGAGGGCTTTAATACGCTAGTGTGTGATGGAGTTCTGCCTAATCTTTGATCAAGTCTTGCCTCTCCGTCACATTCACGACCTACGATATGCAGCACCCATTATGACCGCTCAGATCTGATATAATGAGTAATATCTGTATCAAAGTCCAATACAAATGTACCCACAGCTGATATCTGGCGTATCACCTAGTGGCTGATTGAATGGCTGTAATGACCTAACTAAAGTCCGTTTAGACCCTTACTATAAGTATGTTTAGAATTCACGTGAGATTGAAATGCTGACTGCAAATAGATTACGTAGATTGTAACGTAATTAATATTGCCAACATGGTCTTTTTATAATAGGGGGAGTTTCCATTATAGGGCCTCAAATATCATTGATACTTTAGGTATCCTTCAAAAAGAGAGAACAATAGACGATTGAAGAATTTTTGAAATAAGTAATCATGCTATGTCCTGTTTGAAATGTTTTCCTTGGAAATAAATAAATTCATTAAATCCTTCTCCGTGTGAGAGGAGGCCTGTGCCCAGCAGAAGGACGATAAAAAAAGGCTGTAACAGTAACAGTAAATAAATTCAAGATACGGTTACTATTGTTGCAGTAGGTAGTGACACAGATCGATTTTATTCTAGCAGAAAATGACAGAAAGTTTTTCTAATCGTAAAAGTAGGTAAATACATTTCTAGTACAAGATATTTTCCCTGTACACCTACTGCCCAGTAACCGACAGATTAGTTAATCGTTTATCAATACACCACTATCAGTACTACCTGACTTGTAATTACTACAGCGTATTTTGATTTAATCTGTTTTCTGATTGATAAGAAAACATGGAAAGTATGACGACATAGGTGATTGTCACAATTTCGAAACACGATGCATTCTGTATCACACACTGATTTGTAAAGATGTGTGTTATGTATGTTTGTTAGTCTTTCACGCAGAGACTTCTTACTGGGTGGATTTTCATAGTACTCTGGTATTAATATAGCACTCCCTATTTCTTCACTCTCATAGCCCGATGGGACGGCAATCCGACACGACCGGAAAGAGATCACATGGATAGGCACATGGATAAGCTATGTATGAGAAATAGCTTCCTCGGGAGGCGAGTGAAACCGCTGGTGGAAGCTACCTAGTCGTACTACACTTTCATGCGAGAGCTTCTCATACTACAGTTGATGAAACTTTATAATTACCTAATTTCGTCAGAATAAAATTGTTTTAGGTTACTCCTTATTTATTTATCTATTCTTTATACAAAACACAAAAAATACAGAAAGTTTATGTACAAACGGCGAGCTTATCCCAGAATTGGGTTCTGACAGTCAACCTTAAAGCGATATAATGGGTGTGGGATCTACCTATATACCTCTAGTTTCCTACCAAGTATAGGTTTAGTGCACACATATCATAGTCTACATGTTAGGTAACATGTTTCCTACTAGACTTGCAATAAATGATCAGTAAGTCGGACTTTATCGTGTTCCAGATAACCTGCTGTCACCTATTCGTAATTAATTTGTGTTTTACTTCAAACTGGATTGATTTATTAGCTTCTGTAGTTCCTTATTTTAGATCTGGTTGGATCCGGTTTGGAAATTATTGCTCGTACTTTGAGTGGACTAAAGTCGTTGTACAATATACTTAGTGGAAAACACTGACTTCTAGAAACCTAGGGCTTATTGTTTATTCTGAAAGTTTCTGGCAGTTTAAAGTTTTTTTTGTCACTTTACTAGAAGAAGGTAATACCTATTTTTTGTTACAGTGTTTTGTTCTGTTGGACTTGGAATTAATCTCTACTAAGACAATAAAGAATAAAAATTATAAAAAAGAGTTTGCTTCCCATTTGAAAAAATCTTTCAATTTTAGGAACCTAAACTATCCCATTTAGGTTATATTTTATACAGATTACGTGTGTAAATGCGCGTGAAACAGTTTTTATAATGTTTAGTAGTATTTTGAATGAATGTTATGGTTGTTATCTATCTAAAAATCTAACCACGTATTTTCAGCTACTTCTTGTTTATTCACATTCCCGCCAATCCGTCTATCTGGATAGTGATAGCGTGATGGTAGGAAAGTTCACTAGTTATCTGTCACCTTACGTCCTCTGTCAACCTTGGCAATTTCTACCGGTTAAGTTAATCTATATTATAATCTATAGCAATCATTTGAGGAGAAAGAAGTCTGTATTCTGATATTACTGCATTCTAATAATAATCGTCAAAATGAAACTCAGTAGGTACCAAAGCAGTTGGTCTATGCCTATACCATATGAGAAAAATGCACTCGTGTGAAAAGTACCTATTTCAGTTTTAGGCTACTTTTTCGGGTGTACAGAGTAAGTGGGGATATCCCCATGGGATGCAGGTGAAACCGCTGGGGTAAATTAATCATGAAATTTGAACTTTGTACCTATAGTCTCAGTGCTACCGATATAAGAAACGACAAAGTTCAAGTATACTTATAAGAGCACTAGCCGCCTATTCGTAACAAATTGCTCAACACGTCTTATAAGGCGCTGGTAATACTTTTAAGCCCAAGTGCATCGACAACATATGCGTCAGTTTTCTTAAAACAATTGTTTACTATTAAGAATTCTTAAAGTTTCAAAGTGAACAGTTGTTGAAGAAAAACTAACATTTAGGTTATCGATGAACTTGGGCCTTTTTTCGATGGGAAATCATCAATTGACTCCTCCCGCTGTGGGTTAGCAGCAGTGAGGGAGTGTCAGACTCTTACTGATTAAAACCCATCGTGTTCCTTCGTAGGCCTTTTATGTACCAGGGCCGCGATAACTCTTTCGAACAATCCCGCTGCCAACTTAATTGGGCCTTAACATCACTGTTTGCGTAGGTATACCGTAAAGAATATGGTAAAAGAAAAATAAACTCACCAAATGCCAGTTTCTAAAACTAAGTCCACAGTCTCGGGTAACTCTAACCGGAAACCTGGAAAATAAGACATAAATATTAATTTCAATAGACCTTTATTCTAATGTTTCACATTTCTATGACAAATTCATCATCATCATCATCAGCCTAGCCATTACTCAATTATGTTTAGGTCGACTTTCAGTCTAACCAGCAGCTGAGAACCAGTGTTCCAAATGTAGCTAAGTCCTGTCTGATCTCCTCAACCCAGTTCCCTTGGCAAGACGGGTTGTCAGACCTTCTGGCTTACCTATATCTTATGATTAGCCACAGGCCCTTCAAGCTCCTTCCAAGAATTGTAAATTATGTATAGATATATTTCTTCTTACCATCAGTGATTATCCTTTGGATAATGCTGGCCATGTCTTTGACTTCGGCTGCGTAGAAGTTGTCTCCGCTGTACGGGCTTATACCTAAATCTGATCGCAATATGGTTAAGGTTTTATTGTGAACAAATCGTATGTATTCTAATAGAGGTATAAGGGCTAGATACATATCCTTTTGAGAAGCTATACATCTGTCTAAGATACGAATGTTATGAAAATGAAGAGTTTGTTTTTTTGCTTATTTAATCTCGCTATTCTCTGGAGATACCGGGCGGATTTAAAAAATCCTTTCAGTGTTAGATAGCCCATTTATCAAGCACAGGCAAGGCAACGCGTCTCAATGAATACCCCATTCGAACCGAGCGATGTTGCGCGGTAAAAAAGAGCGAAAAATCGGTTAGTGTAAAATCGTTACAAATTATGGAGTGAAGAGCAAAGATACTAGCGCCTCTATCGGCCATTCAAAGAACGTTTTTACCTCGGCCTGACAATAATGAGTAGCAGTTAGCCAATCCGCTAAGTATAAACTAAATAGCTCATTTCCTTGACAGTAATAAGTAAATGGTATTGAAGTAAATACTGATTAAATGGTATTATGACGCCTTGATGTTAAAGTTGTCGAAAAAACGATATCATAAATAGTATTTTTTTTTGTTGTGGCAATCATGCGTTCGTGGGTTTGCCATGAGCAAAAATAAGGCGCTACAATTTTGTAGGTTACCTTAATCATATACCTAGTTGTTTTCAGTTAAAACAATAGAAAAGCAGTGCCTATACTTGTTTTTAATACGTTATTTTGTTCAGCAAGTGCCTTAACTTAAAGCCAAGGGAAGGATTTAGGTAGGCTATGTTCCGTAGCATATCAACAGGCACAGACATTGGATAAGGTATGATCCGTAGGTTCCAGATTTATAAACAGGCCGTGTAGTGTAGGTATCACCTATTTTTTACAGACTTCTCAAAAAGGAACAATTTGTCAATTCCTTAACAATTCGGATTTTTGTATTTTCTGTTTGTCCTCACAAACCACTTCTTTAAACAATTCCTTATTTCTTGACAAAACCCCTAAATGATTCATACCTTATCTCAATTATTATTATATTGTAATGAAAAAGGATACAATTGAGCATATCAAGCAGTGACCCCGGGTGATCAGGCGGCGGCGGGGGCGGCGCGGCTGCGCGCGCGCCTGCCACCGCTCGCAGCGTGTAGGCGCGCACATACTCCTTGCGAATATCGTGGAATCGCGCGTAGTATGTGGGGAGAGAGAGGTCCTTGCTGCAGGCTTCGGGGTGCAGGCATTGTCTGTGGGGGAAAAGAATAAATTAAATTAGGAGTATTTAAGCTTCTATTCTTAGTTATCATGATCAACTTAGGTCCTGCAAGTATCTTTGCAACTTCGAAGTCTGCCTTTTAATGCTACTTGAATTTGAAACAGTGTCCTGTTTTCTCTTGCGCAGCCAACTTCAGAGTAGGAAAGCTTTTTGATAAAATAACGAGAATGAGGTTGTATAAGGCTTTCACGTCAAACAACTTTATGACTGAAGCATGGACTCGTATTGATTAAGTCTGAATTTGATATGATGATAGAGTGGGACCCTGGCGGCGGTTATAAGATTTATTTTTATCGGGTTCGTTGAGGACCTAGCACAGCTTAACTCATTTAGTTCGTAACATTTGATGTCAAAAGTTTAAAAATACCTATGTACTTTAAACAAAAATAGAACTCTAAACCAAAAATCTAAACATAGACACAATCAAAGACAAGAACCCGACACCATAGTCATATCCATAGACAAAAAAAAATCAGCATTGTCGCCTTCTTTAACCAAAACTTTAAATAAACGCTTGAATTGGAATCAGCATAAATTTCCTTTGCCATTGTATAACACCATAATTTCCATATTGATGTAACAGATAAATGTACGAGTAAATAATGCCATAGATTAGCTCGTATTGAATGTGGCTCGTGACCTCTGAACGGATATGCGCGGAAACGATTTTTTGTAACGTTTTGGGAAACTTAAATAATGTATGAGTTTTGGTGTGTGTTCATTGTTTGGGACGATACGAAAAGGAAAGGAAAGGGTGATTTGGAATTGATTTTATAGTGGCTTTTATATAAGACTTTTTTATTTTTAGAATTCTGGCATTTTGTTTTTTAATTTATTTTCATCTCAGTAGTCAGTTTTATCTATGGTAGGTAATCTTAAAAATATCTTAGTTAACCACTTCGTTCTTTTCGTTATAGTCGTCACCTAATCGCCTATATGTATCTCAAAACCATGAATGAAAACTCAAAACTCACTATGTATTATATTATTGTCCCACCATTTATAAATGCATAAGGCTGAATGGATGGTTTTCACATGTCGTCATCCCTTTCACGTGCCGTATCAAAGTGTACAATGGAAATACTCACATATTATACAACTGTTTATGTTATTTTTACCGGATGCCGACTGATTGGTATCGAATTTTGATTTTGTCAATTTTTTTTTCTGTATATTGTGTTTTTTTTTGTGTATCTGAAGATGTTTCGTAGATAAGTATTTGTGTGTATGCATTCAGGTCAATAATTTAAATAAAGGCTTCTAAAGCAGATATTTTCTTTTCAAACGACTTCTAAAGGTCAGGATATAGATTGGTGTTTACCTTCAGAGGCTTTGTAGCTGAAAGTTTTGTTTTCTTTTTTATTGATTTAAAATTCAGTCTTATTTTATTTTTTATTCTAATTATCTAATCTTAGCTCCCTTACTCACTTATATTTATTTTTCTTACATAGTACCTAAAAGCAGTTTGGAGGTAGAAAATCGAGTTTACCTTAAAGGAGGTTGTCCGTCAGTGACGAGCCTGAAGAGTGGAGAGTGGGGGTCCACCTGCAGCGACCTCACGAATTCATCGAACTGGAAACATAGAAAAAACATATTTCAAATATTATGAATACAAAATAAATACCTACTTAATGAATACATGAAAATATAGAAGTAACTAAAAATAATACCACATTGGGAATCGATTTTTAATTTTTTGAATAAAAAAAGATCTGTGGTATGCATAATTTAACCTATGGTATTTTTGGGCCGACTTCCAATCTAATCAGATACAGCTGGGTACCAGTGTACTACTTTGAGCGACTGCCTATTTGACCTCCTCAGCTCTGTTGCCAGATATTACCCTTAGAATTAAATATAGTGAGAATGATGCTGTCAAAAACCCTAGTCAAAAACATTTTCATTAATGTAAATGATTTGCAGCCATTAATTAAAATTGAATAAACATGTGAATATTAACAAACAACAATACATATAAGCATTTTTAATGCTAAGAATAGCTTGATAATAATTAATAGGCTTTATTGACCTCTATAACCTACGATCAACAACGGCATTGGCCGAATGGTCGAATACTCCATCATTAAGGAGTTGTACTAAGTTTTTCCAGTTTTCTTTTTTTGTTCAAAATAATATATTTTTTTACATTTAAATATATGTATTACGTGATTTCTGTTTTTTTTTTTATTATTGTTTTGTATTTTTTTAGTCCAAACTTATCAAAGTAAGACCCAATAATTAATGTAAGGATAAAAAATTGGAAAAAGGCTGAAAATAAATGGCAACGTAACACCAACTGTTATTTAATTATTTTCTATTGTAACAATAAGAAACACATCGTGGAATGCAATAAATGATTGAGTATTGAGTATTTTCTTATGATAAAGTTTCTCCTGAAATAGTTATCAGCCATTGTTTTTTTTATGAAATCCGGTTATTTTGTCCATTGTCCAGTGTGCACTAGCCTTAATAGAATATACCTATAATTTTCAACAATTAATAATATTTTTTCCCGCGTTTCTGTCTAATCACAGATAATACTTTAATAACTTTAATGGCCGTCTTGAAGTGTGTATAATTCACTTATGTATTTTTTTACATAATTGATTTTATGTTTAGCATAATTATTATGTTAATTACCTACTACAATTGTTTTGTTTAGATATTGACACCACAAAGGATTTAACAATCTGCCTACCCTCTACTACTTACGTCGATCACGTTGTTTCTTAAAACCAACTAAAAGTTATCGGTATTTGTTATAAGTAAGTATAACTCCTCAAAAATTTAGTTTCATTAAAATCCATCCAATAGTTTTTTGGCGAAAGAGTAAAAAAAGTACATAAATATATTGACATTCATAATCTCAGTAGGATTTATCATCTATTTAAATCAATCAAGCGATTGTTATTCACCAATAACTGAAAACTCACGTGGCCATCATACATTTATTCTTAACACACGAAACACAGAAACAATACAGAACGATAATAATTACAAAATTAGATAATTTATCCATCTTATTATTAGGTTTACCACTATAAAGTTAAGCAAAAAACATTTTGCTTTTTTATAATTTTAAGCAAAAAATATTCACCAAAGCTTCCACAGATAAAACAGCACTTTTACCGCGCAAATAACCATAGACAAAGATATCCAACCTACACGGCAACAAGTTTCCCAGTAGTGACAACTTCACGGGCTACTAATTGGCTTATTTTGGCGGTGCAGTCAAAGTGACAAGCGTGGCCGGGCATCGAACCCGGGACGGTACTGTTAGGAACTGGTTCCTGGTACCTACCTGTCGTGTCTCGGAGGTAAACACAGATGCATTTCCGTGTGCGTCTTGCAGTATTTCTTTTTTTTTTCGTTGGAGGTTAATTTTGTTTTTGGTAGAGAGACCGAAAAGTTGGTAGTTGCGGATTGAGGGACCAAAATTTTAGATGGTCATTTATAGATATGTTTACTTATATAGGTCTTGTTTAAAGTGATTTATTATTTGCCAGTGAACATTCAGAATAAATAGTTAGGTTTTCTCATATTAATAATAAATATGTCCCGATATATTATAATAACTGGATGCCGCCAGAGCTTTCATCCGTGTCCGTAAAAACTATTTCGCTCACCCTAATAAATCGATATTATGAAAACAGACAGTTCCTGTAGTTTCTGCAGATAAACTTTCAACAGCTTTGTAATATTAGTAAAAAATAAAAATCTATACGAATAAGGGTGCCAATAATGAATTATCTGCGGAACTCCCAAATTAATATTTTACTTTCTACAGAAAAAAGCTGTGAGATTAGTAATTCAGAATCTCATATATAACTTATGTCACGCTTCAGCATAAATTAGATATTATTAATGATTTATAATCATTGGCTAGTTGATTATAATTCAGAATATCGTTAAAGATACAATGATCTCGGAATACAGGTAGACATAGGCCATTTATAAGTTTGTTGCTATATATAGAGATAAACGTAGAAATTAAACGTAATTTTAAAAAAATATTGTCAAATATAATAAGCTCTAAAAAAGCTATATTTTTGTTTAGCTTACATTACCTACTGCCACTGGATGTATTTTTTTACCAAGGCAGAATTCAGCCTAGATTAGGAAGTTAAAATGTATAAATCTTATTTTGTGTGTGTGTACAGGTACACAAAATAGGATTCATATGTACGCATGTACAATAAAAATCTGTAAGAGGCGTACATTGATAAAACGCTTTGCAATTTGTCTAACTATTCATTTAAAAACATTTCAATTATTTTAAAAGGACCATCTTTAACTTTATGTGGTCCGGCTTTCAGTATATACCGGATGCAGGTGAATACCATTGATCTACAAGGAGCGACTGCCTATCTGACCTTCAGAGCCCAGTCACTTAGCAATACGATACTCCTTGTAGAGTAAGGCAAATGTTCACCAACAACATAATGCTCAGTTTTTCTTAATTTCTGGCTTTTAAGAACATGTTATGACTGTGGAAGATTGATAAGTGACAATCAGAATGTACAAGTTGGCGCCAAATATAGGTATATGATGTAGTATTTTTAATTTTGAAACTAGTATTTGACTCCTTGCGCATTTGTTTGTACAGATCTTGTCGAGAAGATTTTTTTTTGTCCGAAGATGCATGCATGGCCATAGTTAAAAAATATCATTGAAACGCTGCGCAGTAGCGTTGTGTGAAGTGCGTCAAATGGAAAAGTTCAGCGTAAAGTTGTTTAGTGCGAAAAGTAATCATAGCTGACAAAATTTCTGAACGCACTAGGAATTAAGTAATTCCTGCAAGAGCCAGTGGTGCAATGACCATGATGGTTGGCGTTCTTTGAGGGAGGCCTACGTTCAGCAGTGGACGGCAATAGGCTGATTTCATGATGAAGAGTCAGATAACCTAATAACTTAAGCTTCTGCTGAGTTTTCATTGAGTACCAGCTTATCATACCCGTTTTCCCCTGATCATCATCGATTTTATTAGCAAAGGCGAATATTTGCGTTTCCAGCTTCCT
Source organism: Helicoverpa zea x Helicoverpa armigera (assembly GCA_033682625.1). Lineage (NCBI taxonomy): Eukaryota > Metazoa > Arthropoda > Insecta > Lepidoptera > Noctuidae > Helicoverpa > Helicoverpa zea x Helicoverpa armigera. The sequence goes on along the minus strand of JAWIIS010000053.1, from coordinate 4,255,138 downwards.
GAAGCAAAGATGACAAATTCAGAGAGATAAGTTTATGTTATCAATATTTTTTTCCTGTTTGCCATATACCCAAATCAACCAGATGTTATTTACTTAATAACCGCAGAATACGACATTATATTTACCTTTTGACGTAGTCATAAACATACAAATCAACTTACGTCCATATCTAGATTCAGAAAACTGGTTAGAATCGGTTCTTTACCGGTTTGCTATATCGACGCAAAACCGGTAAAATCTGGTTGTCTTCGATTAACTTTGTGGCTAATCTAGTAATCTATGCTTTAACTAATGAATAGCATAATTTGTCGATCAAAGGTCATTTCTGTAAGTGATTTTGACACATCTAACTAAAATATTATTTTTACTTATTCATTTTACTTTTTGGCTAGAAAGAATGTTACTTCTGAGATGATGGCAGATAGAAGAGTATAGAAGGAGAAAGCATGCTTCGCCGACCCCAAATAAATTGGGATAAGGACAGGAGGATGATGATGGTCCATTTTAATTAATACTGTGAAATACCACATTTAAAAAAATATCCCCCATTTTATTCATTTTAATTAGGTACTTTTAATCTAACAGCGTCAATCTTGACCAACGGTAAAGCATTTGTGCAAAGTCTTCTAAAATAATCACTCATTAAAACACCAAAAACAAAAGCAGCTCGCTCTCAAAGGCCGAAAAAACAGGACAATCTCTGTAGCGCATAACCTCAAAACGGACAGTTCCGCGTTACCTTTTTTTGGATACAGTTACAAAACCGGTCGACATTAATGAAGGGAGAATTGCACTTTGAAAATGTGGATCGCCACGGATTCATACTTCCTTGATTTCGAAACGAAACTTTTTTGACTTTTTGATCGAATAAATCAATGGGGTCTTGACTTGATTGAAGCTTTTTCTCGAAAATGTATTCGTTGTCTGATTTTGTTTAAAGTTACGGTACTCTGAAAGGAATTCCTACAGCTCGATTTTAAATGAGTTGTGAATGTGATTTGATTTTATTTCGGTGAGAAGAAACTTCAAACTCTCGAAGGTAATTGGTGTAGCTATCTAACCGTCACCTATCAGCTCTTAGCTAATAATGCATTTATTCAAAAAGGTTTAAGAATTAATAAGAGTGTACGTAAAGCCGGCGTCCCCGAATGCAGCAAATAGATGGTATTATCAGATACAGTAGCAAGTTTGGGTGTGTCAAAGACCAGTAACGGGAAGAAAGTCCGAAAATCACGAACAAGAGCGACTTTCATTTCAAGCTCATGTAAAAGTATTATGTATTTTGCAACTACTACAAATTGAAAATTACATACTACAAACTTTTAGTCGGCCGATAATTTATTTATTTACATAGTTATATACATAGATATTTACAACACAAAAAAAACTATCCTAGTATATACACTATATCTAAAAGGCGTCAAAAAATTCATCCCCATCGCTGTCAACTGGGAGCGTACCCAAGAGGCTGGCAGCATTACCTCGTTGGATCGCCATGCTGATCCTTTGTCCGAGGTAATAGCCAGCCTTTTGGTTACGAGAAGCGTCAACCAGCCGCCTAGACAGGTCTTTAAATAGGGTATGCGCATTCGGACCCCACGACCCGAGGGTTTCAACCCCAAACGGTTCGAAAATATAGTTGCCGACAAGGCCACTATATTTCCGCCGCTTGAGGTAATAATTTGTTTTTAATTATAAATAAAAGATGAATGGTAGTGCGCATGTTACAACGATCAGGTATTTGGCCGGTATCAAACCGACTAAAAAGTTTATTTGAATTCGAGATTTTTTTTAAAGAAAAATTTCAAACGTGTGCCAACTGTCTGCCAACTGTTTAGTCTGCAGTTTGCTCCTCTTAGTGTTGAATTATATTCTACACATTACATCTTGCATCTACAAATATAGATTCCTTAACAAAACAAATAGCCGATTTATTGTTAAGTAATGTTTTATTATCTATACAAGATGCCACACCTAGGTTAGCATAAAGTTATTCTTAAGTTTATGGTTGTTTTATTAAATTTTATGTTGTCATCTGCTTGCAGTATATTTTATATGCATCATACAATATAATGTCGTATATAAATCAGGTATTTGGAATGATTTTAGATGCAGTTTATGCAGTTGCACTGAGTCTCAACTCTTAATTTGAAGCTTTCTGAAAAGTTTCACATTGGCTTTTTCAAAATGCTGATAACTATATGATTTCCACTGAGTTATTCATCCATGCTTTGAAATGTACATAGGTAGCCCACATAGAAAATTTTTCTTCTCAAATGCGCAAAAAAAATGCTTTTTGTATCTATTGCCCGCGAAAAAAGTTTCTAAAATCATAAGTAAAGCAAAAAAGCAAAACACGTCTTAAATGGAAACTTTATGGTATTTAAGACTGTTTAAACGTTTCAACAAAAAATAAATGCAAACATGTCAATAAGAACCTTGAGCCTTCCTTGGACATTATTGGGGAATGCTTGACTTAATTATATATGAAAATACCTGTTTATAAACCCAACTCGCCGAACAGGTGAAGTATCGATAAATAGAATCGGAATAAATGATTTATCGATAGAAAAAAATGTTGATACAGCTTTAATCATAGATTGTGCGTAACTTGACATCATCATTGTTGCTCAGTTTGTAAAAAATATTTGTTTTGCTAAGTGTGCGGCCTTCGTTAGTAAATCACGTACACGCATACATATACATTCCAGTAGTTTTGTTTTACTGGGTCAATTCCTTGGTCAGGCTGGAATGTGTGATTTTAAGACACTTTCATAAAAGCAGCCCGTAGTCTGGAAGTTGACGGTTTTCACCTCTGTATTTGGTAGGCCATGTAAATCGTCTACAACTGTTACCCCGCAACAATCGTTTTTGCAATTCCACGTCAGAGACTTGAGAGAACAGACACTAGGTTTTAGAAAGAAATTTCCTCCACTACACCACCGCCACCACTTCAAACTCCTTTACACAGACAATAGGTACTTAAAAAACGTCATTCCCAAAACCTCTATATATTCCAAGTTTTACCTCCGGGATACTTACTGAGAACTTTGATCTAACCCTACCTTGACGTAAGCTTTAATGTTCTAACATCAATAAGAAGTAATGTTTCTAACTAAAGTACGCTATAATTAGTCAATTAAGCATTAAAGCGACACGTGTGATTACTTTATATCTTAATAAATCAATTTAAGTGTACTTAGAAGTACAGTCGTAAACTCTCAATGATTGTTAGTGGACATTGTTGCTTATGATTGCAAAAGCAAAACTCCTGCAAATCAGTAGCCATCGAAGAGACGAAGCTGAAATGTGTTCGGTCTCAGGAATATTTCAGAGCTTTAAAGAAGATTTCTGTTCATGTTAAATCATGTGCATGAGAATGGACTATAGAAAACTAACTGAGTAAGAGGTGTCTGCAGACTTTACCACAGCGGAACGCAGAAGTTTTTAAACAACCAATTGAATTTCGTCATTCACCCTCTCAATAGTGGAGGAATCTATCAAAATCAAATATAAAACGTTCATTCAAAATTATCTGCAAATCAGCACTTTTCGAACGTCAGAAATTTACAAAAGACAGCTCCCAAAACTCCCACACTTCACCAATTCGTATATGTGTTTTTGCTTGGAAGAAGAAGTGGCGCAACAAACTCCCTAGCTACTGTGCCATTCTTGTGTAGCTTATTAGCTTAACCAAAACTTAGCTTAACACTGTCCATGAATAAGCAGAAATACTCATAGGAGCTGTTTGCCCGAGTAACACTGCTTAGTACGCCAAGTATCATACCTACTTATAACAAATATGCTCAGTTATTTCCACCTGACTGTACCTACAACTTAATTGTCATCTTAACTCAGCGTTATGGCAAACATGATGAAATTTTTAGTGTCAATTGCTTTTATTATTATCTTTGTTAAAGTTAAAACGTTCTCATTTTGTAACTAGGTAGACAGTTAAGCTAAAAATACCTTTTAGAGTGCAAAGTCCAAGGCTGTCTAATTGGACTTTGTCTTTTCAAATTCTAGGAAGAAATGATTAAGTTAAATCACTCATGCGTGCATCATGACATGAGGTTTTGTTTTGGTCATTGTTTGTGTAGAAATCTAATCTCATTATTATAAAGCTGTTTTTTTTTAATCTCAGGAATATGGAACAGTTTTGAAATATTCTTTCAGTTTGGATTGTCCGTTTATCGAGAAAAGCTATACCTAATCTAACTTTAATACGTCCTCAAGAGATGTCGTTGAAATTGCTGGTTCGTCGCGTGGAGTACCTACTACGAACTTTTATGTACTGAATAAAGGGGAAAATGTTTCTGGAATACTGACTTGCATATTGACATATATTTGAGAACTGCCGTTTACTTTCAAGGCTTAGCTTTTTTAACCGAAGTTATCTCTCACATATACATACATACTTTGCTATTACCTACAACATTTCTGCACCCCGAAACGTCTTGTAAATTACTGAAACAAGTATCACAGACCGTCACCTCTACACATATAAATAGTCGTTAATATAGCAATTATCACAATAACCACGTATCACTAACATAATCTGTGGCAAGATCTAAGTCCGCCATTTTCCTATTATAGCTTAAGATAAAAAAAATAAATACATCTCATCTGACGTTTGCTGTTCCTAAAATAAAATTTCAGAGCGCTATAAATAGTACTTCATCTATTGTTGCTACTTTTATTTATAAATGTTATATGAATAACCTTTTCATTTTGTCATGCTAATCTTCGATTCTAAATATACATATCCTTTTTGACTATTTGTCGGTGGGCCAAGGATGTATCCTTGTGGCATACTGAATGTCATTACTGAGCAAAAGACCCGCGCAAACGCTTTTATTTATAATTTTTTGCCCTTTACAGTATCAATAAGCATCTTCTTGCACTTTAAAATAAAATAAGTCTGCTAGCCAGTCACAAAAATTACATTTAATATGAAAATTGTCGTTTATAAATCATGATGCAATGAAGTGAACGCATAACATAACACCAAACATATTCTTATTTTACTTAATTTTCCTGTTTTCAAGATAATAAACATGATTAAATGGCTTGGCAACTTTCGTGGCTCGCGTGCCAAAGTCCAACACAGAGTCACAGCGACACAAGTTTCACCAACAATGATAGAGCAGCTTTTTATCTTATATTCAGTTATATACGTCTATCTGAACTCTCTGACCTTCGGAACAAAGTAGTATTTACAAGGTGTCATTAGTGCTGTACTTAAGTATATTTTGATCTTTGATCTTGAAGCATTTTACGGTTTACCTAAGTATACCTAGTGTTTTATCATATTACAATCGTCAGCCTGTAAAATGTAAAATGTCTCGCTGTAAGGCCTCTTCTCATACAGAGAAGGAAACGTCTCAATTACCATACTTACTCAAAGCGAATGAGCGATTCCAGACCTTGCAAGTCCTAATTTCGTCAACTTTGCTTTCCTTCATCGTCACTCTTACAGTACCTACCTCTATTATTTCTTCTTCAGTATTTTTGGTTAGTTAGCCGTGTGGAGCCTTGAAAGTACGAAAAGCGTTACAAGTAATTGAAGATTAATCTACAATACTGATCTTATCAAATGGCTTTGTGATGTCAAAATCCAGATATCAGAAAACAAATCTTAATTATGCTGTTTATTTATAGCTAAACAGCTCCCGATTAATAGGTATAACTTTTAAATATGTCTGATTAAAGCTACGCAGAAGATAAATTGCATCTGGTTTGACTGGCTGCACTCGATCCTAGTTTCGGTGAAGGCAAGACGGATATAAGGAGATATAAGTAAGTAAGTATAGCTTTGGCATTGAGTGGTTTTTAGACAGTAGATTGCTTGGAGAGAGATTACAATCTGGCTTTACCAAACATGGCAGTTTCCGATTACACAAAATCAGTCAAAAGCGATTCATTTAAATTATAAGCAGTCGTATCTTTCAACTTTTATAACTAAAGCTTAAGACTTGGTTTTAAGTCTAATTTATGCGCGCTAATCCGACTTTTGAATTCCGACCCAGGATTACAAAACCTCTTCTTTACCAACATTTTCTGAGCTGGCAACAACGGCCTTTATCTGTCAAAAAACACAAGAATTCTTCACATAACACAGGTTTGTACAAAAGAAACTTAACGTGGAAGTAATCAGGGTCTGACATAAGCCTTTTTTACTTGGAACGGCGCCTAAGCTTACAGTAAAAACTTTATTTGCATTAAAATGATTTATTGCTACTAATGTACGTCATTTGTCAGTTGTCTATGGAGATTTGGTCGCAGTACGATGTTCTAGAATGACCTAGAGGACTGAGCCATGTCATGGGCGTTCCTTGTTTTTGCGGGGTTACCATGCTTATTAGCTTGTATGTAATTTATCTCGTTAATGGTTATGAGTTTAGCTATTGCGGTTTCCTTGTACCGTTAATGATAATATGGGGGCTTTTTTCGTACCTTTTAATTATTTATAGGCTTCTTCAGGTTTCACACTTTGAACACATTTGGCTTAAAATTAAGAACGTTGGGTTACCAGCTGAAAAATAATGAGTAACCTTCAACCTTTTCATCCTAAAAAGGTAATACTTATTCGTAAGCAATGTTGAACTTTTTCTGTCGAAGATAAGACACCATTTTGGATCGAGGTTAACACTGGTTTGAAAAGTTCATCAAAACGGTTGCATGTGATATTTAGTAGGAGGTAAACAACTAACCTGGATAAATATATACCGTATTATAGGATACTGGATAAAGCCAAGGCTATGAACGACATTAATGACATTTTAACAGGAAACGCAAGATTTATGCGTGGAAACCTAGATGACATCTAGTATTTAGACTCAAAATCAAAAAACTTTTATGAGGACTTGAGTTAAGGTTAGGAATATATAGAACTTAATTAAAATTAGGTAAGCATTTCGTTCAAATTCAAAATCATTTATACCAATTGACTGATAAATCTGCACTCTTCAAACGTCAAAACAATAGACAGTTCCAAAAAGTATTTGACGATCAAGATGTCGACATGAACTGAAATGATAATATCATTGATGGAGTTTCTCAACTTTCAGAAGGCAATCATTGTTTTATAACCAATAGACAAACCAGGTGATTACATAGCTCTTTGGAGTCTCAATGACAAGCAACTTAGGATCCAAGTAAACAAAAAATTGTGCAATTCATTTGTAAAACGGAACGTTATTAACCAGGCTTGACGTGGCAGCCATATTTCTACGGTTTATGCAAATAAGTAAATTACGATATATTCATAATAAGCTTATATTTTACAAAAGTAAAGGATTTGCTTCGTGCAATTGTGCATTTAAAATACACTTCCGTACTTACGTTATTTTATAATTTGTTTTATACTTTTGAAAGGACAAAATATGGTAAGCAGGTAGGTGTTATTTTAATATCATATTATTATTGACTCATTTGCGCAGGTAGTAAATACTTTTTGTTGGTAAATTACGTTTTTATGTGCTTTGGAAAAAAGAATTATGAAAATCCCCGCTTCCCATTAAAAAAGTTAAGCTAAGAAGATTTGAACGCGAAGCTTATGGAAATTTCGAGAAAATGTGATGCAAAACTTGAACGAATTGTTTTTCAAATGGTGATTTTGCAGTCCGTTTGATTTTTTAGTTTAATTTTCAGAGATTATAAGGAACTAACCTGTTGTACTATAACTTCTAAAGGCTGTCCAGTCTGTAGTTCCTCCGAAGGCCTTCTCGTAGGTCTGACGGCATATTCTCTCTCTCCAATAATCTGAAACCAACAAAAACATATTATTAATTATTAAAACCAGGCCTAAGTAAACTATGTCAGGTAATAAACAGGTAAATAACTCCTAGTAATATAAACGCCTAGTAATTTCCGAACCTAGTGGTTATGGCTGGCACCGTGACGTCAATGTGACGTCAATAGACTAAAAAACCGGCCAAGTGCGAGTCGGACTCGCGTAAGAAGGGTTCCGTACCATCCAAACTAATATTCTACATATATGTATTTATCGGAATCGAGCAAAAATTAGCAAAAAAATCACGTTTGTTGTATGGGAGCCCCCCAAAATAATTATTTGATTCTAGTTTTCATTATTTGTTGTTATTGCGGAAACAGAAATACATCATCTGTGAAAATTTCAGCGCTCTAAATCACGGTTCATGAGATACAGCCTGGTGACAGACGGACGGACGGAAGGACAGAGGAGCGAAAACAGTAGGGTCCCGTTTTACCCTTTGGGTACGGAACCCTAAAAAGAGGTTACACTTGGTGGTTAAAAAAAAAGTTTCGGCAAGTTACTGGCCGCTTTAAGCCAACGGTACCTAATTGCTGTCCGAAATATGAGAGGTTTGGTTTAGGGAAAGCTTGCTTTGCAAATGATTACTTACAATAGAGTAAAAAATAGGATTTTCCATAGTTTTGGAACTTATTATCTAGAATAGGGTGGTACATTTCTAATAACCAAAGTTTACAGGAATGAACCTAATGTTTTTGGTTTTCTGATTATAATTCCTTTACGACTCAATTGAAACGCAGCAGTTGTACTGAAAAGCTGTACTACCTAATTATAGCTTATCGTATCACTAAGCGATTGGCCAGCCATTGAGTGCTAGGTACAAGGTTATTCACTCTTGTCCCACATGATTGCATTCTCCTAATAGCTGTAGTCATTCAGAATCAGGAATTTTGTAAGTACCTCATTTACTGGCCCATTGACTGCCTGCGGTAAAGCTAAAGACACCACAGCCATTAAAATCTCAGGCTTTTCCGCAAAATGACGATGTGTTAACCCGACTGCCATAGACTAGTAGACTACCCAGTACATACTTCTTCGTGACACAGATTATGTTACCACAAACGCGTTGCGTGTTCTTTTTTTAAAATCCATTTACGCGGTTTAAAAGTGACAGTCATCTTCTAATTGTCGTGGTAGCCTCACGCAATGCAAGGGTTACCAGTCAATATCAGTCGTTTAAAAACAATTGCAACATAGTTAAAAATAGAATTGAAAGAATCTTTGTAAAAGGGTCTGTAAGTAGGTATATTATGACGAAAAGAAGAATAGACGTTCTTATTTGAAACTCGAAAGCTCCGAGGCAGTCTCGCAACATAAACGTCAGTTTTCTTGCTTCGATGCAAAAAAGCCTTAAAATTGTCTGAAAGTGACTGCTTATTTGCACATAAAGACCAAGCGTTATATGAATGTACGTAGCTAAAATAGCTATATTTAAGTAGTTGTTGAGAAGATATACAGAAGCTTCCTGGTAGAATAGAAAATTAAATAATTTATAAGTCGATGAGTAAATAGGTTCTTAAAAAAGCTTAAAACCACAATTATATACCTAGGTACATATACCTAAGGTGTTTAGAAATCAAATGGTTATCTTCAAAGACTGCATTAAATAGGCACTACAGCTGAGTCTACCTAATCTCTAATCTGTTACGTATTCACATGTTACCACAAATTACACGTGTCACGTAGTTAAAGCATATGTTACATACATACATAAATACGTTTATAGAAAAATCTTAGAATCGGTTACAACTCGCGACCTATCGCCTGGCCATCAGCTAATTATTGTAATTAAGTTGGTTCCTACAGTTTTGCGTGCCAAGACAATATTTTGTCATGCTGTCAATTATTTGTTACAGAGTGAGTATTAGTGGGGTAAAGGGGACATACCTTACCTGGAGGCCGACCCCAACATAGTTGGGAAAAAGGCTCAGAGGATGATGATGAGGGGACATACCTTAACAAAACTGAAATGGTTAGGTAGGTACTGATCTTTTAAATAAAAACATTTTCACATTTCAATGAATTCTATTTAATTAAAAATATCGATAAGATGTTTATTTTTTAAGAAATCACATCAAATTAATTTAAGTCTTTTCTCCAGATTTTTTACTCGATTGCAATGCTTGAATTCTAAATTATGAAGACATACAAAATCACTCATTGGAGCTGTAAATAAATGCTATGTCTGATATGCCTACAATATTGGATCTATATGGCTCAGTTAAGACAATAAAACCGCCATAACCTAAAAAGTGACAGTTAATTTTGACGTTTGGTAACCCTGTCGTCGCCATGTCAGATTGCGCAGCGTTGGCACAAAATTGACCAATTTACACGTAGAACGATGAACGTTGATCATCAGTGGGTTGTTATGAAAGAATGACAACCGGTTGCAACCGAAATATGTGAGAGCAACCTGCGTTTTGGTAACGGCTTATTTATAGGTTATGGTGCGAGTAAAAGTTTGTTTATTGCTGGGTAATTTGGGCTTATTTTTATGGAAAAAGTTCGACTCATTGCATTGGCTGTCCCTTCGTATACCTAATTATAAAAAGCATTTAATGATAATATTTTGACTTGTTTGTTTTACATATCTACACGGTTACGCCCGCCTGGGAATTTATATTCTGTTTTTGAACAAAAAATGCCTGTTCTTTTTCCCTGTACTTAACCTCTTCATTGGTGGGAAATCTTCAATCAATCTGTGGGTGCAGCGTAGTGTCAGGCTCCTACTGACTAAAGCCCAGGCACGTGGTAACTCTTTCGAACAACCTCGTTCTCCGTATGTAGGTACGTATGCAAGTGGTCTATAGAAAGATCCCTTAAACTGTAATTGCTAAACTTGTTTTTGTCTTGTTAGTTCTTTAATGAGATTTATGACGCAGATGTCTTATTAAAAGTAAACATTTAAAAAAATGTTTTCCTTCACCGTTACTCAGTAGCATATTGTTTACAAAACCGATTTCAAACTTCATTTAAGTAATTATTAGTTAGTGTGGGTAAAAAAATACAGGTAATGATACACCAGGCTTATTGCGACAACCTTCGTTCGTGCAATGAATGACATGAAAAACAATTTTGGTAAATAACTCGTTCCCAAGCTCAACACGCCGATTGTTTCGTAAAAATCGCGCAAAAAACATTAAAAAATTACTCATTTTATATTTTATTTCTTAATTTTGTTTTCGTACAGAATTATAATTTATAAATTTATTTTTTAATGTAATGTGTATAATTTTAAATTAAGTTCGTCGTTTTAAATTGACAGGTTAATGCGAAGGCAGCCATTACGGTCATATTCGAAATCCGTGAGAGGCGACTTTTGTGTAGCTTGACGTCCATAAAAATAAGAAAAATAAGTAAAGGTAGGTATGTGTACGGCAGCCATTATCCAGCATACACCTGCCTATCAAGGAAGGTCAAAACGCCTTAAAATAACTCTGTCTTTATTACACATACCTACGTTTATTGCCTCTCATAAACGTGTAAAAACAATTTACTTCATAAATCAGCTAATAAAATAAAATGCCACATTCAATATTTCGTAACTCAACGACGCAATTCCCGCTGAATCCAGCCCACCAGTTCTAATTTCAAACAGCTCCGGGACGCTCGGCCAATCAGAGCGCGTTACGATTAGGCATGCATGCGATTAACCAATCAGATTACGTTATTGTGAACTTTAATATGGCGGAATTTGATGCTCTAGGAGCTGTGAAACAGTTGATATGTTTATCGAAATACGAGATGATGATATTGTAACGTTTGAATGATATCGGCTAAAAACAGTGTTTTAGTTTTCTATCTTGTTTAATTTTTTTATTAACAGCGTTATACTAAGTACTTAAAAATTATATTGTATTTTTTTCCAACCGAATATAGTTTATTTTTTAAATTCTTATTAAACGATAAACTGAGCAGCTACACACTTATTTCTATAAACCAAAATTTTTAGAACTACACAACTAATTTTAAAACCTCGCTAATTACTCAGAAAATTAACCAAAGCCAACGTATTATTGAATTTCATTGTGTACATCACAGCTAGGCGTGTTTGTGAGCAATTTTTTCTACATTGTATGTAAAACGTAGGTCGTGACACGCATTGCGCATGCGTGGGTCAGATGTCAGAACCACAATGGCGGGAACCGGGGTTGCCAGTCGATAAAATAGTGTTTGAACGGATGCCTGATTGGTCTGTTCGTTTTAATGTTAATTTTAATTAATTCTGTTACCCTGTTGGAGGAATTAAATAGTTTTTTTGGTGGTAGTTTTTGTGATTTTTATTATGTATTATTATAGAGTAGGATAAAAGAGCCATATTTGTAAGATACGTTTGTCACTTATCGTGTGGAAGGTAATAATGAAGGTGCCCTCTAGAGCATAAGCATTCTAGAAACAGTCTTGAAAAGTATCGTATCCGCCGTTGATTTCAATTTGACCATCAATTTTAGCTTTCACCTACTTAAGTATGTACATATTGAAAAAAATTGTTAAGTACATAAGAACCTACTTATTTACTTGAATAAGAACTAGGTTACCAGTATTACCTACTATTGACGAAAACTAAAATGACGTATAAGTGCGTATGACGTAAATGGAAAACATGTCTGGGTCTTTAGTCCTACATTTCAGTTGGCGGGTAATATTAATTTATGCTTCGAACAAACAATTAGTCAATGGAAACTTTTGGTTTCAATGGAATCATTTAGTGGTTAAAAATAACATTTTAGGTAAAACATACTTGTTCAAGAATTGTGAAAATATAGGCTGACAAGCATCATTTTTCGAACGCCATATTACATGAAATAATCTCCAAATATATGATATTTATAAGATTTTTCTCCAGTCGTTTCGGATTGCCGTCCCATCGGGCTATGAGAGTGAGAGAATAGGGAGTGCACCTGTGTCTGCGCAAATGCTTGTGCACTTAAGGTACCTACTATGTCCTGCGCAGCTGGCTGATCTCCTATACCTACCTAAGAACAGCCGCTGTGGCCGCCAATATGTTATAAGATGAATAAAATCACACTTTCAATCATAGGTAATTATAAAATCCCAGATTTTCCTTAGACTATTTGTCAAATGTGATCCGCCATTTTTTTCCACTGGCAATCAGAATCACATGCAAATTACACATTCATTTGGCAACTAAGTAAATGTTGCACCTGTAAAAAATGACCCGATTGTCTTTCAAGATTTTCGTGAATAAATTAGTGTTCAGTCGTAAGAATAGTTTGGTAACGCTAATTCATTCTAATTTATGTATTTAGGCAAACCTATTTATCTAGTTCAATTCAACTCGGTTTGTAGTGTCTTTTTGGGATTATCTTATGGACCACTTTTTGCCAGACGAAATTTGAGATAGCCAAAGATGATATTTTTTATTGTATCTATTAGGTACAGAGGATATCGATAGAAGAGCTTGTGGCTACGTCAAAGATGGTCAAAGCCGCATGGATTGATTATAAGGTTGAGCTACGGTCGGTCAGTGTTATTCGTGCTTCAGAAGGCACGATAAGAATATTAAGATCGCTGTGGATTCCAATAACCTATCCTTTTTGTTGATTTGCATGCTGGATATAGGACTTTGAAATAACTTTTACGGGGCTAATTTGAGAATCCTATTTCTAGTAAAAAAATCAACAGAAAGGTATAGGTATAAGTGGAAATTGTCGTGATTGAATAAAAATCTTCTTTGTCATTTTCAAACTTATTATTAAAAACCGCCAGTAAATAAACAAGAATAAAAAAATCCTCAGCCACAACTACTAGGACAGCATAGAACACTAGAAATAGATTGTAGCGTTTCTCTATCATTACCGACAGAGTGTCAAGGCTTGCACCCGTCCTCTGCTCGTGTCATGCCGCCCTGGTACTTGTAATTATACGGCATTAGTACTAAGTGACGCGGATTACAATAAACTAGCTTTGTCCGTGACTTTACTGCACTTCTGGTTATTACAAAAGTGTTATTAAGACGTCAATAAAGATTTTTCATCACTGAAAAAAAATCTTTTGACTCAATATTATTTTGTCAGTTCGATTCAACGTTAATTTAAAAATTATCTTTGCAAAAAACATTTTTTTTTCACTGATCGTAAACAAAATTGTGTATAATTGTACCACCTATAAAAATTGGGTAAAAAGTTTCATACCACTTTTCAAAGTCGTCCTTTAACGTCAGAATTAAGCAATCAAGTAAGTTATCCATATGACTTGTTACTCGTCAGACGACAAGGGTTCCGTATCAGGGTAAAGTACCGTGTACAAGAATTAATAAGAGGAGGGACAAAAAAAAATCAGATTTCCTCCAGGTGCTTTAAAATAATATATCTTTAATTTACCAAAAATAGGGTTCAACTATGTTCTAATAGTTTAGTTTTAGTTTTACTGTTTCCTCACTCACATACTAAATAAAACTTAATTTTTTTATTATCCCTGCAGCTCTTAAAATATTTTGCTGCTATTGAACCCTAAAAACGTAACTGATTTAAGAAGCAGATTTAATTGCATCAGGCCATCATAATACCTACATATCTATAGATGACTTGTCAAGTAGGTATAATATGACCAAGCTTTAAACTACCTAAAAGTGGCTATTAACAAGTAATTTTAATCGGGTGTTTAGATAGTTTTCGAGGTTAATCGGCATCGATTGATATCTAATAAATCACACATAATTTTAGTATAATTTACATCATATTTTTAAGCCTTAAGCGAAATTTACCACCTGATCAATCAGGTATTTAGGTACGTGTCAAAATTTCGTTATGCATAAAAAATGCAAGTAATCCTGACTGTCATTTATTTTTAGTGATTAAATCGATTAACGGGTTATTTATAAAGAAATTAGAGCTTAATGACTTAATTGAAAAGTAGATAAAAACTTACTAATGTTCCCCAATGATGTTAGAAATGAAAATTCCGATTTAATTATCATTAGATCAATTCCAATCGTCTGTTAGAATTTTCATGAATTTAGATAAAAAATATACACGTTATAGTTACTTCTTTAGGTAATTCAAATCCTACTGGGTAAGTAAGTAGGTAGGGTCATAATTTGAAAACGCCACTTACACAATTAATTTTAGTACAGATCATCATTTCTTCCTATTAGTATCTAAATTACGTATTAAAATACAAATTATAAATCACAGATTCATTAAGAAATCAAAAATTAACTGTTCATTTATTTAATCTTTTCCGTTGGACCAAAATGAACGTTCTTAATAAGTGCTTAATCAACTTTTTGCTCACCTATTAATATAATCTTTTAAAAGTTAGATAATTAATACTAGACGAGTGCTTCCGGCACGATTAGTTTTATTTTGATTTTATTCTGCAGACACATTGCACTTGCAATTGCATTAATGATATGACCCAGTTACCTCTTACTTACATAAGATTGCATAGCGAAGCTTTAAAAATATCTATTTATAAACTACTTAATAGATTTTGATACAACTTGGCAGTAACTGGCTTAGAATAACATATACCTAATATCATATCAGAATAACGAAATAAGCTCTACTTTTTATCCACAAGCGGGAAGTAGGTATGTAGGCACCCAAGGGTCGCTAGCAGAAGCTAGTATATTTAGGGACGTAACTTTATATTTCAGTTTCCAATAAACTATGAAAGTAAAGAAAGTGTTATCAATGAGAAATGCATCAGTCGCAAATAAAAAGTTTAATATTTCTAGCTTAATAACCAGATAATAAACCAAAATACGGACCAACAGAGCAAAACCACAAAGAACAGCAAGTCATTTTAAACCTACCAATTCACCATTCACAGTGAAAAAAGAAAATATAGCGGTCAAATAAAGATATCAATTTTTGATCAGCTTGACTTTACTTTCTCAAAACGAGTGATCCGCCTTGATATCCCGCGTCCGACATTATTATTAACGAAGTAACTACGGCCTTGTGTAAACAGGTTGTATTGTAACTTTATTATGGACTTCCCTTGGCTATGGTTAAAAGGGCTTCACGAAAATACGAAACTTCTAGAATAAAAAGATCGTCACATCCTTTTAAAGTGGTTGGGGATTTTGATCGAATTGCATGCTTGTTTGTAACAACTTGTACCTATTTATAAATAAAGCGCTTCTTCCAGTAGGTAAATACATATTAAGGTAATCTGTGCTTCTGCTAAAACCTTAAAGCCAACAAAAGCAAAAACGACGTTAAACCAAAGTAGTAAAATACTTTCATCGAATTTCAAAAATTCATTTCTCACACATTCAAAATCTAATCAATCCAATCAAAGATTTTATGTTTTTAAGGCATGGAGTTTTTCACTTAACGTTCTGAAAATTTTGGACATCCATGTAGGCAAAATGATTTAGCGATTAGTGTTTAACTCCTGAACCATACAACTTGGCAATAGCTGCATCAGGTGACGTTCAAAAAATAACTTCTAAGTGACCTTTACCATATAAGGATAAAGTACCAAAAACAAACATCAACAATACCAGATTAGCATATTATCACTATCCATAAATATTTTAGAACTCACAAAAGTGATAATTTACGACAAATATACTCACTCTTCATTCACAAGCTAAAGTTAATCAAACTTAATGTTAAATGACGTGTTTTACAGCGAATTATGTAAAAATAAGATAAATAAACGTATGTATGTCGTAATACGAAGATAGATGACTTAATGTTTACTTTGATAACTTGAAAACAGTTGTAAAAAACCTACTCGAGGACAAATAAATAAGTTTGTACGTAACTTCTAGCGCGTCTGCTTTCGTAGTAGATTGAAGGCTAATTAAGTAGATTTTTGTTTGATTCTGGGTAGGTAAATACTTATCTATACATTTTTAAACTAGTGCTTTTAATTTTAATAATGTGTCAAATGAATTAAATGCGATTTTTGCAGTTAAATTATGGAAAAAAAGCAGTATTGTACAATATTTCAAAGAAAAATAACCAAGAAGGTTTCATTGCGCGAACATCACAGGAATACAGGCTGTTTTTCATCAAAGTGAACAAGATAAGCCATTAAAACTTAAAAAGAAATAAAAGGAAAAAAAAACGAATGGCATCTGACGGAGGATTTTGGATTGCACCGGCCAGCAATCAACGACTAGGTACACTACGAACCTTCATACCAAACCATTCTGTTTTTAGTATTGTTCAAAAGAGGTTCCGCGGCTCTAGAATACTGAGGGCCCCAGAAGGAACATTGGTGGGTTTGAGTATCACACTCCTCACTGCTTGACAAAGCAGGTGTCTTATTTACTACCTTCCAAAAAAGGCTGACTAAGATACAAGGAGGGATGCCAGTTTGGTGGCTTACAATCAATTCATGGTTCGTATTTTTTCTGAAATTATCTATGCCCTTCAGGAGACGGATGTATGACTTAGAATCTCACTCGCAGATGTACATCGAAGGTTTTATTTGGATACTTGTTAAGAAGTTTAAAACAAACTTTGAATTTGCATGTAGTATCTTGTATTGATCTTCCATCATCTCTGTAACCACTTGGAGTAAGGGAACCGAGTATTTGTTAAATACGAGGTCCGTATTGACGTTAAACGTCACGTCATCATTGTCTATGTCTATTTGTTGTTTTAGATTTGTTTGTTGGTATTTTACAAACGTATGTAAGTTATTTTTAGTAGGTAAGTTGATAAGGAAAATTTGTCAAAATTTAACTTTCAATGCAATCAGATACCTACTTTTCAGTTAAATTAGTATGACATTTCTAGAAAGTGCAGATGAAGTACCTCTTATAAGACATTTTAGTTTTGTGAAAAAAGTTAAGGACTGAAAATATATTGCCTATGTCCTATGTACTATGCTAAATGTGAAAAGTAGGCGTTTTTAGGGTCCGTCTCATGTATAATCATCGGCAAGGATATTGAGCCCTGACCTTCACCTGGGCAGAAGTCATTTATAGCCTTATAATCAAAGAATTCTTGCATTTTATTTCCTATTCGAATTTGATCTCTAAGCTTTAGCCTGTAACCTGCAATAGATGATAACCTATGCTATTTATACCGTCTAATAAAAAAGTAATAAAATGTCTATACAATGTTTTTCTATTTTTCAATACTTATAGTGTTAAAAATAATTCCTTAAAATGAAAACAATTTCAGCGTGTTTAAAAACGAAATATTTTTTTAAGAAGATTTAGAAGCAATGTAATTTTTTTTTTGGTGTGTTAGAAGCAATCTCATGTTCCTTCTTAAGTCCTTTAGGAGGCAGAGAAGCAGTGACTCTTTTTAACAGCCCAGTAGCCACCTCCTCCGATTGCGTTTAATTAAGGTATCATATTAAAAAGAACATTTTGTTTTTAGGCATATATGACGTCAACATTATTAAATAATAAATACTGGCAGCGTTTAAACCAGCTTTTACAGATAAGTAGGTAAACAAAATACGGTCGGTGCGTTCATTTTTCCAAGTTAAAATGTCAAGTGCATATATGAAACTTTATACCTATGTACTGAATAAGCAATTGTTTTGTTTTACATAAAACACTGGTTATTTTGGACGGTTAAATAAAAATTGTTGCAGTTAAGTAAAATAAAAAACCTGATACGATTATGACATCAGAACCTAAGTACTTCCTAACCAATTTTTTGTTCCATTTACGTCAAAAGGAAATGCACTCTGCCTGTTACAAAAATATATTTCGTCCAGCTAGATAAACTACAAATTGTACTACCTATATAAATTAATATTAATAATGTCTTCCAATAGAACTGTCCGTAACATATTGGTAATGTAAAAATGATCAAATATTTTACTTAATATTTTAGAGTAATCAAAACATCGCAATTAAATATATTGAAAACAGTTCACAGATGTAATATTTATATAATTATCTAAGAATATTTTATATTAACTTGGCTTCCTTTAATGCAACTTAATAAGAAATCCTAAAACGCAATTAAAACGAATATTAAGAGACACTTATATCACACACTCCTATTTACCTACCTAATAATTAATACAGTACCTAATATAATAAAGAGGAATCATTTTTTGTGTCTACTGACCCGATTTGAAAAATTCTTTCACAATTGTAAAGCTAAGTAGGCTTTATTTTATCCCTGTACTTGCATAAGCTGGATGAAGCTGAGAACCAAACATTTAGTGCGCAAGCATTTGCGCAGACACAAGTGCACTCACTATTCCTTCACTCTCATAGTCCGATGGGACGGCAATCCGACACGACCGGAGAGAGATCAGGCGCAGGACCGACATTTACGTGCTCTCAGATGCACCAGTAAGTCTGACACCAGTCTAACCAACGGGTATTGGGTTGCCCGGGTGACTGGGTTGAGGAGGTCAGATAGGGCAGTCGCTCCTTGTAAAGCACTGGTACTCAGCTACATCCGGTTAGACTGGAAGCCGACCCCAACATAGTTGGGAAAAAGGCTCGGAGGATGATAAGATGCAAGGGAAATAAAATATGTGAGAGAGGATACAGCCCGATATATGTTTTCCATTACAAATAGAACATCAGTATACATTACAGTTTACACAACTTCATCTCCGCAAGATGTTATTTTCCTCAATAGTGTTTGACACTCGTTCACTTGTCACATAATAAATTGACACTCATTATGTATGTCATTTTATGTCTTTATTTAGTTTAAATGATTTGTATGTTTGTTTAAGGTACTGCAAGATTTAAAATCAATAATGTACAACTGTAGATCAGTGCATTATTATGAAACAAAGTCCTTGTTGCGTCTGTCTGTTTGGTAGAAACTCAAAAACGAATTAACGGATGTTCGTGCAGTTTTCATTAATACTTTGATGGTAGGCTTGATAAGAAATTAATGAAACTCAAAAAACTTTACTTTAACTTTAAGAAGTTTTACATAAAAGTCTTTCTGTCGCTGAAATTGAAGTGAAATATAATAACGTAGAAGCAGTACCTAGTGCTTCAGTTTTCGGCCATAACACTGATCTAGTGTTTATATTAACCCTGTGGTTTACATGGACCAACGAATGCACGAATCTACGACAGAGGGTTACCGCGTTCTACCGGAGCTGCTGGATTGTTCGAAAGAGTTACCGCGGCCCTGGTACATAAAAGGCCCACGAACGGAACATGACGGATTTTTAGTCAGTAAAAGTCTGACACTCCCTCACCGCTACACACCCACAGCGGGAGGGGTCATTGATGCTTTTTGCCATCGTAAAAAAAAGGGTTAGGTACAGTAAAGGAAAAAACTTAAAAAGGGCAGTCATTGTGTTCCTACATGCAAAGTACGGCGTCTAAGCTTAGGCTAATGATTGTTAGTAATTACAACGTGAAGCCGGGTTAAAGCAATCAGCCGGCATTACGTACAAACAATAAATTATAATGATCCTGATCTTTCACCCCTTGCATGGCGCTACGTTGATTTCATTTGTCTCTATACTAATAATATAATAAAGAGGAAACTTTTTTTCTGTTTGTTGGTTTTACCCTAAATTCTCCGAAAATACTTGAAAAATGCTTGAAAATGTTTTCACTGCTGGAAAGCTTCTTACTAATACTAGTTAACTAACTAATAATGTTGGGATGCTAGAGTCTTTCTAAGTAACATAGGCTATATTTTATCGCAGTACGGGCAGCAATTACCCCGGGACGCAGGAAAAACCGCGGTATAACTGCTAAGTAGTAAGAAGTAGATACGGATCAATTGCGCACGTAAGTACTTAAATGGCATTTTTCTAAGAAACTAGACATGACAATTGATGGCTGTCGAGATAATTGGTCATCTCATTTATTCTATAGATAAGTAGGTACTTCTACGCTAGGCTTTTAAAATTCCGTAATATCCGGAGTAAACAATACTTTAGGAGCTAATGATAGGTTGTATTTTCAGGAGTTCTATTTCATCATCCTCCAAGCCTTCTTCCCGACTATGTTGGGCTCGGCTTCCAGTCTAACCTGATGTACCTGAGTACCAGTGCTTTTCTGACTACCCGTAACGACTGCCAAGGATGTTCGGTGACAGCCGGGACCTTCAGTTTAACGTGCCATCCGAAACTCAGTAATTGTTGTCTACGATATACTTAGAAAGTACCTACATATAATTCAGGTGTTGTAATTATTAAAATAATGTTCTATTTATCAATACAAATAGGTCTTTGAAGGGTCTTACGAAACGTTAAATGGTTGCAAGGAGGTTACCTACTGTAGTGTTTTTTTTTATTAGATACTGTTACCGTTATTTTGTAAGTATCTAACAAATACATACGTACGATTAACTTACTTTTACGATTATGTAAAGTAGGAAGTAGGATATACCGCATTACCATGACAGGTAAATAACACTGAACAGTGTCAACTTTAGCTTAATCATTAAATAATCATTTAAGTGTGTACCTTCCTTAAACTGAGAGTAATTCCCCTACATAATATGTTTGACTATTTTACTTCGAAAAAAAACTAAAAATACTGAATAATTACACTAAATATGCAAAGTATACGAAATCACGCAACTGCGACATGTTACTAAGTGTCAAATGTCAACCATTTTGAATATGAACTGTCAAATAGATATAAATAAATTAAATACAATAATTTTTCTACTGAAATATGCAATAGATAGTGTTTCATAGAAATAAGTGTCTATTGAGATTTAAATGTTTGGTGCACAGTAGACAAAAATGCATTGAAATGTATAGATATTGTTATTGTCAATATTCTGATGCACCATTTCAAAATGGAGTTTGTACACTTGTAGCTATAGGTACGTAGATAGTATCACATGACAGCTATCTGTGCCATAAAAATATTAAAGTTTACTTACAGCTCTTTCACACCAGCATACAGAGCGGAAACTTAGCTGGTCTGAAAACGCTATTATCGAAGCAAAAGCTCCTAAAATGGGCTGTGAAAATCGTTATTTGCATTGAATCAAATAGCATATACTTACAGCGATTTTTATTGTAATCTAAGCGTGCCCATGCCTTTTGTCAAAAAAAAAGCATTTGACTAGAAATGGGACATTATTATATAAAGGCTGATATCATATTCCAGTACTTCTTCAGTATAAGTAATCAATACCACATCAGGTACAATTTACACCCGGATCTTACGATTCATTCTTGACGGAAAAACATTGCAATTCCGTATTTTTTACCATCTTACCTAACAATTGTATCATAAAAATTAATATCCTAGGTATAAAGTATTATAAAGTTTCGTAACAATTATAATCGTTTAGTAAATTACCCCATTAAAATTAATGGAAATAGTAAAACCTGGTCATTGTTTGATGCATGGCGTTTTCTCAATTAAGCTTGGAAAAACATTTATGGCTAATTGACACTTTAACAATCAATAAATATTTTACTAGCTCCGCAGTTTCACAATCTACGTTAGTAGTTGTTAATTTAAGTGTATCATTCAGCAGGGTGGAGTGATTATTGCGAAAAGTTTAAGGGCAAAGATGCGCCACGCTGAAGATAGGGTGAATTTATATTTTTTAAGTCCAAAGAAATACAATCTTTTCACATTGTGAACACATACTTGCAAGAGTTACCGCGGCCCTGTTACATTTAAGAAGGAACATGGCGGATTTTAGTCTGGAAGACTGACACTCTCACTGAGTGGTCATTTTTGATGACTTCCCATCAACAAAAAGAAACACTAAGTACTCTCAAGTCCTAAGAATCTCCTTGAAAATGTTTATTAAAATTAAATTAAAGTTTTATTTACCCATTTTTAAGTCAAACCGTAGGTAACCAACAAACAAGAAATCAAGATCAACTATGTATTTAAAACTACGCAACCAAATCCAACTCTGACAGTGTTGCCAGTATAAAATTACGGCGCTTGTAAAACAGGGCAATATTTTTAAGGCAGCCATTATCCGTAGTTATGAGCGGCAGCGGTTCAGTAATTAGAGATCATTTGTAACTATAATCATGTTGTGTTATGAAATTGTAATGCCATGCCCAAGTAGTGTGACGGTTACTTAGATCAAAACCCTTTTTCTAAGGTTTATAGGTGTGTAGACTCTGTAGTCATAGATATAAGAAACTTTTTTTTTACATTACCAAGTTTCAACCAAGAGGTTACACGTGCGTGCAGAGGGAACTATACTTTCCGATCGTATAAAAAGTAGCCTATAGCTTTGCTAAATAAATAGGTTATCCAACACTGGTAGAATTTTCCAATTAATTCCAGTAATTCCTGAGATAATCGTGTTCAAACAAACACACAAACTCTTCAGCTTTATACCTATTTTTGGTCACATTATTGGTTATCAAGTCGGTCTACTTACTATTTAATCTTAAAACACCTTTTGTATTCTTGATTGTCCAGAGAAGCGTATAATGTTGTATGAAGTTATAAGTTACCTGAAACAAGAAAAAAAACATGTAATTGTGACTATTGATCGATTAAATTAATATCACAACATTGTATATTCCATCATTAAACTAGCTTACTGTCTCTTTAAATTCATAGCCACAGGATAACAATAAATTGCCAGCGCAAAAAAAGTGGACATCATAAACTATCTCAGTGTTGTTGTAATAAGTAATTTATGGCTTCACTATGACTATTGTTTCTTTTACTTTTATATAGACTAGCTGTTTTCCGCGGTTTCACAAGTGTCCTATTTAATCCACAGCCCGTACCTGGATAAAATATAGCCTATGTCACCCATTGATAGTGCAGCTTCCAAGCAGTGAAATAATTTTTCAAATTCGCTCAGTAGTTCAACATTTCCCTTTTAAAATATAACTGTTTGTTTCTCGCGAATTCTCTGTCCCGTGGAAGGTACATCCCTTACCTACCGAGATAAAATGTAGCCCATATCACCCAAGAATATTGTAGCTTCTAAACAGTGAAAGAATTTTTCAAACGTTTCAGTACTTTCGAAGCGTCTAAGACACAAACAAATATATTTTCCTGTTTACAATATTAGTAAGTATAGATTATCTAGAATACCTAGATGATGAAAATATTCTGTCGACAGATAGGAAGAGGATGTTACAATAGTTGACGGACATGATTAAGTCATCACTCCGCCATATTGTTACATATTCTACCACGATCTTTACTTCTTTGAAGGAAATTATTGATGTTGATGTGTTAGTTACGTATTTATTATGTCATGTTAGTAGCTGTAGGAAGAAAAGGTTTTTTTATTCAGAAAGCATCAAAGAGCTTTTTTTAGTGTAATTTCCGAAAATGACCCTCCCACTGTGATTTCAGCGTGAGGGAGTGTCAGACTTACTGACTAAATACCCCGTTCCTTCTTAATCCGATCAAAGGCAGCTTGTTGCAATATGCTTTGATTACTTTCAAAATTTGTGTTCTAAGGCCAAAAATTCACCGAAAACTTAAGTATTCGTCTGTTTTTCTTAACACAACTGCTTACTTTAAAATTGATCGTGGAAATTCGTAATAAACAGTTTTTTTTTTTTAAGAAAACTTGTACCTTGTACTTATGAAGGATAATCTAGACCTAACATATTTAAGTACATAGTAACAACAGTTTTTATAAAGGCGCCATCTGAAGAGGCCACACTCATCTTCACACGAGATCTACTAAACAATTAAATAGTAAACTCATCAACTGATTGTGGGCAAAGATCAGGATGCAATGGTCACTATAAACGTCAGTACGTTCACTCGTGTTTGTAAATGTACGTAGGTATGCAAATTCCCAAAAATAAGGAAATTCTTAATTTTGTATGGGTAAGCTCAGGAGCGCTCGGTTGTAGCTGATTCGAGTTGCAAAGTAATCAATATAAACAGGTTTACAAAAAGTATTGAGCAATTCAAAAAATTGCTATTTTCAGGTCTTTACATCATTTACATCGTCTTTGAAAACGAAGATTTGAATATGCACACTTGTCCTCGGAATTTAGTTGCGGACCGACATTGACTTTTGCGAGAACTATCTTTACCATAGATATTTATTAACGTAATACATAATAGCCAGTATCTAGGTAATTATTCCTCAGTTTATAAGGCACTTACTGAAGTACAAACACGAGTGTGACTTACCGATACCATTATTTGTGAAATAAAAGCATCTATAACTGCTAAAGAAAGTAACTTGTATCAAGACAAGTTTCAACTGCCAAAGCGTATTTACTTATGTATATTTCCATCGCGGTAACAGTAAGTACAATTCGTTTCGGTATGCTGCTAGAAGCATCTGTTTTTATTAATAGCGTGCTACATGCTACTTCCTTTAATTATAAGTAAAAAACGCATCTCGCAAAGGCCTGCAATATAATCCATGACTCAAATAGCTAATCACTCGATCGCGTGGACAAATCGCCGAACAATTAACATATAAATCAGTGTCCGTTTGCACAAGTTTATGAATCACGCACCATAATCTTATAGAATTAAAATCAATAGTGTAATCGTTCTTGGATATTATGCGTGATGGACCGGACGCGGACGTTTAGTTCTCGCAATTTAGCCTTTTGATTCCTTGAGCATTTGTTCGTACAGATCTTCAGAAGCTTTGCTTGTCTGAAGGTGGTTGCTATTAGCTTCATAATAATCTTTATTACAAAACACCACTGCACATGAATGAGTCTTCAAACGGCTAACTTCAGAAATGCAAAATTATTCGGAGCCAGCGGACAGCGGTACATACTGGAATTCAACTAAAATAAGTAAGTACAAAGAATTAGAAGATTTCAGGCTTCATATTATGCTCTCTAAATCTTAAAAATACCAAATGTAATACTGCAGTAATATTATCGAATAATCTTCAAGCTATCATCAAAATATCTTCAGAAAGGAGCATCATTGCGATTATAATACCTATATTAGATAATGTCATAATTATTTAGCAATTGCATCATATTTTAATCTCTTTTATTATCTTCGTAGATAAATCATAAAGAGGATTACATAAATGGAGATATCATGCTGTCTTCATAATTCTAGTGCCTAACAGAATAACAAATTATCGCGACAAATGAGTAAGCATTTTAGCTAGGGGGCGTTCTGGCATCCATCTTACAGAGCTGTCACTTCCTACGGCCGCCATCTTAGTACGTAACCCTGTTGTCTCTGAATATAGACGGCCAGTAATTTGTTGACGGAATCATAGACAAGTAATGTCAGTTCTGACAAGATGGCAGGTTTATCAAGTAGGTATGTTTGTTGGAAGATTATAAACAACTTTTAGCGATGGTTTTATGAACAATAAAATTAAGACAAAGGATGTAGCTAAAATAATTTCTTTTTGTTCTTACAATGTAACTGGTTTGACATGTTTTGCGTTCTTTTTGTGTTAAGCTGTATTTTATGATTATAGGCTTATTAATTACTACTGGACTTAGATTTTATGCTTAATTATACCTACAACCACAAACTGGTTGATTTAGTTTTGTAATGAAGAGGTTTACAACGTAGTGACCTGCCCGCTGACATTTAAATATTGACGCAGGAAATTGCACTGGATTGCAGTCTTTATTCAATCTCAAGTGCATAAAAAATCAGCACTGCATACTTAAATACTTGACATGCATAAGTAGGAACAAATGTGCGCCATCAATTTTTGTCATTCAATCCATTTATAAGAGTTTGCAGTCTACGGGGCTTTAGCTACTCCTAAGCCATAATAACCTCGGAAGAATGGCAAGAGAATTAACAAAAGTTTTATAAACAAAGTTCTTAAGTAGCAAAGTACCATTAATTAAATATTACGTACAAACTTTTATTTAATATTACGTTCACGTTTTCTGCTACACGTCAACCCGTTGATTGATAACTTGCAATATGAAGATCCTATGAATGTCTTACCTACATTGCGACTGTGCATGCATAGCTAATTACAATTCATCATCTGCCTAGCCTTTTCCCAGCTGTGTTAGGATCAGGCTACCAGTATTTTATATGAAGCGACTGCCTATCTGACCTTCTCAACAAACCTGGGTAGCCCGATTCCCCTTGGGTTGCAAGACTCTGGCTTCAGACTGGTAATTCCGTAACGATTGCTAAAGTGGTTTAAAACTGCTGCCACGGAAGGCAGGTAAGAAACACTTGATTTTATAAGTTTAAGGAGTTCAGGTCTCATCTCTCAGTCTAGTAAGTGATCAGCTATCTGCGAAGGACATGTTGCACGAATATATTCAACATACCCACCTATTATCTCTATATCTTAATCATCTTCCTCTCGCAAATAATTCGCCCGCAAATTGTTCTGTCATTACCAAAAATAAACTTGAAATTGTACAACTTCTAAACACTAAAATAGGACACGAATGGTACATAATGGTATGTTCGTGTATGTATCGCGTGCGGACCGTGGAATCCGAGCTATGTATGCACGTAGGTATTATACTTGAACTATTAAAACATTGATATCGCTAACAATTCGTATGAAGGTGCAGAAGTTCACAACGTGTCCAGAAAATGATTAGGTTTGCTGTCTTGTCTTATTTCTACCAAAAAGAGTAAGTAGTATATTGATTTTAGCAGGAGATAACTCTTACATAGAATTGAATTGATCTTCTCAGGATGGATTTATTCGATGGATGGATTTTCTTTTCAATCAACTCATGAAGTTAATGCAAAATTACTGAAAGCACACAGGAACATTGTGTCAAAGAGTTGAGGGTCTTTTTCCTAAAACTATCAGATCTTAGCTTACAAAGTATGAGCAGTTACAATTTATTGAACCTTTTGCTATCTCTACATTATGGTTAGAAAAAAAACTCTAGGAATCATAGACACGGGTGCAAGCGTAGCCAACCTGCTTTAATACAACTGCAATTGCAAACTCATTTAAAATTATGATGTTTCCTATATTGTAAGCAATACTTATTGTAAATGAACTTCGTTGCCCAATCATCACGCTTGTTTGGTAATGGGGTTAAACTGTCACGGTCCTAGCAAACCTATACCTACTTCTCTGTTTAAGAGAAGGCCTGTGCCCAGCAGTGGGGCGATAAAAATGCTGATGATGATGATCCTAGGAAACTATGATCAATAAAATATTGAACATAAGTAACTAAAGACAAAATATAATATTAATACGTTATTTTGTAATTGATTGTCAACTTCATAGACAGTTCAAATTGTTAAGTTCCATTCACCTCTATTGACCAGTTTTCACAAAACGGTATAAGCAGAACTTTAAACGATTTTGCTTGAATAGCTTTTGAATCGCGTGTGGTCGTTTGAGTGAAATTAAGTTCACAATATAACAACATCCCACAAGAACCTTTCTTTTCCTTTCTTGAGACGAAATATTTCACCTTCTATTCAATTTAATGGGCAAAATTTTGATGTGTTGAAAGATTTTGCGTTATTACCTTGCTGCCTGGTATAACTTCGCGTTTTCGCTACTCGAATCGGGCCATGCCGGAGAAAAACGATTGTTTACCAAATGTGTCAAAAAAGTGGAAGTAATATTATCGGACAAAGGCCAGAATCGAATACTAATATGAAGAACAGCTGATTACACTCCGCCATTTGCATTTTGCACACAACTGTCATACTTTTTGTCACATGTTTTTTGCTTAATTAGAAAGTCGTTTTAAAAAATATTCGTCATTTAATTTCGGTAATTAATACATTTTTACTTTATTTATTACTTTTTACATAGCTACTTATAATAAAGTCACTAAATAAATCTATCTAAGCCGTGCCTGCACAAAAAGGTTTCTTTCAGAAAGGTTTTTACCAACATTATAAAACCAAAGTAAAGTAAGTAGTTTTTGTCGCTGTAGGCTAGTTATAAGTCAATTAAGTACTGGTTTGAAGCCTAGGAACCTGTCTATGTGTCGACATCAATCAGAAACTGTGAACCAGGTTTTATTCCTTTCAATTAGCTGTTTTTATATAACATCTAGTGTGTTTAATAGTTAGGGACCTGTTAATATTGGCACTTTAAGATCGCCGCGATTTAAATGCTGTTTTTTTGTCTTTAAGTATCGAATTTGGCAAGACTGCCATCATGTTTTATTTATGGTAGGAACAATTATCTCGAACTAAGTATTTAATAAAAACAGTAATTTTCTTAGTAGTAGTTTATATAATTCCTGTAAGATTGCCCAGGTTTCAAAAATGTTAAAGGTCTTAGGGTCTTAGGTTAGTCTATTCCACATGCCAATAGTTAAGTTTTAATCAGATTAGGTCTATCTTTATTTAAGGTCTGTTAAATTGTC
Source organism: Helicoverpa zea x Helicoverpa armigera (assembly GCA_033682625.1). Taxonomy (NCBI): domain Eukaryota; kingdom Metazoa; phylum Arthropoda; class Insecta; order Lepidoptera; family Noctuidae; genus Helicoverpa; species Helicoverpa zea x Helicoverpa armigera. The sequence continues at coordinate 4,226,214 of JAWIIS010000053.1, read as the reverse complement.
ATCATACTTTACCTATTACGTACGACCAGGATCTATTAAACATAAGTGACATATAAATAAAGCCGTAAGTGCACACTGCACTTTGCACACCGTATTAGAATGATTGAAGTTAGCACTTGTCCTTATGTATTTAGATCCATTATCATCGTAGTAGCGATAAGTGTTTCTATCGAAGATAATTCAGTTAGCAATCCAAGAATAATTTCATTTTTACTTTAAAAGTTTTTATTTATTTTATTTATTTATAAGGAAGACTAACAGCTAATACAATAAGTTAAAAGATACATGAATTTGCAACATACAGCCAGTTACAAGTCTTCACTGATACACTTTTGACAGTTATTATCATCGCAAATTAAAATAATAAAAATATCTTTGGCAGAACTGATTCTGATGAGGTTTTACGCGGTCGAATTGAAACCTTATTTTTTAGTCATTTATATCAATAGGTACTTTAATTCACCAATGATCTCATCACATGTCACTCTGATCAGGAGTGAGAGAGGAAAATTCCTTTGAAATTGCATCACTTTCTAATTACTTAAAAAGTTATTTATAAAAAACACGTCTGATTGTAAACAGGTGTCTGCTATTTTAGTAACACTATTTTTATTTACATATTATGTAAAAAAATATGAAATGATTTTAGTATTTATACAACTCTAGGTTTCATTAAATTTATTTCTTAGCATCATCTTCATATCAACTATTTGATATTCTGCTGAATGTAGATAGATCTCCGGCCTCCCCCAACGAGAACCATCCCGGCCATTGGAAGCCGGCATTAAATTTGCTGTCTTGCTGCTAAGAAAGCCTCATTTCAGCAATGTTTAAAATTCATAACTATTTAGAAGCGAGAGAACGGAGTACCTAATTTAATTAAGTAAAGCTTAATCTCAACCATTGATCTCAACTTGAGCTCGTGCAATAACATCAAGCAAACTTTTTGCACGTTTTTAAAAATAGAATATAAACAAACTTGCCTGGTGAAAAAAGGCAGATCCGCATAGACACAAATTGGCGCGAAATTTTTGCGAAGTTTAGATTCTTTAGAATAAGGACGATATTTTTCGTCTCCCACAAACGTTCCTCAATCCTTCAAATGTTCCTCTGTCCTTTTGTTTCCCTAAGGCATAATTCTACGTCTCGAGCTTGAGATATGTGATGTCTAAATCTAAACGGGAACAAATATAATGACCACCATAAAATGCTTTGATACCCTAAGTTTTGTAACCAGAAATATCTACTGAACACCAGAAAAATAAAGTCTAAAAATGTAATAGTACCAGCTATTTTAGTCACGACTTCACTTTAAATTGTATTCGACCACCAAATTTAGTAAATGATCACCAACTCTTGACGACCAAATTAATGTATTATTTTTGCCTAAATAAGTCACTGTGATTGCCATAAAATGTAGGCTTATTACCAAATAAAGTATTATGATGCCATATTAAGTTATGTGTCCGGCTTGCAATGCATGCGTGAGTGTCAGTATGACGAGTGACAGGGGAAAATGGAAGAAAATGACATATTGCGCCAACGCCAAGTAAAATTGGGAACAGGGCAGGAGAAAGAAGAAGAAGAATGTGTTTCTCAATACACTCCCTCGAAAACACACTCTTATCGCACTGTTTAGAGGCATGCAATAGACAATTTTCCACGCTAGTGCATGAAAAGGGTCCCCATAATGTTATTACATTTATTTTATCAGGCCGAACTTATTTTTTTGGAGTCAGTTTACTTAAACAGGATAGCAAGATGTCAAAACTTTTTTGATGATCATTTACTACTTTTGGTGATCATTTACTACTTTTGGGATAACAATGATTTATTTGGACTCATTTTGCTTAAATAGGATAGCAGAATTTAAAAACTTTGGTTATAATCTTACTTTAAAATGGTGGTTTAATTTTGGTGATCATTTACTATTTTTGGCTTACGCATGATTTATTTTGGAGTAATTTCACTTAAATAGGATAGCAAAGTGTTAAAACTTTGGTGATAGTTTTACATTAAAATGCGAGTTTCATTTTGGTGATCATTTACTATTTTTGTCTGCTGTTTGTTACTATATCTGGTGATCAGTTAAACATAAGCCAATCTAAACTATAATTTTATGCGCGGAAGAAGTCATTTGCGGTTCTTCGAATGTATCGCATCATTCTCCTTTGAGGTAAAATTGTCTACGATATCATCTATACTTATATACCTACTTAGGTATCTAAGTATCAAAACAAAATCAGCATAACACGATGACTTTTCACTAGCACAATCTTAGAGGAAAATGAATGAATAAATACTCGTAAAATTGCTTAAACTTCTAATATATAATCAATACATAATCAATACTTCCCCCGTGATTACCTACGTCTTAAATATTATCTATGACTTTGTTATTTTGCTTACCTAAGTACTAGAGGTAGAGATAATAATTTTACGTTACTTGTATAGGGCTAATGTTCATATTTTATCTCTAGTAAGAAAATTCACTTATGGGCAGAATATAGGGAACGACCGTTAAAATATGCAGACAAAGTCATAGACAACATATTTTGTAAATGAACTGACAGGTGATACGTCAAATAAACATTGATTTGACGTGGCACGTTCGTGAGATAATTAATAAGATTCATGCTCAGGCGCCGATCGTGTGCGTTGGTACACCTTGACCGAGTGGTCCGAACGTCCTCGGGGACCTAGTAGCCAAAAAAGCTGTCATTTTTACATAATTAATGCCCATTTTCACCAACAAATACCTAAATTAAGAGCATTTATGGAACACTTAATAAGAATTTCGTTTTCACCAAAGTTTAGGTATCCCTTATACATAGTTATTTATGTCAAAATTGGGAGAGCCCCTTATTCTAAGTGGCACTTAGATTAAGAGATTGTTGGTAAAAACGGGCATAAGTCTTTCTTTCATGATACATCAGCTTAAAATTGTGTGTCACATATGATTTTATCCTTAAATGTTTTTATTGTTATTTTATCGCGTATGTAAAGTACAACTGGAAGTTTCTTCTATAACGCTAAATGTCAAAAGCTTTCCTTGCAAAAAATTGACAAATAAGAATTTGGGATAAGGAAAGATTTTACTTATTTCTGCCTTTTCAGTTCATTAGTTGAGAAAGCATATGCTTAGGGTTTATTCATGTTACGAAGTTGATTCTCAAATGATATCAATACTTAATTTTAAACAAAAACAAAATCATTAATAATATGGCGCCCACCTCGATTGGCGCGCAATTCTGACAGCCATGTTTGTTGCCACAGATAAAATAATTAACGATATTCGCTGTTCACGAAACAGTAATTTTGTGATATGTAATATTGTTATACGAGATTATTGTTATGTCATGATATTACGATTATTATGTTTCGCACAAATAAATTATGCGTAAGTAGGTACAGGTATTTTATATCTACACTATATACCAAGGAGGTTTTATTTTCCTAAGAACGCACATACCTATGGGACCTTTTTGTACCTAGTATTGAAAATAATAGGTGTTCTGAAATTTTTATCCTGGAAGTTTTCCTTGAACATGACATTCGTATTTTTTAAATAGTATTTTTTTCATTTGGCATAACGATGTTTACCCTAGTCGTAATTAAAATTAGTTATCTTGTACTGTACCCGTTATCGTCTTCATAATCATATAATTCACTATCAGTTCAGTTGTAAAGATAAATCGTGCCTAATCAACGCATTTTCTTCACAGATAAACTTATTAGGTTAAGATATAAAATGCCGGAGATATTGTGTCTTTGGCAGTAGAGACAGCTAGAATTTGAGTAATTTTTATCATCTTACAAACCATTATGGAATTACAAAGTTTCGTTAATTATTTTAGTTTAGTTATTATATCTACATATCGATGATCTCAAATTTTCTCAAACGTTTTCACAAAAATATTACCTGAAATTAGCAACTTTTTTTGTAAGACAGAATCCCGATAAATGTCACGATCGGAGTCCATCATACATAAGCATTTGATATAAAACATACAGAAACATTCCACTACAATAAGAGGAATTGATGATTCAAATAAAACAATATTCAATAGGTACATATTACATAATAATTATGTGGGTGTTATACTTTATATTATGAACTTTGGACGTAAAAATGTGCGTGACCCATAGATTCATCAATATATAGAAGTCTATGTGTCTATGAGTCATAGATTTATAAGCGGGAACTACGTGTCAGGTGGCTTCGGTAACCGCATTTAAATCACTTGCTTAGCTTTTAACTAGTTTTTAATTGATACTTGATGCATTTTATGTATTTCTAGATGTCAGTATTAAACATTGCTCAAGTTAAAAGAATTTTATAGTAGGTACTTCGGAAGAAAGAAGTTATGTCGGAAATTGGGTTCCATTTTGTTACTAAATTGATTTCCAAGGAAGTATTTATTTATTATTCACACACTCTTTAAGGTGAAATCAGAGACAGCTGAATATAAAGCTGTATTTTTCCTGAGTGCGAACTGTTTTATACTAAGCGTGACGTAGATACACGCGCGAAAATTAACAAAACTTCCATGAATATAAATCACGATTTGACGTCTTAATTCTGCTATTAAACCTAATTCTCCTATGAAATTAATCTTTAACTATTTAATGTTATTTACTTCTAAACTATTCCCGGATATCACCAGCATTGATACTAGGCAATTATTTTAATTTACCAAAACGCACAAATAACAAAACACGGTCATCATTATTTCGACGCGACTTCCTATAAAATTATTATAAAAAAAAACCTTTTGAATAGTTTGGAGTTCACATCATAATAATATCATGCCTCGACGAGTGCAATCATGGAGCGAAAAGATATAAATCTGATATTAAAATAAAGGTTGAATATTTAATTATTTAAATGCACCATAATTTCCCATACTTAATTAATTGAGCATTTTTTTTGAAAAAAGGGCTTAAATCACAAGATTGTTTTGAACTTATACAATGAGAGTGAATTAAAATAAAATGTACTTTTTTATTTAGTGCGACTTTATACCTAAGGATCAAACAAGAAACGAGGTCGGATGGTATTTTTTTACCTACTTACTACCGTAATAGGTATTAGTGTGGGTAAGTACACAGTTTGGACTACTTTAAATAATTATATACCTCTATACCTGTATGCAAAGAATCTATAAGAATTATTCTTATCAAAAATCCTGAGATATCGTACTATAAATAAATCCGATATGTAGCTTTTACCTAGTCATAGTGATTACACTGTATACGTGGAGATTGCTAATTACGATTCAGAAATAGGTACCATATTACCTATAAGTATGCAGGTGTCTAATTCAATTATCCACTCCTATCTGAGGAATATAGGTAAATATAGCAGTTTATCATATATATGTAACTACATATTTTCTATAGGTACAAAAGCTGTCAAAACGTCAAAGAGATAAATGTCAAAAATTTTGTTTTAAATTATTGAAACTAATATAGCATGCGACTCTACGCGAGCAAGAAGATCTAAGTATGGAGAAAATATAAAAATTAAAAGATAATATATACTTCCACCTTTATAATATAGCATAGCCTTCAGTAATATAGGAAGGTACTACAAACCCGTTAAGCTCATAAATATAAAACAAACCAACTGTAAATAATGATTGATATTTAAGACAAATTATTTATATGATAACTACACTGACCTCTGCATAAATAGATACTTATTAAAACATTCGGCATGACTTGGCAAATTCTTAATAGGTAATTTAAGTGCTTGATCTTAGAAATTATTGAAATTAGTAATAAAGATACCTTTTACAGTTTAGCGAAGCCTTGACATACTTTACATACTTACATAAATAGTTAAAACAATTAATGAGCATGGGTAATTAACACAAGCTCGTAATCTCTAAGAATTAAAATATATGGTCCTAAAAACCTATGGTCACCTAATAGGTATTACCTAGGTAAAGTCCATTCCACGAAAGAAGAACCGGGGAAAATTGTGGAACTATATATTTTTGTACATATACCTATTTACTGAGCTATCGCATTTACACTAGCGCTGCAACTTCACACCAATTTATGGCCGATTTTTCAATCGCTAGACAACTTTTATCTACAACATATTATGTTTGACGTATGAACAGCTTTTGTATATAAAATATTAATATCATACCGCTATATTTATTTTTCATTCATATGGATTATGGAAGTTAACTGATGATTGAAAAATCAGCCCTTAATATCAATGTTTCTTATTGATAAAGCCGAATGACCCAATAAGAAAACTGTGTCCAATAAAAATTAACTCTTTACGTTCAGCATCTCTATTCTAGTCTTTGATATATCTCCATAGACAAAGCCACTTAACCATAGATTGATAGAGCCTGATACCTAACACTAACTCTTTTTTGCCATCTAAGGAAGCCTGCCTTGCATTTAATACATCTTAAATTAGGTATTTATCAACCTATTCATATTAACAGTGATGAAAAATACGTAGAAATAATAAATTACTTACAATATTAAAATGCATGTCACTTGTCGTATCACGTTGAAATAGGCAAAGTTATAATCAGGGGCCCGATTCTCCTAAGTTAATAATGTCAAAATCGAATAGAAATCGAATCGCAATAATATGATCGCAACAGCAGTTTTAACCAAATCGGGCATTCTGCTACTAATAAAAGACCAATCGTATTCGATTGACATTTGATTGGTGTGCGATTGGTCTGCTATTTTGGTGATTTTGGTCTAAACTGTAGTTAGCTGTACAATCATTTTGCAATCGTAAATCATTTGCAGATAAAATGATTAATTATTGAATGACAGAAAAGGATAAAAACGTTTATTTCAAAGAAGAAATAGCGGAATGCCACATACGCTTCAATCGTAATCGAGTCGGGATTGGATATCAGTCGAATCGAGTCGAATGTGAATCGTATGTCGCTTAAAGTAAAATTAGGAGAATCGGGCCCCAGAATGACTCTATTGTAACTTTTCCTATTTCACGAGAGGCTGGGCTAAAAAAGAATGTCCGTAGATCGATCAGTCAGTTTCTTAATCCGAAAATGTAAATTAAGAGTGAACGAGGGAAAGCTCACTCAAAGGAACTCCTCAAAATATTCTTCGAAACCTGCTAAAACCTGATATTTCACGAAAAAAAAAACACCGGCATTCGTTATCAGATTGTGTGATAACACTTATCTTCACTCACGTGTATCACAATCTACTATTTACACTAAACTTTGTGCTTTGACAATTTCATTTTGATGTAATTTCGTTTATTATGACGTGATGTGAAGTAAATGCAAAGGCCATTTCATTTCATTAGAGACTGATTTTAATGTGTCTGTGGTATTTTACGCCTTTGCCTGGGAACTAGAAAGGCGCGTACCTATAGATGGCGTCCCCGATTGTTACCCAGTAGTAAACGTTGTTAACATGTCAAAGGCCGTCAGGATTTGAGAAAACTAGGATACTGGTTATAATACTTACAGCTTTTCACTAACATAATAAGAAGTAACCAAAATTATAAATCGTAAATAGCTACATATTATATATGTAGCAGTTTTATTTAAATAACATTTTGGAAGATGTGGAGAACAGTTTATCTTCTTTAATTTCCTAAAGATTAGACCTTTTTATTCCAAAAATCCTTAACTTGACACTCAGCGGGATACATCAGCCGTAATAAGTTTCTAAGCAAGGAGTGGTAACTTCAAACAGCTCACAAGACACGCTTTATGATTTCACAGATTACGCAGTTCGCGTTGGTAATTAAAATCATGTCATTAAAATTATTGTACCTCTAATTATAGATAGATGTAGTCAGCTTTATGATTTAAGTATCATTTTATTCAATTTACGACTTATATGAAGTTTATTTCAGTAGAATGTTGTTGAGTCCACCTTTTCAATGCTTGGAGACGGCTCATTCATTTTTTCTCTTTTACTACATTTCTAAGTACATATTAGAAACCAGAGTTCTTTTTCTTGCTTGCTTGTTATTTGTCAATGCTCCAATAACACATTACTTATATAATAATATTCACTTCTACTTATTATTAATTATCTAATATATGTAGAGTCCTCAATTCACTTTGACAGTTCCGCAATTTAGACGCTAAAGACTTTCTTCAATATTTGAATGTAAAAAAAAACAACATGGCGCATTCGTCACCGACCAGTGACTGGCGCGAGTAAATAAGGCGAGTGCAGTGTTTGCTTACTACATAGTTGTGTTTAACTGTACTGAACGCTTTGTTTATAACTACGGTCTTGCACTGCATCATGTGTTACTTGTAACGTTGTCTTAGCAATAAAACTGCTACGTTAGTATTTACTAAAATAAATATAGGAACTCAGGCATTCTTACTCTATGTATATGTATAAAGAAATCCACTTTACCCTCCTTCTTCAGTCCGTTTTACTAATCATACTTATCTACCTGCTTACATGATTTTCATTGTTTGGCTATATAAAATTATGTCACATATACATAACTACGCATATAATATTTAATTTTTCACTGGTGGAATAGGTATTTCCTGCTTTCAATTATTATTTTCCATAAAATTTATTTTAGTCAAGATAAAAAGCCATCACAATGTTGCAAAACACTGGCAACTTATTAAATAAACGAGCATACAGTCCCGGTATCCGATGGTATCTGCTACAATCGGACATTATGATCGCAAGTGCAGATAGCCCGGATAAGCGGGAGAGTGCGGGACGACAGTACAGTTATGATAAACTGTAAACGGGGCATGAAATAAAAATATACTTATGGATTCCACTTTCAAAATTCAAATGCGGGTTTTCTCGTAATTTTTATTTCAAACAAAATTATTCGTTGTTTTTTTTTTGCAAAGTATCAACAGAACTTTGATTAAAAATTACCTACATTATAAAATTACCTAGGTAAATGTGTATATTTTAACTAAAAATAATTATAAAAATAAATACATTAGGTAATTAATTCACAATTTCATAATAACCAGTTTCCACCGCACCATAGACAAAGAGCGTAGTCGATAAATTGTTCAAAAAACATTGAAAAAAACTATATAGGTAGCAACACAAGGTATTTAAGCTTATATGGCAATCGAAAATTAATACGAACCTGTGTAAAACATTATTCTATTTATGTTTGGTTAGTATTGCCATGCTAATTAGCAGTCTCTGCCATAGACAACGGGCGGACCTTGTATCCTTATAGAAATGACGTTATTTATGTCGCATACTTCAGGAAGTATTATTGAATTGGGTATATTTTCAGTGGATATGCTGCATCCTATTCGGCTTCAGTTACGTATTTAGTGTCGTCGAAACTATCTATTTTATTTGCGACTAGCGGTTTTCCCATTTTCACGCCTATGTTACTCGGGAAGAGTGTACTTTTCCAACAGTGAAAGAGTTTTTGAAATTGGTTCAGTAGCCTTCGGGGCCTCTATGTACAAACAAACATAGAGACAGATAAAGTTATTCGTTCTATTAAGCACTAGGTACCTACTTCATAACATGAAGGTTTAAGTTCGATTTGCACGTCAGGCAATTATATGAAAAGCTTTTAAGTACCGGGCAAGAGGATGCATACCACAGTCATATGACAGACATACTTATGCGTAAAACGCATTACCCTCCTTTTAGCTACCAAAGTCGGTTAAGTTATTTGGATCACTTTCAAGCCCGAGGTATGTGTTTGACCAAGCGTTCAGTACTTCGTTGTAATCTGATGATTATAAGCCTATTTATGGATACCAGGTGTTATTATGGAGAAGCGAACATTCGTGGTCAATTAACATGTTCTATTACTCAATGGTACCGAAAATACGTGTTTACGAAGATGTGAAACGTGTTAAACTAGTGTCTGATGCACAGATTTTCATAAAAGAGGGTTTGATATTTATTGAAATTATCATTCTGGCAAGTTACGACTGCTAAGAAAAATAAGGATCTGTTCAAACAGTATCTTTAAGAAAATAGGTATCGTTAACAAGGCTCGCTTGAAGCAGCATGTTTACACCAAGACAGCCAGCCCAAGATCGCAGTGATGCAATGAGGAAGGTAGGTCAGGCGCCTTCTTCTTGGTCAAGCAACTTACCGTATCGTACCTAAGCGTGATCAGTTACTAGAACTAACGAGAAGTTCGGGTTCCTTGTTCAAACCAATCTGTCAAATATTGGTTGACTGATTGGTTATTTAATTTTGAAAATAAAAGATGGGTTCTAAAGAAGGCTTGTAAGGACAGAACTAGTGAAGTTCCTCGTCCCCGATTACTTTCTTGGGAGATTTTCCGTTATGACATGTCCGCTAGCCATTTTGTTTTTCACGGGCCAGCCTCAATAATGAAACCACGGAACAGCAAATAACAACATGAATTAAGCGTAATCTTATTAATTATTCCTTTCGTAATAATGGTCGAAGGTTTCTAAACTGGATATTTTGGCCCTTGGTATAATTGTCTCGTTTCATTGAATTTTAATTATTATTTTTCTCTCCGAGATGCATGTTACGAAACATGACGGAACTGAGTCTGATTGACCAGAAATACATTAAAATCTCTTCCGTTCTATAGGTAGGTAAATATCACTTATTTAATAATTTGACTGAAATTATTTATCGTTATTAAAAAATCATGTTAGCTTCAAACAACACGTATTGATGATCGATTTACGATTTTAAAAAAAAGAAATATAATTTACATAAATAATTAAAAACTACGCTCATTTATCTTCGGAGTCACCTCAACATAGACTAACACAAGAAAAAAGAACATAAATTATTCAAATAAAGAAACGTTGTCTATGACAAAGACAAATAAATAATACCTAATATATAAAAAAGTAGCAAAGAACACGAGTCAGTACTTAAATATTCAAGCGCTGTATTTAAATTAAATAAATAGGGAATATGCATGTGAATAAAACGTGATCGCGGTCCAAAATGGCCGATTTCTTTAATTTCGTCTGTTCGATAGTTACTACTGAATAATTGAAATGTAAATTCATTGAAAGAACGTCAATTGTTTGACGTGAAATTAATAATTCTATGTTAGAAAAGTCCTTAGGTTTCTAAATTCTAAAGTCGAAATTATCATGTTCTTTACGATGACTGAATTTTAAAATATTGTATTCGTTTGTACAACGGAGGAAGGAAAGATAGCGGAGATACCATAAGGATGCTAGGTAAAGCGCCTCCTTGTAGGTCAAGCAACGTACGGTAGACGGGATCAGCAACTAGGACTAACGAGACGTTCGGGTTCCTTGTCAAATCAAAAGCAAACTGTCAAAGATTGGTCTTGATTGATTGGTGATATTATTTTGGAAATAATGGGCTGGTTCCAATGAAGACGTTTAAGGGTGGAGCTAGTAACGTTCCTCGTCCCCCGAGCATTCGCATTTTGGCGCGCTACTTTTGCAGGAAATTTAGCGTTATGACAACTCAGCTAGTCATTTTGTCCTCCATGGTTTGTACTTATGTTTCTATTTGCTTATAAATGTGAAAGTGTCGTAAGTAGTGGGCAAAGGTGATATTAGGAAGGATGGTTTAGAATTAACAAATAATACTGTTACGAAACTTTTTCTTAGTTCGTACATGAGTTTGCACATAATACCCATTACCATTTTTTTTTCGTGGTTTCTAAGCAGTATAAAAAAATACTAGGTACTCTATCTACCAAATATTCCTACGCAATACCACTGGAAAAATCCGCTCTGGTACTCAGCTACATCTGGTTAGACTGGAAGCCGACCCCAGCATAGTTTGGGAAAAAGGCTCGGAGGATGATGACCACTGACAAAATCCTTCCTTGAGAAATCTATTACTTGGTTATATAAAAAAACATATTTTAACTGCGCCATTCAAGGAGATATGTATGCTCGCATCTACTACTCACTTTTAAATCTTTGTTTAAAGTCAGAAAATAAAATAAAAGACAATAATACCACGCTTCAGGTAAATCAAAAACTACATCCTGATTGTGAAGATACGAAAATATACTTCACAATGAGCACATAAATAATTTCATTGTTCCTGCAATGTCGACCTAACTTCCACAAAGACTTAACTTATGCTAAGTTATAATATATAACCTCTTTAACGCAAGAACATATTAGAATAATAAATAAATAAAAAAAAAAACAATTAATATTTTCAATTCTATTCAAATTATGTGAACTTGGTTTTAACTTTATTATTTATTTGATTTTTTTTTCGGTAAGTCAAGTATCAAGATTACTCCGTCCGTATAAATGGCTATTCGGATAAATAAAGGAGTTTGAAGTAAAAATTTGACATTGACATTTTGCAAGTGTCAATTTAGTCTACGAGATTAAAAAACAGACTATAGCTGTGAATGAACCATTCATTTCTGGGATTTTCTTACTAGGATCCCGCAGATAGTTAAAAAGAAGCTTATATGCTATTCTGATAAATACCTAAGCTACTTACATTCCTGTCGAGTTTTATCAAATCCATCGAGTAATCCATACAGACAATCTCTCGCATTTAAATTTTTTATATTTATTCATTAGCAAACACTTAACAATTTCCTTTACCAAGCGACACGAATTTCCGCAGAAGCAGTCTTGAGTCTTCATTTATCCGCGGAGTAAGAAGTCAATCAAGAGAGGTAACATGTAGGAATTCTGAGAACTTCGCTCCGTTGTACGTACAATGTTACATGACAGGTTGTCCCGTATACCTACCTAGATATATTACTTACACATTACTATATACCTACGTGGTTGCTCACAGCAAAACGGAATGTCGAGACTCCATACCTCTTGGCTTAACAGTCTTTCCTAATATTCTGTCTGTGGTTCTGCTAGAGACAGGAATTTGACAGTTCTGATATGGGGCTAATGTCAAAATTCTATGTCTATGTACATATGTCAATGCTATGTACCAATTGCATGACAGGTTGTCCCGTATACATAGATATATTACTTACATATGGGTATCTACATGGACGTTCTTAGCAACGGAATGTCAAGACTCCACACTACTTGACTTAAGTCTTAACTAATATTCTGTCTGTGGTTTTGCTTTAGGAATAGGAAATTGACAGTTCTGGTAAGAGGCTAATGTCAAAATTTGTCTATGTACCAATGTTACGTGACAGGTTGTCCCGTACCTATACCAACATATATTACTTACATAGGAGTATATACTGTATATACATGGACGTTTGCAGCAATGGAATGTCAAGACTCCATACCTCTTGGCTTAACAGTCTTTCCTAATATTCTGTCTATGGTTTTGCTTTAGAGATAGGAGTTTGACAGTTTTGATATGAGGCTAATGTCAAAATTCTATGTCTGTGTACCAATGTTATATGACAGGTTATCCCGTATACCTAGATATATATTACTTATATATGGGTATTTACATGGACGTTCATAGCAACGGAATGTCGAGACTCCATACCGCTTGACTTAACAGTCTCCTAATATTCTATCTGTCATTTTGCTTACTAAAGATAGGAATTTGACAGTTATGGTATGAGGCTAATGTCAAAATTTGTCTATGTACCAATGTTACATGACAGGTTGTCCCGTATACCTAGATATATTACTTACATATAGGTACATAGGGTAAGGTATAGCCGGTCACACACTTGACTTAACGGCCTTTCCCAATACTCTATCTATCTATGGTTTTCCTTACTAAAGATAGGATTTATATAAAACAAAACTATGTACAGAGTTATGTACAAGATTTTACAAAACAAGAATATGAACAGAGGTATTTAAAAATTCCTCATCGCTGTCGACCATCCCGGTCCAAAAGGTTGTAGGGCTACTGTCAAACTTCTATCTCCAGTAAGCCATACAACACATGGATCGAATATTGGGAACGGTAAAAGGTGCTTTTACAAGTTTTGTTTGCATAGAACCTGTCTTTAAGGTGCGTGGGTGCCACGGGTCCAACACGTGGATCGGAGCGTCATGGAAAGGTACTTCCGGGTTAAAAGGAAAAATAAAATCTTAATCTGTACGATAAAGGATTTATTTCAGTGATTCAATGGCGTCGAGATAGTTGAATTGGTTTATTTGATAAGTTTTAAACAGATTATGAGATTTGTCATCCTTGTAGCTGTTTAATTCTTTGAATTTGTGGGTATCAACTGTCCTAAGTTCAATTTGTATATCCAAAGTTTGAAAACATGTCTGTACAGTTTTATTCAGAAATAGATTTATTGTTTAAGGTTCTTCAAAGATTTACACACCAAAACGGCAGCTCAAGACCAATCCTTATTATACAAGCCAACTAACTTTAATATATCATTGAAGTTGTCTCAAAAGGGCTTCAGTGTGTTGGCTTCGGCCCCACGTTCGCCTTCCAAAACTCCGGGGCTCTAGTAGTCCCGTGGTCTGGTCAAGACACACAAAACGATAATAATTAAACATATCTAAATAATAACAATAAACAATTTTAGAACAGAACTGATGTAAGAAGCACCTTTGCTTCGGCAGTATCTAATCAAATGCATGAGAATTTTGTGACAATTGCTTTTATCATTATTTTATCTACGGTATCGATAAGTCTACTGTTTACGATTAAGCATATATGTATTTGGAGTTTCATACCACAAGCATTATTATTAAATTTCGTTTGGATGACAACTATGCATCATTTTAAGGCTGCCTGAGATTTCAGAAATGTCAAAGTTTTAAAAATGTAGATCCCTATAGTTTTAAAAATGTAGAATTGTTTTGTTGAATCTATGAAGATACCACTTAAACATTTTAGAAATAATCTCTTCAAAACAGCTAAAAGCTTTATTGCATCTAAATGATCATCAAAAATACGAAAATAGTATGTAAAATCCAGAAGATACTGGCAGCTTTAGCAGATTAATTACAAGAACAAGAGCTAATTATACTGAGAAACCAACAAAACTTGAATGCGAACAAGAAACATAATTTTACAGTGGAACAAAAAATACCAGACGAATTTACGTATCGAGAAATCGTGCTCAAGTCATCATAACAAGAAGGTAAAGATGTGTTTACGAATGCTCACAGACAAATGAGATTAAACACGGCTCATATACTCAAAGGATTCTTTTCCAAATTCATTTTCAACATCTACATTATATTTAAGTACACATTTCATTTCAGATCTACTGACCACGTAATTTTCTTCATTCAGGGTGTACTGCGCTTTGTACCACCAGCCGTCATTGATCAAATCGGCAATTTGACGGCTGTTTGTGGTTTGGTTATCGGTACTTAAGTATGGATAGTTACATCATACATACAACTCATCTTTAATGTCGTATTCCTGATTGCTATTTTACCGATTTCAATAAGTCAAGCCTAACTGTTTGTATTTACTATCTTCTTCTTAACTTCGACTAGAGAGTGTTTCCTCGAAGCGGTTCCTTCCTCTCAATATCTTCTTTTAGTCATTTTAAAATATATTCTTTTTTAAGTATGGCCAATACGTGTCCTTCATACAACCGCATCACACAAAAGTGCTGCAGCAAAAATAAACAAATGCTCACGTAGTGATAACATAATTATAACAATTTTGTAGACACCTGATACAACCTTACATTTTATTTGTTTAACACGAATCCTGATAAACTTGTTTCTGGTTTGACGCAAGGGAATTTCTGTATTATTATTTTTAGTACTTATATTATATTGAGGAATATTTCTGGTAATAAATGACTGTGTTTCGGTAAACTGTAGGTCCCGGCTGTCATTGAACATCCTTGGCAGTCGTTACGGGTAGCCAGAAGCCAGTAAGTGTGACACCAGTTTAATCAAGGGGTTGCCCGGGAACTGGGTTGAGGGGGTCAGATAGGGCAATCGCTCCTTGTAAACCGACCCCAACATAGTTGGGAAAAAGGCTCGGAGGATGCTGATTTCTGGCTTATAATAAATATATGTACGACACTTGGGTGGGTTCTACATATCCCATAGCTTGAGGATCTTATCAAGACGATTGGACTTCACTTTTACAACTTTTACAATCCCTAAGGAATGCTTGTGATTCCCATGGATATAAGGTTCAAGTGATTGAACGATAAGGCTCAGTTAATCCTGCAAACATCAAATATTGCGAATCCTAAAATAGGTAAGTCGCTTCCTAAAACTTTATAACGTCGGTGAGCTCAATATTGTCCCTTGAGGCATTCCTCTTTTTAATTGTATTTAGCCCGTTTACAATGTGGATTTCAAGTACCATACTCGTAGTAAGACACTGGAACATAAAAAGAAACCAAAAAAACACTAGGAAATCACACCAAGTCAGTATTTGCCGTCGCTGATCTGTATTTTTTCCATTCCGTGTTCAAATGCCACTACAACACAAGCGGAATTTGTTTCACTTTTGGAGAAATTAAAAGTAAACATAATAGTGTAGTTTACTTCACAGTCATGAATAAATAACGTGATGTTTATAAAAAGTCAAGAAATACGTCGGTAAGTGGAACAGAGATGACTTTCCAGAACCCATCATGCTGTTTGAATACAGCCTCACGTTTGACGATTGCTTGATGTTCATAATGTACTGAATCAACAAAAGATTTACCTAAACTGTTATACAATTAACGCCGCTCCTTAACAGATAGGCAACTATCAAGTTGTATTTGTTAACACTGTAATCTCAATGAAGTCTCTCAGTTTGGGCTTTATATCCGTGATTGTTGTTAAATGTCCTCTATGAAAGAGTTGTTTCTTTTTTGTTGTAGTTTGTTCGCTTACCTGATTCGTGAGCACATCAATAACAACATAGGCGAGATAGACGATCTCCTCCTCGTCGGAGCCCAGTGCAGCGCCGCCGAGCCCTGCCGTGCGCACGTGCAGCGCGCACACCCAGCCGCCGCTGATCATCGCGCCATGCACTGCTCACCACCTCACAACAACACCCTCGGCCCACTAGCACTCGACCCTCGGCACTCCCGGTCCATGCGACTCCACAACAAACTGTCCACAGTCCCACACACTTTCTAACGGGACTACAGTGGGCGAACCACCGAAAATTCACGTATACGCTGCTGTATGTTCGTTCGAAAGCACTTTTTAGAAACCTGACGGTTACTCAACATGAAACAAGAACTAGCGTGCGGCGCGGACGGCGTTTTACCGCTAGCCGTCTACGTAAGCTGTTTCCGCTGTAGGTGAAAATCTAGAATTAACTCACATCACATAGCCACACCAAATCCAAGAGTCCAGTCGCTACTTCAATGAAAAGAACAAGCTTTACAATCGGTGTCGATGAACGTTCCTAATTTGAATACCGTGTTCGTTCACAGATCTTAAAGATTTCACTTCGCGCGCTTTTATAGCACTAATGTAGTTATTACGCGTCACTGTATAAGTTTAACTTGGATGTTTGTGGAATATTTTTGATATAAAAATGTAAAGACAGCTCGAGACGAGCGTGTCTGTCGGATCGTTGGATCGACTGCCGCTCGCTCGCTCGCTTGCCCCCCTGTTGACACTGCGCAGGTAGCGCCAGGTGAGCGAGGCGACGTTGCCAAACCGACCATTATCAATGATGATGAGATAGCTGCTGCTTCTACCACGTCATTTCGAAATTCACGCACCGTTGCCAACGTAATAAAATGCTGTTTAAACTCCACACTTTTTCAAAAGTTGCATTTTAATGCGTCAATGGAATGTGCTGTGTTACAAGTATCGAGATTGTTTGGTCGCTGTAGAACAACTGTGTACCTATTATTTGTTATTTTTTGGGAATATTTGTTGAAAATTTGCAGAATAAGTTGATTAGGATACATTGCGTGCGCGACACGGCGACCTCGTTACCGTAATGTTAGAGAAAGTGTAAATAGATGTGGTGTTATGCGATCGTGTTTAACTTTTACACAAATACGGTGTACGCCGCAAGGTCGAGGATTAAGCCATTAATTTGGTGTTTATTTTGTATTTGAGTACTACTTTTTTTGACTCGTTCTGAATCTAATTCTTTTACTAGACAGACATAGGTCAGTTAGCTGTGTAAAAGCCTCTTTGCGTAATAAATTCACAAAATCGAGTAGAATATTAATTTATTTCTTGATTCCAATATGGCTGATGATAATTAACTAGACGTTTAATATGCCTAACGACTGGAGATCACTGCGGGTCAATCGACAGCTAATTAAAATGCGTTTAGCTTTGTTTTAAAAGACTATGTTCGGTGTCTATTGAAGCTAAGTACAAACTCGTGCTTGTTGTTCTATTGATTAAGTAAATACTAATCTATTTTTACACAATTTAGGTAATATTATTTGTAGTACCTAGGTAAGTACCTACCTAAACTTGAACAATCAATGATCCACGCCAAAGTTGAAATAATTCAAGGTACAAATCGAAAAACAAATATTAAACAATTTTTTCTTAATTAATTATTAATGTAAGTTTTCTCTTTTTTAATTTGAATTGTTTAAAAGATTCATTTGTTGCACTTGAAGCGTCAAAGCGTCTGCAGTTGATAGAGCGAGACAGCGATATACAACGACTGTGTATAAGACAGAGAAGTAATGACAACCGGGCTTCTGTCAATCTGTCATTGAAAAAAATATCCACCTGTTACGGTAGATTTCTATAACCTATCTATCCATAGTTTTGCGATTAGCGATTGAACTTTGACATAAGCTCCATATAAATTAGGTAGGTAGGTATGTGGTATCGACAGATACATAGGTAAATACACACATAAGTTATAGAAATCCGCAATACATTTAATAAGTCTCCAACTATCAGTACCTATTTATTTCTGTTTATCGAATGCTGAGAAGTTAGTAGCGCAAATTCTTTAAAAATAGGAAACTTTTTTACTTACCTCTAGGTATAGGTACCTACCTGTGTCTTTGTCTACAGATATTTTACTTTTTGGTTTACTGAAAATGGTAATTTTCAGTGTATTTAGTTAAGATTTTATTCTAATTTTATTTATAAATCCCGAAGTCTTATCTATCATAGACAACGCGCTATATAGTGTCTGTGCTAAAATTTGCTAAAACCTGTTTTTTGAAGCAGATATTGCTACCAAGAAGCCAATGACATATTTATTAGTTTTATATGCGAGATTCACTCATTTCCATTTTTTTCATATTATTGGTACCTAATGAAGCAAAAGAACTCAGCAATTAGTTTTAGGTGTTGGCAAAATATAACCTATTTATAATTTGAGATTGTTATTTTTATTTTAAACTTGAAGGTTACTTATTTAAAACTTGAAATTTTGCTTTGCTACTAAAATTAGTTATTATAATATTTGCATGCCAAATACAGGCAGAATATAGATTGGCTTGAACTGTTTACTTATGTACCACTTACCTAGGTACAAAGAAATGTTTATGTCTTTCAGTTTCATTATGTGCTTACGATTATAAAGAACAGTCAAATCAATTCAATTTCTTTCAGATTTTTCGGTCCATAGAACACATGCGTGCATAGAGAGAGGTAACAAAGTTTATAACACCCGCTTACTTATTACTTATGTATCTATAGTTCACCGGCCAGCCGCTAGAGGCGCTGCAGTCAATCTCAATCTTCAATGGCGATCATAACTGGGGCCCGATTCTCCTAAGTTAATAATGTCAAAATCTAATAGAAATCGAATCGCAATATGATCGTAATAGCAGTTTTAACCATATCGGGCATTCTGCTACTAATAAAAGACCAATCGTATTCGATTGACATTTGATTGGTTTGCGATTGGTCTGCTATTTCAGTGATTTTGGTCTATACGGTAGTTTGCTCTACAATCATATTGCAATAGTT
This sequence comes from Helicoverpa zea x Helicoverpa armigera, assembly GCA_033682625.1. NCBI lineage: Eukaryota > Metazoa > Arthropoda > Insecta > Lepidoptera > Noctuidae > Helicoverpa > Helicoverpa zea x Helicoverpa armigera. The sequence continues at coordinate 4,206,481 of JAWIIS010000053.1, read as the reverse complement.
AATCATTTTCAGACAAAATGATTCATTATTGAATGACAGAAGAGGATAACGGATAACGTTTATTAAAAAAAAAAAAATAGCGGAATGCCACTTACGTTTCAATCGTAATCGAGTCGGGATTGGATCGCAGTCGAACGTAAATCGAATGTTTTTAAGTAAAATTAGGAGAATCGTGCCCCTGATGTTTTTATTATGTAGGTAGCTTTACTAATAGTCCCTTTTCCCCTGACATGGGTTTTTACGTTGTTTTATTTACAAATCGATTATGTTAATGCAATAATTAGAAAGACTTATAGCATGCTAAGCGGTCTTTCAAAAACCTTTAAATATCTACATAGGTACTTACCTCCTACAGTTACCCAGAAAGATGTGAGCACAATATGAGAAGAATGGAGCTTCCCTCCCCTCCTTAGCTTTCCCCAAGAGTCCTGACCTGCTGATTGCTTCTGGAGGCTGTGGAATTATACGAAAGAGTTACCACGGCCCTGGTTAATCAAAATGCTTCAGAAGGAACTTGGGTGGGTTTTCTTTAGTTGGCCGAAAAGCGAAACACTCAATTTTTAATTTTATTCAACTTACAGAAAGTTTTGCAACAACAATACTTTACAATGCATTTAATATTTAAAGTTAAATAAAGTTTCAGTACCTACTGCAGTACTTCAGAGTGACATTCACAGCGGAAATCATTTGCTGACTTCAAAGCTTCAAAAAAAAACCTGAAATATGACTTATTTAATGATAAGTATACATACATTACGTGTTCTTAATTAAGTACCTACTATAGTATACAACAATGCAAGGTTTGTAATTAGTATTTTTTTTCTGTGCGCTTAATTATTCCTAAAACCTGTGGAGTCAAGGTTCAAAGCCACGACAATTTTGTTCGTAACTGGCAATTTCGTTTTATTTAAATATTCACAGTAAAAGACATAGGTACTTATCTACTTGATAAGTAGGTATGTACCTTGAGATATTCAAGGTTTTCATTTGTAGGTAATCACAGGAACCTTATAATGTACCTATGTGTAAGCGATCAGGTCCCACTGCTGCTCTTCTCATCACAAAGAAATAAAAAATGAGCCACGCTTACTCAAGGTAGATCGGCGATTTCAGACTTTAGACTCCAGGTTTTCTGAGAGGTTTTCCTTCATTTACTTAATCTTTAGTATCACATGTCAAAAATACACTTAGAAAATAAATACTTACCTACTTATAGAACTCTTAATAAGCGAGTCCAACTCGTACTTGGCCGGTAGAGACTCAAGCCACTCAAGCTGCCTATAAATAATCTTAAAGTTGAAAGTTCACACAGATTATAAAATTAATGGAAGCTTCGAGAAAGTTTAACCCACTATAAGAACTTGCATCGTTTCCATCTAGGAACACAGTCATAAATCATACACAATTAGGCGCATGCGCCGCCCCGCGTGACGATTGGCGCGTTCATTATAAAAACAAGATGGACGCCCACCAACTCAGATTACCGCCACATGTGACATTTGTAAACAGAATCCAGCCGAGGAATGACCTATATTGGATGCTTATGTAATCGCCTCTGGGTTACGCCCAAACGTTTGCTGCGGATTGCAATAATCGATCCATCTGTTTGTTTTTCGATTAGAGATTGCTTGATATAAGTTGTATGAAGCTAATGTTGGATTCAATCCCCAATCGCAGAACAACAAATGGATCGGTTACTGAAATCGATCTTCTTTCTCTGATATTTTTCTTCAAATTGTATTACCTACCTACTAACTAAAGGCCGCAGCTTCCTCCGTGTCCTATGGAGACTACTTGTGCACCTGTACGTAAACTGAAAAGACATCTACAAAGCATTTGAAGTACCTATTACTTCATCTCAAAGACGAGCTAACATTATAAAATCAAACGCAATTTAAATAGGGCTTAATTTTGGCTTAGAATAAATCAGCTTTTTTTAACCGACAGCAGGGTTATGTTTAAAAAATATTTTATTTCAAATTAATCATTTTTCCTCCAAGATTGTTAATGCTATTTTTGGAAGATGCGGTTTTCTTAAGATGATTTATTGGACTACCACTTTATATTTAAAAAAATAAGCTTTAACTTGACGTCATTGAGTGTTCAGTGTATCCATTTTATTGGTAGACACTAATCTATGTATGTATGACGTGGTTTCCCAGACTCTTAGTGCTATAAACAGGTATCTAGAAAATACCCCAGGCCTTATGACGCAAGTAGACCTATAATAAAAATATAAAATACCTAATTTACAGAGAAATTAAAGTCTTACTTGCTACATCTTCGCACACAAACCTACGTCATGAGAACTGGTCTATGGTCATAGATAGGTCAAAATTAAATGAAAAGATCATTCATTTATTGCCTATCTTTAACCCGCAGGCCTGCGTCAAACGGTTTACTAAGAAATTAAAACCGCAGAAGATTTTAAATTAAATATTGTGTAAAAGTGGGAAAAAAGTCCATTAATTACCTACAATATTACTAGTGCTAAGAGAAAAAAATCACAATAAACTTTTTCCACGATAATCTTATGCCCTTTATTTCCGTATCGCATTAGAACGTGTGCTGCATTCATTAAAAAACTATTCATTTCGGTGATGCATGACCTAACCGGTCGGCCGCCCTTCCTAGACACGCTTCACAAAATCTACCACGAACACTAACGACACAAAAAACTACCATTTCCATATCCCTTGCGTTTTCTTTGAAAGAACTTCCCAGTCAGATTTAAATAGAGAACGCAATGGAAAGTGAGTATATTTCTATTATATCGTGGAACTAAAAAAGGTAGGTACTTATCATTTCTTCTGTGATAAACTATGCTTACATATACCTAAAACATACTTGCATTATTGGAAAGACGTTCCATTGCATAGCGGCCATTTTGATATTAGAAGTACTACCTAAGTACCTAAATAATTACTTATTTGAAAGAAATTCAATCACTCTTTTTATTGCTTAAAATAAAAGCACCTTTTCTTTCTTCACTTTTTTCCGAAATAATCTACGGATCCCCGATATCATAGAGACACGTATGACTCTACATGCACATGCTATTTCTAGATAAAGGGATAGTGCACTGGGCTGCACGCTTGATGACTTTATTTTTTATCTCTTGTTCGACGTTGATTAATATCGACAGGGAGTTATCATAATTATGTACATACCAAGTTGAAAAGTCAGTTAGGAAAGGCTCATTATTATGTATGGTTTGTAAATGGGGCAGCCTATGTCCAACTATCAATTAAATTGTGCAACGATAATGTAAAGTACCTAGTTGTTTGCTTCGAGTGCAGATTTTTATTGCCGAGTAAGCAAGCGAAGGATGCTGTCTGAATCACGAGCATGACAGAGCAGAGCCCAGCTTAGATCAAATATATGGAAACTTAAGATTAGGTAAGTATCTATGAATCTATGTACACGACTTAACATGCGTAGATAGCCTACCTAGGTATATAACAAATTACACATAGGCACGGGTCAGGTACCCAACTCCCCATTTTTTTGACATTCCGAAGTTAGGTAAAGCATCGACATTGACCCCTACAAATATTATAAATGATACTTTCATCATAATTTTTATTATTTAAATTTGGCTATCACAAATTTTCGCGAATTTAAACGTTTTATACGAGTTTTGATGCTTTGGATATAGTCACAATAAAAAAACAAAAATAAGATTCAGAAAGTTTGATCATTTATCTTGAAAGTGTATTAAATAAATATTTTAATTTGTCCACGTACATCAGTAAAATCTTTGTCTCTGCAAAGGATGTTTCATAAAATGTTGCTTTTGGGTATGTTTTGATGCTTCGGTACTCCGAGGATATAGCAATTTAACCATTTATAAAAATGTTCAAGATACAACTATATCTTGTACTTGGAAGTGCTTAAATCAATTTATTACAATTCATACAGTATTACACCAAAAATAATTCTATAAAACTGAGAGTTACTGACAATTTTCCGTACGAAACTATATTTTTTATCTATGAAAGTATAATCCAAATTCAAATAAAAAACATTTAATAATTAAGGTGGTATTGTTATAAAGCTTGAAAAAAAAATTGGTCTATTTAAAAGTAAAACAATATTTTAAAATAATTTTTGTTTGCAATGCAAAAATCAATATAAATCTTGTGACGCGCGGTGTTCAACTTTAGTCAGCGCCACAGAGTACATTACAAGAATAGAGTTATCAGTGGCCAATGCAGTACAGCGCCATCCTTTGTTTATTTTAGGAACTACAACTTGCTATGTATATACCTATAGCTAGCAAAACCATTATATAGCTCTGTTGCACAAAAATCTTACCTAAATCTGAATTCATCTACCGTTTCGTCTGAACTGATGTTTATGATAGTACAGAAAAATATTAATTATCAGTACAGAGAAACGGTAGATGAACACAGTATAAAAGTTCTAAGGGAATAAAAAATAAAACAATCATTATTATGATTTGATAATGTGTCTTTTATTATAATAAGTAATAGCCCGTTCTTTAATGCTATCATCTTCATCTTTTTCTGTCCTGGTGCCATTTAATAACAAATTTACATCCCGGCACCAGTTATTTATAAAAAATCTTGAAGAAAAGTCAAATAAAAAATCTGTCAACTCGCTTTTGTGGTCTGGGCAAGTCAAAAAACTAAAATCTATGACTGTGTACAAAATTGTCTTTATATAATTTTTTATGCGAGGCATATCACTTTTTCTTTTTAAAATATAAGTGACTACGTCTTGGATTGCAGAGAATAGTTTTGTTGTGTTTTCGGAAGGGTAGGCGAGTGATTTAAACGAAGAGTACTCTCTTATTTTTATATATTCATTTATTTCTTGTTCTTCTTCTTCATTACAATATAAAATTGCTTTACAATTTTTGCAATTTTTAAATACATTTTTTTTTGCCTGTTTTATTACATAGCCGGTTACGTAGCTGAGTTGGCTTATAATTTTTGGATTACTTTTTTTTTCATTAAAATCTATAATTTCGCAATTAATATCATCGATATCTATTTCATTTATTTCTGTGAGTTCATTAATATCCTCCTTTTTTAATAAGTAGTCCATTGATTGAAAAATTTTACAGTCATCTTCTTCACAATTTGACCCTACAGAATGACTACTTGATAAATTATTTATTAATAAGCTTGCAAAAGCTGACTCAAAGCCAGATGGGGTTGGTGATATATTTCTGTATCCATGAGACCGTATACAGCCAAAAAAATTCTCTAATGGATCTTGATTTAAGTGTCTCATCCAGAATGATTTTATATTATATTCATTGAATGCCTTATTTTTTAAAACTTCAATATTTTCCAGCGTACGTAACCAGTTTGTAATTGATGGCACACTACCTTCCCTTCCTCCTCTACCAATAAACTTCATAGATTTTAAAACTTTTTTTGCCCTCGCCCATACCTTACTGTGATCAGATTTTGGGGTGACTGATTTTAACAGCACTTTACCGCTTCTTTTTTTTGAATTTTCAAAACTGCCATTCATAGAGTCGAAAAGTTGATCGAAAAACATCAATACGTCTGCGGTATCTTTGCACTCCGAAGGAAGTATTCTTTTATCTGAAAAGTAGAAATAAAATTAATTTAATTTAAATGATCCCTAAGAAACTTTGTATTGCATATTACTAGTGATCAGGTAATTGGTGCTTTATGAAACTTCGAAATCATGTTTGGTATAATGACTACTAGCTGTCCGCCCGCGATTTCACCAGCGTCGTGAGGGAACTGATAAAAACTATCATTATGTTATTCCTCGGATTTAAATCTATGTCTATACAAATTTTAATCTCAATTGGATCACTAATTTTTGAGTTTACTCAACACACAAAAATACAAATCTTTCCTTATTATATTAGAAACCTCATTTGGAACCTCGATTGGGATTAAACTTGGCAGTAATATAGCCTTCATCGGAAAAACATATAGTAGTTCCCTCAAGAAGCTGGTGAAACCGCTGACGAAAGCTAGTTTTCTATAAACAAACACATTATCAAGTTTTAGTAAATACTTTAGGCTCAGGAAAGTGTATAATTACCACTTATCTGTACAAATTTTATTATAGGTATCGGGACAGATCTTGAACGCTCGGCGTAGAGTGGGGGCGCTTTTCGCATTGTAAACTCAGTATAACCCAAAATTTCGCATGTGCGCAGCTGAAGGTCAGCATTCAAGACCCGTGCCAGTACTTTGCGTGTATTACTACTCACCTGCTAGGTATCCCATACTGGTAGCGACTGTTTGACTAAATATTTGAGTTGCCATCTTAACCTTCATCTTGGGGATTTTCTTTGGATCAATGTGGGCTTCTGTAAGATTTTTAATTAATCGTATACCTTTATAAGAAGGATTTTCCTCATGAAGTTTAATTAGGTGGTCCCACTTCGCAATTTTAACTTCATCTTCTATAATGCACTTCAAATTCTTGGTAATTAAATTATTCCTAATCCCTTTTATTAAGTGGGGGGTGTCAAAAATAGGTATTATTTCCTTGCCATTGACTTCAAATATTTGATGCTTAAAATTTAGATTTTTTCTTATATAATCAACTCTTCTTTCTTCTATCAATTCGTTTATAGCGCTAACATTTGTAGTCCCTTGGTCACAGACCGTTGCAAGCACATAAAACCCACACTGTTGCAATTCGGAAATAATATTTTTTATTAAAAGTTTCAAATCTCCTTTGGAAGTTGTTCCTTTGCAAAATGTGTAAGCCAATGGTTGTTTGTAATTATTTACAAACCCTCTTAACATAAAAACAAGTGCATGATCCGCTATGTTCCTGTTTGTTTGTTTTCCATTATTAATAAATCCCGTAATGGCATCTCGTTTTCTATTATAGTCATAATGGGGTGTAATAGATATTTCATCGAACAGAAGAATGCATAACTTTTCATTTTCTGTCATTTTTTGGGCTCTTTTCTTCAACTGGTTAAATATCCTTTTGTTGATTCCTGGTCTTAGACCAGCACAGGAAATCAGACGACTCAGAGTGATAGGAGATGGTAAAATAAATATTTTACTGAGCCATCTATATGCTTTTGGGCCCTGTTTGTACAAACTGAGAGCCATGATTTTTTCGTCCTTTGTGAACCTTCTTCCCATTTTTCCTTTTGAAATTTCGCGAAATTGCATGACTGTAAACAAGGCTGCCAAAGTCGAAAATTTTTGTAAGCACTTCTGAAAAGTGGTATTTTCAGAAAGTCTTAAGGCTCTTTTCAGTCGTGTGGCGTAACTTTCTTTCTTTTGTTGTAACTTCTTGATTGTTTTTTGCAGATTCGCTAAGTTTGGTACTGAAAAAAAAAAACCTGTTAAAAGGTAGGTCAATTATCTCTTTCATAGAAATTGAAAACTTAACTTATTCAAGTGCGACTTTGACATAATGAGATTTTCAATTAATTATTTTGGAGGAAAATCTACTTCAGCCCAATCTTCCTCTCTATGTGACCAAAAACTCTATTCTCTATTTTTGAAATTCTTACTGCAATATACAGTGTAGCGATAATGTTATCAGTATCACATAAAATAGTACACAGTTAACTATTGATCTAATAATTGTATTAAATAAATAAACAATTTCCCTAGTGATAACCTTATCGCCACATAGTATACTAATACAATCTATGAAATAAATATTTACCATTTTTTGTCATTGCAGCTGCTTGTTTTAGGGAAATATGTTTTACTCCTGAAGTCTTTACAGGTTTGCCTAAATCTGAAAAATTAAATTAATGCATTTATGTATAAACATAATAAAATATATATATATACACTGCTGAAGAACCAGCAGGTATGGTATACATTACCTAGGCAAAGTATTTAATGGACAATCAAATTTGCAATTTTTCATACATTGTTTAACCCTAAACACCCCAAGTATTCTATAAATTGCCTAGGTATTGTATAGAATACTTGAATAATACACATTGATGGTAGAAAATAAATATATCTACCATACCTATCAACTGATTTTAATCCAAACTAATATAATAAATGCGAAAGTAACTCTGTCTGTCTGTTACGCTTTCCCGCTTAATCCTCGCAACCGATTTTGATGAAATTTGGTACAGACAATCTTTAGACCCCGAGACAGAACATAGGCTACTTTTTATTTCGAAAAAAAGGGATGAAGGGGTTGAAATAGAGGTTGAAAGTTTGTATGGGATTTCTTAATTTTAAAAGATAAAACCATGAAACTTTATATTTAAGCACTTGATAAGAAATCATTAAACATTTTTTCTAGCATTTTTGAAATTTCGACCAGCTGGGGGGTGAAATAAGGGTTGAAAGTTAGTACACAAGTTCATCAAATATCACGTCATAAGAAACAAAAAATCGTTTGTTCATTTTGAAAGTTATTTTTTTTACCAGTGTGGGGGTGAAATAGGGGTTAAATCCCTACTTCCCTACTAATATTATAAATGCGAAAGTAACTCTGTCTGTCTGTCTGTCTGTTACGCTTTCACGTCTAAACCACTGAACGGAATTAAATAAAATTTGGTACAGAGATAGAGTTGACATTGAGAAAGAACGTAGGATAGTTTTTATCCCGGACTTTTGGAGAGTTCTCTTGGAAACGCGATATAACCGAACTGGACGCGGGCGAAGCCGCGGTCGGAAGCTAGTTAAAACTATAAGTGTTTTAAGAAATTTACCTGCTTCTGCTAGCTTCTCAAGTTCACTGGTCTTGATAGATATTGGTTCACCAGAATGAAGTGGACCTGCCAAAATAAGTTAACCAGTTCTGAAGAAAAAATCACAAATAATTTACAAAATATTTTTTATACCAATGTTAAGTCAAGTGCAACAATCATATATTAACTCTATCAAATAAAAAAACTTACTACTTTAAAAATAAAGTTGATGTGACAATTAAACTTTTTCACTTTACTGAATAACACTAACATGCTTTCAAGATTACCTCAGTAACAAAATTATGGCTTACCTGCTGTGGATGTTGAAGGTTGAGCAAATATTGGATTGTAACTGGTCACATTGGTAACATCTGATAATGGTCTTTTACAAGGTATGCCTGTAAATGAAATACATATACTTTTAGAAACTTTTGATAAAGCACTTATTCTTTTTTTTTTAATAAATTGTGCCTGTTTTTAATCTTTGACGAAGGAAGGTTATTTAACTTTAAAAATTCTCTCGAAAACAACTTCCTTTTGCATGTAGTGTCAGTCACATTTATATTTTACTAAATAAATGATATTTCAAAATATCCTTGGTTGGCATTTTTTCTCTATAGAATAATTGTTGAAACTGCTACAAAGCCATGTTTAAATTGAAACTAAAAACATAGTACTAATTGTAATAATTACGCAAAACAAAATGTAAATCGTGTCAAATGTGGAGTCGGTCACATATTTAATTGCCAACTTTTTACTGCAGTAAAATTTCTCATTCCCAAATAAATAGAAAGTGTTTTGAGCAGTAATGCTTATTCAAATTACGTTCACAGGCATAGCGCTAGTCTACATCTACACTAATATTGTAAAGAGGATAACTTTGTTTGTTTGTTTGTAATGGATAAACTCAAACACTACTGGAAAATTTTTAAAAATTCTGTCACCATTAAATATTTATATTATCTGGGAGTGACATAGGCTATATTTTATCCAGGTATGGGGAGAAGTTCCCCCGGGACACGGGTGAAGCTGCAGAAAACAGCTACGTACAGTCCACCCACGGTTTCACCTACATCCCAAGGGAACTACTTCTCATATTCAAATAAAAACTATCCTATGCATGACAGTATTTATCCAGCAACAACTTGTCTCACTTGTTTCCCAAGTAGATACACCAGTAGTTTTTGAGTTAAATCTTTCCTGTTAATATTATACTAGCTGTCTGCCTGCGGTTTCACCCGCATCCTGAAAAATCCTGGGTGTCAATCCAAGTCTTTCACCGGGTTTTAATCTATGTCCATACCAAATTTTATCTCAATCGGTTTAGTAGTTTAGAAGCCTATTCAATACAAACAATCAAGTCTTTCCTCTTTATAATATTAGTATAGTATAGATAGTTACCTATATAGTAATAGTATAGATAAAAATCTATAGTTGTACTCAGGCAAAAACACATTTCAAGTACCTTTTAAATGCAAAGTAGGAACTGCATTAGCACTTAATCTTGAACTTCTTGTATGGTATTTACTTTCGAAGTGCTTGTGGCATATTTTTCTGTTTTTGAATACAAATTGGTTATCCAAAACCAGAATATCTCCCCCAATTGAGTAGACCCAAGATCTAAATCTGTCCTCTTCCTTATCGGGGTTGGGAAATGAATGCAAAATAACATTGCAATCATCACCTGTAAATGAAGACATATTATTATTGTTCTACGGTATCTCCTATAATACTGTACTGTATATACTTATAATGGGAAAGTCCACATTAAAATAGTATATTTAAAACTTACTGCGAGTTGTAGTGCAATAACGAACACAACATCTGAACGGAGATCCCATATCGTCAAATCCAAATCGTAAAGAGAAAACTCGGAGTCCAAAGTAGTGCGCACAGGTGTAAAATTAAAGCGGAGATTTCGGTGTCCTTTGGAAAGCAAACGTTGTCGGAAAAGCCACAAATATACGGAAAAACAGGAGAACGCACCACACAACACAATCAACAACTTTTAAAGGGTACCGGCCGGACGCCATGACATATATGCGTTCCATTACACACAAAAATTTACAAAACCACTTGGAAAAAACCAAAGCGATTTTCTACCTTAATAAATATCAAGTAACAACAAGTAAGTGTAGATCACATGTGTAGACATATTTTGTTTATGATTTAGATGCTTTGAAGTTTGCATTCCTCTTTTTTTTCTGAAGAAAAAGCTTATTTCAAAGTTAGAGACGTAAGTATTTTGCGTATAAAGAACTGACAAACAGTCGATAGCAACACCACATTATAATGTTGCTAACGAAAAAAAATATACAAAATTGAACAAAGCGCCACCTCTCGTTAATTTTCAAAACTAAATATCTTAACCAGCCTCCGTACATAGTTTTTCTATACGAACTGTTACGACCGTGGTCAGCGCACGGTCGTAACAGTTCGTATAGAAAAACTATGTACGGAGGCTGGTTAAGATATTTAGTTTTGAAAATTAACGAGAGGTGGCGCTTTGTTCAATTTTGTATATTTTTTTTCGTTAGCAACATTATAATGTGGTGTTGCTATCGACTGTTTGTCAGTTCTTTATACGCAAAATACTTACGTCTCTAACTTTGAAATAAGCTTTTTCTTCAGAAAAAAAAGAGGAATGCAAACTTCAAAGCATCTAAATCATAAACAAAATATGTCTACACATGTGATCTACACTTACTTGTTGTTACTTGATATTTATTAAGGTAGAAAATCGCTTTGGTTTTTTCCAAGTGGTTTTGTAAATTTTTGTGTGTAATGGAACGCATATATGTCATGGCGTCCGGCCGGTACCCTTTAAAAGTTGTTGATTGTGTTGTGTGGTGCGTTCTCCTGTTTTTCCGTATATTTGTGGCTTTTCCGACAACGTTTGCTTTCCAAAGGACACCGAAATCTCCGCTTTAATTTTACACCTGTGCGCACTACTTTGGACTCCGAGTTTTCTCTTTACGATTTGGATTTGACGATATGGGATCTCCGTTCAGATGTTGTGTTCGTTATTGCACTACAACTCGCAGTAAGTTTTAAATATACTATTTTAATGTGGACTTTCCCATTATAAGTATATACAGTACAGTATTATAGGAGATACCGTAGAACAATAATAATATGTCTTCATTTACAGGTGATGATTGCAATGTTATTTTGCATTCATTTCCCAACCCCGATAAGGAAGAGGACAGATTTAGATCTTGGGTCTACTCAATTGGGGGAGATATTCTGGTTTTGGATAACCAATTTGTATTCAAAAACAGAAAAATATGCCACAAGCACTTCGAAAGTAAATACCATACAAGAAGTTCAAGATTAAGTGCTAATGCAGTTCCTACTTTGCATTTAAAAGGTACTTGAAATGTGTTTTTGCCTGAGTACAACTATAGATTTTTATCTATACTATTACTATATAGGTAACTATCTATACTATACTAATATTATAAAGAGGAAAGACTTGATTGTTTGTATTGAATAGGCTTCTAAACTACTAAACCGATTGAGATAAAATTTGGTATGGACATAGATTAAAACCCGGTGAAAGACTTGGATTGACACCCAGGATTTTTCAGGATGCGGGTGAAACCGCAGGCAGACAGCTAGTATAATATTAACAGGAAAGATTTAACTCAAAAACTACTGGTGTATCTACTTGGGAAACAAGTGAGACAAGTTGTTGCTGGATAAATACTGTCATGCATAGGATAGTTTTTATTTGAATATGAGAAGTAGTTCCCTTGGGATGTAGGTGAAACCGTGGGTGGACTGTACGTAGCTGTTTTCTGCAGCTTCACCCGTGTCCCGGGGGAACTTCTCCCCATACCTGGATAAAATATAGCCTATGTCACTCCCAGATAATATAAATATTTAATGGTGACAGAATTTTTAAAAATTTTCCAGTAGTGTTTGAGTTTATCCATTACAAACAAACAAACAAAGTTATCCTCTTTACAATATTAGTGTAGATGTAGACTAGCGCTATGCCTGTGAACGTAATTTGAATAAGCATTACTGCTCAAAACACTTTCTATTTATTTGGGAATGAGAAATTTTACTGCAGTAAAAAGTTGGCAATTAAATATGTGACCGACTCCACATTTGACACGATTTACATTTTGTTTTGCGTAATTATTACAATTAGTACTATGTTTTTAGTTTCAATTTAAACATGGCTTTGTAGCAGTTTCAACAATTATTCTATAGAGAAAAAATGCCAACCAAGGATATTTTGAAATATCATTTATTTAGTAAAATATAAATGTGACTGACACTACATGCAAAAGGAAGTTGTTTTCGAGAGAATTTTTAAAGTTAAATAACCTTCCTTCGTCAAAGATTAAAAACAGGCACAATTTATTAAAAAAAAAAGAATAAGTGCTTTATCAAAAGTTTCTAAAAGTATATGTATTTCATTTACAGGCATACCTTGTAAAAGACCATTATCAGATGTTACCAATGTGACCAGTTACAATCCAATATTTGCTCAACCTTCAACATCCACAGCAGGTAAGCCATAATTTTGTTACTGAGGTAATCTTGAAAGCATGTTAGTGTTATTCAGTAAAGTGAAAAAGTTTAATTGTCACATCAACTTTATTTTTAAAGTAGTAAGTTTTTTTATTTGATAGAGTTAATATATGATTGTTGCACTTGACTTAACATTGGTATAAAAAATATTTTGTAAATTATTTGTGATTTTTTCTTCAGAACTGGTTAACTTATTTTGGCAGGTCCACTTCATTCTGGTGAACCAATATCTATCAAGACCAGTGAACTTGAGAAGCTAGCAGAAGCAGGTAAATTTCTTAAAACACTTATAGTTTTAACTAGCTTCCGACCGCGGCTTCGCCCGCGTCCAGTTCGGTTATATCGCGTTTCCAAGAGAACTCTCCAAAAGTCCGGGATAAAAACTATCCTACGTTCTTTCTCAATGTCAACTCTATCTCTGTACCAAATTTTATTTAATTCCGTTCAGTGGTTTAGACGTGAAAGCGTAACAGACAGACAGACAGACAGAGTTACTTTCGCATTTATAATATTAGTAGGGAAGTAGGGATTTAACCCCTATTTCACCCCCACACTGGTAAAAAAAATAACTTTCAAAATGAACAAACGATTTTTTGTTTCTTATGACGTGATATTTGATGAACTTGTGTACTAACTTTCAACCCTTATTTCACCCCCCAGCTGGTCGAAATTTCAAAAATGCTAGAAAAAATGTTTAATGATTTCTTATCAAGTGCTTAAATATAAAGTTTCATGGTTTTATCTTTTAAAATTAAGAAATCCCATACAAACTTTCAACCTCTATTTCAACCCCTTCATCCCTTTTTTTCGAAATAAAAAGTAGCCTATGTTCTGTCTCGGGGTCTAAAGATTGTCTGTACCAAATTTCATCAAAATCGGTTGCGAGGATTAAGCGGGAAAGCGTAACAGACAGACAGAGTTACTTTCGCATTTATTATATTAGTTTGGATTAAAATCAGTTGATAGGTATGGTAGATATATTTATTTTCTACCATCAATGTGTATTATTCAAGTATTCTATACAATACCTAGGCAATTTATAGAATACTTGGGGTGTTTAGGGTTAAACAATGTATGAAAAATTGCAAATTTGATTGTCCATTAAATACTTTGCCTAGGTAATGTATACCATACCTGCTGGTTCTTCAGCAGTGTATATATATATATTTTATTATGTTTATACATAAATGCATTAATTTAATTTTTCAGATTTAGGCAAACCTGTAAAGACTTCAGGAGTAAAACATATTTCCCTAAAACAAGCAGCTGCAATGACAAAAAATGGTAAATATTTATTTCATAGATTGTATTAGTATACTATGTGGCGATAAGGTTATCACTAGGGAAATTGTTTATTTATTTAATACAATTATTAGATCAATAGTTAACTGTGTACTATTTTATGTGATACTGATAACATTATCGCTACACTGTATATTGCAGTAAGAATTTCAAAAATAGAGAATAGAGTTTTTGGTCACATAGAGAGGAAGATTGGGCTGAAGTAGATTTTCCTCCAAAATAATTAATTGAAAATCTCATTATGTCAAAGTCGCACTTGAATAAGTTAAGTTTTCAATTTCTATGAAAGAGATAATTGACCTACCTTTTAACAGGTTTTTTTTTTTCAGTACCAAACTTAGCGAATCTGCAAAAAACAATCAAGAAGTTACAACAAAAGAAAGAAAGTTACGCCACACGACTGAAAAGAGCCTTAAGACTTTCTGAAAATACCACTTTTCAGAAGTGCTTACAAAAATTTTCGACTTTGGCAGCCTTGTTTACAGTCATGCAATTTCGCGAAATTTCAAAAGGAAAAATGGGAAGAAGGTTCACAAAG
Organism: Helicoverpa zea x Helicoverpa armigera; assembly: GCA_033682625.1. Classification (NCBI taxonomy): domain Eukaryota; kingdom Metazoa; phylum Arthropoda; class Insecta; order Lepidoptera; family Noctuidae; genus Helicoverpa; species Helicoverpa zea x Helicoverpa armigera. Next base: position 4,191,443 of record JAWIIS010000053.1, on the reverse strand, counting down.
GACGAAAAAATCATGGCTCTCAGTTTGTACAAACAGGGCCCAAAAGCATATAGATGGCTCAGTAAAATATTTATTTTACCATCTCCTATCACTCTGAGTCGTCTGATTTCCTGTGCTGGTCTAAGACCAGGAATCAACAAAAGGATATTTAACCAGTTGAAGAAAAGAGCCCAAAAAATGACAGAAAATGAAAAGTTATGCATTCTTCTGTTCGATGAAATATCTATTACACCCCATTATGACTATAATAGAAAACGAGATGCCATTACGGGATTTATTAATAATGGAAAACAAACAAACAGGAACATAGCGGATCATGCACTTGTTTTTATGTTAAGAGGGTTTGTAAATAATTACAAACAACCATTGGCTTACACATTTTGCAAAGGAACAACTTCCAAAGGAGATTTGAAACTTTTAATAAAAAATATTATTTCCGAATTGCAACAGTGTGGGTTTTATGTGCTTGCAACGGTCTGTGACCAAGGGACTACAAATGTTAGCGCTATAAACGAATTGATAGAAGAAAGAAGAGTTGATTATATAAGAAAAAATCTAAATTTTAAGCATCAAATATTTGAAGTCAATGGCAAGGAAATAATACCTATTTTTGACACCCCCCACTTAATAAAAGGGATTAGGAATAATTTAATTACCAAGAATTTGAAGTGCATTATAGAAGATGAAGTTAAAATTGCGAAGTGGGACCACCTAATTAAACTTCATGAGGAAAATCCTTCTTATAAAGGTATACGATTAATTAAAAATCTTACAGAAGCCCACATTGATCCAAAGAAAATCCCCAAGATGAAGGTTAAGATGGCAACTCAAATATTTAGTCAAACAGTCGCTACCAGTATGGGATACCTAGCAGGTGAGTAGTAATACACGCAAAGTACTGGCACGGGTCTTGAATGCTGACCTTCAGCTGCGCACATGCGAAATTTTGGGTTATACTGAGTTTACAATGCGAAAAGCGCCCCCACTCTACGCCGAGCGTTCAAGATCTGTCCCGATACCTATAATAAAATTTGTACAGATAAGTGGTAATTATACACTTTCCTGAGCCTAAAGTATTTACTAAAACTTGATAATGTGTTTGTTTATAGAAAACTAGCTTTCGTCAGCGGTTTCACCAGCTTCTTGAGGGAACTACTATATGTTTTTCCGATGAAGGCTATATTACTGCCAAGTTTAATCCCAATCGAGGTTCCAAATGAGGTTTCTAATATAATAAGGAAAGATTTGTATTTTTGTGTGTTGAGTAAACTCAAAAATTAGTGATCCAATTGAGATTAAAATTTGTATAGACATAGATTTAAATCCGAGGAATAACATAATGATAGTTTTTATCAGTTCCCTCACGACGCTGGTGAAATCGCGGGCGGACAGCTAGTAGTCATTATACCAAACATGATTTCGAAGTTTCATAAAGCACCAATTACCTGATCACTAGTAATATGCAATACAAAGTTTCTTAGGGATCATTTAAATTAAATTAATTTTATTTCTACTTTTCAGATAAAAGAATACTTCCTTCGGAGTGCAAAGATACCGCAGACGTATTGATGTTTTTCGATCAACTTTTCGACTCTATGAATGGCAGTTTTGAAAATTCAAAAAAAAGAAGCGGTAAAGTGCTGTTAAAATCAGTCACCCCAAAATCTGATCACAGTAAGGTATGGGCGAGGGCAAAAAAAGTTTTAAAATCTATGAAGTTTATTGGTAGAGGAGGAAGGGAAGGTAGTGTGCCATCAATTACAAACTGGTTACGTACGCTGGAAAATATTGAAGTTTTAAAAAATAAGGCATTCAATGAATATAATATAAAATCATTCTGGATGAGACACTTAAATCAAGATCCATTAGAGAATTTTTTTGGCTGTATACGGTCTCATGGATACAGAAATATATCACCAACCCCATCTGGCTTTGAGTCAGCTTTTGCAAGCTTATTAATAAATAATTTATCAAGTAGTCATTCTGTAGGGTCAAATTGTGAAGAAGATGACTGTAAAATTTTTCAATCAATGGACTACTTATTAAAAAAGGAGGATATTAATGAACTCACAGAAATAAATGAAATAGATATCGATGATATTAATTGCGAAATTATAGATTTTAATGAAAAAAAAAGTAATCCAAAAATTATAAGCCAACTCAGCTACGTAACCGGCTATGTAATAAAACAGGCAAAAAAAAATGTATTTAAAAATTGCAAAAATTGTAAAGCAATTTTATATTGTAATGAAGAAGAAGAACAAGAAATAAATGAATATATAAAAATAAGAGAGTACTCTTCGTTTAAATCACTCGCCTACCCTTCCGAAAACACAACAAAACTATTCTCTGCAATCCAAGACGTAGTCACTTATATTTTAAAAAGAAAAAGTGATATGCCTCGCATAAAAAATTATATAAAGACAATTTTGTACACAGTCATAGATTTTAGTTTTTTGACTTGCCCAGACCACAAAAGCGAGTTGACAGATTTTTTATTTGACTTTTCTTCAAGATTTTTTATAAATAACTGGTGCCGGGATGTAAATTTGTTATTAAATGGCACCAGGACAGAAAAAGATGAAGATGATAGCATTAAAGAACGGGCTATTACTTATTATAATAAAAGACACATTATCAAATCATAATAATGATTGTTTTATTTTTTATTCCCTTAGAACTTTTATACTGTGTTCATCTACCGTTTCTCTGTACTGATAATTAATATTTTTCTGTACTATCATAAACATCAGTTCAGACGAAACGGTAGATGAATTCAGATTTAGGTAAGATTTTTGTGCAACAGAGCTATATAATGGTTTTGCTAGCTATAGGTATATACATAGCAAGTTGTAGTTCCTAAAATAAACAAAGGATGGCGCTGTACTGCATTGGCCACTGATAACTCTATTCTTGTAATGTACTCTGTGGGTCAGCGCCAGGCGCTTACCGAGGAGGGACGTATCGCTCGCTGTTGCGCCGCGTAAACTCGCCGGAGTTCGAAAAATATAGCGCAACCTACGCATCTAACACGTTTTGATACTAGTGAGTTTTATTTTATTTATTAGTTATAATGATCTGATTGAAATGTAATATACATAAGTATTAGGCCATGATATTCTAATTCGAAAATGTTATAGATTGGGTTCTCTTTTTTTGATGTTGGTTATATAGAAATATGTACGTAAATGTCATCGTCGTTAGTTTCGCTGTTGCATAATAATGTAATTGGACTTCTTTGATTCTTGCAGGATAATGAAAGCATATTTAATTCAGACTATCAGACTCAATTGAATACCAGTACAAATAATATGGTAAGTATTTTTTGTCACCCGCAAAAGGTATACGTGACATATTTGTTTTAATAAACTATCTACATTCCTAGTTTTCATTGTTGCAGGAAAATGAAGATACAATACATGGAAGACGAATTATAGATTTTAGTTTTTTTTATAAATCAATTACTTATAATTGATAAACATGGTGAAAAGTTTGGTTGTCGATTAAATAATTTAAAAATTGTAAACGATTACTTGTTTATTGTAACTCAATCGAGCTATTCTAGGTTATAAAATTCATCGGTACAAATAATATTTCATAAACTATAAAAACAATAAATTATTTCGGAAAAAAGTGGCAAAGTCTCAAGTTTGTTTGTGCCGCGTGGCGGTCCGCAGGTGTGCGTTGCGTATTTCACTAGACGCACACATGCGCAAGTGCTGCCGGCTATCGTCTAATTTACCTACAACTGAGCAATTCGATTTTGTAATAGCGCTCTTAAGTTTAAAAAATATGAAAATAATCATCATGAAAAATATTGCCATTAGTGAAGCAATGCCGTACACTTCAGTTTTTTGTTTAGTGATGCTAAGCTACTTACCTAGATTCTCTAACTATAGGCGATCTGAATATGTTTGAAAGGAACATTTCTAGGAATATTTTTCAAGTCAGGATAAAAGTAAGATTATAAGACTAGGGGCTACGAGAGAATTGATATTGGTAGTGTTCCTAGAAAATCTAGCGCATATCTACAGCCTCTCCGTCTTGCTGTCTTGCTGCGAAGTTTCTGTCCGTCTTATTACCTTACAATAAACGCATAAAATTACGTTTTCTTCCAAAAATTGCATGCGCAAATACCTAAAAGAAAAATTTTGTGTTTTTATCTGAGTAGGTAATTGGACAGTCATCATGATGAATCAAATTTCAATAAAAATGATTGGTTGTTATTACAGTCGATGATTCATCAAAATGCAAAACGCTAGCTAGCCATTTTATACGAGCACTAATATGTTTTAACCCAATTAATTACCTAAGATCATTTTATTTACCTAAGTCTATTTCATTTTCAGACAAGAGTTTTCTCATAAAATAAAAGAGCTCCAAACCGATATCCTATTGCTGCTCAGAAAATATTCTTCAATTCCCTTTTTCTAATTTCTAGATAGTAAATAAATTAAAAAATTAAAAATAAAATCTGAAACAAATAATTAAAATAAAAAACCGTTTCTTTTAGGCGCGCCAATTTTGAGCTACATTGTTGCCATTATTCATGACCATAATCAATTATTGAAAGTATGTAATATACAATATAATAAAATTATGTACTTTTTATTTGCTTGTAAATATGACTCCAAATCAATAAAAGGATGACAAAGATAATAACTGCATATATTAAAGAATAAGAGCTGTTATTTCAACACCCCAATACGTTTCCATAATATTGTTTCAGTTGATAAAAGAAATAATGATCTAGATTTAGTAATGTTTGTTTTAATATATTGTTTTACCTAAATATTATTATATTACTATGCAGTATTTTTTATTATTTATCAGTGAACCCAACCTCTGTAAAAGATTTTTACAAACCGGTAAAATGTAACGCCGATTATTTTGGACTGGCAACACCACACATGACAGGTGTTTACGCGCCAAACAACAATGGTTGCTTGCTAACGTTTGATATAACTTTTTTGACGCACGTTTTTTGTATCAATTTACGTGGTTTCTGCTGTAAAACTGCCACTTAACTGTTAATTTAACGTTTATTTACCTGAAATGGACTACAATATGTAGAATCATTGTCGTTAAGTGGGGCAAAAACTTAATTGACTAGTGAGGCTGGGTCAGCAGTACTTCGAGAGTGCAGTGGCCGATTTCATGTTTTATTGTTAATTAAGGTCAGTAATACGGTCGTAGAGATGGCCGCGGCGACTCCTAGACGCTCTTCGCGGCTTCCTCATACTCACACACCAAAGATGTCGGAACGCAAGAAGGGGTTATTCCAATGTGAGGAGATGCCTTCCCGGGAGTCTCTGACGACGCACAGGAACCTGCCGGTGGTGGACAGCGAGAGTGACAGCGAGGACTGCGACCTGGGCATCATCAGCACGCTGGACTCCAGCTCTGGCGATGAAAACGACCAAAATGTGCCGAAGACGCCTGAGAGAAGCTTGTGGCGTGAGTTCTTATACCAATCATTTTTACTCTCGATCTAAAACTCAGTTTATGTACAAACAAATGACTGATTGCCAACATTGTTGGTTCTTATGACATTGAGGTCCTTTCCTACAGACTTGTGAGGTCCAAGGTCCCTCCATTTAAGTTTTAACACATTCAAGTTAGCCTTGTAGATTATTTTACCTGTTTGTGTCATAGTTGTTTTGTATGCAGCTGAAAGTTCATACAGTATATTCAAATTCAGATAAAGTACTTCGAGCATAGTAAATCCTTAAATGTTGATTTATATTCTATCTACAAAATCAGGAAACAATGGATTAACTAAGCTAGCTAAACCTTGTAGAAAGTATTTATCCAAAAAGGAAGTATTCACCAGTCATGTAAAAAAAAATATCCCCTGTGGCACTAGTAGCCTTTTCATGACTAAGTCCTCCAAGAGATATATTTGAAATAGGTACACCACAGAAGAAGTATTCTATTTACAAATTAGAGGCTTCAAATTGTCCTGCACTTCAAACTATCCTTTGACATTACATTCTTTTTTTTCTTCATATCCGGGCATAAAAAAATATTCTATCATAATATGAAACCTTCTAAACTTCTAATAGGTTTCTTTCAACTTGTCCTTTCACTTTTTATCTCAATAATAAAAGACTTGATACCAATGTACCCTAAACAGTTGAAACTAGGTCATGATTTAGACTGTCTGCCAGAGATTAGAAGTGAATAGTGTCAAATGTAATGATGTTATCATCTAAATACCTAATTTAATATTATCAAGTTCAGTGTATTTCTTCTTCAATTTTATTAACTTTTGTAAATGTTAATTGTCTAATGTAAAAATAATAGAGGGAAATAAAAATCATAGAACGGTTTCTTGCCGATTCTCAAAACTCTTGATAGACTTGTTTGACCTACATGTTGTGTGCTAGATCTAAAAAAAAACTATATGTTAGCAAAATGAATTGTTTCTTCTGTGTAGTAAAATCTTGTCAACTTGAATATCTATTAAAAGTTAATCAACAGTTCTTATTTGCCTTTTACCAAATTATGTTCACTTTTAGCCTAACTTGACACAGCTTGGTCTTTATGCTGTGACTGCCTATCTGACCTCCTCAACCCAGTTACCCAGGCTACCTGATACCCCTTTGTAAGAACGGTTGTCAAACTATTTGGTGTCTAACTCTAAACAGATCTGTATTTTACAATTATTTGCACACAACAAACATAGAAATCCTAAGTAGGTTATTGTGTCAGTGACATAAAAAAATACTAACAAAATATTAACTACACAGCAATTATTATTGAGGTTTAAATTTAACACACTTAAGTTAGCAGAAAACACAAACAAGCATTGTATGTAAATGTGCATATAAATCATTATACTAATTCGCTTATTACAATAATTAGCGTAACACACAACTGAACTATTCAACTATATTTTTTTCACAGATGAGACAAGAAGTCAAACCCGGAAACTTCTAAAAGAGAGCAACGATTTGAAGAACTTCATCAAATCTCCGTTTACACTGAAAAAGTATCAGACTAGATATTCTTGTCCCGATTCAAAATGTTCCGTGTCTACGCCGGTGACACCACATCTCAACAACCACCCTGGGACCCCTTCCTCCACTCACTCTTGCACCAGTGTGCACACTACTTCTTCTACATCGAGCCGGGCTCGCAAAAGCCTGGCAAGTCTCATCGCAGACACGGAGAGCTGCAGCAGCTCTCTAAAAGACCTGAACTTTGACACAGACTCTGGAACAGATTCCAAAGAGAATACTCCCACAAAATGCGTAAGAAGGTCAAGCAGGAGGAATAAACTGACCCCAAAAGTCAATAGCTTCAAAGGAGTCCTTCTAGAACAGAAGAAAAATATTACTCCAATGAAAAATGCTGTAGTTTGCTTGACGAAAATGGATATGAGCAGCATTATATCGCCTACACAGATGCTGAAGACTCCTCACACTACAGACGCGGGTGCTTCGCCCCCCAAGTTGGGGCATAACCGCCGTTCTGTTGTAGAGATAGGCGAGAGCCCCGAGTCTGCGTGTGACAGCGAGAAGAGCCACAAAAGACTCCGTAACGATAGTTTGACGGAGCATGCTCCGAATCCAAAGTACCCGAGACTGGAAAACGCTCCTAAAGCTCGCCTATCATTGTTCAATAGCGACAGGCTTAAAGAAATACTCTCTGCTAAGTCTTTTTACGGGAAGAGTAACCCAGACTTGAATACTAGTGTCACCGCGAAGATTTCGAGTGCTATTGAAGCGACGGCCAACCAGAGGCGGCTAAAGCACTCTCATTCGCACAGACGCAAACGAAAGCCTGGCCAGATCAATCTAGGAGTGAGACATCGTATCAGAAAGCCTAGGTACCACAAAAATAAGCCAGTGAAGTATGTTAATACTTCAGGAAATGGTTCCGTCGCGAATACCACCGTAGTGTCCAACGTGAGCATGACGGACGCGTCCATGTTAAGTCAGAATTCATCGCAAGAACTTTGTAATGGTAAGTGAATTCATTATTATTGTACGAGTGTGTCAATGTCCTTTTTGTTTGCAGAATTTTGATGTTTTTTCGGACATGAGAATAATTTATTAAGTTTTATAAATTTGTCATTGGACTCTGTAATCCTTTAACACTGTTGATCATTCTAGAAAGTGAAATCCATTCTCTTTACTATGAGCCCGCGGTTTCACTCGTGACCAAGAACCTAAATTACTACCCACACCTGGAGCTATTATTTTAGTTTTGATTTATTAGCTATACTTCTGCGAAACTTCAACTGTGACATTTGTTCACAGACAAAGCCGACCCATTCGACAAGGAAAAACAAACAATAGATGCATTACTCAGCCAGTGGACCGAAGAAGAAATACCAGAAACTGAACTCTCCTACTCGAAACCAATGCAAGAACTACCATGTTTCAACAGCACAGTCATTGAGGAAACCAACCAAATATTTCAACCGGTCACCGCTGTACCTGTTGCCATGACAACGGTACCCCAAGACTCGGAAGCCGTCCTCATAGAATTGGGTTGTCAGAAGTTGGACAATGGGCCAACATTGTCAGAAAAGGGGCCTACATTGTCAGAAACTTTGCCACAAGTAGCGGCGCCTTTGACGACGTTGGCTCAACCTGTCAATGACGTTATAATGACTGACATTGACGGACATGAGCAGAATCATGGAGAGTTGCCGAAAAGTGGCCAGTTTTTACCTGTGGAAGGCGGGTATATTCTTGTTGAAGAGAATACGGCTGCAGGTAAATATGTTTTATATTTTCTTATTAATTCTTAGAAAGCGCTCTTTCGTTTTCTTTGTTTAAACGCTTATCTCGGAACTGCTGTTGCCATTTGAGTATCTTAGTCTAACTATAGTTACCGGCACAGATATTGAGCTCGGCGGAAAAGTGGGGATCGCTTTACGCACTGTACACATGAGGCAATAAACCAATAAATCGCTTCAAGGTGAAGGTCAGGGCTCAATATCCGTGCCGATAACTATACAGTCCGTGATTTGATCTGCGTACCTAGGGAACTTCTTCCAGCACATGGTTAAAAAGTAGCCTATGTTACTCAAGGATAGTCTAGCTCCCCAACAGTAAGATTTTTTCAAATCGGTACAATAGTTTTGGATCATTTTGGAAACAAAATCTTTGATCTTTATTACATTAGTACACTTTACTGCTAAGTTGCATCAAAATCCATTATTTTTTTAGTAATAAACATACATAAATCTTAAAAACACTTTCGCGTTTTATACTATATTTTCACAAAACAAGCTTTATATACAGGTGGTAGTTAATTATATTCAATAAGTGTAGACCCCAGTAGTTAGGGGTCACTCAACATTGCAGCTGTTTCTTTACTATTACAAAGAACAAACCTGTTTCTTACGAAAGGGGTCTTGGTAATATGACCTCTAGTTGTAACCACTGTTAAATGACCCTTTATGCTTATGTCTCCATGGCGATGTTACTGGGTTCGATGCCCAAGTCTTATAAATGTTATAGCGTTTAGTATAACAGAATCGCAAGGGCTAACTTAAGAGTGGGAAATCAACCTAGAAAAAGAGTTTTAAAGTAACGTAACTGTTCATTTCCACAAACAGTAAATATTGTCTGTAAATAGTAAATACTCTTATCACGGGCTTAACTGGTTTCGAAGAGATTTGGTATAGAAATAGATTAACATCGTCAATCTTAACCGAGTGCTAAAAGTTCCCTCAATTCGAGGGAAACTGCTGAAACATTAATCCTTATTATTCACTATTTATAAAACAAAATAGCATCATAGTGTCTGGTAGGAACTACTCCGCGTACCTGAATATAAAGTAGCCTATAGCCTTCCTTGATAAATGAAGAGAGTATCGAGACTTCTAAAATACGTCCAATGGTTCCTTAGATTAACGCTCTTTAAACCAAATAAGCTAGTTTTCACAAAAAGATAGTCATTTTAAGGAAGGTAAGTACTCATGCGGATGCATAACAATAATACTAATTATTATTTCCAGTACAAGAAGTGCTCCCAGACCTGGACGTGATCGACCGCGAGCTGAAGATGTTGGACGAGCAGATCCTCAAGATTGCGCAGTCGAACAACATCGACGCTGAAGCCGTGCTCGCTTCCACTGAGACTGTTATAGCTCCTGTTGTTAATGGTAAGAAGATTTTTATTTATGGAATGTTAGGGACACATAAGTCCTATTCTTAGGATCTATATTTCAACATTTTATGTAAATCAGCCATTTTTTCCGACCCCAAAGGGTTACGAAACCCTATTACTTATATTCCCAATCATGTTGGGGTCGGTATTTAATCTAACTAGATGCTGCTGACTGAGTACCAGTGTTTTGCAAGGAGCGACTTCCAAACATTGCTTAACCAGTAACCTTATGATGATCGATAGACCTGCGTGGCTTTGACTTAGTTACAAGCTCTTTTTTATACACTAGTTTTTCCTGCAATTTGTGTAAATCTGCCATTTTTTGGCCTCCTACCTACACACAGATTTAACTAAGATTATGTGTTATTGTTACAAAGAACTAAATGAAAACCTCAAACAAAAATCTTGTTGTCAAAATAATCATTATGTTTTGACTTAACCATGGGGTTAATTGTTAATTAGGCTAAAATATCACTTTACCACACTAAAATATTAATAAAATAAATAATGATGTCTTTGTAAAATGTTCCCATTCATGTACCATTGTTTTGAGTTTTTGTTGCACTCAAGGTCAGAAATATTACACGAACACAAAAATACCCACGATTCTTATTTACCTGCTTTAAATATTTATATCATATTGTTACTTCAATAAAATATGTACTATTGTGTTCAATTTAATGATGTCTTCAAACTTAAAAAATCAGTCAATTCACAATCTCCTTTTTAAGTTGGTTAAAAAGTTAATGCTACTTGATAGCAATGACGACCAAAGAAACGATTGTATGAAAGTCGACATGGTTAGAAAGAATGTTACTTGTGAGATGACGGCAGATAGAAGAGTATGGAAGAAGAAAACATGCTGCGCCGACCACAAACATAATTGTGATAAGAGCAGAAGGATGATGATGTGATAGCTATGACGGTACATAAAGAAAAATTCTGTGCTTAGACATACTGATGTTAATATCATCATCCTCCGAGCCTTTTCCCGATCATGTTGGGGTCGGCTTCCAGTCTAACCGGATTCAGCTGAGTACCAGTACTTTACAAGAAGCGACTGCCTATCTGATCTCCTCAACCCAGTTGCCCGGGCAACCCGATGATACCCCTTGGTTAGACTGGTGTCAGACTTACTGGCTTCTGACTACCCGTAACGACTGCCAAGGATGTTCAATGACAGCCGGGACCTACAGTTTAACGTGCCATCCGAAACACAGCCAATGGTGTCTAAGATATACTTAGAAAGTACATACAAACTTAGAAAAGCTGCATTGGTACTTGCCTGACCTGGGATCGAACCCGCGCCCTCATACTTGAGAGGTTGGTCCTTTACCCACTAGGCCACCACGACTTGTTACTATAATAGACTATAATATAATACTGATGTTAATAATTGTATCTTTTATTTTAGAAGTCCCAACTACCTCAACTGATACTGAAAATGCTGAGAAACCCAAACTGTTCCCGATCTTTGAGAAACCTAACCCTGGCATAGCAGTTCCTGGTACAAGTAAAGGTAATTTCTCATCAAATATATTGTATAAACCCTACAATTAACAGTAGCTCTAAAACGGCTGAACCGATTTGGATGTGTTTTTAGATGAAAGCTATTGTTCTAGCAGTGGTTCTTAGATATGGTTCATGAAGATGAGTTCAGATGTTTTAAAGTTGTTAGCCCCCTGATGTCAACATCGTGTTCCTTGCAAAAAATATTTGTATAATCTGAGATGTATGTTTCTTCAGATTTATCTTTCTATGGACAAGTTTAGATTTTTACAAGCATCTATATTAAATAACTTTGGACACTCAAAGTTTCTAACTAGAACTAGGCTGTACCTACATCATCTTTCCACTTACTCCACTCCTAAAGCAAATCAGTGAAATGCCATACAATTAAATAGTTACTCAAAACATGATATTTTATTTATGTGTTTCAGACAAGAGCAGCAAGCGTTCACTAATAAAAACCGGTGACGACCAGTACGTGATCGACGCGGGGCAGAAGAAGTTTGGAGCCACCCAGTGTGCTGAGTGCGGGACTATCTATCAGGTGATATCATCTGCCTAGCCTTTTCCCAGCTATGTTGGGATCGGCTTCCAGTCTAAGCGAATGCTGCAGCTGAGAACCAATGTTTTACAAGGAGCGAATGCCTATCTGATCTCCTCAACCCAGTTGCCTGAACAACCCAATACCGTTAGGTTAGACTGCTTGTCAGACTTTCTGGCTACCCGTAACCTGCCTTCCGAAACACGGAGGGACTCATCAACTATTCAGTTGTCAGACATAAGTAATTTTCAGCTATTTAAATGTGAAATTAATGTGTTCAACAGATTGGCGATCCACAAGACGAACATGATCACTTGGTACATCACAATGCTACTGATGTGCTCAAATTCAATGTAAGTATATCATTTTACAAGTATCCCTACTTAATATTATAGATGTAGAAGTAATTCTGTCTGTTTATGGTGCTCCAACGAAGTCTTTAGCCTGAGAAAGAGAAAGACTACATTTTTCCAGATATTGAAAATGCTTACCTCGGGTTGCGGGTTGAACCGTGCGTGAGGAATAGCTAGTTATGTAATTTGAATAAGTGGTATACGTGTGTATGTCACTGGAAAATAATAAAATCAAAATATTCGCAAGTTTATAAGATTTCCCAGGAAAATTATAAATAGTAAGAGATTAATTGTATTATTTAACGCCCCTATTTTCGTAAATTGATAAACTTACTGAACTCTTGCGTAAAATATTAAGCAACAATAACCAAACGCTAATTTCCAGGGCTTCAAAGACGAGTGCATCGTAGAACGTTCCGGCAACGCTCGCTGCGTCCGAGTGCGCGGCGGCGACAGCGGCTGGAGGAAGGTGGAACAGCTGCTCAACAGGGTGGTGCATCCACACCTAGGATATGGGAACGAGCTGCCAAAGGAACATATACATAGTTATACTGTAAGTTGTGCTCATATTATTTGTTAGTTGTTCATTTAATATGTGTATGTTTTATAATCTTGTGAAATACAAATTATTGATAGACTTCTTTCAAATTAAAGTTTTTAATGCACAATGTCATACTTAATGTTTTTATAAAAGAATTGTAAGCATTTGAAGAGTAACTGTCGGCGTGAAACAACGACATCAGAAATTGAAATATTATTAGAGTGATTGATAAGATCATGCCGCATTGCTTATGTTAACTTAGTTAACATGTTTGTATTATAACAAAATACCTGCTAACTTCATTGCAAACAGACTTACTTGATTGAAATGTAACAGTTGATGTCAAATCGAATATTAAGTTAAAAACTTTTGAAACTCATTATAAAATATTATTTTTTTCAGGCATACTTATACATAGAGAAGAAGCAGATAGTAGGCTGTCTGATCGTTGAGCCCAAGATGAGGGCGTACAAGCTGATTCCTGGAGACCCTGACTGCTGCAGTGTAGAGGATTATCCTGTCAAGTAAGTTTCAGTACATTAACATATTACATCGACACCCGTGCTTTGGAGAGCACGTTAATGTGGGTCCTGCGCTTGATCTTTCTCCGCTCGTATCGGATTGTCGTCCCATCGTGCTATGGGAGTGAAGGAATAAATAAATTTTACACTTATGACTGCACAAATGCTTGTGCACTATAATATCTTCTGCGCTCTAAAGAGATCAGCCAGCCATGGCCTATAATTACTACTTTTAAGAAATTATCTCTTAGCAACATAGGCTATATTTTATGCAGGTACATATCTATCTGCTTGGAAACAAAATATAGTTACATATAATTAATATTTTCTATATTTTCAGATGCGGCGTATCCCGTATATGGACACACATTAACCACAGACGACAGGGCATCGCAGCACGTCTGCTCGACTGTGCTCGGGCTTCCTTCTTGTATGGCGAAGCCCTACGTGTCTCTGACATAGCCCTTAGCGCTCCCACGGCCGCCGGTAAGGCCTTTGCCACCAAATACTGTGGCACACCTAACTTCTATGTGTATTTGGACTGATAAATTACGAAATTGGGGAAAAAATGTGTTCAATATGTGGCCTATGTACATAATAATTAAATTTTGCTCATGTTTTTGGTGCAACGTAAGTGTTGTGTGAAATATCGATAAAAACGCTAGTTTTGTGTTTCGCTGTTCAACATAAATATCATAGTTCGCGATATCCATAAAAATATACGCAAAGATAAAATATACCTACCTCAGTGTGTAATGAGAAACTTTAGTGAATTTGTGACTTTCTCCGATAATGTGTGTTTTAGTTTATAGATTAACTATAATTGTGCATTGGATGCATGCTGTCTAGTTTTATACTTGTCAACTGCGAATTTTAATCTTAGCTTTTTCAGAGACTGCTATTCTAAACGTGTTTGTGTAAAAGACATTGTTATTTTAATAAAACTTGCATGCAGGAATATTTCTAGATTTTAATATTTTGAAGTATTTTCGAAAATGTTTCCTATTTTAAATTTTGATAATAATATTTGTATGTATAATGCTATTTTTGATACTTCCTTATAAATATGCATGAATAGATTTAGCAAAGTGATTGCTTTGGGACCAATTACATAAGTGAAATTACATTTTATAAAATATTTTTATATAGTATTCAAATGTGCGGTTTCTACTTCTAAAAAGTAGGTGCGCGATTTCAAATATTTTGTCATTATTTTTTTTTTTTTCTTAAAAGCATTATTGCTAGCCTGCAGTAAAGGCACGTTTCGAATACTAACTGCCGACTTGCAGTCGCGGGTTTTGCGGTCGGCAGTTGGCATTGAAAACGTACCTTTAAGTACTATTTTGTCGCAATATAAATTATTAAAGTAACATTTTTATTTCTTTTCTATGTTCTTTTTTAAATTTAAGCTGCATGAAAGTTATTAATAATTTTCTAGTTTTTATTATTTTATAAGACAGTGCCAATGTCGTTTTAGAATACATATTTAATTAAGAATATTGTGCCTCAAATTAGAATAAGTTTAATTTTTAAATAATTTTTGATACTATTCAAGGTTTTTAAGATTTTTTGAGAATTTTTCTTGATGGATTCTGTTTTAAAATTGTGGTAATGAAAGTAATAATTTGATACTTTATTTCTTAATTACGAATGTTGGTGATTTTTTGATGAAATTTGTTTTTTGGTTCCATTTTAAAACTTATGTTTGATCATGACATTCTAAAAGATTTAACAGTAAAACAATATTGTTTCACTAAACATACCTCAAGATAAAACCTTTTTTACGCTTTTTATAATAATAGTGGTAATTTCAGGTCAGTACGCTTATATTTTAAGTAAAATAAGTTAGTTCATACTTAGCTCGCCCCGATTGGGCTTACTTGCGAAGAACTTAATACTCTAATAATAGTCTATTACTTTATTATTTTTATAACAAACTGTCTTTTAAACATTAAAAAAATGACCGCAAATAAGTAATATGTACTTTTTTGTATGGTTTCACATATTCTACTCCGGAATAGTGTATTTTCTTGAATAAATTTAGAATTTATTTGGATTTCCAAATATTATTTCCATGTGTCATCGAATCCTAGTCTCTCTATTTATATTATGATCTGAATGTGTCAGTCCTATGCTTGTATTGCAAACGATTTTCTTTCAACTTTGAATAAAATAATTTAAATATGCTTTTTAAACTTTCCGACATTTTAATTTGCTGAAGGGGCTAGCCCAAAGATGTCTCGTACCTTATGTATTGCCATAGACGTGTAAATAAGTATTTATTTATAATTTTGTTTCTCTACGTTTCAACTCTTGAATGTTTTGTCAAAATTTTTACTTTTCGAAGTGCTCTTTTAAGTTACACAGATTGTGTTAATTTTGGTTTTAATAATAAAATTGATTTTTATTATTGGATTGTTTTTATTTCTACTTATTGCCCTACTAGCCCTTGGCAGCAAAAGATCCCTTTATATGTCACCCTAAAAATGTTTTATCACTTGCTTATTTAGCATGTTGCAAATGGCGCTTAAATTGGTGGTACTCATAATTTAAACATATTAGTAAGAAGCCAGAAAGTCTTAACAACCAGTCTTATCAAGAGGCAGGCACAATGAAAAAGGACATACAAGGGTTACAAATGAAATACAACGTTTTAAAACAACATTTATTTTTACATACATTAAGTCGGATTCAAAATGCCTGAAACATACTGATTTTTGTACACATCAGTTATAGATTATTATTAATTTCATGGACAGTAAATTATATATTCTCTTTGCACGAATCTGTGGAGACATAAAACTTATAAGCGTTTGTTATTTTATAATCACCTCGCAGTACACACTACTATACACATAAATATTAAAAATTTCATTTTTATCTTTAGGAATTTCATTAATTAGGTATATTTTTTAAATTAAATTTGTTAAAAATATAGATTTTCAGTATATCATTAAACGTAGGTATTAAGATTAAATACACGATAATCCGCAGTCCGTCGGTAACGAACACAATGATAAGTGCTGATCTCAAATACCGATTCTAAACAAAGTGACTTTGAGCTATGCTAGAAAATATTCTATTTAAAAAAATGAACTACCCAAAAATTGAGAGAAAAATACGTTTTTTATTATTTTATTTTTGTGCTACAATGGAAAGAAATCTATGAGCACTAATTAAATGCCTTCATTCATTAGCGAGAGAGTTGCGACGAGTTAAAGGTAAAACATTACCAAAAATATTTGCAGTCGAGCGCTGCACTTCTTTAAACAAAAGGGTACTCGACGCGTCTCACATACATTGTGCGCAAGTACATTCACTTATCTACTATGAAGATATATTAAAAAAGGAGGAATCTTTTCAATACTATTTGGTTATTATCAACGGACGTTACGATACTACTAGTCAAGGATCCGAACACGCGAAACAAAGTATTAAACCTACGTCCACATTGTTGGCGCCAACACGATTATATGAAAACATGGCGACGCGAGCGCAGACGAACTAACCTGCTCCGACCTAGCACGGACTTGCGGTGTTCATCTAAATATTGAAAAACATAGAAAATTATGTTCTAAGCTACCTTTATACACGATACAATGACTCACATGTTATTGCATTTACTTAAATCGTAAAGGGATGAGGGTAGGACAGCAATATACAATGTATACATACTTGTTACGTCGACATTTGTTAGGGGGACCACTTCCGTTCTGTCGCTAACAGACACATACTTCTGGAAACTAACTTATTACCGAATACTCAAACGCTACGTAACTTTAAGTTGCACTTACAAGTATGATATAGCTATAAAACACGTTACAATGTTCGATAGCGTGATACATAAGCGCTGATCAAAGTTAGGCTTTGTTCAAGTATCGGAATTAGACTGATGTTGACTCCACCACTTTTACAGTAATTAAACCAATTTGATTAATTACCATCTAGTCTTTTCTAGTTTAAAAACACCTAGTTCGAAAAACTCATTTTAAATATGGACGAAATACCCCTAAAAATGCTCTAACGCCATATATACAACTTGTGAGAAAACTTTAGCGGCGAGTGACCCGAATTTAGAAACTGCATAGCATAAATATAAAAATTCAAAACTAAATTACGTATAATTTTTAAGTCTTTGAAGTTTGAACAACCGAAAACATTGTGAGCTAACTGGCTTTAAATATAAAATTATATAATATTAATTACTCAAATCAACGTCTATAGTTGAAATATCAGGCAACTATAATTAACTAAAATTGTTATAGAATTCAAAGTGCTTTTTACTATAAAATCGTGATTTTCTCTAATCGTGTACTTTTATATCAAAAGCTTAGCCGGGCGTTGCTTTACGAGTGTTGTAGCTGACATAACTGGATAACAGAATAAGTATTCAAATTATACTGTTTAAATATTTTTTTCATCTTCAACTATTTCCCAAGAAAAAATATTTTAAATTCCACTTATTTTTATGAATTAAAAATCTTGTTTTTTGGCTTATTTTCTTCGTAGTCTAGTTATTAAGTTATATCAACTAGAACACACGCCAGGCCTACCATTGAAGTCAGGTCGAACTAAATGTGTGCATTACTTAAGATGTCGAAGTTACAGTATGTTCCTTTTGCTGGGCGACGACTTTCACGACAAACAAATTGAAGTTTATTTCAATTACAAGCAAGATATAAATATAAATGATTAATTCTGTATTTTTTTTTGTGAAAAAACTTTATCTCTTGGACTTCCTGACAGTATCGCATAAAGGTGCCTATTTACTTATTTTGGCAATACAGGAATAATGGTAAAAGTAGGAAGTCGTAATATAGAAGTCAGAAAGTCGTAAAAGTCGCAACCCACCCCGAACAGATCCGACTACTGCGTAGCCTGCAAGACAGAAAGTACCCCACAACATCAGCAGTCTACGTTATATTTTATACCTTTTTTTGTTACTTTTGCATTCCATTTTTATTTTTTGCGATACGCTATTACTTACTTAAATAGCTACCAAATAGTACTTTTTTTTATTAATTTTACATATATAATAAAGAATGCCATGTTAATTTTTAATTACACAATGATTCTATAGTGATGTGGTATGTATGGAGGTCTCCTTATTGCACGATCTACGAACGCGGCTGACATTGGCGAAAAGCCTTTGTTCCGGCATGACAAATGTCTATGGTTTCAATATGGCGCGTGTATTAGTGTTCGAGTTTGTATATCGTAGTCTATGGTAGATAAATAAACATGTATATTTGTCTGTTTGTCCCCAATGCTACCGCGTCCGCTCGACATTATCAAGTCGTATATAATTGACAGGCTTCTAAACCTGTGGCAACCCCCATACGACATTATGAATTAACATATAGTTTCATTTAATATTTTAAATGTACGTTATATTCTCTTCTACTTACATTTAAAGTGAAACTTATATAACACAAAAAGAAAAAAAAATACAATTTCAATATAGTTATATTTAAAAAAATAACGATAGTGTTACGAATAAGAAAGCAAAAAATAGCGAATTTTGTTACTGTACATACAATACGAAGGAAGGAATTATTCTGTGTTTTTTTAGTATGGTAACATAGGATATGGTGTTTCCGCTGGCAACACTACATTATGGCACATAACACAAACTCCAGCTTAACTTTCTTATATTAAGGACCATTTTCTAACAAAATTATATATTAACAATTTTATTATTTTACTGCTTAAGGTATATTTCCGTACTGTGCTTAAAAGCAAGCAATACGTTGAGGTGTATTCAAATATCGAGCAACAGTCAGGCAACATTCTATCGCAACTACTATGAAAATCGCTAAATATTTTACAATGTTTCAGTGGAATGAGTGCAGAGCGATAGTCGGCGTTACACTTTTCAGCCATTAAACTGGACCACTTTCCAGTCGCCCAACAGTTGCCCAACAACACCTTAAGCGGTAAATAACAATTTACTAAATCAAAAATATATTAAGATTCATAACGATAGAATAGATCATTTTGTATTTTAAAAATATCTCTTAAAATAGCACGACGTGTAAGTACATAAACCAATTTTAATTTTTTCATATAATATAAATAATAATAATAATTCTATTTAGTAAATTAATGTTAGGAGAGGTTAGTATTCTTTGTACTTAAAGGCTAAAATTGTGTCCATCTTATAAACGAAAAAAAAAATAGAATAATCTTTGAAAATATTTTTTTAAACTCAAATACTGCTAGGATATTGATATTCTGCCGGCCGTATTACATACGGTCGGATCTTTGGACCTTAAATTCCTAAAAGCTCAACATTACAAAGAAATAATAATTAAAAACTAACGTTTAATCTACAAAAGCACTTGTATTGTTACATTTTAGTCAAAAATTGTGCTATGAACGAACGTATTAAGACGCAAACGAAATAATTATTACAAAACTATACGATATTGGAAGACGTACATTTGATAAAAATTAAAAATAAATCGCTTTTAAACTATATTTGTGTAAAAACTAAATAAAGGTGTGCCCTCATGTGTTAGATATGGTCGCTTGATTTCATTCTGATTTTAATATTATCGACCTTATATTTCATCATTAAAGTTTGGATGCTTAAATTTTACTCATGTAATGAATGTTTTCTTTATAGTTGGTGATAATGATAAAAACATTCTCTAAGCCATGTAACATGTTGTAAGAAAAATATATTTTTTAAAGTCGTCGTCAATAGTTAAACTGTCACTTCAATTAAATTAACACATAAGAGCCCATCCGTAAAATATCCTCCAAAGAAAATAAAATAAAAGTTCTGTAATCAAAAATATACAGACATATCAAATATTCCTTTTTAATTTGATCTAGAAAAAAATGGCTATACTCAGTGTATAATTTTACTTCAAAAACCATAGTTTTAAAATTTAATATTCAGGGTTTATTGTTTAAATAAATAAAATAAACGATTTGGCCTAATTTGAGCATAAAATGATTGCGCTCGGTAAATAGCGGGTAAAGTTGGACTACACATAGACAACAACAAAAACTTTTTTGTGCTAAAATGTCAGAAACAGCCAGTATTTTTGTTAAAAAAATTCTATGTTGTTTATGATATGTCAAAGAAGGTTACATTACAGAAAAAAACTGAGTTCTATATTTAAAATGTGCGTAGTCCGACTAATATCCCATGTTAAGCTTAACGAACTTAAAAAAAACGTTGTGTACTCGAAAGTGAAGTGAATACTATTGATCTAGCCTCGAGGCGTACCTAGTACTTCGATGATCCTTAATATAAAACCGTTTGAAACAGCTGCGGACCGGAGCGGACGACTACCAAATATTTACCGACAATAATAACAAAAAAAAACTGTGGTAACTCAACATATTATTACGTATTTGTATTAAGAAATGTTCCTTAATTAATTCACTAAAATTAGTTGGTAAACTATATTTTATTTTATAATTGAAATGAATCGTGTCGGTATCGTATCGTTGTCGTGCCGCCGCCGCGTCCCACCCGGGTCGCTCGCACCTCCACACGAACCAGTCTAGTCTAGACTAAATCTAGACTTTCACACTAACTTCAAATCGACTAAAACATATCCAAAATTACGCTCACATCACTAAGTCTGTTTGGCGATTATAAACACAATGTTTCGAATAATGCACAAAGTAATGTAAGAATTAGTCGATTATCCGTTCCCAAATGATTTCAGTCGATTAAAACATTTAATAAAATGTTATCGATTACACATCCTGTCCTAACCCAGCACTTACAGTGAATATCGCATGATTTAATGTATAAGTTACAATTAAAAATAATGTTTTTAAAATCAACAACTATCAATTTATAATAGAATCTTGAAGCAAATAATTATAATAATAAGAATTAAGAACAACTTATAAGTACCATTGTTTGTGTCAACTGAATAAAATATATCGTAAAGAGACCGATCGACTAAATTAATCGATATTATATAAACGTAACTGGCGAATATTCGATACTCCGCGCCTCATCGAGCAGTCGAATTTAGTCGAATCACGTCACAACCCTATAGACCCGACAACGTCACACCACTACGCGGTGTTCGAATTTCGAAAAAGGAACGTAGTGATGTGCGTTTACAACATCGACTAAGGTGACAACTTACTAAAAATGATAAGTAAATAGACTTTAAACAAATGCCACTGTGTATTCATAGTTTAGTGAACTAATCACACTAACGCAGGGATGGCCAACCTTTATTGAGTTACGTATCCAATTATTTAAAAAAAAACAATGTTCACGGCAAATTGGTGAGAGTTACGTCAATTTACATGCACTCAAGACATTATTTTTGATCAAATTTATCCGGATGCTGAAAGAAGCGATACACATACCCAAATTATTGTATGTTTGCAAGCACTGAAGTCATTGGTTCATCTTCCCTGCTATAGTGTCATGTGTAAAAGATTTTCAGAACAGAATAAGATATTTCATAGCATATAACTTATCACTCAGTACTATAGAAACAAATGGTATTTATCTAAAGCCAAACATCTGATGTGCTTAACTAAACATATTTAGTAAATTCTCACATAAAATCGACTAAAGTTGCCAGCTTATCGCAAACTCTGACGTTCGGAAACACCATGGGAACATCACTAGCCGCGGTATAACGATTAACGCTTCGTAATCGATACTCTTACAATCGGTAATCGGTAAATATTTTGTCGTATCAAAGCGAAATTATTCGAGATTGAGTTTTTGGATAGAAAATTCGAGATTTTTCGTTATTTTTTTTTACAGAATCAGGGTTTTTTATGAGTGGTTTTCGTCATAAATATATAGCTATCGTTACGAAGCGTTTTCGTTTGGCGGTAAATAAACCAGGGAGTCAGGGCGTACGTAGTGTAGTATGTATTGCTGACCGGGTCATACGAGTCGCGGGCCTTTACTGCACCGCACATACTTTATCTGCAATACAAATACAATTGTATTTAGAAAAATGGAATAATGTGTTGACGCAGAATGGTATTGTGAGGTAGGCCTAAACCCAAGCAAAAATGACCGTATTTCTTAAAATCACTGTTAACTTTCAAGTGAAAATTTATAGGTAAACAGTTGTTGTAAGTGAAGTTGTGTTTATGTATTTGGGGAACTTGGGCCCTTAGGGAATGGGTGAGTGAATGAGAGTGACTTAGTCAGGTGGGTTGACGACAGTTAAACACGCGCTTGATGTTCTCGGTGTGTCGGGTAGCAGTAGTGAGTGAGTGAGTGAGTGAGTGTAAGTGGACGGTTACCTAGCGGGTGGTGCTATGGTTAGAGCAGCTCGTACTGCCGGAGGTGCATGCGTTGTATGATGTCGCGGCAGTCGTTGAACACGCGCTTGATGTTCTCGGTGTGTCGGGTAGCAGTAGTGAGTGAGTGAGTGAGTGAGTGTAAGTGGACGGTTACCTAGCGGGTGGTGCTATGGTTAGAGCAGCTCGTACTGCCGGAGGTGCATGCGTTGTATGATGTCGCGGCAGTCGTTGAACACGCGCTTGATGTTCTCGGTGTGTCGGGTAGCAGTAGTGAGTGAGTGAGTGAGTGAGTGTAAGTGGACGGTTACCTAGCGGGTGGTGCTATGGTTAGAGCAGCTCGTACTGCCGGAGGTGCATGCGTTGTATGATGTCGCGGCAGTCGTTGAACACGCGCTTGATGTTCTCGGTGTGTCGGGTAGCAGTAGTGAGTGAGTGAGTGAGTGAGTGTAAGTGGACGGTTACCTAGCGGGTGGTGCTATGGTTAGAGCAGCTCGTACTGCCGGAGGTGCATGCGTTGTATGATGTCGCGGCAGTCGTTGAACACGCGCTTGATGTTCTCGGTGTGTCGGGTAGCAGTAGTGAGTGAGTGAGTGAGTGAGTGTAAGTGGACGGTTACCTAGCGGGTGGTGCTATGGTTAGAGCAGCTCGTACTGCCGGAGGTGCATGCGTTGTATGATGTCGCGGCAGTCGTTGAACACGCGCTTGATGTTCTCGGTGTGTCGGGTAGCAGTAGTGAGTGAGTGAGTGAGTGAGTGTAAGTGGACGGTTACCTAGCGGGTGGTGCTATGGTTAGAGCAGCTCGTACTGCCGGAGGTGCATGCGTTGTATGATGTCGCGGCAGTCGTTGAACACGCGCTTGATGTTCTCGGTGTGTCGGGTAGCAGTAGTGAGTGAGTGAGTGAGTGAGTGTAAGTGGACGGTTACCTAGCGGGTGGTGCTATGGTTAGAGCAGCTCGTACTGCCGGAGGTGCATGCGTTGTATGATGTCGCGGCAGTCGTTGAACACGCGCTTGATGTTCTCGGTGTCGACGGCGCACGTGAAGTGCGGGTAGCAGTAGTGCTTGCCGTCGCCGCTTGCCGTGCTTATACGCTGAGGAAAAGAAAAAAAATAGATAAAAAAATTATTAAAAAAAAAGAAAAAAAAAATGGAATCTCCTCTAGTTACCTGACAATACCTTCTCGGTACAGATATGATATCTGTAACCACATTCCGTAACCTTTGTTACTTTCTGTTAAAACTTATCCCACACACAAGTACAAAACAAGTATCACACAAACTTTATATAAGGCATTTCACCTTCATAACGAATGGAAAACATTTTACATAGACCAAAAAGTCTCCTAGTCGATACTACAGAATGGCCACCGTAGAAGGGCTAGGTCCTGGAAGAGATGGTGGGAGGACCTGGACGTCTACAACCTTGATTGGTGGGAACACTTTTTTACATACATAGTTACAAGTGAAGCTAACATATGCGTGTTAGAATATAAAGTGTGTACGTACAAGGAACTCGTCCCGTATGAAGTACTTGGCCCTTGCGACGTCGGGATGGTCGCGGGCGTCGGGCGCGGCGTCGGGCGGCGTGCTGTAGCGCGCGAACTCCGCGAAGTACTCCTCCAGCCGCGACTTGCCCGCCACCACCTTCTCCGCCAGCAGGTCCTGCTTGTTCAGGAACAGGATCACCGATATCGTGCGCAGCCATCTGGGGGGAAATAACAATAATGAATATACAGTTAGATATAAAAAGTTGTGACGGGCAGAAAGATGACGGACGTTGAAGATGTTATAATCTTATAATTAATTGTCAATGTTGTATTTGCTATTTAAATTGAGTTTTGGTAAACCATTTGTAAAGAATACAATTTTCTAAGGTTGTATGTACTTTTTAAGTATATCTGGCTTTCTGGCTCCGAAGTCACAGGCATTCCTAGTTTAGGGGCCAGAGTCTCAACATTTCTTAAATTAAATTGTAAACCTGCTAGATATTAAGCATTTTGTAAGGATTTACATCAATAAAGCATTTATTTATTTAACATGGACACAAATGACTATATTTCAGATGGCACGTTAAACTGTAGGTCCCGACTATCAGTGAACGTCTTCGACAGTCGTTACGAGTAGACAGAATCCAGTAAATCTGACAACCAGTATTTTCTGGGGGTATTTGGTTGAGGAGGTCATATAGGGCAATCGCTCCTTGTAAAACACTACTACTCAGCTACATCCGGTCAGACTGGAAGCCGACCCCAACATAGTTGGGAAAAGCTCGGTAGATGATGGGTCACTCATCTACCATCGTACCTGTTGTTCCATATGCTCTTGAAGAGGTCGAGCGACTCCCGGAGGCGGTTCTGCGTGGGGTCCTCGCGCAGCACCATGTTGTAGGACGAGCAGGCGGTCACGAAGATGATGGTAGTCACGTCAGCTACTTATAGCTCCGTACCTGTTGTTCCATATGCTCTTGAAGAGGTCGAGCGACTCCCGGAGGCGGTTCTGCGTGGGGTCCTCGCGCAGCACCATGTTGTAGGACGAGCAGGCGGTCACGAAGATGATGGTAGTCACGTCAGCTACTTATAGCTCCGTACCTGTTGTTCCATATGCTCTTGAAGAGGTCGAGCGACTCCCGGAGGCGGTTCTGCGTGGGGTCCTCGCGCAGCACCATGTTGTAGGACGAGCAGGCGGTCACGAAGATGATGGTAGTCACGTCAGCTACTTATAGCTCCGTACCTGTTGTTCCATATGCTCTTGAAGAGGTCGAGCGACTCCCGGAGGCGGTTCTGCGTGGGGTCCTCGCGCAGCACCATGTTGTAGGACGAGCAGGCGGTCACGAAGATGATGGTAGTCACGTCAGCTACTTATAGCTCCGTACCTGTTGTTCCATATGCTCTTGAAGAGGTCGAGCGACTCCCGGAGGCGGTTCTGCGTGGGGTCCTCGCGCAGCACCATGTTGTAGGACGAGCAGGCGGTCACGAAGATGATGGTAGTCACGTCAGCTACTTATAGCTCCGTACCTGTTGTTCCATATGCTCTTGAAGAGGTCGAGCGACTCCCGGAGGCGGTTCTGCGTGGGGTCCTCGCGCAGCACCATGTTGTAGGACGAGCAGGCGGTCACGAAGATGATGGCCGTCACGTCGTTGAAGCACTGGATCCACTTGCGTCGCTCGTCGCGCTGACCGCCCACGTCGAACATACTGGAATGTGGTGTGGTCATTAGTTGAAGTTATTTTATCCTGGCTGTTGTTTTTTGTTCTTTGGGAGGAGGTAACGAGTTTAGAAACCAGAAGGTGCGACAAGTGAGTTGAAGATGTGAGACTTAAATTCAGATTGAGTAGAGAGGTGGTCACTCTATTTTACATGGAGCAACTGCCCTGGTAATCCTTAATGACTATTATTGTTTTGGTGTCCATAAACATTAAATTATTAACACTTTTCGTTCCACGCCTATCCTCACAAAACCCTCATTCCTCATGGTTATTTCTTGGGTCTATTTTATTTTATTTTTTTATTTATTCCTTTACATCAGGCAACTAAGGCCCATAGAAAAATACAATACTTACATAAATGGTTAACATTACCAATACTTATAAACTAATACATATGAAAAAAAAAAACAATACATAAATAATCAAACAAAATAATAACTATAAACTAATACATAAAGAACCAATTCTATTTGTTGTTGACACGAATAGGCGGTGTCGTGTTGCACTGCGTGGTGTCGCGTAGCCTCTTATCATAGTCATATGTTTACATTTTTAAATACATAATATTTATTTCAGACAATATAAGAAATTGTTGTCTTTTTTTTAACTACGATCAATTAATTTATAATGAATTAACCCTTCTGTATGTAAAGGTGGCCTATGCCTAGCAGTGGAAAAATAAAAAGGCTGATGACGATGATCTATTTATTACGTTACTTTCCCATAACAAAACGTTAAGAACTGGTACTCACTGGAAATTGACTTTGTCGACGACGAACTGCGTCTCGAAGATGCCGGAGGTGAGGACTCGACAGCGCAGGATGTCCTGCTCCGTCGGCGTGTAGTTCGGCTGCTTTATTATGTGCACCTGGTCCAGGAAACTGAGGACGAAAGAATACCGATGTTAATGTTTTACGAATTTAGTTTTGTAGTGTTAGAGATGGAATGGAGAGTATTGATGGTGTATTTATCTGATCCTGAGGCACCAATTCCAAAGTGGAGTGGAGTGGAGAAGTTGTTAAACAATGAGGGTTTTTGAAATTTTTTCTGCCACCGGGTGACGCCACGTATGCGTCTGGTCCAAACAGCTGTCAAATAGTATGGAATTGTAGGTGCCGAACTTATTGTTTATTGAAATTCTGTTATATTGGAAGTGTTATTGATTTTATTATGGACTACGGTCAGAAAAAGGTTTCCGAACTAAAAATTGAGCTAAGAGAGAGGGTGCAAAAGTCACTGGTACTAAGGAAAAGCTTGTTGAAAAATTTTTTAACACAATATGATTTAGTTTTTTTTATTTACTCAACCGCAATAGTAAAACAATAATGCAGTGCTTTAATTATAAAATAAAAAAAACACTAAAATCGTTCACTATTCATAGTAAAGATAAGCACTTTGACAGTTATCTGGACCTGACGACTCGGTGCTGCCACCTCGTGGACGCCATTTTACAAAACCCTCATTTTGATAGATTTACGTCTTTGGATGATCTCGTGGCCCACTCAGCTACATCCACTGTAGATAAATTGTATTGGCAAGCCAGAACCAGAAACAGTTGGAAATAGACCCAAAAACCGTAAGGGTCCTTTCAAATTAGACATTTCTTTTCGTTCAGCGCACGGAAGTCCACTTGTTTTTATGAAAATGCGCCATGTGGTGACGATACCCGCTGGAAAAGCCTCACTCCTCAAGTTTCATTTAAAAAAAAACCTTTATTGTGACGTGCAAGGAGGCAGTCAGTGCTAAACTCGGGTGTGACATAGACGGTGGTATATATGAGTCATACATGCACATTATCATGAGGTAGAACATCGATGCAGTTGCCGCTGCCATTCTCCCTGTTCTATCTTAGCTTACGTTCTTGGCTACATGGTATACGTACTACTTAGCGCAGTCGATGAGCTGGTACTCGTTGCTGCGCTCGTAGGTGCGCTGCACGCCGAGGTCGTGCCACAGCGCCTCCGTGTGCTCGTAGAACTCCATCGGGTAGTCGAAGTCCGGCTGGGACGCTACGTCCTGCAAGGATAAATATATCGGTTCATACATGTGAGATAAAATATTGAAGGCTCCTTTATTGTAGATAGATTAGTGATTTATCCGTAGCCCTATATAAAGCGGCTTATATGCGTACGGATCTGCTTGCCGAGTTTTGGAAAAAGCGACAAAAACAGTAGGTCCCATTTTTGACAGGCATCGTCTTGTCAGGAGTTGTAGGAAACCCCGTGTAACTGTGTTGAGGAGGTCAGAGAGGTAGTAGCTATGTAAAATTCTGATAAGACGGGAAGCCAATCCCAATATTCAGTCTCTCGAGTTTGGGAGAAGGCTGCGCAAATACTAGAGACAGTTTGTCTTGAATCCAAAAACCGGCCAAGTGCGAGTCGGACTCGTGCACGAAGGGTTCCGTAAATTACAGTTAAATCAACCTATCTCAAAAACTACAAGAGATACTTTGATCAAACCAAAAATCGTTGAAAGAGTTAATTAGCATGCATCACCTCTATTTTTTTTAGAATTTTATACCCCGTAGTTATAAAAATAGAGGGGGGGGGGACATACTTTTTACGACTTTGAGAGCTGATATCTCAAAAACCGTTCACTTTAAGAAAAATGTTTTTTAGAAAACTTTATATCATTTTAAAAGACCTTTCCATTGATACCCCACACGGGTATGTACATCGAAAAAAAAAATTTCATCCCTCAGTTACATGTATGGGGGGCCCCACCCCCAATTCTTTTTTTTACTATTTAGTGTCATATTTTTGTAGCGGTTCATACAACACATATTCCCATCAAATTTCATCACTGTAGTACTTATAGTTTCCGAGTAAATCGGCTGTGACAGACGGACAGACGGACAGACGGACAGACGGACAGACGGACAGACGGACAGACGGACATGACGAAACTATAAGGGTTCCGTTTTTGCCATTTTGGCTACGGAACCCTAAAAATGTGACTACCAGGCAAGTCTCCTATGCAAATTGCAAAAATTCACCAAAGACATGGACTGACTTTATCTATCTTTTTGGAATTACATAGATGTAGATATCCTAATTTTTACATACCTGTATATAATCGACGCGCGCCTTATTCTCCGGCTTCTCGAGCGGTATGGGCGGCGTCAGAGTGCTCATGGCGCCGGTTATTGTCTGGAACACGAGTGAAAAATGTTAGAACCAGTGGTGCATGAAATAAAATGATTCCGCAATCTATAATATTATTAGATGAAGAGTTTGCTTCAACACGGTAATCTCAGCGACTACTGGACCGATTTGAAAAATCATTTCAAACGGGAAACATGTTTCTGCGACAGATATTCTCTTACAACTTAAAGTTGAGACGCCATCGTCACAGCCGAAAAACGTCCACAGCCAGTGGCGGATTAACCCTATAAGCACAACAAGCACGTGCTTGGGGCCCCTGTTCTCCAGGGGCCTCCATCCTCTGCTGGCGTTTCATTTTATACCTACATTTTATCGAGATTCATCCACAATATATTATCCGAAATCATAAGGCGCGAGCAGTTCGGGAGTGACCCTTCATACACCCCCGCCTCTAAACTTGATTGGTCGCAGTGCTGTTGATTGTTGTACGATCGCAGTGATTTTTTTTTTCAATTGTGCAGTTGTTATACAATTTTTTTTCGGCTTCTACTCATCGTTGGGCAAAGAATTAATAGGCAACGATAGCGTTCCGAAGTCGCTATCGTACAGTCGTTGGGAAGCTCACGCTGTAACTACGAGTGCAATATAACAAACATATCCGAAAATTTTGGATGCTTTAGATCAGTGGTCCTGGTGGTGGTGGGCTGGTGGTGCCTGGAGGCATTCCAAGTGGTCCGCGGACCACCGGTTAAGTCCGCGGACGTTGTTATCGATCTTACGTTATCCATCTTACTTGTCCAATAGAAAGAAATGAAGGTTTGAAATGTAGCCCTTTTACGAAATTTTAGTTCTGAGTCTTAAAACATAATCAAGATTTCCCGCTCGCTTCGCTCGCGTATTCAGAAACTATATGTCCTCGTTTTTACATTTGTCAACAAATTAAAAGTTAAGTACGTTTGGGCTACATTGTACGTAATTTTGGTTCTGAGTCTTAAAAATAATTAAAATTTCGCGCTCGCTTCGCTCGCGTATTCAGAAACTATGTGCCTTCGTTTTTGCATTTGTCAACAAACAAAAAATTAAGTACGTTTGGGATAAATTTTAAATCCGTACGAGTCCGAAAAAAATTTCGCGCTCGCTTCGCTCGCGCATTTGAAACTACATGTGCATTACGCTCGCTTCGCTCGGTCAATTTCTTCAACCTTCTATTTCCTACACAGGGTCTACACAGGCTCTGTGCTTAGGGCCTCGGATACTCTTAATCCGCCACTGTCCACAGCTGCAGAGAGGCCTGGCATGTGGTGTCTGATATACCGCCAGCAGTCAGTCACCAAAGCCACGTCCATTTTTGAACAGGGTGCACCAACAGGTGAGGTTGGCAATTAGGGCAGGTCGATGTTGGTTTGCCCCCTCACGTTTGAGGCCCCTAACTAATGTTTGAGTCCCCTAACTAATGTTTGAGTCTCTCGAGGTATAAATTAAATGGCAACTTACAAGTATCGCGTCGCGTATATTCTTCTTGATGTCCTCGATCTTCTCGCGGCGCTCCTTGTCGGAGAAGCCGTTCACGTGAAGGATGCGCATCTGTTTGACGATGGTGGACTTGCCCGACTCGCCCGCGCCCAGGAGTAGGAGGCGATGCGTGGCGCGATATAGCTGGAAATTGACGAAAAGAGGGTTAATTTCTTGGGAAGATATTCCATTTTAGTAGGCACTTAATTACAGGCAAACAATCTTAAGACATAACATGTTAAACAAATATTTCTGCTTAAAACAATAATTCAATTCATTACTAGTGTTATTAGGTATTAGGTCGTGTTATTATTGTGATTACATTGATTTTTAGCCACATTTTATGTGTGTAAGTGACCTGGGTTATTTTGATACCAACTGGAGAAGAATAGCCAAACTACGTGGCAACTAGAGGTTGATTGTGTAGACTTGTAGAGCCAACGGAAAGAAGGGGGTATTTTGATTGAACCATTTTTCAGTCACCTTTGACTTCATTTCGGAACTGTTTCTTTTACCACAAGGCTGGCTCAACAATGCTGTCACCACTATAAACATTTTCTAACGTACTAAAATCCTACAGCCGTCATAGCTTTAACTAAACAGTAATAATATTAGTCTGTGTACCTGTTTATCCTTCTGCAGCTGCTTGGTGATGGCATCGCTGCGGCGTTTCTGTTTCTTGGCGTCGTCTTCGCTGCTCTTGCCGCCCGGCGAGCCGAAGCATCCCATTGCCGACCACGCCGCCCACCTGCGAACAACGAAATATAAGGTTTTAGACTTGTAGGGACTGTGTTCTACGTGGTTGGGAATTTAACTAACGATAGTACTTTTTACACAAAAAAAAGTACTGGAAAAAATTGTTCTTTAAAAAGAAGTTTGAGTACAAAATTCAAAAATAAATGGTTTGTTGATTATGTAGTTGTATTTACGTTGATTATTAAATAAAAGATATCAAGATAGTTACTTTAGTTAAATACCTGGGTATATAAATTAATCATAAGTATTGTTGCTGTCTTAAAAAACAATAAGATGAAAATCCGACCTTATTCACACCATAAAATACTCTTTGCGTTTTCGTACTATTTTAAAGATGCGTTGTTTTAAAATCGTTGTAACAACCCACAATACAAATACATATGTATCTGCCTCGTTGGTCTAGCTGTCGCAAGTGCGGCTGCTGAGCACGAGGTCTCGGGTTCGATTCCCGAGTCGGGCCGAAATCGCTTTGTGGGTTTTATAAGACTTTCACAAAGCAGCCCGGAGCCTGGAAGCTGGTGATTGATACACCCGTGCATCGGAGAGCACGTAAATGTCGGTCCTGCGCCTGATCTCTCTCCGGTCGTGTCGGATTACCGTCCCATCGGGCTATGAGAGTGAAGGAATAGTGAGTGCACCTGTGTCTGCGCAAATGCTCGTGCACTATAATATGTCCTGCGTAGTTGGCTAATCTCCTTACATGAGAACAGCCGCCGTAGCCGATAATCGGCTAGGAGGACATCATCATCATCTGCCTTTAACAGACATACGGAAATCGAAGTCGGGTCACACAGAGCAACAGCCAATTTCTCAATGTCTCAGTATAAATTGTCATTTTATGAATCGATTTATGTACTGCTGATTTCTATATCTGTTAATTTACTTGCTAGAGATACGACTTTGACATAAGCTACCTACCTATTTACCTACATGTTGAAATTGGGATATGATCATTACAACATAGACTATGTTCAGCTCCATACAAAGTCATATTTTTTTTCTAATATATCTGTGAAACTTATGAGTTTGAGTTAATAGGTTCTTATGTAAAGCCAAGCAAGTTGCACGGTTCCATAGAGTTGGTCTCGTGGAGAAGAACCGGCAAGATCCTCCATGGACACTCTTTTAAAATACGCATATTATTTAGGTACATTTTAAGGTAATGTGAGGATTGTGGTGACTGGTGATTAACGCTCAATCCTTCTTTGTGTGAGAGGCATGTGCCCAACAGTGGGACGATAAAGGCAATGTAAGTCAATGTGTTGTCACACGACACTCACATTTAACCATTGCATTTAACACACTACAGCATTCGTCAAACTCATACCATTATGACATTTCAATACAACGTCCAGAAACCATCTGTCGTTATCGATAGATTGAAAGCTCCGATTTTATTGGAGTGCAAACGTGCCTATACAGAATTGGCACTATATACAGATTAAGCTCTTTCATGGACATTTTCGATCGGATACATCGAGTTACACTCAATGAATGCATTCGAATGTATAACTGCATGATACATTTGTATTTTTGAATAGTGCACAAATAGGTTGCATTTCTTGAAGGTATGAATTCAACATAATTGTATATTGTAAACGCGAAATTTCTTATATATGGTGTATGGATATTAAGTCCTCTTTCACGCAAAACCTACTGGATGGATTTTGGTGCAATTTGGCAGTGATATAGCTTATATATCAGAGTAATATATAGGCTAATTTTTATCCATATGCGGGACAGAATTCCCTAGGAACGTGGGTGAAATCGCGAAACAGCTAGTAATAGTCTTTTGTGTGTTAGAGTCTTAGTGTTACCAGGAAAACCCAAATGATAAAATTTAATGACGCTTTGTTTACCAAAACAGTGGCTTACTAGTGCCAAGTTAGCATTAGACAATTTATTAAAATGTTCAGTATCTACTGGACCGATTTGAAGCATTATTTCAGTGTTAGGAGGCCCATTTATCGGTGAAGGCGAGTCTACTTTTATCCGGGTGCTATGTACTTCCTAAAGAACACGGGTGAAACCATTGGAGGAAGCTAGATTAGTCTATGCCCTATGCCAATAGAGATTTCAATCCTCTATTCTCTCTTATAAGGTAGCGCCTAGTCAATATAAGAGGTTTTCCAAATTTCCAAAGTTTTCCCAAACCCAAAAATAACAAACCAGTCTTAAACGGGTTTTAGGTCAAAATTTACAATTCGAACCTAAATTACTGCTAAGCTAAATGAGGTTCTAAATAATTTCACCGAGTATCGACGTGGCGTCTAAAATATTAGTCGTGTACTAATTCGGGAACGTTCCGAAGCAATTGTGAAGTCAATACCTATAGCTCTGTGTGGGTATACGATGAAATGAGAGGGTGCACTTGTGAAATTAGCTCAGATCCAATAAAAGTAATAGTGGAGCTTTCGGGAAATAAATTGGGAACAGGATACCCTATTTCTTGTACAATGTAGCATTGTTCATCATCTTGCCTAGCCTTTTTCTCATTGGGGTCGGCTACTAGTCTAAATGATGCAACTGAATACCAGTGTTTTACATGGGCCAACTGCCTACTTGGGAAGACTAAGCACCATCGTTGTCGACAATTTTTTAATCTGGATCCTTGCCCCATGAGTCATATGTGATTGACTGATCGACACCAAAAGATTTCCATTACTGGTCAAAGACGTTATTTGAACTCCAGGATATTAATTAGCTTATGAAAGACTACTTACTTGTGAGATGATGGCAGATAGAAGAGAATGGCAGGAAAGAGAAAATATGCTGCACCGACCTCAAATAAAATTGGGATAGGGGATGACGATGATGATGATATCAGATAACTTTATGGTCTCTAGCTAAGTAAGCCAGGCTTGACAGGCACCTAGATACCTTCAACAGGTCGCTTGTCTATTTTCCTTTGCTATAAAGGTTGTCGATTGCGCCCACGAAGCGTAACCCGAAGCGTGGGCGACCCTTCTATGATGAATTATTTCTTTTTTCTTGTATTTATTTTACTGTTGCCAGGTTCAATCGTTTGACTGGTATTCGATACCACTTGATTATTTTACGAGTATTTTATATGATACTTGCAAGTTTGCGGGAAATCGGAACTTCGAAACTCGAAAAGGCAGGCTGATCAGCTAGATGAACTTTGAGGCTACTGATAGACTTTCAGTTTTTCTAATAGAGCCAAGCCAAGTAAGGCTTATCTCGATCTGAAGTTCTCCTAATCATTTAAAACATTTTTTTTATCTTTGCTTTGGCACACAGCTACACCCGATTAGACTGGATGCCGACCCCAACATAGTTGGGAAAGGTTCGTAAGATGAAGATGATTACAAATTGACTTCCCTATAGCTTGTCCATCATATTCCCAAGCAACCCCAAAGAATAAATCCAAAAACCAGTTAATTCAAAGATACAAAGTCAAAAAACACAATTCGCCACAGCCTAGCAATAAGCGGTCGTGGAAAAATCGTTCCAAACATTCGGCCTTACATGTCCGTCGCCATCAAAGGATCATTCATACGTTCAATTGTTCAGTCGTAATGCTGCAAATATGCAAATTGCTCATTATGTGCCGACAAGTCTTTGTCGAGGCGTGTGCGACTATGCTAAACGATTTTGGTAACCGATTAGATCTCTTGATATTAGGAAGAGTTATGACCTGGTGGTTTAATAGACTGGGCGATTGACGTAAGCGTTCTGTTGGGATCGTTTTTGATGGTACTGTACTGTCTTTTGTTTTGAGGAAAATGTGAACAAAATATGTTTGCGTGGTGTTTTCCAGAGCTTCAGGCTAAATCTGGAAGCATGACAAGTATCAAATTGTCATGAATTTTCAAAGCTCACAAATTGGTCATCACTGATTCGACCGTTTAAAAGGAAATAATGTTAGTTTGTAAAGCATTTACTTGAATTGAAAGTAGAGATGGATATATTATTTTTAGCACAACCCTTTTAAATATTTTCTCACTAGCCTCGTGGAAATAAAAATTCCTCTTCCTCCGATCAACTATTCTTCAAAAGCATCATATCATTCAAGCAGTCGCTTGAAGCTCGAATAACTGTCATGTACCACCAATCTACAGTTTAATTCATAATTGTCCAGCACACTATACACCATTTAAACATGTCCACTATAGGTTTCCAGTTCTAATTAAAAGCTAGCGTCAACCACGGCCACTTAATTAAGTTTCCAATCCTCACTATCACTGTTCTAATTGCGCCAGTCCTTTACAAATTTGGTAGCATTTGCAAACCAAATGCAAGGTAAGTGTGTACGATCAATTAAATGGCCGCCATGCCATTATGTGCTTTAAAAGGACATCCTTTGCCGATAAAAAATGGACTCTTTTGAATCTGTGTGATGAATGTAGATCAAATTCCGATCTTGTGTTCGAGATTCTTTCAATAACTCTTAATTGATTTAAATTCTGTTTTTTATGTTTTTTACTCGCGCATACATACACGATGTGTTTACCTATGTTAAAAAGTTCGCGAGGTCTAGACTAACTAGTTACTATGTAGCTAGTTAGGCAAAACAGAGCTATAAAAATACAATAGCATATCAAAATTGATGACTAAAGGCTTGCCCCTTTAAGACTTATGTGTAACTGGCAAAATGTGACTAACACTGAGGAAATCAGGCATGACAGTTGAGTTCTAAATCAAATCTGCTTCATTGCAAGGGAGTCAATAGTGGACGAAATACTGCCCCTATACAGGTACAAGATATTCTCACATACTTACAAGACTAAAGGGACAACTAAACTTAATACATATATAAATTCAATTCAAAAACCTCAAGTTTACCAATAGTCTAAGCAACCGAAGATCAAATCACTTCAGAAGGTCAAGAGCATTGCAACACCAGTACCATAAAACAATAAACAATAGATACGTTCAGAAACGCCTACCGAAGCCGTATCAATGGCGGTCTATTTCTGGACAGGATAATTCACTTCGAGTTCAACACAACAAAGGATTTTAGTAGATCAACGATTACCTTCGCATCTTTTCTTCTAACGCCATCTTTGAATCACTTTGCCAGACGAATTTCCGGTGTCTGGTATAAATTTAGACGTGTCTTGTTATGACAACAAGTAATTCGATTATTGAAAGGTTAATTCGTTTATGTTTTGTAGATATTTTTATGAGGCAGACGTTTCTGGAGGCCCATAATAACTTAAACTTACAAAATATTTACTTTAACCTAATTAGCTATAACTTAGTTTATATTGAAGACTTTGTAACTTCGAATTCCTCTAACAGGGACTTATAAGGACAAATAAAGGAACAACGTCGAAGAGCAATAGGCAAACGAACGTGATTATTCGCGTCATTCCAAGTTGGTGCTGACTGCGAAATTGCATTTGTTATTCCTAATACATCCAGAACAACTGGAAATGGGGTGACATCTTTTCAGTTAGCAAAATAGTCTGAACGGTAAATTTTCTGTAGCCATTGCAAGCCAAGATCTACAAGAACAATACTTATTAATTGAAACAGTGAGAATCCTTCCAAAGTTATGGACAATAAGACAAGACCGTGGGTATAGGGCAGATCAGACAAGACCCTTTGGTCACGGTCATTTGTCGGAAAAAAACGTCGACTGTAAAAAAGAATACTGTTCAAATAATTAAGGCATGTGCTATGAAAATCTAAGTAGCAAAGAGTTTCCATCGTTTATTATTGATCTAAAGATCCTAAAAGCAACCCCGAAAAAATCCAATGCCTAACTTCGAATGCCATTCAATTCTTCAGCATCACCATTACATTCACATTTCCCTAATTATACATACCAACTACTGTTACTAACCAAACAGCCATCTCAAACAAAACAAATTCTCCAAAGTACCTTCAGAAAACCATCAAAAATTCAAAAATCCTCCTAAAACGACGCGTCAACAGAATAATTACATAAGATTAGTTTTAACATA
Organism: Helicoverpa zea x Helicoverpa armigera; assembly: GCA_033682625.1. Classification (NCBI taxonomy): domain Eukaryota; kingdom Metazoa; phylum Arthropoda; class Insecta; order Lepidoptera; family Noctuidae; genus Helicoverpa; species Helicoverpa zea x Helicoverpa armigera. The sequence goes on along the minus strand of JAWIIS010000053.1, from coordinate 4,154,083 downwards.
ACAAATGTGTAGTAACTGATTTAAATTCCTTGTTGGACCGTGCCTGACAATAGTGGCGGTGACGAAACTGCTCCAAGTGATATGAACAGCATTCTTTATACGGGAAAGTGGTTTCGACTTGAGTCAGTTTACGTTTTAAGTATTTGGGATAAGGTATTGAAATGTAAGGTGTCTAAAATGAAAGGAGACAGTGTTATTGAATTAAGTCCATGGTTCTAATTTGTGTCCGCTTTGAGTACTAAGAAAGCCTCTCCGTCTCAATTGCATATCGCTCATCATCATTATCATCAGCCTATCGCAGTCCACTGCTGGGCATATGCCTCTCCAAGTGCACGCCACTGAGATCGATTTTCGGCTTCTCGCATCCTACTCCTGCCAGCCGTCTTGCGCATATCGCTCAGTCCATAAAATCCATGGCACTCAGATCTCGACACTTAAGTCCTGCGACCCCAAGCAGCATTCATATAAAAAAAGTTATATTTAACTTCCAAAAAGGCTTAAGCACATTTCTATTTTGAACAAATAGGTCCTTCAATAATTGACCGCAGCACCCAAAACTGTAAAGCCTCAGGTTATTTTTAAGCGTTGACATTTACACATGAAAATCTTAGGTTAGCGGCCATATTGATTTTAAGTTGGATTATAAAAATGTGTGTAAGCGAGTAAATATTAAATGGGGACATTGGCAGTAACGAATATAGCAACCCCGTCTGTCCCATGGGGGTCGTTTGAACATATTGAGAGCTTGTCCGCACGAAGAGATTAACACGAGAGATGGCGAATCAAATCATAGTGTGTTTGTTTACTATTTAAAGATTACACTACATTATAGTATTAACCTTTCCCTTCTTGTAAAAACACAAATATTTCCTTTTGCAACTTTGGTTATGGTCAAATTAAAAGATTAAGACGAATGAATATAGTCTTTAATTGGAATCTGAAAAACTGTAACTTCCCAACAAGGCTTACCATTGTCGAAATAATCGAATTTTTGACAATAAGGAGGAAACACTAGAAGGTGTACACATTTTTAGACCTGGCTACTAACAGTAAGATATCAATAAAAACCTATCTAGCAGATACACTTGATAAAGAAAAGTAGGGAAATCATTTATCTGATTAAATTAAGTGTTACATAACAATTGCAGGGTCAACGCGGTATTAGTGGTCAGTACCATGTAAAATGTCCACTGATTGGGTCTCAAAAAACATGGGGTTTTTGCATCCAACTCAATACAAAGTCAGTGAACCGATTAGACGGAAAAAAACTGTGAATCCGTCTATTAATAGATTAAGGTTTTTATTTGTGTTTATTAGCGTTATATTATTGTAAACTATGAACTTTGGTTTGTATTTGCATATCACGAGGCATTCTCTTGAATATTGCCTATTTTAATACCTGCTTTTGTCCTAACTCGTTAATATTCTATATTTCTTACTTTGGGTAAGAAATAGATGGCATAACACCAAATAATTCTCAATCCTAGAAAACTTACTAAATTCAGAATTTCATTGAAATCAGTTTAGAAGTTTCAGTTGCGGATAAGAGACATAACATACTAACACTTACTATTACATCCTGCAGTAGGACACATACACCCAATTCATGTCGATTTGGTAACATTAATATCTCCTTATCCTGTTAGTAAACCTTGATTAAGTAAGCGAAAGTATAACTTGTTGAATTCGTGTGCCAATGACACTTGCGTCATCGCGGGAAACCCCGTAAGCTTCTTCATGTAGCTTGTTATTTTATTACATAACCATTTATTTATGGAGTTTCGCCCTAAAATTAGCTTTAACAAATAACGTTGCTGGGTTACCCTTTTTTTGTGGGAAATCCCGCTGTGGGTGCAGCGTGAGGGAGTGTCAGACTCTGACTGAGAAAAACCCACCATGTTCCTTCTTAAGCCCTTTATGTACCGGGCCGGGGTAACTCTTCTGAACAGTCCCGCAGCCCCGACAGGCTCTCAGGATAACTCTAAATTCTAATCTTTAGCATGCTTGGTCTTTCGACCTAAAGATCTAAGACTCTTCGATCGCCTATAAAGCCAAGTTGAATCTATGGTGGAAAAAAATATAAAAGAAAACTGCGTGTATGTGAACTCACAAAAATATTTAACGGCGTCTCAAGGTCTAATGTGTTGTTGTTTTTAAAATCACATATCTAAGATCTATTTATTTTTGTTACATAAAATTATGCAATCAAGACGCTAAATCTCTCGATACCTGATTGTCATAATCCATTCTGCCGTCTGGATGATATGAGGTAATTAACCATACACACAAGATAACCACAAAACTGCTTTCTCAGCAGTCGGCTAAAACCTCGATACACAAAAATATAACAATTAGCATGTTTACAATGGTTTGGGTTTTCCTATCCCACTCTATTAGATTTGAGCCCTGTTTGAATGAACTGGTATTACCGACACGAGGATAATACAATAAGTGAGTCATCTAGACTGACAGTTTAGGAGCTCCAAATCCATGTGTCATTGCTGAAGAAGCTAGAAAGCTTCTGAAATTATAAGTTACTTCTGACCACCCAGAAGCCAGAACATCTGATAACCAGTCTAAACCAGATAGGTCGAGGAGGTAGGATATGGACAGCCGCTCCATGTAAAACACTGGAACTCAGCTGCATCTGTTTGGCTTGAAGCCGACCCAATATAGTTGGGAAAAGGCAGATCGTAGAATAGTTCTACTGGTGGCTTTGCTATTCAGATAGTATAGTATAGTTTAAAAGATCTGTCTTATACAGGGCTTAATGTCCCAAAAACTCCAATAAACACACATCGTAACAAACACTCACATCGTAACAGTTAAAAACACCAGGTATTATGTACTTAATTGATTTCATTAATTTAATAGACGTAGAACATAATTATGCCCAAAACGGGTAACTATTGCATTTTCCGTACATTGTCAACGGGTGGCGCCATTGCTATGACGTACAAACGAAATAAACAGGCAACAAACAACTATTACCACAAATAGGTTCATTTTTAAATAGGTAACAGGATTCGGCAAAATAATTGAACATTATTAAGAAACCATACCACACTTAATGCATTTTAGCACAACCCTGGCAACATTCATTTTGAAAAACCAATAATAAAAAAAGATAACATTCATTATAAAGAATTTACAATCAAAACCGCAGACCAGCAGCTAGTATAGTAATATAATAGAAAGGAAACATTTTTTGTTTGTTTGTAACTCCGAAACTACTGAACCGATGTGAAAAACCTATCACTGTTGGAAAGCTACACTCTTCTCGAGTAACATAGGCTATATTTTATCGCGCTAAGGGCAGCGGTTCCCGCAGAACGCGGGTGAAACCGCTGGCAGAAACTAGTAATAAACACAAGAACATCGGACCCATCAAAGTTATCAACGCCACAATTCCAGCTGTCTTATTAGCCAATAATTGCTGGGTTAAATTAATTCAGCTATATATAGCATTGTTGGCCATCCTCTCACGGTGTCATTATAGTGTTTTTTCTATAGTAATCGGTTTAATTCAATGGGATAACACTGTAATAGTACTGATTACTTTGACGCGAGTTGCGCTTTGATTAGATTTATTAGCGATGTCAAGTCCCATGGCGATGGGGATTTGTGATTTAAAGGTTGATGTCTAAGCTTTGTTTATGTTAAATTGTAGGTCCCTGCTGTCATTGGACATCCTTGGCAGTCTTTACGGGTAATCAGAAGCTAGTAAGTCTGATACCAGTCTAACCAAGGGGTATCGGGTTGCCCGGGTAACTGGGTTGAGGAGGTCAGATAGGCAGTCGCTTCTTGTAAAGCTGAATCCGGTGACACTGGAAGCCGACCCCAACATAGTTGGAAAAAGGTTAGGCAAATGATGATGTCTAAGCTTTGTTTATAGGATAATTTGATTTTGTATGTGAAGTTAATATCAAAACCACTTCACTGTCCATGGTGTAAACACAATAGTGAAACAATCGGTGTGTATCAAATATGACTCATAGGACAAGGAAGTTATTAAGCAGGATCTTGAAAAAGTTTTACTCGTCAAGATTGCTTAAGCAGAAGTTTTTATAATTCGCGTAATATAAGTAACATTATAACAGTTAAATGTGGAAATCTCAAGTGAAAACCCAATGCATCCGGCATTTCGGATAGTTAGACTAGAAACTGCCAAAGAACAGGAAGAAATATATTATCGAAACTCGCTCTGCCAGATGAACTATTTAACGACATGACTATCGAACAAATTCTCACAAACAGTAAATAGTTGCCTTAGTACTTAGGCAAATGGGTTCGACCACATCACGGGTTTTTGGAATAGTTGCGCGATAACGGACAGTGACAAGCATGCTTTGAATTGTAAGTCATGGGACTCTCTATGGGGATTTATTGAGCGACAATTCTCTATAATGAAGAGAAAACATATATTTTTTGAGAATACTTGCATCACCGATGTTAGGGATCGTCGTAAAAAGCGTGTAAAGAAGTGTGCTATGATATAACTTAGTTTCCACAAGTGGTATCATCAACGTCTCGCAGGAACTACTCCGCGCACATGGATAGCCCTAAGTTCTTTCTCGGGCTTAAGACTATCTGTGTACCAAATTGCATTTAAATGCCTTCAGTAGTTTCGGCCTGACCGGCAAACAGAGTTACTTTCGCATTTACATAATAACTAAATACTATGTACAGATTGAGTTTCGATTTCTTTGAAATTACTTGAAGTAAGTTTTTTCAAGGCTTTAGCAGATTTGCAAGTCATCGTACTGGTGATTTGCTTTAGTACTAGATCCGTATATCATAAATATTATAAGTAAATCTGAATAAGATTAGGACATATTTAAACGAAACTATCTAACGAGTTACGGACCTCGTTCGAAAGAAGCCTGTCCTTCGCAGCTTCCTATGTCAACAGCTTAGTTTAAGTGTCTTTGTAAACTAAATAAAATATTCATTTAAGTTATCAACAACAAGATATTTGGATGGATTGTGGATTGAGAGATGACATAAGTAGAGAGCGGATGTCAATAGGACGCCTGACAGCAAGGAATGGAAGTGGAGAACACATATTGCACATACCCCAAATAAAACTGGGAACAATGCAGGAAGAAGAAGAATCAGCCATAAACTATTACTGGACAAAAAACTCCTATAATTTATGAAGGAAGCATATGAAGGTTAAACTGGAGGAATTTCACGCAACTGAACAAAAATACTCTCAAACCTTTAGCGGGACAATATCTTCATCCACATCACTTCAGCAATTCGAACCCAACGGCTTACCATACAGGCAGACAGGTTGTTACTATACCCCGTTATATGTTACAATAAGGCACCCGTTTAATAGATAGGTACATTAAAAACCTACCATAACCCCTTACAACAATTGTAAAGCACCCGTTACATTCATACACTAAAACCCATCAGTTCACAAGCAAAAATAAGTCAATACCTATAGAGGTACAGTCAAATGCAATTGGCCGTGAGCTAACCCCCAGTTGCAATCCAACCCCGCCATAGTTCTATTTATAGGGGCTGCAATAAAAATAACCCCCGTGTGTCAACACGTGACTAGGGAAAAACCCCGTAAGTGCCCGTTTTCAGTTCACGTAGACCTATCATATTTTCATTATAGTGAAACTGCAAAAAATATGCAATTACCTGTAATAATTATTTTTTGCAATGCTTTTTCTTTGCCTTTTAGTCTTCGCCAGTACAGATGTCAATTTTACTTAAATAAGAGTTACCACCATTTCGCTTACGTGCTTTATTGGCAGACCATTTACCATTCTCTACGGGCATTCCATTTGTGACTCCTTGACTAATACTAAACAGGTGGCATTCCATAATAAAAGCGTTATCCTTGATCAGACCATCCAATGATTTAATTTACCAACAATATTTTTCAGATGTGAACACCTCATCTGCCTCTTTTCCTAACGACGTTAACGTCCACACAAAGTTTTATTCCCCTATAACTTCACAAGACCTCTTACTCAAAACAACTGCAGCAGAATTCCAAGCATTGTAAGGGAACACATAAAATTTTCGTCGATTTAGAAAGGAAAGCATGTAAACAAGTGCACGAAACTTTCACTGCAAGTAGACACATTAGGAGCACCGACCAGCTGAACTATGTAAGTATGTGCTAATGGTTTTGACAATGGAATGCGTTAACACTGACTTTTTGGCTTTACAATTTAACTTCTACGATAGCAGGACAGTATTTACGGTGAGAGGGTCTAAAAGTATTGTATCTGCACTTTTTTTGCCTTCAACCAAAGTTAGCTAAGCTAGCTATAAGTAAACAATTACGTTCGACCCAAAAAATAGATTTTAATTTAATGGCGCTTAAGATATTCTGCGGCCGAAAGTACAATTGATATCCGAAGTTCAAACACAATTCCGATGATTCGAAAACTATTCTGGTTTCCAGAGTCCTCCAGAGTCTTCCAGAGTCCATATTTCCCCACTTGGGTCATGCTGACTTATCTTATGCACACGAAAGTGTCAGACGGCACTGAAATCTTGTCAGAGTGACTGACAAAGCTACAAGAAAAAAATATGAGATCAGCAACAAATAAAATTCAACTCCTGTCCCTCAAAACTAGATTTGGATTTCATACTTTTCTCCAACACTGAGTTTACATAATAAAACGTGTGTTTGTTTGTTTGTATTCCACTTTTAGTTGAGCTTTATCTCGGAAACTGGTCGGGTGCAGTTTCATCGCGAAATCTTTGTTTAGGCTATAAAATGGATTTACAAAATTGCTTTTTTCACTTTTTCTTTTTGAGTCGTATGATGTGATGTTATGAAAAAGGCTACACTTGCTTGAAGCCTGCGGTCTTCGTATGGGTGACTGGTTATTTTGTAGCGCATATTGAAGCCATTGCGTTATCTGTCAATACATTCAGTACCCCAACTCTTACAAAGGGGATAGTGTACATAGTGTAGCATCAAGGAGATCTCAGATATTCAGACGATCTTCCATATTAATATTATTTTCGTCTCTTTGTTTGTACCTAAAGGAACCGAAACTCCTGAACCGACCTGAAAAAATCATTCACTGTTGGGAAGCTACACTATTCTAGAGTGACGAAGTCTATATTTTATCCGGGCACGGCAAGGAATTTCCACGGGACGCGAGTGAAACCGCGAGTGTTTGTAATGACAAACCTTGACAAGCCACATTCAATTTTCATCTTACACAAAGCCACGTAGTAACTCAGATATTTTAAAGTACCTAATATCAAGTTGTTTACGTTACTTACGTAAAATATTTTTAGCAACAAGATAAGTAAATCAATTGGGGATTTTGTTGCTTATCAATTTAATACATAATAAATTGTTAGCACACATTTCTATTTGTGAGATGTCGGTGTTATTTTTGGAATCATATTTCCCTTGTATTATACATTATCTGATAAGGCTATATTCTATACCATACGTCATTGAAATGTGAGTGGCTGAGATGAAGTTTTATTTTATTTTATTTTATTTTATTAATTTTAAGGAAACTTACAGCTACATACATCGTTTAGTTTAGGGTAATAATGTGGAAGAGGGCCAATAACAAGTTTCCACTCATAACAATCAAAATGGACATTTACACAACGACGAAAAGTTTCAGTGTACATATCAAATTACAGAATTCTGCATGCAGCCAAAATACAAATACAAACAGAATAAAAAACCATGATGACAATGTGTGAAATGCACAAAGATACTATTGTAAAAAGTTCCTATTCAAAGAAACAGCAACACAAACGTTTCTTTAATTGACGGATACTGGTTGTAAACAAATCCAGCTCTGTATCCTGACACGCTGCATTAAAAGTTCTGCAAGCTCGTAACATAAAAGAGTTCTGTCTATAGGCCTTTTTCTCAATCTGTACATTAAGGAGATGTGATCGCCGCAGAAACACAGACGGCACACGCAGTGCAATCCTACTCACCAGCTCAGGGACATCAACAGATCCGTTTACTAAATTAAACAGAAAAGCGAGATCCGCGATCCTTCTCCGCTCATGTAAAGGTAGAATGTGAAATTTCTTACATCTGCTTACATAGTTAGGTAGGTAGCAATTAGAACGATACTGAGTATACCTTAAAAATCGCTTTTGAATACCTTCAAGGCGATTTATGTAAATATTATACTTTGGGTTCCAAACTTGAGAGGCATATTCAAGATGGCTACGGACAAAAGCACAATAGAGAATCTTCATCGTTTTGACATTCTTGAACCCAGAGGAGACCCTCATAATAAAACCCAAAGCTCTATAAGCCTTGTTTGCGATATTATTAATATGCTCATCAAATATAAGCTTTGAGTCAAATATTACTCCAAGGTCTCTGATGACGTTGACCTTGGCAATTGGCGTATCAGACAGCTTGTAGTCATACTTGATAGGGTTTGGCTTACGAGTAAAGGTGCACACATAACATTTGGATACATTCAGATCTAACCTATTTTTGACACAGTAATTATGGAACCGGTTTAGATCATCCTGCAGCAGGTGAGCATCCTCAATGGTTGACACTGGCTTCAGAATTTTCATGTCATCCGCATACAGTAAGATTTTACAGTATTGGAAGCAAGAAACAATATCATTGACGAAAATGTTAAACAAAAGAGGTCCCAACAAGGATCCTTGAGGAACCCCTGACGGAATGTAAATCGGTCTTGAAGTGTACCCATTGAGGACTACAGTCTGACATCTATTTTCCACATATGATGAAAACCATCTGTATAAGTTACCCCTCACACCGATCCGTAAAAGTTTGTTAATCAGAAGCCCATGATCTATACGATCAAAACACTTGCTATAGTCGGTGTATATAACGTCAACCTGGGACCCCTTGGACATATGCTCCGACAGAAAATCACTGCAGACCACGAGATTGGATGTGGTGGAGCGACCTTTTAAAAATCCATGTTGATGTTCTGAGAAACTTAGTTTAAGTGACGATGACAATTGAACATGTACAATTTTTTCCAAGATCTTAGCAAAAACACAGAGTTTGGATATCGGTCTATAATTGTCGACGCAGTCCTTAGGTCCTTTTTTATGAATTGGCGTTATATACGCCGACTTCCAAATAGTAGGCACTACCCCCAATTCAAACGAACGTTTAAACAATAATGTCAGTGGAACAGTTAGACACCTGGCACATTTAACAATAAAAATTGGAGGAATATTATCCGGGCCTGCAGTTTTGTTGATGTCAACTTGCTTCAACAACCGAAAGACCTCCTCCTCTCTCACATCAATGGAACAGATGTCGGATATGCCAGTAGTGGACAGATCACCAGGTGAGTTTATTCCAGCAGTGGAGCACTCGTTCGAGTCCTGTCGCTCTTGGAAGTTGGAGGAAAAGTATTCGCCAAACATATTACATATAACCTCCCCATTACTAGATGAAATATCACCAAATTTAAGAACCGATGGGTAAGAATTGGTTTGTTGTATGGATTTGACATATTGCCAGAAAGCCCTAGGGTTTTTAGAAATGGCTAATTCAATGTTCTGTATATAATTATTAAACATTTCCTTTTCCATCTCTTTAGTCCGTTGCCGTAAAGTTATAAAAGCTTGGTAGTCCGAAAGATTTCCATATGTTTTAAATTTAGAATGATATTTTGACTTTTCTTTAATGATTTTGATAAGGGGGCTTTTGTACCAAGGCGGATACTTACCATTAGGGACAATAATTTTTGATGGAATGTAAAAATTATGAAGCAAACTGATAGTATCATAAAAGAATTTAATAGCTTCTTCAATAGGCCTAGCACTCAGCTCAAGAGGCCAATCAATTGCCATCATTGCTTCCATTATAGCATCATAGTTCCCTTCCGCATATAAAAACTTGACTCTAGGTCGAGAATGCAGCTGATGAAGTTGCACAAAGTCGGCAGAGATACACAGTGCCTTATGGTGTGAGTCTTCATGCACCAGGGGATCCTGACTGCAAGTGACAATAACTTCACTGTTCGACAATACGAGATCAAGAATCCTATTGTTCACGTTACGGTGATAATTGTACTGTAACAAACTACAGGCGCTGAGAGTATCAAAAAAGTTGGTTTGAATAGGTCCTTGCAAGTTACTCGGGGTTAGGTGATCACCGTCTGCCGCAGACTGCCAATCTATATTCGGTTGATTAAAGTCCCCAAGCACCAAGAACTTGTCACTAGGATGTTTAAGAATGATATCAGCTAAATTACTAGAAAAAAGGTTAAGTTGTTCCAATAAAGAATTTCCGGATTGTTGACTACATATGTAAACAACACATAAATGTATTTTATAAGTTACTTTAGGCTTCTTTTGGTGTAAAGTCATGGTAATCCACAGATCCTCGGCAGACGAGCCCCATTCACTGCGAACACTAGCAACGAGCTCCCGGCGCATGGCTATTAACACTCCCCCACCCATAGTTTGTTTAGTTTGCGAATAGTTACGGTCGCGTCTCCATACAACATATCTGTCATCAAACAGTTCACTGTCCGATATACCGTCAATCAGCCAGGTTTCCGTCAAACAGATTACATCAAAAGAATTCATACAAACGTTTCTATAGAAAAGATTTGTTTTCGTCCGTAGCCCTCGAACATTTTGGTAAAAAAAGCTAATAGGTGCCATAATAATTCCAATTAAAAATCAGCAAAATGAATAAAACAATATAAGGTACACTCAGACTATGTATCAAATAAAAAATCCTAACTCCAACCGCATTCAATGTGTTAAAAAAGTCCGTTTTAAAGTAAAGAATATAATAAGTAAGAAATTTAAAGTGCAAGCAGATTTCAATCCTAACTGCAAAAAAATAATGCATTAAATGGCAAAAAACAAACACTAATGAGTTGAATGCATTTGCATTTCATTCCAAGAAAACAATAAGGATTTAGGCGAAAGATAGCAAGCAAGTGATCATTATGAAGTGTTTACGGATTCTGAAGCCCCCAAAAAACCATACATCTAAATGAATCATCTGGTTAAAAAAAAAAAAGTTTCAAGCAGCCATAACGTTTCGTTGAAAGCCGCGTTTTGAAAGAAAAACTACAGGACCGATTTAAATACAAGTTGGGCACATAGATAAATAATCTAAAGCCTGGGCAAGGACATAGGCTACTTTTTACCCGGTTGCGAGAAGTGTTACTGAGGAGAACACCTAGTACTGAATAATTAAGACAGTCTTCATCTGAAACCGACAACACCAAAACAGTATGTACAATATTTGGCATAAATCCACTTACGATAAAGTGATAATGTTGCGGCATGGTATACTTGACAGGTTGCCAACCTATCACCCATTACTACCAGTAATGACGGAGCAGAAGGCACCACCCACGTAGTGCTTAAGCGTAGAGATGCATGTTCATTGAAGGTGTTAATATGTCCCAATCATAAATACCCAGGTACATCGGAGAGCACGTAAGTGTCGGTCCTGCACCTGATCTCTCTCCAGTTGTGTCGGATTACCGTCCCATCAGGCTATTAGAGTGAAGGAATAGTGAATGCACCTGTGTCTGCGCAAATGCTTGTGCACTCTAATATGTCCTGCGAAGCTGGTTGATCTTCTTGTACATGGCATCTTGTGCATGGCATGGTTGGCTTAAGAAGGAACATGGCGGGGTTTAGTCAGTGAGTCGGATACTCTCCCTCACGCTGCTCTCACAAGGGGAAGGGTCATTTGATATTTCACACAAAAAAAAGTATGTTTTGGTCAAACCTGCCTGTTCTGCCAACCTGTTCAGTCTTCCTCTATTAACGTTGCTTTTTAATAGTTATGAATACTCAATCTTACCCAGCCTGGTGAAGAAACATTATTCAGCTATATCTTGTTTATTTTATGGTACACCGTTAAAAATTGCGATTTTAGTCTAATTAAACACTAAGCAAAAGTTCGCAAAGGGATTATTTCCGTGACAATCAACGCACAATTGAATTAATATCAACTGAGGTCCGTTCTTCTATTGCGCACTTTTATGTAATCTGCTTGTCGTAAAAATCGATGATTTTGGGGATCACCGATTAAATAATCGAATCAGTCTGAAATTTTTGTTCGCTGAAATTATTTTTGCTCGGACTGGTGGTCGTACCGTTACACCAAATGCAAGTAATGGTTTAATTGAATGACTTTAAAAACAAATTCATTATTGTGTACAATTCCTATCTTTCGTTATTTAAATCAGCGGCTGAATTATGATTTTTTGGTCGCTATTCACGAGTTTCTTGCCATTTTTGGTAACAGATTATTATTCAATTTTCACAATAAAGGTGATGTCGATCCAAATTATCACAAATCTCCTATAGTATTTATGGATGACTGCAAATAAATTGACTTCTTTCTCACTAAGAACTTGTTGGTCTTTCCTCTTTATATTTTCAAAATGTTACTAACTACAACAATTATTTTTCCTGCCCTCATTAAACATTTCTTTATGACACACTCCAGGATAAAAAGAAAAACAAATAAAGAGGAAAATGAGGGTTAAAACGTGTACAAACAAATAAGTCTATCGCCGTTGAATTAGGGAAATTAATAGACTACAGACATTCAAGTCAAAAATCAAATTCAAAAGTCATTCATTCAAAGTAGGCTGAAAATCAGCACTTTTTGAACGTCAGAAATTTACAAAAGACAGCCCCCAAAACGCCAGCCCTTTACCACTTCCTATGTGATTTTTGCTGGGAAGAAGAAGTGGTGGAACAAACTCCCCAGTGATTTTGTATAAACTCACAATGTACAACGTTGCTTTGGCATAAAGGTGCATTTCTGGAGCAGTACGCAGAGTATTACTTCACTCAAGACTTTTTCCTTTCAAATTATTAAAAACCCCACTCCTGCTTTATGGCATGTTCCTTCTTGTACTTTTTGGACCAGGGCCGCGCTCTTTCGAACAATCCCGCAGCCCGGACAGGTAGAAAGCCATAGGGGCTTCTTGCAATTAAAAGTGGCAAGACAGAAGAAGACAGTTCACAACAACCCTGAATACAATTTATTTAGAGGCAAAACCTCTTACCAATACGTTTTTTTGTACTTCGTATGTATTCATTACTACTACCAACTGACTCCTTAAATTCATTTCTCTTTAAGAATACTCTGTAGGCAATCTAAAACAATAATATCAGTACTAATACTTTTCTTTTTCTGGACGATAATTATATCAGCGTCAACAGCATTCCACGGTAATCACGTTGGTAATTACTTTGGTTTGCAATTAACTATTCTTACTACAAATTGACTTATTTGTTGTCAAATGCTACTTCAACGAATACTTTTCACTGTGGCTGGCATCATCATCATTGCCATTCTATAACCCGTTATATTATTTTAGAGGGAAAGAATGCTCTACGACTGTTTACATTCAAAGAATTTTATGGGAAAAGAACGCTCAAATCTAGGTCTGAGGATCTCTGTTTGTTTGATCTGAACGCACTCTTTCGAAGATGCACACAGCTCTGGCAAGCTATGCGCCTTAATGGGTTATATCTCTCTTTAAGTATGACGGGGAAGTCTGTTAAGTTAGCTGTCAGCGCATTAAGTCAAATACTCAAATAGATTTTAATATAGAAATAGATTTTCGTATAATAAACCAAACTACTGCATATGCAATCGGCTAACTTCAGTACTGTGTAGAGTACTAAAATCCGGGTTGCCCAAAACCGGGATGGTCGGTGCTCATTGGGGGAGGCCTACGTTCAGCAGTGGACGGCAATAGCATGATATGATGTTACTACAAGCCGAGACTATCCGTCGAGGACAATGTAGGAACGCTCTCTCAGGCGGAGGTGTAGGTATATCAGAACACCCACAATTCTGATAGTTATGATACAGCTCTACGTGGCTCTAACAAACGAGCCTATTGGAGACTCTTATATTACCAATTTTAGACTTTCGGCCAATACTCCTATCCCTGTGAGGAAAAAAAAATATTACATAATAACCTTTTTGGTTTATCTTGAGTGAATAGTATGACAGAGGTCTTTGTTTTATGTTGTTGTTTAAATACCAATCTAAAAGCTATATCTGATAGTCTGCCTTGTTATCTGAGTGAAATTGGTTGTTACCGATGACGAGGCGTTAAATATAAACGCCCATAATTTCGGTAAATAAATAAATTACTAGGATATTCCCGCTTGTTCTCTCGCATTTATAGTTATCGGCACGGATAATGAGCTCTCGGCGGAAGAGTGGAGTTCGCTTTGAGCACTGTGCACTTAAGGCAATAAACCAATAAATCACTTCTGCGCAGGTGAAGGTCAGGGCTCAATATCCTTGCCGATGATTATACAAACTTGGATGAAAACTATAGTGTACATCTAATAGGTCATATAAAACTCTACCGGATTTTTTGAAAGAGTTACCGCGGCCCTGGTACATAAAAGGCCTACGAGGAAACATGACAGGTTTTAGTCAGTAAAAGTCTGACACTCCCTCACCGCTGCTAACCTACAGCGGGAGGAGTCATTTGATGATTTACCATCGAAAGGTCATATAAAGCTGTGTACAGACTGAAGTACAACGTAAACATACATTCAGAATAGTGGCTTCACAGTGCCCTGTGACGATTATGTACGAATCAAGAGTCGGCCGTCTTCGCCAGCATCCTTTTTCGCAAATAATATTGCATCATTTTCGGCGTATAGCAAGAAGATTGTATTATGTAAGTGCCGAGAGCATCTCGCGCCTCTTTTGAAAACGGACAAACATGATGTTATATTATACATGTGGACGCACCTTTATGTTATCATATCACAGGTCAGTATATAAATATTATAAAACTGTACGCTATATGAATGCATGTACGCGATAAACTCGAAAACTACTAAACGGATTTTCATGCGGTTTTCACCAAAATTTTGGGTATAATAAGGAGGAAGGCAGAGATCTCTTCGCATCTTTAACTATTTTACAGATGTAAAAAAAACGGTTCAGCAGTTTTACAGTGAAAATGTAACAGACAGACAGACCTTTGAATTAAGTAATAATAATGTAAAAATGTGTGGGAGGGAGAACAGCTGATTGTACTCCCACTCAAGTTATGTCATCTAAGTTATTTATAGCTTAACCTCACTTACTTGGTAAGTAGTTTTTTTATTTTGCTTTACAAAAATCTTATTCCAGAATTGATTATTCCCTCTTACTGTATACTTTGTATGAGGATAAAAAATTGTGTTAACTATAAAGTATAGAGCAAGTATCAGAGAAATTCCGTTTTTTATTATTCTTTTTTTATTTGCATTAAACCAAAAACATCAACCTCAGCAGTCGCATTTACAGCCTAAAAATTTAGTCTCAAATAATCATTCCAAGTGTTATTATTTAAATTAATTTTCCCATTGGCCAATTGACTGTCAATAGGTGCGTCAGTCCGTCAATCCACGTCAGTGACGATGATCTTAATTTCCCATTGACTAAGAACATGTAACCAACCGGAACCGCTATGACACGATAGGGTCATTTCGCCTGTTCGCGACCATCGCCCAGTTCGCGTCCATTTTGCCGATCTCCTTTAAAAAAACTTCGAAAACAAGATAATTAACACACAAAACGAAAGATCATTACCGCTAATACGTTAATGTATAAGAGGCACGCACAGATAGACAAAAGTTCTGTGCGTCCAACCAATCCTTTTAGAAAAAATAATTAGTCTAGGCTCTTCAACAAGAAAGCGCAAACACGTTGAATTTTAGATAAAAATTAGTGTGCAGCGGCGTGTTTGATGGTAAGTTTTATATTGTTTTATGTGAATTTTAGGATAGATAGCTATTTCTACAGTTTAATGATGAATAAAGGTATAATGTTTTTTATGAATTTGGTAATGTTTTTTATATTTAACGAATAAAATAAGGTGGACGCGAATTACTACATCGAATTTTACAAAACTTCCACTTTGCGTCCACAATGGACGCGAACTAAAACTATCCTCTATACTAATAAACCAAATTGCGTCCACTGTTTTCGTTAAATACTTGCTTATAAAAAATAATTAAAACATGGGTACTGTTTAATATATTAAGATTAAACAGTAAATTTTTTAATTTTTTTTGTTATTTTAAATTAAAAATCAACATTATCATCATTTAAAATTCACTTTAAAAAAATAAAAATAATTTTTCTCAACATTGGTTTAAGTAACTTAAAATTAGGCAATTAATTTTGCAACTTGAAAAATAAACAGTAATCAGTTCTGTTAATTTTACCCTAAAATCACAGGGAAAGACCCGCGTTGATTATAGTAAGTTTTTGGCCATATTAAATTAACAAAACAATATAACAATTTTGTCTAAACATACAACTAAAAGAATTGTTGAGTCAATAAATTATCAGACAAGGCATATTCTTTGAATATTTTTTTTATCGATTTATTCTTCTCTCGAATATCATTTAATGCTTTCTTTAAGTCTTCTTCTGTGTATGTTGTCTTTTCCTTCTTTTTTCCTGTATCCGAAGAACTTATCTTAAATGAAATTACTTAATATATTAAGATTAAACAGTACATTTTTTTTATTAAGATATATACGTGGTTATAATTAAATTATATTTTTTTATGAAGATATATACGTGGTTCTAATTAAATTATAATTTTTCTATTTTTTTATTAAGATATATATATATATATATACGTGGTTATAATTAAATTATAATTAAATATTTAAATTATAATTATAATTTAATTATAACCACGTATATATCTTAATAAAAAAAATTACTGTTTAATCTTATTTTAAGTTACTTAAACCAATGTTGAGAAGAATTATTTTTATTTTTTAAAGTGAATTTTAAATGATGATAATGTTGACTTTTAATAATTAAGTTTATTGTTAAATAAAGAAATTGATCTAATACAATCTTTCTTTATTAATTCTTAAAAAAATCACCCCTATATTCCTTTTCTAAGCTACTGGACGCGAACTGGACCATGGGTGGACGCGAATTGGATTTTGTGGACGCAAACTGGGTAAAACGCCTAATTTTGAGGTTTATCGATTTAAATAGAAAACGTAAGATATTTCTAATACAACTGAAAGTTAATCTTAAAATAGAGTATATAAGGAATACATTACACAAATTTGACATGGAAATGAGTGCTGGAGCATTTTTATTATCGCCGTCAAACTTGCCAACTGCACTAAATGGTCGCCAACAGGCGAAATGACCCTATCTAGGTATATGCTAAAGTCAGCCAAAATACGCGCGGGGGGCGAGGCAACGCAACAAATAGTGATAGCTTACTCATGCATTTCCTATCACATTGTTACGCGCGCACACTATTAATCTTACCAAAACACACATAAACTTGATGCACATATGTACGAGTTTGATCGGCCTGGTGCTGCCGAGGTTGCGGGATTGTTAGCGCGAGTCCACGGCTCTGGTACACAAAGGGCTCCAGAAGGAACATGGCGGGTTTTAGTCAGCAAGAGTCTGACACTCCCTCACGCTGAACCTACAGCGGGTATTATTTGATGATTTCACACAAAAAAAATCCGGCAAGATAATAAATATTATCTTTGACAGCAGGAAAAGCAATGGCGTCTCCAGTTATTTAAATGATCCAAGTTCATTGACGACAGATTCTGTTTTTGTACCTACTTTAGTCCCTATTGTTTATCTATTTGTGTTATTGTGTATGTGTATAGTACACTAATGACAGAGTGAGACAGAAATATGTTTGTCATATCATTGAATGAAAAATGGTGTTAACAGGTTGGTAGCAGTGCCTGCTTACTATTGTATCCTAGTATCTAAGTAATTTCAAAAGAAATAGTAACAAATACGAAGATTTTAAAGTTAGCTCCAATATTGACCTTAAAAAACATCTTGAGAAAAAAACAAAAGTTTTTGAAGTGATATTTCTGGAACAGCACTAATTTAATCATATATTAGAATAAAATATAATTTATTGTCATAATTACTATAAAGAAGTAACTATGCACTTGTAAGATTTCTGATATGCCCAAGCCGATTGCAATACAGAATATAAAACTGAAAGAAAACTAATAGCACACACCTGCCATGCATTTAAATGCCATTTAAAAATAAAATGCAATTTTTTGGCTATCACCCTGCATTGTCACTTTAGTTGAACGTCAAATAAATTGATGTTGCATGTGATGCATCAATGCATTGTAATGTGACCTCGGAATTTCTGTATGGAGACGTTTTATTTCAGCTTTTTTACTAAAAGCACAAATGTTGTAAGGCTATTTTTATCTTATGGTGGATTTCTATAAGCAATCTATCAATTGTCTTGCAATTAGAGATTGAATTTTGACATTAGCTACATTTAAGTCATGTCAAAGGACATAATTTGCCTAGTCTTTTCCCAAACTATGATGAGGAGGATTTTCAGTCTTAACCGGATGCAGCTGAGTTTTACATGGAGTAAATGCCTAACTGGCCTCTTCAACCCAGCTACCTGGGTAACCCTTGCATAAAGTTATTTTTTTTCTGATAAACATTATAAATGAAGTAGGTAATCCTGTTTGTCTGTTGTACATTTTTTGCTAAGTCTTAATTAATTAGGTTTTTAGTAAAATCCGAATTAATTAGGTTACTCGATGATTTAATTGAATTTGTATAACTGACCTATACTAATAAATTTAATTTTAAGGAAATATACATTTTGCACATAGTAATAACAATAAATAATCCTATTTTTTTTTAATATAAATTCATGCAACTAATTTTGTATAACAGTTGCGAAAATCTAAGACAAATGTCATCATTTGTTCAATCATTTAGGATTTTTTTTGTTCAAGGCTATTTAACAGGATAGACAGTTCATCTGCAGTGTAATGTATCTACATTTCTTGAATTCTAGAAAATCATAAATTAAAATCAATAATTCAAATTTTAGTGTTCAGAATGCTATAGTTATTGATAAGCAATAAGAATCTTAGGTGAAATGGCTATTATTGTAGGAGGTACATTCCTAGAATATAATCCATATAGCAGAACAGATTTTAGAGAAATTATCAATAAATGTGAAGAAAGTCAGAGAGATTAAATAAATCATGCTGATTTAAAAATTATTAACTGTATTTTCAACAATAACTAATTACAGGTGTTAAAAATACCTAAATTTCAAACGTCCTGTACGGATCTAATAAGATATTTCAACAGTACCGTTAAATAGAATAGTGTAAATCAAAAGTACAGTTTCAATTCATCTCGACTGACAGATAAGGTTAATAAATGCTATACATACTCTGTTGTATATTCATTGAAAAGCGCACAAATTGTCTATAGCTCATCTCCTTTAAAGAGGGTTTATTTGTCTAACCTTTTATGCAGTACACTTGACTAGGTTAATGCTCTTAATTAGTTATCTTGTTCAAAATAACACTTTGTTTGACAATCTCTGAATATAAGATTTGAGGATATATTTATAGCTGTATTTGTGTTAAAGCTTAAACTTGCTTAAATGTAGGGCTGTTTTTAATTGTAATTATACATATGTATATCAGGTGTTATTATACCTGCCAACGTAATAGTGAGAAATTGATCAAGAGATTTTGCAAATAAAGAAAAATAATTGCTATAAGTACTCTACAAAGGCTAGTTCTTACTAGATTTCATTTCTAATCTGAAGTAATAGATATTCAGTAGTTGATTAACAGGAAACATTTAGCAGAAGAGTTAGGGAAAATTGTACTTAAAAACTACCTGTGGTCTTGGAATTAACACCAAATTGCTTGTGTTTATCTTAATGGACAAATAGTACACAAATGTACTTGGATAGTGATAGAATGACATTGCTCTGACTGGATGACCATCTCTTGACAGCTATTGTAATTGAATGTTGAGACTTCTTAGTGGAAACTTTTTGGTGGTGTAAGGTGAGTACTCACCAGCAGGTGGGAGTGGCGTTGTCCACCGTGTCTTGGTTGGGCTGCGAAGGAGACTCGGCTCCCCGCGCGCCGCCCGCCACTGACGAAGCCGTGGTGTCGCTCTGCCCCCTCACTGCGACCGCATCATCACGTCACCACGACCACAACACGCACTGCTATTATCTCGACCGCACTGACACTAGTTGCATCTCAACCTGAAAATCACCACACCACACTAGTAGCCTCGTATCTAGATGTCAGACGCGCCGCCACCAGAACACTGCCGACGGCCACTCGCACTGCCCCGGATTCCCTCTCGGAGCGACTCCGAGCACTGAGATCACGCCCTGATATCACCACACACGATTATATCCCACTAAAAAAATGGCAACCTTTGCCACTAATAACCGACTCGACTCACTACTTCACCATGGAATACTGTAATATTTATAAACTTTCACAAGTTAATTATAGATCAGACGTTACTATTAACGTTTGAACATAAGTAAAAGCTGAGAAAATAATATTTATAAATAGCTTCGGATTATTTTGATACAAATCTATATCGGTGTATCACTCAATACACACCCCTGATTCGGGCGGAGTGGATCCTCTTCTTTCTCTTTACGATACGTTTAACATATGAAAATTAGCACGGATTAGTTAATATTACTACAATTATATGACCTACACCCTGATAACTACAAAGACATTTTGTAGTAGTGACAGCGATCCGTATCGGCTTCACAGAACCTATAGAAAAAAATCAACATGTCTTCTCCTGTGATATTGCAAGGTGTTTTATCATTGAAACTTCAGTCAAAATCGAGATAAAGGGGCGTGGTCATCGAGAATCGAGAAGATTTTCCAACCATAACGAAAGAGATAAACTATGTCATGATTTGGATTTTCTTGAAAATGATGATAATTCTTTTGATACATCAATTTATTGCAGGGAAATAGCGATTTTATTGTTAATTGTACTTTAATGGCACATAAAATCAACACAAATGTTGGTTCTACTCATTAAGTTTATTCGACTAAATAGTTTATGCTTTTTTATGTAATGCCACGGCTTAGTACTAAAATATATTAAAATCCATATTTTCTTTTTAAAGCAAGGGAAACCCCATTTTTATATTATATGAGGAGTTTTTTCATTTTCTTTAAAAACACAAAGAATCATAAACAAAATTGCCGATATATTATTTCAACTGTGGTTACATCACTACCCTTGCCCTCCGAGAAAATTCCTCTCCCTCCTCTTTTGTCTATGCTGGAAAAGAATGAACAATTTCCATGACAGCTGATGAATGAACGAAATTCAATCAAATGTCAAAGTATCGTTCAAATGGCGCGGTTTGATTGAGGGCGAATTTTTTTGTATTATTTTAGAGATTTTCGTAAAATATATATTTTGTTATTGTAAGTGTGAATGAAAATAAAGCAATAAAATGGCATTGAACAACAAAACTTTACATCTTATAGCGTCCAAGCTTGGACTAGGAGAAGAGGAAAAAGTTTTAAAGTGAGTAAACAAAACACGTTTGTTATCAAGCACAGAATTATTTTTAATTTGTAAAATTGTTAATACGATGATGCTATTTTTACGTTTATTGTAGGCATGTACCCCACTGACCTAGGAAATACCCGTAAAATAGCAATTGTTCGATATATAGTAAACTTTCTGAACTTTATATGGTTATGTTCTTAGGTTGTTTACCATAAGTTCAATGTACAGTCCCACGGCTGACCAAAGGATTATTATCATAGTTTATCATGATAACGTCTCATAATTAAGGATGGTTTACTTACCTTAGTACTACATATAAAGGTTGTTTACATACATCTCAGTCTTTGTGTATAATAACAATCACATTTTTATTTTGTTTGAAATTTTGTCTTAGCTCTGCTGCTAAACTGTCTGCTATCTAGAACTCGCACGTACCTAAAGGATACTAGTAAACCTATTAGTTACCTACCTAATTGCATCAGTGATACTTTTGGCGAGTGAGAGAACCATGGGTAAGTAATGCAAGTCTATTCATCCTCAAACTCTATATGATTTCAGCAAAGCAGCTGAGTATGAGCGTCTACTACAAACAAAGAGTATGGCTGGCAGCAACATGACTGATACCGCCAAAGTGGTGATATGCTTAGACTTGGCTGCGGCTATGTTGGGAGCTGATTTAGATCTTGTAAGTATAGTTTACTATCTTGATGGTTTTGGCTTGAACAGGTAGCAATAAATTTTTCTTCTTGCCATCTGTGGGTATCTGGGTTATTATAATTACCACCCAAATAAGGGAATTTCTGAAGCCAGCTGGAATCTAGTGTTGTTTATATAAAATGCTCTCACCCTGCTTAAAAGCTTAGTACTGTCAGAATGCCTGGAAGTTGATGCTTTGCTCACCATTGGGCCACCCTTGTCTGTAGGCACATGGCTATTCTTACATTAGTCTTTACCAAACAATGTGCCTACTAGCTTTCACCAAGTGGACTATCAGCAGTCACCTTAGTTCAAGGCATTGTCGAAGTAGAGTTGTACAACAGGTGTAAGATCTTATTGCAACTATATCTACACTTATTTAACTTACATTACAGAAAACCGCAATCAAATACTCTGGTCTAAAGCCACTAGCCTACAACAACACTAAGAAAGTGGTGCAGAATCTTCTAGAACTGAACAGTGATAAGCTGACCACCACCATGCTGTGTCTGACGCTGCAGTGTACTGGCGTTCAGGACCTGGCTGATAGAATACTTGAGGAGTACCAGAGACAGTCTAAGATGGTAAGTGTAGCAAGTTAAGTAAGAATCATAATATTGGAGATACCTGGTACTTCATTTCCTCAATTACATTTGTGTTGTCTAAGGTATTGTAAATGTATTTGGTAAAACAATCTTTCAGGCGGTAAATGGTTCCGAAACTACTGATTCAATTTGAAAAATTCTTCCACTGTTCGAAAGCTACTCTATTTGTGAGTAACATAGGCTATATTTTATCCTAGTATGGGAAGAAAACGTGACAAGTATAAATAGCTGTTTGGAACATTTACTCATTTGAGACTTTTTCTCATTTTCAGGAAGTTGATCTGAATCTGCCTCAATATGTGTGCATGGCTGTATATCAAGCTTGCAGGTAGGTTCTAAAAATCTTTATTATAATGGTTCTCAGAAACTGGATATGCAAAAGGGGGTCTTCCTAAAGCAACTAAAAAGTTTGTTCATAATTCATGTATCCAGCATGGTTTAATTTTTCTGACTCATTTCAATACAAATCCTGAATCGGTACAAATTACAAAATTTTCTTAAAGGATTATGAAAATAAGTGACCAAAAATGCTACAAAGTTTATTAAAATACAAATTTTTTCAGAGTGAACAAGGTGAAAGTACCAAAGAGTAAAGTAATAGAGAAATCAAGACTGAAGCCTGCACAGTGGGCCAAACTCGATGCGGACTGGACAAAATTCATTGACCTCAACTTTGCTACTGCTAAGAAGAAACGGGGAAGACCGGCTAAGGCTGTGACTGAAAATGGTAAAATTTTTTATTGTTTACTAATTTATGCTAATTATTATAATGAGCCTAATGAGGCCAAGTTTGTGACGTTGAAAGGGTTAATCTCTGGATCTCCTGAACCAATTTTGAAAATTCTGTTGCCATTAAAAACATAGCTATGTTACTTGGAAGTCTGTATTTAATTTCTTCCAAGTGGAATTAATAAATTTTTATTTTTTAATATGTATTTAACATTGAAATTATATAACACACTCAGCTAATCACGAAATTCAAGGTTAGACCATGTAGGCAGCGTGGCCGAGTGGTCTAAGGCGCTGGTTTTAGGCACCAGTCCGAAAGGGCGTGGGTTCGAATCCCACCGCTGTCAGAAACCTTTTTGGTATTCATAAACATTCTTATTACCTGACCCTATCATATGCAGTTATCATATTTCTCCCAGAATTATAGAAAAAGTACAAAAATAATGGTATTTTATATTTTTACAGTTGAACTTGAAGAAAATATGGATGTCGACGTACCTAAAGCCGACGAGCCTCTAAAAGAAATTATAGAGCCTTATGAAGACTGGAAGAAACGTATGTTAGAAACTGCTTATAAAGAACTCAAGGATTTGGAAAAAATCGAAGCCCGAAAAAGTTTGACGCCTAGGAAATCGCCTAGAAAGGCTCCACAGAAATTTTCGCCGTACAAAAGTCCTACTAAAACTAACGGAGTAAGATTACTATTTCCTATAGATTTGTAATTCGTAATATGTATTTATTTTAGTTTTAATTTCTGATCGTAATTATGTATGTATGTAATTTTATTTTAATTTTGAAATGACATTTCAGTTTTGTATTATTAGTATGTAATTTTTTATTAAATTGATTTCGAATTTAATGTTGTTTTTATTTATTTTAGTATTTAGTAATAGACTAGCTTATGTAGATAGATTTTCGGACGTAACTATATTCTAAGACTGTACCTATAAAAATAAATGAACAAAAAACCATTAGGCCATGAAAAATGTCGTTCGCAAAGATTGCAATATTTCTTTTGCTGTTAAATACAGTAAAATGTCAGGAAAATATCGATGATTTGGATTCGACTAGCTTTCTTAAAAGTCCGGAAGATGACGTGAGTTTCAATGACCCGAAGAGGCCTTCACTGGCTTACCCCATGTCTTTGGGGTTTCTCTTCGTCTTCTCGACTTTACTAATAGGCGTGATAGTAAGATCCGTCATGCTATGGATCGGTTTAGGCATACCTTATCGAGTCATTATGTTTTCGCTCGGAGGAATCGCAGGCTTCTGCGCAAATCGATTCCCGTCTATAAAACCGATCCTACACATATGTTTCATGGATGTTGACGTGCTGTTAATACTGTTTCTACCTATACTGATATTCCGGACTTCGTATAATGTTGATGCCCATTCGTTTTGGAGGAGTTTCCCACAAATTTTGCTGGTCGGAGTCCCAGGGGCGTTGTTAACTGCTCTAATGGCTGCATTCATGGCTTTCTACTTGATAGAAACTACATGGGATTTTTCTACTGCACTACTTTTTGGTATTGTCTGCTCGCCTATATATCCTTTAGAAGTGGTGAAACAATTGAAGTCTATGTCCAAAGGGAAGTACATAAGCGTTCTTTTGCTCGGAGAAGGCTTGCTTGGAGATGTGACCGTCATGATAGAATTTACTGCAGTTTTTGGATACATTGCCGGCGCAATTACAGAAGCTTCCCAAATAACGTTATTCCTTATCCGTTACGCTGGAGGTGGTATTCTATTAGGCATAGTGATGGGAAAGCTAACAGCCACATTGATATCGCTAACGTATTATGACCTGCTTTGTGCTGTCTTAATCACATTGTCTGGGGCTTACTTGACATACTTTATCGGAGAGAAGTTCCTATATGTGTCTGGTTTACTGGGAACGGTGATCACGGGTGTTATGGTCAGCAACAAAAAGTCGATAATAGCTGGTGATGTGGAACAAGTGGTGTCGAACTTTTGGATGATTTTGGGCCATATGGCGAATACCCTGGTGTTCACCATGATTGGAGTGGTGATTTTTGAGAAGGTTAGCGATGTGATCAGTGTGCGACAGGTGTCTTTGATCTTCGTTACTTATACTACGGTTTATTGTTCGAGGTGAGTTTAAATATTTCATGGTTATCTTAATTATTATTATAAGGTAAAGTGTTTGTTTGAAAGCATCAGGCTCAGGAACGCTCATGTACATAAAAAAAAAAACAGTTTTAGATGGTCCATATTTTTTTAAAATTATTATTTATTTATTTATTCACAAACACAGCTTTAATTACAGTTTATTTCTCAATGCGGTAGCGTGCTAACATAATTATAATTAATTGAGGAAACCTATATCTTCGAACCTAGCCAGAGGCTTTTTATTAGCGTGGGGCGAAACCTGGTTACAAAACAAAAGACCGCAATGTCTCACTTAATACCTAGGTACGTTCACAAATATCTTAGCGATCTGTCTTAGCCTGCTACAGCTCGCAGTACCATTATTAATTTTCATAACTACGTTTTAGTTCAAGTAATCACTAATTCCTTACCCTCTTTCCAAGGTTAATGGTATACGCAGCCATGACCCCTCTCCTCCGTCACATAGGATACGGCATGACATGGCAACACTGCATGGCTTGTGTTTGGGGAGGGCTTAGAGGACCTCTATCCCTTTGCCTAGCACTCATCGTGTTACAAACACCTATGGTATCTGATGCTGGTCAGGTAAGAGGCCTTATTCTTCCTCAAAACTTCGTCCATGATGTGGTGACGTCACATAGGCTATGGCATGACATGGCAACACTGCATGGCATGTGTATGGGGAGGACTTAGAGGACCTCTCTCCCTTTGTCTGGCGCTTATAGTGCTGCAAACTCCTATGGTGTCTGATGCTGGTCAGGTAAGATAGCAAAGTGCTCTCAGGATCTGTAGGGTGATGAAGTTATATAGGCTACGGCATGACATGGCAACACTGCATGGCTTGTGTTTGGGGAGGGCTTAGAGGACCTCTCTCCCTCTGTCTGGTGCTTATAGTGCTGCAAACTCCTATGGTTTGTGATGCTGGCCAGGTAAGATAATAAAGAGGTCTTATTTGTACTCAAAGCTGAGGTTGGTGTGATGACGTCATACAGGCTATGGTATGACATGGCAACACTGCATGGCGTGTGTATGGGGAGGGCTTAGAGGACCACTATCTCTTTGCCTGGCGCTTATAATACTGCAAACTCCTATGGTGTCTGATGCTGGTCAGGTAAGATCGCAAAGATGTCTTATTCTTTCTCAAAACGAAGAAGGTCTTATTGTTTCTCAAAGCTCAGGTTGTGTGATGACGTCATATAGGCTATCTATGGCATGACATGGCAACACTGCATGGCGTGTGTATGGGGAGGGCTAAGAGGACCCCTGTCCCTTTGCCTGGCCCTCATCGTACTGCAAACTCCTATGGTTTCTGATGCTGGTCAGGTAAGATAGCAAAGAGCTCTCAGGATCTGTGGTGTGATGAAGTTATATAGGCTATGGTATGACGTGGTAACATTGCATGGCGTGTGTATGGGGAGGGCTTAGAGGACCTCTCTCCCTTTGTCTGGCACTCATCGTGTTACAAACGCCTATGGTGTCTGATGCTGGTCAGGTAAGAGGCCTTATTCTTCTTCAAAACTTTGTGCATGATGTGGTGACGTCACATAGGCTACGGCATAACATGGAAACACTGCATGGCGTGTGTATGGGGAGGACTTAGAGGACCTCTATCCCTTTGTCTGGCGCTTATAGTGTTGCAAACTCCTATGGTGTCTGATGCTGGTCAGGTAAGAGGCCTTATTCTTCCTCAAAACATAGGGCATGAGGTGATGACGTTACTTAAAAGTATGGTATGACATGGCAACACTGCATGGCCTGTGTATGGGAAGGGCTAAGAGGACCCCTGTCCCTTTGCCTGGCGCTTATAGTGCTGCAAACTCCTATGGTTTCTGATGCTGGTCAGGTAAGATAAAGAACTGCTTGATGGAGACCCATAGGCTTGTGGTTTAACCCTGTACGGTATGGCGAGGACTCTCTGGAGGGAGTCCATGCCAATTGCATCACAAGTGCTCATTGTGCTGACGTCTGTATGTGTCTGATTATGGAGAGGCAAAATAGGAACATAGGTAGTTAGGTAGTTGTTCCTTGTAAAACTCTGGTACTCACCTTTATCTGGTTAGACTGGAAGATCACCCCAATATAATTGGGAAAAGACCAGGCTCTTATCTAATCTCTTGTTCCATT
Source organism: Helicoverpa zea x Helicoverpa armigera (assembly GCA_033682625.1). Taxonomy (NCBI): domain Eukaryota; kingdom Metazoa; phylum Arthropoda; class Insecta; order Lepidoptera; family Noctuidae; genus Helicoverpa; species Helicoverpa zea x Helicoverpa armigera. The sequence goes on along the minus strand of JAWIIS010000053.1, from coordinate 4,126,447 downwards.
CATTATCCCAATGGTCAAAGAGTTGTAGATTATTAGGAACTCCAAAAATCTGACAAATCACCCCTTTTTTCATTCCCAGATCTTCATAATCCAAACAGCAGGTCTAGTCATCCTCTCCCTTCTCATAAACGCGACCAGTATGACAAGAGTGCTCAAGATCCTAGGCTTGGCAGAGATATCTCTTGCCAAGAAGGCTAACATGACGAACTGTGTCAAACGCATCATGATGACCAGAGACCGCTGTATATCTATGCTGAAGATGGACAAGTTTCTCGCTGATGCTAACTGGGATTTGGTGCAAGAAGGTTCGTTAATATCTGTTATGAAATTCCGAATACGCGGAAATATCTAGGTATCATACCATAAGGCACCATGTTTAACTGTACTGTTAAGTTTTAGTGGAATCTTTGCTCTGTAGAGACCTTGTTACGTCATTCTAGAAAAGTGTCTGGTTACTGATAATGACCAGACACTTTTTACCACAGACGCTTTGAAGCAAAACAAAAAAGTGTCTGGTTACTGATAATGACCAGACACTTTTTTGTTTTGCTTCAAAGCGACGGACCCCAAAGCACCATTTTTGACACAAAATCAAACAAATTCTGTAACAGCATTTACAGATTTATGTTTATTTAACTTTATGCAACATTGTATTACACAGGCGGAATTAACGCCACAGGCATTCTAGGTAACGTAACAAACTTGTTGAAATAAACAGTTACCACATTCAAACCCTGGTCTTCTATCAGGAACTACAATAAAGCATCCGTATCAACTGCAAATGTCTGGTCGCGATGAAGACAGTGAAGATGACACGTATATGGGCTACCACTACACTACTTGCCCAGATTGCGAGAGAGAGATACCCAATGAGCCTACCAAGAAAGAGTTTGCGGAGATGACCAGGTAAAATTTACTTTTAGTTACCTTTTCTAGGTCTAAATAGGTGATGTCATCAGCAAAAGTCATTTTTTTGTACCTAATTTTGATGATTCCTTTTTTGAACTCCTGAACAAAAAGTCTATATCTTCAATTCTATTTGTTGGATGATTCCATTTTTGACTCCTGACAAAAATCCCTTTCATCTGCAGTTAATTCTACGTGTATCAAAGTCAAACTATTTTATTTCGTCCTAACTTTACAAAAACTTATGAGCCCATACACTATGTATTTGTCTGCCTAGAATAATTTATAAAATACTTTGAGTTTTACAGTGGCCATTTATCACTATTATCTAACAATTTTATCCTCTCAGGGAAGCAAACCAACGCGTGCTCAAAGCTATGAAGATATCTTTCTGGAGACAGTATGAGCACGGCAAGATCAGTAAGGATGGAGTGAGGGTGCTGGTGCAAGCTGTCGAAGTGGCTGCTGACTCTGATGTTGGGAGGGTCAGCTTAGAACAGCTAGGGACTTTGTGGAAACCCAAGGTTGGTAATGCTAGTTTTCTATGTACTGGCTAAAACGCAGACTCCATCAAAATGGAGTGGTACGGGGAAGCTTTAAAACAACCAATAGAACTTTGTTATTCAAACCCGGCCTGGTCGGTAGTATACTTTTTTTGGTGCATGGGTAATCATAAAATGACTCCTCCCGCTGTGGGTTAGCAGGGTGAGGGAGTGTCAGACTTTTACCTACTGACTTTTATATACCAGGGCCGCTGTAACCTGGAGGTTCACCTGAGTGGAGAAATTCCGCTCCGCTTTGAAATCCCAAAATAAAAAAAAATGATCTGCATCATCCGTATATGTTTACGATTTTTTCTGACCTAGGTTTCAAGCTCAGTATTTTGATTGTATGTATTCATATTCATATATTTTATCTCCCAAAAGTCCCACGCAATCTGGCTCCGTCGCAAACTCGTGAACATGATGACTCCCGAAGCAGCAAACGCGCAAGTCCCTCGACAAACATGGCGGCAACATTGCTACAGGCTAGTCACAAACGTCTGGTTCGACGGCTTCATCTACTTCATGATATTGTGCAACACCCCTGTTATACTGTGCGAGGTGCTGTTGAAAGCTCCTGTCGCTCAATCTGTTATGATTGCTATAAGGGGTCTTAATATGTAAGTAACTTTCTTTCTGTAACGAGTCTTACTTTAATACCGAGTACATAGATTTGACGTTAGTAGAAATCATCAATAAGTCCATGTAATGAAAAAAATATTGATTTTGATTCATAAATTTTATATGATCACTTTTAACCTGCCTTGAGGTTCAAATTCGCTTAAGTGGTGGTATTGTGCTCTATCTATCTGCTTGGCTTTTTTGCTAATATTCCAAATCGGTCATCTCCGTAACCATGAGTGAAACGTATGGCCGAATACCGAAATTTTTATGATCAAGCAGGATTTTGTCATTATTTATTGTAGCACTTACCTATAAATTGCTGCGACAGAGATACTTTTAAATCACACTTAAAGTTAAGTAACGTTTCAGTATTCCGGGGTTAGATTGATAAATAGGGTTTATTTTATTGCGAGCAGCTGATTTCCTCTTTTGAAATGACATCGAAAATAAATATACGCATATAATTTCAGGTTCTTCTTCATAGTGTATGTATTAGAAATGATAATCAAGATGTGTGCGCTCGGGTTTCGCGGCTACTTCAAGTCACATTGGAACAAGCTTGACTTCTTCATCATCGTTATGGCTACCGGGGGTAAGATATAAACTTACTATATATTAACCTGATGAACTAGAAATCTTCTGTATTTTCGTCATATCTATCTCTAATTATATAGTCTCGTTTAATTGGAGTAGGTTATGGATAAGACATAGATTGCATATGTAGCTCTTGCGGTAATTTTCTTTCGAACTAATAAAATTATAATCAATTATAATAAATTAAAATCGGGCAATTGTGCTATGATTAAAATCTGCAAAAATCGGATCCGGCAATAGAAATTCATGTCCAGTATAATGAACGATTTATTTATGCTTTTTGCCACTTGAAACAAGACACCTTTTCATACTCATTATATAAAGTATCTAACTAACATATTCTTCTATCAACAACATTTCAGACTTAATTCTAGACATCATAGATGCTGTCACTCCTTGGGACAAGTGGAGTAATATGAACTCCAGTTTCATCACCGCCACTAAACTGCTGAGGATGTTACGGTTCTTGCGATTGTGTAAACTGGCCAGGTATTATACCTCTTTTTAGCTAAGTTGGGCAAGAAAACGGTGTAGTTGAGAGACCCCAAAGAGGACTTAGTTCCTCAATGATATATGAATATATGTAGTGCAGGCTTCTTAAGCTTTGATGGCGAGAATGCACCCTTTTGCGCACAAAGGTTGCAATTTTACGGAAATTTACCTAAGTAGACCAGGAGAAAAAATTTGCCTGCTTCACACTAATGGAATCACGCCTTTATACTGCAGAGAGAGGTACCTTTATTTCATTTTGATAATATTATTTACGTTTTTTGGATTGTTTCAGGGTGTCGGTGCCCAAAATCATGGCGTACATAGATCGAATGATCGATATACAACTGGCGTTTGGTTATGACGTCGGCAAGGTACGTGTTAAAATTATATTTTTTTACTATTACTGCCTGTTTCCTACGGTTTCACCCGCGTGTCAACGGGAACTCCTTCCCTTATATGGCAGTGTTCCTGAGATTAGCAATCAAATAGAAACATTTTTCGGCTTTTAATATTAGTATAGTTACCATATATACTAATAAGTATAGGCACCACTCGCATCAAGTTACGCTAGAAACCGACCCTATAGGAAAATTATTTATTTTCTTCTAAATCTGATTACAAAAACTATCTTTACAGGGTTTCGTGACTGGCACTCAAGAAGTATGCAGTCTCTTGCCTCAGTTAGTGGACAATAAGCAGATACAAGAAAATCTTACCGCTAAATTGGACAACGATAGGTAAGTGCAATTTTTATTTGAATAGTCCTCGTAAAAGCAGTATTATATGTACCTGGTAACAGAGTTTAACAAGGTTTTGAGTTACTGTTTTGACTAAATTACACCAAACTACTGGATGGATTGCGACGAAATTTGGTAGTAGTATAGCTCGTATATAAGAATAACATATAGAATAGCCTAAACCTGAATATTTCTGGAACTAACACTTACACCTTGGACACTTTAAAGAGTCTTCTTTCGTCCTTCTAGTAGATTTATCAGTGACCAGACAGTCTAGTTTCACCTATATAGATATCAGTGACCAGACAGTTTCATTTCCTCCTCACAGATTATCAGTGACCAGACAGTTAGGTTTGCTGCAACGCGATCGACCCTGGACGGCGATTACAGTGAAGACCAGACAAGCCACTACTTCTACGCTCAACATCATGATTTTAGATGCTATGCAGCTTAAGGAGGAAGGTCAGTGGACTTGGCTTTTCGCGCGAATTACCGCGTACCTGTCACACAAAGGGCTTCAGAAGGAACATGCTGGATTTTAGTGGATTCGCTATTCAAACATCTTATCCCCCCCCCAATCTGTGGTCACTAAACGAGAAATTCTATTGGTTGTTTTAAAACGCCCCTTTTTGGGCTCCGTTTTTCGGGAGTCGGGCAATTTTTTTCTCTTTTATCCGATTACGAGCAGAAGCTGCCTCTTGCCGCGAGTGATATGGCGAAATAAAACTGGTCTCTACAACCAGCTTTAGATATTTGCAAGATAAATATATTTTAAGACTAATATTTTTTCATGCATTTTCTCCATAAGGTTTCCTGGATGAAATGGAATACAAGTTACTGCTGAATGCGATACAGTCGAAGATCCAACTGTGTCGACACAAAGGCAGCCTCGTTGCACCGTCTTCTCCTGAGGCAAGTTTAGACGCATTTTAATAATAAAATCTAGGGTTAAAGGCAGTCAGTAGGAAGATGAGATATTCTATAATTATAAACACTTTTTGGATATATACCCTATATATACCCTCCTAAGTGGACAAGTAGGATTGACAAAAATACAAATTAATAACAAAATAAGATAACAAGAATTATAAATTGTTACATAAGAGTACATAAGAGAGTATTTAAAAGGAGTACACAAGAGGAGTAAAGTCAAAAACATTTATTGACTAGGCCAGTTTTAAGCATTTTTTCACATCAAATTGCAAAAGGACAGTACCCCCAAAACGCCCCCTTTTCACCACTTCCTAGTGCAGCGGTTCCCGAAATCTTTTGACTTCTTTTTTTTAAACCGACTCCTACCTAAAAACATTGAAAAGCACAAAAATACTATTCTTAGGTGCATCGGCCTAAAAGTCGGTGTCTTATAGTACATCCATTAGACACCTAAGCTTATTTCGCCACCGACTTCTAGCCCTTATAAATATAAATAGCAACGAGTCAAAATCTATCAAAATGGATGTTATTGTAACTTCCAGACACAATTACGCGCCGTGTCGTGGCTGCAAGGGAACGAGAGGATAGCTGACTTCTTTCTCGAGAATTCAGAAATATTGAATTTTAATATCAACGATATTTTGATATCCAGAGGTAATTTTAAGGAACCTAACTAAGTCCCAACCTAACTAGGTTCCAACTTCAGAAAACGACTGCACGCCGACTGCATCCCAACTGCAATCGGACTGCACATTTGATTTGCAGTTCTATTGCAGTCGTGTCAACTGCATTCAAACTGCCCTTGAACTGCAAATTGCAGTTGGATTGCAGTCGAAATGCAGTCCGTCTGTCTAGAGCCTTAGGGAGGTAAAAACAATGGTCGGTTTGGAGATACAGAAATTAATTTGCAATAAAGTTTGCAATAAAGGCTTACGTAAATCGAGTATTTATTACATTTATAATTTTCTTCATCTTTTCGCGTTTACGGGTCACATAGGTTGATCTATAGATGGTTGACACGGAAGAACTAATAACAAGATTCTGATTAGCATAAATTGGTCCCGGCTGTTATTTGCACTTCTTTGGCGGATGAATATCTCCAGAATTTAAAGGCCCCCTTGCGATAAGCAAATCCAAAAAGATCGACTGTATTTCTGTTGATCTAAATCTGTAAATCCTCTGAATTAAGACCTAGAGATCTAAGGTAGACTGCACATCAGTGGTAACTGTCATGCACCTTAACTCAATAGTAATAAGTAGGATTTTCCTATAAAACTGTTACCACTGACCTGAAGTTGACTGTACCTATAACATGCCCCATTTACAGGAGACGAGCCAAAAGGCATGTATATCCTAGTATCAGGACTTCTAGAAGCGACATATACACCACCAGACGAGGAGTTCGATGAGGCCATACCGAACTATGAGTTCCTGACAGACCTCAAGTTTGGAGATCCAAGCCAGGATTATATTGTGTCTGGGAACGCTGTGGGAGTGTTAGGGGTAAGTAGGAAACGCTTTAACATTTATTTTCAGGACATGTTTGTGATGATTTAGCGTTTATTTTCAGGAAAGGTTTGGTGTGGCTTTCTAAAGCCTATCTGTCCGTGGATATGAGGTTAGAGATTGAATTTTGACTTTAGCTCCATATGACGACAGGATAGATGGAAGGATGATCTGGCCTACGTTGCTAGAAAGAAGTGGATGCGGGTTACTAAAGATCGAGTAAAGTGGTGAAGTTTGGGGGAGGCTTTTGTCCAGCAGTGAACATCTTTCAGCTGAAACGACGGAATTTCAAACTGTAATCGCTACCTACATAATATGTATACTATACAGTCAATAACATAATTGGTGTCCAAGATACAGGGGTGTACATAGAGGAAGTCCAAACTTCAGTACATAAGGAAGTTCATATGTGTAGTACAAATAGGATGTACATAAGTAAGTACATACTTATATAAATTGAGGGTTTATACGAAGAGTTCATCAGCTACAAAATGCTTTGTATATGACGACCACTTAGTATAAAGTTTCAGTAATGCCCCTGGATGCCATTATAAACGGATTCAACTGTTTACTAAAACTGCAGGTGTTAACAAATCGTCCATATAGCTACACGGTTCGTTGTGACTCAGCGGTGCAGGCTTACTACATAACTTTGCCTGTTATCAAGGAGGCTTTCAATCTAGCGCCGCATCCTATCATGGGGTAAGTTTTGGATGACCTGTAGTAACTAGCCATTTATATTAATTCCCTTAGGGCCGACATTTCAATTGCCAGAAAATTTTATCTCAAGAATATGTTTGACGGACGTAGTATTTGAGAAAACTCTTGACACTATGGCTTGTTAGGTGATTAAATGAACACCTTATCTATAAGAAGAAGATTGAGCTCAAAATACCAACTTGAAGTGGCTCAAATGACGTTCTTCAAGAGTGTTTAATGCGTCAAAGCATAACTTAGTATCCCAAAAGTCATCCATATAGATGAAACGTCTTTTCTTTGATGTCACTATAGTCTAGAAGCTTCCATGTGGCGAGAGATAGGCATCAAGCTGAGTATGATGGTGCTGCCCACCGTGCCCGCGTACCACGGCTGGCCGGTGGAACGACTCAGCATGAGGCTTGAACATGACTTCGTGCTTTTGTATAGAAAATACTTATGTCACGTAGTCATTTACTCGTCTGACAACAGTTTACTAATGATTGAGAAATCGGACCTCTTTCAGATAAAATATACCTTGTGCAAATTTTAGGTCGTAGATAAAACTGGCGTCTCCCAAAGCTACCCAGTAGCGGATTTGAGAAAACTCTGACACTATGGCTTGTTAGGTGATAAAACGAACAGCTTACTCGATAAGAAGAAGATTGAGCTCAAAATACTAACTTAAAGTGGCTCAAATGACCTTTTTAGAGGGGGTTTAATGAGCCAAAACATAACTTAGTATCCCAAAAGTCATCCATATAGAATAGATCAAACATACCTCCTTTGTATTGTCTTGTAGTCTAGAAGCTTCCATGTGGCGGGAGATAGGCATCAAGCTGAGCATGATGGTGCTGCCCACCGTGCCCGCGTACCACGGCTGGCCGGTGGAACGACTCAGCATGAGGCTCGAACACGCCTTCGTGCCTTGTCTTAAGGCTTTTAAGGTAACATTTTGAACATGAAGTTTCCTAGAATGTATTTCAGTTTAAATATATTTTCAATCAATCATTCGAGAATAATTATTGCTTTCATTTCAAAAAATCTTGTGATGCTCCAAACGTAATTCTTAATCTTAATGTCATCAAGAATTTCTTTCTTTTATTTTAAGGTATTCGTAGTAAACGAATTGATGGAAGATATCGTGTTGCTAGATGGAATATGTCAGGATATGGCTACCAGGGAGGTATTCCAGCCACCCGCTTATATACCTAGGTACGAATACCTATACGTCACTCTATGTACATTTATTATTTATTTCTCATGTAGCCTAAGAGGTTTGATTTTCGTTCGCCTTGCCTTAAAGCCAAGCTTTAACACACAGAACCGCCCATCGGCTGATCTTCCCGAAGTCGTCACAGCTAATGGTGACCAGTAGCTGTCCCGAGACGAAGCTGCTGATAGTCCCCGCCAAGGACTCGGACGAACTCGACATCATGGAGGACGAAGTGGACGACCTGCAGTGTGAACTGGTCAGTACCTTACATAGTGAACAGCGCAGTGGCTGATCTTCCCGAAGTCGTCACAGCTAATGGTGACCAGTAGCTGTCCCGAGACGAAGCTGCTGATAGTGCCCGCCAAGGACTTGGACGAACTCGACATCATGGAGGACGAAGTGGACGACCTGCAGTGTGAACTGGTCAGTACCTTACATAGTGAACAGCGCAGTGGCTGATCTTCCCGAAGTCGTCACAGCTAATGGTGACCAGTAGCTGTCCCGAGACGAAGCTGCTGATAGTGCCCGCCAAGGACTTGGACGAACTCGACATCATGGAGGACGAAGTGGACGACCTGCAGTGTGAACTGGTCAGTACCTTACATAGTGAACAGCGCAGTGGCTGATCTTCCCGAAGTCGTCACAGCTAATGGTGACCAGTAGCTGTCCCGAGACGAAGCTGCTGATAGTGCCCGCCAAGGACTCGGACGAGCTGGACATCATGGAGGACGAAGTGGACGACCTGCAGTGTGAACTGGTCAGTAGCTTACATAGTGAACAGCGCAGTGGCTAATCTTCCCGAAGTCGTCACAGCTAATGGTGACCAGTAGCTGTCCCGAGACGAAGCTGCTAATAGTGCCCGCCAAGGACTCGGACGAACTCGACATCATGGAGGACGAAGTGGACGACCTGCAGTGTGAACTGGTCAGTACCTTACATAGTGAAGGCGCAGTGGCTAATCTTCCCGAAGTCGTCACAGCTAATGTTGACCAGCTGCTGACCCGAGAAACTTCGTCGTGAAATTAAAAATTTGAATTTTTTGCTACTCAAATATGTATGACCTGAAAGCAAATTAGTACATACTTGTTAACCTTCAAAATAAAAAAAAAAACGGTCAAAAGTACCCAGTCCTCTATATTTCTTTATTCCTTAATTCATTTAGGGTCGGTGGATGTTTTAGAGATAATTTCTTACTTTTCCGCTAGTCCGCTAACCTTCAAATGAAGTAGGTCACGTGGTCACTGGTTTTTCCTTGATACATGCTTATTACCCAGGTGTCGAACGTATCGTCTCGCTGCCTGTACCACCGCGTGGCGCGGCGCGTGTCGGCGGAGTCGCGCGCGCCCACCGCCCGCCGCACGCGCTCCAAGCGCCGCCGCGCCGGCAAGCGCGTCAACTACCGCGAGTCCGTCTGGGGCAAGCCGTGTATGTACTGCTTCTGTAGCCGCCCGCCGCACGCGCTCCAAGCGCCGCCGCGCCGGCAAGCGCGTCAACTACCGCGAGTCCGTCTGGGGCAAGCCGTGTATGTACTGCTTCTGTAGCCGCCCGCCGCACGCGCTCCAAGCGCCGCCGCGCCGGCAAGCGCGTCAACTACCGCGAGTCCGTCTGGGGCAAGCCGTGTATGTACTGCTTCTGTAGCCGCCCGCCGCACGCGCTCCAAGCGCCGCCGCGCCGGCAAGCGCGTCAACTACCGCGAGTCCGTCTGGGGCAAGCCGTGTATGTACTGCTTCTGTAGCCGCCCGCCGCACGCGCTCCAAGCGCCGCCGCGCCGGCAAGCGCGTCAACTACCGCGAGTCCGTCTGGGGCAAGCCGTGTCAGTTCTCATATTCAAAATCAAAAATCATTTATTCGAACTTTTTGAACATCACAAATGTAAAAGACAGCCCCCAAAACGCCCACTCTTCACCACTTTATACAACAGGAAAACATATAACCTATCTATCCGTAGTTTTGCGATTACAGATTACTTTAGCTTCATGAAATCTATTAGCCATTTCAAACAATTTCATCCGCGTTCCAGGGGAACTTCTTTCCGTGTCCGGACAAAATACGACCTATGTTAGTCGAGGATAGTCTAGCTATCCAACAGTGTAAGATTTATGAAATCGGTTCGGTAATTTCGGAGCCTTCTTGCAATGTCAATAAAAACCGTATTTTAACCAAAAGCCATTTTGCTTGAACCAGTAGACCACCCACCAAAAGTTACTAATCAATAATTACTATTGTAGCGTCGCAGATAATGGGCGGCGCGAGCGAGAGAGAGATGGGGTCCAAGTTCTTCAGGCCAAGCATCACTGAAATTGTAAGTGCCTATTTAACTTTTCGATACATTAAAATCGAGAACACACAGAAATAAATAATTAGAATATTAGTAGTTTTAGATACACGTATTCATGACTGCGGAAAGTAACCTGCCTACTAATAAATCTATTATTTTGATTACAGCCTGAAAAACTGGAATCTTCGAAGACTAAAGGTAAAATATATAACTTTCCCAACCAAACTGCTTGTAAATCCTATCACTATTTAAGCTATATTGGCCCTATTGTATATAGCTTATATAGAATTGTAATAGAGTTAATTTTTGCTTGTTAGTGACGAAGGAGCCAGCGTCTAGCGTCCCCTTGATAGCTGAGCTTCCGCACAGTACCGCCAATTCTTCGGCGCAGAATTCTGAAGAAGAGGTACATAATCCTTAATCACTACATACCTCTAGTATATAACAAAGTAGCTTTTTCAGTCCATGTCCCTTTAAACGCTCAAATCTTCAAAACTGCGCAACCGATTTTCATGCGCAATTTTTTATAGATAGAGTGATTAAAGAGGAGGGTTTATATGTAAGTATAAAAACATATAATTAGTGGGGAAATGTTATCCCGTGCGAAGCCGTAGCAAAATAACTTGACTGGTGGTTAAACCCTATTCGATTTTTTTTTCATTTGAACATGGTCTTAGTACCGAAATATAAGACAAGAACGAGATTCATCAAGCCATCTGATATTTGTAATTATTATGTGTTCCCGATTCATGTAATAATTCCTTCATTTATTTCACAGATATACAATACGATGCTTTCCAAACTCAAAAGGACATGATGGGCGAAGAAACTATACAGCGGAATATATTCTTTGAACGATTACAACCGACTTTTAAACAGGAAATACTCGGAGATACGTTTATTACATCAACGATTTTGACTGCAATAACTTGTACGAGTATATGCTATTTATTGTTTATATTTTTTATGTCGGAATGTATTTAAAAATGAAGCTTTTGAGATATTTTGATTTATGAGTTTTGTCAGTTAATATACATACATAATTATATACAATCAATTTGCGTATCAAGTGTTTTTATTTCTTTACATAAGATGACCTAACCTGGGATATACTTAAAAACAAACAACGTTTTAATATTTGGTTTTATTTATTAACTAAATCAGTCCATCCCACAACAATATAATTTCACTGATCTTATTCCTATTCAATAATCATAAAATAGGCATGTGAAATGAAAGTAATTAGTCCGTCTTTTGATAACCCAAAAATGAAAGACACGTACCTATATTTTATTTTCCTCACAAATAAATAACAATGAAAGGACAAGACGTCTGAAATATGTGTTACGTCATATTACATAAGCGTGACGTCATAAACCCCCAATACCAACCAATAATGTACTTAATCTTAGTATTTTTTAACATTTTGTTAAAAATAATTACGTATTTTTTATTATTTGGTCATACAAAAGACGGACTAATTAGAATCACTGTTTATTAATTTTGTCATCACGCCTATAAAAAATGATAACATCCATAGTGAAGAGAGCTTATAAGTTTAAATTATATAATCTGTAATATAGTGAAAACTAAAGTCAAATGCATATAGGCAGGACCTATTTAGTCGTTCATACATTTTAAATGTATATCAATTTCCAAAACGAATTCATAGTATTTACATAGAACCAATAAGTTTTAATGATTCTATTTATTACGTTGACGTTAGTCAATTGTTACAGGATTTCAAATATGTTGATCGACTAGTATAAACTTCGTACCTATATAGTATAAGTTCATTTTTTCTGGCCATATAACAAAAATGATTTTTCAAAATCCTGATCGGATTGTCCATGGTTTAATTTCTCTTATAAATAGCGACGAGGAAATAAATTAACAAAAATTCGTTGACACAACAAAAATTGCACCTACACCATAATTCTAAGTTTAAATTTTGAGACAAATACCTAAAGGAAAAAACAAAAAAAAATGCGAAGAAATATATCAACAATATATGTGAGTATAAAACTACTTAAATTAGCTACCTAAGGCGCTCCTTAGATGGTCAATATTATTGCTCAATATACCATCATCTCCCGAGCCGCTTTCTCAACTACGTTGGGGTCGGCTTCCAGTCTAACAGGTACCAGGCATTACAAGAAGCGACTGCCTATCTGACCTCCTCAACCCAGTAACCCGGGCAACCCAATACCCCTTGGTTAGACTGTTGTCAGACATACTGGCTTCTGATTATTGCTCAATATTACGAAAAAAAATATTGCCCAACGTTATTGTAAGTCTAAGGACCGCCTAAGGGTAGGTTGCACTACGCAACTATAGCGATAATTTGGTTATCGTTATAGTTAAATATTGCACCCCTAATGTTATAAAATATGCAACATTTTTTAAACTTTTGCAGTAACAAAACATTTTGCAAAAATACATAAGCAATACAATATAGACGTTGTGGAACCTTTGATAATACGATACTGCAGTGGTAAACATTACCGATTACCACGGATCCACTGCCCAACGTAGGCTAGGCAAATAAATTCCAATTTAACAACTATGAGTTTTGATCAGTTTCGTAGAAAAAACAATAGAAATTAACTCATTCAGAATGAAGCTAAGATCACAAGCTGAATTTTGTCAACTCCATCTTTTAAAGTTGATTCCATTTTCAAAACGTTCTGGAATGCTTTGAAATTTTGTGTGACTGTTTAATATCACAGTTCGAGTCCAATATTATTTACCAACTTCCTAAGAAAGAAGGAGGAGTTTCTCAATTCGTCAGAATTTATTTTTAATTATTTGAAGAATATTAATTGATAATGGTAATCACAATCACCGTTTATACAATTGTCTATTCCTCTCTAATGTCCTCCAAAAAATGTTGCCACTTCATACTAGAGTTGCCTATTCTATTATTATGCCTTTTCATAACAAGGTTTCTCACTTTACTTTCATAAGTATTATCTTAACCCCGCCCTGTAAATTGCTTCCGTAAAAATTACTTAACTTCTGTAAATTTAAGAAGTTCGAAGAAATTACTATAAGCGATTTACGTAGGGGTCTTACGTTTTACGTCATAAGTATAACTCACAACTGTAATGGCGGCCTTAAGATCAAAATCATCAACAATATAAAGGTCAGTTTTCTCAGCGGTTGACTTTCAAAATTGATCGTGAAAACTTATAGTCATTATCTGCCTTTTCCCAACTACCTACTTAAGGATCTGACAAAAACTGACGTTTATATTATGAACTTGGGTTCTTTCACGGCCATAAACCTTCAGTCAAAGCAAGCAAATGCCATTTCGGCACGAATTTTACAGTCTTATTACAATAATTACATAACTGTTTCAAACACGAACCTTTTGAAGAACACGACGTGCTAACTCCAAAATGTTTGTTCGACGTTTGGTCGTTTGGTCGAATATTTGACACTAAAGCTTACAACGATATAGATATTTTATCTCACGCATACATAGCATACTTGTGTCACAAGCCATAGTTGTGTGTATAAATATACGGTAGACTGCACATCAGTGGTAACTGTCATACACCTTAACTCAGTAGTAATAAGTACGATTTTCCTATAAAACTGTTACCACTGACCTGAAGTTGACTGTACATGCATATTGTCTTTATATGGCTCGACAACTCGCCCAATACTGAGCGCTCCTGAGCGTACGCACACAGAGAGTATGTGTATGTACACTTACTCACACAAGTATAGCTGACCCGCTTTTGTGAGACAAAACATCTTTACCACCAATTGGTATCACAAAGAACTCTTCCAATCTTAATTTTACCGAGTCTTTTCACAAAAAACATAATGTTAAACAATTCTAACCCATTATTCCCATTACACCTATATCTCCTTAACTTCTACTTCCTTAGCTTTCACCTCTTTATCCTTCTCTGTGGGGGCGATAAGTCTGACATAGTTAGTAGGTACCAGCCCCGCGGTCTTTCCGTCTATGGAAGCCATGAGCCACCCTGTGTTCCAGAGTTGTGGCTGCAAGTGCTGGGGGGCTACCACGAAGGTCTGTTTCTCTTGGATAGAGAGTTCTTGGGGAGAAGTGGCTTGGAAGGTGAATGTCGCGATCGCTTTGAAAGGCGCCTTCCATGTGGTTGGGTCGTGTACTGTGAAAGGAAATAAATATTTAGTTACCTTTTTTCATATATTGTAGAGCTCGTCTAAGCTGAAATAACGCGCCCCACAATAGTATTTTGCGTTAACATCGTTAAGCTTTTATGCGTAAATAAGCTAGTGGGGCCCGTAATTTCAGTATAGATGAGCTATATGTATGTCGGCGTCAGGATCCGACATCGTTAAATAAAACAAAGAGGTCTTCTCACAATCACTTGGTTTATTCCAATTATCACAATATTAGTCACTACAATTATTTATCACGAATTTGTGGGAGGTGTGCACTCGGCAACGGTCGGCGAACGAATGACCCGAGTCGTGCGCGCGCGCCGCTTTATATAAGCTCCACCGTTGACAGATCGACGGTTGACACATCGACGGTGGCGCCGTCATGTACATATTTACTTTTGTAACTGAAGTATGAAGACCTGCCAGACTTTTTTGAACTTTTTTTGAAGGCAGTTAAAAAGAGAAATTGGTTCTATTTTATCAACATGATCATTTTGAATAACAATCAAACAATTTATTTGATTTATTTACAGTAACAGCGTCTCTACATTATATCAAAGTAGGTATACGTTACAGGGAAAGTCGTCAACTTAATCAACAAGATATTATCTTATTGACATTATTATCGAGCACATAATCTTCAGGACGTTAGACCACCGTATTAGGTAAAACACGTGTAAATAAACGTGAATACCTACGTGATATGATATTTGAAACAATAATAAAATACTCTAAAGGTATACAATTAGGTCTTTCTTAATCTTTTGGAGCTGCGCTTGTTTCATGGTTCCATTGTCTTAAAACATTTCATTCGAATTGGTTCTTAATCTGGATGTTATTTTTTCATGTTTTAAAGCAATCATAGTTCAGGGCAAATAATTGCGTGCGCTTTATTTTTCAACTAGCTTTTGCCCGCAACTTCGTTCGCGTGGAATAGTGACTACCAGCAGATTTTTGATTTGACCAATAGATGGCGCTATATGTCCGGAATAATTTTATTTTAATTTTTTTTGTAATAAAAACTATCCTATGTCCTTTCTCAAGTTTCAAACTATGTCTGTACCAAATTTCACACAAATCGGTTCAGTAGTTTAGGCGTGAAGAAAAGACAGACAGACAGACAGACAGAGTTACTTTCGCATTTATAATATTAGTTTGGATTAAACTTCATATTGTTTTTTTTTAAGGTAAGTTTTTTACTTGCTTGGGCTGTGGGATTGTTCGAACCGAAACTTAAGCTTACCGCTTAATGTGATTTCTAGTAGGGCCGCCCCTTTGTGTACAAACCTAGGTTTTAAGCGTTATTCTCTGTATCAGAAGGGGTCCAGCGCCTTATTGGAACCTTTCATTACCAAATCTCATCTCATCTCATAATTGCAATACTGGTGCTACGGGATAGTTCGAAAGATTTAATGCGACAGGTACGCACGGACTCGCTTTATATGATCTTTCTACAAATTGAGAGGTCAGCTTATACTAGTTAAATATAGCTTGACATGAACCCGTGTGTACACAAAGGAATCCAGAAGGAAGAAAGGCGGGTCATCTTATAATTTAAAATCTATAAAAAAGCTACTTACAATTTTCATGAATCGACTTGTTAAGGCCGCTGATCATCTTAAACACGAGGTAAGGAGCGGCGGCCACAATACCCAGGAACATGATGACCGGCCAGCCCGACGTGCGCGGGCCGGGGGCGCCGGCGGTAGGCACGTCCTGGGTCGCTGCTACTGCTTCTGCCCATGCCTGGAATGTGGAGATTGGGTGGAGAAAAGTGTGAGTTTGGAAAAATGTCTGTAAATTTGAAGATATGAACGTGTGTGTGATGTCTGAAATGTGGACATTTTGTGGAGAATAACTATAGCAAAATACTAATTCTGGGTGTACTTAGGTAAGGAATGTATGTTATTATTTAAAATAAAAACTGAACGGATTTTTAAACATAGCAGTTTGGCAGTGAGTGATATAGCGTATATATCAGAGTATTCTGAACAGTAGTAGCAACGGTAATTTCTGTCCCGGTTCGAACAGTACTTTCCTGGCAAAACAACGTGTGGAAGCTGGTATTCATAAAAAAATAAAGCCTGAATAAAAAATCTCATAACTGAAGAGGCTTATGAATCAATTATGTTTTTGCAAAAAGCCGCCGTCAGAACACGTCCAATACATTATCAAATCTTTCATATTTATCAATGTAAACATGACGTACGATTAGAAAATAATCATAAAACTAACGGTAGGTACAAATGTTATCTTTGTTTTATTCGCGTGACTGAAGTAAGATATGACTGAAAAGATAACTCCTATCTGTTGTCAATCTTCACACTATTGTGTTTAGCATTTATTTCAGGGAGATCTTTCATGTTTAAAGTATGCTGAAAGGATTTTGATGAAAGGCAGTAATATCACTGATTACCTTAATATAATTTCTAAACTAAAATAATAAAGAGGTAAAATTTTTTTGTAAGTACTTCAGTGTTTCGAAGCCACTGAACTGATTTCAAAAAACCTTTCACTGTTGGAAAGCTATACTCTTCCCGAGTACCATATGCTAAGTATATTTTATCCGGGTACGGGCAGTAGTTATCTAGGGACGCGAGTGAAACCGCGGGAAAATCACTAGTATCTAGTTTATATATGTCGGAGACTGTCAATAGTACGGACACTAAACGTCACGCAAGCGCGCCCTCTGGTGGCGTTTCCGGTGAAACAACATTTTGGCGCGCTTGGCAGAGTAGTGGTGGTCGGCGTGGCGTCCGCGGAGCTCAGTCTTGGTCGAGTCGTCGTGCTGCGCACATCTCGATACTGCCTTTCGTTACGTGTAGTGTACCTAGTGTTATTGCCTAGTGTTGTAGTACTGTTGTAGATCCATATTGTAAAGTGTGTAAAGTGTCTTTTGAAATTAAAGTGTAAAGGTTCTTCTAACCTAACAGACAGACATGTGTTGCTGGGGAGTTTGTTCCGCCACTTCTTCTCCCCAAGCCAAAACACATAGGAAGTGGCGAAGGGCGGGCGTTTTGGGGGCTGTCTTTTGTTCTGACTAATTTGAATAAACGTTTGACTTTTGAGTGTGAGTGTTTGAGTTTCTTTGAGTTATCTCTTTGCTTCATTACCCTAACTGATGTCGGACGATAGTGCCATCCTTGATGTTCACCTCCGACATCAGAAGTGGGATGCAATCCGAATGCCCACGTGTGTTAAGGATTGCCATGCCATTGTTCAAAAAGTGAAAAAGTGAAAAAGTGATGTGCTCGTTCGGAGTGATGTGCTCGTTCGGAGTGATGTGTGGCGGCCGATGGTGGATTAGTTTCGGAAGAATTCGCCACGTGAAGACAAACTTTCTGGATTTCTGAGTGCACGATAGGCACAGGCTGAATACCAACCTACTGGGAGAAGAAAATAAGGGAACATCAGAATTTTGATATGGAGGTTATAGTAACCACGGTTATGGTTTCAACAATGACGGTGATTATTGTGCAATCTGGCGACAAAATTACTGCGGAGCATCCCAGCTGCCAGGAGCCTGACGTGTCATCGTAAGGTCGGAGTGTTGGTGCTCGTGCATCTACGTGGCTTCACGTCCGCGAAAGCCTTGCTGTACTGCGCGCCATAGCGATGTGCGCATCGTCATGCGCGTTGAGGTGTTGAGTGGAAACCCGATAACATCTAAGGTGAACCGAGCCTGGAGAACAGGACGAGGTCCACTAGTCAAGCGGCGCGCGAGGTGCGCTGCAGTTGCTGTTTGGAGCGTCATCCTCCCCCGGATTCGTCGTGGAGGCCGTATGAGTTGCGGCAGGCCAGGACATCGCATGTCATCGCACAAGGTGAAAGCATTCTATTGCATTGAAAATGTTTAGATTGATCAGACAAACTTGACAATGACTAGCCTGTGTGGCAGCTAGGAGCCTGTGTGGCAGCTAGGAGCCTGTGTGGCAGCTAGGAGCCTGTGTGGCAGTTAGGAGCCTGTGTGGCAGTTAGGAGCCTGTGTGGCAGTTAGGAGCCTGTGTGGCAGTTAGGAGCCTGTGTGGCAGTTGGTAGCCTGTGTGCTACATAGTGGTCAGGAGTGGCCGAGGTTGTACTGTGCATACTGTGCTGTGTTTGTGTTGTTGCAGATTAACCCACGAGGACGTGGGTCTACGCAGGATGGCCGTGTCGGAGACTGTCAATAGTACGGACACTAAACGTCACGCAAGCGCGCCCTCTGGTGGCGTTTCCGGTGAAACAACATTTTGGCGCGCTTGGCAGAGTAGTGGTGGTCGGCGTGGCGTCCGCGGAGCTCAGTCTTGGTCGAGTCGTCGTGCTGCGCACATCTCGATACTGCCTTTCGTTACGTGTAGTGTACCTAGTGTTATTGCCTAGTGTTGTAGTACTGTTGTAGATCCATATTGTAAAGTGTGTAAAGTGTCTTTTGAAATTAAAGTGTAAAGGTTCTTCTAACCTAACAGACAGACATGTGTTGCTGGGGAGTTTGTTCCGCCACTTCTTCTCCCCAAGCCAAAACACGTAGGAAGTGGCGAAGGGCGGGCGTTTTGGGGGCTGTCTTTTGTTCTGACTAATTTGAATAAACGTTTGACTTTTGAGTGTGAGTGTTTGAGTTTCTTTGAGTTATCTCTTTGCTTCATTACCCTAACTGATGTCGGACGATAGTGCCATCCTTGATGTTCACCTCCGACATATATTACAATATCATATATGTTTTTTATCCAGGTGAGGAAAAATCTCTCTGGAGACGCGGTTGAAACCGCGGGAAATAGCCAGCCATAATATAAAATAAATTATGTATGTTTTTATTTTGTATCACTTTTCAAGTAATAAACAGTTCAAAAGGTTAACTTTGTTATCCATCCAATTAAATTCTATAAACATTGTGTTATGTGTAGTCTAAATTAATTATCAACATACATCTGTTGTATTTTTTTAGATTATCAGTATTTATGCCTGCAAATTATCATCGAACTTGCTACTCAAGATTTAAAGGATTTTGAAAGTTTTTTGAGAATCTTATGTACTCTATGTGGAATAAAAGGATAAATAAATATACATATACATAATATAACACCCAAACCACAGTCATCAAATACGCAAATCACACAAATGTCGACTGCAAAGGGAATCGAACCCGGGACCATCAAGTTCGACAGACCGGCATGGTGACCATTGCGCCGTCATGGATGTCATTATCATGGAATGATTTTCACACATGCTCAGATTTAAAAACTAAACAAGTAGTGCGGAGATACAAGTATACATATCAGATAAATAATTATTATATTAAATTCATTGTCAAGATAACAAGAAATAAGATAAAGTAAGATATGGACTGTTAGGATATTTCCTGATAAGTTCATTCCAATGTAGGTTTTTGACTTTAAAATTAACTGAGGAACAAAAACAATGATTTACAAAGACATTTGCATATAATATGCATTATTGACTTCTTAGTTCAATGACTTTTAATCAGTCTGTCTAACCTTTTTACCCGTAAATGACGAGTGGAGGTGTCATAACGGAAAGTATCTCAAGAAAATAGCGGACCAAAATATGGATGTTCAGGGAATAAGAACGTTACTGTCTCCACACTTATACGCCTTCTTTGAAGCCCGCCCATTTTTTGTAATACAAAAAATCGAGAGATGTCTCAAAGAACCCGAACGTCTCGTTTGTTCACTTGTAAGTGGTCGTTTTGGTGACGCCCGCCATACGTATTTGACCTAGAAGAAGATGCCTGACTTACCTGCCTTATGACAGCTCTTCTCAACTTTCCTTACTCCGTGTTTTAGTGAACAAAATTCAACTTACCTTAAATTCATTTTCCGTCCGAATACCAATGATAACCATTAGCTTCCTGATGATCCAGTTCAAGGTCCTTATCACTGCAAATGTGGACCAGAACTGGGCAAAGAGAGACCTCAATCTACCAAAGTTTTCTGCTACTCCTGAAATAGATTATTTTTATTTAAGTTTTCCAAAGGATAATATTATACATACAAGAATAGGTCAGATAAGCAGTCGCTCTATATAGAACACTGATTCTCAGTTGCATCTGGTTAGACTGGAAGCCAACCCCAACGCAGTTGGGAAAAGGTTCTTAGCATATAATTGTAAGTTAGTTATAATCTTAAGTAGTAAAAGTCTTAAGCGCTCTTCTGTAACTATACCAACTAAAGGTAAACACAATATTTACAACAAAAACGCCAGTAGCAAAAAAAAAATAGTGAACATAGTCTCAAGTCCATAGGATAAAGTCCACAAATTTTAATATTGGAACTTGTTGATAACACAACGTTGGTACAGGTTTTAATTAGCAGCTTTTTTATTAATGAATAAAAAAAAAACCTGTTTGTTATGCAATAAACATTTATTATTCATTTCTGTTCATTCTTTTCCTATGATCCTAATCTTTTCTTTGCCCTTCCTGTCTCTCTCCGGGCTCTGAAACAACTGAATCAATTTGAAAATACCATCACTGTTGGGAAGCTACATTATCCCTGCATAACATAGGCTATATTTCGTCCAAGTACAGGCAGTAGTTTATATGGGACACTAGTGAAAGGAAAATGGTTATTAAACATAATTATTTTGATACACATACCTAATATAGCTCGGAATGAACTGGTTAAAGCGAAGTATGTACTTTCCAGCATCATGGCAACACCGCCAAAAGCATGCACTACCCCCTGTATAGTCTCAAATGCTGGCCGTGAACTCTCTTCAGCTAATTGGATGAACCTGGAAGTTTACATTATAACTGAAGATAATTTGCAAAAGAGAAACTTGCTACGGATTACAATAACCAATTCATTCATTATTTAGAGTTTGAAATTTGACATAATTTGTATAAAGCTAGGGCTGCCATCTCGAATTTCGCCAAACCCGGACAAACATGGAAAAAACCCGGACATTTGGGGTAAATCGCATTTTTCCCCGAGCAAGTACGATTTTTTTAAACAAAATAATACCTAATCCATTTACTATTAACATAAACTTAAATTCAATGAGAGGCTTCCTTACATGAAGTGTCCGGGTTTTCTCCGGACACTTCTTGAAAACCCGTCCGGACGGCCCCCAGACGGCCTCCAAACGAGGACAAATCTGGGGAAACCCGGACGGAGCCCTATATAAAGCTAATGTCAAAATTCAATGGTTAGATTGATTATTGTAATCCACAACAAAGCAAAATAATGGTTTTATTTAATGAATTGGTATTGCAATGAAATGTGCCAAATAGTTTATAACTTGGGTTAACTAAAAAATAGGAAAAAGTCAGAGTAAAAACTACATTCCAATCGTTTAAACGGCTTATATTATAAATGTGAATGTTTGTTACTCTTTGATACAAAATTATCGAATGGATGTTGATGACACTCAACAGTGTTAGCTTATTTGAATATCAGAATTACATATACACACTGGTTTTTATCAATGTATGGGTAGCAGTTCCCTTGGATATAGAAGAAAATGCAGATGGTCAGTTTTATATTGATTTGTATTAAATTGCTACTTGACCTAATGTTATTTCTGCAATAAATCTGGTGACTTCTATGTAAAACATTGCAAAATTTGTTACCCAACAGTCACATAACAACTTATGCATATTAAATGAAACTTCTAAATGTATGTGGGAACAGTTAATATGTTTGAAGGACATTGTAATCCGTGTGAATTAACAATAGCCATAGCGAAAGCATCATTAAAATTCCATCAAAATGTTGATTATTGGATCAACAATCAAATCATTTATTTCATGTAGGCCTTTACAAGCACTTACAAACACTAAGTAGGGTTCTTTTATCATAATTAGAAGTTATAACAGGAAGCACTGAGAATCTTCTTATATATAAAAATGAATTGCTGTTCGTTAGTCTGACTAAAACTCGACAATGACTGGACCGATTTAGCTTATTTTGGTTTTAAAATGTTTGTAAAGGTGCAGGGAAGGTTTGAACGATTAGAAGTTCGTGGGATCAGCTAGTTAATAATATAAACATTTACCTGCTCTCAATCTCTCCTCCATATCTATTGTATCCTCCGTACATTCCGCCCATACCTCCCATCCCTCCCATCCCATATCCACCGTATCCCCCGTACCCTCCCATCCCATAGGAACCCATCCCGTAGGACCCCATACCCATCCCCATCCCGCCGTAGGATCCCATGCCATACCCTCCCATACCGCCGTAACTAGGCACCATGCCCTGTTGGAGACTCATGTCAGGCCTGGGCGGCAGAGGAGGGGGCACATTCCCTTGCATAGAAGATGTTGAAGCAATATTATTCACAAAGTTGTTCTCGTGCCCCGTGAAAGGCACATTAGCCATCGACGGCCCCGTTAAACCACTATAATTCATATGTGGCTCACTCATTTTGTATCTAGATAGTTGTATTTACACACTATAGTTTGATCACTACACACGCACAACAAATCTGTACGAAGTTATGTACGCAGGTTCACTGATAAGCGATGCGCGCCATCTGAACACTGTTTTCGTCTTCAGTCAATTATCGGAATATTGATCTTTTCGAAGATTACGCAGCAAACAAATGGCAGAATTATATCGTTGACATATTATCGCTGTTGATTCGCAAACGCAATCTTTGAGAATTTCGTCACAGAAGATTGACAGCAGCTGTACTGACAAACTGACATGACCGACATGACAGTACAGCTGATCTTTTGATATTGACATTTTTAGGGTAGCTGTAAGAAAAAATCGACGAATATTTTAACAATAAATTGTTATTTTACTTTTTATAATGTAGTAATATCACTTTCTCAAATTGAAGGAAATTATGGAATAGTATTAATTGATGCTGTTTCTCGAAATATGTCTAGAGGAGCCGAATACTTTTATGCTCTTTTTTATATGGCAAGCTTAGCGAATACCATGAACAAGACCTAAGTTTTTCAGATGAAAATAAACAATATAAAACTAAAATCTTAATTATTTTAAGACATTGTTACCACGGAATGTAAAATGAGTTCACTAACTTTGTTCTTTATTTTTAATATTATTTCAAAGTTGATAAAATATATTACAGTTTTCATCGAAAGTGAAAACTCCTCTCAGTTGACCTAGTTTTAAAAACGCAAATTTTGTCTATGTTCCTCCTATGGGTGTCAATAATTTCGATAGTGCTATAAACTTTTATTGTTATTGTTTTAATAAATAACCAGTGTTTCCTATAATTATACGCAATAAATAGTGTGATATAAGTTACAAATTTTAAAAGGTAAGTAACTCATATATCATCGACCATCATATTGTACCTATATTCTGGCAAATAAATAAATTTCAATTTCAATTTCAATTTCAATTTCATTAAGCATTTCTGCAAAATTCCAATGTTTCTTTGACGGAGCAAGTGTCACTTTTTTAGAGCTTGTATTTTAATGTTTTCTGTTATTTATTGTTTATAACGGAGCTCTGTTTACATGGTAACAAGTAAATAATCATATCTTCATATTACACGTATGATATGTGGGTTTTTATTAAGGTTTTGTACAGAATAAAAGTGCATTGGAAAGGTGTCGCTTCCGACCGGTTTGCGGAGGCATAACATAGCGGGGTTACCGCCTAATCAGAGCCAATTACTGCGAGCTAACAGCTGGAATGACACGAGTAATGAGCGTTTATTGCTGACGCTGTGCGCTCGACATAAATTGCGAAGCTAGTGACAAGTTTGCTGACATTAGTACTCTATTATCTAGCATAAACGACTCCTATCTAGCAAGTCGTCAGTATTTCATACAAACATTCACTACATACTATTCTGGCGATCAAGAGTTATAGATGATATATCAAATCAAAAAATATAAAATAAAGTATACCTATCATATAGGTGAGTT
The DNA here is from genome assembly GCA_033682625.1 of Helicoverpa zea x Helicoverpa armigera. Lineage (NCBI taxonomy): Eukaryota > Metazoa > Arthropoda > Insecta > Lepidoptera > Noctuidae > Helicoverpa > Helicoverpa zea x Helicoverpa armigera. The sequence continues at coordinate 4,101,915 of JAWIIS010000053.1, read as the reverse complement.
CCAATAAGTTATCTATGACCTGTAATTAGTTGTGAAACTTTCCCTATGTGTTTATTATTACATTGATATTTTTTCCTGTTTATTAAAATAGATACTTACCCATACTTTGTTCCTCAATTGACCACATAGATGTATTCCATAACAAAAAGGTATGTTATGTCTCTAATGTATTTTATTTAGTTTACTTATATCATAATTGTTACATACATCTTGTAGTCTAACTACCTATATAAATAATCTAGCTCTCATTTGATGGCATGCTGTTCAATTTTTCTGCATCAAAAAGGTTTTGTTATTGATATGAAAATAATTTTCTTAACGGTATATTAAAATGAATTTCTGTTCATCATTCTCGCTAAAACTCAAGAATGGCTGAACCGATTTGGCTTAGTGTGCAAATTCAGCTAGTACTGCATATTTTGTGTTGGGAATTTCCAAACTATAGAAACATTGTTAAACAGAAATTAATTTGGCTATTATTTAGATTACAGTCCACAAATTCAACTACAGTTAACATATGTTTTTGAAATGTACCTATACCTATAAAGTGTATAAATGATGGTGATTTGTTTGTTTTGCATTATGAAAATAGATCATGACTGTCCAATGTGGTTAGTTGAGGATAATTATGTAACATACCTATTATGTAGGTGACATATAAACATTATGCTAACTTCTCAAGAGCTCTATTATGACAAAAGTCCACCACATAAACATCAGTTTTCTTAAATCAACTGTTTTCTATGAATTTTTATGTTCAATTTTCGAAACTCAAACTTACTTATTTGTTTTTGTGAATATGGGTACATGTGGATCTTATATTATTTAACAAAAGGGGCATTGATCATATATCCTACCATAAGGCATGCAAAATTAAACTATTAAATATAAAAAGTAGATAAATATACAAATTAACAGTATGTTTATTTTGCCTTTTGTCCTATCTTCACATATACAAAGTTATATACCACCTGAAACATGTTTCGTGTATACTATTATTTGCTCCTTGTGTGAATCGGTAACTCCTTAAAATGTAAATTGATTAAGTAATTCCTTTTCAAATGTGATAATGTATAATTCAACTTTTTTTAAACATGCTAGAAAAATAATTATGTTTCGAAACATTTAAGTCAAGTATTTATTTTATAGGTACAGGTCCAACAAGTTTATTTAGAATGCATCTGGACACACGAAATTGCTAGTTTACGAACCTACATAATGTTAAAAGAACTCACCATACCTTCATAGAAGAAATAATATAGCTTAGCTTTAACAAAAGGCGTCGTGGTATGTTTCTCCGTTTTCCCGCCATACAGGAAAGTGGCAGCACTGTCACGCGGGAAACGGTCGACTGTCTCACACCCCTTTGTGTTATCTTATTTTGATATACATACACATTCTTAATATTATTCTTATAATCTAATGACGCAATGGACAACTCTACATCATCTGTCTAGCTTTTTCCAAAAATTGATATGTGCTAAGTAGAGATAAGTCGAATTACAGAATCTGATTGTACTGAAAAAGCCTGCAAATTACATTTATGTTCCTTTTTCGAATAAAACCGCGAACGGATAAAAGAATGAACGTGTTTCCAGTCCGAATTTCGAAAACGCAACAAATCTGTTTAGACTTGTCTATGCCAATAAATCGGAGCCTTTTATCTAGACTGCCAATGAAAATGAATATTAAATGGCTGTCGTCTTTAGCGGGACTTAATTAACAATCTATAGCTGCATTTTAATTAAAATCAATACTGTTGTATATTTTGGTCGTTTTTCGCTACGTAGGAGACTGGGAGTTATGAATTTGCAAAAGGCTTCTGCGATTTATTCGTATTAAAATTGTATGGTAAGAGTTCGAGTTTAGTCCGTAACAAAGCCATCTAGACGGAGAGTTTTTTGAAACTTTTAAGTTTAACATAACATACTTAAGACCCCTGATGCATTTTCATACATATCAGCAAGTTGTAAAACAAAACTCGTTTGGCGTGCATACATTTACGTTTGCGTAAAAACTTGTCATGAATTCTCAATAAGGATTCAACCGCATTATTTGTAGGTTATAATGTTTAAGTAGGGCTGATTGAAAAACGTTCCATTGACGCGTGCAGCCTTTGCATAGTTTTAAAGAAAGCTTGACCTTATCATATTGCTAAGAAAACAAGAAGTATATTAAATATTATTTTTATTGTATTATTGCATCAGTGCCTGTGTCATCCCATGTCGACCCATGATTCGAAATTCAAATCTCCTGGGACCGCCATTTTCAATTGCAAAAGGGCTGTTCCAAATTCGAAAACTGAATTTCTATAAATAGGTTTTACATAGGTCCTTTAAGTATTTTATAATAAATACTGGCTGGTTGTATGAATGGAGTGCGAATCGTGTCGCTCGGTAGTCGCCGTCATTTCCGGCGACGTCCCGCGAAATGGACCAGGCTGGAAATGGGCCAGCGGGACAACGCTTGACGTCAAGCTTTATTATTTATTTGTTTGTTGTATTTGAACACAGTTTAGTCCAGTTGCGACACTAGGTTGCCTTTTGTTTTAGGAGAATAAAATAGTTTGTTACAAACTATTCCAAAGGCAACCTTTCGTAATCCACATTTTGTTGTCACTTTGAGACCAAACTTTTGATGTCGCTTAGAGACTAAAATCGACGGATATCGAAGATTTGCGAAGCCTTGTTGACGAATGGCCTAAAACAGTCAAACCACTGGGCTACAAAAATTTTGAAACTAAAGACGGAGAGTAATAAGTAATTCGTAGGAATTGAAAATCAAAACCAAGCGTGCTTCAGAATAGAACCTCTCTTCTACGAAGATGCCAAGATTATAAAATCTGGTTCCCGAAATCTTCACCCACGTAATACCTCGTGTCCTAGACTTAAATCAGATCAACATCTAGCCCTAAATTAAGAAACACTTCACTCCCATCCTACACCAACTTAAAGCACCCTATAATAATATTTACCACATCTATCCGGTATAATAGAAGTGTTTGGAGGGCACCTCAAGAAGTTTGCGCGGCCGTGTTTAGACCTCCTTCAGTGGAGTGTCTGTCACCGTCTTATGACGGGGACTAATGGCGTGGCTTGTTCACGGGCTCTACAACAATATTGTGTTCCACAACTTGGGTACTGGGTAAAGAGGTTCTATGTAGGTACGGTACATAACTTTCGATTCGGCTCTAATTTCTGTGTGGGATGGTTGGTTTTCAGGATCAATATGAGACGCACTCGTCTTTTGGGTTTTGTGATCAGAAAAGGTTAACTTAGAGAAGGTTGGTCAATCTGCTAGTAGGTAGCAACGCCGCTGAACAAGTTACTATAAATCTATCTAGGTTTTCATTGCAATCATAACTCTCAAAATTAAAAAAGGTGTTTTCAATAATAAAACCAATTACTAAATAATTTGGTCAAAAAACTACTCAGTATCAATCCCAAAATCAAAATTGCTTTTTGATTATTGACCGATTATTGATTCTAAAGCAGCATTAAATGTTTTTTATTGATAGCGAAATAATTAAGCTATGTTTTATCCACCAATGTATAACGTCAGAAATATTATAAAAGCTTTTTTATTTTCTGCAGGTGACATATTCCTGTAGCAACTCGGTGCAGTTGGTAAGTAAAAACATTTTTATTCATAATCATAATTCATAGATTGACAAGAATGTTTGGGGCGTTAGAACAAAAACGATTTTGCTCTTCTATGATTATTTTATGAGCTAGAAAACTATAAAAAATTGTTTTCGTACCCAGATGTTCTGTTTTTCTAGTCCTTTTTACTTATTTTAGATTTTAATAGGTGTAGTTCTAAGATCTTTCTACATTAAAATCGAACAAACTGTCGAGCAGTTTCTGCACAGATGAAGGTATTATTAAAGATTTTGTTCTAAATAAGTTTGTAGTAACATCTATCAGATCTATTTATTCATCACATTATGCTCCATATATTTTTTTCTTTTACATCTTTCATCGTATAATCGTATTGATATCGCATAGCTTTCCCGTTACGTATCTTCATTTTCAGTTGGACTATTGACAAGTATTATTGATATAAAGCTATTCACAGTCTACTGAACAACTGAACAAAGGCACACTGTGTATTGAGACCTACTTATCCTTTTATTTCAAGAAATTCCAAGTCCTGAATATAAATTCTTCAGATTCGTCCTGCTTATTTCACAATAACAACGGGTTACTAAACACAGGGTCTTGTTTTCATATTCTCAGAAAGAATGATACTAATTACCCGTCTGAAGTTTCAAGCTATGTTTCCAAAAATGCACCCAAAATCTAATGCCGCAACCGGGCAAACTTGCGCACTTAAAATATTTGCAACACCAACAAAATCACAGTCTAATACAATCCCAGTTCGCAATATCCAGCAGTCTAGTTTGAAACTGCTGTAGTTTTTGCTCTGTGGCCTAGCCTGAAGCCAGGAGTTCTTGTAACCCTGTGTAATTAGGCGCCGACCGGCTAACCTATAAAAAGAGGGCACTTGAACACGCGCGAGGCCAAGATTGCAGAGGATTGGGAGTTCTGTATGGAAAAATAGGTATTGGAATCGTATGTTGAAATAGTTTCATGTCTTATTCATGTTAGTTAATTCGGTAGAAGTATCTTAGCAATCATCATCATGCACAGTTCTCTTCTAAAGATTCAAAACTAATTAACTTGGAGTCCAATGTTTCCAGATTTAGAAGAATAGAGAAAGAAAGTAACACTTGCAATCACTGAACGGCTTTAATTATTATTTTAGAAGCAAGAAGACAGACGGAACTTTTGATAGAGAAGATCAAGACAAGAGAAAAGCAGATTTCTCGAAAATAATTATTTCAAAAATATTTAGTTACTTTTTAAAATTTAAATTCGTACCTACGAGAAACTTGTCGGAAACACTGCTCAAAATCCATAAAATAACAGTCATCATCCAAAACATCGATTAAACATCATACAAACTGAAATATTTTTTATTCCGATTCAAAATCGATTACAACAGCTGATGATCACACACAAGTCACGCAGTTCTTTGTAACGCATTCGATTCGCCACAGATTCGATTCGCTCGGATAACTGTTATTATACAATGTGTCACCCGTTGTTTAGATTGCACTATTGTGATTATAAATGTAGGGTGAAAGCTGTATTTAATAAAAAAAATGTGATCCCATTATGCTTAGGGTCGGGATTTTGTTGATTTTTATCAACGGAATCCATAAAGGGTTGTAGGTCCAGTACCTTATATGGTTAAATAGTATGGAAATTATAATAGTCTACTTGACATGATCTTTTAAGACTGATCCCAACATTGTATCTATCTGTTGTTTTATAGACTACTACTAGAGACAGGAATTTGGCATTACTTGTACGAAGCTTATGTTAAATTATAACCCTAGAAAGTAATTCAACAAATAGAAACAAAGGTCTTTAGAAATATTTTTTAAAATAAGACGTCTTTCTTGAGCTACTGCAAATTAAAAGTCGAAACCTCATAGACTAAGCAACAAATTAACTTTTTTCAACAAACACTAATCTATTCTAGCTACTAAAACTTCAACTAATAATTTAATACGAATCTTTTCTATATCCTCTTCAAGTAGAACTCTATTATTATCCGAGTCTAAAATTAATAATGAGAGACTGCTAAACGGCTCTATAATTGTGAAGGTCCCTGATTGCGCGGGTCAACGGTACATCGAATTATGTTACAATTAATGGACCGAGGTTCTTAGTCATCCGTTTGATTCTGAATGAGTACTTATTTAGCATATTATAGCTGTGGGATATAGAGCGTTGTATGTAGATTATTATGTTATTACCTATTTATCTGTAGACTCTGAGTTTGTATTCTCAGTGAATGGTTTCGTAAACTACTTCATATGCATATCTAACAACTATCCCATGTTTTAGATGATACCTAAAGGAAAGTACACTGCCTTTATCTGGACAAAAAATATTTATGCATACACGCTAAGTCATCAAGATCATGGTGAGGGAATCAGTTTAGTTCAAGAGATCTGTCTTTCTCCATTGGCTCTACATAAACTTAAATTGTTTCTTAAACTACTCTGATACACTGATATACTCCCGCTGTGATATATGTACTAGCATTCAACGCATTTTAATTGTCCGTGATGTGATGACATCCTCTGTGACCTTCGTCCGGACAAAGTATTAGAAAAATCGAGATAATTGAATGCTCTACCTAGGTCATCATTTTTATTTTATTAGGTCATAAGTGGGTTGAGTGATGTGTGCTCCAATTGTAACTTATTATTCAAAAAGCACATGAAACGTTCTTAGTATTAATTTATTGTGTAAATGCACAGTTTGGTTTTCACCATTTAATCCTATTTTGGAAAGCGGCCGGCCAATTCGCATCTATTGGCACAGTTCCAAACTTGGGCTTTTTGACCGAACTTTTTGGTCACAATACTGCGTTGAACTTTTGTACGGAATCCCGACGCTTGAAATAAGCACCTGCAAAGCTTTTGAAAATTGCCCAACGTAGCCTACAATATGCACTTCAATTCGAAAAGTTTCAAAAGTTTTTTGAACTCTACAGGATACTTTTAAAAATTGTATTAATTGTACGAAGTGACATTCATTTTTGTCATAGTAACGTGCTTGACCTAACTACTATTCTCTCTGCATAGAAACACATGTACAGTTCATCTCTTTAATAATCAAGTCATTACCTGAAACATTATAACAGCTTCTACCAACAATAGTCTTCATTGTAGACCCATTCCCATCAAAAATGTATGCGAAAATAACTGCACACGAAGCTTTGTGTTCACGGTGACCTCATACTACATACTCATCAGTGTGACGATGTTATTCAAGTTAATCACTTTAATTACACTTAATACTACAATACACAATAGTTCGCACGGCTTCTGCGTCCGTAACTGAGGCATTTAATGATACCGTAGATAACTGAACCTGGGATGTGTTGTCAATTGTTTTCGCAAAGTCGTAACGCCTTAATGATCTTAGCAAGGAGTTTGAGGCTGTGTATTAGTCCCTTTTGTTCGCAAATGAATTAATGAAGTACCACAAACTCAGAGATATTCTTAAGCCTATAAATTAACAATGGTTTTGTAGGTACCTATTGTGTATTGGATTATAAATGATTTACTACTAAAGATATGTAAATTTTTGTAGTAAGTACTTACAGGATTCAGGAAGAAACAATCCAGAAATAATAAGATATATTAGAATCATTCCAGAAAAAAGAGATCCTTGGTGAATACACTCCATACCGCAATTTGAAGCTCATTTTTCACTTTAAAAACACCCCTCTTTTTTCTCAATAAGACGGCCATCTTCGTATCCATCTTCTTTCAACAATCTATGATCTTAACTCATTATTCATCACGATATGATGCACCGGTAAACGTAGCGGTTGTGGTAGATTTGTGACCACTTCTTGCCATTTACCACCGTAATGAGTTATCTTTACCTCTACTTTATTACAAGATATAGCAGTATCTTGTGAAGCTTGGGGAAAGTCTATGAAATGTGTAGATTATGTTTTTATGGATTTTTGACGTGTAATTTAATTCCTTGTATACGAAAAACGCGCATCAACCTATTATATTATTCATTGGTCGACTTCAGAAAACGGTATACGTCAGGTTAATAAAGTTCCTCAATGTTGTATTTCTCGTGAAAAACATAAATCAAGTATTTCAATCTTGCTCTACCCTAGCTACACGTTTTACAGGCTTCTTCCAATTTGCTTTACAAAACCCTGTCTACTAGTTCCTCATTCCATCCTCCCGAGCTAGCTTCTTCACTAATATAATCAACGTTATTCAACCTCGTGATGACTGACGTTGCCAACTTAGCATAATTACATTTTCTTTGGCGCGAATAATTTTCATAATATCATAAGCCGTTAAAGAGGTGTACGATGTAAGTGTCTCTAGTGAAAAAAGATGGATGGTGGCAGTTAGGGCTTTATAGTGAAATGTGAAGCTGTGGTTAACATAATGTGGTGCTTAGTGTAATGTCAGCATGTGGTTGAATTTAGTTTTAACGTGTAATGAACTGTAATATGCGTAGAATATAGCTTTGGCCATTTAATAAGGGTCTAAATGACCAGTGCTAGCCAATTACGCGATGTTTTAGAAATAATAGTGGTAAAGTGATTTGTAATGAAGAAAATATACCAAGATCAAAAAACTTTCTCGGAGCGTACTCAAGGTTAGCTAACAAATTCGAAAAAATAATTCAAAGTAAACGTAGTCGAACCTCGCCAGGTGGAGATTATCCAAGGGGTGGCTGCGATCCAATACAAACATCTACGTGAGCCTTAAAAAAGAAGTAATAAATTCTCAAGAACAGTGGGATTACGTGAATATTTTTACAAGAAACTTCGATCAGGAGTAACACCACCGCCTAATCTACTTATTAAAACGTAATGGTGAACAGCTGACGGTCCTTGTAGTTCGAACAATGCTCTCCTTGTACCCACATGCATGATAGCTGTAGTAAAATAAAGCTTATAGCCTCGTTCTAAAGTGCACAATGCGATATTAAACTTAATGACGTGTGGTAAGGATACCCATAACACGACGTGATTAGACGCCGGCGAGCGCAAGTAAATTGTAATCATGCGTCATCGTGTTGGAGAACGTTGTTCTAATCATCCCGAACTTGAGGGCAAGAAATGTGTTGTGATTGATTTTAGTTATTGTCATTGTGGACATATTCCTGTAACTTAGCCAATACCAGCTACTCTACTCTTTATTTTTTTCTAGTTCCACAATGCAAAGCTTTGCGTGGAACACCTAAAGGTACTCACATTTAAGTGGATACTTAAGCTGCCTCATTGTTCACTTCATTAGACTTTAAAAATGGCTTTTCCGCGAACATGCAACCTCCTACATTAGTTTGGTCCAGCATTCCCACGGCATGGAGGCATAGACCGGAACAGGTGAGCTCTTTTGCCAAGCATCGGTGCGGCGAGTCAAACGCTTTGTGCGAATCCAGACGACACGGTTTAAATGGCCTACACTAATTTACTATTGCGGTTAATGCGTTCTCGGAATACAGTTTTGCTGAAACATGGCACAAATAACTCTGTTTTTGTTGTTGTTTAGTCAATTAGTCATGTGCCCTTTATGACATCAGGTCAGATACATAAAGTTGCAAATAGAAATTAAAGATGCAATAAATGCATGGCGAAGAACCATTTAATGAACTATTTTATTGAAGTAATTTGGATTGTTCATTAAATTAGGTTAGAAGTAATTAAAATCAGTGTCTATCTATGAGTCCTACAGTAGAGCTTATACTACAAACGAAACAAGGGGAACGACAAACGCTTTAATTCTGCATGAAGCCACAAAATCCATAAATCAACTGTCAATCCACTGTATTGGAGTACCTTCGTTTTTGTTTTCTTATTCGGGGGATTTGTTCAATAAACCTGAAATACATTATCTCTGATAATATTCGCAAAACCAAACAACCATTCGGTAATTACGGCTACGTATCTATTTTCTTGCGACGTTCCTTACATTTTCCAATCTAAACAGAAATGCAAGTTAGTATATTTGCAAGCGCAAAGGCAGCTAGTTTCCCCGTCAAATGTGAAATGTTTTGCAAACATGTAGAATGTGTTGTCAGTAATACGAGCCGTCTCGTGTTTGATATTGAAACAAGATCGTTCCGATTCGCCGACGATACGGGACGGAGGTATAAACTGATAGTAATGTAAGTATAGGAACTGCCAACGGTTCGGTAATTGGATGGTTCGAAAGTTATGGGAATTTATAGGTTTCTATCAAAATATCATTCTGTAGTCGCGGTATTTTGGGATTGTGATCGTGTTCAAGGTTAACTGAAATCATTGTTTGTACTTAATTTTAGACAAAATATAACAAGAAAATATAACAATAATATAACAAGGTTTACCTAGCTTTGATTGCCACTGTATACCATGATTCATAATGTTCATGTAGTATTAAGGGTCCTTTTTACTCAAAATAAATATGAATCAATACAAAACATAATTTATGATCCTAAAACATAAAAGTTAGCGTAAATATTGATCTGAAGAAGGCAAGGAGTTGACTCAGTTGAAGGCGTCAGTTTATTATGCAAGTGATCCAGGTGTGGTGGCGTGGGCTGCAACAGTGGGTGTGCTCATATCCTTGCCATTCGGAAACAATCTGTATCCATTCAGATTTTACCTTGTAAAGGGCTATCGTCCCCAACGATTTTATTCTATATCATTTTCTGCAATATCAGAACCTAAAAATTGGAGTGGCCTTGTAATTTGTAATTATAAACTCTTGCTTGCCACTTTGCAACATTTTAGCGCACCAAACACGTACAATTTAAAAAGAGCAAATTATGGTAAAAGGATTCCATATTTTTTGCGTTTATAGCCTGTTTATTGCACATGTGCCGCTAAAGTATCCGACTTTTATACGATTGCCTAATGAAATCCGAGATGCTGATGCGTTTCGTATCGATTTGCTTATTAAAATAACGCTTCGTTTCGAAATCGATTGGTGCGGGTGTTGTTGTCGGCGAAATTGTCAAAAATTTTCACATTGGCCGTTTTGGTCCAGTGACAGGAGCGGAGGCGGAAAGATCTGTTGTCCTGTTCCAGGAGCATCGATTGGCGTTCTTGGTTCGTGGCAAGCGATATGCGCCTTTGTGGCCTTGTTTTAGGGTGGTTTTGTGTGCCCGTGCCGAGACTTAGGTCGTAAGGTTTCGGAGCGGTGCGGGCTCCACGCGGCCGGTCGCTCGCCGCAGTGCCACGCCGGTCGCCGGCACCACCGCCCGCGTCACTGCATCCCCCCATTCGGGAACATTCGTTCGATAACAGGCGTCGCGTTGCGGTAGGTTTCGTATGACGAACGTTCGCCGAAGGTTTCGGCATACGTGCGAGAAACAGTGTTTAAAAAAATATATTACCCAAATATGACAGTGTATAAAGTGCTGAATTTTTGTACGTCGCATTTAACGAAGTTAGTGCATAGTTTAGTGAGTGTGTGATGGAAATTCAAAGTTTTACGCATTGGTTTGTCTTAAGTTTTCAGTTGATTCCACACAATAGCTTACATTTCCCCGTTGATTGAGTTTAATGCCTGACTCATGAGAGTTACGAGATAAATGTGAGTTTAAATCGGAATCCGTTCGAATGGAATATGTACCTACTTTTGGCCAAGTTCCCAGGATTCTGGTAATTGAATAAACCCGTGTATTTCGAAAAACGTTTTCGTAAGCTGAATCGGTTTCGGAGCTTTAAGTTTAGAGCATCGTGTTTGAGGACGTTTGTTTAAGTTATCGATGTCGAGGTGATTAGTTTCCAGAGAGGATCGTTTGTGGTTTATTTTCTTAATTAATTGCTTGTTTGACGAAGGATCGAATGTTTATGGCGTTTCTGAAAACTGGCTTATAAAGCGTTTTACTTCGAATCCTATATTTAAATGTTCAATTGAATTGAAACTATGTTAGATGAGTTTATTAGTATATTTATAAATATGATATTTTAATTGCCAGGTATTTATAAATAAATTAACCTTACCTAGGTACTGCACAAGGAAAATGGTTGAACACTGAAGTAATTCCATGACAATTTAGATGAGCATATAATTCTTATAGACGGCTAGTTTCCGAAATAATCTCCGTATGTTCTGCTCAAAAAACTTCAACAGCAATTTGCAGATTTTTTTGCGAAGTAGAGATATTAACGTAAACAATATGGCGGCATGATAAAGGTATTATTATGTCAAATTATCCAACGATTTCTAGAGAACTTAACCATAGAGGTTGTTGCCATGTAGGCGTTTTTATATGGGCATTTGGAGTAGTATCTACCTAAGTCTTGAATTTTATTTTGTGTAAGAATACTGACGTGCAAAGATGAGCTTCTAATGCGGTCTTAATTTTAAGCAATTGGATTTATATGTATACTTGCGTTGCTTCAATCTTATATTTCCACTGAAAATGTGGTCTCAAGCAATCTAGGCAGGGGGAGATAATCGACTTTTAAATTACCGGAAGCTAGAATAAATGTGGTCTATATTATAGGTTTATTACCTTTACCTATGAACGGACTATTTTAAATCATAACAGACGACCTTGTTACCTTTGTTTTTTCCTTTTTCTCGAACATTATCGCCCCCGTATGCACATTACAGCGCTAATTAATAACAATGATTTATCCTGTAGCTACTCTGTCATAATGTGTCACGTCCATGTTATCTATAAGTAAAGGTGCTCACAGACTTACTGGAATCCAAACTCTTGTATCGAATTTAGAATCGAAAAGAATGCTTTGAGATGACCGCTCTATTATATTTGACGGCCATAACTCTGGCACGTTGTAAAAACTCGATATGAAAGTAGTAAAGAATAATTCTGATCATTAATTATCTCGATTCATATAAACGTCTGGTATTTTATGGCGTTTTATTAGAAAATTCCATCAATCAATTTCAATTAGCTTTTCAATTTTTGATGATTAATGATTTGGTTTACGATTTTGTAACGTGATCGTATCTTAAGAAATATCTAGTCGTCAAGTTGTCCAATTTAATGGCACGTCGACTATCATTTAATAATGCGCAATTCTTACAAGTTTTTATCAGTATTTCTTAAATTTTGAATCTCCCTAACTCCATGTTCCGAAATTACTAGCTAATGATAGCGTCAATGTATCGATCGTCAAACTACCGTCAATAAATCTGCAATCGCCTTTATAATATTGTAGGTCGAGTCTTTATATAGAAACAATTTGCTAAGTATCTATAAATGTATAAATTATACAAGTAGGCTGGCACGAGTTTTGTTATTGGTCTCATTGGGCGACTACCGATGTGATTAACCTAGCGATAAATTGAAAAACATTCAATCGTTCATTGATATTTCAATAATTTTATAGTAGGTTATAATAATAATGACTGCTATATGGCGTATGATAGTGTTAATTAATAATTATGAAAGCTGCAAGTATTGTACTGTTGCGTAAATTGCGAACATATTTAGGTACGTATACGTGAAAGCGTAGTAGACAGTTTTAAACCGACTTCCCAAAAAGGACAAGTTTTCAATCTGGATGTATGTTTGTATTTTTTATGAATTTAAAACTGAAGTGAACATTTTGCTTATATTTTCCGAAAAATAATACTGTGAATCTTTTGGGAGATCGGCCAAAATGATGAAATTAAACATGAAAACTTTGCTTATAATAAAAATACAGCAGAATATCGTGGGACGAACATAATATACACTGTAATGTCCCGATTATTACTCCAATGTATCATGTTTTTCAGTAGCAAACCGCTTACTCCCGCCGCGGGTCATTGACCTGCCGTATGATGATACAAATGTCGCGGTTTAGTACCTAGGTTCAGTTTTAATTATTCCAGGCTATTTTTATCATCACTTGTATTACTATTAACTATTAAAAGGCTCGAATAGGTCGTAAAGTTTTTATAGCTATAACCATGGTTATGTAATGTTTGACAGCTGTCATGTTGACAGTTCGTACTTCGTTTGTTTTTATTTTGACAACAAATACGGCTGTTTGATCTTCCGGATCTTTGTTGTTTAATATTATCTGTAACTAAAATACATAAAGGGTTTCATAACGAAACAAATAACCCCTTTAATACTTAAGTACGCAATACTCTCGAATTAATTAATCAAAATGCTGAAACAGTATTAATATTCAAACAATAAAGTTTTACAGCCTACGGTGTTGTTGACTGGCAATCTCTGCCATTACTTAATTGTATTCTAGGCTCGGAGGCAGACCATCTTTAGCGCGTTCATTTACAGTCTATGGATGGCGTCCTTTTTTTAAACATTTCTTTTTCCCAATGTTTTATGGTATTGGTACTTATATGAATTGGTCATATTCATTTATTGTTTATATTTTTTTGACCGCCAGGATTTATCAGGTAAGGAAATTCAACAACAATATAAAACGTCCGTTTTCTTAAATCAAGTGATTATTTTTATGTTTAATCGTGAAAATTCATAGTTAACAGTTGATGTAAAAAAATTGGCGTTTATGTCATTTGTGAAGTTGGTGACTTGGCCCTTAGACCTCCTACAAGCTTTAGAAGACTTCATACATATCTTACCTTTGCTTTTATGATAATAAAATACCTTTATGTAGTTGCTATAACGCCATAGTAGGTCATATAATATTCGCATGACAGTTACCTAACCCTAAATTGCCCGAAACGAGTTATTAACGCTATAACCGCTTCAGGCGTTAAAGTAACCCTTGTGGGCCTTGACCGGACTTTATATTGGTAACGCTTTTATTTAGGCTGTTGATACTTGCATATTATTTTAATTACAAGTAACTTTTGTATGTCTTTCGAGCTTGTAACTTCATAATAAACTTAGTTTTGTTAAATTTTCCCAAGCATGTTAGCGTCGGCTTCCAGTCTAACCCTTTAAGTTAAGATTGGTTGACAGACTTTCTGACTACTCGTGACGACTGCTAAAGATGTTCATATGTCAGCCGGGACTCAAGTGTCGTCAATTTATAGTGCCTTCCGAAAAATCCTCAACACAAGATACCCATCCACGGGACGACCGCGCCAAGCGTTGCTTAACCTAACCTACGTTATTTTTTCCTTATTTCGGAGTAATTTCTATCTGACACCAAACTCTAATATTGAAGATCAAAATTACATAACATCAGCAAACAAAACGTCTTTCATTATGTCAAACCGTCTTATCAAGCTCTCAAGGCCTATTGAAATTAATATTAATAACACAAAAGGTATTAGTACTTCCCATCTCCCGGCTTAACGTATTATTAGCTAATATACGTTGATGAATCATTCATGATTGTTACTCTCGGTTCTAAAGCATGGTTGAGACAAGACGTGGGCGCAGGCGTGATCACAAATCCACACAGATTATAATTGTACCTACCTATAAAGCAATTAGCTATTTCGTCTATATCTATACTTAGTACCTTTCATTTACGTACATAGGAAAGAAACTGGACTTTTTGCAAACGCCACTTCGAGTTACAAACTAACTTTCGCATTTATTAAGTAACTAAGAATTTTAGTAGCTTAAAATAGACATGTGTAGATTGGTTCATCTGCACAAAAACAAGGCACAATAAGGTACCTATCTGCTCTTTGTTTTTGGGACGCGGTGCCAATCTACATTTATCTTCAAACCCGATTATTATTAAGGCCTTATCTACTTATACCATCCCATTAAAAACGGACCAAAATAAATTTCCAATTTCATTGACCCCTTAGGTAGGACTTCTTAAGATAACATTATCAAAATTATCGTCGTAATCACTCAAGTGAGTCATATCTACTTACATATACATACCTACTACATATGTTTGTTTGTATTACCCTTTATATGTGCAAAGAAGAGAAAGTAGGTATTACTGTGGTATCACTTTACCTAATTGAAGTGGCAAACACACCTAACCTGCCGGTTTCGGGCTTGGCTAATTATAAGTTGTTTACGCGAGTTTATTCAGACGCCCAAAATATGTTTACGGAGTAAGGCGAGGCACTAAATTAATTCAACATCATTATTTTCGTTCTGTTGAAGTACGTAATGATATACCTACTTACGTAGTCTCCCATACTTCGCTCATGTATGTACCTATCTCTACAAACGTGATAAAATAAGCCACGCTACGTAGATCGTAGGTACCACGGCCTGCAACAATAAAAAACTATATCGATACCATATTTCCAGTTCCATTCCAAATTCGAAATTTGAATAAAGTCGTTACGTACTAACTGGCTGGCTATAAACATTGCGGTGCCACATTTGCATGACAACGGTCGGTTCGGCGAGCCCATTCAACTGTGTCTGTACGTCCAAATTGAAATTCGGCCTTCGTCCTTAGCCCTCACAAACAAGACTATAGCCATTTTTAGCCTTCGGTCCGGCGGGCGTGACATCATCGGAATTGATGTCAGAAATGCAGTTATTTACGTTGAAATAACAACGGATTACTGTGTCGTAACGATTTTTATGTTGTTTTACCCACATGCGTAATACGGCCTGAATTACCTATAATCGATTACGCTCGCCAATATGATATTTGGGCATATTTCTCAGAGCTTATAAGTTCATCGTACTCTGATCACAGCTTTTCATCGATATGGATAATTCGATGCAACTTCCCCTTAACCTGACCCAAGAAATGAGATACGAAAATTCAATAAATATATTTCAAAACATGAATGAACAATGCTTTTGCAAGTTTTCCACTGTAGAGTCTACAGAGATTAAAGTTTGATCGGGCTGTAATCCACAGGATTTCAATGTATTAGCAGAGCAAGGTAAAATCGTCTGTAGATTTTCTTTGTAAACTTTGCGCAGAAAATTCTTTGTCGACAGTTGCTGCGAGAATTCGTAGCGTAAAATTTTGCGCTCATGATGAAATAATAATTTTCATTAATTCTTGTCTGTTCCACTTTTCGGCTCAATTGGCATTTAGTTGAATGATCCAAACGCTAAATTATAATTAGTCTTGGTAAGTTCAACGTCGGATAAGCTACGGGTATCGGGCCGCTTTCGGATCGCTAGATTCTCAGCTATCTGTAAATCAGTTCTGTCGCCGTCGATAAGCCGGCTACAAAGGTTGTCTTGATAATATAGGTATTTGTCGTTTGCGATCCCCTTCGACCTTTCGTTATCTGTATCTATTGCCGGCACGAATTTGCATGTGAACAGTCATCGGATTGGATAGAGCGGCACGCTTTCGTTGTAAAGGCGTGACCAACAGACATGCCCAATATGTTCTATTCAATATGAAATTTCGCTTTTAGTTACAATGTTTGAAAGTATGTCAGCAAAATACCCCGGATTTTTTGGCTCATTTAGCAAATGGCTTGTTTCCTCAGTGAGCACGGGACTCGCATTTTTGTTAATTCGCTGATGTTCATCTTAAACTTCGAAATTGCCACATAATTATGGCACTTACGATATTAAAACATTTCAGGAATAAACGTGGCCATTTTGTTCGTTACGCAGGTGAGAATTAAGCTCGTTTCCGCCGTGACAAAGGCTTCGTGGAACTACCGTTTTGTTTCCTGCCCTGATTCTATAGTAATAAGCATCAGTGTTCACGTCCGCCCTCTGTAATTTGCTAATTATCCTCAAGCTTGCGAAATTGCCCTTTAGCGTCCCACTTTTACTGCTGTTTAAGCTATCGTACTACAATGTTCCAGGAATGGTCTATCGTCCTTTAATATCTGTCCACATTGATAATCGTGCAGTCCTAGAAACTTACTAACGAGCGAAATAACGGTATTATGGCTGTACGTAAATCTAGCTATTGGCTTCAGACTGATAGCATCTGTACCAATTGTGCTCACCATTCCCACGTACCTTCTACTGGGGAACATCTGGTCTTATTATAGCCGTTTCTAGAAGTTTCATACAACCTTCCAGTGAAATATGCAACGGGTTGCGAAATTCGACGGCTCAAAGTGGAAAAGTAAAAGATGCTTTTCGCAGATGAATTTTTCAACGCCTTTCGGATGCATATTGAAATAGCTTTGAATTCACGCTTGCTTCCAAAACTGAACCTATTTGAAGGTGTAGACGTAACTTTGTTAGCAATAAAGGTTATTTTGCATTTAGATACCTTTGGTTCGTTTTCATTACTTAACATGCCAGATCTTGGAATTGGTTTTTTATTGAGAGGTGGCAGTTTCAATAGCAGTTAATGTTTACCACACGTGGAAGTAAGTTCAACCTTTTTAGATAGCTTGTCTGATTGCTTGACAAGGGTTTACAGGGGTTCCAAGTGATTGGCTCTGTTTTGGTCAATAAATGTATTTCGTATCGTGATTCAGGAGTTCTGTTTGCGTGTAATATGATATTTAAAATATGTTATCGCATTGATTCTGTCTTGTTGTGCGTTTGTTTTATCAGAAAAGAAATCTGTAGGTATAAGTAGGTATAGTATTTTACTTGATTTGAATGCTAAGTTGTTTTGTTCGATATTGTATGGACAATATTATCACGACTTGTGAAAAGACACGAATTATGAGACCATTTTTTACGAATTTCAAGAACTTTCGAACAGAGACATTTAAAATTACTCAGAGTACCTATGTAACGATAAAATAATCAATATATGTATTTGAATTCCCTACTCCAGTTTTAGCATCCACTTTAAGCTAATAAAAGGTAGAAATAAACCCTTCAATAGCGAAGAAGCTACAAACAAACGCCTCAAGTTAATAAGATGTTCGGAACTAAAAAATAAAAACTTCAAACCAATATTTTCTTTGCCTTCATCAAAGAGAGCGTTTATTACAAGGTTTCTCGACGAAGTTGCTAGACTTCGTAATGTAATTACAGATAATGGGTAGCTAGGTACCCAAGATAGTGTATGTCTAGACTTTGGACTGAACTGAAGAACTGCGTTGAAATTGTCACGGTTTCATTTGTGTTGATATAAACGACAGAAATATCAACACATATGAGACCGTTTACATTATGTTCTATATATTTTAAGGCAAAGGACTCCAATTTCTTGTGTTTTTGCAAACTTAATGATGCTTTCTGAAGAAGATCAAAAAAACCTTTCACTAAGTAGTCTAATATCAATTTGGTTTGACATTAACCTATCCCAGAGCAAAAATACTACGTAAGCTTTATGGTTGCCGCTGCATTTTTCCAAAACTCCCTACGGCTTCATAGCTCTATATTACAGGTTACATCTACGTAATCGGCTAAATCTTTATCCCCAAGCATTAGTTTACAAACAAGAATCTGCTAACAAGTCCTATTACGTATGTAAATCCGATTCCCTTTATTTTTACTGACCTGAGCAAAATTGCTGGACACGCTCTCCAATTTTGAAGCTACGGCGTGCCAAGTGTACGCTCAATGCAAGCTGTAAACTGGTCGGGAACATAGACTAAGGAACATCTAGTAGGAATGGGAATTCTTTCGTTAAGTTTAAAAATAAAGTGAGAGGACTTAAAGATTTTTGTTGTAGTTGGAAAATTCAAACAACAATAGGAGGTATGCATTTGAAAATTAGGGATGATTGATGCGTATCGGAAGAACAAATTTTAATGTTGTGCGTAAGAGGAACTATTCTACAGTAATCATGCACTACGACTTCAATCAGGGCCCGTATTTTTCCTTTTATAGTCAAACAATATTACATTTCAGAATATTTAACACGTATTTTAGTAATAAGTATAGGTACTAAAAATGATATTTTTAATCAACATCATTTGTCAGCCTACAAAGTTTCAAATTGGCCCTTGTACCTTTACCGCGATACACACTTGCCATCTGAAGCACCTCAACCCAGCTCATCGGAATCACGCCCGCGGAGCACGTGCGTACCAAATAAAGAGAAATGGTGCAGAATACAGCTTTATTAATCATTGTTTTGCTGTCTTATCGTTTATTGTGCAAACATCACGTGGCCAACGCTATAGGAAACGTTTTATTCTCTAATTAAAGCACTATTGTTTTGTTAGGGACACTAATTGGTCTTTATTTAGTAGCGCGTGGATGTTTATGTTCTAAGCTTGTAATTACCTAATCCGGTGCTGTATTCATTTTCTGAATAACGTTGTTTATTTGAAAACTTGATGTTTCCAAAGGTTTGACCCGGGTCTAAAGGTACTTATTTACCGCACTCGGTTAAAGAGCCTTGCCTAGCCTATCCTCGACAATTGGGCTATCTAACACTGAATGAATATGTAAATTGGATCATTCCTAAGATTAGCGACTTCAAACATATAAACATCTTCAGCTTTTAATATAAATTAATGAAGATGATTTGTTTTCTTTTTGTTAGCGGAGCTACAACTGCCCCCTGAAAGAAAATCAATCTTATAAGAATAGACGTTTTCCACAGCGAAAAAAAGGAACAATCTAAGTCAAACACAAGATTCACCGTTCGCCAAAGTCTAAAACGTTAGTACACATCTAAAATGGAGTTCACTAAACCTATTACAGAGTTTTGTCTTACTTTTTGGTCGTTCCGTACACGGACCGGAGCTCAGCACGGTTGGTATTCGATCTATCGAGACGCCGCTCCTTCGAGTCATCCAGGAAATGAATTTAAGAAGAAACTCAAACGATTCTCTGCTTCAAATCGAGTTGAGGATCGAACAAAACGTCTCGAGTAGGGTAGAGTACATAGTCTAGGGAATGCGTTGGTTTTTTATTACATTTGTATCAAGGTTTGGAGTGTCCTTTTTTCTCCGTTAATCGAAAACTCCATTTTATTTTATCAAGAGTTGACGTCTCAAAAACCTTTGCGCTAATTTTTTTTTTAATAAGCACCTGTCAAAGAAAACTCCTATATTTTTTTTCTTGTACTGAAAAGCTTCTGTATAACTTTTTGCAATCACACCACAAATTTTCAAATTTTTCATAAGTATTCAATGAAAGGCTTTTAGCAAATAATAAAAATTATCCTCAAACCGAGCAATCAGGTCCCCAGAGAAAGTTCTCTTTTCATAGCGAATAAGTTCCATCGTTCGTCTATGGTTCAGTGAGGTAAGTTAAGCGCGTTCTCACTGTAGTAATTACGACAAATTGCTACCATTGTGCTCCACCAGTCTACCGATTACGCAGTGCTGCGCTCCGCTCTCCTAATGAAATCTTGCTTGATTTCTTTATTTGTTTGCGGGATGGGATCACATTTTAAATGGTCTTGTCTCCCGTTTTGCACTGTGTTACGGTTGATTGTCGTTTGTTTAATTTTGCTTAAATTTTGAAGTAGGAATGAATGTATAATGTGTATATTGATATACTTAGAGGTATTTGTTATGTATTGCACATGGTTTTCGGAACACCTAACTTAGCTGATATGATGAAAACATTAGACCAGGTGATATCAATTAATATTAATTACAACAACAGAACGCTCTTTCGAAGCAATAACTCTACATCATCAGTCCATAACTCATATTTCCCTGAAGATATAATAAACAAATTGAACGGAACAGCTCTTGAAAGCACCAATTAATCCAACAATAGCACTTGGACGCCGCGTAAATTAACAAGGCCAGTTGGCTTTGTTGGTCGAAATGGCCAACTTTTCGATGGCAATCCATGTAGTTCCTGAATGAAAAATGTTTCGGCCAATGTTTGTACAACGATGCTCGTTTAATGGTGGCTCGATAACAAAATGATGGTTGTTTGCAGTTTTACATGTAAACTTGGATTAAAGTGTTCAATTTTTGCGTCGGCCGCCATTTTGGTATTTGATTTATTGCCTTTTGCATTTTACTGTAAAATCTGGCTTGTAGGTGATATAATGGACATTCTGGAATATATAAATTGTTTAATTAACTGTCTATATTATTTTAAGGCGTAAGCTTATCTGGGTAATTTGTACCGGAAAGCTTAATTTACACTGATTTGATCAATATTTTCAAGTTATTACGGTTTTTATTTCTGTCTTGTCTATCAATTGGACCCTCATTAATTCAATTGGGTACTTCCTGTGATATGGTGACCATAAACTTAATGTCTGTCACTTCTATTAAATAAATAATATCTACGTGGGGAGGCAGAAACTACGTAACATATAGGATATTTTAGAAACCCTGGCATTTTTTACTGTAATATATTTTTGATGGAAACTTCAATCTCAATTCATATTTTTAATTGTTATGTCAAGTAAAGGCATTTTATGCACTCAGCAGTGCGATGAAGTTCTCATAAATCTTATTCACAAACGCCAACGAGTTTCCTACATGCTAGCTTGCGGGCCAGGCTTCATAAATTTGCCATAACTCTGGTTACGTAGCATGCAGTCTTCTGCCGGATTAAGCCCATATTTTTCGTGGCAAACGTGCCGTATCAGACTATATCCTAGCTCGCTTTTCACCCTATATATGCTACATATTTTGTCTACTTCGCGACGGCCCTGTTACATTTACTGATTGCTACTTCACTTTTGAAATTCAACTTGCAATTCGTCATATTGTAGGCTTCATATCCCTCTCTATTTTGGCTTCAATAAAGTTATGTTTAAATTGAATTTTCATGCCTTCAACTTCGGTAGCAGCTGTCTAAAGAGTGTGCGTGACAGCTGTGCTTGCAGTATGCAGTCAAGTTTTATTGAGACTAAAAGTTCGAATGCACCCGTCTAGAAACGGCCAGCAAGCTTGTTTAACGATGCAAACTTATAAGACAAACTGTCTGCACGGGAGTGAAACATGACTTACAATAACTCATTTATTGGAGTAAAACGATTAAATGTTGTAGACAGCTGGGTGGAATTAGTATTATATCTAGACGATCACAATCACCACTACAGTTTTTAAGTTAACAGTTGTCTCTAATTTGATCAATTTTACTACTACATATGTAAGTTTGATCCTCGATACAAAAAAAAAAACAATCTTAAAGATTCCTTCCAGACAAATTTTGAAATACCAGTCAAGAGGCCCAATAGTCTTTCAGTCTTATTTATTGCCTCTTCTCCCAAAACCACATTTAATAATAAGAGGGTTACAGTTGACACTGACGTATATATTTGTGAGTGTATATTTCTGTGGTTACTGCAAGAATTTATCTCGCTTAATAACAACTAGTTTAGTGTGGCGTGCTACCACAAATATGAAAGCAATTGTGGCACTAATCGCCCCGGGCGGCGCCGCCGTTGTGGGATCCTAACATATTACATTTTCTTGATCATATTGCGTTTTTATTTACTCCACACGTTTTCTCGGCAAATAACTCTTAAATTGTACATGTGGCGACAGTAATTGTTTGGAAAAAATATAGCTACACACGTTTCCGTAATTTTATTGTATACTTCTTGGTCGTCGGCTTTTTTTTTTCGGAAATACCTATGCGTTAAATTGTCGCTTCTATCATTAGTGCTCAACAGCTTGTGTCCGCCTATTCAGATTAATATCTCGGATGCTAAGTTTGTTCTTTATTCGAGTCAATAATAGCTCGAGATACTGTATGTTAGACTGGAAGCAGACCCCAACACGGTTGGGAAAAAGGCTCGTAGGATGGATGATGAATAGCTCCAGGTATGTATCATCAGATTACGCTACGCTATTAGGAAAACATCTTTCTATTCCCATTGGATCGTCAACTTCAATAAACCGAAAATCTTCATCTAATACTTTTCCTATAACATCCATTATTTCCGCCCCGCGCTTTTATCCGTACCATTTATATAGATTTGCCGAGATAAGGGAAGGTGGCTGATGTTATTGTTATTCTTTTTTCCTCTGGTAACACTAACGGGTATTTATTTGACTTGTTCCTTTCGCACTTCATCGTTTTACTTCGGTAGAACTTTTAAAGATAAGTTATTGTTGAAAGAAATTTTACCTCTACTACTATTTAGAGCAATGCTTTTCTGCCGGAATGTTTTTGAGCTTTCAAAACTGAAAACTCTGTGGAGAATTTTGTGTTTTTTATCGCAAATTAAGTTCATTCACTTCAAACGAAGACTTACCTTTCTGATTTTATCGTTTTTATTTATGAATCAGAGCAAACAACATTTATTTTAAATAGCATCTAGATACTCGGTACTTTACTCTGAAAAATAATAAATGCTTTATGCAAAAAATATGTAGGAAATGAGGAATTTACGTGAGCGCGTCTGTCTTTGATGAGCTATTAAAATAAATGTAGATGAGGGAAAGCGAATGGAGTAAATTATCCCTGCAGAACTCTGGTAGAAACGTAATAGGGAGATTCCACCGAACTGGTTCGCGAACAAATGTGCGCGTGTAGTAGGCGCAAAGGTTGCAGTTTCGTGGACTTTTTGGAGCGTTCGCAGGCAAATTGTTATTGTTGGATAGAGCGAGTGGTCCAGAAGAAACATTTGTGGTGGATAGTGCGGTGGAATCCAACTTTTATACGAAGGTTGAGGAAGAATGTGAAAGTCATGAAATGTAGGAACGAAACTGACCGTATTATATTTTAAACTAACAATTACAAACTGAATTACACACAAATATTTATAACAATGCACATAGTTGGTTTGTTTATTATTGTATTGTAAATTTCCTATTGATACATTTTTCCTGAAGGGTTGCATAATTAGGTATAGGTACCGTGGACATCTAGAATATATTTTAAATTAATATGGCAGTGTATTTATTCGATTCACAAAGATTCAGTCGTATTTCTGGTACATAATTTACTGGTTTGTTTAATGGTGAAATAATTAAATTAGGAAACGTAAAGTTTTGAAAATCTGTCTTAAGTGCAGTTTTAAGTGTGGTGTAGAATTTTTGGGAGATTTTAAAAAATGTTGAGTTTCTGTAGTATTAAGAAACTTATTAAGTATGTTGTTAGTTGCCAGAGGTCCTGTGACGATTCTTGGTTGGAAGTGCACGTATACAGGTAAGAAGAATCTTATGTATATTTGGTGAATGAGATGGGCTATGTTTACTGACTAAAATTATGATAAGTGGACTATTTAAGTCACTTAAGTATAATGACTATGACGGTGAAAACCGATTATGTGCGGGTCGGAATGGCGAATGGTGCCATACCATTTATCTACTACTATAATACCTATTATGCGCGCTCCCTTAAATGTTTCATTTTAGTTTTCAGTATTTTTTGCTATGGTGAAACAATAACATAATTATGATCTGTGTAATAGGGCTCCTTTTTCCCTTAGCGTACGGACGTAACTGCAGAGGATGGTTATCATCAACTTTTAAACTTGTACACAATCGAGTAAAATTACCTCGTACAAAGTTTGAATACAAATAGAAAATTAGGCTAATTAAATACTCTTTGTAAGCAAAGGGCCTGAGACTCGGTCATACATTTTCCAAGCCCCGTTACTAATACCTTAACCAGTGCAAGCAGGGAGGTATGACAAGACTCTGAATGCTTCTAATTATGATCTTTGCATAATAAACAATTGAATGTTTAATTAAATACGTGTGTAGTGTAGGCACACCTTTCTACGTTTGAGAAAGGGCACTGGACTTTGATATGACAGCTTTGACAGCTGTCCACAGATATATAATTTACCATAGATTAAGGCTCATATGTTTTTGTTTTGTTCTAAGTTGTTTTGTTTTACATGATGCTTTTATTATTAATTTCTATCTAGTTCAAAGGTCATCGCATTTGTTGCCAATATTATAACATATAGGTGCGGCCGAGATTTACCATAAATTCCCGTTTTGCAGAAACAATTTCTTGTATAGGTATCCTGCTATTTGCGGTTAAGTACCATAAGTAGGTATGTGAGCAATTCTACAAAGTTTTATAATTCTTTTTAACCTAAATAAAAGGAAATCAAAAACAAATTGAAAATAGCTTCGCATAGACAAGCTTGGCTCATGTTCTATGGCTGTGAAGTCAATGGCATTATACGTCGCCATGAAAACAATGATGTCGTAAGTTTTTATGTGATGCCCACAAATGTCTTCTTCAACATCGTTTGACTGTAAATAACTGGTGCTGTCCCTTTCACACGCGCCCGATATGGGATAATTAGAGAGAGACGACCGTTATTTTAGCTGTAAAAGTGTTAGCTTAATGGTGAAATGAAAGTCTGTTCTTGTTTGCTTAACATGGTGTTTTATTGGGAAGCGACGAGATTTGTTGAAGACTATTGTGGATATTAAAATTTTAGCACTTGATAATTTGTAAATACGAAAGTACTTTCATACAGAGTGTTTATGGCTAATGCTTAAGTTTTATTCAAGACCTATCTTCGTGCATAGATCTTCTTCAATAAGAAAGGATGTCCATTGTTATTTATAGGAATGCCACATAATAGTAAAACGACAGACCAGTTACCATTCACTGAAACAACCCTTCACACACAATCCATCTTTCTTCAATCTTTCACTTGAACAATCGATCGACAATATAACTATTTGAAATGCCAATCATCTCTCAATAGATTGCATCAACAAACGAGTCTTTAATGATATTATCACTACAGACCATCCCATTATTGAAAGCTATTGTTCATGTCGCGACGGCCTCTCAGAGGAATGTGTTATGTTGGTAGGTATATTGTCGTGAGCAGTCGGGAAAACGGAACGACATTTAATGTCGTGTGGCGGGAATTGTGAAGAGTTTTTGACATTAGCGAATGTAATGGAAATATTTGTATGGCTTCTTTTTTATCGGAAATAACATTGATGATGAAGATAATCCTATGATATACATATAGGTACCAATTAGACATGGGCGCCGCCCCAGAATTTTGCGGCGGCGGCGCGCTGATGAATTTGACACAGCGGCGGCGTGACGCCGGCGGCGTGGATGAGATATATGTATGATAAAAAAAAACTTCAAAAATTAACAGATTTGCAATTCCTTTCGATTCTCCTAAAATTATTCTTGCTGTCATCCTTATAGTCATTGCCATTTCCCTCCAAAGCTCATTTACACTCCTTTTTATTCATATTTGCCATTTCAATCATCTTATCTACCACCGCATTTCTAAATTCTTCCGCCAAATCGGCCCTTTCCAACCTGTGCCATTTTATGTTTGGAGGTAACTTTTCTTTGCCCTTTATTGACTTTATTGTAAACGCCACTTCCATAACAAGGGGTCTGTGTTGCGAGTATATCAAGACCCATGACCATAACCCTAGCCGGCATGCCCCTATCAGTCTGCCCCCACTTCCGGTACCTTGGTTCACTTGTCCAAAGTGACGGTGAGGTAGACAGGGACGTGATGCATCGGATCAATTCTGGATGGATGCAGTGGCGACAGGTAACTAGCACTATTTATGACCCACGGATGCCCCTCAAACTGAAGGGCAAAATTTACAAATCCGTAATAAGACCTGTCGTCCTGTATGGATCAGAGTGTTGGGCATTGAAAAAGAAGGATGAGAATAGAGTGCATGTAGCAAAGATGAGAATGTTGAGATGGATGTGTGGGGTTAACAGAATGGACAAAGTCAGGAATGAGTATATCAGAGGAAGCCTGAAAGTAGCGTCAGTGGCAGAAAAAATGAGAGGTCAACGTTTGTCGTGGTATGGGCATGTGATGAGACGGTGTGAAACGCATGCCACAAAGAGTGTGTTGAGTAGACCGAGGAAAAGATGGATTGATTACCTGAGAGAGGACATGAAGCAGAAGGGAGTGGATGTAAGTATGTCTGACAGAGAGGAATGGAAGAAAAAGACATGTTGCGCCGACTCCAAATGACTTAGGAATAGGGCAGGAAGATGATGATGGCTCGGAGTACTTGTAGCGGGCAGCAGAGCCCTTGCAAATGTAGACAGCCATGGAAATTTTGTCTTCTTCTCATTCCAAAATGATGGAAGGTCCGCATTTTGGAAATGGGTCGATCCCCAATAGCAGAAGCAAGATATTGCCAACATTCTTGATCTAATGGATGATCTTCGATTCCATGACCAACAGCACTATGTTTTTTGGATAGTTTACTCAAAATTGATGAAGAACTATTAATATTTAAAGAAACTGAAGTGTCCGTTTCATTCAGATAGGCAGTCGCTTCTTGTAAAGCACTGGTACTCAGTTACATCCGGTTAGACTGGAAGCCGACCCCAACATGGTTGGGAAAAAGGCTCGGAGGAAGAAGAATATTGCCTAAACAATCGCGAACAAAATGGCACGTCTTAACCTAACTCACGCCGCGCAGCTAATGTCGGCGGCGGCGGCGGCGCGCGGGGGTTTCGCGGCGTGGCGACGCCGGCGCGGCGCCCATGTCTAGTACCAATATGAGACCAATTAAACTTTTCAGAGATTGGATTTTTTTTTACTTATTTAATGATTGCAGTATTTTTACCATTGCATTTATTTAAATATCACGAAAAGCGTTGCCCCTGGTAAGTTTTGATTTGATTTGTGTATCTAATTTTTCCTGTATTATGTACTAAACTACTTACCATTTGTACTGTTTTTTTACGTGTAAATGGTACTTATTTTTGTGAATAATTTCGCAGTAGTTCAGCTGATTTTATGGTTCCTGTAAAAGCCCGTGATTGCAAAATGTCCTGCTTAATAGTGTAGAACAATTTATGAGAGCGACGTGCATACCATGCGTTTAAAATGGATACCTACAAATTTTTTTACTCTTTGAAGCATTTTTTCGATTTCCGAACGCTATTGGATACTTTCGACATACTAGTTATGTAAAAAAAATTTACGTGCCGTAATTGCAGAAAAGCCGAAATCCAGTTTTTTTAGGAAAATTAACCGACTCATGTGAAAATATCATAATTTTTCAAATATTTCAAGCAGCTGAATCTTCATATTATGAACAGAACCGTTCATTTCAGCGTTGACAAGAGCGACAACTTTGAAAACTTTAAATAGCTTATTAATATTTAGCAACATCTCCAGACTGTGGCTGTCTCATCCAATTTCTTAAGCAAGTAATAAGTAGGGATTTTATAGTTAGCCATTCGCTGCAACCACAGAGTAATTAGTAAATGGAGTTCGAAGAGGTACGCCTGTCACCTTACCTTGTACCTACTCTAATATCATCAGTTGTAACATCTCTTTTTGCAGGTTAGCATTCCAAATTTAAACTATTGGAAATATGATATTGGGGGTCAGACGCCTCGAGGTAAGCCAGGATTTGTCAACCTGGTCTAACTTGACGGTCATTCAGATGTACTCAACCTTCATTAGTGGTAACATATCCGCTTGATAAAACTGAGCTTGGAAACGTATATTTTTTTCTACATAAAGGGATACGTCGTTGCCCGTCACATTGCTATTACGAAAGTACAGGTATCCATTGTTTTTTCCCTTTTAACAAATTATAATAGCACTGTTTATTAAACTGAAGAAATGCTATGTACAGCCCCTCTCACCGCAAAGAATTTATTAGAAAAATGTCTTTGTTCTAATGGATATTGATGAGTCATTTTTGCGCCCTCCACTCGCAAGTCGTAACTTCTCTGTGTCACAGTTCAATGACCTGCCACGCTAGACTGGCAGACGTTGTTTACATTGCACTCTTGTAATAATTAACTAACTAAACAACGGCTATTAAAACGAAATGTAGCTATCAAAAACTTTTTGTTATAAAACCAAACCGCTCTAGAAGTTGGTGACGAAATAAACAGCTTTAACCACTAAACACCTACCTCTAGCTAGACCGATAAACGAAAAGATTTTTTTTTTTACTTTTCAGTGCATTTTATATTTTTTCTATACTAATATTATAAAGAGGAAAACTTTGTTTGTTTGGTTGTAATGGATAAACTCAAAAACTACTGGACCGATTTAAAAAATTCTGTCACCATTAGAAAGCTATATTATCTGCGAGTAGGGCTGCCATTTCGAATTTCGCCAAACCCGGACAAACAGTAAAAAAAACCCGGACATTTGGCGTAAATCGCATTTTTTCCCCGGACGAGTCCGATTTTTTTTTAAACAATACAAGGCCTAATTTTTAATATTACCATATACTTAAATTCAATGAGGTGCTTCCTTACATGAAAAGTCAGAGCCGTCTCTAGCTCATGTAGTAGGTACCTAGTATTCAAAGATTATGGCTTAATGTATTTCGAAGGTCATAAATAAGAAAGCTCATATGGAAACTAGGAGTTACCTTCTTGTTAGTAATAGGACTTTAAAACGGCGCTACCTTTTTGATAGGTTAGACAAAAAAATGTAGAAAAATAAAAAAAATTGGAAAGTGAAGTTGCCGCGAGCGTAGCGAGCGCGAAAATGTTTGAGTTTTGGGTCACTAAAGCACCTAAACTTGTATAATAATAAAAATCCGCAAAGTGAAGAAGCCGCAAGCGAAGAAGGCGCAAAATTTTTTGAATATTGGGATATTAAAAAAAAACGCCAAAAAAAAATCGTGTCAAGAAAAGAAGTCGCGAGCGAAGCGAGCGCGAAAATTTTTGAGTTTTGGGAAACTTAGAGTTCTTCGAGCCCGCGGCGCCCGGGTTATTCGCATACCCTGCACCTATGGTGCACCTATGGTGCAGGGTATGCGAATAACCCGGGCACTACGGCCCTGTGTAAAATGTCCGGGTTTTCCCCGGACACTTCTTGAAACCCCGCCCGGACGGCCCCCGGACGGCCTCCAAACGAGGACAAATCCGGGGAAACCCGGACGGATGGCAGCCCTATCTGCGAGTAACATGGCTATACCTATTTTATCCCGGTGCGGGCAGTAGCTACCACGGGACGCGGGTGAAACCGCGGGAAAACAGCTAGTTATATATATTTTAAGTTTGAAAAATATTACCTACTCCTTTGCTACTGAAAATCGGTAACTTCCTCTTTTTTGGACTGTTTTGAAAAGGAAAGACAGCCGTATTCGACATGTTTCAAAATGAGTTCCAATTTCGTAGGTTTTATTTCGTCTAGAGTTAGGAAGGGTCCAAATGAACGAATTCGAGCTGTATAGAATTAATGGGTTCGCCTGATTTTCGAGGCTTTGAAGTGCTACGTTCTAATTAGGAACGTGTGTCTAGGTAAAACGAAACGTGAATTACTTACAAACACGTCCTTTGAACGTACCTAACGGTTTCATGTACTTTTATAGGTTATATAGGTATTAAAACCTTTCTATTAGTGCTGAGAGAGTTTTTTTACTTAATTATTACCGATTAAGCCCTGATAGTTGCGGAATGTTATGAGTAAAGTGACTGAATATTTGTTATAGATATATTCTGGAAACGAAAGAGTAATTTTACTAAAGCAAAGAATGCAATATAATCTGCCCTAAAATTAAACTTTTCATATCTTTATACTTACAACAGAAAAATATTCAAATTAACCGCCGCTTTACATTAATTCGTTTTTCTTTGTCAAACAACAATTAGGTATTTTAAATTACCGTTATCGCTTCAGAGGGCTGAAGTATCGCGTGGTGCTGTCCAATTTGGACAAGTTTGCCTGATTATACCCTCGATATAAATGCTTTATTACACCAGTAAATTTTAAATTGCGTGATAATGTTCAATATTAAACATTTTTGTTACGATTTCGGATGCTTATTGTCGCTTTACAAGGCTCTGATAAGATAAGTTTTGTGCAATTCAAGTTGAATATAATTTTATTTACGTGTAAGATAGAATACCCTGTATTGGATGGTTGTCACCCTTTTGCTGAAATCACGTCGTGGGTTTTAGAAACTTTCACAGAGCAGCCCGACGTCTGAAAGTTGGCTGTGTTACACCCCGTGCCTGAGCGTTGTTTGTTCCCAAATGCTACTCAGTGGCAGTCATTGCTTCAACTCTACGTCAGAGACCGTCAGGTAAAATTCAGAAAACTCTGACACTAGGGCTTGTTACGTGATAAAACCCTCAGCCCACTCGAAGAAAGAAACACAATAAAATCATATTCAAGAACGATACTTCTAAGTTAACTTATCTCCTACAAAACTAACCTTTACTGACTTCAACGAAAATGGCATACTTCTGTAACCAACTCCAGGTCTTACCTCCATCCATTCTATCACTAGGTACACTTCGGCGAACAAATATGCGCCGAGTTCATTCAGTTTCATTCCATCTTTCATATTTTCGGACAATATTCCCGTCTTGAAAGCTCATGCACCTACTAAGTACGTTTTCCTTGCGTCTCGGCTTTTATGCAAGATTTTAGACGAAATATTTACGTTGAAAACTTCTGAGCCTCAAGGCGTATATGCTCGTGAGTTTCTGATTTTATATGCTCTTGGTAAAATTAAATTAGAATGAAGTTTCTGACAGTATGAGCAGCAACTTATATTAAAGTTGAGACCCTCTCATATTGGCACTCTGCAGTTAGACCCGCTAAAATGTGATTAAACCATCACCAAACACAAATTTACTTTTATTCTGCAGTTAGTACCTAAATGAATATGTTAACACCACTTCAAACTTACGGCAATCCATCAAATATTCATTAACCAGCTTGACCGGTACTTAACTGCATTAAAGGCGGCGACAACAAAGGCTCGTCTAACTGTACCTTCAAAATTCGTTAATAACGTATGTGTGGCACGTTGCAAGTTAAAGATTACAGATTATATCAGATAGCCACGTGCACCGATACCTCCGAAATAAGTTCTAATTAGCCATTTGTGGGGTTTCGCCGTTTCGCAGACAGGTCATTGTTCTAACTGAATGTTAAAGTCAGCACGCTTTTTGGTATTCGCGACGAGAACAGGTGGCGTGCGTGACACCTGCTTCCGGCGGTGCGCGTACGCATATTTGGGATATAGAATGCATGTCGCGGACAATTTATTGGTCAGTCGTGTCTGGACGTTCGATGCGTACGCATGGCATGCGCGGCGCCGGTTTCGTATGCTTTCGAATCAAGGTTCCATAATTGGTTTGGAAAAGAAAAAGATGTTTAAAAAGACAAGCTTTATGAATGATTCAAGTGAAATTTATTTATGGTTAAGATGTTTTTGACGGTTATATTCGGCCAGTCTACATATGTTTTTATTTATTGTTTGGAAAGTTATATAAATATTACTTACTGATAGGTTTATTTGAATGGCGTGTGGACAATGTTTTGTATGTAGGTATGTCGTGTTTGTTATCTCCTCTGGAACAATTATCCGCCGCCGGATGCTGCTGACAGTACCAACGGCAAAACGATAATGTCATTTGTATGCTGGTCACTACCGCAGTATTTTTATTGTTTGCACAATATTTATAAACTTTGAATAAGTTATTCTTAGGTTTATTTACATATATTTCTTTCCTTACTGGAAGTATGCATGTGTTATTATAATTCCAATAAAATAACGTATAAATAATATAACTTAACCGTCATCATCAGCTTCAATATACCTATTTACCAGTCTGTGGAAGTCAATCGCGTGGATAGGACGTATTGTGACTCGAACGCAAGAGGGGACGATATTGACGTTTCAATAATGACAAGGCGGTCGGCCAGCAAAGGAGTCCTTTAACGCAGAGGTCGGAAAACGTGTTCCTGAAGCCTTTTGTTGGCTTACATCGGATACCGATTTACCCCGACTTCAGATACACGGGGAAATAAAAGCTATTGTACTAAACTCCAGTGTTTGTGATAAACCTTTGCGCAAAACTTGAACGTTTTCTCTCTCTTTCACAGAAGCAGGTTTATAAGTATTCTGCCAAATTGTTGAGTATCTAATCAAAAGTGGACTGTGATCGCCTTATAGGCGTTAAATTATAAGTTAATAGTGTAACATTAAGTGCTTGTTTACCAAATATTTATATACCTTGTAACCAATAAATCAGCCTTAACTATAGAACGAAATCACCTTGAAGGACCAAAAGAATTTTGTAAACTTTTTAATAGTTGACGATCGCCTTAATTTTTTACGAGATTCTAGTGTAAGTGTAAATAAATGTCAGTGCTTGAGAACTGTTTTTTACTTGATCATTTTGTACGATTACAACGAATTCTTATAGAATGGTAGATTTGAGGGAGTGCGGTTTGTGGTGGTTCCGTGATAACGTGAGGTGGTGTTAAAAAGTGGGGAAGTACTGAGAAGTGATCATGGAGCGCTGTGATGGATTCCTGGTGTACAGAAAGCCGGTCTACAGGGTCTTCCAGTATTTGGAAACGTAAGTATGCATAATTTTTTAGCTAAGACTCCATAAGGAAGATCGAAAGGCTTATCTGTTATAACGCTTTGCAGCAGAAAGGATCCTTCGTGATATTTTTTACAATGCATAAAGTAATAATAAACTTTATGTTGTGAAATGTAAAGTGCTTCTTATACAAATATATGTAGTCCAAATGGTTAATTAAAACGACCTTCATGGATCTCTGCATCTGAAATTCGGGTTTCGATTTCGAAATCATTGCGAATATCCTCACTTTCAATTGTAATTAGCACTTCGTAAAAACCGTAATTAGATACATTAAAACATTTGAATGAAGTCTAGTTACAGATTTTTTTATAAAATTGACATCATTAATGCTTCGAAGTCTCAAATTTTTTACCTTACCCGACTTTGAGAGCTATTCGTTGCCGAATTAGGGGCCAGAAAGGATACTTAAATAAGGGGCAGATTGAATTAACGATAACACTTAGACCTCACGAAGACCTTGATACTTCCAGGTAAAAATCGGGAGTAAAAAATGCTTAAATTAGGTGTGTGTTATACAATATTATTGGTATAATCGCAGACAAAAACTGCGTTATTGAATTGCCACGTCCATTTAACAGCATGTACCTATTCATACATTAGAATACTTTCGTAAGTGGAATTCTTTGTATCATCCAACATACAAAACACAAATACTACAAAAAACAAAAGCCTACCTAGGCGTATCGAGCTAGAATTTCTGCAAACAAGACTTCTATCTCCCTACACGTAAAATCCACATGTTCAATGGTTCAAACTAATAATCTATTAACCAGATCGCTCCATAGATTGAGACATTCCGGCAAATGCCTCTGAACACTTCGGCAGACAAGCATGCATGTTTGATGAACCTCTCTACTCATAACCTGGCAAACCAATCAATCATCTTCGACCACTCAATTTTCAATCCTAAATGAATAACGATAGTGTTGCAATTTGAGCGATTGGAAGTAGCGAGAACTTCATATGCTATTTAGAGGGGGTATTAGTTTCGGTATTGCATGTGCCGTTGAGGATTTTCTTTTTAATCAATCTCGGTTTTGTTGGTATTTAACAAGCGAGTTACTACTCCCTGTTCTATTACAATATTACAAGTGTGCATTATAGCATATGAAGTAATCAAATGAGGATCATAACAAGGTCAATAAGATCAAAAATATATGAGAAGCTACAATTTTGTTGCTAAGAAAGGCCATCTTCGCAGCAAAAACACAGTGGTGAAGTTAGGGCAGTTTTTTGGAGCTGTTTCATGTTATATTAATTTGATGTTTAAAGGTACTGTTTTTCTGTCTATTTAAAATGCATTTTGGTTTTTATTTCAGTCTTCATTGATCCCATATGGCGTTAAAAACGCTTGAGTTAATCCAAAACGCCTCAAAGAATAGCTTTACCCTTATTTCTAAACAAATACAAAACCAACAATAGGCACATATTCAAAGACAGCTTAGCCACATAAGTCCGAATACAAAGAAAACACCACTGGTTTCAAACCAGTAAGCATCTTCAGATCTCGATTTCAATAGAATGTTCTAGGTATCGGCGACATAACACTTCGTTGGCTGATATTCTACAAATACACAATACGAAGCATTGTCGACCCACACATCGGAATACTCTTGAAACAGCCCCGGCCACTGGAAATCGCAAATAAAATAGATATTATTTGACGCTGGACTAAAAATAGAATAGGTTGAAAATTTTGTTCTGTAAGCACAGGGAACGCAGTCTGCTAGATATTGCAATGACATAAAATGGTTGATAATCGATTAATTCGAATATTTGGAAATCAAACATTTTCTAATAAAAAATAGACCATTTTGACACGATTACAATACCACGCTTAGGCACCAGGATGTAAAAATATGGTGATCCTTTAGATCTAATTTTTGACGTCCCATGCTTTTACCAATATAATCTCAATCTAATGCAATTTAAACAACATTATTTACAGAAGCAGTTCAAAGGTCAAAATACCACTAAAAATAGCAGTAAATACATGTAAATTACATAAACCATAAATTATTAATAAAACCACGTGCTATGTAATAAAAAATAAATAAATACATTTCATGCAACGGTGCAAGTTTTGAATAAATTCTACATAAAGAGCCAACAGCGTGAGTTGGAGCAAGACGTCGCCATTTACATAAAAAGACAATATTTCTCGAATGTTCCAGACGGCATGGAAACCTACCCAGTGTTACTATTGACCTGGCTTTAATTTTTCAAGTTTCCTCACAAAATATGTGCGAGATCTTCGCTGTTTCTGTTTGTGATGTGAATTTGTTTATATCTTCGTTGGGAGATGTT
This sequence comes from Helicoverpa zea x Helicoverpa armigera, assembly GCA_033682625.1. Lineage (NCBI taxonomy): Eukaryota > Metazoa > Arthropoda > Insecta > Lepidoptera > Noctuidae > Helicoverpa > Helicoverpa zea x Helicoverpa armigera. The sequence continues at coordinate 4,066,093 of JAWIIS010000053.1, read as the reverse complement.
CGAACTCTTGCTTTATTCTCTCAGTTGGACAATCTGTATGTTCTGACCGCTTCTTGGTGCGGTTGACAATAACAAAATGTTAGTACAAATATTGTTATTTTCCCTTGATAATTAACAGCTGTAAACTGCACAAAACACATACCCCTATAGAATGTCTTCCGCCGAATCGTCGTCTGTTTATCGTAAAGAAAGTCAGTTTTGCAGTCAATATACCGTACAAACCAAAAGATACTCACATCGTCAGAAGTCCTTTTAGACCTCATTTTTAGGAGTTTCAAAGTTCACGTAAAAAACTCCCTTAATTAGAAAACAGCGTTATCATCCTCAAAAGGTTCTCGACCTCTGAACTCATGAAAGATTGAACGCTTATTTATGAAATTTGTCCCTTTTCATAACATAATATTCTCATTAAAAGCGAGTTCTCGGAATTGGCGAAAGCAGCTAGCAACCCCATGGTGGTCGAATGAAACGTCAAGTGTACTCTAACCTTAAAAGTGTGGTCTGGGTATTATTGTGCTTTTTAGAGTTCCCTAGTTAAAAAAGAAAACTTTTTTTTTTTTCATTTTTTCTATATATTTTTCAATCTATTTAATTCACACATTTATGTAAATGACGTGAATTAAATAAAAATAGTACCTAATTGAGAATAATCCCTAATATAGTTGCTGTGATTTTAACTTATACTTACAAGCTTACGTATTGCATAAAAGTTGCCGAAAACTGATCAGCAAACCTATTAAACACTGAAGGGAAACTATTAGGTATCTGTATATGTATACCTAAGTTTCAAAAGCGTGTTCTAGCCTACAGAACCCGTTCCCTAACAACATAAACACGTTTTTTCAAACATCCTAGCAAAGGGGTGGAATGTTTTCGTAAACCATTTAAATATAGCACGTTTAAAAGGGGAACTAAGTGTTTTAAAGTGCTCAGTGTGTTTTGGTACTTTTTATAGAACCTTTTTTGTTTATGTAGTTGTTTCCTAATGGGATGTGAAGTTTAATGATTGGTTTCTTAATACTTACGTGTACGTATTGTCTCGAGCTGATCCTACTTAACAATAGTTACTTTTTCAATAATATTTAATGATAGGTGTTCCCTAGGTTAACTGGGTTGAAGATGTCAATAGTCAGTCGCTCCTTGTAAAACACTGTTACTCTGGCTGGGCTGCATCAGGTTCGGAAGGCGACCTCAATATTGTTGTTGTATAAGGAGATTCCTTTCTGCAACTGGATATAAAATTGCCTGTAGACTTTCTCGATGAATGCTATCTAACAGAGCGAAAGAATTTTTCAAATCGGTCCGGTAGTTCCTGACATTAGCACGTTCAGGGCAAGAATCAAACTCTTCGGCTTTATAATATTAGTGTAAGATATACAAGTTCAAAGCCACTTTTATGGATATATAATGTGCTTTGTAAAGATTATAACAAAGTTTGCTCGTGGCGTGAACGTAACCATAACAAAAAGTTAAATATAGTTAATGTTAAAGCAACAGAGAATATGGTTAAAGTTATAGCACAAAATAGAATTCTTTGAGATAGGTTATGGTTGATACCCGTCATTTTAAACCCGTATATTCTAATTTGAAACTTACTATAAATACTTTTGATGTTAACGTGACTTGTAGTTGATGGAGTAACAGTACCTAATTATTTCTATTACTACAATTGTCTAATTTTGTTTGATGAGAAATCATCAAATGACCCTTCCCGCTGTGGGTGCAGCGTGAGGGAGTATCAGACTCTTATTGACTAAAATCTGCCATGTTTCTCCTTAAGCCCTTTATGTACCAGGGCCGTGGTAACCCAATCTTAATTATCTGGCATTGCTTTCAAAGCCGAAATATATCAAATAATAGACATTAAGCTGAAACATAGGTATTATATTAGGGAAAATATTAAATTCATATCTATTTGATATTCCTAGGTCTTGTGTCTATTAACTCGACCGTATCAAATAGAATGTCAGCATTCGGTATCCTAAGTTATCCGATACGGTTCTTAATATTGCGAAAATTAATCTAGAGTTTCTAGGTCCAGTGTTTTATACCTAGTTTTCTGTCTAACTCGTTTAAGACTAGATTGAAATGACTCAGTGTTGGCAATCTATTTTGTGTAGTATTCAAATGATCTGGTAATGGAAAGACAAACGAATTCTGTAAACAGGAACTATTTATTTGGAGCAACGGAATTTAAGGTAGGCCTTGTTGAGAACTGTTTCTTAAGGTTCAGTACCAGCCGTTTTCCCGCGGTTTCACCCGCGTCCTATAGGAACTTCTGCCCGTATCGGAATAAAATATAGCCTACTTTACTCGGGAAGAGTGTAGCTTTCCAACAGTGAAAGCATTTTTCTAATCGGTTCCATAGTTTCGGATCCCTAAGGTACAAACAAAAAATATTTCCTCTTCATTATATTAATAGACGGCTACTAATGTCATTATTAAGAAGCGTTTCAGCCAATACACAAGAAACCCTAATAGTAGTAGAAGTACCTATTTACGTTTTTATTTGTGCAATTAAGCCCTCGACTCCATTACTTGGCAATCATTAAAAGTCCGGTTACATGTTAAAACTTAATTGCGCAGATTCTAATTTAAACGAGTTTCAGGTTAGGTGGTAAAACATATAAGATAATACTTATTTATTTGTATGTTTACACTTTGGTTGTGTGTTTACGTCATCATCCTCATCCTCCGAGCCTTGTTCCCAAACTACGTTGGGGTCGGCTTCCAGTCTAACCGGATGTAGCTGAGTACCAGTGCTTTACAAGGAGCGACTGCCCTATCTGACCCCCTCAACCCAGTTACCCGGGCAACCCAATACCCCTTGGTTAGACAGGTGTCAGACTTACTGGCTTCTGACTACCCGTAACGACTGCCAAGGATGTTCAATGACAGCCGGGACCTACAGTTTAACGTGCCATCCGAAACACAGTCATTGGCGTCTAAGATATACTTAGAAAGTACATACAAACTTAGAAAAGTTGCATTGGTACTTGCCTGACCTGGAATCGAACCCGCGCCCTCATACTCGAGAGGTTGGTTCTTTGCCCACTAGGCCACCACGACTTGGTTGTGTGTTTACGTGGCATGAGAAAAATAAAACAAAACTGAAATAGTGACACAAACGTTTTTTTTAGATGGAAATATGTAGGTCCATTTCCTGTTTTATACACCCAAGATATATTGCACTATGAGAAACCCTTCAAACCATGATGGTCCATTCAGAATTCCAAATTCAATTAGATATACAAAAATACAATCCATTCAAAAACAAATGACTATCACTTCTGTGTTCACGAACCATTACTCATACAGTGCACAGTCTATACACCCCAAAAAGCGAGGCCAAATTATCTAAAAAAATATATGCCACATCATTTCCCCTTTAGCTACCGTTCCTGCTAAAATCACATACGCCATACTGCACAAAACGCCATAAAAACTCTATGCAAGGGTGACTTCGCCCTTTACCCTTATAAACGCACACATTTTAAGAGCAGATTGCAGACTAAACAGTCGGCCGACAATTGGCCCGATGGTAGTCAAAAATCTTTAGTGCCTAGTGGGTAAAGGACCAACCTCAAGTATGAGGGCGCGGGGTCGATCCCAGGTCAGGCAAGTACCAATGCAACTTTTCTAAGTTTGTATGTACTTTCTAAGTATATCTTAGACACCATTGACTGTGTTTCGGATGGCACGTTAAACTGTAGGTCCCGGCTGTCAGTGAACATCCTTGGCAGTCGTTACGGGTAGTCAGAAGCCAGAAAGTCTGACACCAGTCTAACCAAGGGGTATCGGGTTGCCCGGGTTACTGGGTTGAGGAGGTCAGATAGGCAGTCGCTTCTTGTAAAGCACTGGTACTCAGCTGAATCCGGTTAGACTGGAAGCCGACCCCAACATGATTGGGAAAAGGCTCGGAGGATGGATGGATGGTAGTCAAAAATCTTTTGAAAAGATAATCGAGAATTCAATCAAGGTTTTAGTCGGTCTGATACCGGCCAAATACCTGATCATTGTTATGTGCGTACTACCATTCATCTTCATACTGTTTTGTGAGCCCAAAAAAACTATCGGCCGACTAAAAGTTTGTAGTCTGTTGATACTCTTTCAAATGCAAACATTTTAAAGGATTCCTAGGGGGGACGAGAATAATTTCGTTAATGGAGTCCGAAACTCCGTTCCTAATTAGCTTTCATGAAAATTATCTTAGCAAGATTTTATTTATTGCTTCCTTTAAAAATTCTTTGATGGCTATTAAATGAGTGGAACGGGGCACGGAGAAAATATTGACGATGCTTAGCAAATAAACGTAGGGTACTTATAAAATGGCTGCTTATTAAAACGGACTGTTTATTGACGATAGTTAATTAGCTGAAGTTATTAAAAATAGTTGATGAAGCGTGAAATTGTGAGCTCGTCATAGGGGTTCCTATTTATTAACGATAAGTTCTCGCAGTTCCGTCATTCCATGAACAATTTAACATTCCGTTTTGGATAGAATAGCACCAGAATTTAGCACTAAGCAAGAAGTAGTCTGAAGACTTTACACAGGTTCATCTTTTTACATGCAACTACATAATAATAAACCGTTTCTTAAGAATTTTACAACAGAACTAGGTAAAACCCGTGCTTTTGAAGATACTTAATTAGAATGATTGACACACATTAAAAAAAAAATTGGAACGAAATCTTAAGTACATACATACTTGACAAAAATGTTAAGTACCTTCCACATTGTTTGTCAGTCGCACGTTTTCAACACTCTTCTCTATTTGCTAGCAACTGGCACTTTACCGCTTAAGTATAATTGAGAACTAATTAACTGACAATAGATTTGGCCTATTATCGACCGATCTATTGCTCGTTTAGTTCTGATTTCCGGGTCATAAGCTTGTGTCGTGACTGTTAGAGTATCTATTTATAGTTTATTGGTTGCTTATAATCTTGTAACTCATATTGTCTAATAAGATATAGTGAGCGTCTATTGTTTTGAGCTTTTTTTGTTTTCTTATCTCTGATAGATGGAAGGTCAAACACGTGACTAGTTATTTTTATGTTCGGCGGTACATAAAAATAAAACATAAACAAGAACATAAAAATACATACATGAATAGTTTTAGAGCACTTTTACACTCGTTTTTTCCGAATGGCATGATTCAAATGATGACATCTGATATCGGGCGAGAGATTTTTGCCAAGCGTATAAAATGGATTGCAAACGCGCGACAAAGTCCACTAGTCTGATAACGCTCTAATACTTTCATAAATATATGTACGTACGTAGTTTAGTTCTATTTATTTAACTATTTATGTAATACATTAACATAGAGATAACATAAAATAGTACAAAGTTACAGCTTATTTCTAATGAAATCTCTTCCAGCAGACCAGCACTCTACGCAGACACGTTCTACTGCATACTTCCTCATATACTAATTTAAGATAATCTAGCTCTGAATCAACTGACATATGAGTTCCAGTCTTCCAGTTGCGAATATACGGCGAAACGCTTAATCGATTGCAACCCCATGAAACCTACCCCCTCACGGCAGGTCATTGTATGTGAAAACGTACACGGCCATCGGAGTGGTTTTATAATTGATATTGATGTGAATAACGGTTGGACCTGTATTTATTTACTGGTCAACTGTGTGTTGGATTCATATTTTAGTGAGGTTAAATTTTTTGTTTGAATTTCGAAAAAGGAGAAATAAATTGTAGTGATTGTTTTAGTACATACCTATAGTTATGCAGCAACTATGCGATGTTCATTACTTTTTCATCTGCCTAGCCTTTTCCCAACTATTTTGTGGTCGGATTCCAGTCTAACTGGATGCAGCTGGGTACCAGTGTTTTACAAGGAGCGACTGCCTATCTGACGTCCTTGCTATATAGTTCTTTTTTAGAAATGGAAAACGAGCTTCTAGCTGCGACTTCAACGGTGTTTTCTCCTGAATTGGGTCCACGTTACAGGATAAAAGTAATCGTATGTGGAAATACAGATTTCACAACGACTATAATTTTATATCATTTTTATGATACCTGTTAGTATCTGTGGTACATTTATATTTCTTCTGTATTAAAGTTATGGTATCACTTTGTCTATTGCCAATGTTCTTTCTCCTCGCCACGTTTGTTTGTGTGTTCTTTGCATATTATAATATTAAGTAATTAAGTGATAATGTATGTCCTAGGTTATATTAAAGTGAAAATAAAAGATGATTAAAAACAAGATATTTATTTTAACATGGTAGCAGAGCGTGGTTACAAAAATAGAAAAAGATGGCTTCGAAAAATTGCGATATAAATATTCCCATATTTGATGGCACGGATTATAGCAACTGGAAAATAAGAATTCTCAAGTTTCTGCAATTTAAAAAATGTAAGGATGTCGTTATGAGAGCGAAAACTGAAGCCGACAAAGTTGAGTGGGACGACAAAGATGTCCAAGCAACGAATTACATATATAGTGCAATAAGCAACAAGCAGTTGGAATATGTAAGTGAACTTGATTCAGCCTACGAAATAATAAAGAAATTCGACCAGATGTATTTAAAGAAATCTACAGCGCTACAAATAGTGTGCAGACATAATCTCGAAAATATCAAATTGAAAAATTACTCTGAAGTGTCTCTATTTTTCGATGCGTTTGAAAAAGCTGTAAACGAGTTAAAACAAGCAGGTGCAGTGGTATCTGAAACAGAAAAGCTGAATTATATGTTAAAGGCACTACCAGCGAGTTACAGCTATATAGGTGATCTGATTGATGTCTTGCCGGAGGGTGAAAAGACAGTAGACTATTTAAAAAGTAAAATTAAGTTGAAACATACAGAAAAAGTAAGTGAAGTTACTAATGATACATCAAATACATTTAAGGCAGAAGCCAAGCCATCATATAATTGCTATAATTGTGGAAAACCTGGTCACCTAAGCCGAGATTGTAGATCTGTAAATGTATACCGTGGTCGAGGACATAGTTTTTATCATAACCGAGGACGTGGTGTGTCAAATTATAGAGGATGTGGTTTGCCAAATTATCGTGGACATTCATATAATCATAATAATCATAGAAAACGAGGGTCAGGAAATTATCACCAGAATATTCCGGAAAATCCAGGTAACAACTTTCACACTACTATTGTACACAATAGTTGCACAACGAAGGAGGAGAATACACCTGAGAATGGTCAAATAACCTGGTTATTGGATAGTGGCTGCACAGACCATATTATTAATAGTGACAAGTACTTCAACACCTATGAGATATTAACTAAACCTATTAAAGTTAAAATTGGCGATGGAACAATATTAGAGGCTACAAAAATTGGTAACATTAAAGTTTATTTTTTAGTCTGTGGACAGAAATCTGAAGTGACTTTGACAAATGTATTTTTTGTAAAAGAAATGAAAGCAAATTTATTGAGTTATTCTAAAATTACTGATAAATATTCAATTACATCAAAAGGAAAGTTGACAAAAATTTACGACAATTATGGGAAGGTTATAGCAATCGCAATTAAGGATGAAAGACTATATAAGATGAAAAGTTACATGTGTGAAGAAATATCGCAAGTAAATATAACTAAAAAGGATATGACAATAAAAGAAAAACTACATCGTACTTTGGGCCACATAAATTTTAATAATTTGGAGTTAATGTGTAAAAATGAATCATTAGAAGGATTACCTAAAGAGATTGAATATGAATATTTAAAATGTGCCATATGTATTGAAAATAAAATGCATAACCTACCATTTCAAAATAATCGCCGAAGAGCAGAGGGTATATTGGATATAGTACATACAGATTTGAATGGGCCACATCGGACAACGGGATATAATGGAGAAAAATATTTTTTGAGCTTTATTGATGATTATAGCAAATTGGTCAAAGTTTATTGTATTCGGTCAAAGGATGAGGTATATGACTACTTGGTGCAATATGTTAATGAGGTACAGAACTTGACAGGAAAGACAGTAAAGGAACTACGGTGTGATAATGGAAGAGAATATAATAATGCTAGATTGTTTCAGTTTGCGAAGGAGAAAGGAATAATTATAAGGCCTTGTCCAGCATATGTTCATCAGTTGAATGGAACAGCAGAACGGTATAATCGAACACTAATGGATATGGGTAGATGTCTTTTAGCGGAGGCCAAAGTGGAAAGAAGATATTGGCCAGAAGTAATTAAAACAGCTGCTTACCTTAAGAATAGAACCTTAACAAATACTATTGAGAGAAAAACACCATATGAAATATTTTTTAGAAGGAAGCCATCTGTTCAAAATTTAAAAATGTATGGAAGTAAAGTTTTTGTAAGAATTCCGGAAGAACGGAGAAGATCTAAATGGGATAAGAAAGCAGAAGTTGGAATTTTACTTGGTTATACTGATACTGGATACAGAGTGTTGATTAAAAACAGAGTTTTTATTGCTAGAAATTGTGATGTAATAGAGGAAGATGTTAAATTGTGTGGTATTGAAAATGAGGAAGAAAATAATAATGAAAGTAATACAAAAGAAATTGAAAAAGAAAATAAAAAGACTGAGGAGGAATCAGATAAGGTAGAAAACTTGGAAAAAGATGAAACAAGTGTAGTAGAAAGGAAAGATAAAGAGCAAAATAGACATTCAGCAAGACAAGTCAAACCTCCAGTTCGTTTTGATGAAGAATACGGTTATTATTGCATATACTGTAACTATTGTGATGCTTCGGCACCATCTAATTTTCAGGAAGCAACTTCATGTAATGAGGCAATGCAGTGGAAAGAAGCAATGAATCGAGAGATGGATAGTTTAATGAAAAATAACACATGGACTCTAGTTAACAAACCTCCCAAAGACAAAAAGGTTATTGATGTAAAGTGGGTGTACAAGAAGAAAAGTGAAAATGAGTATAAAGCAAGGTTAGTAGTTAGAGGTTTTCAACAAACAAACTGTATTGATGACACATATTCTCCTGTTGCTAAAATGCCGACACTTAAACTATTATTATCTTATTGTTGTCAAAATTCTTTGATTATACATCAAATGGATGTGGAAACTGCTTTTCTTAATGGTAAAGTATTATCTGAAGTTTATGTAAAGCAACCAATTGGCTATGAAAATGGTACTGATAAAGTCTATAAATTAAATAAATCATTATATGGTTTAAAGGAAAGCCCCCGGGCATGGTATGAATGTTTTAATGATTTCTTAACTAATTTTGGTTTTTGCAGAAGTAAATATGACTATTGTTTGTATGTTAGAAAAGATAACAATATAACTGTTTATATTCTTCTATTTGTAGACGATTTACTGATATGTTGTGAAAGTGTAGAAGTTATTACTGACATAAAAACTAAATTATCTGAAAGGTTTAAAATGAAGGATATGGGTAAAGTAAAAAATTATATTGGTATTGAGATTGAGTACATGTATAATCAAAATAATGTCTTAACTTTGAGTCAGAAATCTTATATAGAGTCATTAGCTAAACGGTATAATATTGAAAATTCTAAATTGTTTAAAACTCCTATGGAAATTAATTTAAAATTGACACAATGTGATGTAAATGAAGATGTTAAGTATAGAAATTTGATTGGTGCACTTTTATATATTAGTTCAGGTACTAGGCCTGATATATCCTACAGTGTTAATTATTTAAGTAGATTTCAAAACTGTTATAACGAAACACATTTTAAGTATGCTTTGAGAGTATTAAAATATTTGTATTTGACAAAAGATCTTAAGTTAACATATTGTAATAATAGTAACACTGATATTGTAGATTGTTTTGTGGATGCTGATTGGGCAGGAGATATATTAGATAGAAAGTCTACTACTGGATTTGTCATTAGATTATTTGGAAATATTATATACTGGAAATCAAAGAAACAAAGTAGTGTAACAAAGTCTTCAACATTTGCTGAATATGTAGCCTTATCAGAAGCAGTAACAGAATTAAATTTTCTTGTTTGTTTAATTAATGAAGTCTTTACTAAAGTTTGTACACCAGTTAACATTTATGAAGATAATTCAGGAGCTGTAGCTATTTCAAAATATGGAAACTTCACAAAGAATTCTAAATATATTGAAGTTCATTATCATTTTATACATGAAAATGTTAAGCAAGGAAGAATTAATGTTGTAAAAATAGAGTCTGAAAATAATATTGCTGATATATTTACAAAAGCTTTGGGAAATGTTAAATTCATTAAATTTAGAGAAATGTTAAATTTAAAGTAGTTAAAAGTTTGTTAATTGATTTGGTATAACTATTGTAAGAAACTTTGTGGTAATGTTTAGAAATATAAATGTAAGGAGGCGTGTTAGTATCTGTGGTACATTTATATTTCTTCTGTATTAAAGTTATGGTATCACTTTGTCTATTGCCAATGTTCTTTCTCCTCGCCACGTTTGTTTGTGTGTTCTTTGCATATTATAATATTAAGTAATTAAGTGATAATGTATGTCCTAGGTTATATTAAAGTGAAAATAAAAGATGATTAAAAACAAGATATTTATTTTAACAATACCAATCAAATTGGTTTCAAAATAATATGCCTATTTACTCTTATCACGTAATTTTATACGTCTAAACGTCGGACAAGCGACAGCATTAATAAATCTAATAAACCAATTCCTAGAAATGACTTATTATGTTATATAGCATTGCCCTAGTTACGTCATGCGTGTACTGAGAAGCCACATTTCAGGATTTACATGAATACTTAAATAGGGCGTGTATTACATGTCATGGTACGTTGAAATGTAATCAAATGTAGTGACGGTTAGGTAATTTGTGAAATCTACTTACTTAATGGACTATTTAATACTGAAGAACTATGTATTAAATGGGTGCGTCAAAAATTTAATCGGCCGATGACGCGTTTTAGGAAAAATGTCTACTAGTGGGTAACTAGTGTGTATGTGTACTAGCTCAGAATTAAAACAAATAGAATGATTTGGGTGTCCCCTTTTTTTTCATACCTATTTGTTAATGCAATTTTGCTGTTTCCATTTATTGCCATTCTCATTTATTTATTTTATTTATTTATTCATTTAAATCAGGCATCATTACCTAAGTACCTAACCTAAGAGTAAGATAGCTGTGAAAATAAGAAAAAACTACTGCAATATAGGGGATAGAAATTTTAAATTATTTGTACACTATAAGTAATAAAGTTATTTATTTATTACAACATAAATAAAACGAATTATTTTCTACAACACTTGAGTAATATTTTAGCAGCTTATGAAGGGGGTCACGCGAATGTACTTAAATTAATTTATCCATTGTTGCGTTTCACATATGCAGTTCAGTCTATTATTTCACTTGAATACTGCGATGCAAGCCCTTCGAGAGCTTACAAGTGGTTCTCAATCTATTCGCACATAGACTATTGATAGATTAGTCCGTTCTATTGTTTCCGTGTATTGTATTACTAGCTTCTGTCAGCGGTTTCACTCGCATGCCGTGGGGGCCTCGATAAATGGGCTATCTACTGAAATATTTTGTCTAATTGAACCAGTAGTTCCTGAGATTAGCGCGTTCAAGCAAAAAAAAACATACAAATAAACCCTTCAACTTTGTAATATTAGTATAGAATAGCACTCGCCTGCGGTTTCACCCGCGACCTCAGGAGGTTCATCTTGCACATGGATAAAAGTAGCCTTTGTATCATTCTGTCAAATATGCTAGGTATATAGCTGGGCTAAATGCTGGTTCTTAACTGCACCAGGTTAGACTGGAAGCCGACCTCAAGTTTCATGGGAAAAGGCTAGGCAGATGATAAGCTATACCTACACAAAGTTCCACACAATTATTTATTTACATACAAACTTTCTCGTTTATAATACTGCGCGTAAGTAGAATAGACTATTGACAGATTTATCCGTAATGTTCTATTGTTTCCATGTTTTGTCTCAGGTATATTATTTATTATTATCTCCATATTATTGTACAGGAACTTATGTTTCTCTTTGAGCCTAGTTAACACGTTAGCAGACCGTTGAATGTCATGGTATCTGAATTGTTCTATTGTGTCTGCTATGCGGATACTGTTGTTATGATAATGGGTTAAGTATTTCATGTAAAACACTGGTATTCAGCTGGTATGCATCCGGGTAGACTGGAAGCCGACACCAACATTGAAAAAAGGCTAGGCAGATGATGACTATTTCTAAAGTAGATGGAATGTCATTAGTACTGCAATTTGTTGTCTATCTACTTATACTCACATTATATGTACTATATCCTTAAGTAGTAAATAGAAAAAACAAAAATGTTTTCTTGTACCCTGAAACTACAGAACCGAATTGGAAAATTATTTCACTGTTGCAAAGCTACCCTGTCCCCTTGTAAGATAGGCTATATTTTATCCCAGTACGGAAGAAGTTTACGTTTGAACCACGAGAAAACTGCTGGAACCCAATAAAGTACAATATGCACTTACATATTGAGAACCACTGGATAAATAGGAACGCACCCTTACTGACGTCATTTAGGTCGGCCCCACACGTGTAAACTTTCTCACATGATTAATTTATATCTGTGTTTTTACCCGACTGCCAAAGAAGGAGGGTAATGTTTTTCGAGTGTATGTAAGTATGTATGTATGTATGTATGTCTGTTCCTTTGTGACCTCCTGTAGCCTAAACGGCTTGATGGATTTTGATGTATGAGGTATCGTTAGATTTGTCTTGATTACGGGAGTGTCATAGGATACATTTTATCCTAAATTTCCCTTTAAAAAAATATGTATGCGGTATCATTAGATTCATTTCAATCACGGGAGTAATTAATATAGGATACGTTTTTTCTCAAAATTCCCACGGGAACATGTTAATTCTGCGTCAACGCAAAGCAACTCATGCGTTAGCAAGCAAAAAGCGATTCTTTTGGCGATACAATCACGTCGTCTTGATCAAATGCATGAACGTCGTCTTGATCGTCTTGAACGTCGCATTGGCGGTAAATTTATGTTGCGGAGTAACATCACTCGTAATCTAAAGCCAAATGTCGTCGAAATAATTTAAAATGGTACTTACATATACATAGTCTTCTACATCTACAACATTTTCGTTAAATAAAAACAGCTAAAAAGTTATAAATAAAAGAATTATTATTAAAAAAACAAAATACCCGACTGCACACTAAAAAAAGAGTAAAACAAGCCCCACAATAATATTGATCAATACAACTTTACTGAATATAATTTATAAATATTGATGGAAAGCATCGCAGGCGGGGACCACCTTGACCGCCACCAACGAAAATTCTGCTAAATGGTGCACAACCCAAATGACTATAAATGAGCCTCTGTTGGTCCCCGCCTGCGATGCTTTCCATCAATATTTATAAATTATATTCAGTAAAGTTGTATTGATCAATATTATTGTGGGGCTTGTTTTACTCTTTTTTTAGTGTGCAGTCGGGTATTTTGTTTTTTTAATAATAATTCTTTTTTACCCTAAAGGCTCTGAAACGACTGAACTAATTCTTAAGCTTTCTAACAGTGAAAGATTTTTTCACTGTTAGAAAACTACAATATCCTCGAATAACATAGGCTATATTTGACCCGGATACAGAAAGAAGCTTGCGGGTGAAACGGCTAGTACCCAAAAAAGTACAAAATGCACTTACATATTGGGAACCACTGGCTAAATAGGAACGCGTGCGCACCCCTACTGACGTCATTTAGGGTGGCCCCACACGTGTTTAATTTCTCACATGATTTATATTTATTTTACGGCATCATATTCTATTGCGTAGCATTCGGTTACTGGGTCCAATTGGATTGGAGTGTTTCGATATATTGAAATATTATTTAATTAATTAATTTTACGGTAATGGCAGGCGGGAATTTGGGGTGAAAGTTTGATGGTCAAATTGAAATGATGTATAAGTATCAATATCAATTATTGTAATCATAAATATCAATAATTAAAATCATGGGCATGTGTTTTATATTAAAAATATTCCATTAATAAAAATCAAATGTAACACTCATGCTGTGCCCGACAGGGTCCATAATTGTGAGTATATACCAACAGCCTGTATACTGAATGGTATGCAAAAAAGGATTGAGAATTGACTTGGGAACAGGGCAGAAAAAAGAAGAAGAAGAATAAAAGACAAGTAGAGTTTGTTACCTATCATGAAACTTTTTATAAACGTCAAACTTTGCATATTTTGTTTTTGGCTCTAGATTAAATTAATACACCATGGAGTAGTAAACTTTTGGGTTCTCGATTGAGCGGAACGATATGGCTGTTCCACTCATGGTTACTGAAGCGTAGTCAGTAAGTTACCCCTTGGCGTCAAATTCATGGTGTATTTTACAGAACACGATGAAATTTCACGCCTGATTTAGTGAGCACAATCAAATTTTTACGAAAATTTATTAACCTTTAGGTTGCCGCTTTATGCGACGTTAATTTTCAGTTTAGCAAAAAATACGCAAATAAAGAATAAGTGATAGAAATGAGGAATTCTTCCTTTAATTTTCCACTATCATTTAAACGAAATCTCAATCTTTAAAATGAGGATTACTTTTTATCTGATTTAGACGACTTTAGAACTTTGAACTGTCTTAAAAGTTCCAATGTCTAGATAACCTTTTTTTTCGATTAAAATGGTTCCTGAAGAAGATAATTTGAGCAGTGCATCGTCTAATCGAATTCGTAATTGAGTTAGAAGTATAGTGTTTTCTGAGATAGCTGCAATCCTTAATACATTTTTTCAATGTTTATTTTGGTGGTTGGATGGACCTCCAAAGTGCACGTTGAGAAGCCATCTATTAAAAGATACTATAACGCCACCTATTAAATAAGTTAAGTAGGTATTATATACTTTCTAAACATATGGAAACAAATGAAGAAGTAGGTAAACGTGAGGGAAACATCTCGAGGAAACGAACATGGAGTTTCTTGCCGGTTCTTCTCCATGAGACCAACTTTTTGTTACCGTGCAACTAGCGTGACGTTTCATTAAAAAAAAACATTTGACTTTGAATTTGGACTTTAAAAAGTCTGAAACCGCCAATCCGCCTTAAGCCAACGTGGTTGTTATTGGCTCATTCCTTCTCCGTATAGGAAGAGCTCTGTGCCCTTTAGTGGGACAAAAAAGGCTGATGATGAAGTATTACACATTCCATTCCAAACTTCACACTACAAGGTGACAGTTACAAAACTAGCTGCGTCCCCATAACTTGGCGCGAATCTTTTGTAAATTCTTCCTTCGAACTTCCAGAAGGTTCTACGAACAAAGTTATCGCAGAAATCGGTAGTTTGCAATCGCGAAGAAATTCTACATGTTGCGAAGTTTAAGCTTATAATATTTGTGTTGAGTTCTAGAAAGTTCGGAGACAGTTTTATGTAAGTGGGAAATGATAGTTTCGTAATGTTGCGTTTATAAGTAAATCGGATTATGATGGAGGTAATAAGGATATGTTTGGTATTGCAAAGTCAATTTAGATTAATAGTGTCATTATCCAGTTGATATACTTACGAAATCAACTACGAAGTAATGTAGAAAGGATACCACGAATTGCCGATTGAAATAGCCACAACACAATCTATCTATTTAAATAGCGTATTTTTAGAATGTGTCAATTACCTTCCTTCCTGTTCGAAACTGTATCAGATTTTTTTACTAAATAATCATGACAAAAAATTAAGTACCTACCTAATTGTAAAGAAATAAGTTTTTCTGAGAAACTTTGTTATACCTTCTTCCGTGTTACTCTTCCTCATAAACTCACCGAGTAATTTGACTTATGAACACAAGTACCTAGGTACCGATCAGTAGCTTTTACTTCATCATACAGCATCAATCAAACCGCATAGCTTTAGACACTGAACACAAGTTCGAATCAATAGCTATTACTTCATCATACACCAAAATCGATCCTTTTGACACAACTCCAAACTACCAATCACCTCATCTCGTGGTACCGTTGCGGTATTCAGTATCCCTTTCAAAGGGTTGCGGTATTTCCATCACGGTGTACCAAATGTCTTTGATTGGCCATCAAGCGTTCCCTGTCACGGTTAGACGGGGCCTCGCCAATATTGGGGCGTTATGGCTTCGGTGATATGGGAAGATAGGGAATACGTTGAATATGATGTTGGGTTGAACGACTTTGAGGTTGGATATAGAGGTAAGCTAAGCTTTGTCACATTTTTTATATAAAGTTTCGGGCGTTTAGTGTGACTCAAAATTTTGCTTTCCCTTTTAGACTTAGACTTTTAATTTTAGTCTTTTGATACTTTGAAAGGATATACGCAAGTCACATAACACTAATATTATAAAGATCAAGTGTTTGTTTAGACAGATTTTGGAAATTCTTTTAGTGTTAGATAACCAATTTATTGAGCCTAGAGAATACTTTTTATCCGGGAGTAGATTATTTGGTATTTTGGTAGATTATGGTAGACTCCATGAAATGTGTGTAAAACCTTTTCGTGGAAGTTACAAAACCCTATTATTTTTGCTGTTAGGCGAAAAAGTAAACTCATCAGCTAATTCGCTGTCACATTACATTCACACCCAAAAACTGACGAAGGTGGCCAATTTCCCATTGCGTTCACGACCAAATCTCATTAAGAAATTTAATCAGTAAAGTATCTCTCAATCCCATTAAATGACATGGATAATATCCTAGTATGTGCTGTGGAGTTGGCACTCTGCCCAGTTTAGTCTGAGGTGGTAAGGTAGCCAAACGAGCAGTCTCGACCACTGGTAATGTAAGTGCTTTTACAAGTGCACTAACAATATTTCTAGGTTTTAAAAGTGTGATGTTTTTTAGTTTAAGTTTTTTCTTTTAAAAGTATTATATTTGTTGGCACGTTGGAGTTAGTTTTAGTGGTTTATAATCGCGGTTTTGTAAACGTAAATATATAATTGATAGCATTACTGTCTCTCCCCCTACTTCGTTCTTTTGCTTTTTAATATTTAAACTGCTTTTTATTATAATATTTCTTGGAGCCAGTTTCCTATACCAAATGATAGCTTAAATTCCTTAAATATTGATTCAAAACCCTTCATAACAAAGTTATTTACAGCTTAAACATATCGTGAATATTCCCAACGCCCGAGTCACGATAATCCAACTTGTCCTCCATATTCCGAAACTGCATCAAAACGGTTTAAAATTTAGACATTTAGGGCAGAGCTTTGTGCTCGCAAAACTTTGTTTAAACTGTATTCTGTGGAGTTTAACTAATAAATATTAATTGCGGTTGTAGTGAGGAACAAGGGGAACAGGGTGTTAGCTTTAGTTGTTTTTGTTTTAGAACTTTGGCTGACACCAGTCTAACCAAGGGGTTTCGGGTTGCCCGGGTAACAGGGTTGAGGAGGTCAGATAGGCAGTCGCTTTTTGTAAAGCACTGGTACTCAGCTGAATCCGGTTAAACTCGAAGCCGACCCCAACATGGGAGAATGATGTTTTAGAACTTTGGCTCTATACTATCCCGCTTGTCTCTAGTCCAATTTCGACTATGACATATTTCACTTTAACACAATCCACGCGAGTCTGGATTAATTTTAACCGACTTAAAAATGGAGGTTCTCAGTTTGACCTGTTTGTATGTATGTTTGTCTGCAATTATGTCATTAACATATTTTAATGTTTTTCACATTTGATAATAATGAATAAGCTTAGCTATTGTGGTGACAGCCAATGTTCTGACCAAGAGCCTCGAACAACACCTCAAGAGGCTCTCTTTAGGCGGTTGGGTCAAGAGACTGATTCAGCAGGCAGTACTCCTTGATACGGCGCGTATTGTGAGGAGGTTTCTGTCTCGGGTGCCATAACCAGTCATAGCTTGGACACTGTTCCCGATATCAATGATAACCTATTTTTTTAAATAATATTTAACGAATAAATACCTAGCCCATTATTAACTTTAAAATACTTGCTTCCTCCCATTGTTTTAAGTTAGTCATTTATTTCTCTTTATAACGATGACAGGATATAGACCACAGATATGACGATATATTTCACTGCCTATTGGTTGCGGGAATTACATACGTACATACATAAATTATATTGTTAGGAATGCCTTTCTCTGTCATTTTCATCGGTCCTTGTGTATGAGTGCTAGTGTTAGTGAATTTGTGGACGTTTATAAATGAAGACTAAACAATGTGCCCCTTATTTGGTTTTCCTAATCGAAGGTAAGAATGTAACTATAATTTAATGTGGTTTTTGTAACAAAAAAAGTATCTAATGTACCTAAGCAAGTCATTTGGGTAAAAATCATATCTCTTTAGTAGTTATTTGTCAACTTAATCGAGGTGATTTTCAGACTATACTCACTTATACTAATACAACAGTAAATATGTATGACACTTTAGTTTACTTACATATTTTTTTCCGTCAATACTTAAGAATTATTTCAGATGTTTAAAATATGCATTCTGTTTGAAATCTGTTAAATAACGTGAAAGTTTTATAAATCTTAGATAAATACAGCAGTTTTCTTTTTCCCCTAAAGTAAAACAATTAAATTTTAATATCCATTGGAATACTTCCAATCCTGAAGGAATGTCTTACAGATGTTCAGTGAAATTATTCGGCTTCACTTCAAGTTGGCATGCCTGAGATATTAGGCCATTACTGAACCAATTTATTTATCACTTGCCCTATTTTAGCCTTTTAGGGGAACCTGATCTTATTGATAAAACTTGGCCCTTTTATAGAAGATACTTTTTGTAATTTTAATCGATAATTAATTCAAGTCATTTGCCTGTTTTCTTAATAAAAACATTACGTATATTTGAAATAACTTGTTACTTAAATGATTTCATAGATAACTGAGCTTATGCTGAATGCTGCTCATGTTCGTTTACTTTTTTGGCACAAATCAAAGATGTAAAACGTATTAATAACTCCAATTCACCACAACCACAACAAAGCTAAAACTGATGAACACAAAAACTGTCAAACTTTTGACAAGCTCCAATCCGTCAATGCCACAAATCGTGCTTGTCTATGAGAAAAAAGGCTGCCTACAGACTAGAGACTGTCAGACATTGGCACGAGTGATTGGCGTCTCTCACGCAACAGTTCGTGTGTAACTATCCTTAATAACACCACACTAGATTATAGGTCCAGGAATCGCACAGATTGTGCCTAGAAGATTTATTGTAATAACTAGTTTGCCTCCCGGCTCCGCCTGAGGTTGAATCATGTTGAATTCTTGTCGATGGACCAATGATTGGAGGTAGGATTAGCGTGAGAAAAATATGGTTGAAAATTGTGAATTAGGGAATAACAAATCGTGTTAATTTGAGTTAGCTATTACTTAATTAGTTATAGGTAGTTCTACTCATTTTTATTTTATTTGTTTGTACCCTAAAAGTTCCAAAACTGCTGAACTGATTTGAATAATTATTACACTGTTGAAAAGCTACTCTATCCCCGGGTATATGAAACCGCGGGAAACAGATACCTAATAATTTGGTATATATATTACAACGCTAGGTATACGATAGGTTTCTCTTTGTCATGCCATCTATGTAGAATCCAGAAGCCGAGGTCGTCATACATAATCCTGCAACAAAAAACAAAATATTGCATTGCTTCCCTGATACTAAAAATTACATCTGTAGTTTACCTAAATCTTTTATTCTAGAAAAATACCCACACTTCACAACCGACAGGTTTTCGCCAGCACGTTTAGCCCAACAATGCCTTCTCTGCATTTTGCCTGAGTGTCTAAATCTCACGGTTGACCCCGTATTCGGCCATTGTTGGAGAGCTTCCAAACGGTATGGCGTCTTCTTTTCCGCTTCCGTGCCACTTCCTTGCGGTGACTATTGTGGCTCCCGGCCATGTTTATGAATTTATCCTTTTTGCTTGCTGTAGGCAAACATGTATTGTGAATTTTTGTAGTGAAGATTTTTTGGTTTGAAACCTATCTCTCAAAGATTTTTTAAGATTTAATGGTTTGCATATATGGTTATTGTACCATAGCATATCGTTTATTGCATGCCAATATAAAATGAAAGTCACAATTATGGACCCTAATGGGCACATGCAAACAATACAACTTTCATGAATCAGCCATGTGATAGACTCGTAACTTTGAAAATTAATTTGTGCTTATCAGGCCGAAAAATAATGTAAAATATGCTACGTAGTGATAGCTTTATTAGTAATCACAGCCAAGTAAACGTGGTTGGTATTTAAGTTCAGCTTATCGTCAAGCCCTAATTTTCTACACACTGAAAAATTAAACCCTCCTAAAAGCCCAAAGTACCCTGAATACCTAGACCCGTATCTAGACAGCACAGAGAGTGTAAAGGGTGCAATGAACAGTATCGTTGCAGTTCAATGGGCTCATGCACTGCTATCCAGTTAGCTGCTCACTGGCTGCCCAGCCAGATGATCACCCAAAATATTACCTGCTTATAACTAACTACTATACGTATAAAATGGTTAATTTTCGTTAAGTTTTCATTTTACTCTTGGAACATTAATTAGTATCTATAAAAAATGTATTAAAAACCAAAAAATAAAGGTGTGATTTTTATAAAGGCATGTCCGCCTAATTAGGGAGGCCGCCATATTGGATTTGTAATGACGTTTATTAGCTAGTCATGTATTGTCATCAGAACTCAGAGCGTATGCAAAATTTCATCCTTATTGAAGACCGGGAAGTGGGTCAGATTCAGATTCTAAGATTGTCTTAGACATGATATTCCTGACAGTTCTCATATTTTTGAGCCATGTAATAAATCATAAAAATATTTTATGCGTAGGCACGGAACTTCTAAATTAAACAGGAGCTTCGTTCTACGCTGAATAATGAGATGTACATATATTTTATTTACTTAATTTAGGGCCGATTTTTCAATTGTCAGATAAACAAACAGATAGGGTATATTCGAGAGATAGCGAAGTTGATGAATTTTTCAATGGTCGAGTAAGACCTATTGGACGAATAAATCCTTATCTGAGGAATTAATTTATTTGCCGCCTTGACCGCCAGGTAAGTACTATTCGATTGATAATTTGACGCAGATGACGTTTTAGTTTGAAGTTATTTCTTGCGCTATTAACAATTTATCAATTTATTATGGATATTTTCGATAATATTGATGACTTGGCTATCGAAGAAGAGACTTTAATAAATGAATATATAAATCCACCCGAAAGAAAAGAAAGAATAATCCGCCCAAGGCCTGAAAGTTATTTCTTGCGCTATTAACAATTTATTATGGATATTTTCGATAATATTGATGACTTGGCTATCGAAGAAGAGACTATAATAAATGAATATATAAATCCACCCGAAAGAAAAGAAAGAATAATCCGCCCAAGGCCTGATCACTTTAGGATTTGGGATTCAAAAGAATTTCATCGCAGATTCAGACTTCGGAAAGAGTCGGTGCAATATTTACTTTCCCTAATTGAAAATAAAATCAAGCACCAAACAGAAAGGTACGTAAGCGGTAAGCTGTTATATCGCACTTTCCGTGATGTAAGATAGTGCTTACCTATGTATGTACTTACAATATCAGTTAAAATAAGGGCTTTTATTTGTTTCAGAAATCAGTGTATTTCACCCATGTTGCAGTTATTAATTGCACTGCGATTTTATGCCACTGGAAGTTTTTACATAACTGTTGGTGATTTTGGTGGTATTCATAGTTCCACTATGTGCCGTATTATTAAAAAAGTTACTGAAGCTATAGCATCTTTAAGAACAATATTCATAAACTTGCCAAGAAGTGACGAAGACATCAGAAGCACTCAACTAGAATTTTATAAAATAGCCAGATTCCCTAGAGTAGTATCGGCTATAGATGGCACCCATATTAGGATTCAGTCGCCTGGTGGTAACACTGCAGAAGAATTCAGGAATAGAAAAGGATTCTTTTCGTTTAATGTTCAAGCAATGTGTTCAGCAGACTTGATGTTTCAAGATATAGTTGCACGTTGGCCTGGCTCTACCCATGATTGCATGATATTTGCCAATTCACATGTGAAATACCACTTTGAGAATGGTGAATTTGGCAATGGAATTATACTTGGAGATAGTGGTTATGAACTAACTAATTACCTACTCACTCCTTTTCAAAATCCAGACACACCAACTAAGACTTTATATAATGAATCACAAATTCGAACACGGAATGTTATTGAAAGGTGCTTTGGAGTTTGGAAAAGACGGTTTCCAGTCCTAAGTATAGGATTAAGGTGTAGGCTGCCGCTTGCACAAGATGTGATTGTAGCCTGTGCTGTACTACACAACTTGGCAAGATCAAAAAATGAGGAGGAACCTCCAGTGGACCCAGAATTGCATATTCCACCACAGCCTATATTTCCACCCGCTATAGCCGATTTTACTGGTGATGAAAGGTGCCATACTAGGAACTTAATCTTAATAAATTATTTTCATGCCTTACCTACTGAATAATCTAGGGCAGCCAAGCTCAATTTTTCAACAGTTTTACTACATATAATCTTTATATTCATTCAATAGAAATTTATGTTTACCATATGTGCAATTTCTTTTTCAATTAATGTTACATAATAAAAACATTGGTATTTTATTAAAGTCAAGTTTTTATTTTTCAAAATAATGAACAAAAATCTAAGTCATGGTATTTGGAACTGCTCCACAATTACACCCATTTTGTTTTAATTGTAATGAGTGTAATTCTTCTTTTCTTCTCTCATCATTAGCTAAATGCAACATTTTCAGTTTATGCTCCTCCTCCATAAACTGGTGCTCAAGTTTGGCAGTCTTCATTTGGAGCTGTACTAGCTCCAGTCGAGCTTCGCTTAATTTGTCTAGTTTGGCGGTGACACTAGCTTTGGAGACATTTGGTTTTAATACATTGGACACCCTTGATTTTAAAGCCTTTGGGTGCCATTTGTCCCAATTATTTTCTGAAAGTAATACAACAACAATTACATACAATACATTACATGAAAGTATACCTACATTTAGTATGGGCTTATGGGCTAATTAAACATAACATGTTTCATTTGTTTGGTTTATTATTAGATATCAAAACACAATCTGTAGTACCCTACTATAATCTTACAACCTGCCTGCAAGCATAAATTATAAATTATGGCCTCATAGAATGCTCCTTAAAATAAAATAACTGAATTTAAGAACATCTGACTTTTATAGACATATACCTTTTTGATTGTCCTCAACAATTTCCCCGATGGCCAAATCAACTACTGGATGGGGTTGGAATGAATTTTCTGGTATTTCTTCTATTTCAAAAATAATATTACTATCTTCAACTTCTTCCAGAGGAGTAGATTCTGAAAAATATTATTACATGTGAGCTTTTGCACTTTAAATAGTAACTGGTAACCAAAAACATGCCAATACTTACTTGAAATAGTGTCACTGTCGTGACGTGGCTCAAGTCCTGTTATGTTCGAGCAGATGCTAAGCACCTTTTCATCGATTTCACTGAATTCTGGAGCTTTTGAAGGCCCTCCTCCAGTTTTGTACATCTCTTGCCTTTGCAGAGAAGATTTCTTTTTTGTGTTTTTTTTTATACCCTCGTATTTCAATTTGAGGGTCTTCCACGATCGGGCATTTGTGGACACTCCACAGGAGTTAAAATTCTCTTCTATTTGCCTCCAGGCTGCCTCCTTATCCTTATTAGTAACGGCATCAGTTTTTTTATTTTCAACAATATTTTTAAATTTTGCCACTAAATTAATTAGGAGCTGAATTTCAGCAGAATCAAAATTGGCTGAGCGCTCTCGTTTTTTGTTTTCCATTATTTTACTTTATGTTTTTCACAAAATCAAAAACAACTCAAACTGAACTGGCTATTTTTAACCTAAAAATTATAGACGGATAATTTGACAGGATAGAAAAAAGTCTGTCTCTGTCTAATGCATTGCTTAGCGATATATTTGTTTCACTTCTCAAAAGCTTAAAATGCTAGAGTTGAAATATTGGATCAAAACGTTATTCATGCAATAAATTACTAATGAAAAATCGACGAGCATCTATTCGTCTGTATAAACAGTCCAATAACGTTATTCCTTAGAATAGTTATTAGGCATTTTATCTGATGATTGAAAAATCGGCCCTTAGTAACAGTAATAATACATTACGCAATATTTATGCCTATATGTATATTTTTTTGCTGAGGTCTTACTTATATTTTCATGTCAGCACGTAACAAAATTGAAATAATATAAACAAAGTCATGAAATTACGAGCTGACAAAATAAAATTGCAATAAAACGAGCCACAGAAGTCATGTGTAATAAGTTCGGAAAACGATCAAAACTGCATGTACCTTTCAGCGTGCCCGATCTATGAATACATGTACCTACCTCGCTGTCAGACAGATCAAAAGTCCAAACACTTCACAAAATATTCCCGAAAAAGCAACCGTAAAAATGTTCCCCGAAACGTCCCACTCGAACATGAAAGTCTCTCATTTCCACAAACATCAAAAACAAGAATGTCCTCTTTTTTCTGCTCTAACAACATTTTCATTGAACCTTCTTTCAATACGTTCAAGTACACCCTTGATCCGAGTTCATTCAAATTTTTTCCACGTTCCATTCAAATTTCGTCTTGTCACCATACCTTTGCATTCATACAATATTTGTATCACAGTGCATGCGCGGAAATGAAAACACGTCTGTATAATTTTATATGACATGTAATCGTTTGCAAACATCCGCCATGCAGGTTCTATTTCGTTGAGAATACAAAATGTGAATAACGTGAGAAACTAGCTTGCTTCAACATGGGATTGCAAGAATATCTTGTACTAGCTTCTGCCGGCGGTTTCTCCTGTTCCCAGGGGTACTTCGTAAATCTGAATCAAAACTAGTCTATAGCCTCCGTTGATAAATTGGTCTATCTAAGCTAGTTAAAGGAATTTTCCAATTGAACCTGAAACCTTACAGAAGTACTTTACTAACTTTTCGACAAGTTTTTGAAAAGATATTGTATAGCATAAAAAAATCATAGAATTTTAAAACTATACATATACGTAGATTTCACTTCAACCAAGCCCATCTACTGCAAAAATTTGGAAGTGACAAACCATGCCAAATTGACCCCGACAGTCAACACCTATCGAATTAACAAGTTTGCTAATCAAACAAGTTTAAAATAATCTTTACACCGCTACCGAATCGTAATCGATACTGACACTTCAAACTCGATTAGCGCATAATCGAACACCCATCGACCTTCAACGAGAGTTTCATTCGTATTTCGAACTGTAAGACCAAGACATTAAAGCTTACAGCCAGTACGAGTCGAGACTTTCTATCCAAGGAGGTTATATTATTTCCTCTGGCGGTAATACGAGATTACGCTTAGGTTATACAAATTTCCGTCTGAGTTCCCTCGATATTTCCGTATTAAATGCAAACGGATTTGTATCATGTTCAAAGTTAAACATTTCTCGTTTTCTCAGCAAACAATCGCGAACGCCAGTCGAAATATGAGCCATGTTTCGCGGATTGACATGGACAATTTAATTAAAGTCTTTTGAAACAAAACTCGCGTATGTAGGAAGAGAGGAAAGTGTTTAAAGCCCAGACCATTTAAATATTTCACCGTCTATCTCGACAGGGGTGGTACCCCCTTGTAGATCGATGGGGTTGAGGGCGGAACGTCCCATCCAGTTGCTCCTATTACTGGGATCCTTTTTTCGTTTTGTTTATACTGGAATTAATGAAAAACGGTGCGGGCCGCGGGCTAGTGCCGTGGTGGATGGTCTCCGGTATTTTTGGAACCACTTGGAACTTTAAAAGCTGCATCAGCATCGAGTTCTTTGCTCGTTTTGTGGTTTATTCTTATGCAGGTACGCCGTTTTGTGCGGCCATTTTTCGTTGTTTTGGCGGCTTTGTTGAATCTTTTATAGTGTTGCGAAATAGCTGGAAAATTTTGTGAAAATTTTTGCTCTAATAGGTAATATTGTTAGTGATCCGTAACGAATAAGATTGAACATGATTATAGATTATTATCTTACGATTTTGAAACAAAGAAAGTATCTTTAAATATTTTCCTATTTCTCATGACTTCAAAATATTCTGCTCTTTATCCTATTTACTGCACGTGGTACAAGAAAGGAGTGTAACACGCATTATGTTTCAGGGTTTATAGTTTTATATTTAGTCACGTTTAGTTGGTATCGATTAGCATATCGATCCCAACAGTAAATCATTCGTTCATCCTTAATGTAATATCTGTCATGTGTCAAAGCTGTCATGCCAATGCAATGTAATGTCAGTTGTCAGTTTGGTGAACACCGTCGAACGTGCAATAGTGTGAGTATTGATCTCTGTAATTTAATTGCTAATATATTGATTATAAAGTGTTTATTGTTTGATTTTTACCCTTTTCCCTTCTGAGTTCACATCTCAGAAGTGGGATAGGTGTGAAAACTAACAGTTTTTGCATAAACAACCTACGCGCCATAATGAGAAAGCAAAACGGTGCGGCCATTGTATTGATTAATTTCAAACAGAAATATAGTCGAAATCTATTGTAACTCTCAACAATGTGTGTATTTGAATGAATAATTTTAATTTCCTAGTAGAAATTGGATAGATGCAAAGAGATTAATTTTAACTTAAATTGTGGGAAAAAAAAAAAACGAAATCTGCCATATTGACCACGTATTTTAATCATAATATTTTGTCAAAATATGAGAACAAATCAACAGAATATACGACCGCAAGCTCTATAAGAGAGTTTAAATTGAATTATGGTAATAGATGTAGTGGATGAAATCGGATTCAAATTCATATATGTAGACCCACAATTTCTTTGCCTCATTTTAATATTAGTGACGTCCAGACGTGAAAATATTGTTTAATTCTGCTTTCTTAAATATCTTCCCATTTACGAACTAACCTGTAGTATTGGTATTAACTGACTAGAGTCTAAAGTTAGAACCTGTAAGTTTCAGATAATGAGCGACAAAGGTGGAGCGAATAAACCAAAGAGGCTGACTACACCGTGCCAGAATTCGGGCCAGGAGATGCGAAGTAGTCGAGCATCGCGCAGCCCTACCAGACGCGGTAGTAGGCATGGTAGCAGATGCAGTCGTAGCCGCAGCCGCAGCCAGTGTTGCAGCCGACACTCCCACCGGCGTTCGCGTCGCCGAGAGACGCGAAGTCGAAGTCGCGATTCTCATCGTGGTCAGTCCCATCGTGGAGATCATCGCACGCCATTGCGTGAAGCGGAACGTGAGTTGTCCGAGACAAGGAAGCGTCTGAGGTTATTGGAGGATCAGGTTCATCGCAGACAGACATCGGGTGATCTGCATCGGAGCCCTTCAACAGGAAAGCGAGGTACACCGGATTCACATGTTCATTTGAATTCTCAGTCGAATACGGATAATAAACCTAGCCCTAAGAAACCTAGATTAGAACCTACAGAATTTTTCGAGGAATTTTTAAATGTTTTGAAGGGTAGGTCAGGGGATCGTGAATTTCTTTCTAGCCTCAATAATGTTGTACCAGAATTTGACCCACTATCCAAAGAACAAACTATTGACTCATGGCTTGACAAAATTGAGGAATGTTCCGAAATTTACGGTTGGAACGAAAAACAGAAAATTCACTATGCCCTGCCCAAGCTTACTGGACATGCTCGCACATGGTATCAGGGTTTGCCGTCTATTAAGCATACATGGAACGAATGGAAAGTTTTACTCAGAGATTCCTTCCCATCAACCGAGAACTACGCAGATTTATTAATGGAAATGCTTAATAGGCGAGCGCGACCCGGAGAGTCTTTGGAAATTTATTATTTTGCGAAAATAAACCTCCTCAATCGCTGTAAGATTTTTGATAGACAAGCAGTGGACTGTCTCATCCATGGAATTGACGATAGGGGCGTTAGAGTAGGAGCCCAAGCGGCAAAATTTGAAAAACCTGAGGAAGTACATGAATTTTTCAAAACTATTAAGCCGTTTTCGCGAGAACAAATGGACTCCAAAGGACGTAACAGTCGTGACACCCGCTTACCGAATAGTACTAACAATTCTAGCGATACTACATTAAACAGAAACAGTCGTAAACCGAATACTATAACTTGCTTTAACTGTCGGGAGATAGGGCATCCGAGTTTTAAGTGCCCAAAACCAATAATTAAATGTTCGAGGTGCAACCTTATGGGCCACACGTCTACTAATTGTACGAATAAAATTAAGGATCAACAGTTAAGTGAGAAAGACAAGAGTGTCCTCAAGGTTTCACTTCAGAACGAGTCTAGTGATAAGTACAAATTAGTTATAAAGGTCAACGGGAATCCTATTGATTGTTTAGTGGATCTCGGCAGTGAAGCGACAGTTATACGAGAGAGTGACGCTAAAAAGATAGGATTACAATGGAAAAATGTTGACGGTCCATTTTTACGCGGTTTAGGAAATATCCCGTATTTACCCAAAGGTAGCTCTAGAGTAGATATTGAAGTCCAAGGTGTCCTGGAAAAGAATATTGAGGTATTTATAGTAGATGACGCATTAATCAGCTATAGTGTTTTACTTGGGCACAGCTTTACTGAACGGCCTCACGTACAAATCATAAAGACAACTACGGACCTAAAGTTTCAACGTGTTTATAAGGAGCCACCAATTAAACTACCTCTCTTATCCAAAAGCGACGCAGAAATAGGTATAGGCCAGATGAAATGTGTCTCTGTAAAATGTCCGGATGATCTGAGTGGAAACATTTATGTACATGGTACCGTTAGGGGCAATGTAGGCAACGAATATTATCTCTTGCCAGGAGAGTACCACATAGTTGACGGCACCTGCTCTTTGTTGCTGCAAAATGTTGGTGATAAACCGGTAATAATCGCGAAGGATGCTCTCATCACTAGAGCACGCTTTATTGAATCTGAAATATCTATTTATGGAGTATCTAAGGATGAAAGTAATTCTGAAATCACAACTATTAAATATGGCCAACAATTAACCGATACTCAAGTCCAACAATTTACCGAATTGATAGCTAAATATAGATCTTGTTTTTCCAACGGTATGCACGATCTAGGATTTACAACCGTGACCGAAATGGAAATATGCCTCACCGATACGACCCCTGTTGTATATAGGCCTTATCGCTTACCATACTCAGAGCGTCAATTGGTTCGAGATATGGTGAGTGATATGATGGCCCATGGTATCATTCGTGAATCAAGCTCCCCGTATGCTAGCCCCATAGTGCTGGTACAGAAGAAGTCAGGAGAAAAACGGCTTTGTGTGGACTACAGGGCTCTAAATAGTCGCACCAAACGAGACCACTACCCGCTGCCACGGATAGAGGATTTACTGGACCAGCTATCGGGACAATGCCTGTTCACATCTTTAGATTTGGCGTCGGGATACCATCAGATACCGATAGCGGAGCAATCTCGTGAAAAGACGGCATTCGTTACACCCGATGGGCAGTACGAGTACACTCGTATGCCGTTTGGGTTGGCGAATGCCCCTGCAGTCTTTCAGCGTGCGATTCATAAAATCCTAAATAAGTCCAAGGCCGGTTATGTCATTATATATATGGATGACATCTTAATCCCCTCAAAAGATTTCGAAGAAGGATTATTGCGACTTGAAGAGGTTTTGAACCTCCTTAAACAGGCAGGACTCACTTTAAAATTAGAAAAGTGTAGTTTCTTCCAGGAGCAAATAGAGTTCCTTGGCTTTCAAATAGATGGAACCGGCGTTAGACCAGGGATTCAAAAGGTTGAGGCTGTCGCTAAGTTTCCTGAACCTCGGAATCAGCACGAAGTTAGGCGGTTCATTGGCCTGGCCAGTTTCTTTAGGAGATTTATCAAGGGATTTGCGATGATAGCTAGACCCTTGACAAATCTCTTGAGAAAGGACGTGCAGTGGAAGTGGGGAGCCGCGGAGACCGATGCATTTGAAACCCTCAAAAGCTGTTTGATTACTAGACCTGTACTAGCTCTGTATAATCATGATGCACAAACACAAGTTCACACTGACGCCAGCAAATTTGGAGTAGCCGGGATATTGCTCCAAAGGACTGGAGATGACCCGTGGCGCCCAATAGCGTACTTCAGTAGGCAGACCACAACAGACGAAATGAAACTTCATTCGTTTGAGTTGGAGACGTTGGCTGTCGTTAGTACTCTCAGTAAGTTTCGCACCTACCTTATCGGAGTTAAATTTACTATTGTTACGGATTGTAACGCGTTACGGTCTACGTTCACCAAGAGAGACTTAGTCCCCCGGATATCCAGGTGGTGGATTCAATTCTTGGAGTTCGATTGCGACATTGAATACCGCCCAGGAGAGAGAATGTCTCACGTGGATGCACTTAGCAGAGGACCTATCGAAGGTGAGTGTGCTGATGCTGTGCAGACACTTGACATTCTCTCAATAGGCTCCGAAGATTGGATCGCTACAGTGCAGTCATCTGATGAGGAAGTAAAGCGCATTAAGGATATCCTAGAAGATCCTGAAACCCCTAAGATTGCGGATATTTATAAGGAATACAAGATCAAAAATGGCCGGGTGTTCCGCATCCTTGGTGATGGGACGTTGAGGTGGTTGGTACCCTGTGGGGTTCGATGGCAAGTAGTGAGGGCTAACCACGATGACGTTGGACATTTCGGGTTTGAGAAAACCCTGGAGAGAGTAAGGTCGCATTTTTGGTTCCCGAAAATGCGGAAATTTATTAAGAAATACGTTGGGGCTTGTCTTCAGTGTGCTCATCACAAGCTTCCGTCGGGAGCGAAGGAAGGGTTTCTCCACCCAATACCTAAGATCGAGATCCCATTTCACACACTCCACGCGGATCATCTTGGTCCCTTCCCACGAAGCAAACGCCGTAATACTTATATATTAGTCATTGTCGATGCGTTTACCAAGTATGTGAGTTTGACTCCCGTCAAAAGCACAAAAACTAAAGAAACCATTAAAGCTTTTAAAAACCTCTTTAGCTACTTTGGTAGTCCCACGCGCATTGTAACTGATAGAGGCACCAGCTTCACCAGTAAGAAGTTTAAGTCATTTGTAAACTCAATTGGAACTAAGCACATCTTGAACTCTGTGGCTACTCCCCGGGCAAATGGCCAAGTCGAACGGTACAACCGTACGATTCTGGCTTCTCTAGGATCAATGACTCACGGAAAAGGCAACAACACTTGGGACGAATTATTGCCTAATGTACAGCTCGGTATCAACTCCACTGTACACGAAACCACAAAAAAAACTCCGACCGAATTACTTTTTGGACGGAAAGTCGGTAACCCAGCACAAGGTTTGCTTAATGATATAGTAGACGATATAGATATAGACGGAGGAACAAATACTAAGACATTAGATAGTATACGTTCTGAAGCGAGTGAACTTATGAGGAAGAACCAACAAATTATGAAAAGTAGGTTTGATAGACGTAGGAAGGATAGTAGAAAGTACAAAGAAGGCGATCTAGTACGTATAGCCAGGGCAATTGTGACTGCCCCAGGTCAATCCAAAAAGCTAGAAGCAAAATGTCAAGGGCCTTATAGAATTAAAAAGATTTTGCCGAATGACCGCTATTTAGTGGAGGATACCCCGTTGACCAGGAAAGGACAACGATATGAAAATGTTGTTGCAGTTGATAAAATATTTCCATGGCTGAGCTTTGATGAAGCTGCTTGTCATTCACATGAAAGTAGTGATTGTAGTGATAATGAGAGGTCCGAATAAACAAATAAAACAACCAGTTAATAAGAATAATGTCTATAATATTAAATTTATTATGATAGAATACACAAAGCTATGGGCATAAAATAAATGGTCAAAAGTGATTACAATATAAAACTTGATTACATTGTTGATTGTAATAGTAATAACATAAAATAAATTAGATACAAATTAGTGAAACAGTTTAACATTAATGATTGTGAATTATTACATTAAGTGATCTGATTGCGAATAAACAATATAATTAGATACTTACATGACTGATTTGTGCATAAAATAAATTAAGTGAACTTACCAAGTGAGGGTGTCGCGCAGCGGGCATGAGAGGCATACGAAGTTGCCGCCCAGGAATTGTTGCGTGGCATCGCAGTGGTAGCGTGGTGATGGTGAAGGAAGTAGCCGTCATCCCGCACCACTATAGATAAGTAGGAAGGGGGTCGCGTAGCGGGTATGAGAGGCATATGAACTTGCCGCCCAGGAGTTGTTACGTGACTTCGCAGTGGTAGCGGGGTGGTGGTGAAGGAAGTAGCTGTCTTCTCGCACCACTATAGTGTTGTGTTGTGTAGCGGGCATGAGGGGCATATGATCTTGCCGCCCAGGAGTTGTTGCACAGCACTACGGCAGTGATGACGTATGTATACAACAGTCAAAGAATTGCGATTATAATGTATCGATTCCCCTTTAGTGTTTAAACTGTTCTTTCATAGCAAATTGTATATTTACGTCAGTTAACGTGAGGACACGTCTTGCGGAGGATGGCCGACTGTAACACGCATTATGTTTCAGGGTTTATAGTTTTATATTTAGTCACGTTTAGTTGGTATCGATTAGCATATCGATCCCAACAGTAAATCATTCGTTCATCCTTAATGTAATATCTGTCATGTGT
Organism: Helicoverpa zea x Helicoverpa armigera; assembly: GCA_033682625.1. Taxonomy (NCBI): domain Eukaryota; kingdom Metazoa; phylum Arthropoda; class Insecta; order Lepidoptera; family Noctuidae; genus Helicoverpa; species Helicoverpa zea x Helicoverpa armigera. Next base: position 4,033,529 of record JAWIIS010000053.1, on the reverse strand, counting down.
CAAAGCTGTCATGCCAATGCAATGTAATGTCAGTTGTCAGTTTGGTGAACACCGTCGAACGTGCAATAGTGTGAGTATTGATCTCTGTAATTTAATTGCTAATATATTGATTATAAAGTGTTTATTGTTTGATTTTTACCCTTTTCCCTTCTGAGTTCACAGGAGGGATCGTTAAAAATTGACAAGACATCCGACCCTCCTTTTAGAGCCAATTCCTCACAAATCAGATTTGCTTCAATCCAATATGACGTGTTACGGGTGAAATGGCTTAGCCCAGAACATTTTCCTACAGATAAGATGAGGGATTATGGCAACACTGTTGTTTAGGATAAAAATCAAAATATTTTTGCGTGGAGGCATTTATTTCGCACCAAAATGAAACGTGTTAAAAAATATAGGGTTAGGGTTGCTATAAATTGAATGACCAAAAAGTTTTTAATCCAATAAAGACCTTTTCGAACAATGTAACCTACCACACAGGTATTTAATAAAATTTTACTCTAGCCACTATTCCCGGGTAACTATAACCCGGTTATGCAGTACCACGCCGTGTAACCGGACCGGTCGTATTTATGCGCCATTTTACCCGGTTTTTTGGATCGCGTCGGGTGATGATAAAATTCCCTTTATGCGTTCTGTGTTCGCACGATAAGAGCTTTATCGAAAATATAACGTTTTTTTTTGTAAAGCGAAAATGGTTTTGTAACTATGGCAGTATTCAGACGCAATGTTGTGATAAGTATCACTAAAGTATCGATGCTTATATTTCATGATTTTCGATACCACGTCGCCACTCTACTATCTCTAGTAAAAGAATAACGATATGAGTTACTTGTGTGATGACGTTAGGCAGAGAAGTAAGGAAGAACAAGATATGCCGCCCGATAACAAAAGCTGATGATGATAATGATAATGGTGGGTTAATAGAAAATGCGACTAAGAATGTTATTATCTTATTAACTATGACTTTCTCTACTATAGGTCCTCGTTTTCTATAGCTGATAGATATTAGCTAATCAGCTTTAAAACGACTACTGATGCGTGAAGCTATTCATGCCATAAGGGTGCATCTATACGGTGCAAGTACAAGCTACTTGCTTGTATATTAACTTGCTCTAGCTACATGCATCGTGTAGACGCACCCTAAGATTAGCGATCTCATGAAGAAAGCGGGTATGTCTAACCTAGCTATGTACTTACCTAAGTAGATTAACATTTTCAAGAAAGCAAAGCCTTGAGAATCAACAACCTACAAATAAGAAAACAACTCTATCCCCGTGGCTATTCTTCGTATACCCTGAGGGAGTGAATTAGCGAGACGGACTATGTCTGCTGTCGATGTGCTCCTAACTTTATTCTTGTTCGTTACACTTGGCTGGGTCACTGCATCGTTTGTTGTTCAGAGATTTGTATGTTTGGTTGAAACAGAAAGAACCACAGTAAGATGGGATTTCCTATGTATTTATTAAATGGAAGCGCACCAACTGCATGTATAACAGTAAAAAAAATGCAATACTATTAATATTTAATTAAAAATATATCAGTTCTGTTATGCATGCCCATTCTTATAGCTGTGTGTCTTTTTTCTCTTCTCTCTAGAAATAACCGAATTTTAGAAAAAACGATTTTCCGTAATGAATTCTTTAAATTATGTTTTGCAAAATGTCTCAAAATGATTTTTGAATCCAAAGAGGTCCAAACAGACATAAACGTTAAAATATGTAAAAAAAAATCCTCCACTTATATTTTGTTGCTCTTATTATTTCTGCCTTAGAAAAAGGGGTTTACGTTGGGGTAAAAATACCGCTACCGCTTCCCCTACATTATCGTAACCACGAAACACAGCTGATATAGTAAGTAGGCAAGTATAAAAAAACCCCAGTGACTGCCGCGAACATTTATTTAAAATCGTTTTACTACCGGGGTTGTAGGACCAGTCGAGGGTGAAAAAGGGTGCTAATGTATAATAAATGGTCGTCTCCAACCAGAAACTTGATTTTAGAAGCACGTGTCACTGATAGAAAATAGATGAAACGAAGAAGGAATGTTTTGCAAGAATTTTATTTGATCGTTATGCTACCTAGCTGGTATCCTACTCGTCAAACTGAGATAACCTGTTCATTTAAGAAAGACCGACTTTTTTTTACCTACTTGGATATCACTAGCTGTTTCTTTTGAGCTTCTCGTAATGTGTAGGTTTTCAACATTACAAGATTTTTTCAAATCAATTGAGCAATTTTGGAGCAAAAACTAAACAAAAACAATCCTATTCATAGTATCAGTTTAGATTATGACAAATGATTGCTTTATAAATATTTGAACCAATTTTCCTGCAATTTTGCTTTACATATTGGATAATTCTATTTGTTCATCACTTAGCGCGAATATAAAACAATGGTTGGAATGCAAATTTTAAGGATTTCCCCCTCAATGTACCAATGTTCCGTAATTGATCAGTGAAACGCCACTCTGACTACTAAATAAATAGGAAGGAAATGATTAAATGATAATAGGGAAATCCGATTTGTGGTGCCAAATTATTATGTTAACCCTACTTAATTATGCCTCCATAATTGCATAATTACTGACATTAAATACTTATCAACTTTATTTTTTTTTATCAAAAGATAAAGAAGTAGGTATGATTAACCCTTAACCAGTTATATCGTTTTTCTATTGTTTTATTATTAGCGACATGCAAGTAGTTAAACTACAGTCCAATCTGTAATATATTGCTAATTGACTACATTACAGAACCTCTAGTAGTAGGTAAATTGGGGGTGAACTTGCTTCCTTACAACAACTTAAAAAGTATTTAATCTGTAACTTTTGTACCTACAAAATACAGGCTGATTTTTGCATTACAGCTACTCTTAATATCGAATTTCTCTTTACAATTTAATAAATTCCAACCATCCCCATAACTTGAATACCGAAAAGCTTCACCAAACTTAGTTAAAACGGAAAGATTTCTTTATATAACATTTACTTAGCTAAGTTTGAAAACATTGTAAATCTTGAGAAGCTGGCTGCAAACTTGTGGATACCAGCTTGGCTTCTTGATCAGGAATTCTGTCTATAACTTTATCTTAGTTTTAATTTGTTCACAAATTGTGTAGCTGTAAAATACATCTGTGGTAGCCCACGGACATAACGGAGAAGATAGGGAAAACCGAAGGATCAGTGCTGTATTTTTCATAGTTAAAGTTGTTCGTGAGTTCCTGATTAAGGTAGCTATGTAACGCATCGTTTTATTCCTATTAGTTTGATTTTGTGATTCTTGGCCCTGAAGCTACGGGTGTTTTCGAAAGAGTTACCGCGGCCCTGGTACATAAAGTGCTTCAGAAGGAACATGGTAGGTTGTAGTCGTGAAACTATTTTACCCGTATTTGGTCTTTGAATTACCTACCTAATTAAAAATTAAGATACTATAGGGCTTATAAATATTAAGATATTTAAAGTCTTTAGTATTGGCATTACCCTTGTCTAAGCCTTCTGAGTTATCTTTTCTAGCTAAGATCGTAATTAAAAACTTGCCACCAGCCATCAGCGAGAAGGGATGCTTTGTAAAGACACAAACTTATCTGATTTCCTCTTATTTGCACTGAACACTGATTTGCTTTCAATAATGTTTTTACATTAAAAATGCCTGTTTACTGAACCTTTCATTAGCTTTGAAAAATATAAAAATGCGTTTAATAAATGCTTTGCAGTTATTAAGTTGATATGAGGAAAAGTACAATGAAAGAAAAGAATGCAATTATTTCATGCTTTTTCGCTGGTATTCCTCTGGTGTCTGTTTGCTATTCTATTAAAACTATGCAATAGAAAAGTCGGAATAAGTCTAGAAATAATATGACATTCATATGATTTTTTTGTCGGGCATATAGCGGCATTTATATATGTATGTTTGTTAATCTTATAGATACGCAAAAAATACTGCATGGAATCTGATGAAAACTGATAGTAATATAAATTATATATTAGACTAACGTGTAGGCTATATTTTTCTATAATTTTTTAACAGAGTTGCCAGCATAAACAATCCTTCACCCCAATCGCTACCCACAGACCAGAGTGGCCAGAGCGAAAAAAACCCATTCAAAGTTGCCAGTGCAATAAAAGTTGAATGAATAGGCCGAAGAGTCAACGGACACAGCTTAACTGTTCAACTTTGTGCCCTCGGGTCTTTGCAGTTTACCGATCAGCTCAACTTTAGTCTATGGCATTAAGGGATTTTGCTGTGAAATAAAATGGAGGTTCAGTTTCAATGTTGACTTGTATCATAAAAATATTTTGTAACTAGCTTCCATTTGAGTGCTAAGTGAGCTACATCTCGCATATGGGTATATTGTAGCTTATGTCTTAGGTTTCTGGTGTAAATCGGATCATTTCAGTAGTTTAACCGTGAAAGCACGAGAGACGGACAGTGTTAGTTTCGCATTTATAATATTAGTTACGATATGACTGTGACCACATTTTTTTAGTAGGTTTTTTGTAAAAATTGATGTTCGATTCAACTTTTTAGTGGTTGACCCGTATTTTGTTGGTCTTGAATTTACACATATGCACCTTAAAGTCCGATTCGGAGAATTGAACAAATTCATTTCAGTTCTTTGTTTTTTACAAATCCATTACTTTCTTGACTTCGAGCAACGGTAATGATAAATTACCTTCTTACCCTTGAAAGTGTTCCTTCCTTTGTTTTTAAGTCTTTCAATTTATTTTGAAGTCAATTCTTTTTCCATTAGTAGGTAGGAATTAAATGCTTATTGCCTGTTCCTGTTTTTAAATCATTTATTAATGCGTTTATGAATCCTTGTATTGTTTCGTAAAGCTTACTTGTCGGAATCAGTCGTTATTGGGGCATTTTAATTATTGGGCCGCTATTATTTTGGAATGATGTGAAAATGGCTGGTTGTGTACCTACTTAATAAGCTGTTTCCCGTGGTTTGATCTGCGTCATATGGAATATTATTTCCTGTACTCGGATATAATATAGCCTATGTCACCCTATATCACCCATGATATGTGAGAAGTGTGGCCTTCCAACAGTTAAAGATTTTTTCAAGTTTATGCAGTAATTTCGTAGCCGTTAGGGAAAAATTAAATACATTTAATATTCGCTCCTTGTAAAGCACTATTACTCATGTACATCCGATTAGACTGGAAGCCGACTCTAAATTAGTTGGGAAAAGACTAGGCAAATATTTTAAAGAGTTTGTCTATCATACCTTCCGTCATTTCACAACATCAGTTCTACCTATTTCAAATACGTGAAAGTATCAAATACTAACTCATAACTGGATACTTCATTACTCGCCTGTGATACTGATTCTAAATTATCCATAACATGTGGTGCTTGGTCACGCCTCTGCAATAATTTGCACAACTTTGTAGCAAACGATAATTACTGGGATACTTATGAGAGTAGCGCGGTATTCATGATATTGGGCGAATTAAAATATCTAGTTTATTAGTGTTGTCTTTAGCGAGTTAGTTACAGACAGAATTATATTTGACGAGTGGTGTGGATACCAAACTATCTTATTAATGAGTACCTACATATATCTATGGCTATTCAAAAGGAATGGCAATATTTTAAGGAAGGTTTTGAACATGAACGTGGGTGAATATAGAGGAAAGGGGCATCTATAAAACGTTCACACAGTACATCCAGAATGTCGATATGGCCGAAGAAAGCATGCTGCGCCGATTGCAAATAAAATTGGGATAAGGGCAGGAAGATGATGTTGTTATACAAAAAAATGTGCCTTAACATTATTTCTAGCATCTAAAGAAAATTTTACCAATTCTTAAACGTAAATTAACCACCATAGATTCCTCGAAAATGTCCTCCCCAAAAGCACAAAGCACGTGTCTAAAGCTAAGCAAAGTGAGTTTACCTCTATTGTCATTCACTCAGTCGCTCTATGCTCTATGCCCGCTAAAACTGCAACCTTTGTTCCCGTGACCAACGTTTGTGTATTTTATTTGGACGTATTCCATTAAATTTTGCAATGCTTTTTTGGGTAAATACTACGGTTTTTAATGGTGGTTTTTTGTTGTTTTTATATTGTATATTGCATTTTTTGCGTAGTTTTAGAATTTCATCTAGGTATAGGTATTAATATTTCAAACAGGATTACTTTTTCTTCTAAAACTATTGAACTGATTTGAAAAATTCTTTCACTGTTGGGAAGCTACACAATATCCGGGTGACATAGGCTATTTCATCCAAGTACGAGAAGAATTTTCCGCGGGACTCGGCTGAAACATCAGGAAATAGCTCGTGTTCAGTCGAATTGTTGTTGATAATATTCATTTAAATTTAAAGTTAGCCTACTTAAAAATGTAGCAATAAATAATAAATTATGCCAAACAAACAACGGCCGGAACTGTGACAGATAAATAATAAACACTCATTATTCATGCGTCAGCGCAGACTAGGTACTTACTTGCATTTTTAACCAACGCATTGAGTAAATTGGAATTTTTCCAAATAGTTACACTTTGTTGCAGTCATCGCATATATTTTACTTTAAAAGAGCTTTATTTAGGAAAGCAAATTGCATGGTCTCTTTGGCCTGTAATTTCTGAAAAGGATCTATGAAATTTAGACTTAAAATATATCCATTGAAATCATCTACATCTACTAGATTTTTGTAATCAGTCCGACAATGTCCAAACTCACGTTAAATTCCTCAAGTATCCCATTACAAGTTGACCAGCATAAATAATTAAAATAACAACAAAAAGAGCAGTTAATACATGAGATACAAGTGGTATCATTAATCACCCGCTGACAGTTGCCTATCAGGTGAGTAATCACATTTTGTCACTGCAATGTAAGGGGCTTTACGAGAATAGCTGCAAAATGTGGTGGTTATTGGTGAATGCACTGGGTTTATAGATACAGTACTTAAGATAATTAAAATGTTGATAAGGAAGACTAGTTTATTTTCTTTGGACGGACTTATCTTAGGAAGATTGGGAAAAAAATCTTTAAAAATTAAATGGCTTGTATCGATTTATATCGATGTGAGGCTATAGGTTTTTTATCAGGGTGCACGAAATATTCCCACGGAAAGCGGGCGAAACTGATGGCAGAAGTTAGTAGGTCTATAAAGTCTAGGCCACCTTGATAAATAGGCTATCTAACATTGATACAGTTGTTCATCGGACTAGTAGTTCCTGTATTTAACGCGTTTGGACAAACTAACAAACTTCTTTAGCAGTTTTCAGACTGACGGACAGACACACTATACGATTTTGTTTTAAAATAATAAGACTGCAGAAACAAAGCACATTCACAATAAAAAAAGGATTTGATATCGCTGTAGTTTAGGTAATATATCATAGGATTGTCGATAAAAGTGTAAACAAACTGCTATGTTAATCCCATAGATTTTGCTGTGAAGCGCATAGCCTTGTATGTGTGTGTGCGATGAGCCGTTCACACATTGACACTGTATTTATTTTAGGCTTTGGAATAGGATTTTTAAAGCAAGCGTACCGATAAGAGAGAATTTGATTCTAAATACAAGTTTTTATAATTTTCTTGGGTGTAGGGATCTTTAAGAATTGTCTGTTTTGGTCCAATCTTTTAATGTTATCATTATAACCTTGAAATTCTAATTCCAATTATAAAATAAAAGAGCTTAGTACTCGTAACAATTGTATCAACGATACATAACTAAAGTGAATTTTTTATACAGCGAAAATACCTATAAATCCATAAAAAACAAGGCAAGAAACACTCAAAAAGGATCTTTCAAGAAAAAATACTCAGAACATTGCCAACATCGGCGACCACTCGACGGCTACTCTTGAAGATCTGGAGAGACAAGATAGTCATGGCTGCAGCATCGTAGCCACTTGGCTACAGCGATGTAGCCACTTGGCTACAGCTATGTAGCCACTTGGCTATCGCTATGTAGCCACTTGACTACTCTCTCGAGTGGCCAATTTCATCCGGAACTCGGTAGTTCTGTGCTACTAGTTGGGTTTTTCGCATAAAATCTTGCTCCATTTTTTATGTTAATTGCATCACTTGTTTTTGTTTAATTGGCTGTTTTTTTTTGTTTAATGATTGTGCTTTGTTTAGGTATTGATTTCTGACACTTACGCGAATATTAGACATTTAAATAAAACTACTTTTACGGATTTTATCGCGGTTATATTATATTATTTTAATCCCGACGTTTCGGATCCTTTACAGCATCCATGGTCACGGGCAGACTAAGGTGTTGGTCGTCTTGATATATTAGTTACAAACAGCTACCCTACATTTTGTTAATTATTATTGACAATCCGATTCACGCAAAACGAGCTCACTGTATCCTTAGGTCGAGCAGTTGTAGGCTTGGATTTTGATTTAATAGTTTCTATGATGGGATTCCAAGCAGGTGGTATGACCCAGCCATCTTCTCTATTGAAATTTGGATGTTTTTTAATTTCAATAGCCTCGCGAATCATCCTAGGTAGGAATCGGTTTTCTTTTGCAAGGACTTGTGGTTTATCAAATCTGATGTAATGCTGGGCCTTGTCTAGTGTGTGTTCACAAACTGCTGACTGTCTGGAACGGCGGTGTTTGACATCGGCGATGTGTTCTTTTACGCGGGTCCCTATGCTTCTTTTAGTTTGGCCTATGTAAGAGAGACCACAATCACATTCAAGCTTGTATACACCCGCATCTTGTAGAGGTATGTGACACTTGACAGGTGGTAAGAATCGTCGCAGAACCCGCGTGAAACCAGCCACAGTTGAGCGTCTACCTGCTGTTCTTCCATACATAAGAGGAGTCACAGACAAGATTGGCTACATCTTGAAGCGAGCTTCAATCAAAACCTACTTCAAGCCGCTGAAGAAGATTAGTCAATTCTTACCACCTGTCAAGTGTCACATACCTCTACAAGATGCGGGTGTATACAAGCTTGAATGTGATTGTGGTCTCTCTTACATAGGCCAAACTAAAAGAAGCATAGGGACCCGCGTAAAAGAACACATCGCCGATGTCAAACACCGCCGTTCCAGACAGTCAGCAGTTTGTGAACACACACTAGACAAGGCCCAGCATTACATCAGATTTGATAAACCACAAGTCCTTGCAAAAGAAAACCGATTCCTACCTAGGATGATTCGCGAGGCTATTGAAATTAAAAAACATCCAAATTTCAATAGAGAAGATGGCTGGGTCATACCACCTGCTTGGAATCCCATCATAGAAACTATTAAATCAAAATCCAAGCCTACAACTGCTCGACCTAAGGATACAGTGAGCTCGTTTTGCGTGAATCGGATTGTCAATAATAATTAACAAAATGTAGGGTAGCTGTTTGTAACTAATATATCAAGACGACCAACACCTTAGTCTGCCCGTGACCATGGATGCTGTAAAGGATCCGAAACGTCGGGATTAAAATAATATAATATAACCGCGATAAAATCCGTAAAAGTAGCTTTGTTTAGGTATTTGTGAAAATGTGTGTTACGCATGCTTTTTTGCACGTATCATTTTCTGACATTGTCATATTCAGCACTAGATACCACAATATCTTCTGCCATGAAACAATAATAAACAAAATATTTAAAATTAATTTTAAAGCAGCAATAATGATGAAAAATGTGATGACCAGTCAATAAATTTTCACTCATACATAAATTATACATTTTAAACAATCATGAAATCACGTCAATGTTCAGTCGTTATTGTGAAATTGTGCATTTACATAATTACATTTTTGATGATAATGTGTGAATTTACACTTAAAATTAATAGCATTTGTTCAATAATCATAAAGTTTATTTCAACAGTCAATAACTATCATTTTGTTTACTTAAACGTAACTTTATTTGTGTCAAGCAACACATTAACAGATTGGAAATCGTTATACTCATCAATTACTGCAAAATATTGATTGTTTATTAAAAAAAATGCCTACCTAAATAAAATTGCAATAAGAACAACAAGTATGTAACTGATATTGCCTAGACGGTTTACTGATCAGAAGTTGGCTATTGTTGACTCCGCAATATATTTTAAAAAATCGCTTTACGCATGAACGCATTCATGAATGAAGCTGTAAATAGCTAACTTCGGAATGCCAAAGTAAGGCGCGAAATGTAATTTATATATTCAAACTAAACTCAACTAACACAAAACTCTGCACCCAAACTTTTTGGTAGCTCCATACAAAAACGACCAGCCAGTTTTACACAATACAAAACAGAAAAAAAAAACATTTCCGTGCTCATAAAAGCTACTTAACAAACTCCAACGTTGGGAGCTCGCGCGAACATCGTTCGGCTAATATTTCATAGTTTCATACTCCCAGTGAAAAGCTACGAGAAAAAAAAATGGAAGGCAAACACCCTTCGGCATGGAACATTCTAGAAAGACAGCACTTATGACGATAGATGGCACGACAGCTCGTTAATCGTGCGTCCTACGTGGAAGGAAAAATCGTGGAACTTTCTGGAACTAAAAGTTAGGTTAGGTCGTAAAAATTAGAGACTATTTTGTTGAATGTATGGGGTTTTTGTTTTTTGAGTCTGGTTTTAGAAAAGTTTGTTTTATGTTAAATATAATGAAAAGAAATACATAGATATAGAAAGTTCAGTAATATTAACTATCCATAGACTATGGTATACTAAAAAGGTGTCTATGGCATAAAACATCGACCTTCTTCAAACTGAATTTTCATTCTAATTTTCCTACCGTATCTACGATAAATATAATATCATATAAAAGATATTCTGAACCTCATTTTAATTGAGCGTATAATCTACACGAAATTTATATATTATTTATTATTATTATCATAATTTGAAAAGACTGAGCCTCTTTGTCACGTACATTCCTTCTCATTAACGTTCTGAATATCGCGCGCAAACTTTTGTTGTGGCCTGTAAGCGACATTTAAGACATTTTAAATGTTCTAAGTTTTAATGTACTTCATTAAGTCTATGCTACATCTAATTAAGTAAATTCTTATCTTTACGGTTTGTTAGTTATTTGTTTATGTCTATGTCATTAATAGAATTGCTAAGGAAAAATAATTTAGTTATTAATTTAAACAAAACTAAAATTGTCACTTATCCACAAGAAGTGCAACATTCCCTAAATATAGAATACAAAGGGACACAAATTGAAGAGGTGAACAGTACCAAATTTTTGGGAATTTGGATTGATAACGACATGAAATGGCAGACGCACATCGATACAGTATGTAAAAAGTTAAATCAATATTCATATGCATTATTCAAATTAGCCAGGGTAGTGGATCCATCTGTTGTACTAACAGCATATCATGCTTATGTGGCATCTACTCTTAAATATGGTGTCATATTTTGGGGTAATGCCACTAGTGCAGATTATATATTCAAAGCACAAAAAAAATGTGTTCGTGCTATAGCAAATATATATGTACCAGACTCTTGTAAGCCTCATTTCCAAAATTTAAAAATAATGACATTTCCTTCTTTATATATTTATGAGGTAGCTATTTTTGTTAAAACTAATAATAACATGTTCGCAAAACCGCAATCCAGGCGATTGGCGATTACCGCATAAAACCGCGCTTTTTGATAAAAGTTTTTTTAAGCATGTCTACCAGAATATATAATAAGTTACCTGTAAAAATTTTGAAAACTTTAGATTTAAATGATTTTAAGAAAAAATTGCAAGCATTTTTAATTGATAAGGCTTATTATTCAATTTCGGAATATTTAGATGATAGTTTTAGTTAATTTTTTTGTTATGTTTTATTAGTAGTTTTAATTAAAAAAAAAAAACTGCTCGAATTTATGTATTCCGCCTTGACACCTTAGGAAGTCTACGAGATGTCATAGACAAAATTGTTAGTGGCCAAGTAACCCACAAGGAGTATTACATAAAAAGTTTGGTTACTAGAACATTAAAACCATAAATAAGTAAAGTAAGAAAGCAACCAATCTTAACGTACAATACTGTCACAGACGAAAAAGATTTATCTCTACAAAATCGCTGGAGAAAAGAATTCTATAATACAGTGTGTTGGAACTTTTGTGTCCTGGAGCCTGGAACCTAATGGATCGTTCATCATCATTGTCATTCGGAAGCTTAGGCTAGGTCATAACTCATGATAATAGAGCTGGGATTCATCAATTGTAACGACATTAGGTATAAGAATTGTTAATTGTAAGGCTTGTCTTAAATAGGGGTACGAAATATTTGCGCAGTAGACAGATCTAAGTTTTTAGGGAAAAGTTTTTTGTAAGTACTGACTGACAGTTTTTGCCATGAGCTTTTTAAACCATCCTTGTGATTGTTAGTGCTCGTTATCAAACACCTAAAATAAGATCATCCTATGCCTGATTGCGTACCTTCTCGTCTCAATCCATTCTAAGGTTGTTCGCTTTTAGCAATAAGACCGCTCATTAAGTCACCTACTTTAATTAGCACTAATAATCTATAAATGGTGTATGGTGTACCTAATAATGTACATCTGTCTACTATGCTTCCTCCCCCATTTTTGTCTACAAATACTACAAGCAAGTCTGATAATATTTTCACACGTAAGCACTTTTACAACATTGATCAACTTTTTCAATTTAACTTGGCACCCTGTAAATCAAACCCATTGTACACATTTTCGCGTGTGTACCATTTAATCGTGTTAATTTTTTACTTGGCAACTCTTTTGTAAGCCGAGCCACTTTTGTTTCAGTATATGTGTACCAACTGAAGCCTTGTTTGTTCTTTGTTTTACTTTTATATTTTTGGCACTGAATTTTTCATACTTGAACGGATTAGCTGTTTCTGGGTTGAGTAGTTTGAAATATGGTTAATTATGAGCAGGTGTTTATCGATTTTAAGGCTTTTATAACTCGCAACTTATTTGTGAATTAATACATCCTGAAAAAGTGTTACCTTTCGGGTTTCACATAGGTATCTCTTTTTTGTCATACAGCTGAAAGATAACGAACTCCGATTTGGTTTTAAATAGGTACTTCTCATAACTTTTCAGAAGGATGAGATATGCTCAACTTACTTAAATAAACAAAGAGCACTTTTCCTATATACCTAATTGCTTTATAAAACAATATTTCAATACCAATCTACTACCTATGGAAAGATTTCTAGGAATAATAACATAAAAAGCAGCAATTTATTTATGCGGCACAGAAACCGGGGCATGTCCCTAAGGAGTTTCAACTCTTACCGTAACGAAGACTCCGATGGAAATGGATCGATGAATTGAAAAATGGACGCTATTATTCTAGATTAAAAAAACAACTAGTTGTTAGTCTTGATTATTTAATATATTGCTTGAATTGAGTTTAGGCTTCTTTTTGGTACTTTCGCTACATCTAATCATAAAGGGCCAATTCGAAAAATTATTTCAATGTTATATACTCCATCCAAAGGTTGTATGGAGTATATTGAGGAGATCGCTTTTAGTGATAAGACCGCCTATTGTACTCGTCTACTACTTGTTTGTTATATCCTTTTATGTTTGTTATTAGTGTACAATAAATAATATTCTATCTAGGTATTTCTATCTATCTATACTTAGCCCATATATTAAAGACTATAGCTAAGCTAGCTTCCACCAGCGGTCTAACCTGGTCGTGTAACAAAAAGCCTTATAAAGGTAGCATTTACATTTTCTCGAATATAAATGAGTTATCGGACAATGAAATAATTTTTCAAATCGGTCCTTCTGGATTAGCACTTTCAAACAAACTCTTCACTTAAGTGATATTTATATAGATTTGATTTATTTTTCCATGTATCTAATAAGTTAATTTATTTGTTCGCAGGTAAGCGCCTACCCGTACCGTAGTTAGGTGCATGGCATGCTAAGTAAGCGAGTCACATTTTGTCTGCCACGGTAAGATGCACACAGTCTATCAGTGTTTGGTATACAACCTTATTTTTAAGTCTAGTTTTATCAACAACATAAAGGACTGATTAAGAAAATACTGTCATTAATTTCCTAAAACAATTGATTCCCAAAAATAATGTCGCTTAACCGACCGATTATTTAACTACTATCTGTGAAATCAGTCTGTAAGGGGATGATATTAAGATAGATCTGCATTTTTGGCGATGAGACTTATTCAACCGTGGAAAGAAATCCGTAGTTACGGTTGTTCATATCGTACAAGGACAATTCATGTAATCCATTTAAGGACGCACTCTCAGGTTCAACTTAAAAATGAGGTTGTATACATGTGCCGTCTTGGTGGTGGTAAGTTTTCGTCAAACTGTTTTATTTGATATCGTCTTTGATAAAGCAAAAGCACGAATAATATATCTTCTATTTATTTCGACGTCGACAGTCCAACGTTTCCTTAACCAAACATTCCGAAATCTCAACAGATGTATTATATACCCACTAAATATTGATCTTGTTCACCTTATATTATATTAAGTAAACCAATTATTCTAATCTAGATACCGGCAGGGGTGTGCCACAATATTACGCTAATCTGGTGTTAGAACACAGTTCAGCGGACAAGCATTAGTGTTTAATTCACCATATTTTACGGCCTATTACCACTAACCGATGAAGCTGATAACCAATGACAATATATTATTGTTATCTTGACACTTTATATGCAAAATTTCACGTCAAAACTCCATTTTAGGAAGAGAATTAATGCTCGTCTATTAACCTCTGGTAAACATAGCTTGTTGCAGTGTTTGGTAGACAATTTCTAGTGATTAACTTGAACTAGAAGCCAGAAGTCACTGGTCTGTGCTCAAGCGAAATTAGACCTTAATCCATTGTGATAGAGTAGTGTTATGTGTCTGCGGTAGATGGCGCTTAATACATTATGGTTCATGTTTGCACCCTTGTAAGGGTGATGGATAATAATTACCATTGCGTGTTGGCTTGTTATTCGTAACTGTACGAAACGCGATAGGTCCTATTCAATTAATTAATTTCAGTAATCTCAAATGTATATTTTACATGATTTTCTGTGGATAAGGTTACTGACGCTGGCAAATGTGCAGGTTTGCAACAATATTGCTGTCATTTGTTTTGGTGATACACGTATGCAGAACTTTTTGGAATAAACATACAAATATCCGAACTGAGAACCTCCTCCTTTTTGGGAAGTCGGTTTATAGAAACAAATGCTTTCGCTGATCAAAATGAGGTCCGTATGCTTTTTGCGGCCAGTTTTTTGTTTTAAATGCTTTTTGTATAAGACTTGTCTTATGATCATTATTACGAAATGTGGAACAATTCTGAATGCGCTTTAGTTCTGGAATCTTCCAGCTAACTGATTGCTCGTGAACACGCGATCTAGACGTATAAAGTAAAGCTTTGCATAATTGTAACCTAGTTTTAACTCTTTACTTAGGTATTTTGCAGGAATTACTCTGATATAAGAACAATTCTCTCGAATATTTATTTCTAGGTAAAATGGCTAAACCTAAAAAAATAGGATAGGTAGGTAATTTAGCCTTTAGAAAGTCTGACTACTAGTCTTACCAAGTGTTATCGGGTTACCCGGGCAACTGGGTTGAGGAGGTCAGATAGGCAGTCGCTCCTTGTAAACCACTGGTTCTCAGCTGCAGCCGACCCCAACATAGTTGCGAAAAGGCTAGGCAAAAGATGAGGTAATTCGAGAAAAAAAAATATGAATTTCACTTAAATTTAAAACAAAGAACAGACATAAAGAATTTTGATTGACATTCCATTTTCGAAACGAAACAATAAGGTTTTTACCTGCCAAAGCGCTCCTGCCAGTTACTATTTCAAAACGCGCCAAACTTTTGACAGTTCATGCAACCCTTTATGTGTCAGATTGTCATTCAAATTTCATCTCTATTGCATTGCTGTTAGAGTGCATTTTCCTTTGCAGGGTTTTCAGTAACTATGGTATGGGGTTGTGTTCCAAAACTTCGCTTTTATGTTTTAATATTATTTCTTGTTTATGTTTGTTATGACTAAAGGATTTGTTCTCGTTACATATTAGGAAGTTATAAGCCTTGTCTGTCTATTGTTTCGTTTTGAGCTCAAAAGGAATTGTATTTTATTAATTAGGGATGACATTTTAAGTATTTTGCTAATTATCTTTATGTTCAGTCACTTTTGACTTAATGAGTAGGCTTGTTTTATTAGATAATCGTTTCAATATGTGAGTCGTAATTGTTGGTCAAAATGGATCAGGATTGCACAAAATGAGCATTGGTTATTCCGGAATTGAATGAGCATAATGACAAAAGATCTTACTAAGTCACATTTAAACCTGAACCAAACAAAAGTATTTTGAAGATACACAAAATCTGAAGGTAGCAAGTTAAATTGGCCACGGTAGTTTGTTACATTAAAAAGCTACACATTTATTATACAAACACATTTATTACTACTCCTTGTTGTCACAAGCGAATCACAACTCCATGGAATATTAATGCAATCTCACTCCACTAATAACAGCACTATATACCTATACCAAAACATACATACATACATACCTATCTACTAAGGGTAGTTAGTATTGATTCTCGGGGTGCAATTGCACGCGGTAACCACGGATATTGCATTTCCACCCTCGCCTTAGCAAAGTGGGTAAATTAACCCTGTATGATTAATCTGTACCTAAGATTATTATAAGGGTAAGTTTGATGATATTTGTATTAATTTTCTGTCCTTGCGTCTGGAGTTTATAAAGGGATTTTCTTATAAAATTAATTTATTCTTACTATATTTATCGTTGAATTGATTGGGGATTGGTTATCGTTATAGTAAAATGTTGCTACTCAATTTGGTCAATAAAATCGTAAATTAAGAAAATGTATCAGTAGGTTTCACCATTCACCTTATTATTTCCCTACAGACATAGACGAAAATTCTGGTCACGAAAGCGTTAAAAAGGTGTGTCAAAAAATAACTGAATTTTATTTTCAAGACTTCACAAAAAGCGTTAAAAAAATGAACAGGACAACTTTTACCGCGTGTTAAAAATGACTTTTAAAAGCACACTGTAATCTAAAGACAGAACAATGATATCATAAAACTTTCTCGATACGAAATATCACCAAAATCCATAAAGTGACAAAAACCATAACCTGATTATTTCACAAGAGAACATTTTTTCAACACTCGTAAACAACGAGCTGTCAATTACCATTGTATAGTGCTGTCAAAAGTCGATAATATGCGTGTCATTGTCGATATGTCGATAAAGCTACCGATTCAGGTATTAAGCCCGAGGCAGTACGATAAATACTGGACCAATTTATCGACAACTGCATGTTTTCTAGATAAAACTAACATGGCATTAAAATGACTTTATTGAACTAGTTTCAGTTATTAGTTGCACTTACATTAATTTGAAATGTTCATTTATAAAAGTAGATAAGTTACGTTTCAATTTTAAAATCGATATTATCACCTTTCTTAAGTATTAACTGAACCAGAAAATAGCTTGTTAGACAATAAAATAATTAATTTTACCTTATGCTTATCTTTTTTCTCACGATTTAAAAGTTCTCCCACAAAAATGGGTCACAGCTTCCGAAAATCTGGGTTACTATACATGCACCATTGCAATTTTTAAGTCCAATGCGATTTATGTAACTTGAATCCGTGCCAACTTAATCCATTATACACACACAGTTTTGGGAAACGCTTGGCTGAATTATGAAACACATATATTTTTGGTACATTTAATATTAAAATAAGTATGTGTCGCTTGCTACTAAGCAGTTGTGCAAAAATAAAGAAGAATTACTCCATAGTATGCTGGCTGGCTGTAAGTAGGTGCCTATGTAATTCCATTTTCTTTTAACATTGACATAGGTACGATTTCATCATTATCGATGTCTTTCTTTAATGTCGATAGGTTCCTATCCCATCACTAAAGCTTTGAGTGCATAATGTCACGTCCCGCGATAAGTTGGCACCGTCTGCCCACGTAGCATCATAATACAATCATCGTGCTGAACAGTGTTGAACTTATAAAGAACAAAATGACAAGCGGAGATGTCATAACGGAAAATCTCCTAAGAAAGTAGCGCGAAATAATGCGGGTTTTCGGAGGACGAGGAATATTACTGCCTCCTTGGACGCCTTCTTGGGAACCCGCTCATTTTTTGTAAAACCAAAAATCTTCAATGGATGTGTTAAAGAATCCGAACGCTTCGTTAGTTCACCAGTAACTGGGCGTTTAAGTCACGCCAAACCGTCTGTATTTGCCGTCGAAGAAGGCGCCTAACCTACCTGCCTTATCGCATCTCCGCTCATCTCTCCTTGCTTCGTGGTTAAACTGAAATGAAATAAATGGTCTGCAAGGGTAAGCCAGTTGATCGACGTATCCTGCAGGTCAAGTGATGATCGCATCTGATTATGAAGACACGCGATGACAGTTAATGCAGCTACTTAGGTACTTGTTCTTCTTTGTAAGAATGTAGGACGTTTTACCCGACTTTTAAGAACACCTTTTGCTGGATGGCATTTCAGAAAGACGGAAGTAATGAAAATGTGTTTCAAATGAAAAAAAAAATGTTAAAGAACTCTATATTATCTGTACTGTCATATCAAGGAGAAAAGTTAGAAATTGATTTCCGAACAAATATAGATCTACGCCGAATGTAGACGTAGGGATTCTTACACTGAAACTGATATCTGGAAACCCGTGAACTGAATATAAGCCGTGTCTATCACTCCCGAACTCTCGATCAATCAAACGAGCAACTCTCGCGCAGTATTACGTAATCACTCGTGCTTGCAATCGTAAAGGCGGGATCCCACTGGCATTCGGTAATTCTGTGGCTCTCTCAAATGTTTCTTCTAGTCTAGTATCAAATTGCGTGCGAACATTTCTAAAATGTCTGCGAATTTGCCACCTTTTTGCGCGAAAACATACCTGCTATGGACTTGCGCTGATGTATAGAGCTCGTCTAGCTGTAATGACGATACCCATGATCGCTTATAACGTTCATATTGTAAAGCTTGTGTGCGTTTATGCGATTATTTTTTGTTTATGAACAAAGTGCTCGCACAATTTTGGTAGAACATCGCTTTGACGCCTTGAACAGTGAACACACATCTTTGTAAAACGTGAATTGATGTTAATGGTGCACATGTGTACCGATTTCATAGTTTCGTAGCTTTTAGTGTGCATCGGTGATGCAACATGTGAAATCGATGTAAACAAACCAGTGAGCTAGATTCCAGTGTGAAAAGGGACAGTGGTATTGGTTATGTACAGGAACTACTGCAATCTGTAAAAGTTTCCTAACCTCATGCTATAGAGTAAGGTTAAATGTTGATTTGGAAACTTTCTATAGTATAGACGACGATATATGCAGGACAACCTGGACGCCTAAAACCCTGATTGACGGCAACACTCGAACAATCGAGACGTGTGGACACAAATTGGGGAAGCCTTTGCCCAGCAGTGGGTCATTACAGGCTAATATGGTTTTTCACGACTTTACAAAAACAATAGAAGCCAACTTTTGACAAGCAAAGCTACTCGACAAGATCTGTGCGAACAAATGCGCAAAGAATCAAATGGATAACTTGAGAGAGAGAAATCAAAGCCTAAATAATGGGTAAGATTATCGACAGAATTTATTCTACACGTAATTTATTAAAGAACAAACAAACTATCAAACAGATGTGAGACACAAACACCTTTTACACGACAAAGGACAGTAGGTATAAGCCGGAAGCCGCGCTGTACTCTACAAACATAAAGTTATACCTTCAAAGTTCAACTGCACTACCATATCATATACATACTACATATAGTAAAGTATGTTTGTAGGTATATGTGTATGTGTGGGTGCGATTCAGGGTACTATTGAGTCATTGGTGAAGTTATTCTGATTATGATATTTGTTGATTGTGTTGAGGAGGTCAGATAGACAGTCGCTCGCATGTCATTGGTACTCGGTTGTAAGATTGAAAGAAGACCCAAACAAAACTGGGAAAAGGCCAGGCTATCTTCTTCTTCTCCGTGTTAAGTCCGTGAAAAGATTAGGCTATGCCGTCAATAAATATGCAGTGAGACAAGATGGAAATGAAAGCGAAACAAATAGTCTAGAGCTTCAGAAAGGACATATGTTACTTTAATCTGGGTGCGGGGTGGAACCGCGAAGAACAATTAGCTAGTATTATTTCCGTACATGTGTCATTGAAACTTCTACGACTCCCAAAAAACAGTGGGTTTATTAGCAATATCCTTCCTTACATTACCACTCAGTATTGCCATACTTTAAAACATCAATTACAGTTCCTCCTGTCGTAAACATTCAGTAGTGTTGCCATATAAATATTTTGGCTGCGGCCGGCCACCCACGCAAGCATTGTGTGCGCTCGCGCCGGTATGTCTGACTGAGTGTATCTATAGTTCCTACAGACAGATTGGTCGACTCATTGAGGGTTGGTCATTGATAATTTGAAGTGTGTAAACACTTGAATGTATCCTTACAAATATTGTGAAAGCGAAAGTGATTTAGTCGACGCGACGTTAACTTTTCAGGATAAGAATTATTTAGACAGCGTTCTATAGTAGCCAATGTGCCCTGTATTGTGATGTGATTTCGATAAATCACTGGTCATAATGCGATTTGAAATTACATTTCCATACAGGAAAGTACCACAAAAAGGGGGCAGAATACTATTAACTGCAAACTATGCCAAAACAAACATTTTCATTTCTATAAATTATAGATTAATGTATATCTGATAATTAACTTGATGATATTGTCAAACCTACTTCTATGTATCAGTTATTCTACAATCAATTACTACTAACTTCTTATAAAAAATCTCCTAGACATGACGTACCAACCAAAACTTCGTAGCCTAAAAAAACCTAATATACTATTATGAATTAATCCCGCGCAACACATGTGAATAAATGCAACAGATGTTAACAATAGTCGGAGAGTTTTTAATAAAATTGCTTGTCTCTGGCAAAGCGCCAGCCGTGCAATTGCCCTGACCATAGAGCAGACACGTCTGGTTATTGCAGAGGGGACTCTTGTAATTATGTTGTCCCGCTGAAATGCTACCTCGCATAGTTGGTGGTATAATTTTCTAGGCATATTGGTTGGGAAATGCGCGATAAAACTGTTCAGAAACATATAAGTAAATTACTTTTTGTTTTTCTGTGAGTAATTTTCATATAACAAACGATAAGAAAGTGTTTTTTAATTAGTGTTGTGTCTTTTTGACATTGCCCTAAAGATTTTTTTTATAGTGTTATGTATCCTAATAAATATTAACTAAAATGTATAAATTATAACTTTAAAATACAAGACAGTTCAAAATAAAACTTAATTTATTTACAGCCAGTTTCTTCATCAAAAGTAAAAGTCAAAGTAATGTCTAAAGTAAAAGTAACGGTCAAATTCGTTTTTTCAAGGCAGCAAAACTGACAGCAAAACTAATAGAAAAAACGAATTTGACCGTTACTTTTACTTTAGACATTACTTTGACTTTTACTTTGGCTTTTACTGTTGATGAAGAAACTGGCCCATAGAGTCAAAGAATTTGTGGAATTACCGAAATAAAATGTAAAGTAAGTATTTTTTTTTATAATTCAATAACAATTTTCCATGCTTCATTTTTTTAGATAAACATGTGATCAAATTTTATACCATGTATTATGCAAATAAATATTCTTATTCTATAAATGCACCATATAAATATAGAAATGTACCAAACTCTATTCACTTACATACGAAAAACAAATAAACTTCATAACCTACACACCCACATACAAAACATACCGAACTTCACGCATATCTCAGAAACAAAACCACTTACATCCATATTGAAACAGTTCCGCACTCAAAATTGGAAAACTTGGACTGACCACTACAATCGAGTATCTTATCTGCGAACTTAGTCTATGCGCGGCGGTCATCGACCCCGACTAGAATATCAGTTGGCGGACACTTCGATAATGTGTAGATTGTTTAGATTATCTATTGTTCCAATGATATATCGATCGATTAATTTTGACGCGCAATCGAGTACTCGTTAATCGGTAATTAGTGTGCGACTAATCGATGTTTGGGTCGCTGGTATGTTATCTTGTTTGAATAATCGGATTGTAGTCATTTGAAAGGGTTATCGGGCGTTATTAAGATAGTTTTGCATCCCTAATCGCTTTGATACAGCTACTGATAAGACATATAGCTTAACTTACAGTTTACGTGTCGAAGCTTTCTTCCTTACATAACGATTTAAATGCGAAAGTACACTAAACTCTGAAAAACTACTGAACCGATTTAAATAAAATAACTTGAGAAAGCACATAGGCTACCTGATTTTTGTCCGGGTGCGAGGAGTAGTTCCAGGACGCGGCTGAAACCGCTGACGGAAGCCAGTTAATTACATAAAATGGAACATTTACCTCTATAATTTAAATTTAATCATATCACAAAAACCACATTTCCCATGCAAAATCAATGCAAATGTTTGAATAACCATTTCATTTCGTATTCAAACGCACTTCATTTTTAATGCAAAGCTTGATCCGAAACCAGACATCAAATATTATTAATATAAACAAACAAAATAAACTCATTCCGATGCACCATACGAATAAATAACTAACTGATTTATTAGACTAACGTATTCACAATTAATGTCTGTCAATCGTGGATATATTAGCCTCGCAATTTCGAATAAAAATATACGATTAGTCAATGATAATTAACATTTAAATCAATCAACAAAAACTAATTTGTTTAGAGAAACAAATGAAACAGATCATGTTTTATTTTGACAACTCAGAAACGTCAAGATGATAATTTTTAAAACAAAGATTTGTATGAAGAATAGGGTTGTTTCCTAGTATTCAGTCAATTAAAAATAGGTATATCACCGACAGTTCACAAAACTAGAAACACGATAAGCTATATAAATCGGAATAGTTTTTCCTGATAAGTATTAAACAAAAAGCTCTTAGGCATGTAATATTATTATAGATAGGTAGTATAGCATAGGTAGTATTGTAATATTGCATTGACCTGACGGTATTCAACCAATAACATGTCAATTAGTTCCGATAGAAGGTTTTCAACCAAAGTCAATGGATAAGTATTAGCATAAAATGTTTTTACACCAGAAAAAGCATAGTTAGAGTGACCACGTTTTAGTTTTTTTTATTATGATTTTCGTACACCTTTCTTAGTCATATGTAAACAATCTTCAATTGTCAATCATTTTTTTCAATAGAAAAGAATACGACACTGTTGGCAAATATGTACAGTTAGTAAAATTTAGAGGGTTGTGTATGTTGATTATTAAGTTCTTATTTCATTTAATACATTATAGTACAGTACCTATGTATTTTCTTCCAATTTTGTGTATTTTATCACTCAATGCAAAAAGTAGGTGTTATAAGTTTGACTGCGGCAACGTAGTTCTTAAACAGAGTGAGTTTTCTTTTATTTGAAAGCAGATTTTTCTATACCTCTTAATTAAATCCCACACAACATTTTAAGGAATATCCCACAACACCAAAACTCTTAGTCACAGCACAGACCTTGGCGTCGTGTGAACAACATCGCCTTCCAGTTTCCGATAGCTGGCCCTATATGGAGGCAGTCGTGCACACCACAGATACCTACTTAATGTTGCTCTACGATAATCTTACACATACTTTTGTGATGTTAAAATGTGTAAGGATTGTGGTAAAAATGTTCTTTGGTGACTGATAAACGTAGTCAGTCGAATTGAGTAACTCCTTCTTTGGGAGCCTAAAAAGATGATGAGGTAGTATTTTTCTTCTAGCTTGGGGAAAATCCTTCACTTGGAGAAATCTTAACGGCTAAAACCCGAGCTGGTACTACCTTCCTTTGCGTGGTTGTGGTGGTTTACGTTAGAATGTGTAAACTAAAGCCACTAATGTTGCAGCTACTAATGTTGACTTGCTATTTTATACAATTTTTAACCGACTTCCCAAAAATTTTGCTTGTTTCTTTTGCTTTTCAGTGTTTTTAATATGCTTCACCCGGAATAAAAATACCATTTTCATCTTTATGTCGTCAGTGGGTTTAATGACGGTCATAGGTGATAACACATCATTATCAGTGATTCATCAAAGAAAACTTTATAAATTACTATTTTACATCGTCATCATTATTACGATCTCTTAAAAGCATGTGAACTAATTTACTGATTTTTCCTTATTCATAAATAAATACACATCACCTATTTAACGTATCACCTATTATATAGATATATATCCCTAGTTTATCATCGTAACAAAACTAGTACTGATTTATTCATCATCCTCATCATCATCCGAGCCTTTTCCCAATTATGTTGGGGTCGGCTTCCAGTCTAACCGGATTCAGCTGAGTACCAGTGCTTTACAAGAAGCGACTGCCTATCTGACCTCCTCAACCCAGTTGCCCGGGCAACCCGATACCCCTTAGTTAGACTGGTGTCAGACTTATTGGCTTCTGACTACCCGTAACGACTGCCAAGGATGTTCTATGACAGCCGAGACCTACAGTTTAACGTGCCATCCGAAACACAGGCAATGGTGTCTAAGATATACTTAGAAAGTACATACAAACTTAGAAAAGTTGCATTGGTACTTGCCTGACCTGGGATCGAACCCGCGCCCTCATACTTGAGAGGTTGGTCCTTTACCCACTAGGCCACCACGACTAGTACTGATTTATTATCAAATAGATTAACATATCGAATGAAAATCCATTCAGAAACTAACCATGATGTAACTCGGATAAATAGGACACTTAAGTAATTAGTATGATAGAATAGTAACTACTGGGTCACTACTCTCAGAAACTCTTACGAGTCAGAATAAGCATAACGTTTCAATAATTAACTAATCCAGTTCCAACTAATAGTGGAATAGTTAAGCCTCATTTCCGACTGCTGAGAGGAGGAAAAACTTGTGGAAGTTCTAATTAATCTGCTTGTAATTATGTCACAATGCATATTCAGTGGTATGTAAATGTGCCGCGTTTACATAGGACTGTGATCAATTGGCTTGTTCATCTTGATAGGAGTTATCCTTACTATTATATGTGGAAGTAACTCTGTCTGTCTGTGCGTCTGTCGGGTTTTCACGCCAAAACTACTGAACTGAATAAAAAGCTTGAGAAAGGACAGAGGTTCCTTCTTATCTGGTTGTGGGAAAAGGTTTCTCCGGCACATGGGTGGAAGCGTGTAGAATTCGTTGCTGTAAGAGAATAGAAATTAGAACTATGTGATTTTTATTCGGAAAACACATAAACACAAACATATGTTTGGATAAAATATTAATATTGTTTAATTGAGATGAGAGTCCGGATTAGTAACTATTGGGAGAAATGGTAGTCAAATGATTGCTTATATATTTTCTATGTTGTGTTTAAATAGCTATATGCCAAACTATTTAAAACAACAACTTAAATCATCTTCGCAGACCCAAAACATCTGCCAAAGAACCTGCCAGACGAGCTAGTAATCATAATAAAACTATATTGACCATCCTCACTCCACTAACTAGGGCCGTCTAAACGCTCCCTTAGTTGTGAGACAAAACGACTGCGGAATACTAATAGTCTACCAGTCTAGATCTTAGAAGTACCGCGGTTGCTGGTTAAACTGTTGGGTTTATCTAAACTCTGATTAGTCATGCCTGTCTAGACTAGAAGTTTAGTTTGGTGAGAAATAGAGGAATTAAGAGTGTAACTTAATATTTAAGTACATATATGGTATGGATCGTTCATTCATCATCATCATTGGATCCATCGTTATTGCCATGAATCACATTTTTTGCTGTGCTTGTATTATTCTTATTGACCATAAATAGGCTAACAGCCAATTTCTTCATCAAAAGTAAAATCCAAAGTAAAAATCAAAGTAATGTCTAAAGTAAAAGTAACGGTCAAATTCGCTTTTTATATTAGTTTAGCTGACACTTTAGCCTTGAAAAAATGAATTTGACCGTTACTTTTACTTTAGACATCATTTTGACTTTTATGATTGACGAAGAAACTGGCCGTAAGTCTAGAACTTCTCTAATATAACGCTAATTTCAGGAACTACTTACTGGACCGAATAGAAAAAACCTTGCAGTCCCTATCAGAGATCCCATTGACGACGACTAAAAGTTACTTTTTATCTGGGTCATCATCCTCCTGCCCTTATCCCAAATTTCCCTGGGACGCTGGTAAAACCGTGGTCTACAGCTAGGTTCTAAAAAAACATTTTTTCTCTAAATTTCCGATCCACATACAGCAGACTTATCTCTAACCGATCTCATTCATTTATTTTCCAATCAGTTCGCGTATGCAATGCAAATGCACTCGTCATGGGTCCATACATGGGGTATTTACGATTTACTAGTACTAAGTAATTAAGTATAATGACGTGATCTCAGGATCTTGATGTCATCAAATGAACTTCTTGTGAATATTTGTCTGTTTCCATTCGTTTATCTGTAATCTGGTTTATCAATAAGTGTGGAATGGAAATGTTAAGGGGGTTTTAATTAGTTCGTTTGCGTAAGCAATCTTCTAAGATACTGACCTACTGTGTCTAACTAAGCTTTGTAACCTAGTTATGGACATAGCTTTTGCCAATATTTTTTGTCGTCACAAAACTTGTACTTAGAATCTGTTTGTGAACCGCCATTGAGGTTTTCGGCCTACTTAGCTGTACCTATTGTTCTAAAAATACTGGCTGATTGTTGAGGACCTAAAGGCTGCTTCATTCCTTTTTCCATTACCCTTAAACTTGTAACTCTGAAAGCTTTAACTTTCTCATTTGGGATTTTGTTTCCCGTTATTTACTTATGTTAGTCTTCCAAAGTTAGTTTAAATATAGTAAGTCAAGTCGAATCTCTCCAATCTACCACAAGATGCACAATACGGTCTTCATATTATTCAAGTTTCTAGCAATAAAACATGCTCCGCCCATAAATACCAGCGGACTACCAACTTCGGTACTTCGGAAGCCGAAACTGTCCGAAGTAAGCCGAACGTGGCCGAAGTTCCGAGCTGGAGAAAGATCACCCAAGTTTCTCAATAAAACTGAGATTTGACAAATCTCAGTTTACCTAGTTTCACCGGTGTACAAGAAAATATAGAGATTATAGGGTCTTGGTTTAATGGTTACAAAGCCAGCGTTCTGTGGGAACTACTCCGTGCACAAGGATAAAAAGTAGGCTGTAGCTTTACTCGAAAAATTTTAGGAAGTTTTCAAATCGGATTAGCAAGTTCAAGAAAATGAATAAACCCTTCAGCTTAAAATTCTATTTAAAATATTCATCATCATACTCCTGCCCTTATCCCAATTTTATTTGGGGTCGGCGCAGCATGTGTTCTCCTTCCATACTCTTCTAACTGCCGTCATCTCACAAGCAACATTCTTTCTTTCCATAAAATATCTACTTTCACACAATCCATCCATCGTTTATTTGGTCGTTCTCTTCCACTATATCTACATCTACATTCATACTCATCACCTTCCTCACAACATGATTATATCTGATTAAAACTCGAGAACGGCTGGGCCGATTGAGCTGATTTTGGTTTTAAAATGTTTGTCGTAGTCTAGGGTAGGTCTAAACGGTGAGCAAATAAGGAAAAGGTGGTACAAAGTTCGCCGGGTCAGCTAGTTTAAAATATTAATATATTTAATTAAGTACGTATGTATGGGTGTAAAATCTTGAGGAAACATGTTACTTAAGATTTTCCTGCTTTACGATGTCGTGTTTATCCCGATAAACATTGATAAGATCTTATTTCTGGTAATTCGCTGCCAAATAATGCAGGAAACAGGTAGGAAACTCAAGACATTTTCCTTTCAAAATTTCCGCACATTATTTAGTAAATACAAGTCTTTGAACGCGCTGGTGTTGGGAACTACTGAACTTCCATTTATCGAGGAAGGTACTTTTTAACCGGGTGCGTGAAGTAGTTCCAAAGGGACGCCTGTATTCTACTATAGATTCATATATTCTACAAATAAATCGTGACTCATCTTATTTTTAAACCAAGACTGTCGAAAATGGAACCCATTATCTCCTTATCAGACCCAACACGCCTATAGGAAATAATTAAAAGGAAAGTCAAAACTTAGCCGCGGGCCAACAAAGGCAATATAATGAGCTATTAATTCACACATGTGTACTGTTTGTAGGTTTGTACATATCGCCTATTTAAAGGTAGTCACGATTCCTGATCACGATTCGATTTAGCTCCGTGCACAGATAAAGCGAAGCTAAAGCTGTGTTGAGAGAAAGAGCTTTGATCATAACAGCCTTACTTAATATTAAAAATACTAAAGCTGTCTGTCTGTCGTGCTTTCAGGCTAAAACTACCGGTTTCTCCCGCTTCTCGTGAAAACTGCTGCCCCGACAAAATATAGCTTATTATACTCCGGGGATAGTGTACTTTTCCAACAGTGAAATTTTTAGTTTTAGAGCCTTTAGGGTACAGATACATATTTTAAAGCCCGAGAAAAGACATTGGTCAGTTTTTATCCGGGCACGAAAAGTAGTTCTCTCAATATGAATGGGGAGTCACGGAGAACATATACTCGTCCATAGTTCTTTGTAAATAGGGAAATAAAACTATTTGACTCAATGAAAACAGAATGGAAAAGCCGATATTATGTCCTTAACGTCACAAAATAAACACTTAGTTAATTAAAAGGTCAAATGTATACGTCTGACATTTATAATAATTACGTCAGTTCCATAAACACCACTAATTTTATACATTGCGCCTTTCTCTTTAGGAGTATGGAACTAATAACTTATAATAACTTCCTCATACGGTCATAATATATGTTTTCATGACAATTGTCATTTCTCAGAACCCAATTTACTTGTGTTTGTAAAATTATTATTTGTTTCCGCTAAAGAGATATAATTTAATTTAATTAAAAGCTTATCAGCCAACATTGCACAGCATACCTATTCTGTTAGTTTCGTTTAGTTTTGTGGTCATATCTAGCTTCTGATAGCAATTTCACCATCCGCACCCGGATAAAAAAAAAACTTCTATATGTTTCTATAATGTCTAACAAATGGGCTATCTAAGGGTCAATTCCCACTGAAAGAGCAGCGGCCGGCAGCGGCCGTAATTGCAAGGGATTGAGCGCGAGCGCGGCGGGCCGCGCGGCGCCGCACCGCGCCGCGCTCTTACATTTTCCGTGCTCTTACGGCCGCTGCCGGCCATTGCTCTTTCAGTGGGAATTGACCCTAAGAGCCCCCGCAGACCACAGACTTTTTATCGGCCGATAGTTTGGTCGGGCTCTTAATCAGTACGCAGATGTAAGCAAGTGCGCACACTATGGCGATTTGGTATCGGCCGATAAACAAGTTTGATGGGCTTCCCGATTCAATTCAAACTAAGCTGTCGGCAAACTATCGGCCGACCGTACAATCAGTATTGGCTCGCTACCACACGCGCACACATGACGATTTTTTAGTCGGCCGACTAAGCCGATAGTTCAGTTCGCTCCGAGCTTTGACAGTGAATGGTCGGGCGCGAGTGTTTTGTAAAATGGCGTCGCCCAATTCTCAGTCACTTATTTCGGAATCTTTGATCGAGGAAGTCGAAAAACGCCCTGCACTTTATAAGAAAAACTTAAAAGAGAACTCTGACATAAATGTAAAGAAAAGACTGTGGGACGAAGTTTGTGAAGCTGTTGTTCCTGATTGGAATGAGCTTTTTAATTTTCCTTCTCCGGTGTATGAGAGCAATAATAACATTTCTATGCAATGTTTATTAATTTTCATTGTGCGGTGCGACCACTTTTTTCACCAGTCGGTTAGAAACTAGCAAATAGTCGGCAGACTGTTGGATAGTTTGCGCGCTCATCACCGACTAAACTGTTTAGTTGGCTCGGTGTGCGTACTAACAGGCCAACCCGACTAAACTATCGGCCGATAAAAAGTCTGTGGTCTGCGGGGGCTCTAATACTGCAAAAAATTTGCAAATCGGACCAGTAGTTCCTAAAATAAGCGCGTTCTTACAAAACTCTTCAGGTTTATGATCGTTTAGCTTTCGCTTCACATCGCTGACTAGCCACACAAGCCTAAGTAAAAAGTGAACGTTCCTCATGATCGAACCAGCAATGTTTACATGAGTCATTAGGTACGTCATCTACTTATACTGCTTATCTAGACACACGGCAGTGTGTCCGCCAAGTTCGAGCAAAAAAAGCGACACACCGGCCGTGGGTTATATTACACGAACCATTTCGGGCCAAATTCGACCCCCCTGTAACTCAAAATCTATTTTATTTACGCATATCAAATTTCTAGTATCTGTTGAGACCCTCTCACTTATCTAAAATACAAAATTTCATTAATATACCTATTGTAGGTCTTGAGATATTGACGTCAGAAAATCGCTATTTTTACTATACACTGATTCACTGATTCACTGATTCACTGACTCACTCATCAAAAACCTAGACCACTTCCAATGGTCGTATTGACTTGAAATTTGGCATGGAGGTAGGTCTTTATGTCAAGGTAAAGGAAAAAATCTGAAAATGGCCAAGTGTGAGTCGGATTCAAAATAATGAAGGTGTAAAATACCCAGTGTAAATTTATACCCCTAAGGAACTAAAACGAACTAAATTTATCTATATTTATATAATATATCTTCGAATGGTCGTACCGATCTGAAATGCATTACAAAGGTTTGTATTTAGTCAAAGTAAAAATCTGAAAACGGCCAAGTGTGAGTGACTTTCGAAAATAACGAATGTGTAACTTTGATCCACGAACATAATATATGATAACATGTCATGTCAGTCAGTTGGTAAATCTAGTCCATTTAGTTAATCTAGTTCATTTCTTTGTAAGAAGCATAGTGCATATTTAAAAATCTGAAAGGTAGTATAAATGAGACATTTACTTAACTAACTTAATCATAAGAAAAAAATAAAATAAACAGCCTTACAAAAATAAATGAAATCCCACCCAAAACAAAAATGTGAAAGACTGCCAAGTTCGATAATATGGGAATGCTTCGCCTATAAAAGAAGTGAGATCTGAATAAGTACCAAGTTCCATACACATACCTCAGTTAAAAATAGTTACTTTTTAATGATGATTACTTGGCAAGTTTTAATAGAAAATTAAATACTTGATTCATTGCGTTTAGTAGGTTTATAACAAGGTGTATGAAAACTTGCCAAGTAACATCATTAAAAAGTAACTATTTTTAACTGAGGTATGTGTATGGAACTTGGTACTTATTCAGATCTCACTTCTTTTATAGGCGAAGCATTCCCATATTATCGAACTTGGCAGTCTTTCACATTTTTGTTTTGGGTGGGATACCATTTACTGTTACTCGTCTAGGCCGAGCTTACACATATTTATGAAATATTACTCTACCGTTCTAGTAGGTACTGTTGTGTTTTTGTTTGTTTGTCTGTCTGTATGTTCGTAGCCATGTATATGATAATCGTAGACCCCTAGATATGTGATATCTTGTCATGACCCTTTTTCCGTATTTAGAAGGGCCCTTCAGGGTCCTGGCTGTCAAATAAATATGATAAGTAGCCATTACGGGTGGTCAGTAGCAAGAAAGTCGGTGACAAAGTCTTAGCAAGGGGTGCCGGGTTGCCCGGTGTATGGGTCGAAAATCTCAGATACGTAGTTTCTCCATGTACTGGTACTAAACTGCGTCTGGACTAAGAGCAGACCCCAAAAATTTTGGAATCACAAGATTTCTTACTACTTAGTGTAAATAGCCTGTAATTATATCTTTATGGTTTAACCATTGTAACCAAGGTTTGCAAGATCCACCCCTGTCATAAAATTATTTTTATTTTTCTCTCCCTGAAGCTTTCTTTGCTTATAATTAGCTGTGAAAACGAGCTCGGTTGTGTGCTCATTAACACGCTGACAACCTACCTTCATCATTTTTTGTTTATTTTACTCGCAGCCTTGCCGTCGCTTTTCATTCCTATTACGCTAGAACAATTTAGAAAGAGTTATATCTTTCTGGATTTTAAAAATCTTATTTATGATTTGTTATCCCATTTTCTATTATTTCATTAAAGTGATCTTTGCTTTTCTTATCTTTCTTTTGTTTATTTTCTGCATTATTTTATTCATCATTATTATACTTTGGAAATTGTATTATTTTTTCTTTCTAATCATTCTTTTGTTTATTTCCTGCATTATTGTATTCCTCATTAATATGCGTTTGTCTTTTGTTTTCTTTATGCCTGATATCTTTTCTTCATATAGTAATCTCCGAGTGCAACCACATCTAAAACTCAGTGCATAAATAATAATAAATCCATAATTCATAGATGTGAACGCGGCTGAGTAACGGCCTGAGTGTGAGGTTGACGTACTTCTGTTTCCGTGTCAGTCTGTTCATGTATCTAAATGATAATGTGTTACACTTACATAGCATTACTTTACTTTGTGTTTGCCTGTTTTAATTATTGTTTTTTTTCTGTTGTCATCTACATCTCTAACACAGCACCATCTTTTATGTAGGAAAGCATCGAATGATCTCTACGCCGTGGGTGCAGGCTACAGCTGCCAGACTGCAGCGTCAGACTTCTACTGAACTAAACCCAGCTGTTTTCTTTCTAGTTCCGTCTAGAGTATCTTCAGGTTTATTCAGTATCAATATATCTTCATCCACAGCTTTATTTTTATCATTGGCAAGTTCACACTTATAATCCCCACTCTTCCGCCGAGAGATCAATATCCGTGCCGATAACTATATCTAAGAATATTGTAACAAGGGTACCTGATGTAGTTCTCTCAGTATCTATTTATATTTATCTTGAATTGATATATATAACGGTCCTTGACAAAGCTCAAACCATAAAACCGTACAAATTAAATAAAGTAAACCGATTAACCGATTGCAATCTTAAAAAACACACAAAGTCTGTGAAACGGGAGGCCGAATTCATAAATAAATATTGTAACCTGATACGAGCTTAAATATTGAGTTTACCTAGACAAGACCTCGCATACCGTAGCTTAACGACGGATTAATTGCATTTTATTGGTATAACACTTGCCTTCATAAGCTTATATTACCTAGGCGAGATAACAGAAATATTAGTAGGTCAAATCTGTACAAACTTTGACAGAAGCTCATACTCAACTTAGCATTTGGGGTTTACTTCACGCGTACGGATAAAAAGTAGCCTCTAGTTTCTCAATTGATGTCCTCCTAACCGATTATCGTCTACGGTGGCTGTTGTCATGTAAGGAGATTAGCCAATTGCGTAGGACATATTATAGTGCCCAAGCATCTCAAGCAAGTTTCTCAATAAATCGGCATACAGAGAATCAGCTTTAATCAACCTGATTGCTCAAGGCGGAATGCCAATTTCAGCGGGGTTCGAACTTTTAGTCATTGAAAATACAGCACCGAACCCACTTCTTGTACTCGAGAGGTAGATGTTCGACAACCACGACTTCCGAAATAATAGGAATATGAAATGTTCCTGAAAACAAAGACATTAAAATTAAAAATGTGACTTCTGTTTCTCTCGTTACAATGGTTAGTTCGATATGAGCAAAAACTCAGCACTGGGCAATTACTTTTAATGTCATATCGTAGAGTGTATTGACTTTATATGGAGCTAAGTAAAATCAGTAATATGTTGCACCTAAGTATATTTTATATATCCGTTATAATTATAACTGACTGAGTTTATTTAATGTCTTGTAGAAAATGGATTCGTGTCATAACGGATTTCCTACATCCATATTTGCAAACGGGAATTCTGATAAATTATATATCATACATTAAATGCAACTAATTTTTTTATTCACTCAAATATTTTGTCAAATTCTGGTTTCGACTTATAAAATATGTTGACTCTTTTTTTCTCTTGTAATTTATTTTTGCTGGATATTTTTGTCGTCGGCCCTATAATTTAATATGATAGTAAACTGTATTAATACCGTACCTACAGCATGACCTAAAAATAGAAATAACGTTTCGCCTCACCGCCATCACCCGTTACAGCCAGCTGACATTAAATATCACATTTTATTTATATTTTAATCCAATGTTTTGTAAATCGTCCTTGACTATAGAGCCTTGCGAAATTACGCCTCCGCGTCATCCCGAGAAAAATGTCCACATTTGACGTCCCATTCTAGCTTTCATAAGCTCTGTATGTGCGAGAGAGACGGGTGCCAAAGGTGAATGATGCGAGCGGTGTGCTTCGTCTCCAGCCAGTCTCAGGCCGCTGCGCTTGCGGCGCGGACCGCGCGTTCGAACTTTGAAAATAGCGAATCACCGCGAGTTCGATTTTCGAAATCCAACGAAGTTTATCGATGTGCCATTGTTCTGTGTTTTTGTGTGAACTGTGAATTTTTGAGAGGTTTTTATTTATTCATTTGTTTTTACTAAGTTTTTAGATCTTCAGACATACATAGTTACCTTATTCGTCATTGTTTTTTGTGACCATTGCCTTCCTGTTAAAGCATGTGATTTATAACTAAGAATGCTAGTCAAATAGCCATGTTTGGCTTTTATGTCTAATTTGTATAAACTGCCTACATCTTTACAACTTTACAAGATGTTTAACAAGACTGTTCAAGGCTTTCGCAAACGCATTTTATTTTACATCGTGTATCACTTGCTGAAAGCTCTTGATTTAATACAAAATGATAAAAAAAAACTTAACATAGAAAGTAGTTTTCACAATTTTCTCTATACTTTAAAACAGAGTTTCTTTGTGTTAATGTTTATGCTACATTAGAAATAAACGGGACAGTTTTAACTGCAGTCGAGACTGTCAATCTTCTTCACAAGCACTTTTATTTAGAACTCGGTTTTATTGGACTTTTCAACGTTTGAGCACATCTGTTACGCAGTTAACGTGACGATACTGAAATAGGTTTGTGTAAATATCGGGATTTTGTAGTGTTTTGTGTGGAGAAAGTAAGTTTGGGAATAATGAAATTATTTATAGAGGACTACCTAGTCATTTTAATTCAAAATTAAACTTTTTCGGGACAAAAGTAGTATGATCATTGATATAACTTTCATAAAAGTACGATCAACTTTTGACGGTCAAATTAATGATATAAAGATTGTAATAAACTTCATAAGCTCCATCAAAATATTGTCTCCAATGATCCCAACAAAACCTTTTTTTTTATATAGTGACAGTAACAAATTAAATAACATCTTCATAAGATTTCAGAAGATACTAACAGTTATCTTGTTTGACCAGCTATTTAAAACTCGCAGGAAACGTCTCGATCTATTTGTACCGGAGACCACCCAACACTTAACATCCATATGGAAGCACTAGCTATTTCCCGTGGTGTCACCCTCATCCTCAGAGAACTACTTCGCGTACCGGGTTAAAACAGCCCAAGTTCAGAGCAGATAGTGTAGCTTCTTAACAGTAAAATAATTATTTAAATCAGTTCAGTAGTTTCGGAGCTTTTTCGAGGCTTTTTTAGCCTGTAGCATTCTTCGATGGGCTACGTAAGGCTTAAATTAGAATGGATTTGTGATAAAAATATACTTATTTTTCTTGTATCCTAACTACGTTAAAAATGGCTTAACCGATATAAATAAAATTTGTTTAAAAAGTTGTTTGTTGGAACATGGAAAGCAGTTCTCTTGAGATGCTTGTGGAACCGCGAAAATCAGGTAGTCAGTTAGTTCTAATATAAATTCAAATGTGGTAGTCGATGACAATAAAGAATGTACTGCAGGTCATATAAAGTTGTCTAAACCTGTGAAACATGACACAGTTTCAAAACTATATGCTACACCTTAGGTCTTTTTTTTTTTTTTTTTTATCGACGTAAAATCATCAAATGACCCCTCCCGCTGTGGGTTAGCAGCGGTGAGGGAGTGTCAGACTCTTACTGACTAAAATCGTCGTGTTCCGTCATAGGCCTTTTATGTACCAGGGCCGCGGTATCTCTTTCGAACAACCCGCAGCCCTACACCTTAGGTCTTAGTTGATAACCTAGACATACATGTAATTCAAGTGTGTACATTGCATATTTTAGACGTTATTGCAAGGTATTTTACTATTTGCATTTATGTGCCCACGATATTATAGAAATGAATGATATTTATTACAAATGGTCCTATAGACCCAATGTTAATGCTGCTCTTAAACTTACAGGTTTCTCAAAATAATAGCCCCAAAAGTATATTTAAAGACAGACAAAATCTAGAAAGTAAAACACCAGTTAAACCAACCCTAAGTCAGGAAAACACTAGACAGATGACGATAGACGAGAAGCTAACACTGAATTTGAGAATTTAGCTGTTCTCGAAGACAAGTAAGATCTTGATACAAGAAATAAAACCGAAGTGTTTCACATAAACAAACTCCAAACAAATGAAAAAGCAACACTACCAAACGATCTTTTCTAAGAGCATGTTCCAACACAGTATTTACACTGATCAATGTGAACTAAATTCTTCAGAAAATGGGGTCATGTCCGACCTCCCAGATTCCTCTTAAACTCTATTTATTATACTAACTGACAGACATAATTGTAGTTCTGTCTTCGTACTCGTATCACAATTAATGTTTTTATAAATATTGTTACTCGATTCACGGTTGTCGTCAGCGAAATTTGTAATCGTTGGATTGGTTCCAATTGATTGTAGTATTACGAATTCAGTAGTAGCAAAAGTAAGACAGTTTGACGTTGAAAAAGAAGGTTTATTAAATGGAATAATTATTTTTACTACGTTTTCATCACTAAAGTTGTCATAAAAGCAAATATCGTCATCATCATCAGCATTTCTTACCGTTCCACTGAGCATAGGCTTCTTCTCGTATAAAGAAACAATACAAATATTGAGGAATTCAGGCTTCCTCAAGAAGTTTTCCTTGACCTCTACTGAGTCAGTGATGTCTAAGAATTAAGATACGCTTAGAAAGTGCAAAGCAAATACAATTACAGAATTGTGTCTCAAAAAATCTTTAAATGGACAGTAAAAGCCAAATCCCGAAATGAGAAAACTGATGGATGATTCACCAATTGAAGAAAGTCTTGACGTAATAAAGAAAAATAACAAAAGTAAGAATGTTAACGATATTGCAATTTTGTCTAATACATGTAATACATGTTTCCTTCGAAGCCTTGACTTGTAGACCTCTGTCATTATAAGGTCAAGTCTCTCGATAAAATACCATATCGGTGGCGTTTCCTGACATTTAAAAGTAAACCGTGACTGTACCCATTTGAATATTACGTAATCAATTTTAGATTTGTTGTTTCTGGTCAATAACGCATTAACGGACATTATTTGAAATTGAATCATAACATTTTTCAGTTGGATGTTCAGAGAATTTACCAAAACAAAAGTTTTTTTTTGCTACAAATCCTAATTCATCTAGATTTTGGACCTCATAATCATCTATCTCATGTAAAACTATATCTGAATCCACTAAAAAACCACGCAAAGCAATTAAATTTGTAAAATGCCTTTTGACATACAGATTGTATGCGTAAAACTCATACAAATGAATCCATCAAACTTTCTTTATTTTTCTCTTCAAAACTCCTCAACATCTTTATTTATATATGAGTCGTAAACCGCTTTCCTATTGGCCGTCTGTTTGATGACGTTATTTACATATATTTATGCGTACACGCAACTCGGCTGTTGTTAAACAAATCGTCTCGAGCCGTTTTGGACAGTTGAGTCACGCTGCTAGGTTTAAACTTAGAGTATAACTGACTAAACCATGGTTAGTGTCGAGTTACAGCGGCTTTTTTACTTTGTTTGTGTATTCGTCTTGCAAAGACAGTTAACGTATTTTTTTAAACTTAATTTTTATCTGTATTTGACTGATTTTAATGTCGAACAACATCGATCACTTTATTATTATCAGTTTTGTCTGCTGTTGCCAAAAATTGAATCCCTATTTCATTTTGAAATCCTTCATTTTTTTTCTTCTGAATCTTCAATATTCCCTAATTGTCAATTTGTTCTGTCCGAAGGAATTTGCGTACAATCTTATTAAGCCCGTCACTTCCAATTTCAATATTCTTTTTTGCAGCTACAATAAATCGAGCCCTTCCACGAAGTAAACAAGTAATTATGATGACTACTTATTTATTTACTCAGAAATTTAACGACTTCAGATATTTAATTTTTCAATTACCCCCGACCTACCACGGGTTGGCCTCCAATCTTCAAAATAAAAACATTACGGAAAATATGCAGCTATATTAATTTATCAGGGCATTATGATCATAGTTCCTGAATGAGATTAAGGGGAAAGGCGCAATTATAAAAACGTGGTTACAAGATAAGGCCGACGTGTTGGCTTGACTCTTGAGCAGTTGGACAAGTTTGAACAAGGCATAATGATATAAGTGTAAGATGTTATTACACTTGTCTTCTTGTTGTATCCATTGCGGGTTGTTTGTAATTGCAGGCTTAACATCAAGCAGGCATGCATGCAACGTAAGGTGTCAATTTACTCGTTACTTCTTATTTTACACCACACATTTTGTCATGAAGTCTATACTTATTGTGGCCGAATAAATATGCATAATGTCAGTCCTTTGCTGCTTTTAGTATCTCTGTCTCTGGAATTTTAAGTCTAAAGCCCGGCTCAGGAAGTCGTGGTTACGTGATTACGTGTTAACTATGGTCATCCGGTTGAGACGTCAATCGTTCATCCTGATGCTTCGACTTTAGTTCTAACTGTTGCGTTCTGGTGTATTATTTTTCTAATCACTCTATTATGTTCATGTATGAAGTGTTTAAGATTTTGTTCGTGTTATTCGTGAGAACAATTACTGTCATTTTTGCATCAGTATCAAGTCATCAGTTATAAGAAAACAAATCGTTGTCTCTTGTTTTCTTTTTGGTAGTTTGTTTCCAATAATTTTTTATTTCTAACGTGTACCACCCGCGTCCTTAGGAAACTTCATCCTGCACATAGAAAATAAGTAACGAAGTAAGTGAAAATAAGTAAAGTTAAGTATGTTTATTATTCTGGTAGGTATATGAGCTATATCATTGTCAAGCTTCATCAAAATCTATCTAGTAGTTACGACGTAGAGATACAATAATACAGACATAGACTTACATCCTCATCCTTCAACAAACTCATTTGTACATACTTTTGCATTTCTAACATTAGTAAAGTTTCAGCCGTGTGTTGTTGTAAATATTTAAAAGCTAATCCATAGTGCATCGTCTACACTAGTAGAACTTGTTTCTCTCAATTGATTCTTACTACAAGCGTGGGATGAAGTTACAACATTTTCCGACATTCCTTGGTAGTAAATAGACGCGAATTCATGCTTGGCATAAACAATCGGTTTATGCATCTGTTGTGTAATTCTTGCATAATATTGTTGATGGTGTTGATGGCAGTATTAAGTGGAGTCTTTTATGTGGGATGTGATTTTTAAAGATGATTATGAATTTCGTTATGTATATTTTTGATAATTATTCATTTTTTATTCGTGGTATTATCATCTGCCTAGCCTTTTGCCGATATTGTGGTTGACTTTCAGTTTCACTGGATACAGTGCTTTATAAAAAGATAGTCACGCGGTCACCTACCCACGAACCGACCCAGTAAAGGCCTGCTCACATATCAATAAACGCGAGAGATTGTAGGGGAGATGTTCCTAAAACGGGTACCCTTCCTAAAACGGGTAGGCTTTGCCATTCGTATATTATAGGTCTTAGTGTGAACCTGTGAGTGTAGAGCGGTGCACTACCACCCCGCCGATCACGGTCAGTTGGCTCGCGCGCCTAAAACGAGCGTTTTCGAGATTAGATGTAAAAAAAGTTTTTTGCAGAGTTTATTAAAAAAAATCGGATAATGCTAGTGCTGACTACTCAAATATGGTGCAAGATACGGTTTTCGTAGTTTTGTATTATCATTTTGTATGTTATATGCTTATTAATTGTGAATACTTAGTGGTCTCCTCGTTTACTATTTTAAGGTTAAGGTAGTTGAAATTTAAAACGTGCTTTTGGGCAAAACGGGTAGGGGCATAACGGGTGACTACATGATTTGAAACAAGGGGCCACTTCGTCAATTGATCCCACAGAAAGCTAATCGAAGACAAAGGAAGCCCCAGAGAGCTGAAGAAGTACAGGAACAGCGTGAAAAAGAAATTAAAATATGTTTTCTCTGATTTTTAACTAAATTATCTGCTGGTAGGATTATAATTTCAAATGTAACATTTAATAAAGTAAAAAAGTGATCTAGAGTGATCAAAATAAGAAAACTGTTTAACATAATTAAGGAGACTAATTAATGATAAAGATTTCCTGGATAACAGGAGGCTAAGATACGTTTTCTAATTAATTTATCACATATATTCATTCATTACCTGCTTTGCCCAAAGGCGCTACCCGTTTTAGGCCCCCCCTGAGGGCAAAGCGGGTATTTCGAAGGGGTTTATTTTTTTGATTTTTTTCTGAATTTTGAAGAAGATTACTAAGACTATCTTATGTTTTCCAAAGTTTATTATATAAACAACCCTATGAGTACAAATACAAGTCGCATGTAATGTTCTTGGTTATTTTATTTAACATCTTCCCTTAGCTTACCCGTTTTGGGAACATCTCCCCTATGTATGGATGTTTGTTCCTCTTTCACGCAAAAACTACTCGACAGATTTTGATGAAACTCGGCAATAATGTAGCTTATATACCCGAATAACATATAGGCTAGTTTTTATCCATGAACGAGAAGTACTTTTTACGGGATGCGGTTATCCATATGCGGGAATCACTTCTCACAATATGCGGGTAAAATAGCTGGCGGAAGGTAGTTCGTACCTGAAGCTGCATTGAATTAGGCCTTGCTAGTAACATTTGCTTATCTCAAGTCCGGTTATAAATAAAACGGATATAACATTTGACATTTAAACATATAAAGCACAAGGATTTTGTATATCTGGTTAATTGACAAGATAAGGACCTGCCTCCACGCCTCAGACAGGAATTGCGTTCCGTTCTACGTTTGCAATGGGTCTAGGTAATGGATTGCTATTGCTTTGTTAGTTTCTATGGGTATTGAATATCTTGAATCGATCTAACAGAATTTGATTATTGGAAGCTTATTCAGATAATCTGCTGTAAATTATCAATTTTCTGTTGTCAATACACCAGTAATATTTATTGATTTGTATCCGTACAACTTTGGGAATGTGAGAGACCACAAAGTGGGAATGTTGTGTACGGTATACACATAATTATTACAGATAATACTTTCTTACAATTATACAGTTACGTCAAAAAATAAATAAATAAAATACACAATTAAAGTATGTGACTTAGGAAATAAGTGGTCTTGTCGCTAACAGCAATTATATACTGATGTATTACATATACATATACTGTGTAATTTCAGACATAAATTCAAGAAACTATTAATGAGCCAACGAAAGGATGATCCGATGACAATGAAAGCTCGGATAATGCTAATACTTGGTATACATACATAGTACTTACTAATGCGCGTTCATCAATGTGCCGTCCTCATCAAACAAAGGGTATTATCTTCTTACGTTGCCATAATCCTCTCTGAAAACATTCTAGTTCATATACGTAGCTGAAAGCACAGTTTAAATAAATCGATTTTGCTATACATATCCTTCTTCTCTGCTGGAAGAGATTTCTTTAGAAATAAGCAGTATCTTTGTACTATTTTATGTTACCTCTACTTCTTTCTTGTTTTTACTATGTACATAAATGGTTAAATAAATAAATATAATACTGAAGGTTAAGCCAGTAAGTCTGACACCAGTCTAACCTTAGATAGGGCAGTCGCTCCTTGTAAAGCACTGGGACTCAGTTACATCTGGTTAGACTGGAAGCCGACCCCAACATAGTTGGAGAAAAGGCTCGGAAGATGATGATGGTGACTGAAGGTTAACTGCTTGAATGTCGTTAGGTAATTTTAAAACGATAGAAAATCAATTGTGTCTTGCTTATATCAGCGCTCGGGTAAACGAAACGGGTTAAGGAAATGAATGATTAAGTTTTTGCGAAAAGTGGTACTCGGTACATCGGCAACCATAATTATAGCAAATAATATGGAAATTACCCCAATTTTGATTATAAGAGAAATATTTAATTCAATATTAATAAAACAAGAAACGACATGCTTAAAATTGATGTTCATTGAGATATTATCCTAAGAATACCTTCCGCGTACAAGAGAAAAAATAATAGCCCTAATTAAGATGATTTTAATAAAGCCTCCTTGATACGATAAAAAATAATAGCATTATTATTTTTCAAGTAAAATTGGCTTTTGTGGGAAGGGACGGTTAATTGGTCTAGTAATTAAATATTTTTTAATTATGTCTTTTCAATTTAACCAGCTTTTTTTACTGTTAAAGAAATTCTCCGTGTGTGTGAACGTACAATTCTTACACTTTGTTTAGACCCTGTACTAGGTTCAGATCCTTCCTAATATTATAAGTGCTAAAGTTACTATATCAGTCTATAGTCTGTCACTCTTTCACGTCAAAAGTGATGAACCGATTTAAATAAAATGTGGTCCACAGCTTAGACCCTGTTAAAAGACATACACACAACTTCATATTTAG
This sequence comes from Helicoverpa zea x Helicoverpa armigera, assembly GCA_033682625.1. Classification (NCBI taxonomy): domain Eukaryota; kingdom Metazoa; phylum Arthropoda; class Insecta; order Lepidoptera; family Noctuidae; genus Helicoverpa; species Helicoverpa zea x Helicoverpa armigera. Next base: position 3,990,995 of record JAWIIS010000053.1, on the reverse strand, counting down.
TTGCGGGAAGTACATACCTCTCTCGGGACGTGGGTGAAACCGCAGGTTACATTTAGTATGCTATATTTGTCTACCTAATTAAAACACAAATTCTTGATCAAGAAGACCCACTACAAATCAACCCATTTATCCGCCATTATTCTCGGAAATTGGGAAGTCCTAGTTATTTCAAACCGAAATTCAATTTCATCAGTTTTGGCGTGAGTTGCCCGATGTCATGGAGTAAGAAAAGACGAAAGGAGATGCCATAACGCAAGTAGGTCAGGCGCCTTCGTGGGCATGACCAAAATTATCAGTTACGACTGAACTAAAGAGGCGTTCTTGTTCTTTGAGAAGACTGTCAATGAATTTTGGTATTACCAAAAATTTGAGTACAAAGAAGGCGCATTTTGGCGCACTACATTCTTTTTTAGGAGTTTTCTCATTTTCGATGTGATATCATCAAATGACCTGCTATGGGTTAGCAGCGTGAGAGAGTGTCAAACTCTTACTGACTAAAACCCATCATGTTCTTTCGGTCTTTTATATATCAGGACCGCGGTAACTCTTTCGAACAATCCCGGCAGTCCGTTATGGCATCTTCGCTAGCAATTTCCTTCTCCATGTCCCAATGTAAATAATTCTCTGTTCTTGTTGGTGTTGCCATTTGCAAGGTTTCCCATTAACGAAATGGTCTCGGCTAGCGGTTGTCCGTTGGTGGTCTGAGACCGCTCACTTCGCTATTAAGTGTAATTGCTATAAGCTTTTAGACTGTATTTACTTCTCTATTTTATATGGCCTGTAGGCTGTTTGTATTTTTTCTTGCGTGCCTAGATGGCTTGAGAAAGGACGATGGGCGTTTTGGTACCCTGTCCAACAGTGTTGATTCTAGTACCATTGCGTAGGTCTTGGCAAGGCAAAAAATGTTTACTATGACGACTAGTCCCAAATCCTTGTCCATTTCGCGTGACATCGACTAATAGAATGTGTAATTTTCATAAATCATCAACGTAGATGTAGTTCTTAAATCCAACTGGATTTAATAAAAACTGGTAAAGTAACAAAAAAATGAACAGGAATCTGGCTTTCTTAGAATGTTTGCCTGCCGACTGCTTTAAAAAAAGGCTGTGCAAACCTTTGCAGTTCACGCAGAACTAGCTTATGTATGGACTTTCGATAGTGTGCTACTTAGGATATGCCAGATATGAAGGCTTTACTGCACCGGCATTATTCTTAAATAACGTAATTTTTTATAACAATAATATTTTAACTATACAATGATCTTCTGATGGAAAATCCGTTGTAAACTAGTCATAATCAGTTTTAGGGAGACATAGTTTTCTTTATGTTTTGTTAATAATGTGTTTAAAATAATATGTTTCTTTTTCTTGTCGTGTGTTGTATTATTAACATCCACCATATTAGCAGCCAGCATCAGTCTTATCATTAAGTTTGAAAAGTCAGGAGACGATGTTAACATAGTACATATTACGACTCAATCTTGCTTCTCAAGAGGTGCTGAGATAATGATCAATTTCTTCTTAAAAAAAGATGAATAGAAAGGTTTTGAACTTTTGTCAAATCAGATGACGATTGTGTTTCCGTAGTATGACTCCATAGACTATTACAACATTTCGATTATAATAGAGTGTATCTCAAACAATGTAAGATGTCTATTAACTGAGTTTAAAATTATTACACTGACGACATATGCCTCTTAATGAATTTGCATATATGGATGACATACTTGTTGCTATGTCGATTTAATTTTTATCGTTACTCGGATCGGACAGATAATTGAGGCAAACCCCATAGTTTTTATTATTCGTCACGTAAATACCTTTCTAATGATATATCATACGCTACTGTTGGAGCGGGTACCAAATCCCATACAAAGTGCCCATTGTCCTTTTCGGTGGCTTTGGTCTCATAATCAGGTCATCTATGTATATTGTTCGATGACAATTTTTCGCAACATATCTATTATATCTGTTCCCGTAAGTTTATTAATAATTTTACCTACTCACTACGTATGGAGATTTGCTAAAGATATAATGTTTCCATAGCTTCATATGTGTCGCTAAGTTTATTTTTTGATTCTCTCTTCATAACATTTTTCTACATCTATGTTGGTCTTTTTATAAAACTCCCTTTGCTCTGTCGCCTGTAGTTATTTTCCTGAACCAGAAATATGCTTTGAAATATCTCGAGTTACACTTACATCATTAGTATTTATAAAACCAGGAAACTGGACTCTTTATACCGATGTGATTCACTCAATATGCCCCAGTGTTATTTGAAGAAGTTTATTTACGAGATGACGGAATATTAATATTGGGGCTTTTTCAGCTTATATCTCTTTTGTAATTGTTAATTTTCGCAACTAATTATTTCATCAATAACTATGATGTAACTGCCTTGCTTGCTTGCTAGCTTGTTAATTATTTCCCGCCATAGTTCCGAGGGTATTATTTCTCGAACTCGCATAAAAATATAGCTTGAACTCGCCAATAGCGTAGCTTTATACATTTTTCAAAATCGTCTATGTTAAATCTAAACGTCACAAACTGACAATTCACAGTAATAATAGTATAGTAAAGATGAACTGTACACTTCAATGCCATCCCTACTCATTATTAGCTAAGACAAAAACTATTCCAGTTCTTCATCGACATACAAATCTATCAATAGACAAATACATTCAAAAACTAATCAATTCATTAATTATAATATTTTTATGTTAGCTGAAAATACCCAGCTCAGTGACATTATACATTTGAGGAATTCCCTCGCGAACTGACTCATCCTTTGGGTGCGTGCCAAATCGTTAGCAAGCCTCACTCATAACAGACTAAAAAACTATAAATATTGCTGAAATGTTCTGAAGAGATCGTGTGAAGGATCTTTATTTAATGTGTAAGGTTTTGGCAAATAATCTAGAGCCTATGAAATTCAAATTTATTTGGTGGTGTGTAAGCCGTTGCCAGTTTTAGACTTTTTGGTATCAGTTATGTTCTTATTAAGTTAGAGCCAAGTATTCTTAGTTGAATCGTTTTATGAACTGGTGATTTCGGAATTTTATATGAAAAAAAGAACTACTCCTACTATATAAAAGAAAAGCTACCTTTACAAACACAAAATTATTTGACTCGTGCTGTATTAACTATTTATATACTTATAAACCATATATTGACAAAGAAATGAATCTGATCAGTCCTTTACAATTTATGATGATCTTCAACTCAATAAAAATATTCCTCAATTATCTATGGAAGCTTGTAAACAGGCGGTCAGAGGGAATTAAAAAGAAAAAATACGCCTTTGTTGTTAGCTAAACTGTCGGGTTTTTGTAGGATTGTCATTTCTCATGCAATTTACTGCTGAAGGCCGAGATGCTAAGCTGAGACAAAGAAGCGGTGTTAATAAACTTTATTTAGTTCTCGAACAAATCTCACATACATATTTTTCTACAAAAAAATACGTTTAGTTTCGATTCTCATGCTGCGGCTATGTGAAAAATATATAATAGTGTCCCGTTATCCCGTGTTTGCTGAATATGACCAAAATACGTTTAGTTCAATCGTAAAATGGATAAAATAATTGAAATTGATATTTCTAACTTCCTACAATAATAAACGCTGTGATCTAAGCATTTTCTATTATTTATAATTTTATTAAGAGATTGTTTATGAACACAAATCACAAACAGCACCCGGTCATTCATTGGAAATATGAAAAAATATATCGTATTGTAAATAAAATAGGTATGTGGTTTTAGTACATTGCAAGACGATTTTGCTCACCTCTTTTCCTACACTCTCGGGCATTGACTTCTATTATTTCCACAACTAAAACAACAGGACCTAAGATTTTTCCAATAGATGTGAATGACCTGCGTTACCATGGTAACAACGACTGTTTCCCTCGGGACTCGATTACCACGTAACAAGGATGTTCCTACTTTTATTGTTTATTTATAGACCACCATTGAACTAAATAAACAACAATAACGAGTGTTTATTGTGTGAACAGGGAATTCTCTTTATAATAGAGTTTTGTTGAGTTATTGAAAACGGAATAATGGGCGGCCATTTTGTGTTTGTGGTTATGAAGATGGATATTTTCATAGATATTAGGATACCTATTCTATTATAATAAATAATATTTTTGTTAGTTTCTGTTAAGGTTCCTGAACTAAAAATATTTCACTGTTGGGAAGCTATCCCCAGTAACATAGACTATATTTCATCCAGGTACGGGACGCGAGACATGGATAAAACCGCGGGAAAAAAGCTAGTTTCTTATAAGAGACATTTTGATTTATTTTAAATTGAGAAACTATTTATTTTTAACCAGCTTTCTCAATTTTACGAAGACAAAACTTTTTACCATGACCATTTGAAATCTTAATTCTTCAAGCAGTTAATACCATAGACAATAAAACAATCCTTTAGCGTAAAACCTTCACAGTAAAACGCAGAACGTGTCAGAAACACCCGCAATTGTTTTATAAAAAAAAAACAAAACACGATAAGGCTTCGGCAATTCTATTGTGTTGCCAGCCTATTGTTGTCCTTTCCCTGCACATGACACTTGTCAACTTTGTCATTCCAGTTGGACATCGCGTCTGTGTTGCCATTTGTAGAAACATAGTACGTACGTCAAAGGAATGGTGACCTATATTTTTGCCGTTTTAGATGAAGTTTTAGGCTTAATTTTTTTAAAACAAATGCGCCTAATTTTGAGTTATTAAAAAAATATAATAAGAATATTAGCAGGATATTCTTATAATGAAAATTAGTCCTTACTTTACATTAAAAATACACAGGTCTAAATTGGTCCTAATCTTTGACACACTTATTTAATTTCTGGTTTTGAAACTGTAATTTCCTCGAACAGAGGATTTTACTTGTTCATGTCATTTAATCGTAATTGTCCTTAATTGTCAATTGAGATCTGTCGGTTTATCACTGGCTGCATACAAGCATTCACCCATTTACCAAACTCCACTTTCACGGAGCATAACAAATATTACCTATAGCTTAGTCAAATCATAAAATATACTCATCATTATAGTTAATAACATTGTACAATTGGTACACTATTTTACTCTAACTCTTTCGTTTCATGCAATATCTGTGTTCATCATAAAGCTGATTTCCTTCATCACTTTTTGACAATCAACGATTTTCTATCACACCTTATCATTTTTCCTATAACTCACAAGTACTCTTACCCTTACAAACTTCTTTCACAATGCCTCCATTCTTCGCGTTCCAGTTCAATTTCGCTTCAACGTTGTGTATATTTTCGTCCAACCGATCTTGTTACGGCGGTATTTGAGTAACACTCCACAGTTTGCAACCCGAATCAATCCGCCGCTAACCGCTTGTTTACCTCTAGATACACTTCTAAAAATACCTTAATAGCCTTCCTCGATATATGGAGTATCTAACATTGCAGATTTTTTCTAATTATCCTAAGATTATCGCGTTTAAACTACGTCTTTAGTTTTATAAAATTAGTATACCTACTGATAGATTTTCAAGCCTGCGTGAGCTGTCAAAATGAAAGCATTATTAACATATTTGTATCCCAATTTCTAACTTTCCCTTTTCCTAGATAAGATGATGGATGTACAAAGAATACAAGATACATTATGTTATTTATCGCCGCGACCTTCTCGCTAACAATGTGAATCACTATAATCACAATTACATTAACCCACATTTGCGAGATTAAAACGTTAAGAGGGATGCTGGGCCTATATACATAGGTATATGTATATAGCTAGGTGTCTTATAGGGGAAAATGTTTCTATTATTATAATGGCGTTTCTTTTCAATAACCTTTATTTAAACAAAGAAGGATAAATTACATGAGAATTATATTTAAAGATTTTAGGAAATTATTACCCGACTGCCAAGAAGGGGTATATTATTTGCGCGTATCTTTATTTAAGTATCCTTTCTCATTGCTGGGCTAATGCCTATCCCATACTCTTCCATTATTTTCCGTGGAATAGAAAAGCTTACATGTCTCCCCGCCAGGCTTCCTTGATCCACCTTCAGATCTTTATATCTTGTTTGTTTATATTTTATGCTGGACGATGTATGAATCTAGCTACATATTCGTTTAATCTCAAAACGAGACATTTAGTAAAACAACCTATTTAGTAACAATTTTAGTAACCTAAACTGCCGAATTGCATGTACTCCTTCAATTTCATGTGCGCCTAGTAACTCAACTAGTTAGATAACCGTGTTTCATTGTAATACCCGACTGTGTAACACTAAATGGTAGTAAACATTATGAAAACAAGACGAGAGAGTTCCCAACTTCTGTGTGTAACGAGTATGCATTGTGAAACTGTTAAGTAGGTCGAGAGTATGAAAAATATACCTACCTACCTAGCTGTAACTTTAAATGCTGGCTTAAACTTGTAATATTGTCGGTAGTATACAATGATAAATTAATTTAACATCATGTTTACTGCATAGATTATTTTTAGTACTGAAAACGGTTACATAATACAACAACTATTACTTATACATTTTATTACACAGTCTTTCTTGTCCGTATGTCCGTCAGCAACTGATCAAAAAATTGCGGACCATTTTGAAAAAAATACAGTGAGGTAGCTCATTAGGCGAGGAAACCGGAAAGCTTGTAGATACATATATAAAAGTGATAGCCTAAAAGCCCCCACTAATTAACCAAAACCCAACATAAACTTAGCATCTTTCAAATACTCGAACTCGAAACTTGGCTCGCGCCCCGAACTTGGCAAACACACGCCCCTCATTGGCCTATTAGGTCGCGTTACGTAGCAGTTCCTATTCAAAGCCTAGTGATGATATTACCAAGTTCTGCCAAACTTGGCCAAGTATTCGTACCTACGGATTTCGGTTCGATTAATTTCTGTAGTTGCTAACTTCGTAGTTAGAAGGTTTTGCTAGTTAATGAGGAATCTAATTGTGTAAGTTTGGTGGTAGGAAAAAGGAAAAACAAACGCAAAAGTTTGGCTCCGAAACGAATCGTTTTTGTCAATGAAAGAAACAAAAAACAATCAAGTGATTCCAAAATTAAAATCCGAATACTTACTCCATACTCACAGCATTATTGCAAAACGTAAAAACAAAAGACGGGATTGCCTTTTCGCGTAATCCCACAGGACTCAGTCAAAACGGAATATACGACCCAATCCGATGATATACGGAAAACAACTACATATATCAAAACTGTGATGGATGCCGACCATCTGTCAAGCTAGGCCCCAGCGTAACTTGCCAGTTATAAGGACATACACTTGAATTATTACCTCTCATTTGCAAACTGTACTCACGAAATTATACCTCTTATACAGACCTTAGGCTACATATAATTCGTTACATGTACTTTGACTTTCACTATAATAAAAATGATAAATATACTTCCCCTTCTAAAGCCTTAAGGCGACTAAAGTTTCTGATGTCCGGTAAGATATAAAATGTTGCCTTAAAACACGTAATTTTTATGTGTTACATATCCGACTGTTTTTTCGTAATGATAGGCTTGCAAGATTTTGTATCTTTTGTAGAGACACCGCAAGTTCGTTGGGAAACAAAGTTTTTTTTCGAAACTAAATACATAATGTAGTATATAAGTAATGTAAGACTTATGTCTGCAGTTACACGCAATCGTGATTTTAACCTTTTCATTTGATGATTACCAACAAAAGAAGTCATCCTGTCAATTGCTTTTGGTGCAGTGTCAGACTTTTACTGACTTTCATCCAAATCTGTTCCCTCTAGAACCCTTTGTATACTAAGACGGCGGTAACTCTCTCGAACAATCCCGCAAAACGATTTTTTCTAGTATTAAAGATGTCTCGTTCATAATCCATAAAACCGTAAAAGAAACTAAAACAAAACTAACTTCATTTGACATCTTTAAATACTGTTCCAAATCTCGGACTATTCGAACTATCTGGGACATAGTGCTATGCAGTTGCAAATGGTCGGCTCCCGGAATTACCGCCGCATCTGGCCGGAGACAGCTGTTAGACTGAAATAATGGGAGAACGGAATTCAATTTGGAGAAGCACTATTAACGTTATTTGTTTAATTGTTGAAAAAATATTTGGACGTGTTGATCGTTTGAAACGATCTAAAGGTACATCGAACGTAAAAACTCGTTGTTGCTACCTAGGAGTTAAGTATATTACGACGTTTAAAGTCCTTGTATTACAAATATCACACCTTACAGTATTAAACTCAATAAATGTATCGTCTTCTTAGAATAGAAACCTCGTAAATTACTTAGTTGTTGCTCAAAATTGTATTACAGTTCTAGAAAGATAACGTAGCATCACACATTCTATTACTTCCTCCTCAAAACCTATACCTTTCTCACCCACAAGGTTTCTTTCTAAGTCATCGAAATGCACCTTTGTTCCTAAGTTACTCAGTGTCTTCATCAAGTCATCAGTGAACAATTTCCAACACCCAGCTACTAGCACTGCATACGGTATTAGGAGACCATGTAAGGCGCACCTTCCAGCCGCCGGTTTCCGTCGATTGTCAGACCAGGGTTATTTGATACTTTCTTACGAACTTGTTGGCTCAATTTCTGGAAAGAATTATTCATTAGAATCTATGGAATTATGAGTATCCCTTTTTAGTTTTTATTGTCTATTGTAGTCTGTAGTCTAGACTTGAAAACTTCTAAATGCTAATAATTTCGTCTACACCGCCTTAAGGAAATTTTTGACGAATCATCAATGAGTTATTTTAGACTACTGGGTTCCGCCAGCGATTTCAGCCTTACCGAGGGAACTACTCCGCACACTCGGATAAAAAGAAGCCTATAGACTTCCTCAAAGCAAAGCAAGCAAACTCTTCAGCTTTAAAACATCAGTATAGATGACCAAAACAATGATAAAACAACGTTGAATCATAAAAACAGTATTTTTTGAGAAATAAAGCGCGACTTCCGATAAAAAACATGATTTGTTACAAATGTATTTTAAATGAGTCGGCAATGTTATCGGCGAGGAAGAGGTAATGACTATAAAATATAACTTTCAAGGTCTGCAGAGTTTGGCAATAAAGTACTTTTCATTCATAATAAATACGTCATTTAACGTCAAATATTTTTATCATTTGATATTAAATGAAGTTATCTAATCTGTGGAATAACAAAATATCTCTCGCTTATCAAGAAATTTTCGGAAATAAAAATAGTATTGTCATGAATCTTTACTGAGTTAAGATCATTTAAATCCGTTTGCTGGATATAACAGTACCATTTAGAATCAGTAGAAATATTGTAGTTTTTAATAAGGCAAAGGTTAAAGAATCATGAAGCCTTTGTGACAGTAAAAACATAAATATAAACAAAATTATATACGTAGGATTTATTGATTCATAATAACTTAATCACCGCACTACGTGGATTGAGGCACGCTCTTCCGCTGCGTATGCGCATCCTACACTCACAATGCTGTTGACCTAACAGTGACAACAGCCGTTAATATTATTGCTGAACTTTTTTATATATTTGCAATTATGTATTATGTTAATGCATATTAGGAAGAGGTTTTTGGCAGACAAATACAACAAATTAGACAAATTTTGACTTAGGCAAAATTGCGTGGATCGATCGATCATAACTTTAGGCAACGTTTGGAGAGGAATACATAGATACCATTAGCTTAAGCTTTAGCTTAAGTATTTTTAGGAATGCAAACGAAAATGGGCTTCTTCATGTACGATGGTTTGAAGTCCGTAGATAATGCACATACCTATTGCATTGATGATACATTGATTGATTTTAAAGATAAGAAAGTATTCATTAGAATCCTTCCTTTGGGAAACCCCCCTCGTGAAATACAATTAAACAATGCAACGGTATTACCGGAAAAATATGTGTCGAACCACAAATGATCACACCGTTAATTATAATTATTAAAAACAAAAGATATAAACATGCAAATAATACCGACTTCAACAATATACCTAAAACTGAGAAAATCAGTTCAGCCAAACGTGAAATACCCACAAACTGAGAACCTCATTTTTGAAGTAGATGAAAAATACTTTAAAACGTTAGCAGAAAATCCCAAAATAACCAAAGATGAACTAGAATAACTATTAAATAACTTAGTAGTTAATCATAAGCTATTAAACAGGAATGTTGAACTCATCCCACACAATGACAGCGCAGTGTCAACAAGCATTGATTTCGTTTCAATTTCAAGAACCACCGGTGTGTGAGTCAGTCTATTGCATGGATGGCGAACATTTATTCATTTATATGCTAAATTCTTTGAAAAAAAGTTCAACGACAAGTGACGTACATTCTAGCAGTCAACCTTTTAAATACAAATTGTGGTAATTTTCAGAAAATATTAATTTATTCACGTGTCAGAAGTATATCCCTCGTGATGTGTGTGAAATTGCCAGAACAAACTAGTCTTAATCTAAACACGTATCGTAAAAAGGAAAAAAAGTTGTGTGTTTGTGAATGATTTAAAATTATTTCAAATAAGTTCCTAAACTTAACATAGGTTCACTTTTATCCGGTTATGGGAAGAATTTCCATCATGACGTTGAGAAAACCGCGAGAAACATCCAGTGGCACATAATTTAAAATTTGAATAATTACGATGGCATGCCCCAAGGAATTTTTCTACATACCACCACCGGCATTCAAGCCATCGGTTCACAATCCCTGGTCTATTGTAATAATAATGTCATACGCATCGAACGCTTCCGTTGATTCAGTCCTTTCGATGGCTTCCTGTGACTCCTAACTCAGAGCCAGCTTGTGTTTTGTTTTATTGTTCTAAAGTACTATAATATCTCCATTTCCTATGGTATGGGTGAATGGTATTACATGAATGCAGTTGTTAGGTAAGACCACCTAGCAACTAGAAAAATGTTCTATAAGTATGTGGTTTTGATGAGTAGGTAACTGTATCCCTTGTCTGCCCAATCTCGTCATCAAAGGTATGCTAAAGTTCTTTGGCGATTTGTTATAACTTTTTTTTATTCTTCTGTTATTGATGAAATACCAGAAAGATAAACCTGCTTGGTCACTAATAAATTCGTCTACAAATAAATTCTGACATTCTATAAAACGTAAAACTGTCTCATTTTTAGATTCCACATCTCTCTTGCCAACTTTTGCTATTTCCTATTCCACCTTATCATTGTACTACATCAGTACATTAGCATGCCCGTACGCACATATATTAGCGTCCTGTCGGCTGTTTCCTGAGCCAGCATTTAGTATGCACCTCCACTCCACGACATCCGATACCGCCGCCATCACGCCCTCATACCAGGGGTTATCAATACCGTCAACCAGGCGTAGCAAAAATGCTAAATCATGGATAAGGTCATTCTCGTTTTGGTTATTTGGGTCTGTCACGATTTTGACTCTTAAAATGGTTGTAGAAGCTGCATTCAGATTAGGAAGAATTTCAAAGTTGACATGAAGACGAAGTTTAAAATAAACTCGTTTGTTTGAACCAGTTCATAAAAATAAATATGTAATTTTGTATTTCGCATTTAACACATGTAGCCAGGAACAAGCCCATTAAATCCACGCCAAATGTTCGCAGATCCTGTTATAGTTTCAAAAATTGTAATAAAACACAAAAACAGTTTTATTACTAGCGCCGCTTGGCTTCTGTGAACTGCAATTTGTCGGTCACCGTCCCCAATTCCATTAATTAATGTAGAATTCACAAACGACGATAGAAATTGATAAAAATTGTCTCATTTAGCGTAAACTCGTTCAAACGGTTAAAGTTCATTAGGTCGTTAGTAATTTGCTTTGACATATTTTTTTTATTTCGTCAATTTCTTTTCGAGTCCCTTTTTAATCCCTTTATTTATTCAAAATATTATCCTCTTCCTAATAACGTTTAAAACTCAGAAAAACAACCGTCAATTTGTAAACAAAATTGACATCGTTAAATTCCAGGAAAATTACGTATTTAGTCTTCAAGGAAAAATGCGAAGAATCAAAAAATATTATTTCTAATTCACTTAACGTCAACGGTACCACTTGAATCATCGGAATAGTCACTCTAGCTTTATCTATGGTTCCTGTAGACGCTTCGCATGATTGATTGCGTGGGCGCGTTTGTTATGCACTTTTCATTTCAACGTTTAGTATATGAATAGCTAGCGGATGCGACGGACGTGTCAAGTGATTGTCTCGAATTACCAATAACGTTAAGCTACCGTGTCACATTTCAATTAGTGTCTGAAGATCTAAAGCTTATACTGCCATTTAATTCTAGCATCGATAAAGTCAAGTGTTCAGTGAAAAGTGAAGTGATTATTTTCCACAATGGTGATGGAATCTGGTCAACAACAAAACGGGCGGTTTTGGCCACTCTCGCCCCGTCTGTGGCGTCGAAGTAACGAATACTCCAAAGTGGTGTTTGAGCCTCGAAGACCTCCTTTATCTCCTATTGAAATCCGAAGACATGATAAGCTGGATACGACTCCAGACTTGCTTCGTACTAAGAGTTATATTAAGGATAGGTTGGATCATTTGAATTTGGAGGAGAGGATAATAGATGAGCGCAGATGGAGTGTAGACTCGAAGAAGCCGCCTCTCAAAGAGCAGAAGAAGAAAGAGAAAATGGAAGTGGAAGAAGTTGTGAAGTTGAGAGTTAAGAAGCAGAGGCAGCCAAGACCGAATAGTCTGCAGCTGTTACTCTGTCCTTCGAGCTCTGGACATTATAGCAGCAATACTTGGAGATATACGAGGGTCCGGTCGAAAAGGTGCGTAGAGTTAGTATGCTTTTTTTAACCCTACTATAGAATTTCACATTTGTGCAAAACTAAACTTTGAACCGTTAATTTTTTTTTTTGTGAGAAAAAGAATTTGTGTTTTGTTTTAGAACAAAAGACAACATACATATTTTATTTTTCTGAATAAATATGTATATTATAAAGCTAGAGTATAGTGTATAGCACTAGAGTATAGTGACATTTTACACATTGGTATTAACAATGTCTTGGGAGATTGCTTACTTTTTTATTTTTATACTAGCTTGCTCCCCGTGGATTTACCCACGTCTTGGAAAGACCATTTCCGTAAATGGGTAAAAAGTAGCATATGTATTTTATCATGCTCTAGATTCGAGACTATCCTGTGTACCAAACATGTAATTCAGTTCAGCAGTTCCGATGTGAAAGCGCACTTTGGCATTTATAATATTAGTAGGATTGTTATGCAAATAATGTGTGTCTCTGTATAAGCCTACGTCTTCAGGTGTGGGCCCAAATGTTTCAAGGTATCCAACTTTAAGTATATGTTATGCAACATAAACACCTGTTGGACTTTCAATGATGGGATATAAAAAATCTATTAGCATTGTTGTTCTTACCATACATGGGCAAAGAATTCTGTCAAGCCCTTTGTCAGTATTGGATATTACTTTATTAGTGTCGAAATACTTATTTATTAAGTTGTTTTTATTAGAAGTTTATTTACTGAAGCTTTCGAAAGATTGTTGTGTTCCGGTATATAATTTGGGAAACGAGTTTCACTTGGTGATCTATTTCTTTAAATATATGAACATCGATGTTTGAATTTTGATTATTCTCTATATGTAGAACTACCTTATGAATCAGAATGATAATTTTGCAATACTTTGTTGCCATTTGTCATCTATAAATTCCTAAGAGGTTTTATGAATTTGTGATGCTGATACTGAGGCAATTTTGAAAATTCTTCTACTAGTACAAAGCTACATTAATTTCGAGTGTCATCTCTATATATATAAAAATGAATTGCTGTTCGTTAGTCTCGCTAAAACTCGAGAACGGCTGGGCCGATTGAGCTGATTTTGGTTTTAAAATGTTTGTAGAGGTCCAGGGAAGGTTTAAACGATACGAAGTTCGCGGGGTCAGCTAGTAGACAATATTTAAATCCAGTGACAACCGTGGGATTCGGCTAATCAGCTCTAAAGAGAAACTGTTTTCGTTACTTTCATTGAACGTTAGTTTATCGAACTTACGATGTTTTGATCTACGCATGAAATTCTAAGCGTGCACGGTAATTATTATCTGATCATTCACATTTATAAGTGGCCAATTATTTTTCACTTTCGCGCTAACATGTAGCATTTAATCTTTAATCGTGGTCTTATAGTAAATTGGCTTCTTCAGTATTTAGAGATCGGCTTTCTCGCATATTTCTAGTGCATGTTTTTGTATTGATGGTAAAGTAACTGCTGTAGTTTCTAATGTCGGCTTTCCGTCCTTCGCTTCGTTGAGATCACTTTGTGCAAAGGATTGTTCATAATTGGTATTGGTATTTTGGATCTGAAAATTCTTTGTAAATCAAGTCAGCAAGTGTATTTATCCGAGTCCCGAGGGAACTACGTCCCGTATCTGATTAAAAATTGCCCAATACCTATACCTATCGATGTGTAATTTCTCAATCCGTTCAGCAGTTTTAGCGTGAAAGCTTTACAACAAACTTTCGCATTTATAGTGCATATTATGATGGGAATTGATACAGCATTTCACCATAATTCAAACTGTTACCATACACAAACTGTTCTCAGAACTCATGCAGCTACATGTCACTTACGCCATCTTGTTTGTGGGTGTCGTGTAGGCGTAACGAGTTGACAACACCCCAACATATGTAGTTATCAGTACGGCCCTTTGATGTTAAGCAACTTGACGAAATAATCTCTTAACTCTTGATGTATAAGGTAGAGACATGGAGAACAAAATGACTAGCGGAGGTGCCATAACGGAAAATTGATTAAGAAAGTAGCACGCCAAAATGCGGGCGAGCGGGGGACGAGGAACGTTACTGTTTTCGCCCTTCTTTTGACCCGACCATTTTTTGTAATACCAAAATTAATTGACTGATGTGTCGAAGAACCTGAAAGCTTTCTTACTTCACTCTTAACTGATCGTTTTAGTCATGCCCACCATACCATACGAATTTGACTTACAAGACCGGTCTACCTTCCATATGGCATCTCCACTCTTCTTTCCTTACTCCGTGGGTACAACTTACATTTTCTTAAAAGCCGGAAAGCCTTAATAAATAACATTATCTGTAGTAAGCTTTAAGTGTTTATTTACGTAATATTGACTTGATGGCTTGAATTTATTGGTAGCGATAATTTTAATGTCGGCCATTTTTCAGGTTAAATGAAATGATGTGAAATATTGTGACAGCCGTGACGGTCAATTTGCTTCTTTGGAGTAACGTTGTTTATTGTCTTTTGGTATACAAAAGATATATTAATTTAAATAGCTTCTGCCAGCTGTGTCACCCGCTTCCCGAAGGAATACTTCTTGCACCCGGATAAAAACTAGCCTACGTAGTAAAACAAATAATTACTTCTGATATTCAAACTACGGTTATTATAAACCATAATGAGTTAAAATTATATAGAACTTAATGTAACAATCACTAATATTACGGTTGTAAATATCAATTGACGTTTATGTATTGGGCAAAGGTTTTTGAAGTGTAGGCGGCATGGAATTGGTATAGTGTTGTTTATTGTTTTATAGTTTTAGCCGAGTTTTGTGTGAACCTCAGCACATATAGTTTCAATAAATGACTGTGTGGTCTGGACCGATTTTTGGTGCAGTTAACAATTTTGTCAGTCCGTACAAAAAATGCAATTTAACCTGGACAATTGACAGCTGTCATCTGCACATTCGAATCGAAAACAAATGAAGATTTGAAAATGTATACTGATAAAGCCTTATTATTAAAATCTGGTTGGAAGTCATAAAAATAAACAAGTGAAGTCCGCTATAATCACAAATTAGCCTACAAACAAAGTCCTCGGCCTAAAACTGTAGTAGCACATAATTAGAGTTTCGGCTTTCGGCTATAAAAAGCCTTGTTATACAACACTAATTGTTAATAAGCCGTGACAGTTTTTTATACGTATTAAGGCCAATGAGATTAAAATGCTTTATTACGTTTAATTATGAGTTGTCGTCCGCTCAGCTGTTTTGCATAATTTTTTGCTCGGAATAGCGATATGAAATATGTATGTTCGCCATGCGAGATTATAGTGCCAAATGATTAATTATTTTGTACTCCATAAAGACTAACCTAGTTTTAGCGGGAATTGGACAATGTGACATTTTTGTGCGAGATATGCAAAAAAAAACTAAGGTTATTTTTAGGAAGCCTAGGAATATTATTAACAGTCTATGTAATGGTATCGTGTTTTTGTGTCTTTATTTCTGCTTCAAAAAAATCACAAAATAAATAAGATTTTTAAGAGCTCTTTTTTCAAAAGCTTCTAGAAATATTCAGAAACTATGTCTATTTTAAATAAAACAAGGCCATCTAACACTAAACATCGAACCATAGACAATTCAAATGGCGCCAAAACCCACACTCTTCATCTTGAATAACAATTAAAATGAACTGTCAAATTCCATTGTGACACCCAGGCTGCCTACAAATGTCCTAGAAACTGCCAAACTCCTAGGCAGTGTATGGCATACGACCATAGGTGTAGGAATGCGCATGATTCACTGTTAAATAACGGCCGGCGCCATTTCCAGATGTTCGATACTTTTTGGTCACAGTATTTTGCACAGAGGTTTTTTTTTCGTAAACAGTGGAATGCAATTGTGTGCTATTAATAGATCCCGAATGCTACTCTGTGGCAGTCATTGGCATGTATATGTAGTTCCAGGTCAGAGGCCGTCTGGCGGATTTGAAAAAACTCTGTTAGCTACTAGGGCTTGTTATGTGATTAAAACCTGCAGCTAATTCGATAAGAAGAAGATTCTTAGGTATAGAATTGTACAGCATAATTTTTATTCGTTTTATGAAGCTCCATGTTTAAACTATGTAATAAAGAAATGCGGCTTACAAGGAAATAATAACAACAAAAATCTTAAAAAAGGAAAGTCCAATATTCGTTTTTGAGTCATCAAAAGGAAGTTAGTAAATTGTAAACGAATTATATCACAAGTACAACAAAATTGCGGTTTTAAATGTCACACACAACACTAACTTAACATTTTTATTAAAGTTACAAATAACTGTGGGTTGTGGAAACACGAACAAAATGGTAGCTTTTTATAATATATTCTGGCAACACGGCGACACCTTCCATCATGGCGCTCAATATTTCCCGCGTTAAATGACACTTGGGAACATTACACCCGTCTGATATATCTGACAATTTCTCTCTTAAGCCTTGGTTGTATTATGTAGCGGTTAGAGAATAAGCTTTCGTGAAGGAATACTGCTTAATTTGTACATTGTATTTGGGCGTACATATATTTGTTCTTCGTAAATATGCTACAATTTTCCTAAGAGACTCTAGCGTCGGAGTACTTTTCAAATACAATTTTATTGATGGTCGATAAGAAGCCACACAGCTTAATAGGTAAATTGTACCTATGAACTACTATTTATCTGTCTTCCCGCTGCTAACCAAGTTCGATAATTAAACCATTCTTATCGTATATTGCAAAAATAATATAAATCTCTCCCCTCTGGCCATAATTTTGTAATAATAAAGTTAAAAAATCAACAAGAGCATTTAAATCAAAATGCTCAATAAAATACCAAATCCCATGATAAATCTTCACCCGAACAACTGCATACACGACTTTATCCATCCGTAACACAGTACATTGCTCGCTACAAAACGCCGTCACTAGGATCGCGTACCGCCGCACTTTCAATGAATATCATTATGTGCAAACAATTTTCACGTTCAATGAACAGAATTGTTTGTAGGACGTCAACGTTGCGAACCTGCGAAAGTGTTTTTCTTTACTAGATTTATATGAGGTTTTTGAACTCGTTTTTCTTACGTGTTTACGATGTAATTAATTTGCGAAAGATTGTTTACAGTTTTGAGCTGTGAGTTAGTTAAATTAGTACTCGATTTATAAGATATAAAATGTGCTAAATATATATTTTTGCGCTATAATAACTTATCATTTATTTGACCCAGATTAATTCGTTCCCAAGTGTATTAAGTAGTAATAATTAAATGTCCTGTTTTTAGGTCAATGTTATTTATTTGACTAATGTGACAAAAATCTGGTTTTTAGTGTGTTTGTCTAGCAAAACCCCAGCGAACCTAGAAAAACACCGTTTTTACTACACACGTGTTTTAAACACTTATTAATATGTAAATACAATGCAAATAATATAAAAAATAAAAAAATACTACCAAAAATTGGAATACCTAAGATAAGGCCGTGAGAAACAAATCATTTAACGACTTTTTTAAACGCTGGAAACACTTAAACGTCAAACGTCATTGGTAAAGTCATAATGTCTGTGCCTATTCCTAGAAATGCATGTGTGAGACCTAGATCCAGGAATTAATGGAACATTCGTGAATCAGAGACAGACGAAACTTTTTTTGACAGGAATGACTAGGCACAGACATTACTAATGTGTAGTTTTTTTTCTTTTATTTAGATATCTGTTGCATTTTTCCCTCGCGTGATGTGGTTTGCAAGAAACGAGTTATGATAGGCTGTTGTCCGAGATTTTTAATATAATACGTCATTCTTCATAAAATATAGGTAAAACTATGTATTTATGACTTCGTAATGTATCTCTGAACATATATTTTTCATGTTAAGGTAAACATTTGTAACCTTTTAACTGCTATTACAATTTGAACCCCGTTTATTTATAATCCTTTAATAAATTGTCAATAATGTTATCTTAACCATGTAAAGTTCACGAACTAGTGTCATAGTGTATTAGTATTATGTGTATTAACACTCGGAAGATATTTCAAATATCACACAATCCTTAATCAAGATCGAAAGCCACATAAAATTAATAATTAATCACTAATAACGTACGCAAGTCACGATTATCTAGTAATTCACACGACGTTTCTAAACGAATTCCCGCCAAGACGGTTTATGACGTCATCTGACATTTTGATCTACACCAACGACAACGCATAAATGGTTATCTATTACTCGTTGAGTTGTAGTTATGCAGATATGAGGCTATATTTATATGCAAAATCTCTGAAAATGGTTGGGAGTATGATAAAATAAAAAAAATGTGGCGAATAGTTCAGAGGCTTTTGGTAGATATGATAAATTATTACAAAAATTAAGCATTGCCATCCAACGTGGCAATGCTGCCAGACTCTTGGGTAAACTCCCGCAGCGATGAGGGGGAATTTTTTGATGTGATTCTGTAATTATCATTAGTTTTAAGTTGTAAATATAAATACATTTAATAGAATAGTTAATAAAGTATGTAAAAACTAAGTTAAATGTAGCAAGATATAGGTATAAACAAAACAAAGCAAGCTTCTGCCATAAAGTGTCACAACACATACTAAGATTGATTGTATCCATTTAACAACATTTATTTGACCCAATTATTTAACAGCGACTCCGGGACATAACAGTAGGCCCTCAAATCCTTAACGATAGCATTCGCCGAATATATTCAACGACTCCATCACACAATAACGCGGTAACTGCATTTAATACGAAAATGGAACTTGGATAACAATTTCCAAGAAAGTAACAAGTCACGTGTCATTCATTGCAAAATCGACCGTTTTGTAATCGGAATAAGAATCAGATTGATTTTTGAATGGTTGCACTTAGGTCTTTATTCCACTAAAGGTGCATGGGATCCTCTAAAATGCGTCAAATTAACAGCGACCGGGCGTGCTCTGAATATTCATAGATATCACTTATTGCATTCGATTTTTGCGAGACTCGACGGGATAAAATATACAGGGAAGCATTGTGAGCAGACAGGCTATAGTCATAGACTAACCTTACCATAGATTGCTATAGTAATCATGACTTGATGATACTAAAACGTCGAGTCACAAAGCTCATGACGTACCTACAAGCTTATTTACAGTTTAAATTATATTTTAAATTATGGCTCCACAGAGTAGCTGTAGCATATAATAATCGTAATTTCCATAACATGACATTGACATAAATATCGACAATCATTAGTCAGTAGCATTGACTAGGTCATTCCTCCTACACACTACGAGACGAGGTTCTTGCACTGCTCAATAAAATTAAACCATTGGTATGCAATATATGATGTCCAAGATAAAAATAGGACACAATGCAATATTAGATCTTATCGCTAAAATAACTGTCAACATCGCTTATTTATTGCACGTATTATCATTTTTTAATGCTACATAGTGCATTGATAAAAAATGTTACGCCACTTTAATTGATGTTGGTTACTGCGTTTTAGTTTTTACGCATCAATGAAGGAGTATGATGACTACAATTTGTATTTTTTTAAGGCAGCTTTGGCCATAGAGTTTGGGTATTAATTTCCTTTGCCTTAAAATAAATAAATAATTTGTCGTAATCCATTTTTTCTATCTTAAATGGAAATACCAATTTGTATATATTAATTCAAAGAATATAACAGTTTATGGAACATTTGGTGATTCCTCGAAACATTTTACCGTGTGTAATAAAATGTAAAGAATTTGAAAGATGCGTCACAATTGCATTGCATAGTTACCCGTAAACCGGTTGACGATTGCAAGCATAATAATATGACGCATTTTTCCCTCGCATTTTAAATTAGAGCTTGCGAACTTTATACACATTTTTGGTTTATTATTTTCTGTCCAAAATAGACGTATTTCATTAGTTTTCCATAAAAAAACTAAACTGCTGGTATCAATACATTTCAATAAATCTTTATCATAATGTGAGAGTGTGTAATGTTGATGATTCTTCAATGATCTTTTAGATTACTTATGTAACCTTTTAGGAAAGGCATTTATAAGCTACAAATGTGCCTATGAGTCAAATAAGCCTTTGTTATTGAGGTAGAATAGCTTAATAGGCCAGTGGTCCTTTACATTATGAATGTGTGTGTGTGTGTTTTTAACTGTCTCACGCTGTATGTATGATTATTACATACTTTTATTCCACAGAAAGTGATTCACTATAAGCTAGGAAAAAATAAATGGCATATGTATTTCAATTTAGTATCTTTGAAGCGCTTCAACAGTTACAAAGCTAAACAATAGCTCTTATAATCCCGTATGTTCCAATCACAGAATTTGAATACGGCTATAAATATCAACTGTTTTGGCGTAACACTTGAACATTGTACACGAACTAGCCAAATGCACGCGGGTTTACATCTATTTTGGTACAAAAGATTTATTAGTTAATGATGCGTGGAAACTGTTTTAGTTCGATACCGTCTGGCGAGCAATGGTTGTCTAGCCAGATCATCGATTGTATGATGGGATGACGGAAAAGTATGGAACATATGAAAAGCGCCTTCAACAATCTATGTACATATACCTATCTAAGTGAATTTTCAAAAGTCTTATTCAATTCTGGTATCGCACCTAACCACTATTTTTTTTAGAATCAATATTTCGTCTGTTGTCTCAAGCAATATAAGTTTCTGTTGCCATCATCATCCTCCCCAATCCCAATTTAATTTGGGGTTGGTGCAGCATGTTTTCTCCTTCCATACTCTTCTATCTGCAGTCATCTCACAAGGAACATTCTTTCCAACTACATCGACTTTCACACAATCCATCCATCACTAGTTAGTGTTGCCATGTTCAAAAATAATCTCGATACAGGTTCAACAACATTACAGCAATTTCCCGCGTTTGGTATTTCGTCTCACAAAATTGGCATCGATTCCCAATTAGTATCGGTATTGTAGATTCCGTTTTGATGCAAACGTTTAATTTAACCGAGCATTCGATATTCCGCTTGATCTGTGGGCCGATTTCGAGCGATACTGATTTAGTACAGTCAACTGCAGATCAGTGGTAACAGTTTTATAGGAAAATCGTACTCATTACTATTGAGTTAGGGTGCATGACAGTTACCACTAATGTGCAGTTCACTGTACAAAATCGAGATTCCGAGAATCGATTAAGGTTTTAGGAAATCGGATAACTCTGTTGCTTGTTACCAATTTTTGTGTTGTCAAAGACGAAACTGACTTTATAGATAAAGTAACTAAAACTATTTCTGGGAATGTGATACTATTGATGAAAGATTGATTATTCGGTTTCCTGGTAACCGCATTTTTTTGTATCTCAATATTTTCTGAAATCACAGTGCATCTTGAACAAACGTGGTGATTAGTGATCAATTCTTCTCTGTATGAGAAGAGTTCAGTGCCTTGCAGTAAAACAGTAAAGAGGCCAATGATTATGACGATGAGTTTACCAGCAAACCTTTCCTTAATTATTTATTTGTTCCTAGAACAAGTGAGTACTTATGTAGTTTCACTTTCTTCGTGTACGTCGCTTTCTCTCAATCAGCAGTGATTTGCATCCTAATTATTGCAGTACTAATTAATTAATCAAGTAGTAAGTCGTGGCCTAGTGGGCGAAGAACCAACCTCTCGAGTATGAGGGCGCGGGTTCGATCCCATGTCAGGCAAGTACCAATGCAACTTTTCTAAGTTTGTATGTACTTTATGAGACTGAGATTTATCTTAGACACCAATGACTGTGTTTCGGATGGCACGTTAAACTGTAGGTCCCGGCTGTCATTGAGCATCCTTGGCAGCCGTTATGGGTAGTCAGAAGCCAGTAAGTCTGACACCAATCTAACCAAGGGGTATCGGGTTGCCCGGGTAACTGGGTTGAGGGGTCAGATAGGGCAGTCGCTCCTTGTAAAGCACTGGTAGAGCTCAGTTAGACTGGAAGCCGACCCCAACATAGTTGGGAAAAAGGCTCGGAGGATGATAAATTAACCGACTACAGCTGTTGGAAGATATCGCTTCGTGTAACCAATAGCGGTGCAATCTTTATTGTTATTGTTAGTGTTCTAGATAAGATTGGTTTTTGTTGTGATTTTTATTACGAAAGCTTCCAATTTAGATAACGTTCCAGATTAAAGGCAGACTTTGGACTAGTTACATAAAAATATTTTAACTTTTATTTATATTTACTTCTGACACTTACGCGAATATTATACATTTAAGTAAAAGTATTTTAAGGATTAATATTATATAACCGTTATAGAGTAGGTACGTAAAAGTAGCTTTATTTAACTTTTATTTTCAAACTGGCTGTATGCCGCGGTTCCACCCTAGTCTCGATGGAAGTAGCCTATGTCCTTTGTCAGTTCAGACTTTCTGTGTACTTAATTTCATGTTAATCAGTCCTGCAGTTTTAGCGTGAAAGACAAACAGACAGATACATAGATAGTCAGGCTGAGTTACTTTCGCATTTATAATATTATCAAAGATTTGAGCTATGTGTATTCATAATTACTTATGTACTTATCATCATTATCTCAGCCATAGAACGTCCACTGCTGAACATATGCCTCCCCCTTAGATCTCCACAAATACCTGTTGGAGGCGACCTGCATCCAGCGTCTTCCGCCGATCTCGATCCGTCGTCTGTCCATCTTGTTGGTGGACGTCCTACGCTGCGCTTGTACTGTCTTATAAAAGTGTGTAACTTACAATTTTTGTATGGATCAATCTGAGCTTCATAAAGCTAACAGTACCAACTTATTTCCTCACTTAATAAAAACATTACATACGGACATAATTAATATGATTTAGTACCAATAAAAAATATTTCCTATAATTAATCGCAATATAACAGTTGACTGACAATGGTCAATGACTTGCCGTTATCGACTCTACTGCCTACGTAATAAGGTTCAATAACACTTGTGCAATATCCTGCCATAGAGTTGATAACGATCAGAAGGATCATAAGATATGTAGAAATATAGGATTAGATTGGTAGGAATTACTTTTTTCAAAGTTTTTACTTAATGATAATTTTGTCAATTTTTTACCAGCTTCAAAAAAAGAGGTTCAATGTTTGACATGCATGTATTGTATACCATATCTTTGGGGCATTTTTAACCGACAAAATCAGTGCTCAGTTTAACTTATATGTATGTTTGAGCGCGATTATCTCACGTTTAGCTGAACCAATTTTGATACGGTTTCAGCCTAGCATTTGTCAGATTTAGGAGAAGGTTTTAGGTACAATTTATTGAAGTCAGTTTGTTTTCTAGTAGCATGAATGTTAGTCACTTACATATAATTTGAATACAATTAATGTTATGTCGGCACAGTCAGACTGCGGTCTGCGACAGTATGCAAATTCAGGTCATGCTGTATGACTGTGCCAAATCAAATTCAATCAGACCAGCCGTTTTAGCGTGAAAGCATGACAAACAAACAAAGGCACTTTTGCGTAAGAGTCGGGATCACTTTAGTAAGGATTTCTCGATGTACTATCGACCAATGACATTTATGACCCACTTAGCAAAAAACCGTTTGGAACTGTCAAAACAAAACTTTATTGTATTTGATTGTCTCTACGCAAAAATGTTCTCAATTGAATCATTATAAAGATGTATGATAGTACGTTACGGTACGGTTCATAGTACGTAGTAAATTACAAAGCCGGTCTTTTGCTCGGTATCGTATCAGACCGGCTGAAAACTTTGATTAGAATCAAGATCTTGTTTAAAAAAAAACTGTTGCTTACATCGAGTCAGCCAAATGTTTAGACTGTAGTGTGCGAATACTTAACTGTCATTGGTTGATAATTGATAGTACTTACGTCCTTTCTAAACAGCACTTCTGCAATATATCCGATCAACACATCTGAGTCAGCAGGCCTGTTCGAACATGTTCAGTGGCCTACATACTCGCACACCTGTTCACACCAACTGCGCTTACGACTTTTTTATTTGTAAACATATCCAGCTTACAGTGTTATACGCCGCTTTTTATGACAAGCTTATTCTTTGTAAGCTGGTAAGTACTTGAGTAACTATTTTTATTGGTAGGTTATTATCTTTTAAGATGTTTTAGTTGTTTGTTTACTTACCCGTTTTTAAATACCGGCAACAGCCGTTAAACCATGTATTTATTTATTTATTAAACTTTATGCAACAAAAACAAAAGATTACAAAGGCCGACTTAATGCCATAGGCATTCTCTCCAGTCAACCTTAGGGTGATGCAGAGAAAACATGGTAGGTGCATTAGCCAACTAATTTCGTCCACGGCCGATTTCGACCACGGCGGCTGTTCTCTTTTAAGAAGATCAGCCAGCTGCGCGGGACATATTATAGTGCACGAGCATTTGTGCAGACACAGGTGCACTCACTATTCCTTCACTCTGATAACCCTATGGGAAGGCAATCCGACACGACCAGAAAAAGATCAGAGATTTAGCCAACTAGACATAAATAGAGCAACTAAATAATGGATATGTATGTGTCGTTTCACAGTCTTAAACCAATCCTCATCATTGATATGCAAAAATGTTTGGCATTCTCAAAACAATACAGTTACGTTAAACCAATAACACATTATTGCACACATGCGGTTGCCAAGCAATTCTGATAAGCATAAAACTGTCCCGAATTTTTGGCACGCGCGACTTGGCTCCGATACGGCGATGCAAATGATGCATTGTATGCACAACCGTGGTTGATTAATGAACCGTTAACTTGTGTGTGTAAAGAGATTTAGAAAACACTTGTAGTGCCGAAAACCGCTTGTAATAAGTGTTGGGGCTTTATTTGTTTAGTTTTTTTTGCTGGCAAGTGTAGCTTCTTAATTTTTGACATCGGACTTGACAGTTCTCTTAGGTAAACTAAGTACAGTAAAGATGGCTGCGGGGTTGTTCGAAAGAGTTACCGCGGCCCTGGTACATAAAAGGCCTATGACGGAACACGACGGTTTTTAGTCAGTAAGAGTCTGACACTCCCTCACCGCTGCTAACCCACAGCGGGAGGGGTCATTTGATGATTTTTGACGTCGTTAAAAAAATACAGTAAAGATGTAAAGCGGGTGAGCTATACTCGTGTGTAAATTACCTTTGTATAGGTTGCAAGCAACTGTAAAGAAACACCTCTGTGATTAAGTTTCATCGCTAAAACGAGAAATCTTACTACAGAGGACATTGATTAGACAAGCAAAACGTAAACAAGAACAAATAAACGTATCCAGACATACGAAACAAAAGCAAGTCGATCCTAAAACTAGGGTTGGCGAATTACATGAAATGTGACAAAGGACAATAGTTTTGTGACAATCAAACGTTATTTCTGTATAGCTAAATCTGAGAATTATGGCATATGTAATTTACAGAAATATTTCCTTAAACACTATTAATAGCTTGCCTATTTGTAATAAGAAATTACTACCCATTTTCATTTCCAAAAACTTACCTAAACATTCAAAACCAAAATTGAACCGACTACGCTAATATTGAAAGTGTAAAAACACCGAAATGAATCACCATCATCCTCCGAGCCTTTTTCCCAACTATGTTGGGGTCGGCTTCCAGTTTAACGGGATGTAGCTGAGTACCGAAATTAAATTTATCCTCAATATAAAAACGATATTTTCATTCAATTACCGCTCACCACCCCTAACGCAACGTAACGTGTCTAACCTACCACAGAGCCTATTCTGAATGCAAGGGGTATTGTGCATTTGCATGCGCCGAAAGCTTGCAATCGATGCGTGCGGGGGTGAAGCAGGGTTGAGGAGAAGGGGGGGGGGGGCTGGTCACCCCAACCCTGGGACCGGACAGTCGTGCTGCTATAATTACAACTTCCTATGGTCATGGGGGGAGATGGTTGATTGGGAAATGATGAAGTTACTGAAGAGTCTAGATTTGGGTTGTGTGTGGTTGATTGGGACTCGATGTGGTTTTGATGATGAAGTTAGTGAAGAATGGTGCGGTGGTTTTTGTATAGAAGTGACGAGTTTGAAGCTGAATGATGAAGTGGGTATTGGTATTACTAAATTGTTTGAAATTGTAGCTCAAAACTAAAGGTAAATAACTGAAGGCAAATAACCCAAGCCAAGAAGATGCGAAATCAAAAATTACATACATTTAATATGAACAATAAGTAACATCTATGTAGCTGTTTCTCACGGTTTGAGCCACGTTCATACGGAACTACTTTCCGTAGGTATATGGATAAAATATAGTCTTTGTCATCCAAAGGCATACTCAGCCTTCTTCTTCCCAATATAAAAAAAATACGGTATTAAATTGGTTCAGTAAGTTCGGACCCTATTAACAAACAAATCATCTTTGTTCTGCAATATACAAAAGTTAACGTTAGCTTTCAAAGTTTCTGTTCTCTTATACAATGCATAACAAAACTAAGTAATTAGGTACAGACCTACTAACTTCGTGTTTTCCTTTACCGTCTAAACTTGTTATATCGACTCCATTACTCCATGGATTTCCTTAAGAGCACAAACAACTTGTTTTACCTTCGTAAAGTGAAAATCAACTCCACCATTATATTTGCTTTGAACTTTAGCATCGAAAACACGATAATCCATTTCTGTTTTTACTACGTTACCTGGTTTAAGTCATCTCCATTTTTCTTTTTCTTTATTTTTAATTTTCTTTGAATCCCGCGCTTTCTCTGTTGGCAAAGGTAGTCTGTATTTTAAGCAGGGTTTAGCTTTGGATTTTAAATTGAACGCAAGAATTATTCAGAGCTATATTTTTCCGTGGTCTTGTGTTACTCTTGTTTGCCTTTGTTCTTTGTATGTTGGCTGCATTGCATTTTTTTAAATCTAGATTCGTTTGTTCGAAATTTAAAACAAATTCTTTTTTTTCTCTGTTTTCCTTGTTAACACAGTAAATTAAAACCTCTTCAAGTCTAACCTTTTTCGATTTGCTTTTTTATTTCTTCGTTTCATTGATGCCTCTCGTTTGTTATAAAAACAGTTAATTTATAAACTCCTTTGCGGTTAACGAAGGTAGCAAAAAAGCATATCTGACTGACACTTAAGGTCAACTTGTCCGTTATTTTGAAGCTGCGTATCCATGCAGTTAAACTATGTAGGTACCTATACTAGTTAATATTTGAAGGTTACCTAACAGTTCTAAGAATATAAGTTACAAAAAGATAACTCAAATATTAGAAACGGTAATAGTCATATTTCCTTACAATATTTTACCTCATTTTTACTACTACTAATGTTATAATTATCCTGTGTACTTGTCTCTCTGTAGGGCTTTCACGCCAAAACAATTGAACTGCATTACGATGGAACACAGATAGCCCAGTTAGAACATGAGAAAGAAAGGATACTTTTTACCCGTTTGCGGAAAGAGGTACTCTTAGAACATGGGTGAAACCGCGGGAAACAACTTGTTTTGAAATATTTTCTAAATCTCTTAAACCCTTACAAGAAATCATAGGCCAATTTTATCTTTTCTAGAAATTGAACGTGCGTATATCAATTGATAAAGAGACAGAATTCTTAGTCACTCGACTAACTGATTAGTTTTGACTCATATTTTTTCACTTCCGTTCATTGATAACTTACTTAATCCAAACAAAGCAATTCTTCTTTAATCAAGTAATTCTTCTCTAGAATAATAATAATTTTGAAAAGCTGAGAATACTTCCTATCAATTTTCGTAAGTGATGTTTGAGCGGTCCTTAAAATTGAGTGTCCTTTCAATATTTGGCCGTAAGTATCTATATATGAATCAAGATAAAATTAATACACAGAACATCACGTTCTTAATTATCACAGTGTTACTAAGAATATTGTCTTAACTAAACACTAATCTTCTAGAATGTACCATTATGGACGGGATCATCTAAAGTTAGCTGGCTATGTTAACGTTAACGTGCTAAATACTGAAACTAAAGTCCCGTTACATCATAACAAAGTCTTCATAATGTAAGGGTAAGCTGAGACCGAAACGTTGTGAGGGAAAATGGAGTAGAGTATTATGTATGTGTATTCTTGGCAGAAGGTTCACTCATCTTTCATAGTCTTAGTTGCGAAAGATATTCAGTGAAACTTTCCTGTATGCTTTCACAATTTTGCAGATCACACTAATATTTTTCAAGAAAATTTCGATGTTTGTTACTCTTACATAAAAATCAAAAATCTACTGAAATGATTTTGACAGGCTTAAGTATATATCAGATTAACGTGTTGGTTTTTAAGTATTTTCCATGCTTCTACCCATTCTGAGGCTATAGCTAAACTATTTGTGTATGCTAAATTTTCAGTAAATCGGCGCAATAATTTTGGCGTGGCGTGGCGTCAAATATGATGACCAAGAGATATGTTTGTCAATTATGTGTTTGGTGGAAGTTGATATTCTGTATGTTCTCTGTACTCGGTAGTCGTGTAGAGACCACCCCTGGTTTATTAAAAGGCTCGGATAGCTTGCGGTCAATTTGATTGGAACCAATCTATGGTTGAACGATCCCTACAGCGGAATCGAAATGAAATTACTCTCATGTTTGTATCGCGTTGTTCAGAAAGTTAAATTAGTTTCTTATTTTAGGCGATGATTCTGACGTTACCTATATCAAAAACAATTATAGAGGCTGTTGGCCTCGTGATCTATAAATGGCTGGGATACGCGGAACGGATAATTATAGCTTTTTGCCGATTTTGTTGATAGGTTTTCATGAATTTAGCGTTAATGTTGCTTCTTATATTAAATGAACAATTTAGGCCTGCCTTTTTGTGACGTTAATAAATATTATAATATACAGTTAATCTATACTTCATTCTTAATTTTATAAAGCTGAACAGTTTGTTTGCTTGAATGTCCCATTTTTTCAATTCTTTCAACGTTACAGAGCCCGTTTATTGAGAAAGATAACTTTACCCGGGTCCATGCAATATTTTCTACAAAACGCACGGATTGAACTCAACAGTGGTAGGGGTTTCTGTTCAAGGTTTACATAAAATTGCTCTAAATGTAATGTGATCCAACTACGATTTCCCGTTTACAACCCTGAAAACACAATATGTCTATTCTTTGTTCTCCATACTACATCTAGAATGTTCAAAGCATTAGCCCTTTTCTTGTACTCTTTTACCACGTTTTTCTTTTATTTTCTTTAGGTTCACAATACATGCGTGTATTGTACGTATTTTCGGCTTACTCGGCATGTTTTCCCCACATTGTGGGGTAGCTAGGTACCTACTACGTATGTATGTATGTATGTATGTATGTGAGCAAAGTAATCCTCTTATGCGGTAATTTGCAACGAAATAAAACAAATTCATGCCGGGGTAGTATTACGGTTTTATGAAGGAACCATGCGATTGTTTACGTTCGCTTTTGTTTTCTTATAAGTATGGTTTGATTTTGTGTTTTGTTTTAGTCATTGGTTGATTAGGTAGGTATTTAAATGGATGATCGAACAATAGGGATGGTGTGTTTGACTGAGCTTTGTAAACGAAAATTACGTTCTACGTATACGAGTAATTTCTGACTTTAAATAAAAATTTTATTGTTGAAAAATACTAGATCAATATAAAAATTGCTGAAGTATAAACTTTATTTAAATTCGTGACTTGCAGGTAGACATTATTTTTACAAAATCGGGATATTTAAAGGTACGGTACCCATACGATTGTGTACAAATATAAAACTTTTAGTTAGGAACATTTTCTCACGTTCCTGAAAAAACAACAATAGCTGAAATCAAGAGCACTTAAGAATAACTACACACGCGCAAATTTTCCTTTTACCCTTTACAAAAGGTCTTTTCAAATCCCCGGCCAGTGTATACAAAAGTGCTCAATATTTTCTAAGAAGGTTTGTCTTCGGCACACTGGCGACTAAACAGTCGGCCGAACAGTTGGTCGGTAGTTGAAAAAAAAATATGAAAGAAAAACGTGAATTCAATCATAGCCTTGAGTCGGTCTGATACCGGTCAAGTACCTGATCGTCGATAAAGTCAAAGTCGATTGTTTTTTTTTTCAAATAGGCCTTTGCAAGCTTCTATGAAAAGTCTCACTAGTTGCACGGTTCCAAAAAGTTGGTCTCATGGAGAAGAGCCGGCAAAAAACTCCATAGACACTCTTTTTAAAAAGAAACATGTTCACAAATATTCTATTACGTAATAATAGTAGGCTGATAAAGTTATACAATGCAGCTGAAAGATATATGGAAGGATATGTGGATACTACTTATTTCTATACTGTTTTATGAGCCCAAACAAACTATCGGCCGACTAAAAGTTTGCAGTGTGACTTAACCAACGCCTGTCGCCATATTGACGTTCTTTGAACCCTTGACTAGCCTGACGAATTTGTGTTATGTTGGCACTATTGGTCGGCTACGGATATTTTCCTTGCAATAGTTTTGGGTAAAGGCCGGCCATTTTCCTTTTTTTGAAAAGAGAACAAAGTGGCGTTTGTTTTGTTTTTTCTTTGTTTTATTTTAAGACTATTTATTACACATAAACACGGTTTTAATTTCTAACAGATTTCCCAAAAAAGGGGCTTGAGTGTTTGTATCTTTTAAATAATTATTTTACAGGTTTTTAGTGTATTTACTCGTAAAATGTATCATAACTATTGAGTGTGCAAACAAACTTTCCTATGTTAAATTCATGCTTTGTCTGTCGACGTCATTAAAATAGTAACAACAGAAAGAAATGTCATTAAAATTCGTTTAGTAGTTTTTGAGTGAAGCTCCCACAAAGGATAAAAAAAATCTCTTCCTTTGTGTTACAATACTAAAATAACTAAAATCGTCTCTATTATTACAGTAGACAAATCTTTGAAAGAAAAAAGAGGTAGATATGCAAAGACCGGCTCGGCTGTGCAATTTCAAAACCTAGTATCTGACAAATTTAAAAAAAAGCGTGTTTTTGCATTTTTCGACCTTATAGACCATTCTCCACATACTAGGATAGCAAAAACTCCCAAAAATTTTACAAAAACGAAGTTACACAAAGTCAGAAACCTAGTATCTACAGTAAACGTTTTCAAAATGCAAAAATTACAAGATTAAAACATAGTATCTAACATCAACCATTTTAAAAACCTAGTTAGTGCTTGTAGTTACTTGGATATAAAATGGTTCATGTAGATACTAAGCCAATGAAATGGTTGTAATAAACGTCAAAACTCCCGCGCAACTTTAGTATGTGAGAACAAGTCGTTGCAAGTGCGTGTTTTTGTCTCTAAAAATGAGCAAAAATCAGTTTTATAGGTTGAAATTGATTTTGAGTGCTTTAAAAGAACAACATGGTGAAATTTAAGTACGCTTCAGTGTATAATATTGTCAAGATTGTTTGTTTTCCAAGGTTTTTTATGAATAAAAGGCATTTTTTTTAAACGACGTCAAAAATCATCAAATGACCCCTCCCGCTGTGGGTTAGCAGCGATGAGGGAGTGTTAGACTCTTACTGACCAAAAACCGTCGTGTTCCGTCGTGGGCCTTTTATTTGCCAGAGCCACGGTATCTCTTTCGAACAACCCGCAGCCCCGGCAGGCCTTGGCCCTACTGGGCCCCGCTGGGGTTGCTGACATCTCTTTGAGGAGCGCGTGGAACAACGCGCGACGTCGACACGGGTCTGTCGTCTAAGCAGACAGAGGGACGCTGAGCCACCCGAACTCACCGCCCACAGACTCATGCCTATGGTGGCCGGGAGTCATCTCGCGACACCCGGCGCCCGTGGTGTCTACCTGGTCCAGCGTGGCGGCCGGGATGAGAGGTGCGAACTCTCTGACGTTCCGCCGCCTCCTTCTTGAGCATGACTGCTTCGCAGAAGGAGGCGAAGGCATCCCATTCCCTCTCGCTCCGGACCATGGCCTGAACCAGGGCCGGACGCGAGAAGTCGCCGCCGCCTAAAGCCTCGACGAGTACCCGGCGGTGCCCTTCCCACGCAGGGCACTCCTGGACTGTGTGGTCCACCGTGTCCTCGGGGCTGTCCGCACAGTGGTGATACCCGGGCGCCTCCTCACGAAAGATTCGATGCAAGTACCTCCCGAAACAACCGTGTCCAGTGAGGGCGCTGTGACTCCTGCCGAGCTACTCCTCAAAGAGGGGACTTACCGCCACTATGGTGGCGTGCCCTGTACTGGGTTGCGACAGTCGTTCCCTCCAGGCCACCATGAGATCGCGCCGGAGCTCCGCCCGCTGCTCGACAACTTGCCGCGGCAACGGGGTTTCCCCCCCGGCGCTGAGCCTCCTCGCACCAGTCGTACAGGCGCAAGAAGACTCTCGCCTCCAGATCCCACGGTGGCAGTCCGGCTAGTAGGCCAGCTGCTTCGCGGGAGATCGTGCGGTACCCCTGGATTAGCCTAATGGCTATCTATCACCCTTTGGTCCACGTTCATGTAGTGTACGGCCCGCGGCCATACCGAACGTAATGAAAAAACACAATCCCTTGACCATGCCAACCTTAAAATATATTCCAAGAGGCATTAAAGAAAGTAAAAAGAAGGCATAGTAAAATCACTATTACAGCTTATGCCAATGAACAGAAGGGAGTTTTGGCAAAGTTTACCGATCAATAATAATTCAGTTGATTTAGTTTCTGGTGGACAATTTTCAATAAGCGAATAATTTATTTTATTTGAATATTGTTTTCAAATATTTTGAGTGATTTTTTTTTTTTACTGAGAAAAAGAGTTTTTTTTTTTTAATCTTTTTCATTAAAACTGCTTATCACTATTTCGTTCTTTTATTCTATTGTTTCTTACTAGGTTTATAAAAGTGCATTTAGTTTCTACTCAGTAAATTCAGACCTAAATGAAAACAAAGCAAGTGATCTTACTAGGTTTTGAAATTGTCACACTCAAAAAGTTAGAACTAAGAAAACAATTTTTTTATTAGTAACTGCTCCTCTACGTACATACTTGGTGATAGACGCATTAAAACACTTTTTTTTAAAACCCTGTTATCTCCCTCAAATTTTGCAATCACTCCCAGGACGGTACGACTAATATTATTGAAACGGCAAGCTGTCAAAGATATGAAATCGTTTTTCGGCTCTCCTATAAAATTTGGTTTTGTGCAGATACTGGGTTTTGATATTTCGCAGCCGGGCTGGTCTATAGTCTATGCTTTTATAAGTTAAAATTATATTATGTAGGTAGACACATATACGTTATGATTTTCATGAATAATAATATGTGTACCTAACAGAGCTCTTCATAACGTTTACAAAGTAAATGGACTGTGTAAAATATATTTTACATGGAGAATTAGTTTACATGTATGAGGAAGTAAAGTGTTGGTTTATGAGGCGTGAACTGTGAAATAGTAAATGTTGTAAGTTAATAAGCCTTTTGTATTCTTCAGATTATGTCTAGTAAAGGTGGTAATAGGCTGGTTTTCAGCTTGCATAGTACCTGTAGACTGTAGACTCTTGTTAGACTTTCTGAATTGTGACTACCCGTAACAACTGCCAAAGATGTTCAAATGACGGCTGTGAATTTAATGTGCATTTCGATTCAAGGCAAGGCAAGTTATGGGCATCTATCCACGGACTGACCGCACCAAACGATGCTTAAAATTCAATCGATCGATTCGTGCTGCTTTTGCTTTTTCTCAATTAGGTAGTAATCTTAGCCCTATGTTACCCGACAACATAACCGATCGTTTGTCTTAAAACAAATGCTTATTTTGTAAATTGAACGGGAAAGTTCATATAAAATCAGTTGTGCTGATTGACACCCGCAACTCCTCATAGGTCCACCGCCAGCTCAGTGTCAGACACTAGCTTTCTGGCTTTCAATACTGAACTGGATCTATTTGGCGCAACCTTTTGTTGATTTTTGTATTTCTTATTCTATGTGTATGTATGTCTTGTGTTGTGTCAATATGTTTCTTTCTTCTGCAAACTGACGTTAATATTGTAGTTGTTTCTTAATATTTTTCAGTTCAATAACTAAAGTAAATGATATATTGTTACAGCCATGAGCCGGAGGGCGGTGGGCGTTGCGGCGAGGGCCCGCTAGCGCGCGCCATGCAGTCCGCGCCACCGGGCGGCTCGCCCAAGCGCCACCAGAACTCGGCGCCCGCGCATGGTGAGTGAAACATGCTATAAATTGGTGTTATATGTTGCAGAGGTATATCAAGTAGTTATGTGCGAAGGAAAATTAGGGCATGTGAAGTGCATCTAATCTATCTATGTAAGGCAATGAAACGAGTAAGAGGAAGTTCAAAAGTTCTTATAAGATATTTTCCTGCGGGATTGTTCGAAAGAGTTACCGCGGCCCTGGTACATAAAAGGTCTACGACGGAACACGACGGTTTTTAGTCAGTAAGAGCGGTGACTCTCCCTCACCGCTGCTAACAGCAGTGGGGGGGTCATTTGACGATTTTTGACTTCGTTAAGAAAATGTTTCTAATCTGTCTATGTAAGGCAATAAATGAGAAAGGGGTAGGTCAGAGGTTATATTTGGATTATATTTGGACCAAAGATATATTTGGAATCAGCACCAAGTCTGTTGTTGGCACTTTTTTTTAGTATTCTTTTAATGCTATTGAAAGAAAGGTCTTATTTATTTAAGTTCTGTTGTGGTAGAAGTATACAACAATATTAAAACAGACATGAAACTACTTGCTCACAAAAAAGTCACACTACCCTCCTCTATTTTCCTCTTCAAAAGTGTTTTACAAAGCGAAACTTGGAAAAAGAATTCGCAACAATACAGGGCCATACATTTCCCTACCGCAGCAGCCTTGACAAAAAAGTCTTTGTTTCCTGAAACCCGATTACACGCACACCCCACCCCCTCACTTCCCCTCACCCCCTCTTACCTCCTCCGTCAATATATTACGGCTTAACACCTTCACACTGCAAACTTTTAGTCGCCCGATAGTTTGTTGGGACTCATAAATCAGTAAGTAAATGTCGATCCTGTGCCTGATCTCTTTCCGGTCGTGTCGGTTTACCGTCCCATTACCATCGGGCTATGAGAGTGAAGGAATAGTGAGTGCACCTGTGTCTGCGCAAATGCTTGGCCACTATAATAATATGTCCTGCGCAGTTGGCTGATCCTTATATGAGAATAGCAGCCATGGCCGATAATCGGCTAGGAGGACATCATTATGACGATGAGTGTGGTATTTAGTACGCGCATTACAAAGGTCAGCTTTTTAGCTAGTGGTACTAGCAGATCGACTGAAAACTTTGACTAGATCAAGATTTTCTTTAAAACAATTTTTGGCCACCATCGGGTCAACTGTCGGTTCACTATTTAGTTTGCAGTCTGCAGGTACTCTTAAACGTCGGGACGGCGTTTATTCTTTTTTAATGAGACGAGTTTTATATTACCTGCGCACACTTTTAATTAAAATACGGGCGAGTTACAACCGTGTGTGAAAAACTTTCAGGAACCGCAGTTTGCGTTTGAAAAGTTTTTAAGAAAGAGTTTTTAATGTCGCCCCTCTTTTTACGGTGTACGAATTGTGTTTCAAAGGTGATGTTAAAAAGATTTTTTTAACCTTCAGCCAGAGTGCAAAGGGGGTTTTGTTGAGGTAGCTGTTTGTTGAAAAATGTAATTAGGTATGATTTCTTTCACCAATTTAGTTCTTAAGTGCGCTATGTCAGGATTTCTGTAAATACAAAATTCGTTGCGTTCAACAAGTAAGTATAGTGGGTAGTTGTAACAACTTTTATAAATCTGAAGAATGGGTTTGTTTGAACGCCCTGATCATAAGAACTACTAGACCGATTCTAAAAATTCTTACAGTCTTAGAAAGCCCATTTAACGAGGAAGGCTAAATGCTTCTTCTTATCCATGTACTTGGAGTAGTCCCACGTTACACAGGCGAAACCCCAGGCAAAAACGAGACTTAGGAAAGTATAGAACACTTGATTCATCAAAACAAACATTACGACCAGTATTTAGGGTAGTAAACCACTAGGGCTGGGCACCGCACCCAACGCGCCTGACAATACCACTGGTGTTAATTTACTCACAGTTTTTATTAACCTCATTACTTAGCAACCATTAACCATGGAGTTAGAGGGTGCAGTTACTGGGAACTTGATCTGTTGTCTAATGGCTCACCTGATGTTTCATTAGTTGGAATTGATCGTATCTTTTGTTGTTATTCAGTGAAGTGTAAAGTTATGAGTACTGGATGTTAGAAGTCACCTTGGAAGTCCTGGGTTGTGACATTAGCCCCTCAAAACTTAATTAATTAAAATACATGAAGAGTTGATCTATTTTTTGCGAATTTAGCAACAAGTTTAGAAACACAACATTTAGAAAAATAACTATTTATCATAAATAACGGTTAAAAATAAGGGTAGCACGAAAATTCTCGCAGTAAAAAAGTGGTCGTTTAACCAACCTATTACCATGACGTCTATGTGTGATTTTGGACCTAGATAAAATTCAAGTTTCATATACGTTCCTTGTAAAATTTAATGTAGTCATGAAATATAAAACTAGTCTCAATTTCGCATCTTAGAAAAAACAGTTACTAAAATAACGTAGAAAGAAAACCAATATATCACATCCAACTCAATGCTCACGTAGCATAAAATAAAAATCTCCCGACTTTCATTTTAAAGTCGATTTATCATCGAGTCTCAGTAGGATCTCTCTCCTACATAAATCAAAGGGATGTGACTAGAATATCGTCTCAGTGTGAAAGTGTCGCCATGAAAGTCTGGGCCCATAGGAATCAGGAACCATTGTCGATAACACTGAATAGATAATTGAGTAGTTTCTTTATATATGTACATTGGTTCGGTAAAGCATCTTAAAATAATGTCGTTTTAAAGGAGATTTATTTCTTGATATACCTAATAATAATTATTCTTAATTTAATATTTGAATATAAACAAAAATGAAAAATCTGTAACGTCATTAGGTATTTGCAATTGTGTAGGTTTTTGCCAGTTTATTGAAGTATTGCATTTGACTAGTTTTCTACGAATGGGATTTAATGAAGCTTTAAAAGAATTGTTGACATCGGCATCGACATACTTTGGCTTTTGTTAAAATAGACTAGAATGAAGCTGTGAAAAAAATAACTACTATTCTGATATTTTACTCTAGAGATTCATAACATAATTTCGCAAGTAATAATATACATCGTGATAAAATTAGTACCTATTGTACCTAATATGTAGTTAATCCTTTTTTATGTGTCCAAGATTTCATATTTACTTGAATAACGTCATATTCTGTCTACTTCTACTTGTCAAAGACCATTTATTTGTTCTTCAAAAACCATTGACGTTCAATTTTCTAAAATCGTTGTCATCCATCTATTCCCAGGTGCCGCAGCGGGCGACCAGTCCACATTGAAGGTGCACCTTCCGAACGGAGGGTTCAACGTGGTGCGAGCATCAGCTGACGAGGATGTGAGGTCGGTGCTCAGGCTGCTGGCAGCCAGGCTAGCGGCCGGAGACAGGGTCTACACGTCCTGTTATGCGTTAAGGGCGAAGAGGCTTGCTACTGGCAAGGTAGGAGTTATATGGTCTTATTTTTGAGAGAGCTGTAGGTTTAATCACCTAACAGGGCCTAGTATAAGTTTTCTCTAATCCGCGGGAAAGCCTCTGACGTGGAATTGCAACAACGACTGCTACTAACTAGGTAGCATTCGAGGATGCCGGTTACGTGAGGTTCATGCCGGGGGTTGTAACAACGTCGACTTGCAGACTCTGGATTGCTTTTTTAAATTATATTCAAAAGTCAAGTCATTCATTATTTGTAAAACATAGGTTTTAAACCTGAAGATCGCAAAAATATATAGGTACAGTGCGCTATGTTTTTTCAATTACTTCATCTTCACAGCCTTTTCTCGACTCTGATCGGCTTCCAGACTAAACAAATCCAGCTATGCAATATTGTTTTACATGTAGCAACAAAAATACTAGGAACACTTAAACGAATAGCAGCTTTAATACTCCTTTCATATCTCCTCAAATCCGTTGGATCCACCAAGACACGCCAGTATCTGACCTGTTAACAAACCGGCTTTGTAGATACGACTTTAGCTACATAAGTACCAGCAACACATAATCCGATAGCAGCTTTCATTCGCCTTCCTTTCTCCTCAGATCCGCTGGATCCACCAAGACACGCCGGTATCGGAGCTGCTGACAAAATGGCCGGCGAGCGAGTGGCGGCTGGAGCTGCGCGTGCGCTACCTGCCCGCGAACCTACGCGATCTATGCGACGCCGACCGAGTCACCTTCCATTATTATTACGACCAGGTGAGGGTCTTTCATCAGACTTATAGTAGAAAATTAAGGTCCTGGAAGTTTCGTCTATTGTAAAATGGGAGGATTTCAGCCAGTGTGACTATCCGATCAACAAACAAACGGATAGCCAGTTGACTGTACTATACCTACAGCGAAAGTCATTACCTACATAGACCACTAGTAGTTGTCCGCCGAAGAGTAATACGATTAAGAGCGTGTACGTCAACCGCGCGCCATTTGGCCTAAAATGGTACTTTTCAAACCTCTGTTTCTCAGTAACTACTTATCCTATAACTATGTTATTTTTTAATAACGCAAGGTAATTTCACTGTCTATATAGTTAATTGAACATAAATTTCAATTTGTGTAGTTTAAATACTTAAAACCCCTATAACGTAACAGATGTTTTATAAAATTCCCGTTCAGCGTCTATTTCGAAGCTTAAATTCATGTGAAAACAGTGGCAAATCTAATCATATTTATTTTTTTACTCATAGACGAAATCCCCATGCCTATAGTTAGTTGAAAACATTTTTTGATTTAGGTCTCTATCTTTCAGACAAAAATATTTTAACAATGTGAAAAATTGTGAATTTCAAAGGCTTTTTTTACCTATCTATCTTACTTAATTTAATATAACAATTATTTACTATAGTAATATAACTCTTTCTTTAAAACATAAACTTTATATTATAATTTAATCTCTCGTTTTTATTTTTTTATAAATTATTTAAAAACTACTATAAAACGCTGCACGCGAGTCAACTCAAACCAGACCGCCGCAAGGCTTCACAGAGAGAGGACGTGTCGCTCCGTCACATCGCGTAGGGTGAATAACCTCTGCCGTGGATACCGAGAATAGAGTACATTTCAAGCGCGACCAACAAATCTTGATACATTACTATTTTATTTAAAGCTCAATTTTGAAGCATATTTTTTTTATCGATTGAGTTGAAATTTTGTTTGAATGTTCAGTTTTAATGACAATGTATGATTCTATATCCAATATGGCGGTATACCCAAGATGGAGAAAAAAATGTTTTTAATGCATTCCTACGATATGGGTATCAAATGAAAGGGCTTGCTATGAATAACTCGAAAAAAAATGTGTCGCGAGTCTAAATCCAATATGGCGGACTCCTTAGGCTAGAAATCACTTATTGCAGATGTCTGTTACCAATCGAGCTATAATTTTTTTTTTTCATTTTGGATGTACCCAAATTTTGACTTTTGATCTCGAATAACTTTTGAAGCATATAGGATAGATAACTTAAAACTTTATTTGCAATGGTAAACCCAAGCTCTTCACCAATATTTGGCTTTCCGGCAATTGTTGTTATTTGACCACAATTTTTCGGTCTGGATGGACTGGACCATTCATATAAACAATCAATTTTTCAAATCGGTCCAGGCGTCTTTTAGAAATCGAGAACAATCAAATTGAGAACAATCACAAAACAATCTAATTGAAACCTCCTCCTTTCTTTTTTTGAAATCGGTTAAAATACAGAAACTCTTAACATTGTCATTAATCATCAGTCGACTATTTAGTACTGTTGAAAATTGTATGTAATATACAGAAAGTCCTCAAAACCAAGGTTGTCATAGGTGCCCGATTTTTTTGCAAAAGAGTGTAAGTATTAACGACTTATTTTCATGCTTTTATATTTTAGACATCCATAGACTTACACTTTTTTCCCGCTATTAACTATTTACTAAATAATATATTTTTTGTTCTACCAATTTCACTCGAAAGGATCAAAATGGTTTGTGTGACTATACGTGAAGTACGATAGGCACGCACACAGCCGCGACGCTAGTCTGCGCGGTTTTTTGCGTTGAATTACCTAAAGTTGACATCGCGCGCCGAGCGTACACGCTCTTAACTGGGTGCACCTGATCACCAGTGCTTTACATGGATTTACTTAACCGCTTTCTTCTGTGTTATGTAATATTCAAACATGTTTGTATGTCGTTGTGTCTCATATAATGTACTGGGATTGATTTATTATTGTTTTGGACATTGCTTAACTTTGTTGTTTTAATTGCAGGTGCGACACGACTACCTCAACGCCAATCATCCTATGGTAGACCAGGAGTTGGCGATACAAATATGTTGTTTAGAAATAAAGTGAGTACCTCATTGAAGCCCCTATCATCTGTTACGTTCTTGCCTCCTAGGTTGAATCTAGATGTTATATTTTTGTTAAAAAATACTATATAGAACTCGTTGTCCCCCGCGAAATATTTCCCACACCGGGATAACAAGAAGCCTTTGTCCTTTCTCAGGGTCTAGACTATCTGTATATCAAAGTTTCAGATTCAGATCGGTGGTTGTATTATGAGGAAGGATTTACACCAAATTAAAATCCGAAACTGTTTCTTGCAGATACTTCTGTAAGGATATGCAGATATCTCTGGATAAGAAGTCCAACATCGAGTACTTGGAGAAGGAGTTTGGTCTTCACAAGTTCCTCCCCAAGTCTGTGCTCGACGCCATCAAGCCCAAGGTGCTTAAGAAGGCGATACAGCAGCAGTTCAAAAAGGTAGGAGTTTTTTGTTACTACAAATATTGAGGACCAATTCTCTATCAGTCCCCTTCACACCTCCGTAGCCTTTTCCCAACTTTGGTGGAAGATAGTGGAAATATCATCTGATAAATTGTGGACGGCTTTCAGTTCTGGTGCAGCTGAGTACCAGTGTTTTACATGGAGCGATCGCCTCTGACCTGAACAACACAGTTACCTAGAAAACTCGATATACATTGGAAAGACTAAATGTCAAACTTTCTGGTTGCTTGACTACCAAATACTGATATATGATAGCCGGAATCCACCTATGCAATGTGGTTATGATAATATGGTCAAATCTACAGAGTGGCCCCATGAAGAATTGCTTCACCCTTTATGAACCATCTACCCTTGCTTTTGTTACCTAGCCACCAGCTCCTCCACAAATACAACCCTTGTGGTTGTTACTTAGCCACAAGCCCCACAAATATAACCTTACTAATTTCTCATACTATTCCCCGCAGGTGGCTAACCTAAGCGACACGGAATGCATGCTGAAATACCTGGACACCATGCACACACACTACGGGTACGACCGGGAGACGTTCACAGGAGCCCTCGGTACTGGCTGGGCCATACCCGTCGAGTTAGCTATCGGACCTTTTATAGGTAAATATGGATCTTATTGTTGTTGTAATAGAGTTGAGTTTAGCCCTTCAGGTTGAGAAGGTATACCTGTCGATGGGACCTGTTATAGGCAAGTTTGAACTTTATTGCAGTTGTCATAGTTTAGTTTATTTAGAAGTTTAGGTTGAGTGCATGGTTTTATGAGTTTGAACTTTATTGCACTGTGATAGGGTTCATTTTTATCGAATATATTCCTCTGAGAATATTTAATCCAAATGTACCAGTACTTAGTGTTTATTTACGTGGCCTTAACCCTATTATTATCAGATGCTCGTTAGAGCCCAATACTGATTCCAAAGGGAATATCTCTTTTTTTCAAATTGGCCCACTAGTTCCAGCTTTTTAGTTAAAAATTTAGCAACTATGTATTATGACCCTCAAATAATAATAATAAATCTTAATCTTCCACAGATATTTCGTACGTATCTCACAAGGCGGGCGAGCCCCCCACGTACACGAAGATTGCGTCGTTCTCCGACATCGTGGCCGTGCAGACGCTCAAGTCCAACTGCACGCAACAGTCGCAGACGCAGGTCAGAACTTAAGTATATTACTGCTAACTTGAGAACAATTTAGTTTACAAGAAATAAACTAGCTTCTGCGAGGCGGTTTCACATGATAATTTTGGGAACTAGTTCCTTTAACCGAATAAAATGTCAATTTGTATTTATAATAATATACCAATATGTATGTGTAATAATGGCCAATATGAATGTATAATACATACATAGGTATATATTGTTACATATAACTACATATACATAATTCTATCAAGATCATGCTTGGCAAGGTTAGTGTAGGCAAAATCCTTGGCTTAAAGGCGGTTGTGGACGTTTCTCGGCTGTAACAAACGATGAACAAAATCCGTTCAGATATTAGCGAGTGAAGAATTAAACAACACACACGCAAACTTTCTCTTTATAATATTTGTGTATATATAAGCTTTAAACTCTTGTAATATTTCAGAGTGGTTCATGCGGCAAGGCAGCGCTACAGTTACGAGTGAAGGGCGCAACAGAAACGCTTACTATTACGTGCAGCAGTGTTGAGGTTAATACTACACCAAACTATATAATTAACACTAGACGTTAGTTAAACAAATAAGAATCTCCCAAAAATCCGGGACTCTATAGTGCCCACATACAAAATAATAATAATGGCATAGTATTCGATTGTCGGCCACGGCGGCTGTTCTCATGTAAGGAGATCAGCCAGTTGCGCAGGACATATTATAGTGCACAAGCATTTGCCAGAGACAGGTGGATTCTCCATTCCTTCACTCTCATAGCCCGATGGGACGGCAATCCGACACGAC
Source organism: Helicoverpa zea x Helicoverpa armigera (assembly GCA_033682625.1). NCBI lineage: Eukaryota > Metazoa > Arthropoda > Insecta > Lepidoptera > Noctuidae > Helicoverpa > Helicoverpa zea x Helicoverpa armigera. Next base: position 3,947,539 of record JAWIIS010000053.1, on the reverse strand, counting down.
CGGAGAGAGATCCGTTGGACCAATATTATAATCATAGTGAAGATGAATGATTGTAATTAAGAGATTTTATTTTGTTTTCAGGCTGCAGAAAGTTTAGCAGATTTAGTTGACGGATACTGTAGACTGGTCACAGAATCACAAACCTCATTATGGAATAGAACGAGTAAGTACAAATATAACTTTTTAATTTAAAAATAATAACTATGTTTAAAAATAGACCTTTCAAGTTATTTATATATTTTACATTAATTTCAAGCAACCGTTTGGAAACAACTGAACTGCCAGTGTAGAAGTGAGTTGAAAGCTCTAGCTTTATTTCATACTTAATTAATTAGCTGTAGCTGTGCTGTGTCATAACAACTACAACCTACTGTTAAACCTCATAAATAGTTCTCTTATTAGTCTGGGGATAAATCGAAAAAAAAACTGTAATTTTTTTGTACCTTAGCTTAGCTAACTTTCTTTAGTTTATCACAATATATTGCTTGTGCATAATATTATTTTATTTTTAGTTAGTGCCTTATTGGAAAAGTATAAGTACCTATTAATTCACAATTTGTTTTCCGCAGCTGAAATGAGCAGCAGTTCGTCGGAAGGTAAGACGAGTTCGTGGGAAGCGAACACGGCGACACTGCTCTCTGAAGACTACGCTGAAATCGTTGATGATGACGCCGACTACTCTACGCCCGCAGGTAATTATTACATGTTTATTATTTGTGCTTTGACATTAGAAAATCTTAAATACGTCTGCGGTGTGTAGTGTAGGTAATACAAACAAATAGAATTTGTCTATCTGTTTGTAACTAATATTAAAATAAACACACATATAGGTACATGGTACATGTCATATGTGTACCAAAACAACATCATGTTTTTTTTTGTTATTGATGCCTCTCTGTTTGGCTGGGCTAATCTCTGAAATAGAAGGTATTACCTGAGGTAATAAGGAGGAATTTATTTTTTATCCTGGTGCGGGAATTAATTTATTTTGTACTTAGATTTCACTGTAAAGCTTACCGATTGTTGTGGCTTGTTTCAGTTCGAGATTACGAGTTAGTACGAAATCAAATAGAATTAACCGGCATCATTGGGGAAGGACAGTTTGGAGATGTACATAAAGGTATGTAAAAAAATTACAAAACACACATTTTTAACTTCTCTGCGCAATAAAAAAATATAGGTATCAAAAGTTCCAAAATCTAAGTGATTATATTAAGTATTAAAAGAAGCAATTTCGATTTAAAGTTAGTTATCTCTGTAGATCTTTTTTTAAAGGCACACTGGGTGTTTGATATGTGAATGATGTGATGCATTAAAAAAAACAAAAAGTTATTTTATACTAAAAAGTTATTTAATACTCATAAACGTTATTAAAAATCATTTTAACCTGCTATTTAAATACAATATTCAACAATTATTAACTAGCATACAATTTTACAAATCGCAATAAATGACAATGACATTGACATTTATGACGTTTAGGCACATGTAAAGTGACATCATCGAACCACCCGTCGCTCCGGCGGCAGCTGGCGGCGGGCGCGGCGCGGGGGGAGGCGCTACTGCCCGTCGCCGTCAAGACATGCAAGATGGACGCCGACCTCGATACCGCTGAGAAGTTTCTGGAAGAGGCTTGTGAGTTACACTCTTATCTACGTACTCTGAATGTAAAATTTTCTCTAATAATATTGAACCTTATACAGTAGCGATAAAGTTGAAAATAAGTACAATAATAAAGCGATAAAGGGATATTGCAATAGATAGTTGTGTTCGCGTCTGTATAAATGTCTTTGATATTTTAAAATGTCTATGACCGCGTTATCTTTCAATCTGAGTAAAAGATCAGTATCAGAAAGGTGCAAAACTCCGAAAGTTCTTTAAATTCAAAATATTTCTTAAAACTTATAATATTTGGATTAAAGAAACTTGTAGAGTAATTCAAAGGCATCATAGGTATTTACGCGAATGATAAGATTACTCCTCGCATTGTATCCGTTCAAAAAATCAAAATGTATTGGTTTTTCTCCGCACCTTCTAATTAGCCTCCATTACAACCTAATTGTAACCTTCCCTGTTTTGGCACAGACATAATGCAGCAGTTCTCTCACCCGCACATCATCGGGCTGGTCGGCGTGTGCAGCTCGCCGCCGATATGGATCGTCATGGAGCTCGCCACGCTCGGCGAGATGAGGGCCTATCTGCAGCAGAATGCACACAGGTACTGTATCAGCACAGACATAATGCAGCAGTTCTCTCACCCGCACATCATCGGGCTGGTCGGCGTGTGCAGCTCGCCGCCGATATGGATCGTCATGGAGCTCGCCACGCTCGGCGAGATGAGGGCCTATCTGCAGCAGAATGCACACAGGTACTGTATCAGCACAGACATAATGCAGCAGTTCTCTCACCCGCACATCATCGGGCTGGTCGGCGTGTGCAGCTCGCCGCCGATATGGATCGTCATGGAGCTCGCCACGCTCGGCGAGATGAGGGCCTATCTGCAGCAGAATGCACACAGGTACTGTACATAAAAATGCCACTATCATCATCATCATCATCATCATCTCAGCCATAGGACGTCCACTGCTGAACATAGGCCTCCCCCTTTGATCTCCACAGATACCTGTTGGAGGCGACCTGCATCCAGCGTCTTCCGGAGACCTTTATAAGGTCGTCTGTCCACCTTGTTGGTGAACGAAAAAATGCCACTCATCATCATCTTCATCTTCCGAGCCTTTTCCCAATCATGTTGGGGTCGGCTTCCAGTCTAACCGGATTCAGCTGAGTACCAGTGCTTTACAAGAAGCGACTGCCTATCTGACCTCCTCAACCCAGTTCCCCGGGCAACCCGATACCCCTGGCTAGACTGGTGTCAGACTTACTTGGCTTCTGACTACCCGTAACGACTGCCAAGGATGTTCAATGACAGCCGGGACCTACAGTTTAACGTGCCATCCGAAACACAGCCGATGATGTCTAAGATATACTTAGAAAGTACATACAAACTTAGAAAAGATGCATTGGTACTTGCCTGACCTGGGATCGAACCCGCGCCCTCACACTTGAGAGGTTGGTCCTTTACCCACTAGGCCACCACGACTAATAAAAATGCCACTAATATAATGCCACTATAGACTAATAAAAATAACACTGCACAAAAATTAAACTAGTTTTAGTGTTAAGTCTTACAAATATAACTTTACATCTACCAAAGCCATTGTTAACTAAACTCCTGAAAACGGACTACATTCTCTTCTCTGTCTTCTCTCTTACTGACATTTCTGTACATAACAAAATCTCAGTCTTAAGTCAACGTAAAACACTGACCTATTACTGCCTATTTTATGTCAATAGATAAGATGCTAATTATTTGAATTGTTTCAGACTAGAAACGTGCACACTAGTGTTGTACATCTACCAGCTATCGACAGCGCTGAGTTACCTCGAGAGCAAGAAGTTTGTGCATCGAGACATCGCCGCTAGGAATGTGCTCGTCTCCACGCCTACTTGTGTTAAGGTTAGTAATTATTAATTGTTATATTGACACCTAGTATAACTTTAACAAAGAATATTTTTTTGTCAATATTAAAAAAACATGTTCCAGTAAATGACAAAATCACCAACATAATTAGATTGTTGTCAGTCAATAATAATTGTAGCACTCATAGATGCTTTCCAGTGAATAACAAGGCCACGAACAAGACGCGATAATCGTCAACGATACCTAATAATTTCACTTCTCTTTAGTCTCTTAAATCTTAGAATCACCGTCCTATAAAATGGTTTCGCAATATTTTCATGAACAATAAGTGTAATGATTTATCAATCGTAAAGCGACTTTGACGTTCTGGCACCTAATATCTAGTCACTATAGAAAAACTACACTACAGTATTTTATCTTCAAAATAACTCGTAAACTTATTTCCCTCCCCTTAGCTGGCAGACTTCGGTCTATCAAAGATGGTGGAAGACAAGTCGTACTACAAGGCGTCGCGCGGCAAGCTGCCCATCAAGTGGATGGCGCCCGAGTCCATCAACTTCCGCCGGTTCACCTCAGCATCCGATGTCTGGATGTTCGGTATGTAGCTTAAAACCCTTTAAAATATGTTGTATCAGTGTCAATTCTCATATCCTTCTCATTTCCTTGTAAGGCATATTGAGAGTTGATACCTAATTGCTACCAGCCGCCATTGGTCAGATTTTCTAGTTTCCAATAAATAAATGACAGCGTTTTATAAATCATTTAAATATTTTCATTGATAGACGATAAAATGTAAATGATATACAGGGTGGCCCATCCATAGGCGTCCAAAAGAAAAATTTAGAAGCTCTATGCTATGGGGTATCCGAATCACCCCCATGTATGTTCAGCGATTTTTTGTACTTTAGGAGCTAGAATTATTTTTATTTTTTTTCCGTAATTTTCATTTCAACATTGTTTTTTCTATTTTACCTTTTTTTCCTAACGTTTACAGATGTTTTTTTTTGCATTACACAGTCAGGTGTTAGCACCTGAAAAAAAGCAGTTTGGCTAAACATTCTAGAACTTACATAAAATTTTATCTGAAGTTCAAAATTACTGTTGGAGTTCAGTAGCCAAAAATAATTGTAATGTAGACGTAAAATATTACAATTTATCTCCCGTTTAGAATCTTACGAAAGTTTATAAACTTCCTAATAAATTGATAAAGATACGGATCTTGTTATTTTCCGGTGACATATATTTCAAAAGACCAATCTACATTCGAATGAAGTCTTGAACATGGCTTGACATGGGGTCCACCCGCATACACTTGTTCACTCCCTATTGCGGCGCTTATGTCCACACCAGCGCCACGTGAATGTTACGCTAAAAGGGCCCTATTACCATTTACCAATACCTTTTCTACCCCCAGGCGTCTGCATGTGGGAGATCCTAATGCTGGGCGTAAAACCGTTCAGCGGCGTGAAGAACAACGACGTGATCGGCAAGCTAGAGAACGGGGAGCGACTGGCCCTCCCGCCGCGCTGTCCGCCGCGCCTCTACTCCGTCATGTCGCGCTGCTGGGCCTACGAGCCCTCGCAGCGACCCGCCGCGCATGCGCTCAAGGAGACGCTCTTGTGAGTAATAATAACAACCACGTGATAGGCAAGCGACTCGCCCTCCCGCCGCGCTGTCCGCCGCGCCTCTACTCCGTCATGTCGCGCTGCTGGGCCTACGAGCCCTCGCAGCGACCTGCCGCGCATGCGCTCAAGGAGACACTGTTGTAAGTAATAATAATAATGTTTAAAGCCAATTTTAACCAGGTCGGCTGTTCTCATATAAAAAGATCAACTAGAACCTTAGGACATATTATTTGGGTGTATCAATCGAAAACTTCAACAAAGAGATTTCGCCAGCCCTGTGTATTGAATCCGAAACCTCGTGCACAGTAGTCGCACTTGCGACCACTCGACCAACGAGACAGTCATCCTACTTGTATGTATACTGACTGTGTCATGTCTCGCTGCTGGGCCTAGAACGCAAAAAAAATATTCTATAGCTTCCCTCAATAAATGAACTATGTAACAATGAAATAATCATTCAAATCGGACCGGTAGTTTCCTAAACTCTTCAGCTTTATAATATTGAATTTCCACTAAATTTTCTCTCCTTCCACAGTGAGATTCTCCAAGAAGAGCGCAGTTCAGCGTGGGAGACGATGCGGCGAGAGAACCGGCGCGTGGCCGCCGCCTCCTTCAGCGAGGAGCCGCCGCCCAAGCCGCAGCGACCTGCCAACAATATCGCGGGTATGTTACATTCAATTGCTTGGCTTTTGTCAAATAATTTGGGGTCGGCATCGGGATGTAAATGAGTACTAATGTTTTACATAGAGCGGCTGTCGACATATTCAGATCACTATCTTTAGCGTTATAAGAAGGAAGCTAGTCTTCAATCAGTCTATGAAGTCTTATGAAGGGGTATCGGGTTGTCTAGGTAATTTGGTTGAGGAGGTCAGATAGGCAGTCTTTACATATAAAACACTGATATTCAAATGGATTTGGTTAGACTGGAAACCGACCCCAATGCAATTTGGAAGTGGCTAACCAACTGATCATACCTACCTATTAAAGAGCATAATTGGATCTTATATTGTCAACAGTGAGTGACACAGCAGCGCAACCAGCAGGCGGTGGCGCAGCGCAGACATACATCGTAGCGCAGAACCCGCTCGTCCTAGCTCACCTACTCCGCGAGAACCAAGCCCGAGCCCTCCACCCGCAGGCCTACACCACGCCCGCCTCGGTATTCAACACCGTCTCCGTAGACTTCGCCGACACTCTCCCGGAGACCCACGACATCGTCGACAAGATCATACACCCCCGACCTGACGAGAAGATCGATATACCTTTACAAACTGCCCCCATTCCCGCCGCTAGCTTACAGAAATTAGACCCCATAGTTCCCGCTCCCACTCCTTCTGAACCTTCTGATGAGACTTTGACTGTAGTGGTAGGCGCGCGAGAGAGTTGTGATAATCTCTGTCAGAATATTCCAAATGTATCCCCTCGAGACACAGCCTCCCCCTCCCCTGCTGTAGAGCCTGACATGCCGGAGCCTTATGCCAGTCGCGTCAGGTCTTTAGAACGTAACACACGAGGTGCTCTGTCCAGTGCTGAGCGAGCTCCCATCCGCATGGGCTCGCTGGAACGTAACGCGAGAGGCAGTGTCTCCCACCGCGGCTCCCCAGTGCCCATAGCTCCGTTCACTCGCCAGCACTCAGTCCCCGCCTCCCCTCCACCGCGCACACGACGAGACCAAGACGTAGGCCAGTTCGCCGTACAAGGCGCACTCAATGCTCAACTAGCGGCCAGTGTCATGAACAAAATGCGTACACAACCAGACCCGCCATTAGTAGAGGAGATATATGACTTTGGTGGGGATAACGTGAAGAGTTGCGTGGCGGTGGCGGCGCAACGGGCTTTAGCGCGGCCCCAGTACAGACGTGAAGGAGGCGGGGCTGGGGGCGTGCCCGTGGGCGTGGTTCAAGGCGTGCCGTACGCGCCGCGTGCTAAACTACCTCCAGGCATGGTCCGGTCAGCCAGTCCGCAGCCATATCCTCAAGCAAGCTTTCCTGGACAGCCAATGGGCGTCGTGCCTCCCATGTCGTATGGCGGCCAGCAGATTTATACTCACAGCGTATCAGGGGCCCAGCCGATGATGTACCGAGCTCAGGTAGCGAGCTCTCAAGCGCCACAGTTAGCGGGGCCGGCATACCGTCCGGCAATGGTACAGGCAGCTGACGCGTCGGTTATCTTCGCGTCTCGGATGGAGTGTCAACCGGCGGCGACAGTGTCCGTTGCACCCAGCGTCCCGGTGTCCGGGGCACCCGGTCCGTCCGGTCCGGTGTCACAAGGCGTGATGCAGGTGCACAGTGCCGTACCGGGCGTCACGTCCGGCGTTTCGCACGTTCACGGAGTGGCACAGCCCGTGCAGGTGATTGGGATATTCGCGTAGATTTTTTTTTTACTGCAATCAAATTGGAAGGCATGATTTATTGATGGTAGTGGTAAAAGCAAAAATTATGATCAAATCTTTGCTTAAAAAAATATATAGTATCTATGATTATAAAGACATTTAAGTAATTATAAGAAGTTTTGCATTTACCATTACCATTAAAAAAGGCAAAAAGTATTTAGTACGTGTGTGTAGATAATAGATATAATTAGTATGCATGCTTGATACGACAGAGGTAGACGTGTGAAGTGATGTGATAAAGTTGCGGTATATTTTATTATAAGTAAATATATTTTTATTTTTAAAATTTTACCGTTTTCTGAGAGCCAGAACGCAGAATGTACATATTTTTTATTTTTTTTGATCGGTCGGCTAAAAAAACGTTTCATTTTAAAATAGGAATATTAACCCAGGGCGGGAGGGGGTCATTTGATGATTTTTCACCAAAAAAGGGCTGGAAGTTACCTTACATAAATATATTTTGTAAATATCCACTCCTTATCCCGATAAACGCAGGTGTATGTGTAAATATGTTTTTTTATTTCAAAAATATTATTTTGTCTTTGGTTGTTTTTTTTTTATTTTCAGAGTTTTGTGTCATTTGGGTTTCTCCGGTAGAGTGTCGGTTTTTATTTTTTCATTTATTTTATATTTTTCATGAAATCATTTGTGAAGCAATGTTTTTAACATATTTCTTCACAAATGGTTTCTTTTTTTTTCAAAATGAACTAACATTGGGGTTGCAACTTTCAAAATTTTAAAACTTTTTGGTATATTTCGTGTCTGGGTGATAACATCTTTATTTTCATTTACTAAAAAACATGTTAATATTTGTACAAAATCTGGCAAATGTCACTAACAGCAATGTTGGTTCTATAAAATATGTTTTTAAGTTTTAAGTCCCACAAATGCACGCAAAAGCTTGATATTCCACGGATTGAATCCAAATTGTTTTGTTTTCAAAGTTTGAGTAGTTATAAAGCCCCGTATTTATGGTAAACTTTTGTTTATAAACAGAGTTGCATCAACATGCTTCTGAGTTGCAGGTAACATGTTGCTACGTGTTGCAGAGTTGATACACATAAGTTTACCATATAATAGATACGAGGTTTTGATTTTTTTACAATTTCGCAATATCTGTTCCTAACAATAGACAAATCAATAAAACATTAAGCCATTAATATTCCCAAAAATTAACGTTATTCATGAAGTTATTATTGTTTATCGTTATGTAGAACTGTTTAGAACACATTTTCAAAAATTTAAATCAAATTAATTATTTCTTTCAAACATAAATTGCGTGCCCCCCACATACATACGACTATAGCTCTTATTCCCTACACAATAGAGTCCGGAATGCGACAGCGAACAAGCGGTGGAAAGGAGACTGCTCGCCGAGTTAGCGCGACAACAACACCAGAGTGAAGAGGACAGACGATGGCTGCAGATGCAAGAGAGTTTGGTAAATATCCGTCTATACTAATGTAATAATAATAAAGAGGAACAAGTTTTTTAAGCTAGACTATCCCCGAGTTACATAGTCTAGTCTATATTTTGTCCGGGTATAGGAAAGAGCTGCCTAGTAACGCGGGTGAAACCGTGGGAAACAGTAAGTCTATGGAATAAATAAAAATTGTATTACCAAACCACTAGGTTAGCCGGTTTCATGCCTTCTTACATAGTTCACCCCCGTAAATACGTTATTTCCTAAGAAATACATTTTTTAAGCTGCTAGTAACAACGGGTTTAATTTTGTTGCAGACAAAGCGTTTATCAAATGTCCAGCTGTCTACAGAATCTGAACCGGGAACGGAACAGAAGTCAGAAAGCACGAATGAACCGAAGCCGTCTAGTCAACCGCATTCAGGTAAATAAATGAATTTTAAGTGAATATTGCTGGGGAATTTATTGCGCCACTACTTCTTCCCAGCAAAATACATAGATAGTGGACATTTTGCGGGCGTCTTTTGTTCGAAAAGTGCTGATATATCAGACTAATTTAAATAAACGTTTTTGAGTTTGTCGCTCTGTCTATATGTATACTAAAATAATAATCTTATGGGACGTGCGTGTTGCCGAACTATGAACTTCCTTATATACTTTCTTATAAATGTAATTTCGTTATTGTAACACTAGAATTTGTGTTACAGCGCCAACGTCAGCAGAAACCAGTCCAGCGAATACTGTGTCAAAGGAACGACCGCCCAGTGAAGACAAGGTAATATATTTTGTGTAATTTGTATTCTATACATTTTATTATATTTATGTACTTCTACAAACCGCGAACATCAGCAGTAGTTTTTGCTTTATTAACAACGAAAGATTTTTCAAAAGGGTTCTGTAGCAAATTTTTAAAAATCCTGAATAACTTTTATAGGGCATGAATATATTATTCCGGTGCAGGAAGAACTCTAAAACCGCGGGGCATTAAGTATTTTATAAAAATATAATATTCACCACAAACATACCATTTATCCCAGTGCACAGAACCAGTATACGTGGCTACCACCGGCGTGGTACGGTGCGTGATGCGACTAGCGGGCGCGGCGGCGGCAGGCGCCGAGGCGGCCGGTCTACTCGCAGCCGTGCGGGCTGTGGGACACGATCTAAGGGAGCTCTGTGCAACGGTTGATAAAGTCGTCGTGCCCTTCCCGCAACATGCACAGAGGTAGGTTGCATGTAAAAGAGGTGTGTTACCTGTGTATAGGATGGTGTTAGTGCTGCACAGAAGTTTGTTACCTGTGCAAAGGAGTGTGTTACTGCTGCACATAACTATATTACCTGTGCACGGAAGTATGTTACCACTGCACAGAAACAGAAAACGCTTAAATTAGTACCTATAATCGCATCGTCTTTAGGTATAGATCTCGCCAAACTTGATGGCGACTCAGTTTCTGATGTAAAAATGGTTTCTGAACTTAAGTAATATTCCAACAAGAGGAGAGCTCTGTTTTTAATTAACAACTGTTATGATCCCCTCTTTAAATAAGTCAAAAAAGAAGCACCATGAAATGACTATTGTTACCTAACAAATATACCTATCTACAGGGAGGTGGAGATGGCGCATCAGGTGCTGAGCAAAGACATGGCGGCGCTGGTGGAAGCCATGCGCCTCGCCATACAGTACCACAACACCACGCTACACCACGATTATACCAAGTGAGTATACCACACTGACTTTATACTAAATTATACTTCCAAATTCATTAAATAAGTATACTGTAAAGAAATGCAGGTTTTTTTTTTTAAACAGCTATAGCTATTAAAATCGTCCAACAAATCTATTAAAAGATGCTAAAATAGAGATAAAAAAAGAAAATATGAACGCATCTATAACTACTTTTCGTTACCAAGAATCATATTATGTCACTGGAAACCACGTTGGGGACTGGGAATTGACGCAAAATTAATTTGTGGCTGTAAACTAAATTCAATTAACCTCTGCATAACGTTAAGAATATTTGCTCATATTTATAGATTGCTCATTGTTTACAACATATGGAATTATTTACCTATTTTGTTTTTTAGTTTTTTTATCGATTGGTCATCCTTATTTATTGTAACAATGAACGCGTTCTAATTCAAATATTTTGAACTCTCAGTATCGAAGTTACAAATTAACTTCTATGTATTTTTGACATTTACTACAACAAAAACCCACTTACCCCCAGAAACATGCTAGCAGCCGCTCACATACTAGCAATGGACGCCAAAAACCTACTCGACGTAGTAGACTGTATACGCGCTCGACATCCCCACGTGGACTGGCGCTCCGCCCTGGAGCCCGAGCCCGCTAGCCCCGGCCCGCAGGTTAGTGTCGCATGCTGAGATAATAATGTGGTAAGTCTCATGTGTTAGTTTTTTTTTTTGTTATTGTTTGGTATTTAGGATTTGAAGGATGGAAGTGAATGTGACGTTAGTGTGATGAATTTGTTTTTTTAAGTGGCTATGAAAAAAAACTATGTTTATCACGCATGTACCATATAGAATGAAATTCCAAGTCTGTAGATTATCATAGATTAAAAGTTATCTTAAATTCCTGTTGATAAGCTATATCAAATTTCACACAACGTTACGTTTGTCTGTAAGTCAGTGCTAGTAACAGATCTGAATTTTTGCACCTTTAAAATTACAAAATTTTTTGTAGTTATTATGCATGTTTTATAAAGTTGTACTCGTCATTAGAGAATGAATGTTGGTGTAGATATAATCGGAAATCGCATCCTTTAGTTCCCGGTAAAGCCTACAAACTACGCCTGATCGATCTGGATTAGCGATTTATTTTTAAGGGTGCAACAAGTTTTTGATCAGTTACTTATTATTCTTAATTTGGTTTTACACAGAGTCAATATTATCTCACGTTTATCTTCTGCTAATCAGTTTCGTTACTAAACAACTGGTATTACTTTACTACATATATACTTTTAAGTACCTATGTTAGATATTATCACTGTGTAAACCTATCATAGTACTTTTCTAGTTGAAGAACTAAAATTAATATGATTCATATTTTTACATTTTGAATGCCAGCACGTTTCAACTTTAAGTAGTCACAACATTAATTATATTTTTTTCTTACATTGCATGCAGCAGTTCCTATGTAGCGGGTAGTATGTAGTCAGTATCATTTTTATTACTTTTTTAAGCATGCTTTATTTAAACTCGAAACAAAAATTAAAACAAAATCATTTTTTACAGGTTGTCACACCACAAAACCAAACGCTGACCTCTCAAAACCAGGTCTTCGCGCCTCAGAACCAAATATGCGTCCCTCAGAACCCGGTGTTAAGCACCCAGTCTTCTGTGCAAGAGGACGACGCCCCGCCGCCCAAGCCTGACTTCAAGGTCAACCAGCCCGTCACCACCAGCCAGCACACAGTCACAGAACCGCCCAAAGAACACAGCAGTCTTCCCGCAGCACCCAACAGGGTGTCAACACTCATACACAACTACAACCTCTACGGTAACGTCAGAGAACCACAACACATATATGGCAACACTGAAGCAACCTCTTTCCCTTTCTCCTCAACGAGCTCCGATGACGTGAAAGTAGACTCAGCTCCAATGGAATCCGTCAAAAGTCGGGTCCAAGCCATCTCCGGCAAACTTGACTCACCCCCTATTTACTCTATCAGCAAAAAAATGGTTCCTCTAGATCAGAACGTTGGTCACACCGATCAGGGGTGAATGACATCTAAAAGTTCTTCGCTTGTAGTAGCATTTTTTTACGTCTTATGACGTCGACAGCTTTACATAGGGTACGACCTAATATTAGAACGACTAGTGTACTTACCCGGATATGCTCATAGATATTATCGTTTGCCGCTTGAATTCTATAGTGCGATGCTTATTTGGAAAAGACAGAATGCTCAATATTATCCGTAGCGAATTAAGTGAGCCAAATAATTGTCGTTGTATCCATCCATTTCGCGTTCCTTTTATCGGAGTTCATATACATAACCGTTTATATTAAATTTGTATTCGTGTAAATGGTGCGTTAAACTTCAGTGGAAACGCAAAATGAAAACTAGATAACAAAAAAACATTCAATTGTATCTGTTTAAATTCATAATCTCGAAATCGAAGTCAATTCTACCTAAAAATTAAAATAAATGTACAGGATTCCACACGTCTTAAATATTGTTTGTCTAAATGTAAAATGGCCTAAAATATCATATTGCGTTTTCACTCTTAAAAATTCTATCTCAAAAGTGCGGTTAATAAATAATTTCAGCTTTAAAATATAATTTGCATTAAAACGCTTATTTTATAGTAAAAAGCGTGCCATTTACATGAATATAAATAACTAAATATGTTGATCATTTAGTAATATCTATTGACATATCATCAGCATTGTTGTGCTTCAAATAAATATGTCGTGTTGCCTATTCGTGAATATTATTGTTCGACATATCTGTTCTGAAACTTCACACATTTCATAACATCATCATACAACTAAGAAGTTAGTTGGGTATGCCTGGAGAGTGGAGACCGAGTCGTGATAATTTTGACAGCTGTCATTATAACTCTCATGACATTACAAACTGTCTCGGAACGTTGGACTCCAGTCATACCTTAAAGCTCCTTGGTCATAAAACTGTTGATTGTGAAATCATGATAATATTGATTTGTGATATTATTGCCAATAAAATTTGCATACTTTTTATAATAAGGGCGGCTATGTAACGCAGTACAGAGAGCACATTCCTCAAACTTGCACCTAATTAGTAAGTTTTGTAGTTATTTTTCATACAAAGTTTATATTTTTGGTGTAAAGGTATTGCCGATTTTATACTCAACCAGTGGGTGTTGCACAAACCTAAAAACATTTATGTACCTACTCCTAATTAAATTGCAGATTCTACCAAAATGGTAGAATAGAACTCGGAGAAAACGATTTTAAACAAATATTCTTATCGCAGTATAAACAACATTTTTTTTAAGATCACTGTAAATTAAAATTACGTGGTTAAAGGTTTGTGCTAGGCCCACATAATTGGTGCATACGTGTAAGAATGAATTCTTCCGTAAAACAGTAATTGTCTCGTTGTCGTTTGAAATTCATTAGAAAGTATTATTTTTTAATGTAAAATGTATTATTGCGAGTAACGTGTATATTTTCGTTAGGTAAGGTGCGTTTACAAGTCACAACTTATTGTAACATTTTGCATTTAATTCCTTATACATTGTCACAGTATTCAGCCGGATTTGAATTTTATAATTTTCTTTGTAAAAATGTACAAAACAAATTGTCAATAATTATTTTAATTTTTTATCCAAAGTTTTTATTATAAGCTTAGATCTCAGATGGAATTTGTAGCGTACGTTAAAACGATTAGTTTTGTAATTATGAAATATCAGAATTTATTTATTGACGAATCTTCGGTTTATTTGTAAAGTTGATTTTCCTAATGTGTTAGTATTTAAGCAGGATATCATTCCAAAGTATAATGGTTATAGTAAGCAGTACGTAGTCCATATATTATTGTAGTGAGCTGCCTGAGATTATTTTCCAAATATCTGATAATGGTGGACCGGTTTTTGTTTATGCATTGAATAAAGGACAAGTCAATCATTACTCGTTGCATTTTATTTTTATACCTAATTGTTAAGTACCTACATTCTAGTTTGACAACCCCTGAGGAGAGCGGGGTTCACAATAAACTAGCCTTCGGCCTAGCGCATTCAAGTATATATCACCGTAATATAACAAGACTCGTAAGTTGATCAATTTTCTAGGTAGTTGATCAACTCTCGGAAAAGAATAAACGGCAGTTGAAATGTACTATTTAACGCATTGAATTTTAGCTAATTGGTCAACTTAAGGTACCTAGACGTACCTAATTCATCACGTTCGCGAGATTAAACGTCATCGTTCGAAATTTTGATATGGCACAACGTATAATGACGTCCAAATAACTTTTTGACTTTACAACAGAACGTTAATTTCCGATAAACGTTCAAGTTAAAATCCTATTGAATGTATCTTGTGTCACAACGGTCACAACATGTAAAATACCCGAAGCTGTACTGTCACGTAGGTACAGTAAGTTTTAAACTATTTCAAATAAGTTCCGATGACAGTGGGCGGTAACGGTACTCACACACGCACAACGCGCAACGTGTATAGGTACACGTCCCGCGCGCATACCGCGCTCGGTTGTGTCATGATGTCTTTAAAACAATAATTTTCATGGGACGCTACGTTCATACACGACGTATAATTTGTATGGACATTTACTAAGTCATTTTGGTACACAATCTCAAGTTGTAGCGTCCGCGAAAGTGTAAAAAACTATATTGCTACAAGTAAAATTATCCACAAATGGGTCAATCGTTGCCCAGTGTACTATTTGACTTGTAGGCTTTGTCGGATGATTTAACGGCAAGACGCGATAAATTAATAAACTTACTCATTTTACTAACGTATGTATCATCAACTACCTAGAAAATTGATCAACTTACGAGTCTTGTTATTTTCCGGTGACATATAAGAATCTATGCGCAACAGTTGACGACGATAATGCGGACTGTCCGAGGCGAGTGCGCATAGCTAGGTACATAAGGACTAGGCTTCAGTCCGAAAGGTAGGCAAGCCTTTAAAAACTAATGTCAACACAAGATCGTTCTCATTGAATCGAAACCAGATGCGAAGGTATTTACACTGCACACCAAGAACGCAGATCCGTAGGTACAACAGGGGCCCGATTCTCCTAAGTTAATAATGTCAAAATTGAATAGAAATCGAATCGTAATATGATCGCAGTAGCAGTTTTAACCATATCGGGCATTCTGCTATTAATAGGTATAAGACCAATCGTATTCCAACGTCATTCGATCGGTTTGCGATTGGTCTTCTATTTTGGTGATTTTGGTTTATACGCTAGTTTGCATTTTACAGACAAAATTTTGATTCATCCCAAATTACGCATCGGTAATTGCAATCTGGGGCCCGATTCTCCTAAGTTAATAATGTCAAAATCGAATAGAAATCGAATCGCAATATGATCGCAATAGTAGTTTTAACCATATCGGGCATTCTGCTACTAATAGGTATAAGACCAATCGTATTCCAACGACATTTGATTGGTGTGCGATTGGTCTGCTATTTTGGTGATTTTGGTCTATACGGTAGTTTGCTCTTCAATCATATTGCAATCGTAAATCATTTGCAGACAACATGATTCATTATTGAATGACAGAGAAGGATAAAAACGTTTATTTCAAAGAAAAAATAGCGGAATGCCACATATCGTAATCGAGTCGGGATTGGATCGCAGTCGAATGTGTGTGTATGTTGCTTAAGTAAAATTAGGAGAATCGGGCCCCTGATTAATATCAATTTATAGCGGTAGGAAATAACCTAAAATTGATTAAAACAAATCTGTTTATAAAGGAGATGTTTCAAATCCGGCCCACTATATGTACAGTACCTACCTGGAAAATTCCAGAAAAATCTAAGAGTTCGTGAAAAATAGCTAAAATGCGTACTTTTCTTGTAAAAATTTGTTCAATGATCAATCAAATTATTTATTATTTGATCAATTATATTGATAGATTGAACATGAGGGAGTACATAAAGCAGAACATAAATGAGTACATAAGGGAGAAGATCAGAGAGTACATAAGGGGAGTAAATAATAAAGTATATGAGGTGTAAACAAATTAACCTTATGAAATTACAGGAAATATTCGGAGTAACAAATAAAAAATGACTGTATATTCAGTGTTTCTAAATAACAATCCGTTTCTAAGATATTCAATACTTTTAACTACGCGAAAAATATTGAATATGCGCTCTGTACATTGTGTCGGGCGCCGCTCGCGCCGCCCGCTTTGTATTGTTGCATGAACGAGAGTAGTGGCGCGGCCGCGCGCACTGTTCATTCACCCCTGCGATACCGCCTTTTGTTAACAGCTGATTCAATTTTTCTGCCTGACTGTTTATTGGATTTAATTGCAATTGTTTATTTTAATACTCGTATTGATAAATAATTATTAATTGTTTAAATTAAGTTTACGTTACGGTCAAAAGTGAATTATTCAATTTTCAATTATTTTTAAACCATTTCATAGAAGTAGGTATAAATTCTTACCTTATTTACAAAAGATGCTGGAAGTGTCCACCATTTTGACCAATGCACAAGTGGGCACGACGTATCACATTGTTTTTTACCGCGATTAATGTGTCTCTGTCACTTTTAACCACGTTAAATGCACTCACTATGCGGGTTTTTAATTCGTCCACATTTCGAATATTGTTACCACTGTGTCCATACACTAAGTCTTTTACACGGCCCCAGAGATAGAAATTTAGGGGTGTAAGGTCGGGCGATCGAGGAGGCCAAGCAATAGGTCCTCCACGGCCTATCCAATGGTTAGGATAGGTAGCGTCGAGGTACGAACGAACTGCTCGGTGATAATGTGCAGGAGCTCCGTCTTGCTGGAAAAAATGGTGCCTTGTTTCGGCAAGAGACACATCTTCCAACATGTCTTGCACAGACTGAAGCAATCCTAAATATGTTTCACCGTTTAGGCGTTCTAGGAAGATAGGCCTATGATTCCAGCCCATACATTCACTGAGAACCGGTGCTGAAAATGGTCTGGAACCACAGCGTGCGGGTTTTCGTACGACCACCAGTGAGCATTGTGGATGTTGAATAAGCCCACTCTACTAAACGTGGACTCGTCCGTCCATAAAATGTTCCTGCTAGGTTCTTCCACCAACCACCTACAAAATGCCAGCCTCGGTTCAAAATCTGTAGGTATGAGTTCCTGTACTCTTAAGAAGTGGTATGGATGTTGGCATTCTTCACGTAGAATGTGCCAGGCAGTAGTGTGACTTATGCCTAAGTCCCGACCTGCATCACGTTTGCTCGCGTGTGGGTTATCACTGAAGTAGTCCAGTACTCGTTCTTCAAGGTCACTAGCGATGCGTGGCCTCCCGGTATCGGCTTGATGAGGTCGAAACTGTCTGTTGTCGAGTAAGCGCTGGTACACCCCCAGGATTGTTTGAATCGCAGGCACTCGTCGCTGGTTACCGTACAATTCACGGTACCGGTTACATGCTGCGGTCAAACTTTCACCGGTCACAACATAGCACACTACCTATCATGTCTAAATACTCGCGATTTGAGTACGTAAACGGCATTTTAGATATTTTACACGGAATTGCGTGAGCGCGAGAGTAACGGTACAACACACCCTTCTAGCGCGACCGATAACGGACGACTGCGGACAAAAATTACCCTACATTATTTTTTTTCTGTAAAAAAAGAAAAGTGCTCCGATTCTCAAATTTTTTTTTTACTATATTAGTTTTTTTGATTACGAATACGTAAATAATAATTTGAACATTACTTTTTTTACACCTATATAAGCGGAGTACATAATAAAGAATATGAAGAAGTACATAAGGGGAGAACATAAGGAAGTATAAAAGGATCCCCTATGGACTAACTCATGTCTCATATACTCCCTTATGCACTGCTTTATGGTCTCCCTTATGTACTTCCGTAGATATTTTTTTCATTATTTACAGCCAGTTTCTTCATCAAAAGTAAAAGCCAAAGTTATGTCATAAAGTAAAAGTAACGGTCAAATTCGTTTTATCTATTAGTTTTGCTGTTACTTTAGCCTTGAAAAAACGAATTTGACCGTTACTTTTACTTTGGCTTTTACTTCTGATGAATAACTGGCTGTGAGGCCGTATATAACTTTTACTACAAATAAAACAACAACATAAGAATTTACGGTTTATTAACAAAATAAAAAGCAAAACATTGCGATTTGGTTAACGTTAAGTGACACTGACAAAATAAATAATGAAATCTTAGCATCTCAGTTTATACACGCAAGAAAGGAACATTTACATACAAAACATATTTATAAAATTTACTAATTTGACCTAAACGATTAGTAAGCAATAGTAAAACTACAGTGTCTATAGAAAATATTTTTGTGGGGCAACATTTATTCACAAGCTTGGGTAGAAGAAACAAAATAATTAGACCAATTCTCAAGTTCTTACTATTATTTTCTACCAAGCTCTTTTATAAAAAAACGGCTTATTATATTACAATGTAAAATAACATTATGTGGTATAATTCGTGCCAAACTTAATGATAGCTCGGAACATGGCGCGAGTTGCTGTGCAGATACTATTTTTAGGTTTCACAAGGGGTATGACCAATTACGCCTAACTCTTCTCTGAAGTTAGCTACGAGCCGCCATACAGTTTGGCGACAAAAAACTTTCACAACTGAATACATGAAATGCGGTTCCCCAAAATAGTATTTTGAATTACGAGTGTAACCGAAATTAACAAAGTCCCTTCACTTTGCGAATTATCACTTTTTCAGTTCTTGAAATTATAATCGTAATTCAAAACTACCCATTAAAACCATGAGAGACAATGAAAACTAAAATGTGAATATGAAAATAACTACAATTGTTTAAACATGTGACATTTCAAAAAAATATGTTTGCATACTAGCCCTGGTTACTGTATTTCAGAAAAAAAAATACAGAAAATTACTATCACATCTATACTATTCCCAGTTTTTTTATTATTAAAAAATTTTAGTTTAGGAAATCTTTTGTTAATATTGCATCTTTATTTAAAAACCAAATTAAACCAGATCATCAAGTATGCCAAAAAATACCAAAACTACGTATTCTAATGCCCATTTTCACCAACAAATACCTACAATTAGGGATCCCCTAAGAGCATTTAGGGAACACTTAATACGAATTTCATTTTCACCAACGTTTAAGTGTCTCCTATAACATTTATTATTGGGGGAGCTCTTATTCTAAGTGACACTTAGTTAGGGAAACGTTAAGAGATTGTTGGTGAAAACGGGCATAAGTCTCTTGAGTAATGAATTATTTAGGTATTATCAGGAACAAAAGTTAGTTAGGACTCTTAAATTAAATCAGAAATAATATGAATTGTTCATGTTATGGTGTTTACTAACTTTTGTCACTGATAGTACCTACTACTGTGAAATAAGTTTCACCATAGGTTCTTATGGAACCTTTTTCCACCTCTTCCTTAACCTTTTGAACGCCAATGTCGGCTATAGCCGACATGAGCAAGCGTGCCCTGTGCGCCAACGACGGCTATACTCGACAAAAAACAGGTCGCAGAAAAATACAAAATAAACCTATTAAATCATTACTTTTATGTATTTATTAATTAATTATATTAATTAAGATTTTCGGGCTTGGCGTACAGGGCATAGGAATACCGATATGGCGTGGCGGTGAAAAGGTTAACTGATTATTTTCTTATCATCACCCAAATTATTCTTTTCACATTCTTGAAGAACTTCTCTAAATGATGTTTTTCACAAAAAAATAATAAATTCACTTTAGATAAATTGCAGCATTAACTTTTACAATATCACACTGAATTGAAAATGTGTGAAAATTACTGTGACCATGTATTCAAAGGCGCTAGTGAGACAAAGATTAGGCTGAATAAAACTGTGAAAAAAACACGTAATAACATTGTATAATTCAAGTTAACTATGATACACCAATATATCATATATCATTCATACTTCGAGACCAATCCTTATCAAAGTTACAAACTCTTTACACCATCCTCTTTCGTAACTCGTTCACCTAGCGCCATCTATCCGTTTAGTGTGGTACTCTTAACAGTCGAGGAAGTTGGCGGCCATTAGCAACTCAAGCGCGATTTCAGGGGCGATGGGGAACTCGGGGATTTCAGTCGAAGAGTTCGTGTAGCGCACTTTGTATGTAAAGTACATGCATACTTTTTGGAGGACATGGGACCTGAAAATAGAAGCATGAATCAGTTTAGATCTTAGAAGAAAAAGTAAGGTATAAAACGCTACTTTTAAAGGCTCATTTTTATTCACATCATCGTCATTAATTCTTAATCTTCTTGTATTTGTTTTGTAGAGTTGCTTGTGTTTAGTGAAACCGTGTCTTGGTATCATTTTCAAAACCACAATAAAGTTTTTTTTTACATGCTTTGAGTTTTATTTTGTCTATTAAACTTTTATAAAATTCATCAGCAAAACGAATGGCATTTGTAAAGCCTGTATATTAGAAAAAGTTGCTTGTCAACCATTCATCATTTCCCTGCCTTTCTCCCAATTTATTATTTGATGGGGAGCCAGCCCAGCATACTATCTACTGTCTATCATAACATAACATTATCAAGCACATCTGAAAACAAATTATACAAAATCTACTCACGGAATCTCCCTAAAGTTGACCTCATTGGCTTCATTCTCAGCAAACTGTCCGGGCCCACTCAGCATAGCCTTGATAGTGCCCGAAGTAAGAGCATGTTCCCTCTTCACAATGAACTCATGCCCATCAGAGGAGATCAGCTTCACATACATAGCATTGGGACCTTCGCAGCCACCATATAGCTTTTCCTCGGAGACTGCTGAACCTACTGCACTGCCACCGCTTCCTGCTGGAGTATAATATTTGATGTTTTATAAAATATTCTTGAAACTATCTCCAGTCATCATACACAGATGTGTAAAATGTAGTTAGTAGTAAATGCAGAACATAAAAGAGACAATGCTACATAATTATTGCTATACCACTAGAATACCACATCTCAGGTTGCAGACCAGTTCTTCGTTATTATCTTTAAGAGAAAGGGCAGATCATAGTAAAAAGGGTCAAGTGCCTGTCGAGCTCGCACCCAAGGACTTCCATACCATTATTATCTAGCTTTATAAAAACAACTGCCTGATGAACGAAGTCCATGCAAGGAAGAAGGCTCCCATTTTACACTTTGGGAATGGAACAATAAAAAAACTTGAAAAATGTATCAACTGTATGTAATTTTTCTTTATTTGCATTCCATATGTTATACAGGTGATATTTTTGTATTGGTAAATTAGTGCCCAAAATACAGGCTTTGCCTAGTTTGGGGTAATCTATACTAATATTATAAAGCTCACGAGTGTGTTTGATCTGATTTGAAAAATTCTTTCAGTGTTTAATAGGCCATTTATCGAGGAAGGCTATAGGCTACATTTTATCCAGGTTTGTGCAGAGGTTCGGGTGGAACCGCTGGCAGAAGCTAGTCATGGATGTTATGTATCAACTGACTAGGGCTAGAGACTTACCACCAGTGCCTCCACTGCCAGAGCGCTGCTCCTCGGCGACGCTGGTCGCGGAGGCGGCTGCCGACGCCGGGGCTGAAGCTACCTGCTGCTCAGACATTGTCACCTGCAAGCATAGACAAGCATAGCCTGTTAGATCTACACAAATATTATGTTTTTGTTGGGGATTTTATAAATATAATTAGACTGGTTGCAACATATGCCTAAAGCCGTAATTTAGTTGTGGTATCACACTTTTGCACTATTACTATAAAATCTTGTATAACTCCCTTATTTACTATTGTTAAGTAGTCTCTTATGTTCTCCCCTATAAAGTCCCTTGTGTACTCCCATTTATGCCCTTATTATGTAGTCCCCCATATAAAATCACTCATGTACTCCAGTTATTAACTCTGTTAAGTTCTCTTCATCAATTTACAAATCAGATCATGCTTTAAGTAGTAGCTAAAACAGGCATTACAAAATAAATTGCACCCCTGATGCAACACTGTCACTTTTGCAAAAAATGAGTTAAATATCTAAAAAAAACAGCCAAGTGCAAGTCGGATGGTGCAACAAGGGTCCCATATCATTATTTAGAAAATTAGCAAAAATCACGTTTTTTATATGGGAGCTGGATTATTTATTTTATTCTAGTTTTCAGTATTTGTTGTTATAGCGGCAACAGAAATACATCATCTGTGGCAATTTCAACTCTCTTAACTATCACGGTGAGATACACTGGTGACGGACGGACAGAGAAGCGAAAACAATAGGGTCCCGTTTCACCCTTTGAGGTATGGAACCCTAAAAATATACTAAAGCCACCCCTTTATTTGGTGCGATAACATTATTTTGTAGTATGCAAAAGTTGTTGTTATAGTTCACCACACCTAGGTATATTATGTTCTTTACTCATTGTTGGGAGGTGTTGAAAAATTTTTTTTTGGGCACTGATGTACTCACTCATCACAAAATGACGGAAAATACAAAATAATTCTAAAGGTTTTTATAAATAGGTATTCACAAGCTAGAAATACGTGCAGACAAAGTTGAGAGCATGGTGCTGGTTATTTTATATCATTTCTATTTTTCTAAATGCCTCATGAATTGGTTCAGCTCATTAATTTATAGTTTCTAGTCATTGTCCCAACCCTCAAAATCTAATATGATTAACCAATGTTAACTAATATTAATTCTTGGATATAAAGATATTTAAAAATTAATCAAAGGATATTGAAGCTATATGCACATACTGTTGTCATGCATTTTAATAAGAACTTTGTACCATGTCACTTAAACCCGATATTATCGATATAATTACTCAAAAGATATGTTTTATCTAGTTAATAAATCCTGTTCTAGAATTGGAATCAAAGTTTATTTATAGTAGCTTGGTTTACTCAAATACTAATTTACTCATGTTTTCTTACTTGAACACAGATTGAAATAACTCACTGAACTATAAGAATGTAAAATAATAAAGGAAATAAATAATGCAAGGTATGCATTCTTGCTATGACAATACACATATTTTTGTAGTGCATATTTTTCTAAAATTAGATTATGGCCTCCTAAGGCATAGATCGTGCTGTTAAAAACATAATTTTACTGACTTTCTAGCGTTAGGAACAATGACTAGAAACTTTAACGATAGAAATTTCAGAAAAAAGGGGTAAATTTTATAGTGAAGGACAGGAATTTGAGATGCTACTGCACTTTGAGGCTATAATACGATGACTATTACTATATTGTACGTTACCTGGTTCTTTTATCTGCTTCAACAGTTAACTAACTTAGTAAATAACAGATGTTTTGGCTTTCAATTTACAATTTTAATAATTTAAAACTGAAAAATGTTAGGTTATCAGATGCGATTGACAATTGAATGAAAATGAAGGGAAAAATTGAATGAGTTGGTTTGATTGAAACCACAGACTATATACCTAGATTGAATGGATGATCCGAATAGATACAAGGCTTTTCAATTTTGATTATTTTTAGCTTTACCTAGTAGCGGGACACCTAAAAACATTGATATTTTATTATATTCAACAAATGTGCACATAATTATGTATAGTACTCATCGTATAACTTTGCTACTATAGGTATTAGCGAAGTTTTATAGATCCACGGCCACTAGTGACTTAGCAATAATCAAGATGTTTGGATGAAAGCGAAGGGTTTAAGGTAAGCGCGAGGCGTTTACTTACTTTACATACTTCAGAGATGAAAGGTTATCATATCAGACGGGAAATGGGAATGAATGCGTGGTCTAATTTCTTCTTCTTTGTCACTTGCTCCCTCAATAGGAAGGATGAATAATTGTGGTGGAGTTTGTCCATAATGATATTTCTAGCTGCACCGTGCAGATAGTATTTATCCCTTAGAACGCTTGCTGTTATCTGAACACAGAATTAATAGAGAAGAGGAGAGAGTAGAATCTGAGGGTGCGGTTAAAACAAATAGCAGGTTTAAAACGATGAACGTTTTGTTTGAACCCAAACTGAACTAAAATACTTCAACAAAGAAATTAAAAAACAGTTCCATTACTTTAAGAATCGTTCAATATTTTTTTAGCTATAAAATTTATTTTCATCGATTTCCCAATATCTCAGCGGCAATAAATAATAGCGAAAGTGCCTCGGGAAGTGTTGTGGTGGGCCATGAAAGAGAAAGGTGTGCCTGGGAAGTATGTGGAGTTAATTCGTGCGATGTACAGGCAGTCCTGTACTTATGTCCGATCGTCGGCCGGCAATACTGACCAGTTCAGTGTGGCTGTGGGCCTGCACCAAGGGTCGGCTTTAAGTCCTTACCTCTTCCTGCTTATTATGGACGCCTTGACGGCGGACATACAGGAGGAGGCACCCTGGTGCATGCTGTTTGCCGACGACATCGTCCTGGTTAGCGAGGACGGACCTGAGATCCAGAGCAGATTGGGGAGTTGGCAACAGAGACTGGAGAATGTTGGCTTAAAAATCAGCAGAACCAAGACCGAATACATGTTCTGCGATTTCGGCGGTCTCTCCAGTCCTGAAGCCATAGCGCTGGATAACGCACTTCTTCCAGTCTGCTCCGATTTCCGGTATCTCGGTTCGCTTATTCAGGGTGATGGCGAAATAGATCGGACAGTTACGCACAGAATTAACGCAGGATGGATGAAATGGCGGCAGGTAACGGGAACAACTTGTGACCCTCGTATTCCCCTTAAACTTAAGGGGAAAATTTACAAGAGTATGGTCAGGCCTGCTGTCTTGTATGGATCAGAGTGCTGGCCCACAAAAGCGACGAATGAAAGACAATTGCATGCGGCAGAGATGAGAATGTTAAGAGGTATGTGTGGAGTTACGCGAATGGATAGAGTGAGGAATGAGTATATAAGAGGAAGTTTGAAAGTAGCGCCGGTATCAGAAAAACTGCGTGGAAACCGGCTGTCGTGGTATGGGCATGTGATGCGGAGGAATGAGAGTCATGTTGTGAGGAAGGTAATGAGTATGAACGTGGACGGATATAGTGGAAGAGGAAGACCAAAGAAACGATGGATGGATTGTGTGAAAGTAGATATGGTAAGAAAGAATGTTACTTGTGAGATGACGGCAGATAGAAGCGTATGGAAGAAGAAAACATGCTGCGCCGACCCCAAATAAAATTGGGATAAGGGCAGGAGGATGGAATAAATAATAGCGAAAACGCTCTTCTTTGAATGAACAAATGTTGCGTTCCAGTAATACAGAACAATAAAGATTTCAAGCATACAATTTGTATAGAAATTGGAACTAAAACACAAACAATAAATTAAATACAGTCTTAAACCACTTGAAAGTCGATAAATAAATAAAGGACTTGTTAGTAACAAGTTTCCATTGATATAATTTTATTAATATCAAATTTCTTAGGCTGAAAATATAGAATACATTGTGGTTCTGAAAGCACTCGATGTAGGTCAATGGACCACAGCTGACGATTCGGCGGACTTTTTTTGACATGGCTTTTGGCTTCATTTCATTATTTTGACATTTCGTGATTTCGATGTCAAGCGCTACGTATTTCTTTGAAAAAAGTAACTTTTCCATCCGTTTTCTTTCTATATTCAGATTTTTCAATCGAATAGTGTCTTAGGGACGAGGGTGGAACCCATCGCTGTGATTAAATCGAGTGCGGACATGAGAAATTCCGCGAGAACCATGTGACACGAATACGAAAAAGGGCTTCCAGACCGTCAATGTGACAGAAATGTTTTCTGCCATCGCGACGAGCCAGCGCCACCGCGGAGCCGATACGAGCACGACGCGAGATAAACGAACGGCGATATAGGGCAAGAGCGTCAAAAATGAGCGCGAGATGGCCAGCCCGCCACCGAACCCTAAGGAAGGCGAGGAGGGCGGCTCCGAGTTCAAAGAGGAGCCGAGCGGGGAACGCCCGACCGCCCCGCAGAAGACGTTCATAGCACCGCCCGCATCGCAGCTGCCCACGAAGCTGCAGTACGTGACGCTCGGGGCGTCCGGCCCCAGCGGCATCAAGCAGTTGTTCCGCACGGTCAAAGTGGCGCGGCGCATCCCCACGCTGCCGCGGCGGCTGCGCGAGGGCGAGGGCAGCGCGCCCGGGCCCGCGCCGCCCGAGCCCCGGGAGCCGCGCGCGCGCAAGGAGCACGCCAAGCGCCATGTCTGCGGCACCTGCGACAAGCGGTTCTCCAGCCCGGGCAAGCTCACGCAGCATGTGCTGTCGCACACTGGCGAGCTGCCCTTCTCCTGTGACCTGTGCGACAAGCGCTTCAACTCCAAGTTCAAGCTTGTGCGCCACAATCTGATACACAGTGAGGCCCGAGCCTTCGCCTGCAATGTTTGTGGTAAGACTTTCAATCGTAAGGATCATCTCACCAATCATGTAAGAGTGCATAATCCAGTTAAAAAGCTTTATACATGTGAAAGGCCAGATTGCAGAAAATCCTACACATCCCTTTTGAGTTATCGAAAGCACGCTGCCCTGCACTCGGCCGAGGAGGGCAACCTGCAATGTAAGATATGTGATAAGAATTTTACCACCCGGCAAGATATAATATATCACCTTAAAGTTCACACTGGTAGTCGCACTGTTAAAAATGATTCTGATAAAAAGTTTACTTGCAGCTATTGTGATCGAAAGTTCTTTACAGCTAAAGATGTTCGCCGGCATCTTGTTGTCCACACAGGTAGACGTGATTTTCTATGTCCTTTTTGTCCACAAAAGTTTGGACGGAAAGACCATCTGGTGCGGCATGTCAAAAATGCACATCCTGAAGAGTCGTGGAAATCTGCCGCTGTAGGTACATCCAGTGAGCCGCCACCAGAGGCCTCTGCATTTGAAGAAACATATACTGAGTATCCCTTAGAAGGAACAGATTTTTCTATGTGGAAACCAGACTCGCCCAAAGAAAGTACATCAGAGGCAGGTCCAACCAGGGTACCATCTACAGATATTATTGTGGAAATGCCACCAGAACTTGATATAAAAGTAGAGCCTATAGATATTAAGCTGGAGGAATCCATGGAAATAAAGTTGGAAGAGCCAGTGTCACCGGGTTGCACGCTATTGCCAGTTGAGTACCCTATGATGTTTATGGTGGCTCCACCGTACACGCAGACGCCATCCGACTTGCCTTTTCTGTCAACAACAGAGCTTCCAGACGCAATGGAAGCTCACTTGCTCCATCCAGGGAATGTGGAATCCCTGTTGATGGATCCGGGCGAGGGCCCTTCCGGTTTGTCGAGCCAGATGCTAGGGCTTTTAGAGGATAGTGAGCCAACATTCACAGGCGAGGAAGGCCGAGTTCAGCAGCGGCTGCCAGCGTTCACGCAGGCCTTCCAGACGGCGCAGAGCCCTAAGCCTCCGCCGCCGCCGCCCCCGCCGCACTAACCTCGCATCACCTGACCTCCCATGCCATTTGCATTTGATGTGCTGCTCGAGAACACCTTGAAGGAGTATGCAGTTGTGCATTCGACTGCGGATGGCATCAGAAGGTTGCGAAGGGTGAGATTCCTGCATTTAGCTTATGTGAATACCGAACTACCTCACTAGGTAAGGTTGATCTAAGCTGTAAATAGTCTTGAGTGCAGTTAGTATTGCAAGTTGTAATATTGTTGGACTTGATTTTCATCTTGTAATCATATAGGTACGGAGGCCAGAGGGTGCGCGCCCCTGGCTTATTTTGCCAAATTGTATATTTGTACGTCTCGGGTATACCAAAATTACTTCCGAATTCTACATGAATATGTGATCTAGTCGTGTATGTACTTTCGGAATTATAATATTGTTTATTTATAGCGTACATGACGTTTATGGAGTATAATTGGGACCAACTCTGGGAGCTGTTAGATGGGTACAGTTAGTGCTTAGTTGAGGCGGACCGCGCTCGGCCCGACGCGAGTTAGTTAGCAGAATACGACCGGGGTGTATGGCTCTTGGAAGCAGTGAGCTATTATAATATGTTTTAGAGAGGCTTGCTGCTTCCGACGCGATATTGTAATACAACAGAGAGCATATTCCTTTCGAATCAATAAAGTGAATGTAATATTCTGCCGGAGTAGATTAACATCAGATCTGTCTGTAACTAGATTGATATATCATCCTTAAGTGTAAGTGCTAAGTGTTCATAACAGAGTTATACAATTGAAGGCTTTATGTTGTATGGTATTAGGGTTCCATTTCATTCTACTGTACAGAATGACATCGAAGTCCTTTAGACTCAGCAGACTTGAGCTAGAAACAAAATGCAATAAAAATGATCAATATACCTCAGAGGCACTCGTGCTTCCTATAGAATAATAATATATAAACGATACTAATTGGGTGTGTGTCTGATGAGCAAAGTGGATGACTTCGTGTTCGTAGTAATAACATTACAGCGTTATCATTTTCATTATAGCAAAAATGTGCCAAAAGTGATAGGATTGTGGATAAGTGAAGTCGACGTTACTGAGATCGTGAATCAAATCCAGGTTTCATTTGCTCGTTGGGCTCGCGTGTGCAGGAACTTAGAGTCATACATTAGATCTTCCGCTCGATCTGCCTTTACGACGATACCTATGCCAAAATTCATAATTCTGACCGTAAAACTTTCTTAAATTCACACAGAAATAATTTTGGGAATTTGTAACTTCACTGGAACATTTTTCTTGGCATACGTTGTAGAATAATGAGCCAAATTTTATGTAATTCGTTTAGTGATGTGTAAGTGTCAGATTGTTAATGTTGTTAGAATTTAAACAACTTGTTTCGTTCGACATGGAAGGATATTATATCTTGAATTAGATGCAATACATTTCTTTCATTCAAGATTTTTACCATGGCGTGCACACCTTGCAAGACATCTTTCTTCTCTGTCTATATCCTTGGCTAAAAGCCTGCTGTTCCCTTTTTGCAAACCATTACTGTAGAATCATGTTTTCGGGTCTTGTCGACTCAGCATTCCCGACTTTGGATCCCCAAATCACTTATCACCCAAAATTATACAGGGGACAAAGAAAATTAAAGAATCTTACATTTGTATAATGACTCTCTTAATAAGACATTGAATTCGAGTAACTTAATTAGATTTTAACGTTGTATGTCGTTCGTCTTATCGCGAGTTGTGCACGCGCTCCGTTCACATCAATTAATTTTAGAGCGCAGTCGATATTGGGACATCATTACATTTTTTTAAACATTAACCTCGAGTAATTCACAGAAAACGAAATAGCTATTCAATTTTTATGTAATTTTTAGAGTCATTTTGGATCAGGAAGTAGAAACAGCAAAGGAAAGAACACACTCAAAGTTAATAACTACCCGAATTTAAAACTGCTTTCATGCTAAAACAATAAACTTGTCAGACGGGTAGTTGTGAAATTACGATTAGTCTTTTGTTTCTAAGCAGAATAATCAAACTCGTAGTTCTACTTTTGTTCTGATAATGCTTTACATGAATGGTTCCGAACTCGGAAGCGCGCTGAAACATTTTGATAGTCTCATTCCTGTCGCATAACATGTTATATAAGTTTAATATTTTTCGGTAATATAAAGGTTTAAATAATAATGGTCAATGTCGGCGTCTAGTAATGCAAGGAGAGCATATTATTATGGTGAGATCATGTACACGCTTTGATAAGTAGAATATTATGTGAATAATTCTAATCTATTAGGTTAATAGGACTGTAAAAAATTTAATCTACCTCAAATGCAACTTATTCTTTTCTAGAAATTTAATTGTACTATGTTAGGTTAGTGAGAAAGTTAGTTTTTTTTTCTATTTGAGAAATACACGACCATAGGGCTGGTTGAATCAGTTAACACCTGTTGTCTTAATATAATGTATAAGTGTGTGCTGCATATCGAAATCTTTATTGATATACAAGTTAAATATGTATGATTATTATTAATTTCGCTTTTTATTT
This sequence comes from Helicoverpa zea x Helicoverpa armigera, assembly GCA_033682625.1. Lineage (NCBI taxonomy): Eukaryota > Metazoa > Arthropoda > Insecta > Lepidoptera > Noctuidae > Helicoverpa > Helicoverpa zea x Helicoverpa armigera. The sequence goes on along the minus strand of JAWIIS010000053.1, from coordinate 3,917,051 downwards.
TATTGTGCTCTATAAGAGTGGCCTTTGAGTTCAATGTTGAATATATTTCGGATCGCGTTAATACAAAGTTTAAAATCGAAAGATCTGGAGTTTAAAGCTAATGCAAGAAAAAAATAAAAATAAAAAAAAGTTTATCTATAATAATGTTAGGACCTTTCCTATCGCGCACATTTGGTTTAAGTAAAAATAAGAAAATTTTCATATATTTTGTATATCGATGATTATACATATTTCCTTTATGCAGATATCAGAAAAGATTTCCGCAAAAATGTTTTTTATAAATACAATTTATATGAAACTGTTAATGTTTAAGTTTTTTCGACTGTTGTATGTATTTGTTGGAAATATTTTTGCTAAATCCTTCCCAAGGTTATGGACTGAGAAACGATCGGTTAGTTAGTTTGAAATGTCTGTTTAGCTTAGAGCCAAGTTCCCCTCAATAGAACCTACATTATCAATTCAAACCTTATATGTTCCTTGTTTTTTGAAGTAATATACAGCATAATAGTTAATAGTTTTTTACGACGATATTTTAATTGATAGGTCTAAGTATAGGTGAAACAAACTACCGATTTTTGACCAGTCTATGCCCTTAAGCCACTAGTCATATACAATAGCAGTACATGATATTCTCAAATAGGCAGTTATACTGAGTGATATTTACCTATCTGATGATTTACAATAGATTTACAGCAATTGGTGCAAAACATTGAGTACAAAACGTTACACATAGTGTACAAATAACGTCGGATTTCATCTAATTACTGCCCAACAAGATAATATGCGAGAGAAAATGATTCATCGCCTTTTCACCGCCACGCCATATCGGTATTCCCATGCCCTGTACGCCAAGCCCGAAAATCTTAATTTTAAATATCTACTAAAAAATACATAAAAGTAATGATTTAATAGGTTTATTTTGTATTTTTCTGCGACCTGTTTTTTGTCGAGTATAGCCGTCGTTGGCGCACAGGGCACGCTTGCTCATGTCGGCTATAGCCGACATTGGCGTTCAAAAGGTTAAGTGGTTTACAACAAAGAAAATAACCGACTCCATTTTCGTTACACGATAAGGCTGGGACCTAATTAAATGAAATCGGCGCTTATACTATTTTCCTCATATTTTATATTTGATACATAAAAATATACAACGACACAATGCAATATATTTTTATAGTTTTTTTTTAGATTGTAAAATAATTATTAAAATAGTTAACATATCAAAGACTACCAATGTACGGCCGTTTTTGTTGTCATGTAACTTGAATATTTAATATTAAAGTTCATACCTGTATTTATTTATTTAACATTTTATAGTTAACAGATGTCGATCGACGATAAAATCTATCTGTTTTGGCGACACTATAAGTGTTTACCGTTTTTCTTTATTGGGGAATATCAATGCATAATTGTTAACTTTTTCATGTACCCCAGTTTTTTATAGTTTTTATCTTTAATGAGTGTAACTCATTATATTTATATTTTTGTAAAAACGAAATTATGTTGTGTAATACCAAATACATAATTATTATCATATTTTTTATTTTGTGCTTACATCTGTAAAGTTTCGAATATTTTTTTAATTTCTTTATGTAAGTTTGGTTACAGCAACGAAGCTGCTGTGAGTGATAGAATAATATTGTTTTAAAATCATGTTGAATATAATTACGATGCCTTTATTAAAATTGCATTTTGAAATAATTTTTCACAGATGTTCTTTAGTTGAACCAGAATTTTTGAATGTCTCTTTAAAAATGTAATCTTTTCTGCGTGAAAATTGCACAAAACAAAGTTTCAGGTAGTATTCTCTTACTCGTAGCAAAAAATTAAAATTTATGTTTAAAAAATGATCAATAGATTTTAACGATATACGTAATTTTGGTACATACATAGGGGCCTTATAATAAATAAATGTAGATGATTTATTTGATTTATAAAATGGAAAAAAATATTTTTAGAAACGTATGATATTTTAATAGAAGTCTATTTTTGTTACGATTTTATGGAGTAATACATATTGAATGTTTTTAAAAAGTACGTAACGTTTCAGACTGGCAATGTTGTTAAAAATCAAAATATCTATCACGCTGGTGGCTCAATCTATAAGCCTGGCATACAGTGTGCTATTTTGCGCAAAAGAACCAAGAAGTTTTATTTTTGAGTCCTAAAACTCTTTTTCCATGTTGAGCGCCTTTATCCATGGAGCTGCTTGGAAATACTTAGGTACAGCCGTCAACCTACCAACCTGTAAAATTCTCCCAATCGACATTGAACCTTATACTTAAGAGATAAAGTTGAAAATCTATTGAAGAAATTGGACAGATTGCAGTAGCTTGGTATGCTATGGCGTCTGTAGCCGTAAGTACATTTTGTACCCCCAAGCTGCTAACAGCCGTTCCCAATAATCTATCTGCTGTTTTGGTTACTAGAGATAGGGAGTTTGATATTACTTCTTTGGGGCTAATGTCAAAATTATAAGTTAGTAAGCAAATCAACAGTGTTTCGAACATTGAGAACTTTGTTGAGGGCCTCATTCTTGATTTTTAACACACATTGCCTAATTGGACGATAATACTAACGAAACGGTACCTTCGCAGGATAGCCTATTAATAATAAATTATAAACAATGTACCTGGTTTATAATAACATGATGTAATTGTCTTCATTGTAATAAATATTTGGAACATCTATCTTGTTTTGTTTTTCTGCCAACCTATTTTGTTATTTTCAGGAATGTAGATTATAAATACTCTTTTTGTTAACAAATAAGATGTAACATTTTTGAAAAAATAACTAATTTGAAGACGAAAATAATGACAATAAATCTTTTTCTTATTGTGTAATTATTCTAATTTTACTCATATTTACAGAAGCACATTTTTTATTATTCTTTTGTCGCTATCAAACAGCCGTTATGTGCCAACTAGAGAAAATAAAATCATAAAAGAAAATGGCGTGCATCCAGTCGCAAGTCTGTTTGGTATACCAGGTGAATGACCTTTATATTCAATCTGTCAGATTTCAGATGCACTTGCTAGCTTTGGTTTAGAAATTAGACTACTCTGTATACAGGATTACCTATTTATGAAAATCATAATGCTCTGCAGAGTAAAAATAAATGATTGAACACAAAACACAACACCAAAATATCGTGCCATGAAAAATATGGTAAATGAAAACGATAAGCATGTAAAAAAGAAAAACAAGATTATGCAGCCAATATAGATGAAATATATTTATTGCTGATCAATTCTTTAACAAATAACACATAGACTTAGAACCAGAAATAACAAAATAAATACCTAATCCACGGTAAACAAGAGGAAACGAAAGAAATGCAGTCAGGATAATAGTCCATCTATAAACACGAAATTTCTATACATTTACAGGTTTATGGTTAAGTTCATTTGAATTTTACACAGATATACATTATTGTAACTATACAGTTCGATGATTATTCCACGTATAACATCATTTTATTCAAGTATCTAATTTGCCTATACCTGAATTTGAACTAAATTAAAATTGTACTAAAAATACTAACACCCTCCCGGTAGCCGGGCGCGGAGGCCGCAGATTTAATATAATGCTTTAGAAAAATATCGTTTTTACGAAACAAGTGAGAGACCAAAGAGTCCCGGAGCTAGGTTCTTCCAACCTATAAATGCACGTATTTTAAACACCAGTCACCGAAAAAAGGAATGTTCGAAAATTGTAACTTTCTAAACGTAGTCTTTGGTCGAAGCGACCCGTCGCCTCAACCTGTGAACGAATTGGAAAGCTAGAAAGAATCATTTCACTGTCCGTCTTTTGTATTTTCTCACTTTGCCGCTTTTCGAGGGCTTGGATTTGAGGGATATACTATCTAGATTTGGTAGTTCCGCGTCGGGCTTGTCGCGCGGCACGGGGTTGTCGTTGGCGTCGTGGTCGCTGTCCAGCCCGTTCTCCATGCGCACGGTGTTCGCATGCGCGTGGTGCGGGGGGCTGACGTCCATGTCATCGGAGTCCGAGTCCTGGTAGTTCCCGTTAGTCTCCGCTCTCTTGTACTGGAAGGTCCGCCTATAGTTGACATCTTCATCAGATTCGGCCGTCGCTTTAACTTTGTACCGTCGGTTAATGTTCTGGAGGGATTGGTTTTTCTGCAGTTCTCCGTGTATTGTGTCTCTGATGTTCATTTCGGAGGTGGATTTGGTGCAGTACTCCTCCTTGTCCGACTCGGAGTATTTCCTGGAGAGCCGTCTCTCGAAGGTGTCGTCATGGAAGATGGGCGGAGGGGCGGGGGTGATGGGCGACTTGAGCCGGACCTCGGGGCCTCCGCCGTAGATGCTCGTGAAGAACCGCCACAGTTCCTCGCTGAGCTGGGCGTGGTCGGAGCCCGGTTTTATCGTCAGTGTTGTCACGCCGTCGATTTCCTGGAAATATAGGTTTCAGTGTTCATAAAAGTTCAATTACCCAATTTTATTGTTCAAAAGATCATATACCATAGTTGTAGGAAATTAGTAAATTAGTTTTTTTTTTTACTCTTTAATTCTCTACATACATTTTGACGATCTATATTATACAAATCTATTCTAATCTATAGAGGTCTAGTCTATATTATAAAAATCTTACAAGTGTTCAAATTTTCATCTGAAAAGCAGCAAGAAAAGGTACAATTCAAGACAAGGGCTTGTCCTGTTCACACATGTAAACAGTCCACTTTTCGAGGAAGTCTATAGGCTTATCCGGTTTCCCGAAGGTGTTCCTATGAGGAAGTTATTGCTAAATACCTCATGCCACTGCCGGAACCAGTGCATACTGATGCCGTAGATCTATTGTTATAATATATACAATACATACCTGTTTGCTAACGATGCCGGAGTTATCAACGGGCGGGGGCGGCTGCTGCGTCTTGTTGCGCACGAACGCTTGCCACTGCCGGAACCAGTGCATACTGATGCCGTAGATAGCGTGAGGACGCTCTTGTTCCTATAACATGTACAAATATTATGTTAATTATTCTATATGAAATAATTTGAATTCTTCTGAATCATCCTTGACACACTTAATGGATTACAATACCTTACAGTGGGTAGCACAATTAAACGATAATTAGCCGTTTGCTCGCCGCGAATTGGTTAATTCGGCGATGTGACAAAGAATATGGTTTGGTTATAGTTAAAGTTACATACACTTACTTTAGTATGGCAAAGGTAGAATGTTAATTGAGCAACCTTTATAATTGAGTGGCGTTTAAGTTTCCAGCTAGTATGAAAATGCCATAAAAGTGGATTGAGAAAGAGATTGTAAGAGATTAGTAATATTGGTTAAAGTTAATACCCTATTTCTTTCCCAGCGCTGCGAGCAAATTAAACAAATAAAAATAATTATTTTCGGAAAATATTAAATATAAATATTATATTTTCATGTTATTTCGACAACAGTTTGATAGTGAAAAACGCACTCCCTTAAGGATAGTTTAGATGAAGACTAACTTTCGGCGCCATTTTTTCGTATGCCATTCCGCTGGCATGCCATGAAAAATGGCACCAAAAGTGTTTATACGACGCCAATTAGAAAGATAGCTGAAAGTCATCCGCTGAACTCCGCATCATATTTATGTTATACGTTACGTAACTGGGTTGAGGAGGTCAGGCAGGGCAGTCGCTTCTTGTAAAGCACTGGTACTCGGCTACATCCGGTTAGACTGGAAGCCGACCCCAACATAGTTGGGAAAAGGGTCGGGAGATGATGATGTGACTGACCTGGAAGCTAGCGTGCAGCTCGCAGAAGGCGGCGAGTTCTCTCGCCCGGCGCGTGCGGAGACGCTGCGCCGCGCGCGCGCACACGCCGCACTCGTGCACGTGCGACACCGCCGGACCGCCGCCGAAACTGTGCACACAAATTATATTATTTTTTACTAAAAATATTTTAATGGCGTCCACGGCCGATTTCGGCCACGGCGGCTGTGCTCATTTAAGGAGATCAGCCAGCTGCGCAGGACATATTATAGTGCACGAGCATTTGCACTCACTATTCCTTCACTCTCTGCGCCCGATGGGACGGCAATCCGACACCACCGGAAAGAGATCAGGCGCAGGACCGACATTTACGTGCTCTCCGATGCACGGGTGAATCAATCACCAACTTCCAGACTACGGGCTGCTTTGTGAAAGTTTAAGAAAACCCACAAAGCGATTTCGGTCCGACCCGGGAATCGAACCCGAGACCTCGAAGCACAGGAGCCGCGCTTGAGACTAGCAATATAAGGGTCCAAAGAAAATACAAATAGGTAAAGACAACTACAAGTCAGTGGTAACAGTTTTATAGGAAAATAGTACTTATTACCACTGAGTTAAGGTGCATGACAGTTAGCACTGTACTACCGTACACCTTGCCGGCTTGAGTCACACCGGAATGCGTCGAGCACTTTCAGTGTGAAATAATTTTTATCTTTAACTCCATACTTAAAAGAACAGCATCGCTTATAAGCTTGTCGCTGCTGTCAGCCGCGGGTGGAAAACATCAACAAGACACGCTCGCAGCGCCGCGGGCGGTCACTGCCATTCCGGTGTGACTCGGGCCTTACGGGTCGTCAGGAGCCAGAAAGTCGGATGAAAAAGAGATGAGGAGGTCAGGTAAACAGCTGCTTCATGCAGAACACTCGTGCTCAGCTGCATCCTGTAAGACTGGAAGCTGACCCCAAGATATTTGGAACAATGCTAGGCAGATGACGAGGCGACTAGGCGGTCAGGCCTCACGCTGTAGTGTACAGAGTGCGTGTTGAGCAGCGGCTAGGCGGATGGTATACTGACTGCAGATAGAGGAACTCCCAGAGCGGCTGCGGCACGAGCGCGGCGAGGTGGTGCAGGTGTCGCTGTAGTGTACAGAGTGCGTGTTGAGCAGCGGCTAGGCGGATGGTATACTGACTGCAGATAGAGGAACTCCCAGAGCGGCTGCGGCACGAGCGCGGCGAGGTGGTGCAGGTGTCGCTGTAGTGTACAGAGTGCGTGTTGAGCAGCGGCTAGGCGGATGGTATACTGACTGCAGATAGAGGAACTCCCAGAGCGGCTGCGGCACGAGCGCGGCGAGGTGGTGCAGGTGTCGCTGTAGTGTACAGAGTGCGTGTTGAGCAGCGGCTAGGCGGATGGTATACTGACTGCAGATAGAGGAACTCCCAGAGCGGCTGCGGCACGAGCGCGGCGAGGTGGTGCAGGTGTCGCTGTAGTGTACAGAGTGCGTGTTGAGCAGCGGCTAGGCGGATGGTATACTGACTGCAGATAGAGGAACTCCCAGAGCGGCTGCGGCACGAGCGCGGCGAGGTGGTGCAGGTGTCGCTGTAGTGTACAGAGTGCGTGTTGAGCAGCGGCTAGGCGGATGGTATACTGACTGCAGATAGAGGAACTCCCAGAGCGGCTGCGGCACGAGCGCGGCGAGGTGGTGCAGGTGTCGCTGTAGTGTACAGAGTGCGTGTTGAGCAGCGGCTAGGCGGATGGTATACTGACTGCAGATAGAGGAACTCCCAGAGCGGCTGCGGCACGAGCGCGGCGAGGTGGTGCAGGTGTCGCTGTAGTGTACAGAGTGCGTGTTGAGCAGCGGCTAGGCGGATGGTATACTGACTGCAGATAGAGGAACTCCCAGAGCGGCTGCGGCACGAGCGCGGCGAGGTGGTGCAGGTGTCGCTGTAGTGTACAGAGTGCGTGTTGAGCAGCGGCTAGGCGGATGGTATACTGACTGCAGATAGAGGAACTCCCAGAGCGGCTGCGGCACGAGCGCGGCGAGGTGGTGCAGGTGTCGCTGTAGTGTACAGAGTGCGTGTTGAGCAGCGGCTAGGCGGATGGTATACTGACTGCAGATAGAGGAACTCCCAGAGCGGCTGCGGCACGAGCGCGGCGAGGTGGTGCAGGTGCGGAGCTCGGTCTGGTCTGACGCCGCCGTGCCAGCACACGAAGTCGCTGTTGTCTATGGGGCCTGGTTCCGCCCATGTGTTGAATCTGATAACAAATATGTACAGTTAAGGTGCGTCCAAACATAGAGCGGCAAGTGCGCGGCAGCAACACGCAGCACGTCCAGGAAACAATTCTGCCGCGCTCTAGTTTGGAAACGTTGAAGCGTTTGCGCGCGGCTGTTGTCCAAACACAGCGAGGCACGCCGCGCGCGGCATCTGCGCACACTTGCAGCTCTATGTTTGGACGCGCCTATAAACACAAGCATCATAATAGCCATATAAGGGCTTTCACTCCATGTTATGACAGTTAAGCCCGAATGACAAAACAAATGATCTAATCCCTCGCTGGTCAAACAAGAAGGTTGTCAACTGCCCTACCGGCCTTTCCAATGACATTACCATGATGATATTGATGTTTTCTATATGACACAACATAGTACACACCACCGTGCCGTCAAAGGTTTGTGTTGGACGATAAATGTGTGTCGACGGCCTTATTCTCGCAAAGTTACATTGGCATGTGCTAGAATCGAAGTAAAACACTCTTTAGAAGGCTGAAACTTTAACCATTATGCTACCACGACAAACAAGCAAATAATACAAAAATATTATTCTTCTAAAAACGTTGGTACTGTAATAACTTACTTGTTGATCCACTGTTTGGAGATGTAGAACTTGATATCGTTGGGCTCGACGCTCGTCGACTCTAATATTTCAGCAGCCTTCTGCCGTAACGTTGCCATTTGCGGGTTCACTTTCCTGTTACACAGTAACGTTCATTGGTTAGATTAATATAAAAAAAAAAAAATATAGGTATTTGTTTTATTTATTTTTATTAATATTTTACGAAAGAACAACGCTTCTTGTGGTCTTGCCGAGCCTCGGATATTTTGCCGGGGCTGAGGGTTGTTCGAAAGAGGTACCGCGGCCCTGGTACATAAAAGGCCTACGACGGAACACGACGGTTTTCAGTCAGTAAGAGTCTGACACTCCCTCACCGCTGCTAACCCACAGCGGGAGGGGTCATTTGATGATTTTTGACGTCGAAAAAAAAAAGCCTCGTATATTTTCGGATATTTTTGAAATATTAAAATTTTTGACAGTTATTCTTAAGTCTTTTATTCACTAGCCACGTGGGTAGTTACAAATTGCGGTATAATAACCGGCTAAGTCGATTTTTATGAAAAATGGGTAAGAAAACTTGGTAAAAATACAAGTTAAACTTATAACACACCTCTTTTCGCATCAGGAAATTTCTTTAATGAGCAATCTGTCATTTATTTTGCGATTCAGGAGCGTCCGTTTCTCGCCACGCAAGTGTAATGGCAGCCCGCTGTTCCCGTTATATTTGTTAACTTGTTTATTAGTTACTTACCTATAGAAGAGCACATAAGCCTCGCAGTGCGGCAGGTGATGGTACGGCAGCGGCTGCACACAGTGGTCGTCGAACGTGTACCAGGAGCGTCCGTTTCTCGCCACGCAAGTGTAATGGCCGCCGCCCGCTGTTCCCGCGTGACAGATCACCGCGCATAGCTCGTACCGGGATATTTTTGATGTGCAGTCTGTAAATATCGTGGCGTTTTAGAAAGCGAATAGGACACTGAATTGTTATACCACTACCACCGCTTTATCAGTCAGAGGATTCTTCAGTATATCTAGGTACATATCCGAAGCCACTGAACAGATTTTAAAAATGATTTTATTGTTGAAAAGCGACACTACCGCCCAGGGACAAATTCAATAGATTATCCAGGAGCAAGAAGTAATTATTATTTAGGTGAAACCGCGGGAAACATGAACTTTGATACAAAACTTATTCTTTAAGAAATTGCATATTATACACTCAGCGGCACGGAATTTGGCCCAAACAAATACAAGTAGATATCAGCCCAGATAGCTGTTGTAAATTCTAATTTCATATGACATACTGTCAGTCCTTTCGTAATTGTTAATTAAAATACAGAAAAATGTGTGTCTGTTTAACTTTTGTAACACTAGAAGCAGATTCCGTTGTTGGAACACAAAGCAGAAAGTTAAGTTTCAATTTAGATAAAAATTGCCGAAGTACTAAGCACGTTCCAAAAACTAATTATGATTATGATCGTTTTTTGTTTCTCTTTTTTTCACAATTTGATCTGAAAATTACCCTCACTGCAGCTCAAGTTGCTCAAGTAGTGCTGCTAAGATGTCAAGGGCGGAAGCAGCGGAAGATGGTTGAAACTTGAAGTGCACCGCGTAGAAGTTAAAGATATGCATAGAAAATGTATGACCAGACTGGCCTTTACACAAGAAGACCAGAAAGTGGGGGTGTAAGGTGTTCGTCGGCGCACGACGACCGATTTATCGTACGTGCAATAACGTAAAATCGGTTTCTCACTGCGTTAGAGATACGCCAGCCTTTGCAAACAGCAAGAGAAGTCAACGTCCGTAAGCGCACAATAAGAAGAAGGATGGAGGAATGGGTTCTGCATGCTCGAAGACCAACTCGAGGCCCGGAACTTCTCCCGCACTATCGCATAGCCAGACTTAGGTTTGCAAGAGAACATGCAAATTAGACGCATGACCAATGGAGTAAAATTTTATGGACCGATGTATGCAGAGTCGTCTTAAGAGTTCCAGACGGCCGTGAATGTGAATGAAGAAAGCGCGGAGAATGGTTTCTTCCCACCACTACCAAGCAAACAGTCGGTTTTCATGGTGGGTCCATCTTGGTTTGGCGAGGCATAAGTTCAGAAGCCCGTACTGAATTATTGGTTGTCAAAAGTCGTCTGAGAACAGTGCGGTATATTGAAGAAATCCTTCAAAATCATGTTTTACCTTGTAAGGGATTCATAGGAAGTGAATAATTTCGTATAATGCAGGGCAATGCTCGACCTCACGCAGCTCTTTGCGTAACCGATTACTTGTTCGAGGTCGGTATTCAAAAATTGGACTGGCCGGCAAGAAACCCAGCCATGAATCCTGTAGAACAGTGGTTCTTAACCTTTTTGACATGAGGGACCACTTTAACAAAGTTTGTCTTGCCGGGGACCACCTCATCGGTTTACCTAAATTAGCACTCATTTCTTTATTATTTATCAAAAAAAAATCTGAATGTTTGGGTCAGTTCTACTGAAAACTAAACGCATGTCGGCAGTTGTGTAGGTAAGCAAATGCAAATAAAGAAAAACTTGCCTATGCATGTAGTTTCTAAATGCGCGAGCGAAGCGAGCGCGAAATTTTTATCGGACTTAAAACAAAAATTACGTAAAATTTTGCCCAAACGTACTTAACGTTTTGTTTGTTGACAAATGCCAAAACAAGTATATATAGTTTCTGAATACGCGAGCGAAGCGAGCGCGAAATTTTTATCGGACTTCAACCAAATATTACACAAAAAGTAGCCCAAACGTATTTAACTTTTTGTTTGTTGACAAATGCAAAAATAAGGGCATACAGTTTCTGAATACGCGAGCGAAGCGAACGCGAAATTTTAGTTATTTTTTAAGACTCAAAACCAAAATTACGTAAAATGTAGCCAGAACATACATTTTCATGAATGGGGGGACTAGGTACGACACACCCGATATACGTGCATGCGAAAACCCCCGCTCGCAATTATAAGTCGATAAAAATTATAAGTTAGATAAGGTATAGCAACGTAGCGAAGCTAAGCTTCACGGACCACTTGGAGTGCCTCCAGGGACCACCAGTGGTCCGCGGACCACCGGTTAAGAACCACTGCTGTAGAACATGCCTGGAACATGCTTAAAAGACAGGTCCAAGCAAGTCGTAACCCACCACGGACTCTTAGTGAACTGAAAACCGCGCTGGTAACTGCCTGAGAGGAGATCTCTCAGGTGGAGATAAAAAACATCATCCAGAGCATGCCAGATCGTATGCAGGCAGTCATCAGATCAAGAGGAAGAAACACCCATTATTAAAATTCGATAACTTTCTGTTTTGTTAAAATGTTGAATTTAAAAAGTTTATGGTGATTATTGCGGTAAAGGACTCTGTTTTATAACTCAATGAAACTTAATGAAAATCCTCACAATTCTGTTGTTTGTTAGTCATTTTCTTTTGGAAAATGAGTAAATTAAACAATTTTAAAATAAAAATTCAGATTTTTCGTTTAAATAATGGTTATAAGGCTCAAATGTGCTTGGGCCAGATTCCGTGCCGCTGAGTGTATATTGAATGAAATGGACTTATTTTTATCGGCATAAGAGGATTGTAATTCAAAATCACGGGCTGAAAACGTCAATTAAAAATAACTTAAAAAATATGTATGTAGTACATTCCTATATTATTGAAAAATTATACAAAAACCCTCACCTTTATGCGTATAAGGCGCCATATTCAAGTCATTAATGGGGAAGGACACCCGAGCCCCGACCTTGGCGCTGAACATGAGCTCGTGCCGGAACCGCTTGAGGTGCACACACAGCACCTCGGGCAGTCTCACCACGCCCGACATCTTCACGCCGTTGCGGAGCTTGTTGCAGCGCGAACAACTACGTACAGGATATTGGACTTTATTTTGACTGTATTAAAGTTCATTTTATTTTAGCCGAGTCTTTCTATGTAGTGGTATAGATATATAAGATATATTGAGTCCATTTTGAGGCCAGAAAAGTCCAATTTATCATCTCGTTTGGTATTAAGTTTGTAGCAGCGAGATCAGCTATAGTTTGTAGAGTATTTTGAGCGTTATTTTTGGGGCAATAAAGTTCATTTTATCACATCGTGAGGTATATCATTTACTGCAGGTGATTATGTAGTCTATATTGACTAACACAGAGTACACAATATGTTATCGAGCGCTACAGAACATGAGCTCGTGCCGGAACCGCTTGAGGTGCACACACAGCACCTCGGGCAGTCTCACCACGCCCGACATCTTCACGCCGTTGCGGAGCTTGTTGCACCGGGAACAACTATGTACAGGATTTTATACCTTACTTATATGGTTTTTAAGTATATTTTGTCATACATGTTGAGTTAATTTTGCAGGGTAATAGCTAAATTTTGTAGATATAGTATTTTAAGTCATATTTTTAGGGCAATGAAGTTCTTATCATCACATCGCGAGGTAGCAAGTTTATTGCAGCGGCGTCGCTTATAGTTTATAGAGAATTTTAGGTCATATTTTTAACGCAATAAAGTTGATTTTATCACATCAAGAGTATCGTTTGTTGCTGGGGATTATGCTCTTTATATTGACTGCTATAGAGTACACAATATGTTATCGAGCGCTACAGAACATGAGCTCGTGCCGGAACCGCTTGAGGTGCACACACAGCACCTCGGGCAGTCTCACCACGCCCGACATCTTCACGCCGTTGCGCAGCTTGTTGCAGCGGGAACAACTATGTAAAGGATTTTCAACTTTATTTCTAGGGATTTAAAGTAAATTTTCTGTCTTTTTTTTAGCGCAAAAGCTATAGATTTTGAGGTATTTTGACCCATATTCTTAGGGCAATAAAGCCCATTTTATCAACTCTTTCGGTAATAAGTTTGTTTTAGCGAGAAAAGGTATAATTTGTAGAGAATTTTAAGTCATATTTTTAACGCAATAAAGTTCATATTATCACATGGTACAGTATATCGTTTCTTGTAGGAGATTGTATGCTCTATATTGACTAGCAGATAGTACACGATATGTCATCGAGCGCTACAGAACATGAGCTCGTGCCGGAACCGCTTGAGGTGCACACACAGCACCTCGGGCAGTCTCACCACGCCCGACATCTTCACGCCGTTGCGGAGCTTGTTGCAGCGAGAACAACTATGTACAAGATTTTCAACCTTATTTATAGACCATTAAAGTGTATTTTTATTATAAGAAAAAGATAAGTTTTCAAGCTATTTTGAGCCATATTTTTAGTGTCATAAAGTCCTTTTTATCGCATCGCGAGGTACGAAGTTTGTAGCAGCGGGATCATCTATAGTTTGTAGATCATTTTGAGCTACATTTTTAGAGCAATAAAGTTGTTTTTATCACATCTTTAGGTACACCATTTCTAGTAGGAGATAGTATGCTTTATAGTGACTGCTAGAAAGTATATAATATGTTATCGAGCGCTACAGAACATGAGCTCGTGCCGGAACCGCTTGAGGTGCACACACAGCACCTCGGGCAGTCTCACCACGCCCGACATCTTCACGCCGTTGCGGAGCTTGTTGCAGCGAGAACAACTATGTACGGGAGTTTTAACTTTATTTATATGGTTTTTAAGTATATTTTGTCCGACATGTTGAGTCAATTTTGCTGGTTAATAGCTAAATTTTGTTGATATAGTATTTTAAGTCATATTTTTAGGGCAATAAATTCTTTTTTATCACATCGCGAGGTAAGCAGTTTCTTGCAGTGGAATCACCTATAGTTTATAGAGTATTTTAAGCGTTATTTTTATGGTCATAAAGTTCATTTTATCACATCGCGAGATACATTATATTCTGCAAGGGATTATGCTCTTTATATTGACTGCTAGAGAGTACACAATATGTTATCGAGCGCTACAGAACATGAGCTCGTGTCGGAACCGCTTGAGGTGCACACACAGCACCTCGGGCAGTCTCACCACGCCCGACATCTTCACGCCGTTGCGGAGCTTGTTGCAGCGCGAACAACTATGTACAGGAGTTTGAGCCTTATTTTTATACAAATAAAGAATATTTTGTCACACATGTTGAGTCAATTTTGAAGGACAGTAGCGAAATTTTGTAGATATAGTATTTTAAGTCATATTTTTAGGGCAATAAAGTCCTGTTTATCACATCGCGAGGTAGCAAGTTTTTTGCAGCGGCGTCACCTATAGTTTATAAAGTATTTTGAGCTACATTTTTAGAGCAATAAAGTTGATTTTATCACATCGCGAGGTATATTATATTCTGCAGGGGATTTTGCACTTTATATTGACTACAACAGAGTACACGCTATGTTATCGAGCGCTACAGAACATGAGCTCGTGCCGGAACCGCTTGAGGTGCACACACAGCACCTCGGGCAGTCTCACCACGCCCGACATCTTCACGCCGTTGCGGAGCTTGTTGCAGCGGGAACAACTACAATTTGTGGGTCATTTTGAGACTTTGAGCCTTGGTTTTGGGACAGTAAGGTGCATTTTGCTTTATCATACATAGTGTTTTTTGCGGCGTTAGGTATTTTGAATCCAATGTTTGGGAGCTAAAGTTCATTTTATTACATCGTGACCGTGTCTGAGAATTCTGTTTTAAAGTAGGGAGTATTTTGAGGTTTTTGATAAGGCACATAAAGTTCATTTTATTTTACACACAGTGATCCGATCAACAACAGTTTTCAGCCAATTTTTAAGTGTTATTTTCATGATAGTAAAGTTTATTTTATTTTATGCCACATGTAGCGACTTAAAGTTGAGTCTTTTTTTGTACCGGATTGGCTTACAGGTTGTAAGTAACTTAAAGCCTTATATTTTTAAAGTAGCTACTACATAAATCAGTAACTAACCTGTACATATTATCGCCTTTAAGTTCGTCAGCACTAAAGAACGCAGCCAGGCAGTCTTGTAGCGACACCACCGGCCCGTAGAACCACGACCGCAACCAACTTAGTAGCCACCATACCTACACAAACATACATTACAGTTTAAATACATATTCACCAACCAAGTGAAAGTAGAAAGAAAAAATTTATTGACACAACACAAGACATACATACATATAGAAATAAAAATACAAAAATCTGAGACCCAGTTCAGCATTATGTCAGATAGCTAGTTCCTTATCATCATCTGCCCAGCCCATTCCCAACTATGGGGTCGGCTTCCAGTCTAAAGCCGTCTACACACTCGCGCGCGAACCGCGCGCGAAGGCGCGAAACACCCGCGTAACATGAGTGTAGATCCGATTCGCATATTCTTCGCGGCTTCGCGGCTCGTTCGCGCTGTGTTCCCCGAAAATTGTCGGTTTTTTGTCCCGCGACAAAGCGCTCGCAGGCGCGAAGCGCGACGTGAACGCGACAAGACTATACATTCGCGCCTCGGGCAGCTCAGTCGCTCAGTAGCAATTGACACGGATGGTTGTGTTTTAGTTTTTTTTTAGGTATATGCTACGATTTTGCTTGCAAAATGAGTAACGTGTGGAGCAATGAATTAGAACTAACATTTATAGAATGTTTTCGTGCTGAGCCGGTATTATGGGACATTAATTTGAAAGATTATAAAAATAAACTGAAAACCCATGATGCTTGGATGCGGATAAGTACGGTGATGGAAATACCAATTGATGAATTGAAAAAGAAAAAAGGTTCTCTCATGTCAAGCTATAGGAGCTACAAGGGAAAAGTTAAGAAGTCCGTTCAATCGGGAGCTGGTGCCGATGAGATATATCAGCCCATTTGGTTCGCTTATGAAGCAATGGATGCTTTTTTGGGAGATACTCTAAAGTGTAAAAAAAGTATGAATACGGTTAGTAGATAACTTTATTTTTTAATAGTTAGGTACTTAAATATTACTTAAATATTTTGTGAATTCGTTTCTTATTTCTGTGGCGTTATTTGCTGATCGCCGAGGTACTCTTCTCAAGTTACGAAAAGCGGATGTATTTTCTTGATCTGTCCTCCATGATCCAGGTTGTATAAGTACTCCATCATCATCAAACATATCAATAGATCCGGGTGGTGTATAGATATGTAAAGAAGTAGAACTTCGTCTCAAGAAGTTATGTAGTAGTATACAAGTATATGTTATAAGGCGAGCCTTTTGTGGTTGTAATGGGATTGGTTTTCTAAACACTCTAAATCTGGCCGCCAATATACCAAAAGTATTTTCTACCACTACCCGAGCTGAAGATAATCTTTTGTTGAATTCACGTTTTGCAGATCCTATGTTGTGCTGATCAGGATAGGGCTTCATTAAATGTTCTGACAGTGCAAAGGCTCCATCCCCCAAAAAAACGTAGGGCACATCAATGTTCGAACCTGGTAATGGATGCGGTGGTGGTAAATTTAAGCTGTTTGTACACATCTTGTTCCATAAAATACTATTTGTAAAAACTCCACCGTCACTTATTCTGCCTTGGCAACCAATGTCAGCAAACATGAAATTGTATTGACTATCAACTAATGCTAGTAATACTATACTGTAGGTTCTTTTATAATTATAGTATACAGAACCAGAATTGAATGGACAGTCGAGAACAATATGTTTGCCGTCAATAGATCCAACCGCTCGAGGAAACTTCCTTGCAAATCCTCTTTCAATACGCAGCCACTCTTCTGGACAAGATGGTATCTGCAAAAAACATAACATATATAAAACCTTCATGTAAAAAACAGTATTTAAGTGCCTAAATGTATGTGTGTTTTTTTAGGAACGTGGAATAAAGGAGCCTAAAGAAGTAAATCTCGAAGCTATTAAAGAGAATGTTGAAGAAATGAATGAAAATCGAAGTCAGTCTATTAACACCCAAAAAGACAGTGACCAGACAATCCACCGACGCAAAATCTCTTCAGAAGTGGTTGACGCAGGAAATGTCGTTAAAGACGCTCTTATCACCTTCAAATCCACGCTAAAAAGGAACCCATTACAGCCTATTCAGCAAGACGATGATTGCGATTTATACGGAAAACTATTAGCAAATAAGTTGCGAAAATTATCTGAAAAGAATAGATTGAAGTTGATGCACGACATTGATGGGATGTATTTACAATACCAATTTGATGACCCTTTAGTGATGACTCCATCGCCACCTCATTTTTATGAACCAAGAACAGGCACATCATCATCTACGCATTCAGAGCCTCCATTTCATTACGGGCAGGCGAATCAAAATACTTATTACCAAAATAGACAAGTAATATCAGCCCCACCTTCTAATATCATTATTCAATCGAACCGGCTAATTCGTACACCAGATTATCCTGTCCTTCATTTACCAGAGAACCAAGATGCAAACACATCTGATCATAATAATGATATAGTTCAGACAGCTTTTGACTTAAGTTAAATACCTACTGAAATTACCGAATTTTGTTTTTATTGTCTATTGAATTTTGTTATTATATTTGGTTGATTTTGCAAAGTTATATTCTAGATTCTAAGTAGTTCTGTATATGCATAATAAAAGTATTAAATTGATGTCCTTACTTTTAT
This sequence comes from Helicoverpa zea x Helicoverpa armigera, assembly GCA_033682625.1. NCBI lineage: Eukaryota > Metazoa > Arthropoda > Insecta > Lepidoptera > Noctuidae > Helicoverpa > Helicoverpa zea x Helicoverpa armigera. The sequence continues at coordinate 3,899,009 of JAWIIS010000053.1, read as the reverse complement.
TTCATCCTCTAACACTTCACATAGGGCATGGCAAACTTCGGGTATAATTTTTGATATTATTTGTGGTGAAACTTTGAACAAAAAATGAAGGCTTTCAAAGTCATCTCCTGTTGCTAAGTATCTCAGTGTTATAGCGAGACGTATCTGGGCAGGAATAGCTTTTCGTAATTGGGTGTCTTGTTTTGAAATTCGTGTTGAAATTTGACTAAGCAAATATTCAAAATCATTTAATGACATCCGGGAAAACTTTTTGAATTCATCTGTAGGTTCTGCAACTAGTTCATTCAACTGCTCCTCCATGGTTGCACTGTAACAAAATACAAAGTTATCAAGTATCAGATCCCACATCACAAGATATGTTACAGCGGCGTATTACATTTTAACTGTTATTAAAACTGTAATATAGCTAAAAGTGAATATATATTTATTTCACCCATCTTGTACTACGTACTTACTATATCCTAAACTCTATGAGAAAGCATAATAAATTGGTACTTACCTGGTTCTGTTTCGGTGAATGGTGGTAATCCACCATCTCCGTTTTCTTTGCTTCTTTTGAATTGTTTGTTTTTTCTTTATGGCGTAACTATAAATTGCTAAAGCGCAAAGTAGCCCCGCAGCTGCTGTAGTGGTTTCACTGTCCATACCGACTACAAATAAACTATATTGATTAAATGCTTGGCGTGCATACGCGTCAAGTGCGCGAACTATACTGAGAGCCCGGCGCGAACCTCTGCCAGTGTGGACAGTTGGCAGTTCTTGCTCCAATTCGCGCCGCGATTCGCGTCGCGATTGGCGCCGTGATTCGCGCGCGAGTGTGTAGATGGCTTAAGGCAAGCAGTCGAATACCAGTGTTTTACATGGAGCAACTGCCCTATACGAACCTTAGGAATGCACTTGATAGGCACTTGGGAAGTGGGATTGTTTGTGCGAGTTACTGCGGCCCTGGTACATTACCTGATGGCTTGAGAGGGAACATGGTGGGTTTTAATCAGTAAGTTTTGCGGAAAAAAATTACCAATAGACCTATTTGATGACTTCCCAGAAAAAGAAGCGCGAGAGTTACCTGTCCACGGATATTATTTGTCAGTCGCCATTAAGTTTGGCGGATATATAATATTGTTGCTGTTGTCAGCTGATGGTGAAGGTATACTGACCCACGACTCCTGGCCATGCGGCACGTGGTGGTTGAGGATCGGCTGCTGGCAGCGGATCACGGCCAAGTGTTCGCGTGACGGTATCGGCAGTGATAGGTCTTGTATATAATATTGTTGTCAGCTGATGGTGAAGGTATACTGACCCACGACTCCTGGCCATGCGGCACGTGGTGGTTGAGGATCGGCTGCTGGCAGCGGATCACGGCCAAGTGTTCGCGTGACGGTATCGGCAGTGATAGGTCTTGGAATGTCTCCACGCGAGTTGATACCTAGTAAAAGAGTAAATTGATTAATTAACTTGAGGAACTAAATAAACTTACCATTGATAAGATTTTAATTCTGGCAACAAAAAGTTGTCAGAAAATATTTGTTTTAGAATTTATTTATTTAATGCCAGAAAACATGCCACGACATAATACTTATGTTAATGCATTTTGCTTTATATGCATTTTTTCCTACAGCATATTTACATAAGAGAATCAACAAAGCCAATCGGAAGTTGACCCCAACATAGTTGGGAAAAAGGCTCGCTCGGAGGAGGGAATCACATCATTTATTTATTTAATGCAAAATGTATTCTGTTACAGATATGCGCCCTTATCCTAGTTATTTACCCCGTTAGGGCAAAGTAAGGTATTTACTTATTAATAGTTTTCTTTTTTTAGCATATTGGTCTCTTGATTTACTCCAAACACACATTATTTCCATCTATCTACATAGTCTACTTACCCTATTGCAGATAAGACACTGCACGGAAGACAGCAGCTTGCCGTCGAACACATCAGAGATGACGCTGCGGAACCGCACCCCGCCGCCCGAGCCGTCGCCGCCGCCCAGTGGGATTCCGCCCTTACTTTAGGACAAAAGAAGTAACTTTAAACACACGCTCCAGTAGGTAAATAAATAACAGGTTTTATATAATTTGGGTCCCGCCCCGGCTGCGCCCGTGGTACGTATACTGTATTACCTAAACTTTCATCAAGAATCACTCTATCTATTAGTGAAATCCGCTTGACAATCCATGAAGTAGTTTCCAAGGTTCTCGCCAACGTAGCGGAGTACTATATTTCAGAATATGTATAGAAGATTTTCTAGGTTTAGGCCGACTGTAGGTACTGAAAGTCGGAGGAGATGGAAAAAAATCGAAATCTATCCATCTGTCATACCTAGAGGTTCCGATATGTTCAGGTTATGGTAAATGGAAATCTAATAAACAGTTATTCAATATAGGAATACTTTTCAAGGATCGTTCCGTCAGAGGATATTCTTCAATTACTCTTCTAATCAATTACTCTTATTGATAATACATACTGGTGTTCAGTCCTTGTGTCAGGCGCGTCGCTGGCTCCGCTGGAACAGGTCTCGTATCGCTCGTCAGCTTCACTTGAGCACGATAGTGATGACTCTGACCCGCACAGACCCTGGCTGGCACCTCGGACTGATTCCGTACCTGTGTATGTGACAGAACATATGAGTAAATTACAAAATACCCTAACAAAATAATTTTGGTATTCAAAAAGGGGGAATTAACTAAAAATGAGCTATGAAAATGTTATTATTTAATTAAATGGCTTTGACTTTCTAGCTAGACAAATAGTATATGAAAAAAAAAACAGGTTGCATTTAACTGGTCCTTAAGACTAATTTATGTTAAACAATACAAGCTTTTTAACCCGCATTCCTGAGCATAGAAAAGCTATATTACTGCTATTTTTTTTAGTGTTTTACACACGCCTATTTTTATATACCTTTTTACTTTTTGTATTTTGTAATATTATAATATAAGTAAGGATATTGTTATGAAGACTTACCGTTAGGCTGTGAGTACATGTTATACTGCAGATGGTGAGTGCCCGCGAAACTAGCAGACCGCCGGTGTCGGGACGCTATGGGCTCTTGTGTTTGCACTCTACAAAACATATAATATTTTATATGTAAGAAAATGAAAGAAAAGAGGTTTATGTTAAGAATATTATGGTTTTAGAGGTACCTACTTTAGATTTGGACTAAATCAAAATTAAAAGTACGGTCTTTATATTTCAGACTAGCTTTGTTTCACGGTATTACATATAAGTACTTCTCTTTAACTGTAATAAATATATTCTGTCCCCCCGGATTATGTAGCTTTCCAACAGTGGAAGAATTTTTCAAATCGATTCGTTAGTTTTGGAGTCTCTTGGGTACAAGCAAACAAATTATTTAGCAACATTGCTGCAAGTAAATACTTGTGTTACGTACCTTAAATAGCCTTCAGTTCTAGATTCGCTATAGGACGATGGTGCGGGTGATTTTCGCCTCATCCTCGCGAAAAATGGAGCGTCGCTTGCTAGAGAAAATAAAAACAGAAAATAATTGAAATTATCAGCTCTTTTGATACATACTTTTGACGAGGTACAGCAGCACATGTATTTTTTATAGATGTCTATAAGCTATTCAATTGACATAAAGTTAAATGTGCTGTTTTCGACTTTTATGGCTTCCATTCCATTGCTACATCTTTCCTAATATTGACTATTTCGGCCTTTCAAGGAATGCAAATGTTTGGTAGACCTTTATTTATTAAATAAAAATATAAATATCCTTGTGTCTTGTTTGTGCTGTATATAAAAGTTCTATGTATCTAAATACTGACCACCAGAAGATGCAGCCCGTCGTCTTACGTGCAGCGCACGCGTGTCCGAGTGGTCGCCGTCCGCGTCCGAGCCCAGCTTGTCTTCCGAAGTGCTGTCCCACACCTGTGTGGGAGGGATCATTGTGTCTTATTTTGAAGGAATAAGGTTGAGATTCAGTTGTTGAATGTGTACTGTAAGTTTGTTTTGTGTCAAAATTATAGTCGGCATGTTTTTTTTTAGTTATTTTTTTTATTCCATGTGTACATAGTGGCATACATTGATGCGTTTATATACTGTATCTACCTGAACAAGTTATTTCTTATATCAGGCACCTTTTAAAATTCAGATATAATAAAATTACCTAGTAAATAAATTGACAAAAATGTTCCTGGCAAGTTAATGTGTTTTCAATAAGTCATCTTACTCTTTCAATTTATTTTATAAGAACAGGCATAATAACTAGGTATAATTAAATACTAAGTACATAACAATATAGTGTAGATATAATTACCGGTTCTTTCAGCTCTTCGTGCAGCTGGTCCATGAAGCATCGCAAGAACTCCTGCGTGTCGTGTTGATGGTAACCACGGAACATTGGATGTACCTGACAATATCATAAAAACTATTAAATTGATGGAAAATACACGCGAGGTCAGAAAAAGACCAAAAATTAATTTAGTTTCTGTCTTGATTTGGAAATGTGATAGAACAGAGAATTAAAGATTACCTTGAAAGTCGTATATCAAAATCAAAAATAATTTATTTAAAATTGAAAAACAACACGAATTAGGAATGTCCAATATTGCAAGAGATAATCCCCAAAAACGACCGTCTTTTAATACCCATGTACGTTTTTTGCTGGGTAGAGGAAGCGTCGCAACAAGCTTCCAAGCAACACAAATCTGCGTCTGTTTTTAGGATGTCATAGAAGAAAAATAAAAATACTTTTAACTTGGATGCTTAACATTATGTCAAAGTCATTCAATTAAGGGGTTCCAAATACAGACCATTTTGGACAGTTGTTTGGCGATACACAATAACAAATTTGATAAATAAGAAAATTCAATGTAAATTAGATATATACTTACATTGCGAATGCCATATAGAACACCGTTAGGTACAACGTAGCCTCTTGTCTTCCTACTCCACATCTCTTTTACTAATTTTTGGTATGCTCTGTGAAGGGAAAGAGTTAAATGAATAAATAGCTCGATAAATAATTCAGCGGAGAAGGTTTGTAACTAAGTTGAGTAAAGGTGGATATTATTATGGCAACCCCAAAAACGTAAAAGGGCAATAAAATCGATGCATTACGAGATGAAAAGGGAAATATCTTTCATAATCCATATACATACATACATACTTAAAAAAACGGTCCATGTATGAACCCGTAATGTTTAAAGTACGATCCCTTTTACATCTTGTGTTTATAGGGTTGCCTATAAAATACGAAGTTGCCAGTTTCCTATAATCGTCCATTTTAATATGGTTACAAAAATGAACTCAAAAAAATATGGTGTTGCCTATGTTTTGTCGCCAATATGGAGCTACGCCCGTTGCGCGACAACTTGCTGCGGCAACGGGGTTTCCCCCCGGCGCTGAGCCTCCTCGCGCCAGTCGTACAGGCGCAAGAAGACCCACTAGACCTGATAACTACTATATTGTAACCTGCTGATCCCCGGCTTCTTATCAGCCGCCAGCACGGCGACGGCTGCAGCACACTCCAGGAAGTAGGAGGTGAGCGGTGCGGTGTTGCTGAGCGCCTGTAGCCCCACTAGACCTGATAACTACTATATTGTAACCTGCTGATCCCCGGCTTCTTATCAGCCGCCAGCACGGCGACGGCTGCGGCACACTCCAGGAAGTAGGAGGTGAGCGGTGCGGTGTTGCTGAGCGCCTGTAGCGCCGCGTTCATGTAGCAGGTGTTGCCCATGTTCTGCAGTCCCACGAGACCTGACGCATTCGTGTCTATGTGAGGGTCCGAATAAACCGCGAGTGTCAGTATTTATTGCAACAAAAAAAATCAATATACGACTATAAGGTCAGATTCACACTGGAATGGCATCGGCCGGCAGCGACGCAGCGAGCACTTTGACGGCATTTCGCCATTCCGGTGTGACTGGGACCTTATGCTGTCAGGCTGTCATTGAACATCTTTGGCAGTCATAACGAGTAAGTGTTTAAGTCTGACAACCAGTCTTACGAAGAGGTATTAGGTTGCCCAGGTAAGTGGATTGAGGAGGTCAGATAGGCAGTCGCTCCTTGTAAAACACTGGTACTCAGCTGCATCTTGTGAGACTGGAAGCTCACCCCAACATAGTTGGGAAAAGGCTAGGCAGTTGATGATGACTATTATGCTGTCAGAGTTTGTTACAGCGAAAGTGAAGGCAGCTTCACCAGTTGTGGATAACTTAATAAGAGATATATGTAATATAAAGAAAGAAATGATATGTACTAATATCATAAAGCTATTTTATATATTATTTTAGTTAAATACCTAATCAAATAGGATACCTATAACTAGTTTTTATAACAGTCGGTAGCCAAAATAATGAGCAAGCAAGCCATACCTCTGGGTCTGGCATCGTCATCATACTCCATGTCGTGAGCTTCAGGATCCAGTTCATCATCCACCATGCTGAGTCCCACGGCTCCCAGTCTGCCTGGCGCCTCCGCACACGTTGAGTCTGGACTTGCCTGGAGAAACATCGAAGGTTAAGAAGTTTGATGGCAATATTTGATCAAGGGGCTAATGATGACTGATGAATATGGTCACCCCACAATGGATCGGCCTTGCCATGTGTTGTAAACCTTATGGTTGATCGGTCTATGTGGCTTTTAGTCAGCTTAGATACGAAGGAGTCGTATGGAAATGGAATATATTGTCAGTAGTGATAACAAAAGCCTTTATTTTGTACAGACCTGAATAAAATCGATCAGAAATGACATAATTTTCCCAACACTACACCCGACTTGTATATTACAAGACATTATGTAATTAAATTTAACTATGTATGTATGTACATACTTTCTTTTTCCAATCCATTTAATGTAATACACATGTTGTCATTAATAAAATGGATATGAAAACGGCGAGGTTGGTAAAACCTTTTTTTTTTTTTTAACGACGTCAAAAATCATCAAATGACCCCTTCCGCTGTGGGTTAGCAGCGGAGAGGGAGTGTCAGACTCTTACTGACTAAAAACCGTCGTGTTCCGTCATGGGCCTTTTATGTACCAGGGCCGCGGTATCTCTTTCGAACAACCCGCAGCCCCGGCAGGCCTTGGCCCTGCTGGGCCCCGCTGGGGTTGCTGACATCTCTTTGAGGAGCGCGTGGAACAACGCGCGCCGTCGACACGGGTCTGTCGTCTAAGTAGACAGAGGGACGATGAGCCACCCGAACTCACTGCCCACAGTGTGGCCGGGAGTCATCTCGCGACACCCGGCGCCCATGGTGTCTACCTGGTCCAGCGCGGCGGTGAGAGGTGAGTGGTGAGAGGTGCGAACTCTCTGGCGTTCCGCCTCCTCCTTCTCGAGCATGACCGCTTCGCAGAAGGAGGCGACATTCCCTCTCGCCCCGGACCATGGCCTGAACCAGGGCCGGACGCGAGAGGTCGCCGCCGCCCAAAGCCTCGACGAGGACCCGGCGGTGCCCCTCCCATGCGGGGCACACCTGGACTGTGTGGTCCACCGTGTCCTCGGGGCTGTCATGGTGACACCCGGGCGCCTCCTCACGACCGATGCGGTGCAGGTACCTCCCGAAACAACCGTGTCCGGTGAGGACCTGCGTCATGCGGTACGTGAGGGCGCCGTGACTCCTCCCGAGCCACTCCTCAAAGAGGGGACTTACCGCCACGATGGTGGCGTGCCCTAGGTTGGTAAAACCTACAGTCTAAATAAATAAAGAATCGATTCTGAAGGCTTTCAAAACACTGCAACTGCTGGATGAACGTTCCTTTTCACTATATCCTAACTTTGATATGTAGGTGTAAATAGTCATAATTTTCTTTCAAGATAATAACTATACTAACCGCATACGCCAAGGCTGCTCTGATGTGGACCTCTTTCTCGCACAAGTAGCACCATATCCGCTCCGTCGACACGTTCATGTGCACGCAGTGCAGAGGGAAGTTCTGCAAAATACGTTTGTTAGCTTTTATATACTCCATAGGATAACTGAAGTATCTATTGTAAAATGGGCATCGTTCATTATTTTATTTTTTACTGGTGAATATTTTTAACTCTAAAACCCTTGCACCCCAAATACATTCCGGCTGAGACAATCAAACCAATGAGTAGGTGTAACATGATCTTCCGTCTAACTTGCGCCTTTGATTTAAAATTTCAGTTGTTCTCGTTATTCTGCCTCCACGCCTAAACTACATATATGGTAGGGACAACCTCTATACTACTTAGGTAGGATGTAAGGAAATACTCAGTTGATATGAAAACGATGACAGTTTTTTTGATACAGTTTAAATACATAATATAAAGGTTTTGTGCTACTAACTTAAGGATAATATATCTTATTTTCAAGAACATGTCGTATGTAATGTACAGATATAATACTTGTTTTGTTTTTCTGTATAACATGTTATTACCGTCGCAAAACCTTGAATTACCTCAAACATATTTCAATTACTTTAATATGTAAATTAGTCAAGCATTAAAATACAGATAATAATTTGTTACGAAAGTCGCTCATAAATGATTCATTGTTTTTATATCTGATTGGGTTAACATGCAGTATGACTTGCACATTAGGTATATTTACTGGATACATAAAGGAGATTTTTGTATCTGATACTCTTGTCAGCTATTTGTTTGTCATTGAACATCTCAGGCAGTCGTTACGGGTAGTCAGAAGCCAGTAAGTCTGACATCAGTCTAACCAAGGAGTATTGGGTTGCCCCGGTAACTGGGTTGAGGTGGTCAGATAGGCAGTTGCTTCTTGTAAAGAACTGTACTCAGCTGAATCCGGTTAGACTGGAAGCCGACCCCAACGTAATTGTGAAAAGGCTCAGGAGATGATGATGAATATACATAGATGGATTGGGGTAACATGCATTATGACTTGCATATTATATTTACTCACAAAGAAGATTTTTATATCCGATACTCTTGTTAGTTATTTTTAGCTTTTGATTCTCAAAGAATATTATTATACAAAGCGCTTTGTGATATCCTTTGTGCGGATCATTGTGCCGTTAAATGCTTAATAGTCGGCTACCAATTGTACAAATGTAACCAAAGAATAAAGCTCTTTATAGGGGGAATTACTGGCGGTTAATGGTTACTGAACTATAATACAGATACCGGCACGGATATTGGGCTCTCGGCGGAAGAGTGGGGATCGCTTTGCGCACCCGTACGCATAAGGCAATAAGGCAGTAAATCGCTTCTGCGCAGGTGAAGGTCATGGCTCGATATCCGTGCCGATAACTGTACCTACTTTCGTTACCAATTTTCGAATTGTGTTTGTTCAGAACTATAAAAAAATTATGATGGTCAAGTACGGAAAACGGAGTCCGGAATTTTCCCATATTTTTGCATGACTTAGCAGATTATTATCATTTATTAGAAATGCTGGATGAATTAGCCTAAATTCTTGTGTGAGGCAAAAATCGCTTTGTGGATTTTTAGAAACCTCTGGTGGAGTTGAGCCCGGAGACTGGATTTTGGCGATGTGATACAGAACCGTGCCTGGGACTTGGGAGGGCACTGAAAGCCAACATCAGTATATAGTAGCAATCATTGTAAAAATTGCACGTTAGAGGCCGTCAAGCAGATTAGACGAAACTTTGAAACTAAGACTCGCTAGGTGATACAAGCACAGTTCAGTAGATAAATGGAAGATAGCTTGCAATTAGAAGATTTAAAGAGGTTGTGAGTAAACTCGTCCGTTGTTTTGATCCATTTCTGAAGTACATACCTATGCTGCATAAAACTGCAGTATTTTTGTCGCTGAACTAGCAAGTCATTTGCCATTTAAGACGGTAATGACCTATTTCCTGAAAGTTATTTAAGTATACACATGTTTACACGCGTCTGGAGTCGCGACTCAATATAATGACGCACTTCAGTTTATGATACGTCAAATTGCAAGTCTCGCTTTGCGGAATTAAATTTATCGTTAAAAATGAAAATAAAAAAACATCGTATTTAGGTCAGTATGACCACAGTCTTGAAATGAATATTTATCTTTTACGTAAAATAAAATAGTAGAGCTACAAGTTTTACAAGCAAAATAACAAATGTTTTTTTCTTGCTTGGTGATGAAAATGCGCGAAGGTTTTTAGGGTTCCGTAGCCAAAATGGCAAAAACGGAACCCTTATAGTTTCGTCATGTCCGTCTGTCCGTCTGTCCGTCTGTCACAGCCGATTTACTCGGAAACTATAAGTACTACAGTGATGAAATTTGATGGGAATATGTGTTGTATGAACCGCTACAAAAATATGACACTAAATAGTAAAAAAAAGAATTGGGGGTGGGGCCCCCCATACATGTAACTGAGGGATGAAATTTTTTTTTTCGATGTACATACCCGTGTGGGGTATCAATGGAAAGGTCTTTTAAAATGATATAAAGTTTTCTAAAAAACATTTTTCTTAAAGTGAACGGTTTTTGAGATATCAGCTCTCAAAGTCGTAAAAAGTATGTCCCCCCCCCTCTATTTTTATAACTACGGGGTATAAAATTCTAAAAAAAATAGAGGTGATGCATGCTAATTAACTCTTTCAACGATTTTTGGTTTGATCAAAGTATCTCTTATAGTTTTTGAGATAGGTTGATTTAACTGTAATTTACGGAACCCTTCGTGCACGAGTCCGACTCGCACTTGGCCGGTTTTTATCTTATTGAAACATAAGATAAAATATAAAATTAATGAATATATTAAGTACCTACATGGCTATGTATTTAGCATAATAACAGCGTAGGTGTTATGAGTTTATTTGTGAATATTGTGATATAAAAAAAATGAAATCGCGGGAAAACAGCTAATCTATTCTAATATAATAAAGAGGATTTTTTTTTGTTTGTTGGTTTGTAGGTACTCTAAAAGCACCAAAGCTACTGAACCGATTTAAAAAAACTTTTCACTGTTGGAAAGCTACATTATCACCGTAACTAAACTAACTTTGGCTAAATTTTGCCCAGATACAGGAAGAATTTCCCCCGAGACGGGGTGGTACCGCTGTAAAAAAGATAGTTGATTATAAATGTTATAATATTACCTTTTGGTGCAAAGTGCTATGGTCATTTTTGACTTCAGAGCATCCGATGTGATGGCAGTCGGGCTGCAGACAGATCCAGAGGTTGGGGCCGGGGCAGCCACAGTCGAAACATGTTAGTGTCTGCAACAAGAAGGAATATGGTTTCATTTTAATGTTATGTAAAGTTGGTAAAAATATGTTTTTGTTTGATTACTTTAAGCTGTTTCTTAGAATCTAGTAGATATTCTTTTTGATTGGTATTTTTTGTTTGGTTATGTAGGAACTGTACTCATTTGTTAATCACATGGTTACATATTGAAATCTTTGATAAAGTAATAAATAAAAAATATAATAATGGTCAGGAACCATTAAGCAGAAACAGAAGCAGAAGAGAATCATCTTGACAATGCATACCATGTCCAGAAGTACAGTTTTTCTTTTTATAATTATTTATAGTTAACCATGAATAATTTTATTGAATTTTATTGAACTAATAAAACAGTTTTTATACATAATATATATGTTGAAGGATGAATGACTAGACATGCGATTCTCGTAATTCAATATTTGTGAAACTTCTGATGCAATACACTTGAAATATGGCAACTATAAAAGTCAGTATAAAATAAAATTCTGGACGATTTGTTGGTTTTCACAATATTGTGACCTTTAACATATTATTACTTGACTTATTCAATTTTATGTTATTTTTAATGTATTCATTGTTTAATTTTATAATTTTAACACATGAGTAAAAAAATCTATCCAAATAAAAAAAAATTGTATTGTAAATAATCTCTACTATTGAAAAAAAATTTATTTGCTTGTACATATTATCTAACTAAATCCATCAGCCCCAGTGTTGCCGAATTCACCAAATTCAAGGCACAGGCCTTGTTTCATACAGATAAGAAATCATTTTAACTACCTAATTTAATAAATTTTAACACTTAGATGTTTCACATTTAAGAATCAGAGTATGTATGTAAAGTTAAACATAGGTCTTTAAAAATCACAGTAGTTATTATCAGCGTTCAGTCAATCCTTTATAACTACTTATATAAAGAAAATAATTATATTGTGCGAAACTTAACTAACTCATACTACCCGTCAGTTGCAGAAAGATCCATTAAAATTAAAGCTTCATTAAATCTATTGCTAACACTTTTTATCTTGTTGACAAAGAGAGAGTTGGCAATAGATTTAGAGAAGCTTTAACTTTGATGGATCTTTCTGCTAATGCCGGTTAGTCTGTATGGAAAGACGTCTTTACTCAGCATTGGCGCAGCTAAATAAGCTAAGTATACAATTATTGCAAACCTAATTAAAAAATAAAACATGTCAAGACAAACATAAGACGATAATTAATTATTAAATTTGTTAACAACCTAGATAAAAACGGTTCATTGTTTTCAAGTGACACATTTAGGATAATTAGAATTTTTAGCAATACAAGTTAGTCAGTTGTAGCTTACTTATAGATGATATGTACATATATGCATGCTTTTAATATTACACCATTGGATGACATGCAAAAAATTTTAAAAAAGGTTCTGTAGCTATGGAATTACGTAGGTTTCAATGATTTAACATAATTGGAATTTTTTTACCAAATCTAATTGCAATTAAAGCTCATTAGTATATTTAGAATCGTTATCAAGGCATGATATGCATGAAATTACAATTATTTCAAGATAAGCAGTTTTACGGAATTTACTTTAGAATTATAGTAAGATACTGTAGTTATTCAATACTTGTAGGACAGACCCAATTCTGAGAAATTTATTTATCATATGATATCATGCACATAAACAAACATAAGACTAATTAACAGGTTGTCATTATCACTAGAACCAATAATTAAATATTGAAAAGTAGATATTTTACACAATTTATTACAGAAACAATAATTTTAACACAGCATTGCTATCGACAATAAAGTAGTACATAATAAACTGGCCACATACAATAAGAAATTGCACATAAATTGCAATTAATAGCCACATAAAATGAAAAAAAAATGTAAACAACTCTATGGGGTGTTAAATAACGAGCGGTGGTGAACATTCCGAGTTACGACCTGTGTGCGATATTACAAGGAGTACTTAGTGGCCCGAGCGCTCATCGTTACACAATGATTACTATTTAAACTGAACCAAGAATGCTAATTACCAATGACATTACATTTGAGGTTAGGTATCATGAAAATTATTAATATTTACCTCTTTCGTCTGCCACAGCTCCTTCCCCAGGACATCAGCCAGTTTATTCAGGTGTTCACACGTCACTCCTTTATCCATTTTTAAGAATACACTAGCTTTATACGTAAATTAGGAGACAACTATACTGATTCACAATAGGCTTGTAAATAAAGGACATATTCTATACTACAGCGAAACAAAATAACAAAGAAACAACAGCAGGAGGTACTAGAAACAAATGGTTTAGTTTAAAGGGAAACATTTCGGAAAAAAGGCTAATAATTGAATTAGATTACAGAAATTTCCTACAACACAAAACCTTCCGTGACGAGCGAAAAGTCAGCCCTCATATTTGGATTCACACGATCGAATAGAATCCGAATGTTTTAGTCGATTACTATAGCGCTTTCTCACACGATCGCTTTAGATAGACAGAAACAAAGATATTCGACTTCGTAAATCGAAATGTTGAAGTACGCGATAATTAATAGGATGCCAAGAGGAGAGGTTTTCAATGGAGTTGCCATTGTAGCAAAATTAATCAATTTTTCATGTGACTACCATAGTGGTCAAAAGATAACGAAAATTCTACAAAATGAAGTTCATTGAAAATAATAGTTTTAATAAAAGCCTCGGTTTTTTGAGAAAATAAGTATCATAAAAATATAAATAAAAAGAATAATCCGTAAAGCCTGTTAATCCAATCGATGATGATAACCACCTTTAGCACAATGATATCAATAAAAGGAATTCTTGTAGTTATGGAGAAGAATGGAAGTGACGCCTGGAATGTGGAATAAAATAAAATCCCCTATCATATCCTAAAATCGTGAATTGGTTAGTGATTCTGCTGGGCTCTTCAATAAACAGCTGATTGTGTCCCAAACAAAAAAGGTTCAATTCATTTCCGAACTGCAAATCATTGTCACTGTCACCCTGTCACCACTTATGTCATCTTGCAGCTGAATCCTGTTGTTTTGATTTTATCGATTGTTGTAAACTGTAAATGAAGGCCTTTTTTGTGCAGTAGCACATTTTTCTGAATGCTTCATTGAGCACCAATAGTGGTGTGATACTGGAAGAGACAAATTAGAAGTCGCCACGCAATGACTTCGGCGTCGTCGAGTAGCGCTCGCTCACTGTTCGCCGAATCAAAGCAAAGACTAGCTGAGAGAGTGCAAGTCAATATGAATAATATTTCGTCTTTGGCCCGGCAGATACAAAGAGGATCTAAGTCTAATGAGGTACCTATTCGGTTTATTTAGCGTCTTAATTAATCAAGAATATCGGAGGCAATCTGTCCTCAAATCTTGTTGAAAGAACACAAACTAGATTCCCATTTTTTACTAGGTACTGGAAAAGCTATCAGTCAAGGGTGCTTATAATATGTTACCTGGACGATGAATTAATGGTAGATTGATATGAATCAGTTATAATATCGTAATTATTATATTTATATAACAAAAGAAACCATCTTTTGTTGGTTGCTACCAACTTTTTGTTGTTTATACTACGGAGAAACTGTGTATAATGTATGCAGTTAAATTAAATACAACAAAATTATATTTATTTCCAGTTACTATCAAAAGCAGCTCGAGACATGGCATCAACAGAACATCAGATAGAGACCAGTGAAGAGAACCTTAAGAAGATGCAACTCATTGGAGTTCACATGGGATACCAGTTCGAGAACATACAGAAGTCCGCACAAATGCTTACCGAGATCGGAGAGAAAGTTAACGCTATGCAAAGATGATAGATGTAGTTAAGTTAGTTATTATAGCTCAATTATTCCCGTTTCATATTATTGTGAAGTTGATATACTTAGAAAGAAGTAATTTTAAAAAAATGTTATGTTCTGAAACAATTATTTTTCTTTTCTGCGGTCACCATGAGTGAACAAGATGTATTTTGAACTCTAGCTCAGTATTTCAACCCTTCAAAATATACAGTATGTTTTTAAATGATCAACATATTTTATACATATATAATGGATTATAATGAGGAGGTTGGATATATAATGTATAGGTAGGAGAGAATTTGTAAAAAACCATAGGGTTTCTAAAATGTTAAGTGATATATTTGAAATTCCCTTTTCATTCATGTAGCTTTGTTAGCTGACTGTTCCATTAGTGGCATTTTGTTTAAATAAACTTGTGTCTTTTGTTTTTGACGATCAAAAAGTGCTGATTTATCAACCTAATTTGAATAAACGTTTTTGATTTTGCATAATTGTTTATAATAAGTTGTATATAATTAAATTATAGTACATAATAACATTTTTTTCATTGCATCATACAGAATTTTCTGTGATAAGTACTTCTTGTATGCATACTTAAATTATATATTATCAATTATACCTATTTGGAGTTATTGTATCATTATAATAACATGATAATTAACATATTGTTATATGTGAATGAAACACATTAACATTATATAATATGAATAGTGTCTGTTATGTGAATGGAATATTAACAACACAAGTTATAATTTTGTCTACTAATAAATAAGTGAGCTAAAGCTAGCCACAAATATTTTATTATGGTGTCTACAAGCTGCACCTTAAGAATACTAATAGGCACAAAACAATAGGGTCTGTTAACTTAATAGCTCTAATCTCAGGAACTACTAGATCGATTCGAAAAATTCTTACAATGTTAGATAACCCAACCATCGAGGTAGGCTGGTATAGGCTACTTTGTATCCAGGTGCGGAGATTAGTTCCAATGGGACGCGGGTGAAATCGCTGGCGATAGCTAATACACGAATAGCTTAAAAGTTGCTGATCACTTTGCTGCTTTACTGTCACTTATTGCTATCAATATTAGTTAGGAGTTTGTAGAAACCTTTGAATTCTCTACGAAAACAATATTTAATAGTTGAACACAATAGGTACTGTTTTACACTTTACTAACGAACGATCTAAGGTCTCTCACATGGGCGTGTTTCTAGTTTTATCCTCTTTTAAAAGCGCCTCTTTTTTACCCAACTGCGCAATGCAAAGGAGGGTTATGTATTTATTAGCATTTTTGCGACATTTTGCTGAGGGCTCCTGAGCTAAGGGACGCATACAAAGACAATATCCAAGTACCTACATACATGCTGCGGGATCGTTCGAAAGAGTTACCGTGGCCTTGGTACACAAAAGGGCTACGAAGGAACACGACGGTTTTGAGTCAGTAAGAGTCTGACGTTCCCTCACCGCCTGTTAACCCACAGCGGGATGAGTCTTTTGATTTCACACCAGGAAAAAAAAGTAGGTACCTACATTCATTTACACAACCATGCATATAACACGCGCTTTCAAGAAATAAAACATCTGTTTAGTTACCTATCTACCTACGTAGTCGCGGAACAATTTCAATAGATAGGAACAAAGATTAAGAATTAGGCATTTACCTAGATCGTGACCGGCTTGTCTCAGGAAGTTATCAGTCCAGCTTCGGTACTGGGTCCAGTGAAAGTAGGTACCTATGTACCTATCTATTGGGATAGACGTAAGTTTGACTCCAATTGATTATGCCTAGTTTGTTCCGGCTAAAGTCGTTCTGATGGAGAAATATAGACTCTATTGTTGGTAAGAATAAGGTCGGTTTTAGGAGAGGTTTATGTTATGGCTTCAGGATTCATTTGTTTACTCCTGTTTGATGATACAATGGAACGGCCTTAAACTTACTAATAGATATTATAGTGTGCATAACTGTTAAGCATACAAATCAAAATAATAAGGTAATCAAAACTACATTGGTTTGTATGTATGATCTGCCAGGATTGAAAGTAATGGAGCCTTCGGTTAGATAAAGTCCTGCGGCGGAAGATAAATGAGACCCATGAGACAGCAACTCTGTTCTCAAACTTAGTCATTTGAACATCTTTAGCAGTCTTTACGGGTATGCAGAAGCCAGAAAGTCTGACAACGAATCTTGCCAAGGGGTTGCCCAGTTAACAGGGATTAGGAGGAGGTCAGATACGCAGTCACTTCATGTAAAATTTGTACACACCCCAACAAAGGAAAAAGGCTAGGCAGATGATGATGAGCTGCCACTATTCTGAAACTAAGCAGTAGTAAATATAGATAGATCTTTTGTTAAAAGAAGCCAGACTATTGCGTCAATACGTTGACAAAAAAATATTTGACAAACAATTTTTTTTTTTTAAGTCCAGCGAAATTATTAAGCCTTGTCCCGTTTTCCAAACAAAATGATTTATTTCGTCATTTATTGTGCTTTTGCACATTACTGCCTTTTTCATTATTACTATTTACGTGAACTTACCTAATACGTTATACTTACGAGTTCCAGTTGATTTAATCGATACTAGCTTTGGAAAGTAGATAACCCTTACTTATCTTCCTCCCGCAGTTTCACCCGCATCCCGAAGGAAGTTTTGCTGCTTTTTATTTCCAGGAGGGTTCCTGGGAAATGTATTTTATGCCACGATCTTGGTTCTTAGCTGCCTCCCCACTCTCCAATAATTTTCTGCCAAATCGCCACGCCAATTTTCATCCATTCTTGAGTTCATAAGTACTGTATCTACCTAACAAGTCATCATAACTATTCTCTTGTCTATTGTATGTAATTTTGAGAAGAAATTATGAAAGAAGAGAATTGTTTATTTCTGACTGTACCACAATAGAATAGCAATCAGTCGGCTAAGAGTTTCATTGCTGTGTGTGAATGCAAACTATGTTCACCGTCTACCTACAACAACACTGTCTTATTTAAGAAAGGTTTTGTTGCCATTCCCTCAAGGAATGTTTAAAATTACTTAATCAATGTATAACAACGAGTAAGTAGTTAATAACATCTAATTATTACATAGTGTTTCCGAGTACAATAGTTACAACTCTCTAAATTATTACGTAGTCCAATATCAATAATCGATATCAAGATTCAATCAAATAATTGCTTAGCCATCATAAGGTATTCAATAGAAACATTCATTGGTATCGATTAACTCAAATCATGTCATTTGAAATACGACTATCGTTAGGATTAACTTAACATTTCAAATATGGTTGTGTAGGTCAAGAGACAGACATCTTATTTCAACATAGCAATCATGTTTGAGCCACATATATTGCGGCAAACAGGACTCTTTGTTTCAGAACACACATTAGTTATCCTCTAGTAGCCATACAGCCTATTAATACGTATTGTCATAAGTTTTTGATATACAATCGTGCTTACCATGCCATTGTATCCATTGCCCGCTCTAATTCTTACACTTTCGTTTTTTTTTCTGCGACATCTATTATTATTCTATTGGGCACGAGGTTATGCAACCACTGCCTTTGGAGTTTTGATATAATTTTTACTGCTTTGTGTACCAACAAGTTTACGTTTCGCGCGTAAAAGTCAGCCATCTTTCTTTTTGCGGTGACGTAAAGTTGAATATAGAAAGTGTTGCTTTTTGGTAGCGGCAAAGGTAAGTTTGTGTTACAGTTTAGTCGTGACTGCAGAAGCGACTTGGCCTCAGTTACGCAAGTTGCAAGTTGTAATTACTTGTGAGTCGAAAGTGCAAAATTAGCGGGCCAGCTAATGTTGCTAACAGTCTCGTTCTGATATTTAAACGAAGATACGGTTAAGTGTTTCAGGTTGATTGGAGCCGGTTTTTTGAGGATGTGATTATGTTTTTTTGCATGATTGTGTTGCGGTTTGTGATATAAAGTTGATTAGGTATCTATAGACATGTAAAGTCAACCTGTGTTACTAGAGTAAGAATGTCGATTTTACATGCCCGAACTGACCTAACCAATATTTCAATAACTCACATTAGTTACGAAAAAATCTTTCATAAGCTTTTTCATTATCCGCACGCAGGCAAATTCATATTAGGTACCTACCACAACCACAACACTAAACGGCGTGGTCACAGTGCCAACATCAGACATCACTAGACAATCGATTAACGCTCTTGAAGCACAGAATCGATTAAGTACTACTCGGTGTAATCGAATCACACGATTATTTATGAATCCAGGTTTAGTTGAAATTGCGACACTAGGCTCTCAGTCTTCCGCATCCAATAGCATGCTACATCTTCAGGTCAGGAGTTCATCTAGGCGAGGGGTCATACGCCTCAACGGTTGTAGGTAAACTTACTAACTTGTTTGCACAATGTAATCGACGATTAATCATGTCGATGGGAATTCTGTTAAAGTGATCTTCGATTATAATGTACCGAAGAGAATTATCGTCCTTTTTTCATATATGTAAAAACTTTTTCGGGTTTCAATTGGTTGTCTGTTTTGGATAGGGATTATATTACCCTTTCTTCTTTTTATGCTGTACATACCTTAAATACATATCTTAGATACATTTGGATTATCGTAAAGTTATCATTTATATAGTAGCCGATTTTAAAACGCCAAACTTATTTGACGAGAAGCGTTATGACTTGTCAAAACAATAGGGCAAATTGCGTCGAATTAATTTTCACTATATCTACTTAATACCCCAGTTCCATCAAAGTGCGTAAACAAGCAAGGAAACCTCGTCGCTGGTAGATAATATATTCCACACGTGTAAAGAGGTTCGAGAAAGGCGATAGGTCGGTATATGTCACGGCGGGCAATTATCTACTGGTCGCGGACGAGCTTAGAGTAGTCAACCTACAGGAGACACAGGTCGTACTCTTCTTCTTCTTGTTTCTGCCATGTTCCCAATATTATTTGGGGTCGGCGCAATACGTCTTTTTTTTTCCAGGCATCTCGTCATACTGACACTCACTCCCTTCTTGTTCATACTGCTCATATTCTTATGTAGGTATAGTATGTTGGTAAAGGGTGTCTCAAGTTTATGTCTTGGGTAGTATGTTTCTTCCCAGCAAGAATACATAGGAAGCGGTGAAGGGTTTTGGAGCTAACTTTTGTTTGGCAATCGAAAATGCTGATCAGTCTAACTTGAATAAACGGTTTTCGGTTTTTGCGCTTCAGTTTGTTTGTGTGTTTTTTCGTGAGCCAGCCGTTGTGATGAGCCATCACTATTTGTTACATTACCTTGTCTGCTCGTAAATTGATAGACTTCGCAAACATTTGTGGTCATGGCGGTTCCAGTTGGTTTAATACTCTAAGCGGAGGAGCGATGAGCAGTACATGCATGGTGATTGCCTCTGGCCGCAAAGAGCAAGTGTCACTTGACGTGGGATAGGAACTGGTTCAATAAATTGTGTAAAGATCAGCTTTGGTATAATAAGGTACTTATAAATGTGCGTGTAGGCATCTTCTTACCTATAGGTAGGTACTTCATATCCATACGGGGTATGAAGTTTTACCTAGAGTTTTATGGTAGGGTCAATGCACTAATATCGTTAACTATTCTCCGGCAGGTTCGGCAGAGGAGAATGACAGACCTATAAAGACTACGCGTGGGAATCAGGATTCTTCCACAATCTGGATATCGAATCTAAATGCAAATAAAATGCAACTAATATGAGTGTCGGTTGTTTTAGGCCCAGACTCTACCAGAACGGAGTGAAGAAGTTTTAAAACAACCAATAGAAGTTGAATTCAAAATGTCGTCTCCTCCAATTTAGTACAACTTTACTTAGCCAAAATGAAGAAATTCGATGGTGGAGCCTCTTCACATTTATGACGAACGTTAGCGGGACTGGGTGCTTTACTTTAAATCCTTACAGATCATGTTAAAATTGATGAGCAAGGATCAGTCTTACCAGTCAAAACAAACCAGTTTGCTCAACTTATCCGTAAATCTATACTCTATACTAATGTTATAAAGCTGAAGAGTTTGTTTGTTTGTTTGTTTGAACGCGCTAATCTCAGGAACTACTGGTCCGATTGGAACAATTCTTTCGGTGTTAGATAGCCCATTTATCGAGGAAGGCTATAGGGTACTTTTTATCCGGGTTCGTGCAGAGGTTTCCACGGGATGCGGGTGAAACCGCTGGCAGAAGCTAGTTAGACCATAAATGGAACGTCAATAGTGCCGTACCCAAACATAAATCGACATTTGTACCGATTATTGCGATAATTGTGAAATGTTTTCGAAGATGGCTACAGACTAGACTTGCATCAACTGGGAACATTACCAGATATGATTTGTAAGCTATTGGCAGTTTGGTAGTTAAAGTGGTATAGTTTATTGTTGTGATTAATTAGTTATTGAGTCTAAAATGGATTTTAGCTAATTTTGTAAGGGACAGTTTGTAATGTTAAGCTTTTTCACTCAAAAACTTAGGATCATATTTTATTGTAACTTGGAATACACCATGTTTATGCGTATGATAGGAACAAAACTAGCTTGAAGTCGTGTTCCCTCTATATAGAAGGCATTCATATCTTTACGGATAATTTTAGATTTGATTTGTCTGAGATTTAGATGTAACTGCCGGTTCTTTGGTAAATAGTAGATACTTTAGTCCAGCTACGCTTTTAATTAGACTGTGCCGAATTGAAGGGCCTTTAATAACACAGTAGGATTACGTTGCATACCTTTTTCTAGGGTATTTACCATTATTAAGAAATTGAAATATTAAAAATCTGTTTCATCACTTTTGAACTGTTCGCGCTAGTTAATTCTGAATTCTTGAAGTCAGCTATTTGACGCCCCATGCATATATGTAGGTAACAGTAGTGTTTCTTTTCTTATTTTTTTAATGTCGTAAAGTCGATAGTAAGTAACAAACTCGCACAAGCAAGCTTCTCGACAAGATCAGTACGAACAAATGCGTTAGGAGTAAAATGGCTAACAAAAAATTAATTGGTACTATTTGTATATGTCCTATATAGGTACAGACATATAGTAGTTATTCATTTTCCTAAAAGCACCTAAACATTACCAACAAATAGGAGGTCTGCCTACCCTAGATATAGGAAAACGCGTGCTGCCCATACAGAGTGTCAATTCACAACGGTTATTATCATGCAAATGTGGATGGTTGCCCAAGCACAGCGCATCTTGCACTAGACGTAGCTGTTACGTCACAACACAGTACTTAGTTGCATCGAATAGGTGTAGCAAGGAGTAGATGACAGATGAGACAGATTGCTTGAATTTGAGATGTGAATTGGGAAAGTGGCGTAGTTTAAAAATCCTTCTATCTATAGCGGCAAAAATACCTATTATAAATCTCTCTCATAACTCTGCCTCTTCATTTTAAGCCTTAACTTCTGTTTTTGAATGTTCGTTTTGGAAGGCTCGTTAAATCAGTGAGGCCCGGCTGTGATTTGAACACCATTGGCAGTATTTACTGGTAGTCGGAAGCCAGAAAGTCTTGTCCGGGTAACTGGGCTGAAGAGGTCAGATAGCTCCAAGTAAAACACTGGTTTTCAGCTGCACCCAGATAAACTAGAAGCTGACCCCAACATAGTTGGGAAAAGGCTATGCTTAAGATGATGTGTAAAAATATTCTTCGATTTCAACAATCGATAGTTTAGCTTGGATAGGTATTTTTTATCTGTATTATAAAACACCTTTTTGACTCATAATTCATACAACATCTGTTGCTCAATTTTTACCGTGTTTAAGCTCCGATATCCTGTTCGCGCTTTCGCTGTCCAGAATATAAATAAGTATGAAGGAAAAATATTCGTTAGTCATCGCTACAATATGGCGACGAAACTTTTGACATTGTCAGACGCGACGGAGATTTTGAAACCATAGAGTAGAATGATGTAATAATTATTTTACCAATGATGATGACTCTTGTAATGAGTTAAAGTTATTTTGCCGTCTACTGATTTTGTGGGTCACATAGTCTATATTATTGTAAGTAGTCTGTGTATTGTATTTTTTTGCAATGAAATATAACTTTTATTTTTTACAACAAAAGAGTTATTTAAAAGGTTATAAAAAAGTAAAGTAAGTCTGTGTATTTTTGTAAATATGTTTAACTAAGCTACCTTTTGAGTCTTATTGCTTTTCAGTATCGTGTATGAATTTATTGTCATTGGAAGATTTGATTTAGAGCACAATGCAGATTAAACTGTTTGCCGTTGATTGGCCCAACGGTCGTTTGACAGTTTACTTTAAAAGTACCTAATCGTGTATCCAATGACATTTTTTAGCCAGTCTGAAACCGGCCAAAAACCCATTACTACGTTCGGGTGTGCACTTCCATTCATCTCCAAGAGTTGACTATGAGTTTGCAGTGTTGGTGTGACATTTCAACATGAACCTATAATTGCCTGTAGTTTTTTATATATTTGTCCAGATTTCCTCACCATGTTTTTTCATCACTATTTCTTAGTTTCGTCCTGCAAGAGACGATGCAATAAATTATATTAACACACAGCAAAATATCTCGACGCCATTACTTCATTTTAACCAAAAAACTTGCTCTATGCTCGCGTTACCCATATTCCCTTGTTGGTCGTGTCCAGGAAACGCAGGTTATGACGAAATGCACTTTATATCATTGAGAACATAATATCTAGCGGAGGTGCCACATCGGAAAATCGCCTAAGAAAGTAGCGCGCCAAAATGCGAATGAGCGGTGGACAAGGAACGCTATTGTTTTCGCCCTTATACGCCTATTTGGACTCGACCATTTTTTTGTAATAGGTACCAAAAATCGTTGATAGATCTTTCAAAGAAACCGAACGCATAGTTTACTCGTAACTGATTGTTTTGGTTATACCTACTCACCGAAGGCGCCTGACCACTTGAGTTATGGCATCTCCGCTCATCTTTCTTTACTCCGTGATTATATGCATGCTTCAGTTCCCAATGCAGGTGTGGGCTATGATTGCTGCCTCTGACAGGGTAATACCAAGGAAGGGTTCGAAAATTACAATGTTCGAGTGAATTTCTGAAGTTTTGAGGTAATTTATTAGCGGTAACGTTTGTACGAGAGTAAAACGATGAAAAGGTTTGCGAAAGGGAGTTTTGAAATGGTATTTTCTATTCTGATATGCGACTCAATTTTTTTACATATTTGTAAGAAAGAAGTCATGCTGGCTTACTGATAAAAACACCTAAATAAACAGTAATAACCGAGTATCTCGTGTAG
Organism: Helicoverpa zea x Helicoverpa armigera; assembly: GCA_033682625.1. Classification (NCBI taxonomy): domain Eukaryota; kingdom Metazoa; phylum Arthropoda; class Insecta; order Lepidoptera; family Noctuidae; genus Helicoverpa; species Helicoverpa zea x Helicoverpa armigera. The sequence continues at coordinate 3,874,849 of JAWIIS010000053.1, read as the reverse complement.
GAAAATATCTTAAAGAAACCTTGATAATGATGTCTGAAATCGCTAATCTACTTAGTCAAAGCGTGGTCACTATGGCTCCTTCCTAGAATGAGAAGAGTTCTTTGCCCTGTAGCAGGAAAATAAAAAGGCAAGAGAATAAGGACAATTGGTAGCAAAAACTTAAGTAATTAATCTAAAAATGGATTGGATTACATTGGATAACATGTTTGTACCTATGTAGTTCTCAATATTTGCGTCATTATATGATTGTTTTAAGAAACTAAGATATTTTTTACTGTATATAATCACTTGCATTGTCGTGACTGACCAGCAATCAAAACACGGCTCAAATCCAATCGTCTCAATGTTAATAATAATATAATTGTATGTACAGTCAACTCCAGGTCAGTGGTAACAGTTTTATAGGAAAATCGTACTTATCACTATTGAGTTAAGGTGCATGACGGTTACCACTGATGTGCAGTTTACTGTACCTACTTGTATGACACGTACAACTCATAAACACGGTATAGGTTACCTCGACACAGCATTATTCCCTACTTAACTATACCTTTTTTGACTCATTTGATATTTAGATACTTTTCAATATCGTTCATTTTTTGTTTTTTCTTAGTATTGATTGTCAGTAGATACTTAGTGTATCTCAGAAGTGTTTTTATAGTAATCAATTAATTAACACCTTTTCTTAGTGCAGTTTCCATTAAATACATTTTTTGTTGAAATATACCTAACTTAGCAAAAATACGTCATCTGCCTAGCCTTTTCCTTACTACATATTTTGGAATTGGCGTCCAGTCTAGGTGGATGGAGCTGAGTACCAGTGTTTTACTTGGACCGACTGCCTATCTGACCTCGTCAACCCAGTTACTCGGGCAAATATATAAGCAAAAGGTACCGCAAATATAAGCAACATAATTCTTTGTAATACATACTAACATCTCCAAGTCTTTAATTACGCTTACGTATCAAAAAATTAATTCAATCGCATAACCAATTAAAATTCAGCAATACGGTAAAGTGTTGAACCTTCTGTCTGTATATAATTATGCACATGCGTTTGCGCAACGTGCGAAGTCACAGCTGATCGGTGCTCTAATGAGGTTGTTCGCTAACGCTTCGAAAACGCTGTTCGCTCCACTTGCTTCGCCAGTACTGTGTGTGAAACGCCTTAATTTCTGACAATGTCTTCATTACAGGTTAAAAACGACCACTGTTGGACTAGGCCTCCCCCAAGTTAGGGGGATTTGTCCAATAATATAATAAAGTAATTTACTAATATAATAATATACACTTTTTCGTTTTTTATTTTGTGCAATATGGCCTCCGATATTACCGAACCAATTTTGAAAAATTAAAATTGAAATCTATATTTTATCGCAGCAGCTACATAGTTTAAGATAAAACGGGAATGTTTTCCTCCCTATTCATGAATAAATTAACTTAAGCACAAGTAATAAATAAATATGATGTTAATAATAAATCCCATTACAAATGACGGAAGCATCTTTTAGAACAGCTGTCGTAGAAATCACACATCATATTATTATAGAAATACAATAACAGGACACGATCACGTATTTATTTATTTACATTTACTTAGTAATAAATGTAGAGATGGGAATTAATCTGTCAGCAGAACTGCAGAACAAAATATGCACTTTAGTGTGAACTGGCCGCCCGTCGCGTCGGCCCGTCCCAGCAGTGCTTGGGTAGTATGTATCCTTCCTTATAAATTAGATTAAGTATTTTATCTGTTGGTGAAAACTGTAGTCGTTTTTGAGATTTTGCAAAATGGTAGATAGACGCAGTGGAAGGCTTTGTTTTTAAACCGCGATGCAAAAAGAGAGGAAAAGTTGGATGTGAAAAGCTGGTTCGTTTGTCTGCAGCACTTAAATTGATAAACCGTTTTGGATGTGGTATCTCAGTTGATAGCTGCTATAATATCTAGCGATAGTGATATACAAACGACAGCACAACAACCTACCGCAATCTGTCAAACTCCAATAGATTTTTCACCACAATAATTGAAGGTAAATATTCGATTGATAAAATTTGACAGACTCGGGTAGGTTGACCAGCTGGTATCTGTTCAAATAGTGTACATAAGTATAAAAGGAATCCGGACACGGCACACTCTTACACATTAAATGAACTATGGAACTAGGATGCGAGTAAAACCACAATTATCCAATATATTTATTTATCTGACAAGTAAGTAATTATGCGTATTTGCGTACACATACGCCCTTAACCTCAACACGTATGACATAGGTAAGATCAAGGCTGTGTTTGCGATATTATAATAGTAAAGTCTGACTCATGTCTGCCTTATTGAATATTGTAATGAGGAAGGGTATAGTGAAATTGCTTTTAAATAATATCTTCTTACATCCAGGTTTAACAAGCGGTATTGGGTTGCCTGAGTAACTGGGTCCTGTCAGCAGTCGCTGCATCCGGTTAGCCTGAAAGCCGACCCCAACATAGATGGGATAAGGCCTGGTTTTTTTGAGGTGAGAAAGTATGAGATAACCCGTTATGCTGCGGGGAAGCTTACCAGGATGCTGCCTGACACAGTTACCGCGGACCTGGTACATGAAGGGCTCCAGAAGGAACATGATGGGTTTTAGTAAGTCAGAGACTGACGCTCCCTCACGCTGCACCCACAGCGGGAGGGGTCATCTGATGCTTTCCCTTTTTAAAAATTTGGTGCCGTAATTATTAAGTCAAAACCAGCTGATATCTTGTGTCTAGCTGTTTTGCCTGTAAATATAAGAACATCTATACTAAAGAAGAAAACTTTGTTTGTTTGGTTGTAATGGATAAACTCAAAAACTACTGGACCGATTTTAAATATTCTTTCACCATTAGAAAGCTATATTATCTGCGAGTAACATAGGCTATATTTTATCCCGGTGCGGGCAGTAGCTCCCACGGGACGCGGGTGAAACCGCGGGAAAACGGCTAGTATAGCTATATCTTAACAAGCGAATCATTGTTTTGAGTTTGAGTTTCTCGCTGATTAAGATGCTCGTGTCCTGGGGGTACATTTTGTACCCAGATAAACTATACTATGTTTATTAAAACTCTCATTATTGATATTTCTTAATTACTATCGTTAATGAACTAATTAAGAGTTGCCATATCTTTTTAATTGAGTAGCTGATATTACCAAACAATTGACATACTTTTTTACGATTCCCCATAGACATGGTGACTTCATTTATTTACCGAGTCAATTGACCAACTAATTAGTAACTTCTTATTTGTTAGAACTGTATCTGATTTGTGATTTTCAGTGATGAAAGTTTTATGTCTTAATTAAAGATCTGACGCAATGAAATTACATTATACAGTATCTTTATCCCTTCTAGTTATTTGTTGAAACCACATTTAACTAAACACCGAAACGAATACTTCTTGTTTGTTAATGTAATTAATTTCCGGAGAGGATATGGCAATTTCGTCAGCGGAGGTTCGGTTGACATTGCTCTGGCAAGGTCGCTGTCGATGGTTAGACTCACCGCCTGTCACAAAAGTACCTACTTAGTTTTAAGATCTATTGTAACTGAGATCTCTATCGCTATGTTGATAAAAAATCTAATAACTGTAAAATGAGTGAGCCAATTTTGATAACACATGTCTGAGAACTACGGCTAGGATACAATCTTTCTACATCTTAAAAAAACTGCATAAAAATCGGTTCATTCGTTTCAGAGCTGCGGTGCCACAGAAAGATACTCATACAGCCAATAGCGAATGTACAATAGCGGTCAAAAAACGGGAAAAAGGATTATAACCAAAAAGATTTTACTCCTGCAACTTCTTGACACCTATAATTCATGGCTCTTGAATACCTTGTATAGACCACCAACCAATTAACAAATTGATAACAGCAAATCAACAAAGGAACAGGCTAATTAGCAAACTTACAAACGATATTCCAACGTGCTTTGAATACAAGAAGAATTTAACTGCAATTTTTCACTCGGCAACACTGGGGCATAAGCACCTATTGTGTTGCCGGCCTTAACCTGTGGTTAATGACATATACGGACGTTTAATGAATTATGCATTAACTAACCGTTGGTTGATATACTGGTTAAAGGTATATGGAATTTTATGGTGGAAAATATGGTGGTGTGTGTATTTGGCAAGTATTTCAATTGTACATAGTTCATAGACCAATAGATGGACGTCTGTATTTTTTTTTTCAAAAATAAATAAATAAATAAATAACCGAATTCTCTTTCAAATGGATTGCAAACAGCCCCGGATCTTCAATTTTTATTAGGCGGGGCAAAATCAGAAAAATGCCGCCCCGCCTACCTACTTATGTTTATTTTCACTTTTATCATCCATATAATATTAGCTATCAATATGTAGGCAGGCAGGGCCGTCTCTAGCTCATGTAGCGCCTGGGTGCAATCATCACCCAAGCGCCAACTATGTATTGAAGTACTTACAGTAGTTACAAGGAGTGTAAATAAGAACGTTCGAATGAAGTGCACTTTTTTGGTAGGTAAAGGACTTTAAAAAATGTGTCCAATTCATTGTAGGCTCAAACTGTTGGCCAGGTTTAAGTTATGAAAGTCGAGAAAGAACAAGGCAATTATAAAAAGTAGCGCGAGCGAAGCGAGCGCGCAAATTTTTCAATTTTGGGACACAAAAAGTTAATGTTTTAAAAAGCGCTGTAAAGTAACAAAGCAGTCGGAAGCGAAGCGAAAAAAATTTTTTCTTCATTTGACTTATAAAAGGTAAGACAGCGTGGACTTGACTTACGAAGTTATTAAGGCAATGCATTTATAATATAAAGGTCGCCGGAAGACGCTGGATGCAGGTCGCCTCCAACTTCCAACAGGTATCTGTGGAGATTTAAGGGGGAGGCCTATGTTCAGCAGTGGACGTCCTATGGCTTAGATGATGATGATGTATAATATTTCGCAAGCGAAGCGAGCGCGAAATTTTTTGAGCCTACGACACAAAATTATCTGATCAAGTTTCTGTAATGCGAACTTTTTTAAATTATTTGTATGAAGACTCACAAATTAAACTGGGAATTACAGAAAACGTGATTAGAAAAAAGAAAACGTGATTAGAGGCCGAATCTATGACCGACGACCGAGTCAATAAAAATAATAAACAATCAGAAAAACCGTACATACATTGTCATTTAACCGCGAGCGTAGCGAGCGAGAATTTTTTCACTTAGTTGGAGAATGTTAAAAGTAAAAAATAATCAAAATGATCAATCTAACAAAGCGAAGGCGACTTTTGCTTGTCAGTATCGTGATACAATGTGGAACTTCCTTATCAAACGGGTGTAATTTCATCGAAATTCCTGGTGGTGGGGCGTCCCGCTGCCGCTGCGCCCCTGAGATCGAGGCGCCCGGGTTATTCGCACACCTTGCACCACAGGTTAAGATGGCGCTGTTGGTAACTATTACAGTAATCTGTAGGATTTAAAATAAAAATAAATATGCGATATTCCTGGCTCATAGGTGATCGCAAATAATTTTTAATCAATTTTAGTTTGCTAAAACTTCGCCTCGTGAATAATAAATGTTCGTGCAGTCATGCAGCTTGTCTCATTCCGCGCTCAGGGTATCGGTCAAGTTGATATGGCCATGAAATTGCTGTACTTGCGCTATTTTTATTTAGGTATTCCGTGGTCAAAATTAAATAAATGATGAGTTATCCATTGGTCTGTGAATTTGGCAGCCGCCTGATTTTGCCGCCCCCTGAATTTGCCGCCCGGGGCACAGGCCCCGGCTTGCCCCCCCCTAGATCCGGGGCTGATTGCAAATAAAATATTATAGAAGAAAAAAATACATAATGTTAATTTTAATTATTTATGTTGCAAACTCAGAGTTGAATAACTTGAAATAAGCGACATAATATGTAGGTATTTATTCTCTTGTCTTTCTACTTTTACTTTAGTAACAATTACAGGATAAAATACAAATGATTTCGAATAAGTATAATGTTAATTAAACAATTTAATTTAGAATAATTTCTCAAATTTCGATTCACACTTGACCGTTGTTGTTTTATCATAGCAAAGAGTATGAGTCATGAGACAGATTATAAAAATGCTCATAGATGGCAAAGATTTATTCGTCAAAGTCCTATAATGTCATAGAGATACTAGGTCATTTTTTCTACCATCATAAGGTCTATGAACCCATTAGGGATTTAGCGAATTTTAAAATGTAATTGATCGATATTTTTAGCCTTTATTGGGATCATTAAATCAGTTTTGTTTGCGAAATAACTAATGTGCTGTCAATTTAAACCTCATTAGGATGAATAGTTAATTAAGGTTTAATTTTAAACCACCAAAAAATAAAGTATTCGTTTCTAATAGGGGATTAAAACAACACTTTTTTGTGGTATTCGAGTCATCTTGATATATATGATATATATGACGGGTTTTGTCATCATATGACCTAAATTGAAATTATTTTATTTAGAACTAGCTTTCGTCCGCGGTTTTACACGCGTTCTTATACGATAGATCCACGTCCTTCCCGCAAGTGATTAAAGAGTAGCCTTTATGTTATTTTGATATATGAGTTTTATTACTACTGAGATTCATCAAAATCCATCTAGTAGTTTTTTACGTGAAAGAGTAACAAAGATGGGCGTAGCAAAGATGGGAAGTTTTTTACGTGAAAGATGGGCACACATACATACATTTTCAAAAACTTTCGCATTTATAATATTAGCAAAATTTTGTATCGAAGTTGAAGTTTCTTCTTGTCGTTTTGTCAGCAGTCTTCTACAAACCACATTTACAAAATAGATCGCTCAAAAACAAATAAACTGCAATTATTAATTGGGTTCCATATAAAATGCTTATTATAATATTTTAGATCAGACCAGTATATGCAAAAAAATACGATTAATCATAGCAGTTGAGATGGTTATCTATAGAAGATGATCGTCACGGCAGTAACCTATGGAGTTACGGGGTTACTCTGACCTAGACTTAGGTTTTTTGAGGATATTTTTTGGTGCCCGTAGTGAAGACTTTAGAAGAAGTTTTATTTATTTTTGCAAAATATATACAGTTACAGTAACAAAAACATCCTTATCCATACATTACCCTGTTAGGGCCGCGGCCTGCCGGTCCTGCGGGATGTTCGAAAGAGTTACCGCGGCCCTGGTACATAAAAGGCCTACGACGGAACACGACGGTTTTTAGTCAGTAAGAGTCTGACACTCCGTCACCGCTGATAACCCACAGCGGGAGGCGTCATTTGATGATTTTTGACGTCGTTAAAAAAAGGCGCAGCAAATTGACTGAAAACTTTCATTATTAAAAGTTCAAGTTTAAGTTGACGTTCTTCGGTTCTCTTTGGATTTAATTAATAGAAATCGCAAACTGCCGACTAAACAGTCGGTCGATAGTTGGCCCGATGGCGGGCAACTTTTTTTAAACATTTGATTCCAGCAAAAGTTTAGCTTGTGGCACATTATAGCAGCACGGCAACAGCACGGCTGCAGCACGGCGTCACCTCGAATTAAGACTACGGCGAGCGGACAGCGCGAGGTTGGCGCGCTGTCCGCTCGCCGTCGGCGCGCCGTCGGCGCGCCGGCCGCGCGCCGGCCGCGAGGTGTAAGCTTGCTGTCACCGCAAACTCAATATTATTTTAAGACGATTATGATTGATGTTATGATTGAACACGACGTAATGACGTTGTTTCGCTGCCGGCTCGGAGGCGGCGCGCAAGTAGCACGCCGTCGGCGCGCTGTACGCATGAGGACCGCTCGCTTGCAGCACGCGGGCGGCGAGTCGAGTTGTGTTCAAGCGGCAAGCACGCTGACTGCTCGCCGTTGGCTTTTTCATATTGACATTACGAAATATATTATAATATACACGATTTAATGCTCTAAATTGAATGACAACTTAAATGCTGGTGTGGAGCCGTGCTGTTGCGGTGCTGCTGTAATGTGCCACGTCCTAAACCGTTCCTCTTCATACTGATTGTTAAGCTCAAACAAACTATCGGCCGACTAAAAGTCTGCCGTGGTATTTTAGAAGCGCATGAATAATATCAGTCATCCATTTTAAGTTTCGACTTTGAACTTACTATCTTTATTTTGTTTTTCCTGACCAAAACCAGCTTAGAATTGACATTTTAATTCTTAATACCTATTCTAAGTGGGTATGCGTCAATTTCGTCTAAATAAGTTGAAATAAGCTTTTCTTACTAAGGGAAATTCTTTGAAAATCCGTCATGGAGTTCTTAGTGATTCCCCTTCGGGTGTCATTCACTGATTGAATCACGTAAAAATAATAAATTTCCAGTTATGAATCAACAAATATTTCCTGGATAAGTGTTTATTCAGTAATATTTTATTTCTAACTAGCTGATCCCCCGAACTTCGTATCGTTCAAACCTTCCCTGGACCTCTACAAACATTTTAAAACCAAAATCAGCTCAATCGGCCCAGCCGTTCTCGAGTTTTAATCAGACTAACGAACAACAATTCATTTTTATTTATATAGATAGATAGAAGATTGTAATTTACCTGGAATATTTATTGATTTCTCTTTGTTAAACTAAATTATATCTATATTTGCATTTGAATTGTAAAACTTATGTTTCTACTTAAAAGACTTAACTTATGTACTATTATTAAAAGCTCATCTTTTAAAAAAGAATCTATTAATCACGTAATGACGTCAACAGTTCACGAAATTCGTAGTTATTATGAAAACAAACACTCCTACGCACTAATTAGTGCAAATAAGTGAATCTTTTAGAGCGCGTTTACATTGGATGAATAAAATGCTGATTGATATGTACTTCGCTTTTTGTAACAGGTTGCTTGCTAAATGTTTCAGTAGTGGGTTTTCCTTGGTAAGTATGTATATTTTTTTTGGAAATGAGTTCTGTGGTTGCATCTTTAATTTACCTTGTACTTACAAGCAATTTCTGGCGGTGTCACCAGTGTCTCGATGGCCTTTTTTCCTATTCTCTCTCGCCCCGAACCATTGCCCGAAACCATGGCATGTATACCTAATTATGGAACGTTTTATAAATAATAGTACGGAACCCTATGTGCGCGAGTCCGACTCGCATTTGGCAGGTTTTTTTAATCAGTTCAATAGTTTAAGTGCATTTAGAGTGCAAATGAACATCATCATCATCCTCCGAGCCTTTTCCCAACTATGTTGGGGTCGGCTTCCAGTCTGACCGGATGTAGCTCAGTACCAGCGCTTGACAAGGAGCGACTGCCCTATCTGACCCCCTCAACCCAGTTACCCGGGCAACCCAATACCCCTTGGTTAGAGTGCGAATGAACAAACACACAAATAGTCTACAATAATGTCAATGTAAGCACTCCTCACAAGTTTACAAACACAGCGAGTCACTTCCGTGTCATTTCCGACGCCTGAGGCTAAACCGCTTTGTAATATTGTAACGATCCGCGATTGTTGTTACTGAGCTATTATAATAATTATTATTTGTTACATTGCAATTATTTTTGTGCTTAGACTCGGCTGCCGATGTGTGCTTCCAATTAATTTGGGTATTTGGATATTTTTGAGCTGGCAAGTTCGTATGTTTTTTGAAAAAAAAAATAATAGAATATGAATGAAATAATGGAAATGCGAATGTAAGTCTGTCTGTCTTTCACGTTAAAACGAATGAACCTGTGTAAGTGCAATTTGGAAAAAAATAGATAAATAATTAAAAAAAAAATTACGTTACTAATAAATAAATAAATGTAAAAAATTCTTAAGTATTTTTATTTCATTTTCAAAATGTTCTATTTGTTGACAATATCACGTGGAATTAAGCTATTGGATAAGATAGACGGCAACTTTATTGACATAAACTTAATATTAAATTCTTGAACAGTAAAACTTCAGAGTAAAACCCACATCACTATTGTGCTATTGTTTAAATAATAACAAAGAGATTAAACATAAGTCGATATGGTGTATCAATACAATATTATTTCATATCGTATCATCGAATTTGACATTTGGTAGAGAGCACGTTCTTTTTAAGAATTTGATTTCACTTTTTAATTTGTTTGAATGAATGATGAGTATTCATTCTAGTTCGTTCATCGAACTTCGACTGGTAAGTATGTTTTAGTTTTTCGGCCTCAGCTTTATTATATAAATACAAACAAGTGTATAGCTAATAAAATGTCTATTTCTGAATACGAGTTTTAGAAAAAAGATAAGAAATGATAAATTAGATACCTCACAAAAGTCGACGTAAATTGCATATTCATAAAAACACCAACCTTATCACAAATTATTTTTCTATTAATTTATTTTTTGAAATATTTTTTGGGTTTACATAAGCCCCAGAAAACCGCTAAGAATGTTTGTCTATGCTGTCTTCTTTCCTTTACAATTTTTAAATATTCACAACAAAAAAATAATGAAATACATATCCAGCTAGTGCAACTCAACATAAATTATGACTGCATACAATCATGATGGATTATTAAGAATAATATCGATACTAAATCAAATAGAGACGCGGAAATCCTTGGAAAAGCTATCGTAATTAACTTCACATGTTAATGATAAGTCGTAAGATCTTGTGGCATCTTCCTGTACGGTTCCGTTTTATTTGTTTAAGAACAAGTTTTCGTATAAAAGCTGAGATTTATGGTAATGTCGTTCTGTCCTTTTCTGATTACTTGCAGTGATCTGTAATACACGCTAATAAATAAGTAAAGATAATACATATTTTGTTTGTACCTTAAAGGCTCCGAAACTATTGAATCGATTGGAAAAATTCTTTCACTGTTGAAAAGCTACGGCTAGCGGGAAAAGTTCTCGAGTAACATAAATAGGCTATATTTTATCCCGATACTGGTAGTAGTAGTTCCCATGAGACGTGGGTGAAACTGCGGGGAATCGCAGGCGCATCGAATAGTAGGCGTGAAGAGTTTGTTTATTGGGATTTGTTTATCTCAGGAAGTGCTGGACTGATTTGAAAAAATATTTTAGTATTAGATAGCCCATTTGAAGTCACAGTCTAAGAAGGGAAAGAAAAAAAAATGCAAACTTAATATTTATAATACAATTAATGTTTAATCTCATTACGAAAATGCGCTAATATTTAAGAAAAACTGTAGAGGTAACATCGAGCATATTGTTTATTTTTCAAAAACAAATGACCATTGACTGTTACTTCTTCTACCTCTATAATCCATGTGCATAAAAAAGGTAACTATTGTTGAAACTAAAAAGTAGTTTCCAATCATTGATATGCGTCACAAAATCCGGTAGGTAAGGTTCATAGTTCAGAAGCACATGTTATAAAAATAATTAATTTTAAGAAACATGATATGTTATATAAAGTGATGTATTTTAACCGCAAAATGATGTCAACTAAACAGTCACATCAAACTTGTGCGACCAAAATTTCGTAGAAATAGTTCCCCAAGGTCTGAAAATAAACCAGTCAAGTGCGAGTGGGCCTCGCGTACACAAGGTTCAATAGACATTGATATAGTAAAGATATATTTTTTTTGGTTTTGTCCAAAACTACTGAACCAACTACTCGATTTAGAAAATTATTACTATTGGAAAGCTATACTACCCCGAGTAACATAGGCTATATTTTGTTCGAGTAAAAGTTTTCCCGGGACGCGGGTGAAATCGCGGGAACACAGCCGGTTCAGTAAAACGAATAAAAAATATCACGTTTGTAGTACGGCTCTAAAATATTTATTTTATTTTAGATTTCAGTACTTCTTGTTGTAGCAACAATAAAAATACATCGTCTGAGAACTTTTCTAACTACATATTTAACTATCACGGTTCAAGTTCATGGCAACTAATAGCTAGGTGACAGATTGAAGAACGGACAATGAAAGGTCCCATATAACATACGGCTACGGAACCCTAATAATACGGAAGTGACATCCATGAACATGAAATTAGAGATTTTAAAGGAAAAACCTCCGAACAAAACCAAGGCTTTGTCACACAATAAAGGGAAGATCGAAACGGAAGCGACGTCAAACCGATTTCCGGTAACTACTTACTTTCAAAAAAAGAACTTTATGTACAGATAAGGTGAAAATTAATTTTATTGTTTTTTTATATTGTTTTGGTCGTGGTGGCCTAGTGGGTAAAGGACCAATCTCTCAAGTATGAGGGCGCAGGTTCGATCCCAGGTCAGGCAAGTACCAATGCAACTTTTCTAAGTTTGTATGTACTTTCTAAGTATATCTTAGACACCATTGACTGTGTTTCGGATGGCACGTTAAACTGTAGGTCCCGGCTGTCATTGAACATCATTGGCAGTCGTTACGGGTAGTCAGAAGCCAGTAAGTCTGACACCAGTCTAACCACGGTGTAACCAGTAGGTAAGTTTAATTATTTTTCTTTTTTTAATGCAGATATAATTTTAGATTTTATACAGAATTATTTTAGATCTCCTTCTTCTTTATTAAACCCGTTGTACTTGGAGCGCATACATGCGCGAGAAACAATTGATATTCTATTGTTTTATAATTACGAGCGATTAATGTTTTCTTTCTTTCTTTTCTTGGAGCTGGATGCGAGCAGCCGAAAATCGATCTCAGTGGCGTGCACTTGGAGAGGCCTATGTCCAGCAGTGGGCTGCGATAGGCTGATGATGATGATGATGATGATGAATGTTTTCTTGGACCTAAAATTTAATCTTTTTTGTTCATTTATATACACAGAAGTTGTCGGCGTTCCTTTTGCTAATAAATAAAAATGTTCATAAATATTCTCACGATGATGAAAAACGCACAGTGGGTTACACAATTAATTACAGATTGAAATACCTTCGAACTCGTCATAAATAAGTCCAGTTTATTTTACTACATATTTTCAAACGCGTATATTATCCAACAGCATCGCGTGCGCATGATTTCGAACCAGTGGAGCATTCCCGGACCGGTTGATATTTTTAATTAAATAACTTCATAATAATAAATGTTACTTGGTCGGAGAGCAAGTTAAACTGTAGGTCCCGGCTGTCTTTGAATATCTTTTGCAGTCAAAGTCAAAGTATTTATTCGCGGTTATGACGCATATAGAACAGAACTGACAAGTAAATGTACATACTCAGAAAACATGGTACACAAAACAAAAGAAGGTAGGACAAAAATATGCGTCACAAGCACGCGAAATGTTACGGGAAGCCAGTAAGTCTGCCATCCATCAGTCTTACCAACGGGTACTGGGTTGCCTGGGTAACTGGGTTGAGGAGGTCGGATAGGGTAGTCGCTCCTTGTAAAGCACTGGTACTCAGCTGCATCCAGTGAGACTGGAAGCCAACCCCAACATAGTTGGGAAAAGGCTCAGGAGATCATGAAATTTTAGCCGGGTATTTTTGCCAATTATACGCTGATCCGATCAGCATCTCCTTTGCAAGAGAAACGGCTTTCGTCCTACCGTAGGACAATGAAAATACTTTTTTTTTAAAGAAATAATTTTGGATTCATTTAATTTAAGATCCTAGCTCGGTCGGTGCAGCTCTTGAACCTCCTTTGGATTTTAGCAAGGGCAGCTTTGTTAATACTCGGTGAAGGTGGAGAAATTTATCTCCGGCACGATTTTTCTCTATTTTGTATATCCAATTAAAAAGCTATAGGTACATACCGGAATATCTAATTACGCGAAAAAAATGTAGACTGCCTACCCCAAAAATTCCAGCTACACACTTTACCACATATTTTCAATCGCGTATTATCTAAGATTGCGTGCGCATGATTCTGAGCAGTGGCCTGAATGTCTACCCCTGACCGGGCGCACGCAGCCAACTCTTTGTGCTGGGTGTGGTTACGTGGTTAAGTAGCCACTGCGTCGGGGGCTGGATGGTTGAAGCCAAACTTAATGGCGGCTGGTGACTATTTTCGAAGCACGTGTGTTTTACATCTAGCTTTACATCTAGTGCATCTCCGCCACCCGCTAATACTTAAAAATGGTATAATGTAGAAATTAGAAAAAAAACAAATGATTACAATTTAAAATTATATTAAGGTTACAATATAATATTTACGGAGCTAAACAAAACATTGCTTTTCTTCAATACAAAGAAAATCGTTTGTATACGAACGGTCCTTGGGCCGAATTATAAATAATCATAAGTTCAGCAGTTCTAAGCGCAGTCGGTGCCTGGATAAGCATGACGAGTTTCCGAAAAGCAAGTTCCGAGTGAAAGATGAACTGAGATTGCAAGAAAAAAAAACAAAAGAAGAAGTGAGAAGCATCACCTTAACAATACAATATCAATTGCTTTTACATACAAATGATTTCAAATGAAGTGTTAAATCGAGTATTATTCAATAATCCACTCAAACTTAAGGAGCAAGGTTGGCATATAATGAAGTTAACTACTGTAGGATAACTTATTAACTGTTATAGTTTAGTTAAATATTTGTTTCCGATGCTTTTCAACAGACACGTCAGATAATAAATCATGTTAGCGCGGTTTAGTTTTTCTAGAATTATCTTTTTTATTGCGTGGGGTTTAATTTGCGGAATCTATTAATAATTAAGTAACCGCATGATAAATCTACTGAATATACATACGCAAATGTAAGTTTAAAAAGATTTGTTTTTTTATATCTTTACTGCGACTATTCGAGTACCTACGTGCAAAGTATTGACACTCACGTATTATTGTCACAGGAAGACTAAGAAGAATAAACTCATCTTCTGCCTATCCTTTTCCTAACTGTGTTGGGGTCGCCTTCCAGTCTTTCCGTATGCAGCTGAATAGGTACTAGTGTTTTACAAGGAGCGACTGCCTATCTGGCCTCCTTAACCCAGTTACCCGGGCAATCCAATAACTTACTGGCTTCTGACTACACTTACCGAATGTCAAAGATGTTCAATGATAGCCGAATGAATTAGGGGGTAAACTGCACTATAATTTATAATTAAGTTTTGATACCATTTTCAAATTGCACAAAAATAAATAAAAAAGTACCTATTTTACAAACAAAAAATTATATATTTTTTGTTATATCAAATTAATGTTATTACATTATCATATACAAATATCAACGTTTGCATTTGTATCTTAGATTACGTACTATTTTTTAGTTTCTGCAAAAGTAAAAAGGAAAATAATTGAAAAGTTCACGCTCTAGTCTCCCGTTGATGTCTTTTATAGGAACAACTGGGAAATTGACAATTTTTAGTTTTTCACATAGATATAAAATACTTACTGCCTTATATTTATTTTATTAATAATACTGATTATTTTGGTATGGTTAATTAAATTATTTTTAATGTTATTTATGTATTTAATTTATTATTTCTAAGAAATATTTTTAGTTTCCTAGAATTATAAAATGTGCTACCTAAATAGTGATTTTGAATTATTAATGAGTTACAATTTTTGAGTTTTGGTCTTTCCCCATGGCAAATTACGTCTATAAAAAGTGCCTTCTTTGAAAGAACTAATTAATTAAAAAATCATCGACGTCATAAATGAAGGAAAATACATCTAAATACGCAGGCATTGTCACGTAGGTATGCTCTATATAATATTTTAATTTATTATGACGTTGTGACGTCTTTTATCGACTTAGAATTTATATGCAAATAAAAAGAGTACAATTTAACCTCAACTTTAATATTGGTCAATTAAATCTTTTAATAAAATAATCTTAAAAACTATTGGTGTAATTTAATGTTAGATTTTAGCATTTAGGTATAAATTAATTGTAACAAGCACACATTTTACCCTAACAAACAAACTTACTCAAACGTAAACAGATACACCCAACCACATAAAAATAAATAAAAGTCCAAACTAAAAATAGTCCGAACCAAAAGCCAGCAAAGAGTTCGCATAACCTCTTCAAGAAAAACCCCAAAATAACGGGAACGAACTGGCAGGTAAGGTTCGGGTTCCATTTTCAAAAAGCCGTCCGCGCCCCACTCTTGAAAAGCGAAGGTTTTATTACGTGGGGAGGCGCGCGCGCTCGCCAGTCACCGCTGGCCGTCGTACGCGCCGCACGCGCACGCGGCATCAGTTTTCCTCCTCACACGGAAATTTGTGTCGCGAGTGCGTTTGAACCTTAAAGACCCTGTGCCCTTTCACCCAATGAAGGATTATGTGCATGGCTGACAAGTGCTTCAACTGTGATTTTCTGTACTACAGTGTACCCGGCCCTCCCTTCCTACGCTAACCCTTACACGGTAAGTTTAGTATTATGCAACTCGGAACTGTGACTGAAAGTTGCGAAATTTTTCGTTTGAAATATCCGCCTAGACTGATGTTAGAACACGTCAAATATATTGCAGTTTGTATTAGTTTTTAACCACTTTTGTGTTATTTGTCCGATCGATACCGATCCGGTTTTGTCGATAAATAAAATCGTTTAATCGGTCCCATTTGCGAAGGTCGTAGAAACGTCAATGTTACGTAAATCTTTATTAAAAACTTAGAAAAAAAAACAATTAAAAATTTTGCAAACCCGATCAGAAATTGCAATAAAAGGAAAAAAATGGTACTTTATATTTTTTCTGCGAATCGATGTATCGAAAACAAATATACACATAAAAATGTTAATAAAATCAGGTGTTGCGAACATTAACATATTTTATTTATTAACAAAAGGACTTGAAACCTGACACCCAGGGCCCTACTATTGTTACACGAACAGTACTCGCTCGAACATAAGTGGTTACGAGTCGAGTTGCTAGACAGCTTACCCAACAAGAAGTGAGGCAATAACGTAATTAAACAGTGTTTGTAAATAAAAACGCAATCCGTAATACGTTGTTAAGTGTTCAACATTTCAACTTTGATATTTTAATGACGGGTGAAAAAATAAGGGGCCTTTATTGCTGTGTACTTTACTACTACAAAATATGACAAGTACTATTGGCACATTAAAAAAGTTTTTATTTTTTTATTGAAATGATCACAGTTCTAAGTAAAATTTTATCTTTTATCTTACCAGTACATATGCTTTATTAGTAGAAAACTAGCTACTTATGCTTAGCGATTAATAAAAATAGAAACTTAGAGAAATATTAATAACTTAGGTAATTCATGAATATTCATAAATTCCTTTAAGTAAATAGGAACGTAAATATCTCCGTGACAAGGATTTGAAAACGATACCTGTAACTTAAAACTTGTAAAGTGTCATGTAGCTAATAAATAATTTAATTTATTAATAACATAAAAATACCTAAACCATAATTTATTTAAATAATATCTAAATCTAAATATAATTGACGATATATCAGCCAATAATCGGTTAAAATCAAGTCCCATAGAATAAATTAAGAAAAAATTTCCCATAGAAAAAAAATAAAAACCATAAAGCTTAGGCACATTTGTTAATCGATACGAGTAATCATAAATCGAGTTAAAATAGTACCTAAAAGTTAAAGAAACTAATATCGATCGCAAAACAAGGAATCGATTAAAAAACATTCGAATATACCTTTTAGTGGGAAAAATCTGTCATTTGTGAGGTAATTTTAAATATTTTATTAATTCTATAATCCGGTCAGTTGTTAAACCTGTATGGCAACCTTTGAACTATAAAGGTGCCTTCATCATGCGCGAATTTATGGTATTATTGGCGAATGTCACCAGTCTACCGTCTACCAGTTGATATGAGAAACTCGACAAGTATTAACTTGACAACTTTAATTCTGAATTTATTTTGCATTTTTTTTTGTCATTTTCGTGCTGATCAACACTGTATTTCTAAAAAAAATCTTTAAAATCATAATTTTTTTGTTAGGTTGAATTTTACAACGGACTCTCGAAGTATTAAGTATTGATAGTCTGTTTATTGAATTTTTCATTTTATTTTAATCTATCAGACTTAATAATTTTTAGAGAGATAGTATTAACTATCAATTCTACAATTAATTCATTGTATTATTTATAAAAAAATGTATACATAAGATAAAAAAAAATAAATAAATTCGAGACCTAGTTTATTTGTAAGTCATAATTTGTTCAATTAACCAAAAGGTTATCTACGTTGAGTGTTGCTGAACCAAAATACCTATAATAGTTTTGTTATCAAACATTGCCCTTGCATCGCAAATATATTTCTCCACTTTAACATAAATATGTGTACTTGTGTGTACTTTATTATAAACGTAAATAGTACAATTTAACATTTCTTGTAAGTATAATATAAATAAAAGAAGTATAATTATTTTTTTTTAATGAAAAAAAAATATAAATATATATATCTTCTATGTGTGTGATATTGTGATATCATATTCTAAGTACCAGAATAATTTTTCAGCTGCTAACTTTTTAGTATTTTGATATAAAAAACTTTAAGAGGTAGGTAATGTTGCCTTTGAGATAATTTACAGTATTACAGTGATTTGTAAGCAATCTTACAATTTTTCCTACAGTTCTTTTGTTTTTAAATTCAGTTGACATTACCAACGTTTTTCGTCACGATAATAATGTTCATTTTTGTCCTCCTATGTTGTTATACCAATTTGCGTGTTATAAAAAAAGTGGAAAACCCAAGCTTAAATTAAGCATTGACGTTATCTGACCTTGAATTTTTGAGAAAACAGCCTTTTTGAGACTTTATTTGAAAGAAAAAACTGATATAGCAAGGTATTTAAGTAAAGCTTGCGTTTAAGTGATTTAAAAAGTGTTTATCAATTAGATGTCTTATACATAATTTATGTTATTGTTTTGCTCATTTTTATATAATTTTTCTTAGACGAAAAAAAAATTTTTTTTTCAAGTTTTTTTTTCTTTATTTTTATATTTAGTGTGATCTCGTCCTTATGCGCCGGCGTCGTTTAGCTGCTCACAATGTTGACTTGGTCTGTCTTGTATAAATATTTAAGGACCGGTGGTGTCAAGCGGATTCTGTTGTTTAGATAGTTCGCGTTACATCATCATTAATAGGGCATTTCAAGTTTTTCTTTCTTACTTATATTAAAAACTATTTAGACGAAAATACTGACAGGCTAAAACCATTCAGTTTTTACTTGATTCGCCGTTTATATAATTATGAAATGGAGAATATCATGAGCATTTTCCTATACCTATACAGAACGTGAATGAAGACTGTATGTAGGTATATTTGACAATATGAAGAGTAGTTACGTTCATTCATTTTATAATCCACACCACAATTTTTTACCGAAACAATAGCGCCCATCTAAGGCTCTACTCGACCGATTTGAAAAACTCTTTCAGTGTGAGATGGCTTGTCTATCGAGATAGGCTACAAGCTACCTTTAATTAATCAAAAGTTACAATTAGCTAGGTACTATGAAGGTTGTAATGGCTATAGTGACAAAAAAAACAAACATCCGAAATGTACATTTTCTCTTTTTTGAAAAAAAAACAGTACTCTAAAGAACCTCATTTTTTGAAGTCGGCTAAAATGATCTCAAACAGCTACAATCGTTATTGTGATACATAAATAATAATAGATAATATTATCATCACTATATTGAATGATACGCGCCATTCAGTCTCTCGTTCAGAGGTAATTGTTCTCAAATACAATTAAACGGAAATTATAGTATAAATGATGCTGAGTATATTGTCAATATTATGATGATGAGGAAGATCGGAGTAGTATTATAATGCTTTGATACATTTGATTTTACTTGAGTAATAATTGTTTGAGTAACTTTTGTCTCTAAATAGACCCAAAGTGAATAGTAAAAAATAAAAAGTGCTCTATTTTAGTTAGGAAAAAAATTGACGCTTTTTAGTTGTGAGTTTTTTATTCTGCTGTATTTTTTTATTATATTGTTTCTGTATATAATTTTGTTTAAAAAAGTGCCTTCAATCAATGTAGATATAATATGTTTGTTCATACATAGCTATGTGCACATAATTTTTAAGTCTAAACCAAAATCAAAGACCCAAAAAGGCGTAATTGCAAAAAGGCGAAAAAATATTTCGCCGTGCAAAATTAATAGATTCAATTAATTTTTAATAATCATATTATAAGTAATGAATTATTCATGACGATGACCATTCTAAACGAGTTTTTATTTAAATAATCTTTGTTTTAGGATGAGTTTACATTTGGACTTGTAAAACGCGCGTTCTATGTTTCTGTGGAAAACCATCATATGACCGCTCTCGTTGTGGGTACAGTGTCCCTCACACTCACAGTGTCAGCCTCTTATGACTAAAATACTCCAAAATAAATCGAAAATCCATATAATTGACACAGAAGCTTATGGACCTTAGGTTAGCATAAATAAACTTGGGTAAATCTTGTAAAATCGTAACATATCTTCCATTTAACAACGCGTCATATAAACAAAAAGAACTAAAATTTTCCCGCGTATCCTTCCATCATTGAAAGAATTTTCTAATCGGTTCAGTAGCTTTGCAGTCTCTTGGTGAAAATAAACAAAAAATGTTTCTTCTTCATTATATTATTATAAATAAAGTCGCGCGAACTCCCGCCAGTGTGAACTTAACCTTAATGTCAGGTCACGGGTGAATGCTGATGTCAACTTAGAAAATATATTCTCATTAAAAACGATGGTGCTAAAAAGCTGTCGATTCCGCAAATAATATGTGGCTAAGCAGGTATTCTGAATAAATTAGTAATAAGTGGTAATAGCTAGACTTAATTAATATTAAAAGTAATTAAAGTGATGTTTATTTGTTTGTTATTATTGAAACTTCAACTTTGAGTTGAGTTTTGCAAAATAATTAGGATCAATATTGTTCAAAACACATCAAAGAAATAAGGAAAAATATACATTTTTTCTTCTGTTCAATTAATAATTGAACTTTTCAATTTTATAGTGTTTCTTTTTATTTGTATATTTTAGTTTATTTTTTACATTCTAACCCATAAAGTTCTCAATAGGAAAGGCACTATCAGACAGCCATTGCAATAATTGAAAAGAAACAAACTCATAAGGAAATAGCAAATCATTAGGCTTCTTATATAGGCTAGAGCTATTAGTCTAGCTCTCACATTCGCTCTCAGAGGCACTCTTGCACATCGTAGACTTTTAACAATATATTACTGCAAAGAGTAAAGGATTTTTAAAAAATATTTTGAAGTACATACTTACATACATTTTCAGATCCATTTGCACCATTTAACTATAACGATAACCGAACCATTTTCAGTTGTCATATCGCCGATGTGACCAATAGGCGGCAAGTATACGACTGGTTATGGTTTGGTTATCGTTATAGTTAAATGGTGCAATTAGATCTTAATCATATTATACTAAAAAATAACAAAAACACATCGTTTGTGCAAAACATCGTGCAAAACGGGTTATCGTGGCGATTTGCACAAAAAATGTGCAGATAATGCACAGGTTTGCACGAAACTTTATGTAATGGATTGCATGTTATTGTTATCGTTATTTTAGGGCCGGTTTCATAATTACCCTAAAACGGTCAGTGTTATGAAACAAATGTTGTAAAGTAATATTACTTTTGAATTATCTTGACTTCAAAAATGGAGGTTGTCAGTCTGTACGTATGCATAATACATATCTTTGCGCGATTATCTCACAAAAAATCTATCTCTTCACTGAACTTTCGTTATACTCGCATAACTGATAAATCTATTTCAATACCAGTTGCTAAGTTACTAAACATGTTATATATAGCTTACATACAATTAATAGCAGTATTAGGAGTTCGAAGGTTATCAACAAAGAACGTACAATGTTGATGATATAAGTCTATCTGGAACGTGCTTATCGTAACCTAAATTGTCAATGAAATGAGATATAGCACGTAGGTTTGTGTTAACGAGTGTCATTTCTGTTTTTATTTAATCTTTGGCATCGATTCTTCTTTTGTTTTGATGTAAGAATTAAAGGTTTATCTTGTAATAATGAGAAGGAGATTTGATTAATGATTATAGGTTATAATACTGTACAAAATATTACTTAGTTTAGTATTAGTTGAGAATTTCTGGATTAAAATTTCTGCCATGCAGCTTAACTTTAAATACCTAATTTTTAGACTTATGTTTCTCGTTTTATTTACATAATAATATATCTTATTTATAGATAGGTACATATTTTACATATCCTATCTAATCTAAATATTTACAATAATAATAAGAAAAGGCAAAAATAAATTTGTTTCTCGTCTAATTTTTTTTGCCAATTTAGTTTGGTTGAAATAAAAAATCTTATCTTGGTCTGTAATATTTCAACAATATTGTTGTTATGCTTAACTTAATTAGCGAGACTTTTTCATCACACTTCGGGTGTTAAAATTATTATATTGACGTCTGTCAACGTCAAAAACAAGATGGCGATTTTGACACTTTTTTGCTCATATTACGTTATAATACGTGATGTTTAACTTGTAGAAATTCTGTGGTTTATTAACAAAACTGTGAAGTTACCTATAAGTATGTAAAACTTACTGTTTTCATAGGTGGATAAGAAATGTCCTATGTCCTTTCTCAGGTTTTAGATTATCTGTAGGTATACCTACTGAACGTTTTATATAATAAATCGGTTTGCGTTTTACTATAATGCGTCAATAATTTTAAGGCAACTTCACACAAAACACAAACGCGCATTACCGAATCATCAAATGACTGACTTTTGTTAGGAAAAGGTATTTGACGAGAACTATGTAATACAAATTTTCTATTAAATACAGCCTCCTTTTAAGATACATCTGTCTATCTACTTCGTGGAATGCTAGCGACACTTTAAGTAGTTCGTGAGTAGGTTTGTTTGTACCTATGTGCATATGTATGTATTTACTTATATTTAAAGAACAACAGTCGTTCCTTTTGCCTTTGTCCTTGCATAGTTTCACATCCTTACCAAATAATCTCTGCTAAGTTCAGTTCATCTTGAGATAAGAATTAAGAATAAATAACATTTAAATGGCGCATGTTTTTTTTCTTATCTTAGTATGATTTACGGAAATATTTAAAACATACTTTTGTATCTCATGTAAACTATATACCACTTCCCGCACCTGGATAAAATATGGCCTGTTGTACCAGACCAGTTGTAACAGAGTGAAGCCCAGCGCAGTGGAAGCGTGCTGGGCCCATAACCTGAAGGGAACAGTGAAACAGAATATAAATATAATATGGAATTTTATTATGTGACTTTTCACAATACCATGTTTCTTAAAGTGTTTCTTACATGCTTGACAAAAGACACATTTATTCTATAATAGATAATAGCGGTCATAGACCTTAAAGAAGGTATTACATTGTATCTAACTTCTTTTCAACACATTTGAAATTGGTTTATTGTTTCGGAGCCTTTAGGGTACCTACAAGTAAACAAATAAATGTTTTAGAATTCAGAGATACAACATAATCAAATTAGAGAGAACTTTATGATTTCTCAGGATGTAACACTGTTTCTTTCATATGTTTGATGCGTCTGAATTTTCAAACAGTAGCTCTATTATGTAGAATATTACTTATATTTCGTTACGGACCCAACTGTACTCACAAGTAGAAGAAAACGAAAGGGTTCATTAAACATTATATTGCAGCGGAAAAAAGTAAATCGAGGTATGTAGGTCAACCCTCATCCTCATCCTCCAAGCCTTTTTCCCAAACTACGTTGGGGTCGGCTTCCAGTCTAACCGGATGTAGCTGTATGTAGGTCAACCCTAATCTTGCATAAAAAACTAAGGCTCGCGCCTGCGCAGTAGAGCGTTGTATTGACGCAATGCGCCCGCGCCGCTCGTTGGCTAACGACTTGAGAAACTAACCCTGAAGGAAATTAGGGGACATTATTCATGCTATCATTTTCTTTATAAGTGGAGGAGTGAGCGAGGTCATCTTGGATGGCTCTAAGAAGCATGTAATTGTGACAAACCTCTGCAAAGGATGCTATATTTCGATCATGGAACATGGACTAGTTGGTGCGAGTCGAAAACGAAGAGTTCTGAAATTATCAGTACCACGGCCAAAAATCAGTCAAAAGTTCAAGTATTCACATACTGTGAACGAACACCCTAAAGTTTTTTTTTATTATAGTTTTCACATTTTATAATTATGGAAGCAAGAAAAATATGTAGGTACATCATTTGTGAAAATGTCAACTGTCTAACTATCACGGTTCATGAGATACAGCCTGGTGATAGACAGTAAAGTCCCATTTACCCTTTATTGACGGAAAGGTAAAAAAAATGCTGGATAGCCTTTCAAAAGTCTTTGGTATATAAGCAACCTGGAAGAGATATTTAAAGATAACACATGACAAAAGTTAACTAACTAAAATAGCCTCTACCAGTAGCAGAAATGAATGCGGAAGAGATTTTACTGATTAATGCCGATAAAAACGTGAGGTTATTCCGAAGATATTTCCTCTGCTATCGACGGCATCAATGTTATAAGAAGTGAAATCGTCGAAATTATTTGTTTGATCTCTGAACCTTGGGTTTAATTTCCTCGGCAGTTCTGTAACTGTCTACAATAACCGAACTGATACTATTTTTTAAAATGTTTTATAGAATTTCGACCGATTTTCGTTTTCAGTCGAAAGATCGGGAAGTGTGGAAGCGAGATGGGGAGGCCTTTGCCCAGCAGTGGGACATTATAGGCTAGTAACAATAATAATAAATATAGAGTTTGTTTCGTGCTAATTTCAGGAATTACTAGACTTTAATCTGACTAGCCTTTTCCCAACTATGTTGGGATCTTCTTCCAGTCTATTCGTATGAAGCTGAGTACCACTGTTTTACATGAAGCGACTGCCTATCAGACCTCTACAAACAAGTCACTCGGGCAACCCGATTACTCTTTGCAAGATTGGTTGTCAGACTTTCTGGCTTCTGACTGGGAGGTAGTAAGAAACCAGAAAGTCCGATAACTGTTTGCCATAAGTAAGTAAATCTACTATCGAATTCTCAATAAAACATGATGAAATTATAGGCTCACTCCATAAAAAAGCTATACAGTTGTAACAACTCTATAACAACGATTCGGTTCAATAGTTTTCACCTGTAGGCTTACAAATTGATGTAATAACTTACCGTTTATTTGTAAGGCAATAAAAGCCCGCATATTTCGTTTATAATGCGTACTTTTTTTTAACTATTTCGGTAATCAGGAATCTACTTTATTGGCATATTTACTAATACTATATTTAGGTAAATGCAATAGACCGATAGTTATAATTTTTGCACTCCATACAGATTTATGAGCCCGAACAAACTATCGGCCGACTAAAAGTTTGCAGTATCCGTCTACTCAACTTTATCTATTTTAATGCGAAAGTAAACTACTGAATAGATTTAAATGAAATTAAGTATACAAATAGTCTACGCAGCCTGTGAAAGGACGTTTATTTTACTTCCTAAACGGTTTAATTATATGCCTATCTAAAGTGAAAGCGTTTGAATGGGTGCAGTTACGTCAGTAGGCAGAAATTTAAACAAATCCTTACTAATAATATTATAAATGCGAAAGTAACATTGGCAGTCGTTACGGGTAGTCAGAAGCCAGTAAGTCTGAAACCAGTCTAACCAAGGAGTATTGGGTTGCCCGGGTAACTGGGTTGAGGAGGTCAGATAGGGCAGTCGCTTCTTGTGAAGCACTGGTTCTCAGCTAGACTAGTTAGTCTGGAAGCCGACTCCAACG
Source organism: Helicoverpa zea x Helicoverpa armigera (assembly GCA_033682625.1). NCBI lineage: Eukaryota > Metazoa > Arthropoda > Insecta > Lepidoptera > Noctuidae > Helicoverpa > Helicoverpa zea x Helicoverpa armigera. The sequence goes on along the minus strand of JAWIIS010000053.1, from coordinate 3,849,286 downwards.
TAGTTAGGAAAAAGGCTCGGAGGATGATAAAATGCGAAAGTAACATTTCTGCTGACAGACTTGAAAAGTTGCACAGTTCAAATAACTTTGTCCTTGGAAAGTAAGTAACGTGACGTCTTTCTGATGCTAAGTCAAACATTTTGAGTGTCGTGGAGTCTTGTCGCGTAGTTTGGAGCGGTAATGTTATTTAACTAATGTACAGTTGTAATCTAGGAAGTATATTTAACGATAAATAAGAGAATGGCAATGAACAAAATAAAGGTAACATCACCTAGTGAGGCAATGATGCGAAAAAACCTTTCAACTAATAAAGATCATACAACACAGTGACAGTATAAATCGCAAAATGTGCCCAATGCACTACAAAATTACCTAACTAACCACAGACCTATGCACATGCAGACCTTACATAACATAACCTTTTAAGTGTATATTAAGCAATCAGACGCTTCTTAAAAGCTATAATCGATGTGGCAATGCTTTCGCCGTGTGCTCGACCCCCTGACACGGTAGTTTAACCTCTCTATACATTTATTTGCTCTATGTACGTATTGCCGTCGCTGTGGGAACTTCTTGATCATTTTTTAGCAACTTTTTACGTAAGATAGTGCCGTCAAAAGAATTGTGTTGATTTGTTGTGTGTGCAACTTTTTTTTTCAGTCTTACAAAATAGGTTGAAGACGGTCTAGATGTGATGGTAATTACGGAAATGCTTATTTTGTAGTCTGTAGACTAGAAAGGTTGGATCGCGAGCTGTGATTGGTTGAATTTGAATTTTGTAATGACCGTCAGTTGTTTTTTCTGCCCATTCTCTCGAAGATAAACTTAGATATTGGCAAAGACATCTGATGTTGTGAAATAGATTGTATGATATTAATAGTTAGTGTCTACAAAGTCAAGTGCCTGCGTAATAGATTAAAGTGTGATTGAAGAAACTTATTACTTTTTAGATTAGAGTTTATTAGTTAAGTATGACATCATGTATTTTTACGTACTCGGCTATAAGTAGGTACATTTGTCAGTTATATTATTTTACAATTCAAGCTCTTCTTAGTTTGAGATTAGATGAGTTTGTGTGAATGTGTCATCCACTGAAAGTTTTTTCAAATAGGAAAACAGTTCCAGAGATTAGCTCGATCAAGCAAACAAATAAACTCTTCAACTATATAACATTAGTTTCTCATTAGTTCCTTTCATAAGCAAATATAAACGATTGTTTTTGCTACTTCACTTTTTCCACACATATTTTTGCTACCAAAATGTACACAAAACAAAATGACATATATGCTAACCCGTAAGGACATAACCAATGTAAGCTAACTGTACCCGGGCCGTCGACCCGAGTTCACTCACTATGTACATATATATGTATGTAAGTATGTATGTATGTCTGCAGACGTGTCGTGAGTCCCTAATACAGCTGTAACGGGATGAGGATTACAATAGATGTGTTAAAAGGAATTTAGTACATGGTATTTCCCTATACATAGTCAGACGATTTTGCCGTGCATATTTTGGCGAAAGACTGGCTGATACTTATCGATTTTTAAATCTAGCCTTTATTTACATAGTTAACTTAATTCATATGAGCATCACGAATTTTATATTTTATAGATACTAGCTTTTTCTCGCAGTTTCACCTGCGTCCTGTGGGTAGGTACCTTCTACTTTCCGTACCCGGATAAAAATCGCCTATATCGTGCGTTGATAGTGCAGCTTTCCAACATTGCAGCAGCAGTAAAATTATTGTAATTAACATGTAATTAAGTATGTCAAATCTGTTCAGAGCCTTTATGGTACCCATAAACAAACAATGTTTCCTCTTTGCAACATAAAATAGAAATAAGAAAGAATATAATATACAATAGAATATAATTATAATCCATAAAACCCATAGACATTTATTAAAGGCTAATCAATAACAAAAATCGTCTCTATTACTCATCATGTTATTGTTATAAAACAAATTGATGATCAATAGACAACCGTTCGTAAAAATCGATGTCAAGTGACTTACTTCGAAGTAAGTGCTCTAACGGTCGACAATATTACCATAAATACGCTCGCGTTGAATAAAACTACTAAATATTCTAGTGGTAGAAATACAAACATTTCAATACACTTAAAACGATTTGAAATAGATATCAGGAGTCGGAAATTCTGGCAATCGGTCTAACTGATCGCAACATACAAAGTAAGTTAGAAGAGATAGACAGATGATGAGGTCAATCAATTGTTTTTCATTTGTTTTAATATACAGTGTAGGTACTAATACAAATAATATAAATCTTCTCCCATCTTGAACGACATTCAACAGTATTTGTGTAGTTGAGGATCTGACAGTGAGTGTTGCAAAAATTAAAGGACCAAACATTAAACATCTTGATGTATTTTCTGATGGATTTAATCAATGGCTTCTACCAAATTTTGGTTGATTAATTTCTGTAGGTAGATGATTCACTTATTCGCTGGCGAAAATAAATCCTAATCTAAAAGGCGCCAATGTGAGTTTGCTATAAAAAAATAAATCCAACAATTATAGGTAAATTACGGGAATAGTAGTTCAAATAGACATAAGTAGCGGTTATTACACAAATTAACATAAGTCAATATAGATAATTTCTCAACACTTCCAGTGTTTTCCTTGGCTGTACATAACGGTGTTCACAAATATAATCTGTGTTGGTTTTCACACTCTAGTCTATGGGTTATCTATGCTTGTATATTTATTACTTTTTTATTTTGGTAGTACAATGCTCTGTGGTAACCTATAACGGGACGTTTTGTTGTCAAAGGAGTTTGTATAGTGTTGTAAACCTAACTTTGTTTATGATGTAATTATTTCATTATGATGACTGGCTTTATGTTATTTATAGTTTTTCTTGATGAAAATCCCCGATCAGTTTAGATGATATTTCTGATTAAATTTCCGGAAAATACCGGAGAAAGGGCTTCATATTGTTAACAAAAAATGATTTCATAGTTCGGTTTATAGATAAAAAAATATTGTACACTATTCTCCTTTAGATTTTGGTTAAAAACATATTAATTACGAGAGACCATTTCATGTACTATTTAACTATCTTATTATTTGAATATTACTTCGTATAACATTGAATTCTTCAAGTTAAACTTATAGATTATATAACAATAATAAATAAACATGTATGTTTTCAATATGCTAACAAATCAGTTCCAAATCAATATCATAACATAAATATAAACTACATCCAATCTAAACCAAGGAATTTCATGTCGATGACGATTTAAATAATAATTTAGTAACATAATATTTTCTCTACGCTTATTCGATATGGTACACACACATTATTATATTATGTAGATTGCTATATATTGTTGCTGAGCGAAAACTTCTATATAAATAAACTGCAGCTCTATCCTCCCTACTCAGAGTCATTTAATGGTTACTTAAGCCATTCCTTAGTGAAGGATTTGTATGACATTCCGTCACTAAGGAGTTTTAAGTAATCATTAAATGTCTCTGAGTGGGGAGGTAAGACTCAATTTCTAACCAAAGGGTATTGGGTTGCCCGGGTAACTGGGTTGAAGGGGTCAGATAGGGCAGTCGCTCCTTGTAAAGCACTGGTACTCAGCTACATCCGGTTAGACTGGAAGCCGACCCCAACATAGTTTTGAAAAGGCTCGGAGGATGATGATGATATGCTATGACTCTAAGTTAACTTCCTTGTTCATAGATGTTTATTTTTATTAATAATATTTAATTAATAGGAATGTTTTTGGTTCTTGACGTCGTTATGATAAAGATCGAGACAGACAATTTACTACTCGCAATTTTAAACCAGTACTCCAAATTGGTTTTGTCAGACTAAAGAAAATTAAATTATAACCAATTTATTATTATTAATTATTAATTATTTACACACAAAAATAATTAATAATTAATAATAATAAATTGGTTTTGTCAGACTAACATTGGATTACAATTATTTTTTGGGTTATAAATGGGCATCTAATACTAGCAGTTTCAGAGGTTAGCGCGTAGCAAACAAGTAAACAAGCTAGACTTCAGCTTAATAAAATTATATGGCATTATACAGAAGAACTCCTTAAAATTTTACAATAGCGAATTGATCGCAATTTTAGTCGGCTGATAGTTTGTTTGGGCATTGTAAGTCAGTATAAAAATGAATTGTAGTAAGCGCATTGCAAAGGTCAGGTATTTAACCGGTATCAGACCGACTGAAAACTATGATTGAATTCAAGTTTTCCACTTAAACATTTTTTCACATTTTGTCCTTTATATTTCTCCAACTGTCGGGCGTCTGTTTCGTCTACAGTGTGTGCACTCTGAGAATCATTAAGCCCTTCGGTAATAAGGTCATCAGTATCGTCATTCAAACTAACTCTTAGTAAATCAAGACATGAAATCAAATCGATCAAGTAATCAACATCGACTATTGTTCGAATGATAATCGAATTCGGTGACGACAGGCAGATGTTTCTCAACTGCTCGTTAATTATGTGATTATCCGATTATTTCATTTAATCGATTTGTCATTTATTATGTTAATCGGTTACAGCTGTTGAAATGCTGAAGGAATATCTTGGGGAAAATGTGCAATGTAAATGTGGAAATTAATTTTAATATTTCTTATTTATTTAGTGTTAGCTTGTCTTTTTACATTGATTTGGTGCTGTTTGTAAATATTGTTATACATAAGAGGGCCTATAATGTACCTACTATTTTAACATAAATAAATAATATTTTGATTATGTTAGAAACATAAGTGTTCAAGAGTAACATAAGACACGAGTTTACTCTCAGGATCAGTAAGTTCAACAGTTTGTAATCGGAAACACTCAACGACACTGATTACGTAATCCGTAATCCAAACTTCAAACAATCCGATAACAAGATTACCAACAAAACTTTTCATAACTAAATAATAACACTTTAACAAAAAGGTCAAAACAATTGCATATTAAATATTAATTTACAAAAATCGCAGTAACATTGTATAACAGGCTAATTTTACGTTTACCGGTCAAAGTGACATTCTCTGGTTATTTTGTATAACTTCCGGCTACATTAAAGTTTAATTTTGTTTCTCTCGTGACTATAAAGTAGGTTAGTGCACGAATATCATTGCATAATGCGCTTTGGTCTGTATAAAATCTATTAAGCTATCACTGAAAACATTTTGAATGTAATGCAAGTACTTTAGTTTTCGTTTATTATCTAAATGTGACTTAAATTGATAGAGATCTGTTTCTGTTCTGGTTAATGTGGCATTAAATGATTAATTTTGAAAGATTATTTGTAATTTGGAGCGCACATTACTGATTAACTACTCCAAATAAGATAGGTAAATGATTATCGAACTCACGACTATGGCAATGCGTTAGCAATTGGACTTTTGCCTTCTTTTTTAAAGAAAAATAATAGCTTCGTTAAGCCTGTTTCCCGGAAAGTCCTGAACCTGTATGTCTGGTATTTTTCTCTACAGCTTATATTATGTAAATAGTTAGCTTACTCTTTTGTTGGTCTGTGAAATATTACTTAACTAGACAGACAAAATTAGTAACAATGGAATAATCAGTAGAAAACCCAAATGGCTAAAAAAATATAAATAAATAAACAAAATAACTTCATCACAATTCACTCACGATTTCATACAAACCGTATTTCAGACAATAATTGTAACGTCTGCTCGCGCAAGACGAAAGTTGGTCAGTATAGTGACGTAACCCGGCCCTACTTCCGATCTCACGACCTTTAACTTATTGTATTCTAAATGTTAATTGGGCAAATGGGTATACAATGTCATTTTTTACTCGAAAATCTTTTGACTGTTTCGCTTCTGTAATATATGGTGTAGAATTTTTTGTTTGAACGCAAAAAATATTGACTTTTAACGAGTTTTTGTGAGGATGTAGCTTTATCGATAGTCATTTACTGGTCGTATTCCCAATATTTGATCCATCTATTAGAGATAGCATTTTGAGATTACTTGTATGTAAGCAAAACAATGGATAGACAGAGTATTGGGAACGACTGTTAATGAATGTCTATTGAATTTGGCAATAGAACGACTGCTAATTCCGAAACTATTTATTTTTCTTTTATATAAAAACGCAATGCTGCTACAAAAATAAACAGCCAGTATTATATTTTAAAGTTGTATTCTACAACAAGATTTTTATAGCCAAACGGACCCTGGACAAACAAGAATGAATGGTAAAGTGAAAGAAATATAAAGCAAGTTTGAGAGATGTTATCTTTCAAGTTTACGAACTAGTACTTTACATACTCTTTGTAAGTTATGAATACGGTAATACGCGACAGAACTTAATACTTCAACTTAAGAGTACAAAGCCCCTATGGACTTAAGGTCATTTGTGGTCATACTTGTTTTGAGTATTACCTTTTTTCTATACTCTATGTTTTTGCTTAATTAATGGATTTGTTTTGACATATTTTTGACGTTTGTATAGGATTTTAGTGATGGGCGTTACGGTTATTTTTGTTATCGATATTTTGTTCTTAGTAACATGATTTCTAGTAATATGGTATTCTGTTATTGAAAATTAATGCTTGAGTTAAAAATAATGATGGAATAAAAACTAACGGTTATTATCGGCATGACAGTGACAGTTATGTAACAAACATTAAATCGATACAACACAACTTAATGTATGTCCATAATATTATTTATTTTTTGAGCGCTTGTGCAACATTACGGTCGAGTGGGCAGCGTGGGCTTCGCAGATGTGCAAAACACTGTGTTGCAATTCCAATGCAAGTTATAACAAGTTTGTAGTAAATAGCTTCGTTGCGCAACCAGCATTGTATTACGAACCGCTCGGATACACACTGACAATTCCACCGCCATTTGTTTTCTTGGTGACAGTTCCGATACAGTGTTGTCACGTACTTACATACTTTTTCTACCATTTTTCAAGATGATTTCGTTCACAAATGCATTGATGTTTTCCTTTGAATTTTAACTTTAGAATGCAGTTTTTATTTCTAGTGTATCTAATTGAATTCCCGTTCTCTCTTTGCTTAATAAAATAAAATTAAAAAATGCTACATTTCGCAAGCATGTCCACAAATAATGGCAAAACAATTGACCGTGAACTTAAAGTTGCAATTAATTAGTGTTGCAAGATGTAACGGTGTTGCAATGCTAATAAAATGGCCAGTTGCATTTTTGAAAAGGTATCGCGTGAAAAGTTTCAATATCGAATAAAATTTGGATGCGCTTAAATCTAAATAATCTGTTATATATTTATTTATTGATACGTTAAGTTAGATGGATTAAAACATTGGATGCAATGTAGGATTTATTTGTAATCACTAAGCGAAAATTACATTATAAATAGATAATTAACCTGAACTGACCTCTTGGAAAATGTCAGACGACTGGTAGTTTTGTCCGTGTGAGGCCCACTATGCCAACACCTAATTTACAATGGTTATTGATAAATAAATACATATGAATAAAACATTGTTTTCATTTTGGCAATTGTTATTGTACCGGCAAGAATCGCAACTGTCGTAGCATTTTTAAATGTTTTGGTCTTTTTTTATATATTGTTTTAAACATGGGCCAAAGAGTTAAAAAAAAAACAAACAGTTGTAATAAATGTGTCCTACAATAAATTCAACGCATTTGAAAGCGAAGTTTTCACAATACCGTAATAGTTGTTTTTTCTTCACAATTTTAGCATAAAATTAACTTTTTCGAGAGTCAATGTCATTTTTTTTATAAATCACATTAAATAGTTGTTATGTGCGTATCCAATCGGCAAATAGGCAATTTATTAGCATTGTTAAAGCTTGCAACATGTAGGTTTAAAAAATAAGTTTATGATTATTTCCTAATCGTTGAATGCGTTTTAAAAGTAATACACTGAATTTTTTGCGTAGTTTACAGCTGTCAATTTTCAAGGGAATATACCAAGCATTTTTTGTACAGACTAGCAGAATTGTCAACTGCACCAAAAAAAGGTCAGAACGAAAAAAGATTTTAAATGCTGTTACATTGAAACTGCTGCTTGCATTCCAATTTTGTATGATTTATCTACAAAATGTCGTAGTTAGGGATATACCAACTACATTCGATATTCAAAATTGCAAAAATCACTGGTCACTGGATTATCCTCAGCAGAAACAACCACAGGGTATCATAACATCACACGGATCCCTCGTAATCTAATTATATATGACGCAACGCGAACAAACCGTGACGCTAGAGGTAGAATCACTGTCCTCCGTAACCGTTACTCAATAACGCGTTACATTTCACCCGTTATTTTACCTGTTACGTTACTAACGTTTTTGCCCTGAACGTGAAGGTGCATCACTAGTTCGTTTACATAATCGTTGACTGGTTTGTTATGATTGTTTTTTTTTTCAGTAATACAATAGGATAGTTTAAGAGGCTGACAACAGCTAAAACAAAATACGTACGAAAGAGAAGCCTGATGACGGGACGTTCGTAACGTTCGTAACATAATATAAATTAATAGCTTTAAAAATCAAAATCAACTAAGTTTTGAATTTACATATGGATACGTTAATGATATAAATTTTATCAATGATGAATGAAATCAATACGTTAATAAGTTATACAGATATTTTTTTTAGATCATTGTAAGAGGTAAATTTAATTTCGAGAAATCTTTTCGAAAACGTGTTTTGAATTTTACAGGGTTCTCAGAAATATGTTCAAGATTAATATATATTTTTTTCGCCAGGAAAAACTGTTTAGATTTTTCAAAAAAAAATGTTTAAAGCAAGCCAATTTGGGTGCTGTCAGCGCCTTAAGTTTTCAGTTAATAGCTTCAGAAAGCGTTGTCATATTGGTAATATGGAACTAATTGCTGGAAGGAAAGTAGTGAGAAAACTGTCTGTTCTTGTTTGTTTGTATTTTTATTGTCCTTTTGAACATTTTGAATTAAAAATGTTACGTAAAAATGTTGTGTAAGAGTTAATTGTTTGCAAATTGCTGAATTGCACACATAATGAAGTAAGTAGGTAGTATACAACAGTAGTAGCTTAATTAGAAAGTTGACATTTTGTCGTCTAAGAACTTTTAATTTCTCATTTTCCCGAAATTTCACCCGTGTCTTAGGGAATTTCCAGAAGCACAGTAACGTAAATTAAGGAACATTTAGAGTAAAGTATCCATGACAATTTGTTCTCTAGTAAACCATGTTAATTATAAGTTTAGAGCCTATAGGCTATGCTTTATTTTGACACGGAAAGAAGCATCCTCTCTGCTTAGAAGTAACCACACAAAATCTATTTAGATAAGGAAAAGGCGTATAAGCATTGTCCTCACTTTAAACACAAGCACTAATTCTATAATTAAGTAACAAAGCTAGAGTTTGAAAGCAAGTGCCTAAGTTGACCTCTCTGTGTCGCAATTGACGACGGCCGCGCTCGCTCATGATCAAGGAGACATAACTTTCAATATATTCAACGGTAGATTAAAAGATCTAACGTTAAATAGTTTTAGAAAGAAAAGATTTGTCTTAAAACGTTCACTACAGTATTGAAAAGAAGACTAAAAAGAAAAATATTTATTGACGCAACACGTGAAAATGTACATATATAAAGAAACATCTCAATTAAGAACATTCTCCTTTTCAGGAAGTCGGTTGAAAATAGAAATGTGTGTGCCGAGTCAAGTATGGGGCAGTGCAGTTGATACATTTTGTAGAGAAAGGCCTCTTATTTATATTTTTTCTGAAATTACCTTTTAAAAACTGGTGCTATTCTTTGCAACATATTTTTCTTGAGGTAATTAAAACAGCTTTATTTTTAATGTATGCTAAAACAGGCGGAATAGTAAAGACAGTGTGCAACAGTGAATAAGGATGCAGTATTAAAATCTTGTTTACCAGTTACCATGGTAACAAAACACCAGTTTATTCCAACAATAACAAGCAAAATTATTAGCAAACCAGTGACACATACAGACATACAGTGCTTTACGCCTTACGTAACTAAGAGAACGGATATTCTTTGCAAAAAGCAAACAAAACTTAACAATAAGAATCTTATAACATCGCGATTTCAATTTGCAGTACTAACAGTGCTACTATAGTCTATTTTATTTATTCTATAGTACAAATATTTCGTAAAAAAAGAAAACGTCTTTTTTATAAATGAGACTTGAGTATAAAATTTTGGCGGGTTTGAACTCACTCTCATTTGAACTTCTTTGGCAGTCATTACGGGTAGTCAGAAGCCAGAAATTTTATTTATTTATTTATTTAATACTTCTGCACATTTTGTACAAGGGCGGACTTAACGCCTTAGGCGTTTTCTACCAGTAAATTCTGACAACCAGTCTTACCATGGGGTATTGGGTTGCCCGGGTAACTGGGTAAAGGTAAGATAGGCAGTCGCTCCTTGTAAAGCGCTGGTACTCAGCTGCATCCGTTTAGACTAGATGCCAACTCCAACATAGTTAGGAAAAGGCTAAGCAATTTTAAAGTTTTTGTATGATTTTGTCAACTGAATTGATCTGTCTAGATAAAGTCAACAGTTTTGGTTCAAGTTACAAGTTTTACAAACAGTAATTGTCTCAGATTTATCTCTCATATTTATTACTTTTTCAGAAATATAATCTTAAAAACCAAGGTTTGCCATTGTCTGAAATAATCATATTACAATCACAACGTGTTAATTGCAACTTAAACTTAGTATTTATGATTATAAATATTTTATTTTTATAATGCTTTATTTTTTTAAGAAGTTTATTAGCAGAGAGGTTAAGCTACCATTATCAAGGTAAGAAAGAGGATTGGTGACCATTTTTTAAAATAACATCAAACACTATTCGCTTTATGCCAATACAAAATGAAAACTCATAAGAAAATGAATGGAAACCCATTCTTTTTAAATCTGTTAAAAATGAAAAAATAATGTTGTAAAAAACTTCTTAAACAAATATATATCTAAAAGACATCCATTGCTATCAAAGTTTAATTTCTTATCACCAAATTAAAAAATACCAATATTATCAATCCTATGTTAGGTGTAGCAGGCGGGATCGCTAAAATCTTTTGTCAATACAAAGTTGAAGAGTAAATACCGTTGTCCAATATTGCAATGTTGCCAACTTTCTGTGTTGCGTTGTTGCCAGCTCTCGACTATCCTTACTTCCTTGGATATTAATGCGAAAGTAGCAAGTGCATATTCTTGGCTATATTTTCTTGATCTTCGACTGTTTTCTTAATGAACCTTTTACAAGCTGTAGGTACCTATACTAATCTTATAAAGAGGAACATTTTTTTGTTTAACTGCTGAACTTATTTGAAAAATTGTTTTACTGTTGGAAAGCCACACTACTTGTAAGATAAGATAGATAAGATGTGCAAGATATTTTACCCAGGTTAAGGGAAGAAATTTCCCAGGGACGCGGTGAAAACGCGGAAAAACTTGTTTTAAATATTTTCCAAGACATAGAGTCAAATATTGAATAAAAAATGGGAAAAAAATATTATTGATAACTTCGATAAAATCCTACTTTCATTCATTAAAAATAAAGGGTCACGGTAGGTCAGCATTATTACGTAAAATGCGATAATATGCGAAAGAAAGTTAATTAATAACGCATTCGTGACGTAACGATTTGCATAGAAAAGTCATAATCAATACAAATATATTAAAAACTATAAAGGCGTGAAAAACGGCCTCGTAAGACGTCACACGCAATATTTAAATGAAATAAGTATTGAGTAAATAATATTGTTACGTCACTTGATAATGAAAATAGTAAATATATAACGAAACATATAACACATCATCATCATCCTCCGAGCCTTTTTCCCAACTATGTTAGGGTCGGCTTTCCATCTAACCGGATTCAGCTGAGTACCAGTGTTTACAAGGTGCGACTGCCTATCTGATCTCCTCAACTCAGTTACCCGGGCAACCCGATACCCCTTGGTTAGACGTGTCAGACTTACTGGCTTCTGACTACCCGTAACGACTGCCAAGGATGTTCAATGACAGCCATGAACATAATCAATATATAACGAAGTATATAATAAACATATATACATATATATATTTCTCTATATAAAACTGCGCGATCAGCTGTTCATAAAATGCCAACAGCACACGTATCACGCACACATGCGCGCGCGCACACACACGCTCGGCTCGCGTGTTGGAGTCGTTTCCTAGTGTCGCAGTATATCTTCTATCTTTTTTGCATATTGACGACACATTGTTAGTTCTTTGCCGGTTTTACTAAGAAATTGCCGTAGAAAGTTACTAGAGTGTAAATCCTGGTAGGTTTTATTTATAACAGGCCTATGCAGACGATGAATATAATCTAGAAGGCGATTTGAAACTACTATCGCCAAATACATATAAGATTGTTATATATTTATAACTAAATTACTAAAACTTAGTACATATTTGTCAATCTGTTACGCTTTCACGGTAAAACTGATGAAGATTGGTGAGATCAAGAAAAGTACGAATGATTAGAATAGGTGAAAAGTCGTGATGGATAATAATAAGGAATAAGAATCTATGTTCTATAAAGATTTTGTATATGGAAGCAAGAAATACTTCCCGAATTACAGCGTGAAATACTTTCACCATATTGAAGTAAATAATAAAGGCCCAACAATCTCCATTACTGTATCTATTATTTATATTTTACCGAAAAACTACAAGCCTTCTTAACTACTAAACTATCTCACTCAAGGTGACAACTGACCACAGACCGTAGGTTGCTAAGCAAAAGTTCAAAAGGTTAGTCGGTGTGAGCCAACGTGCTCGAAGCGGTGTTACAACAGCCAGCCTCATGAAATGTGCTACTAAGTTGACTATTTGGGGCTTCATAATAGGTCATTTGAGGTTATTTATTAAATACTTTATGCACACATTGTAATAAGAAAGTTGTTTTGATATAACAGTATAAATGATTCTGCAAATAACTCTACTAGAAATATAAGGAAGTTTTATAAATATTCTTAACTGAGAAGTCGTTCCTCACGGTCCCATGAGAATACTGACGCAAACCTTCTTGAACAATCTGTCTACAAAATGACATATGTATAAATTAGTTCAGTAGTTTTGGCATGAAAGCGCGACAGACAGACAGAATGCACTATACTTAAATAGATATGCACTTATTTATTTATTTACCTTAAGAATATTTTTAGTCAACATTTTTTCAAGCACTATTTTCCACAAGCAAAACCAGCTAAGGTTGCTGATCTGTACATATATAAACACGTATATAAGATATAAGTGTAGTATATAAACTTTCCTCTTTGCCGACGTTTGCCATAAAGGCTGGTCTGCCAGCGGCTTTAGAGGCCAAAGACTCTCATCCTCCAAGATACGAGTGATCTAGATAAGTATGGAGATCGTATATTTGATAAATGTGGCATAAATTGTGCCATATATGGTTTAGACCACGATGTATGAAGGCTTGAACCAAAATAATATATAGGTAGGTGAATATTTTTCTGGGTAGAGTGGAATCTTTATTTATACCATTGTTATGTTTAAGATTGTTTGAGGTCTGCGTTATTTTATAAAGCTGAAGAGCATGTTTGTTTAAACCCGCTAATCTTAGGAATAACTGGTTGATTTAAATAACATTTCAGTATTTGTCCATGCCCGCATTGAGCAAGCGTGGTGATTAATGCTCAATCCTTCTTCGTGTGAGAGGAGGCCTGTGCCCAGCAGTGGGACGATAAAAAGGCTGTAATATTTGTCCATGTATTGAAGAAGGATGGAGGTTACTTTTAGCCGGGTGCACCTGCACGCAGTAGTTTAAATGGGATACAGATGAAACATCTTGCAGCGGAAGCGTGTTTCATTTATACTGAGCCAATTTATTCTCACTCACTCATGTCTCTTATTACTTCTTGGTTCGCCAGATTTCTAAAAGTAAACACAAAGCTAATATTAAAATTGCATGACGATAGTCGATTGATTCAGAAGCAATCTTTTATATATTCACGCTTAATCTGATTCCGAATGTTATATGTATAGGTATAAAAATATCTCGACAGGTCAATCTGAATTCAAGGCCTAAAGAGAGAGACGATTTTAATAAAACAGCAACGCTTTTATTTATTTATTATTTTAATGTCTTAACCTTTTGCGTAACAAACTAACAATTTCTCTAAAATCTGCAACTTAAATTGGACACTATCCACCCAAAAATAATATCAATTTTACTTCAAATTTAAAATTTTCGCAACTTTTCAATTTCCCAGTTCCTCAAAACGTAATGAAAAGTATTCAAACTATTGCGGTTTCCTTGACAATTTTCTGCGGACGTAATCGATATAAAAATCGATATTAAATCGATAATATGATTCGATTCGTGTCGAGATTTTCACCGTAACTGTTGTCGGTCGTGATCTATCAGCTTGTCGGTTCTGCTATCGATGTGGTATGTACTGGAAGCGATAGCAATGTGATTTATATAGAATTCTAGCATGTTTTTATCTTAAATATGTATAAGTAAGTGTTACGTATAATTTGATTATAAAACTAAATAGCAAAGTGAGGAATTTGGGTCAGATTTCATTTTACATTGACGGGAGTTTATTTAGAAAATAAGTTAAATAATGGCGACCCCATAATTTATAGATTGTAATATCCAATATAAAAGAGATTATGGAAAATATTTGTATTATTACCGTATACAAAGAGTTTGGGTAAATGCCAAAATAAACAACATAAAAATATTTCTCTAACTTCAAAAATACAAAATCAAATGTAAAAGAAAACAGACCAATCAACAGGCGTACAAAAGTAAAATAAATGGGAGAAATCACTACGTGACAACATCACTTCCATTGGCCCTGTCTCCGCGGCATTGCTACTTCCTTGCGGCGCAAACGCAACACGCACACAAGTGTATGTGCACATACACGACCTGTGCATGTGTGCGTTCACGTTCACTTTCGATCAATGACTGCGAGTTAATCGCAACTAGTGTTTACAAAATTATTGTGATCTTATTTTTATTATGTACCTATGTGGTATTATTTTCTTTAGGATTATTTACTTTCTTGAATTGGTTGTTTTTTGTTTTATGTGGAATTTTAATAATAATGCACTCTTCCGTTTGCCTGTTTTTTATATTTGTATAACCTAGGACATTAATTCATTGGAAATGTATTAAATTTTACTCCTTCACTCTAGGAGTAGCTAAGAATAGATAAATATAAACTTTGATGTAATTGTAAATACCTATATTAACCACTGAACTTGAGGGAAATAATCATGCTTTTCCCTCCTTTTTTTTAATTAGTGCTCTTTCTAATATGTATTTTTTCTTATTTACAGGTAAGTGATCGCCTGATTAATTCTCTTGAGCAGTCTGACTATTCGTCCAAAAGTTCAAACTCAGTATGTATGCCTAAGTAACAATTTATTATTTGTAACTTAGTTGTAAAGGTTAACATGAATATTAGAGAATGTTGTAACTGGCCACTCAGGAGCATCTTTTGCGTAACATATTTATTTCAATGTATGTAATGAAGCTAAGGAGTTTGTTTTGTTTGAAGGAGCTTATCTCAGGAATTATTGTTCCGATTTGAAAAATAATTTCAATGGTAGATAGCCTACTTGCCCAAGAAGGGCTTTTGCTTTGCTTTTTATTTGCTATTTTCCATGGAACGCGGGGGAAACTGCTTAGGCCTATGCCACTCGGGAAGAGTGTAGCTTTCCAAGAGTGTAAGAACTGTTCAGTAGTTTCTTAATCTTTAGGGTATGTACAAACAAAACAATGTTTCCGCTTTATTATATTAGTATAGATTTGTACGTAGTTCGTATGTTATATGGCTACTTATAAACCATATATTTAACGACAATAACAACAATTAAAAAGGTTCAAGTACAAAAAAAAATACCATTTAAAAATACCAAGTGGGTATACCTTGCAATTATCTCAAACTGCATTAATTGTGTTATCAGCGTTAGATAAATACTACATATTCATATTTATTTATAAATCAATCAATTATCACTTTTTATGTAACCCTTGAAGAATGTTGGCGTGCCTTGACCTGGTCGTAACTATGAAAAATAAATATCTAATACTTTATGGTTTATTTTTCAATAAGGTTCTCATTTCGGAAGGCACAACTAGAATCAAACTTAGTTATATTTTTACATTTGAAATAGTGCTTGTAAAGGCCTAAATGAAATAAATGATTTGACTTTGCACGTTAATATGGCGTGTCCCGGCTGTCATGTGGGTGGGTGGATCCCGGTTGTCATCTAAACATCTTTGGCAGTCATTAATGGTGGTCAAAATCCAAGATGCCAGATAACCAGTCTTACTAAAGGGGGCATAGGGTTGTCCAGCTTACATACGGGGTTGAGGAGGTCAGATACGTAGTAGCAAAACTTTTTTGAAAGTTCCACGCAATACAATAGAGCCAAATATCTTGTAAAGTCTAAAGTTCACTATATTTTGATATTTTACGCATGCGTCATCACTTTTTAATTATGAAGTCAATGGTAGCCACCTTCAGATATGCAAAGCTTCTCAACAATGTCTGTATAAACAAATGCACAAAGACTCAAAAACGCAAGCTATTGGCGCTTACCGCAAATCAATTAAAACTATCAAACTTGCACGTTACAAACACGAGATCAAGTAATTATGTATGTATGTATGTCGGACCGCCCACCGTCGTCACAAGGTTACTATAAACCAACATTGCTATTAGTTTATCAGTTATAGTTTTGGTCAAGGGTAAGTAAGACTGCTTTTCATATATCCGACATTCCTTGGCAGAGTAAATTGGTGGGTACCGGCTGTTATGTCAACACCTTTTGGCAGTCTTCACGGCTAGTCTGAAGCCAGTAAGTCTGGCAACCAATCTTATATCAAGGGGTATTGAATTGCCCTCAACACACTGGTACTCAGATGCATTCCAAAATAGATGGGAAAAGGCTTGGCAGATTAGGACATCAGACAAAGTTGAAACATGTATCTTAAGCTTTACGTTTAATCCTTTATTTCTTACACACTAATAAAAAGACAGCTTAATAATTATTATGAATTATTCTCTACAAAATCATTAGTCATTCAATAATGTTGTTAACTAACAATAGCAATGCATTGCAATAAACCTTACACTTATATTCTTCGACATCTCGCTACACAATTAGATGGCATTTTCTACACAACGTACAAAATACTGCAACCAAAAGGGCACATAACCGAAAAATCCGCACACAAAAATGAACTTTATAACTATTGGGAC
This sequence comes from Helicoverpa zea x Helicoverpa armigera, assembly GCA_033682625.1. NCBI lineage: Eukaryota > Metazoa > Arthropoda > Insecta > Lepidoptera > Noctuidae > Helicoverpa > Helicoverpa zea x Helicoverpa armigera. Next base: position 3,832,024 of record JAWIIS010000053.1, on the reverse strand, counting down.
AGAATCGATTTTTAATTAGCAATGTTAGATAGATAGGTAGATATTTATTTATAAATAATGGTACACAATAGACTTTGTAATATACGTTGTTACAAAATGTCGACGGAACAATACTTGCTTGCGTGTGTATTATCTAAACTGAGTATAGTCTGTGATCTCGGTAGGGGTACATAAGAATGTACATAGTAGAAACGGGAACAAAATATTAGTAAGTAAAGTATCGTAATTCATATATTGTTATCTCTTGTTAGCAAGGTAAACTAGAAAGAGATAAGTACAATGTCAATTTTGTTTATGATACTTAATTGAACTTAGTTACATTTTCAAATCAGTGTTATTTTGGTAAAAAAAGGATAACCTATACTGTATTATTAATATTTTGATAGTGATGAAAAGTAGCCTAAAACCTTTTTCGATAATTAGGCCATTTAACACTAAAGGATATTTTCAAATTGAACCAGTCATTCCTGATATTATCTCGTTTAAGCAAAAAATCTTCAGTTTTACAATATTAGTATAGAATATCAAGTTTAACGGCCGTTTCCAATATTGTACTGTAGTTCAGGTTATTAGAGGCAGGAATTTGACGTTACTTTCAAAATTCTATCTCTAGTAACCAAAACAAGAGACAGATACATTATTGGAAGTCGGTTGATAATTGTTATTACAAAATCCATTTCCCTGCGTATAATATCCGACGTTGCATTCTTCCTTCAAAGATGAGGAAGAAATAAAGCTACAAAGATGATTTCCTATTAATTTTCCGGAACAAGCTACCTATATAATATTTATTATGTTATAAAACTATTATACAATGATTTTCCGGAGAATATAAATGTGTGAATGTTGCTGGCTTTTTTCTGAGGTTAATTGTGGAAAACGATTAAAATCTTAGTACATAGTTTCAGTTGGCACCATATAAGCTTGCATTTTGACGATCGCCTTTAGATAAAGTTTTGCTTTTCCGAAGTAATGTAAGTTTGTCGCTTGCACTTTTTTATGTGAAAGCAGTTTCATGTGAGATTATTTTAAGTTTAACAACGAATTTTTTGGATACAATGAACTGTACCATCTACTTACCACCGTTGACATACACATTGTCTAACGGATATTGTGTATGTACGATGTCTTCACAATAGTAACTACAGCATGTTTAGAAAATAACACACGTGCCAAACTGCTTCAACCAAAATATTGTCTTTTCACTAACTATAAATCGAAACTTTGTTTTAGACTTACAATCAAAATAATGAATACTTAGTATACAGCAGAAACCTGTCAAATTTTACCAATCGAACGTCAACCTTCCACTATTGTGATAAGGTTCAAAATCTATTGAAGAAATTTGACAGATTGAGGTAGGTAATGTGCTGTATGTACAGTCAACTTCAGGTCAGTGGTAACAGTTTTAATTATAGGAAAATCGTACTTATTACTATTGAGTTAAGTTGCAGGACAGTTACCACTGATGTGCAGTCTACCGTACTTAACTTTGGCAAAAATTTGGATACTCGCAAATTTTCGTTGCAAAAATGGCGGTTGACAGATATCATCTGTCAGTTGCGACAAAGGCCGGTGTCACAACACTATTTCCTTCGCGGCTAGTGACTTCCTAATGTCCCAACACTAGTGAGCAAGTGGGTGACGGACGTATGTAATTGAATGGTGATTATTATATACTTGTGTGCTATGTATACTTAGTTGTATGTTGTTATGAATGCTATGACATTAACTTCCTTTACCTCCAATTGGTGGTTACACTTCTTAATATTGAGGCTACACATATCTTTATGAAGGATGATTTTATATGTGTTTGAAACTCTTGATCCAATTTGAAAAATTCTTACAGCAGCAGAAGCTAATATGCCAGATCGGTCTTTAGCAGATAATCCTGCTTGTTCTGAAGAAACTTAAAGTTGCTTTTCTGTTTATTTTTAAATTTAGATTTTTAGATAAGAAAAGTGCGTTTTAGAATCAACTGTAAATAATATTTATAATATAATGTTTTATGTTTATATATATTTTGTATATATTATTTTATTTTTAGATTTGTATAAACATAAGTAGTTTAAGTTTGTATATATAGTGTGTACATTGCATAAAATAAAAGTTCCTAAACTGGAAAAAAATATATTTCTAATCTTAAACAACTATTTCAGTTCCTTCTTCGAAGCAAGATCCATTTTCGCTAACACATTACCAGCTCCGTAACATACACTAATATGTAATGCAGTCTAAGTTTCAATACCAGATCATCTACCGTATTTCCCATACATCTGGTTGAATAACTTGGGCTAACGGTGCGTCTACACGGTGCAAGTAACTTGCGCATGTTGAGGCATATGCGCAGGTTACATGCATTTTAAAGACGTGCGGGTCCAGCGACTCGCGCATGTACCAAAGCAGAATATAGTTATCGGCACGAATCTAGAGCCTTGACCTTCATTTGCGCAGAAGTGATTTATTACCAAAGAACCAATCCCGAGTGACGGCTATGACGCGATGCACTGCGGGCCAATCACCGCTCTAGCCCGCCCCCGCGCCTCACTTCATACCACAAAAGGGACCCAATAAATTACTTCTGCGCAGGTGAAGGTCAGAGCTCAAGATTCGTGCCGATGATTATACCCACCCGCGTGCTCTTGTCACTTGTCACTTGCGCATGTCAACTTGCTCCAGCTACATGCACCGTGTAGACTCACCCTAATAGTAGCATATAGTTGGCAATAAATTAAGTTCAAACGCATTAAAATGCCGCGGTTACGCAGCGCTTACGTTGTATCGAACCTGTTGGCTAAGTACAGGTGTGTATGTGTTTGTGAGGATTAGTGTTTGATGTAGTTGCCAGATTTTGGTTTTGGGCAGTGTGATTTGTTGTTTTGGGAAAGATTGTTTATACAGTAAACGAGACGGAGAAAAGGCTCGACATTAGGGCAAAGTCTTTTTCAAACAAACTAGACTTTAGCATGTGAACTGGACAGTGTAACAAATCTATACTAATAATTATAAAAAGGAAAACATTGTTTGTTTGGTTGTAATGGATAAACTCAAAAACTACTGGACCGATTTTAAATATTCTTTCACCATTAAAAAGCTATATTATCTGCTAGTAACATAGGCTATATTTTATCCTGGTGCGGGCAGTAGCTCCCACGGGTGAAACCGCGGGAAAACGGCTAGTTATCAATATAGTTGTAAAAATTCGACTAACGTAATATACGAAGACATTATGAGACCCTTTTCTATTAAAAAAACTACGAATCCAAAAACTAGTAACAAAAAATGTGTCCATAATTACCTCCCTTAAGTAACACTCTCTTCAACCACGCAAAATACGAGACATACATACATAAAGCAAGTCCACACTTATAATTTATGCACGCAACGCTCCAGTGGTCGACAGGCCTAACTTCGTACAATTCAGAGCGGAACCATATTGTAGCAATAACTTGTCTAAATACTAGAATGACATTGATTGTTACCAGCCGAGAGCTATGTTTAAAGGGTAAGATATGTTCTATTTTTATCAGGATTCAAAAAGGTAACTCTTCTTCTTGGAGAGAAAGTAAAGCTATCTCAGTCCATAAGCAAGATATGAGCACCCAGACAATAAGATGGCTTCTAAGATCTTAAACATTCCTTAAAAGCAATTTCTTGTCCATTGCAAACAACATAGCAAACTATTGGACTTGTATATTTCAGTATGAGATAAGTGCTATTGTGCTCATTGCAACGACCCTGGTATCTGGCCAGCATCAGATTGAGTAAAAAGGGGATATCATTCCTACTTACTTCGAATCCCTTCTAACTGTCAGCCAACCATCGGACCAAAAATCGGCCAACAATTAAGTCTGCAGAGAGACTTTCAACCAAAATTAACACCTAACCCAGTTTAGATCCAACAAAGTGCTTGTTGATTGCGTTTCTTATCTGTACAAAAAGCACAAAGCAATAAAGAGGTCAAAGTTAAATAGCTTTTGTCGCTCGCTGCGTGGGCGCAACACTAAGCGCCTCGGCCTTGCCTGAGATCAAATAATACACCCTGTGTTATGTCCCGTTAATGTCATGCGGCCCACAACACTGTGGGTTACATTTAGCACTTAGGATAACCTTAGAACTAAAATTTCTGAACTAAAATTTCTGAAACGATTTCTAAGTTATTTAGTTGATACCAATGCAGAGGCTGATGATGATGATGAATATGGAAGAACTAATAATCATCATTATTCTGACAGGATTCCTAATATTTCTTTTTTAGGTTAATTAGTGCTTTGGCAGCATTTCTTCTAATTCCATGCATTCTATTTCCGCTGTCGTGTCACCAACCATAGAAAGCATTTGTTTTCATTTTCGCTATCAGTAGAGTGGCAAAAGTCTAGTCTACCACGTACCACGTGTGGTGACAAACTAAAACTACTTTAAATTATATCATAAAGGCTTCTAAATATCTTAAGATTGATAACAGCGTATGAGAGTTTAAAACAACAGACATATTACGATTGAAAGCATGGTGACCGTTTCCACTCATTTTGAAAAGCGACAACATCTGTCTATCCACCCAGTAAAACTGTATTTAAGAAACACACCAGTTTGTTCTTTAGCTCTCAAACCATCTCAAAGCCATTAGCATAGCTTTGTCGAGTCTATGGCGTCTGCATGCTCGCATACAAAGGTCGTCACAATACGCATTGCCCACGAGACGCTTGCGCATACATTACCCAGACTAATGTTGGGATGAGTGTGCTCTTTACTGAGCTAGGGAATAAGGCCTTAAACTATTATTTAGTCTTATTTTGGTATTTAATTAGCCTACATTCCTAGCTTACCTTCAATACTGGACTGCAATTGGCTGATATGATGGTAATGATTAAGCAGTTTATTTTATGGCAGAGACGTTTACGCTCTTTTATTGTAAACTAGTTTCCGTCAGTGGTTTCGTTTTTCTCAAGTTTAGGCAAATACTCCCCGGACCCGGATAAAAATCTCGCTAAATGGGCTATCAAACATGAAATATTTTGTCAAATCGTTTCAGTAGTTTCAGAGTTTAGGGTTTCATGCAACAAAAAATCACCTCTATATAATATTCGTTTATATGACCAATAAAGTAAATAAAACAGCATCATTCCTCAGTACCAAAGTGGTAACAACCAGATGTTAGCGACACAATGCAGCAGTCAGCTCCGTACAGCCACTTTCCAAACGCACAATGAACAAGCGCAGACGAACAATTATGTATCTCCATTATAATGTACAAGTCCTCTATGTAAGTATATGAGAGTAGTCTTATTCTATGTGTGTTGTGGGTTGAAGTTTGAGCGACTTCGACAAGAATCTTCAACATTTTACGTACAATATACTACGACTAACAGCCAATCAATGTATTTATCTAAAATTTTGATACATAGGTGTAAGCGTGTGGCAGTGGTATGCACACAAATGTTTCTTCTGATCTATTCGCTTTAGCAAACAGTATCAAATTGTGTGCGAATATACCCCAGCAAATATGTGCGTATAATTTTGGTGGAAACTCGCCTTATTTTTTCGTAAGTAAAAAGGGAACAGGTTTGTCTGATGATCGATCTAAATAGGTCCACATAGTTAAAATCCTTAACTATCTTACTACAAAGTCCTACGGGAACTGCCGTAAAATGCAGCAAGAGATCATAAATAAACAGCAATAACGTTTTGACGTAGTGAACATACAGACGTCCTCTTTTTTAGGAAGTCGGTTAAATATTATATCGTATCAAATGTATGATTTCTCAACAAAATCAGCCATTTCATCTTACATCCACATCATTATCTAAAACTCTCATCGCCATTTCATTACATACCAAAATCACGGAACCATTGCCAATGTGAGAGAGTTTTTTTTTACAAACAATTCTTTGTATTTCTCGTTAGGTAACAACTGACGATTCAGTATAATTTCTAGTTTAGTCTTAATGCTGCCATTAAAACGTTCTCAGAAACGCAACGTTTATTAAATAGTTTATAACTTCATTTACGCTTAATTTGAGGCGTGTTAATTAGGCATTCAAATTGTCTGGAAATTATTGTGGATGAGTAACCATAGGTAGTTCTTCCGTGTTTTGGAAGGCACGGTCATTTGAATATCTTTGACAGTCGTTACGGGTAGTCAGAAGCCAGAAAGTCTGGCAACCAGCCTTACCAATGGGTATTTTGTTGCCCGGGTAACCGAGTTGAGAAGGTCAGATAGGGCAGTCGCTTCTTGTAAAGCACTGGTACTCAACTGCATCCGCTTAGACTGGAAGTCGACCCCAACATAGTTGGGAAAAGGCTCGAGAGATGATGTCCCGCTAGTGTGCCGATGTGAAGTCAGCTAGTAAAAGCTCCACTACAGTAGGTGAAATATTACCAGGTCCTTGATTTTACATTCATTTGTTATTGTTATTATCTACTAATAACACGCGGAAAATAATTAACTTCACATATGACGCCGCAAGTATATAGTATATAAAATAAAACAACAAAGTGTGCACAAGGTTGAGTTTACGTCTAAATATAAATAATTGACGGTAATATGCACAGGCCTATTGTTTACTTGTGTACGTCATTCAACATTGACAATCAGCGGGGACAAGTTTTGCAAAGGAATTTTCAAGTTCGAGATTATTTTTTGGCCTAGAGATATGGTACTTAATGATAAGTTTATTATGCACTCTTAAGCTTTATCAATAGTAATATAATAATGGCGTCCACGGCCGATTTCGGCCACGGCGGCTGTTCTCATTTAAGGAGATCAGCCAGCTACGCAGGACATATTATAGTGCACGAGTATTTGCGCAGACACAGGTGCACTCCCTATTCCTTCCCTCTCATAACCCGATGGGACGGCAATCCGACACGACCGGAAAGAGATCAGGCGCAGGACCGACATTTACGTGCTCTCCGATGCACGGGTGAATCAATCACCAACTTCCAGACTACGGGCTGCTTAAAGTTTAAGAAAACCCACAAAGCGATTTCAGCCCGACCCGGGAATCGAACCCGAGACCTCGAGTGCAGCAGCCGCGCTTGCGACCACTAGACCAACGAGGCAGTTGGTCTAGTGAAGATTAAACAGTTTTTTGTTTGTAGTCTAAAGGCTCCAAAACTATTGAATCGATTTGAAAAATTCTTTCACCGTTGGGAAGGTACAGTATCCCGAGTAACATAGGCGATAGTTATCGCGGGATTGAGAGACACCGCGGGAAAACAGCTAGTACTTTATTAAGAGAATCAAAATATAGTGTTTTCAGAAATTTTTTTGAAGTTGGTATGGTCGTGATGTTGATTTTTTGATCGGTTCGAAAACTTTTTCTGGATTTTCAGAAATTTTACATAATTATTATACTTTATTGACATTATTACAAAACGATTGACCCACAACACCGTTACGATCACATTTTAAAAGATTTTCCGAAAAAGTATAAAAGGAAATACTTATTGTACGGAACGTGTCCAAAAATTACGATTTGTATCAAATTGTGCATGTTATGGTCCATATTGCGGTCATTTGGACCATAAAGTTATCATTTAATTTTTATTTTATACTGTTATTCAGTGACCTACTTGTAAAAGAAATATTTTAAGTTAAACGCTTACGTAACGTAAAATTATTTGAATCGTAAATGTAAGTATTTTAGGGTCTTATACCACTAGACTTTCAGACGTCCCTAATGATTCAGTAACTAACTTGGTCAAGTGAAATAAATATTTAGCATTTAGGAAGTTAACATTCTAGTTAAAGGAAGCTCAAGAAATGAGAAGAAGTATAATTTCTGACTACATCCTATAGGCAAATGGAATAAGACTTTTTGGAAAATCTTGCGACTTTTTTCTAATATTATTTTTTGTTTGGCAATGGCTACAGGAAACAGTTTTCAAAGAGGACTGTAATAAAGAAGTTTTATTAAGTGTTGTGAAAGATCTGGTGTCATTATGACATCAACGTCAGTTTTTATATAAATAATAGTGAATTTATTTAAACTTTTAAGTTAAAACATTGAGAAAATGCTGTCGTGATGCGATTGAGGAGATGAATACAACGTGATGACTTCAGGTAAAATAGACTATTGCCATACGTCACAATAACGGTGATTTTAAGGGAACCGGCTAGGCTTTTTGTCTCGAACCCTGTATCAGTTTATCAACTACGATGGAGTGGAAACTAGGTCCTTTGGAGACTTCGGGACTCTGCTTTTCTATTTATTTTCTTGTTGTCCCATCGGGTTATGAGAGTGAAGGAATAAAGAGTGCACCTGTGTCTGCGCAAATGCTTGTTCACTATAATATGTCCTGAGAACAGCTGCCGTAGCCGACAATCAGCATGCCATTATTATTGTCATAGTTTCCTAAACAAAATAGCGACTTTATAACTCGACTAATCTCAGTCCGTGACCGAATAAAATCTTAGTAAAAAGCATGAAGACCAAAAAATCAATTACGAAAAGCGAAATCTAGTCCGCGCCACTAAAATGTACAGGTAGATGAGGCAGCTAAGTTTTCACGGTTGGTTGGCACAACCTTTACCCCAATGCTGTGTTTCGTTACTTTGGGACGCCTAAAATGACGCTTTTTGGTTAGGTAACTGTTTCTTTTGGTGAATTTGAGATGTATTTTTTTTCTATTATTAAATGAGAAATTGTTTTAATTTAGTCTAACTGAGGGGTATTGGGTTGCCCCGGGTAACTGGGTTGAGGAGGTCAGATAGGCAGTTGCTCCTTGTAAAGTACTGGTACTCACTCAGCTACATCCGTCCGGTTAGACTGGAAGCCGACCCCAACATAGTTGGTAAAAGGATGATTAAATAAGAAATTCATGATACAAAGAGTGTGTATTTGGAGATTTTAACCAGAAATTTTTATGTAATGTCTTGGCCTTAATTTGACAAAGAATCAGGAAGTTTTGCTAAAGTAAATATAGTACGAATACATTGAATGAAAATTGAACAAAGCTTGTTAGTTATTTCTATTGACAAATAATTGAGTTACGACTATGACAAGTTTGTATTATATGAGTAGTTATTATAACGAGCTTGCATTGAAAAGTACTTAGTTACGTTTGAAATTATTTAATTATCAGTCTATCATTCAAGTATTGTACCACGTTGTACATTTGAACAGGCAATTTAATTTTAAATAAATTGTTTCTACACCTGCTTTGTAGAGCTTGACTGTGTTTTGTAAGCAGTGTGTATTGCATGAAGTTGTTATTATTGATTTATTAGCCCTAATAATAGTTTACGAGGTTTTTAATTGAGATGTATTGATGCATTATTACGAGTATTCTTTTTACGACGACTGTTAAGTTCACTATTGTTATGATGAAATACCTGGATACTACTACTTACAGAATTATGTGACTTAAAAATATTTATGGACCATATTTTCTCTATAATATTACCTATCATTTACTTAAGCTATCTAAACTAAATATGACACAAACCCAAGGTTATTATAAAGTTTCTAATTAAAATTACCATGCACAAATAAGTGGGTAACAAAAAATCTGAATCCACAGCGTCATTTTAGCGCTCCCGCCAGATCTCAAGATCGTGCGACCACCGCTGCAGCGCGGTTTCAAAACTCATTGTTTGTCCTGTAATTACGTCGGTTGGGTAACAAGCGACACACTGTCGACCTACTGCCTCCTACTGCTTGGTATCTACCATTTGTAGGTACGGTATGAAGGTTGTTTTATACCTGAGTACTATAACGACTCGTTTTGCTAAGGGATGGTATCTTGTGACCTTTTTTTATGAGGCCGTGTCCAGACTTGACGGCGCATTCGTCGCGAACGATGACTCCACCCGAGCATATGTTCATGTTGTCGCCGTCCCATCGGGTTATGAGAGTGAAGGAATAGGGGGTACACCCGTGTCTGCGCAAATGCTCGTGCACTATAATATGTCCTGCGCAGCGGGCTGATCTCCTTAAAATCAGAACAGCCGCCGTGGCCGGAATCGGCCGTGGTATAATTTTTCAAGCCGCGGCATGAGTTGTGCGCCGGCCGTGGACCTCATAATGTCTAGATCCACCCTAAGGCATATGTCAAAAAACTATCAGACGTAAACAAACGAATCTTTTTAGGGATCCGTATCCAAATTGTAAAATGGGAACCTATTAGGTACCTACTGAGACTTCGCTGGCCCTCTGTCTATTCATCCGCCTGTCACCAGATTAGTTGCATCTCATGAATCGTGATAGCTAGAGAGATGAAATTTTTGCAGAAGATGTATTACTGTACGGAAATTGGAATAAAATATATATTTTAGGCTCCCTTGCTCTTTGATATCGCTGATAATGGTACGCAGCACTTCGTGCGCGAATCCGACTTGCAATTGTTCAAGTTTCTTAACATTGATGTTTTTAAAGAACTTTGCATTAATCATACATTTCATGCGCAGAGGAAATTGTGAATGGTTTTTTAGGTATTAACGAGCATTCGTAAAATGTATACGACGGTAATTTATTTGGCTGTTACAAGGATTTGTCGGTTGTAAACATTGCAGGTTGTTTTAATTGTCGGTTATTGGTATCCGCAGAGAAATGACGCAAAATTATTTGCAATACTTTTATGAAAGAATTCTTGTTTTCTGTAGTTTCTCTCATAACTTGAATGAACGGTATAGCTATACACAAATATACACAGAATACATATAGAACATGCCTTTGTTTTAGTGTTTAAATATTTATCATAATAATTCCATGTTCATTGATATCTTATTACAGAAACGTAACTAATATTCCCACTGACTCTCTAAATAGTGTGTTTATAATAGAATACACTCGTACCTAAGTAAACATAGATAATTATTTATTTTCAAAAATAACTTCAACTGAAATGAGAATGTCCTCTTTCAGTTAAATTGGCAAACATGTAAGTTAAGTCAATAATCCTGTTAGAAGAAGTTTTTAGACCTTTCAGGTTGCTCAAAATACCTTCTCAAAAATGTTAAATATGTAAAAAATATGTACTTGGGCTATTTAAATTACTTCTTTAAACACAAACAAGTTGTTTGTCTTGCAGGAAAACATAATAAATTCCGAGTTTGTCCTCAGCATATCCCGGAAACTTAACTCTGAGTACTTGATTGCCAATATTGAGCGTCTGATACGAATCATGTGCACGCGCATATTTCGAGTAAAAGTCGATAGCCTTTTCGTGATTATAAAGGTTAATTATCGTTTTAAGGTTGATTTAGTAAATTGTATCACGGGTTTTTGAGTTTTAATTTGAAGTGAATAATTAAATTAATTCGGTTTTTTTTTAAATTTTCGCGTTTGTATAGAGACGTTACATGTTGTGAGTAAAAAAGCACGCATCAGTTAAGTCAAATTAATATCATTTATTGTCCAAAAAAAATTACAAAAAGGTTAACAATTAGACCCAACTATATATTTTGGAGCAACGTATTAAAAATACCAAAAATGTTGAAAGGGTTTAGTCCGAGGTGGTTGAAATTCACTGGTTGTCAAAGCCCATTTTATTTTAGGGAGACAAAATTAACATTAATTGGAAATCTATTCATGTGCTACTGAGATTTTAAAGCCACTAGTAGTTCGTTAGGTCCACACATTTATATGTACTTAAGCAAAAACTAGTTACAAATTCTAATGAATGAAACAATAACAAAATATCAATAGCAATCAGTTTGACAATTAGCCCACTTAACAAATCGGCGCGTTACGTTGGAAATCTTGTAAAATGGCAGCCGAAGTGTTGCCCAAGCGGTGTAATATGAAGCGAAATTGCATTATAATTAGTTTATGCGCGCTTTCTAAACGTTGCTAACCCTAATAAATTTTGTTACTGACTTCTGTGTAGTAGGGAAATGCGATTTTTCTTTTGTTGTTTGTGTTTTAGCGGTGTAATGTCTGTCTGTGATGTCTATGGGTGTTTCACATAGGTCCTGTCAATGCTACTTAAGTTAGGCACGCTCGTTTTGAAATTCCTGATCATCAATTTCTTGTTTTTTTTTACTTATGTATAAATTTAAATAAAGGTAAATCACGGGCTTTATTTTAAGAGGTCATTATGATAAATTTTAGAGGAAATCCCAGACCCTTGAATACCTCTAGCTAGACATATTCGTCATCGACAATTGACGTACCCCGATCAAACCTTTTTTCGCGACGCGTCTCAACCAAAATAACTGGTCACCCCATCAATCAGACATCCTGCTAACTATCTTCAAAATGCCAACAGTAATTAATGACTAATTAGCAACAAACGTACATCAGATTGACAGCAGTTTTTGCTCAAGGCATTGTGTTTTCAAGCCATAGACCATCGGCGGAGGGGCGCCATTTTTTACACGTTTCCATAGAGAATCAGTTATGCGTTTATGGTAATTCTTTACGGCTTTACGCAACTGTTCCATTGTTTGGAGACCTTGATGATTAAGTTTTTTTTTGGGTGTTGTATCTCATTTGGTGTAAGGGTGTTGATGGTTCTTCAAAGCATTTTGCATTTTTGAAACTTTGTCTGACAGTCGTTGACAGGTTAACTACCTTTATAAAAGTTTTAGGGAAATTCCCTTATACTTACTTACACAGAAAACAGATAAGCGATGACTGTCGTAAAAAATACATCTACATCTAAAATCGTCTAATTTTCCAGGAACATGTGTGTCATTTTTCATTTTCCTCTGTAGCCTCTAAACTTCCTCAAACCTTTATTCCGTAGTTTTTAACCGTCCTACAATTCCTAAAACCTTTATTCATGATTATTTTATCATGGTTTTGCATGGACTTTGATACCATCTAATCAAATTCTGTAAAACTTCGTATCTACGAAAACATCTTCTTCTCGAAACAGTTTGTCCCTTTAAGTTTTTATAATTTGCTAAACAAGCCTATTTTTTCCTGTTTTAACATCTTCTTCACTGGAAACTGTACATACGATTTTGGACATGAGATTTGCAAGAATCTACACAATTGACGCACAGATTTTTTTAGTTAAAAGAAACTTCTGAGAAAACAGTGACATTTTGATGTTTGTTTGTTGTCCCAAAGATTATATGACGATATGTGACGCACAAAAATGTTCCTCTTAATCTCTCGCTCTATCAAATAGTAACGAATTACGTGCGAACATTTCTAAAATGTCCGCGAAACTGCAACCTTTGTACGCGAACACACAAGCAGTAGACTCGCGCTATTAACACAGTTTAGATATATTCGCTTGTAAACAGTTGTGAAGCTACGTACTGACGTTCGTAACAATGTCACTAACAAACGCATGTGCTTGATGAACGACACTCAGTACTGACAGCTCCGATATGTAGCACCGATAAAGGCTCGTCGATGCACACGAGTGTGTGTGAGTGACATTTTTACGAATGTTAGTACAGTCAACTTCAGGTCAGTGGTAACAGTTTTATAGGAAAACACAGTTACCACTGATGTGCGGTCTACCGCTTCACAACTGTTTACAAGAGAATATATCTAAACTGTGCTATTAGCGAACACATTTTTGTTCGCAAACGTTTTGGTGGAATATCACAAAATATAAACAAGGGTCTAAGATGAATAAAGGTAGATAATTCATTAGTCATATTGTTATGTTTTGAAGTTTTGACTTGATTGACGTAGGTAAATGTAAGTTTTCTTAGAAGCTTTGTTTGTTATTCTTTGGTAAACTTTTCTAGTGTGTTTATTTTTTGATGTTTGTCATGATGATGATGTTAATAATGGTCCTTTTTTCCTTTTGATTAATCCGATTAATCTTATAACCACTTCTTGTACTTGAGACATCCCAAAATGGAGTTTTTCAATTATTTTTTTTTTAAATATTTAAGTCTAAGTAATTTTCAAACAAATTTTTTAAGTAGGTATCTGGGTGGTCAGGTGGAAATCCTGAAAAGGTTTTACCCTCCTACTAACATTCACACTATAACATGATCTTCTTGAATAGGTACATTCTCAATATACGTCTTGACAAATGCAAGTAATATTTCAAAGGGTAAATAGCTCGACAGGCACCTCATTCCTACCAAAATGAGGAAAGAGGCCTATAATATTTTATACACGCATTGCAGTGTTTTGCCTGAGGCGTTAATGTCAACACATTTGTTGTAGCAATTAGTAGGGCCTAAGTAAGATATTGCATTATGTAATGTTATGTACATACGTAAGGTATTTGTACTTTTATTTATGTGTGTTAGAGGTTAATGACCCATTTTCAGTAGAATATGTATTTATTTTTAAGACGGCTAGAGACTTACTTTTTTATGTGACGATATGACCCCGTTCCTTTTCCTTTCTAAATCTTAAAATATAGTAACGCTAAATACTGCATCTTTATATTACTTATGAAGTAAATTAATATAATAAATTAAACGTTGCATTTCTTGTGGCGGTTTCCGCGGTGCATTTCATAAACTTAGTAGTTTACAAAATCTTTGAGTGATGTCTGCTGCTATTCTGTCTAAAATTTTAAGATATAGTTTTATGCGTCTCAGTTAATTTTAAAACTATATTGCACTGTATTTATTTATTTCTTTTTTTTATTTTCAGGTAAGTTCCGAGTCGGTTGCCTACGTCTGCATTTGCGAAGTTGCAAACATTTGAAAGAATCCTACAAGGCTAAGTATAGCGTTCTCTTTAGACATCTTCATTTCAATTAAATACTTTACCTTTATGCTAAATAAAAGCTGTCAATTTTTATGATACATCAATGAAAACACTTAATTTTTTTGATTGAACTTTTATCTTCACAAAAATAATTCCAACTAGTGTTGACGCTTTGTAGTAAATTTTTAGTTTTAATGTAGAGTCTATAATATTATATTTTATAATATTATTTTAAGTGTTCTGTATAGTATATTTTTCTTCAATTCTGACTTGTATATGGCATGGTACAACAATGGATAAATTCAATAAGGAAGTTGTTAATGCCGTGATGCGCATGACTTAGCAGATAAAATGGTTTTTGTTGGAAGACGATGGGTGGGCTAATGCTACTGTGGAAGTTAAGTTTGGAATATAAAAACCCTTAAAAACTACTTTATAAATAAGGGAAAAACTGTAGTAATACTATAGAGATGAAGAGTTAGGTTGGTTGGTTGAACACGGTAACAGGGATTTAACTGTACCGATTTGAAATATTCTTTCAATATAGGATGCCTATGTCATAATAATCAGTAAAGTTAAGGGCTATGGTTTTCTAGTTGGGTTTTCTGTGAACTTTTCCATACCAAAACATAGGGTATTTTAAATTAAATATTGTCTTGAGTTTCTTTCTTTATTTAAACCTCAGCGTGTGGTCAAAATCTTAACTTGTAAGCTAACCCAAAAATAAAATTATCAGTGCAAACTTTTTATTCAAAAACTTTTTTCTGACATATTTTATTCGGTATACTCGTGCCCTTTTTGTGTTGGCATTTCAGTAACGACCTAATACGATTTGCGTTTTAAATTCGAAGGGTTACTTCGCTGTAGGTCTCACTTACTAAGCAACAAGTTTATTAAGAACATGGAGAACAAAATGACTAGCGGAGGTAACGGAAAGTAAGAAAGTAGCGCGCCAAAATGTGAGTAAGCGGGGGACGAGGAACGTTACTGTTTTCGCCCTTATACGATACCGAAAATAGTTGATAGATGTCTCAAAGAACCCAAACGCCTAGTTGGTTCACTCGTAGCTGAACGTTTTGGTCATGCCCACCGTATGAACTGGACCTAGAATAAGGCTTCTGACCTACCTGCATTATAGCATCTCCGGTCATCTTACCTTACTCCGTGATTAAGACATTGGGTATTTTATCGCGCGCTCCATGCAAATTTAGGCTCCGTAATTATATATTTTAATTTATTCCATTTTATCTTTGTGTAAAATAATTAGAATATGTTGCATTCTGTGTGGGGGTCCTTTATTTAATGGTATGTAAGTGAGTCAGTGGTATTTCCATGACAGCTTGATATTAAAAGTCTTTGATCTAAGTATCAGAAAATTTAATCTTGATACTTTGACTTGCTCTTGGCCCCATTGGAGTTAATGGATGCCTTGTTCTGCTAAGTCAGCATTTTATGTTCATTGATATCTAATTTACTTTGCAAAAGTGGTTCTAATAAATTCTGAATTAATTACCTATTTATTTATTTATTTAACACTTTTGTACACATAGAACACAAACAATAATAAATAATAGGAAAAAATTGTACAAGGGCACAGCTTATCTCTAATGAAATTTCTTCCAGCAGGCCCGTTATGGGAGAGTTAGAATAGAAGAGATAGGTACAGATAGACAGTGTAAAAAGAAAGAAGATATAACCAATATATAATCACTAACATAAACTAATAACATAACCTAATAGGTGCTTTGTTGAACTAAAGTGAATAATGTTTTATTTATACATACCAGGATATAATTCGCGCCAAAATATTATGACATTTGTCATAATTGTAACCAATATGGCGTCTTCTCACGTTCTGTCAAAAATCCCTTAAAATTTAACGAATTATCACCATTAATTATTTGAGATACAACGTCTAAGATAACTTTAAAGCGGTTTTTTTCATTTGCACTGTTTTTTGTTAATTGAAAAACGGATACTAATACGAAAACTAATACCAAAGTTGAAACAAAAAAGGTTTGTTTTGACAAATTGTTTAGCGATGGTTATCACAATAGGAGGCAGACTTGTCAGGATGTAGACGTGTATGATTTATTTTATTGTCTCTGGGTGTTGATGCATTGGCTGTTAGTCATAATTATGATGAAAAACTCATTATTATTTAGGTAAATAAGAAGACAAATTAAGGTTGTTTTTACTATTCAAAAGTTACCTATAGGTACAAATAAAATATACGGTGGTTATGTGTAGTATTCGACAAAAGAGTTTTTATTCATCTTCCTTTACGAGTATTACGTTGCTTTGTAACAGCAAAAATGTTGTGGTAAAAAATACAGCGTTTATGTAAATTCGCAGAAAAGTTATGAAGTATAAGTTTAATGCGATAATAAAGAGAAGTTAAAATATTTTTTGTTGCGAACAAAGAGATTTTTCAAACAACTTTTAGCGGTAAAACTTTCAACCATTTTTGTTCCAACTGTTGTGAAATTACTGTCAATTTTTTGCACCAAATTGCAGTGCCTAAATTGATATTTAGATTTGCAATAATAAGTTTAGCTGAAATAATAACAGTTTACAAATCCGTCGACAACGAAATTAAGTAACTCGTTCCCCTCAATAAAGTGGAAAGATTCGTGCGGAACAAACAATATGGCCGAGTTTTCCTTTCATTCTCATTCACGGTTAATTTCATTCACTTTAACACTCATTTCATTCGATTTGTTTATGACTCGTTCACTTTGTTCCGCCTCTAAACCATTGACAATAGGCCATTTAGGAGCACATGATAATTTTGACAGCTGATAGCTTAAATTCAAGGTCGAATTAAAACGCAATTTAATATTTTAAAATTCGCGTTGCGTTTTTTAACAATATTCAAAATTATATCTTTGTATTAAAATCACTTAAAACTTCAACAATAGTTTTGTTTGTTTTTAATATTGTTACTTCCTGTAAAATTATGTCACTTCATGAAACTCGTTCCAAAATGTCAAATAGACGCGAGTCTATGATTTGTTTAAAAAAACATTATAAATAAATATTTTGTCAGTTTAAAGTTATGGTGACGGTAATATCTGACGAATTGAAGGTCGAATGCGTTAGTGACCTTAAATACAACTAATTTTTGTTTACTTTTAGTTTTAAACCGCGAACTGACTTTCACTTGTTAATTCACAGAATTGGTTTGTGTGGCCATATTTATCTACGAGCGCTTAAACTTTATTGCTTCCCCATTCATGATAAATAGTTCATGTATAAGTATTGCATGAAACCATTTATATAGGTAGTATAACTTATTACATTTTTTATGTAATTTCCTTAAAGTTCACACAGTAAGGCTAACCTTTTCAACAAGCAATATAGTAGTTACGCGACATGACAGATACATAGACAAAATGTTTCGCTTTTTTAAACATGACTCATGCATTATCTCGATTTATCGAATCATCTCGATTAATAACGATTATCGATTCTAAAATCGAGCTCCCAGATGTTATTACATCGGGCCATGGCTACCGCGACCCTGGCCGTTGGCCCGCACATTTTTTACTGTCAAAATACCGAATCGAATCAACACTTTTTCGCCCCCCACTGTTCGAGCACTCATTACAGGTTTGTTGACCCTTTGATAAAATCCCCAATGAGTTTGCTTAACAGAAAACTGTTCATCCCGTTATACAATAATGGAGGTGACACAAAATTCATTAAGCCTCCGCCATATTTACTTTATTCCGCGCCATTTTTGTTTTTTTTTTGGAAGCGGCGAGTGTGCAAAGGAACGTTCCATACAGCTTAATTTAAATTTGATACTTTATAGCAGAATGATGATAGGAATTTATGATTGGTACAAAATGTAATGCTGTGTGATTACTGTGTTGCCGCGTTTTAAACTGTTATCTTGAATGGCGAGGATTTTGTCGAAAGAGGTACGTTATCTTGTGGACATGTTAATCCTTTTTTTATAATAATGTATTTTATGTTGCTGCGCTGTTGGATGTTACGCCGACTTGCGGTTACTGGGGGATTTTCCAGGATTACTTCTTCAAGTTTTGTTTATTACAAGATGTCCTGTGTTATTTGTCGCGTGTAATAAACGTAGCCTTTTAAAACAACTCTTATATATTTAAGAACTTTCGTATGTTCCATTTAACTAATGACTATAACAGTTGTAGGTTTAATAAGGCTTTAATAAACGATTTTGACTTTGATGGTAATTTTTAAGCCTCGAAAGTTGCATCAGTTAAAAAGACACAAACAAACAAACTTTCTTAGATAACGTATAAAATAAAGAAAGTACGGCAAAGCTTTAGATTCCCCTCACAAAGCGAGCAAGGCAACAGAATTTATAATAATCGATGCTCGGGACATGTGAAAACTTGGTCGTGTGGAGAATCCTTAATAGTCGTTTGGTAAGAAGTTCACTTTCAAACAGTTTTGTTGTCTATCTAGTGCGATTTGTAACTGTGTGAAAGTGCTCTAAGGAAAATCATTTTTTTCTAGTTTATACCTTATACTAGGTGGTTGTTGAATTGTTCGAAGAATTGACCAAAAGACGTTGTATTAGCACCCACAGACAGTTAAAAAATCAAGCAAAATCTTAGGACGTGTGTCTCTGTATGCGATAGACTCACAAATTCCTGTCAAGATTTTCATGCGGTTTTCAATGTTACAGACTGTTTCAGGAAGGTTTAGATAAACTACAACCATAACCAGGCTAGTCATTATTCCATATTTAATTGATATAGATTGTTTCAAGATTTCAAGGTTTAGATAAACTACAACCATAACCCGGCTAGTTATTATTTCATATTAAATAAGGGGTCTTAAAATGTTTCTTCAGAAGTTAAATTACTTGCTACATACTTAAATGTTTTCCTCGTAATAACGTGTTTATTTACATTTTCAGTAAGGTCTTTCCAATCACCAATTTAGCTAATAAAACGCTTATTACTGCCATCCTCACCTCGTTATGCAAAGCCTGCATAAACAAAGTTACACACTCCACTGCTTTCTTCCAGTTCCTACCGGTGCAAACCGGTTTCAAACTATGCAAGAGCAATCGTAATCAACTGAATCGATTACGGATTACCTAAGTTTATGCGCACACTGTAGACTAAAAAGTCGGCCGACAATTGACGCGATACTTGAAAAAACAAGTGTTTAAGAAAATGGTGAATTCAATAAATAAAAAATAGTCGATCTGATACCTGTCAAATATGTGATCATTGTTATATGCATCTTCATTCGCTGTCATTGAACATCTTTGGCAGTCGTTACGGGTAGTCAGAAGCCAGTAAGTCTGAGAGCAGTCTCACCAAGGGGTATTGGGTTACCCGGGTAACTGGGTTAAGGAGGTTAGATAGGCAGTCGCTCCTTGTAAAGCACTGGTACTCAGCTGCACCCGGTTAGACTGGAAGCCGACCCCGACATAGTTGGGAAAAGGCTCGGGCGATGATGTTATGTGTATCCCCAATACATCTCCTTACTTTTGCCCGAAGCCAATTGTCGGCCCACTAAAAGTCTTCAGTGTGTAGACTCTAAGCTGTAATGCAATTTATTAGTGGTATTTATTATTTGTTAGCTTCATCAGGAGTCAGTCAATCATTTCTAAAAGTCTTTCTGTTGAGGGAGAGGTCACACACAAGAGGTATTGTGTAGGCATGTAAGAAGGTTCATTGAAATAAGAATAGTAATTGTGTTTTTTTTTGCAATCGACAGTAGATGGAAGTCAGGTGTTTGGTGATGATAATGTCAAATTGCATATAATGACGGGTTATGAAAATTGACATGGAAGAATGTTTTGGCCGCACTTGTATTGGGTTAGGTTAAATTTTGTAATTAACACAAACTGCTGACACGAGCATGACACTCTCAACAATTAATAGTAATTATCAGTTTTCGTCAAGTGTTTTCTTATTTTCCATACATAAACACGACATTCTGACTGCCATTTGACGCCACGCACAGGCGCAGTGAATGAAGTCACAATCAAATAACTTCGGAGCGGCAAAGATATATGACAATATCTACTGCGCAAAATTCACCTTTTGCTTAATTGTACTTTGTATGTTCACGTATCACGAAAATACGTTATATTCGCAATATCTTATTTGTTACTAAACATAGTTATTAGGTTTCAACTACTGGAATAATAATTACAACAACCGATTTTGATTTCATTTGTAATTATAGTGTTTATCTGTGTTTATCTGTGTTTATTTCTCGTGAAACATCTGAGTAATTCACACGTCTTCATTTAATTATAATTTTAGTTGGTTGTTTGTGGTTTATTACTAGTTATTTGTACTGGTATAACAGGTATATTTATGTTGTATTGGTTAAAATTAGCCATAGGTAGATTGTTATTGAATTTTCCTTCGTTGGCAAAATATTTTTTGGATGATTATTTATTTAAGTAAACAATACAGTGCAAAAAAGTCTCAACACATTAGTACGTGAATGTAGTTTTTCCACAAAAAAATATAGAAATATTCAACTTCAGATTATTTAATCACGTTTTCCACAAACACATCTCCTTACCGTTTTGATCATGCAACAGCCAACAAAACAAACAGCTCATCGTTTTTGAATCGCAATAAATTCGTTCCCCGGGATATCCACTTCGCTTCCTTAAAGGCCCGTTCATTTTTTAATCTCGTATAAATAATCGTCAAAGAAGAGTACATATACTTTGCCGGTTGTCATTCTGCCGGCCGACAAAGGTCTTATCAAGGAGGCCAATTAGCAGAAAATGTTTCGGCGCGAGAAACATGAAATGTACAGTCAACTTCAGGTCAGTGGTAATACTTTATAAGAAAATCGTACTTATTACTATTGCGTTAAGGTGCATGACAGTTACCACTGATGTGCAGTTTACTGTACCAAGGCAGATTATTTTTCGGCGTGCTTTATCCTTTATTGAATACCGGCTTTCGGTGTTCGGGATAGGATTAACGGATCGTTCTCGTATTTTTTGGGATCAGGAAATATAAAGTTAACGTGTTACAAGAAGAAGTAAATATTACTTTATTATTACTGTAATTGCCGAGTGTTTTGGGCCTCAATAATGCCGAAAGTACTAAACTGTTTTGTGTCAATTGATACAAAAATGCCGCGAGATATTTTATGAAAACAATTTTTTTACAACTTGCATTAAGTAAGTCCTTCATTGATCCAAGAGTTTTTTAAAGTTGTAAGGGCCGTTTCAAATATATTGGTTTACTTACTATACATAGGATTTTGACATTATTATTATTATATATTTGACATATGACAATATGTCAAATTCTTATTTTTAGGAAGCAAATTAGTAGATCTAGATAGAATGATTATTATTTATTTTCTTCCTTTTTTTTTATGTATTTTTTTTTTGTACCTTACTGTAAACTTCCTTTAACCCAGGTAGAGAATGCCTTGTGCCATTGAGTCCGCCAATGTACCATATTCTTTGTACATAAAGTATAAATAAAAAAATATTGAGCATAGTTTGACAGATCTATACAACTGTAGTTCTATATCTTTTTCGCAATTGAACTATAACCTACTGATTTTGACATTGCGTCTAGCCAATTTCCAAATCGTAGTAAGCTTAATGACAGTGTCATGTCATGAAGAGTGGTGCGTGGGCGCAAGTTTTGACGATACATTATATTTGGTAATTGAAATATGGTGTTCAATATGTAATTGAATATGGTGATAATTTTATGATAGCCTTTTAAGGATTATCCATTTATAGAAAATTAATAGATTCATTTTGTTTATTTTGAGATACATTTTCATATACCATCAGAATTATTCGATGTGTCTTTTTCGGCAGTCAGGTAATTAATAGTATTTATAAACAATTTTCATTATTCTTCGTGTGATAGAAAAATATTGAATTCTGGCAAAGAACAGATTATTTTTATACCAGCATATACACTCATGCACCAGTAATAGATAAATTAAGTTTTATAACAAAATGCCTTTCTCAGCAATGGCGACTATGTTTAATTAACAACAATTAAAATATTTTATCTTGTGTAAAAACATTCTTTATAACAATTCACACACTTCACAATTCCATACATGCTTCCCAGTTATTTGTAGTTATTTTTATTGCAAAAATAGTTTGAAAAATAAATTGTCTATGTCCGTGTATGTTGTGTAAATCTATGATAACTTGTCTGTGGTACTATTCAGTAATACTACTAATATTGTAAACGCGAAAGTTGAATGTATGTGTAGTTTCAAACAAAAAGTACTGAATGGGTTTTGATGAAACTTGTTAGTACCTAATATAGGTTATATCTTACACCGTACTTACGCAAATCTAAAGTTCTTAATAGATTATCCGAATAGAAAGAAAAAAAGATTATACAAATATCAGAAATGAGTAACTCCTCCTTTTTTAAAGTCGGTTAGCAAATCACACAAAAAAAAAACAATTCTATTCAATATGTTGCTAAAATAAAATGATTGGCCAAGAAACCCGCCGAAAATAAATCAAAATGTCAAATTGTTTTTTTTTCTCCAAATAATAAGACGTCTTTATTTTTGTGCCATCAATTTGTTCGGGTAACATATAATTATCTCGTTATTTCCATGATTTAAAGGCAGAACAATCGTCTCGTCTCTAAATTGGTTATTTCGTAAAATCGGCCATTTTGTACGAAATGTCGTAACTAACGTTCACACGCTCTATGCAACGTTATTTTGTAATATTATAACGCGGTTTCTTTTTTTTTGTGGGTCTGTGCTCGTACTTGGATAATAAATTATCTTCAGTTTTAATACTTTTGTGAAAATGTAGCGTGTCATTTAGAAAATGGGCCCGAAGTTCGTAAATAAAATTAGGATGTAATGAAGATTGAATTACTGGGAAATACCATAAATTATGATATGAAATGGGATTTAAATTATTAGACACAAATATAGTACTAAGTTTATACCTACTCTTCGATATTGTGTGTGTGTATTTACTAGGCTTGCTTGCTTTATCGTTTAAATGATTTTCATTTATAGAGAGATACAATGAGATTTACCGATTCTACTATATCAATAAGACAATCATAATAATGTGATAAAGTTTAGTTTCTAGTTTCTACCATGTTCTATCGATTCTAAATAATTCTTAACACATACGTTTTTTTAAATAAAAATACTATTCAACAACAATATTAATTCTACTGTAATTAATTTCGAATTCCGCTTCCTAGAATTAAAATAAAATACTGTCATGCGGTCCGGCAATGGAGATTATGTTCATAATCATAGACAATGTCATTCGCTCGTTTAATAAGTAGGTTCCATTTGTCGCATGCGCAATTCTATTTTCAAATTGATTTATTTATTTATTTCAGATAATAAGGCTCGTGTTTTTTTTGTTATTTGGCCTTTTTTGTAACTTTAAATAAAGTATTTTATTTTGTTTTTTGCAGGTTTATTTTCAATTGATATATAAATAAATATTATGGATTTAAATGGGAAATGATACATCAAGAAACGCATTGTTTTAGCATTTAATCCTAGTATTCCAAAGATATGTACCATGATTTTGAACTAGCCTAGGGATTGCAGTTAAATGCCTATTTTTTTTAGTAACAAAGTAGGTACAGTTTACTGCAACAAATATGTGACAACATCGACCAATAAATAACTAACATTATTTCGTTTCTAACTCCAAGGCGGTTCGGTTAATTAATTAAAACAAAACAAACATAAAATAATTATGTAATTATCAGTCAGCGGCGATTTCCTTAATTTTTGTTAGCGATTGCGTTAAAAACGCAACTGGTTATTTTTAGATCGATAACGAAATATTTTATAGTATTGTATCTTCTGTTACGTAGGCCTATGATTTGCATAAAGTTGAATATTAAAAAATAATATTAATCATCTCTAATAATAGTGTTTCTGCATGTTTTACAATATAATCAATCAAATTACGAGCATATGCTTAATCACGTTTAAAAGATCAAAATAAAGGTTGGGACATAAGAAATATCTTTACCTTTTAGTAGGTCAATTTTCAAATAGTAAAAAAAAGATTTAATTATACTTAACAAACATGACCGCGTTAATATTGACCTATGAACTTTAACTATTACGAACAATCCCACAGCCCCATCAAACATAAGCGTTTGCCTCCTGATTTTCAAAACAGGAAAAGTCAACAGATTTAAAAACCTCCACAGTTGTTACGATTGCATAGAATAAAACCATATTTACCATGTTGAACAATCTGCTAGTATAGAACACTCGTAAACACTTAAGTTTCGCAAGCCATAGACAATGCATTGCGGCGATAAAACTCAATGGTCCTACATACACATAAACGGTTATTTCAACCTAACGTCATATACACATGCATGTCAAAATGTTACGGTTTTACGATAAAATGTAAGTGTTTTGTGTTGGTAGTTCGATATTGAAGTAATCACTAGAATACATTTAAATTGCTAATATTTTAATATAGCTAGTAGGTATGTTGAAATTGATAATGTAAAATGGGTGAGGTTGAATGTTTGTCTATGAAAGACACCATTTGTTAAGCCAGCCCTGCCCTACTAAATTGGTTCAATTCCATGACAATAAATGCTAAATTTTATTTAATTAATGAAAATTGCAATATAAAGGTTTTATAATAAGCAAGAGCCCATAAATTAGCATATAATTTTTTAAGCTCTATCGATATAAATACTCTTTCCTAAAAAGGTTACAACATTCCTCACAACGGAACAGTGTTGCCAATTAATAAAACATCTAAAAATAAACGGAATCGTACTCGCACGGCATATTAATAAAATGTTATTACAAGAGTACAATAAAATCGCAATAATTTACGCCCATTGAAACCTGATGCAATATATTTCGGCCCTAAACACGCGAGTAATTGGACAAACGGTCTTCGCATGATTTATTCAGTCAGCCGCCATTTTGTTTGTATTTATGATGCTGCGTGTCTTGCGACATTTTTGTCAGCACCGTTTATAAGGAAAAGGGAACTGTAAAATATAGCAGGTTCTTGGTTTCCGAATTTTCTAGAATTTTCCGGACAAGCTCAAGCCGGACAAGTTCAAGCTTTTTCTTGAAAATGGTTGTTTATGTTCAGTACAAACATAAAAAATACATACATCCAAATTGAGAACCTCTTCCTTTTTGGGAAGTCGGTCAAAAATTGTGCCAATGAGGACAGTATATAGTATTTCAGGTGTAAGAAAAGGTTCTATATATTCTGGAAGACGAATAAACATAAACATTTAAATAATTCGTCATTTTGTCCTCCGATTTTATGGTAGAACACACCATTATAAATTAATTTATGATTTACGTATGTCATATTAATATTATTTGAGTTTTTTTGTGCTCGTTGAAGCGACTCGTTGAGAAATTCTTAAAGGTGAATGAATGTGATAAAAGGCCATCTATATGACGTAAATCATTTTAAAATTAATGTTCATGTTTTTTTTTTTTATATCGTCACCTGTGATGGCTGGTTAAGCGTCTAAATTGAATTATTTTTTGTGACTCTTCAATAGTTATTTACTTTAAATAATTTTATTGACGCTTTTTCTCGTTTTTTCATCGTAAATAAAATTGTGGTTGTAATAAAACATCATAATTTATGATTTGTTTATTCCAATAGTTTATTTCTATCTTTCTTTTATTACTTTGAAGAACTTACCTATTTTACCCATTAAAAAAGTGTGAAAATAAAAATTATAGACTCAATCATTCGGCTATAATAGAAAATATAGCATAATAGAAAAATAAGCATTTAATTTGACGAGAAACCTACAATAGGTACCTACAAGCTAGAAAATAAATCTAGAAATATGAAAGAAGGTGCATTTCAGACCCCACAAAGTCTGCAAATCTGTTCTCTACAAATACAAAATACCTCGTACCACAACCGGGCATTATATAATTCTCTAAAAGACAACTAAGTTGGTTTATTTTCACCTGTCCGGGACCGGTCGGCCAATGCGGAAACATGTCCCGGGCGCGAACGTTGCTTTATTAATATTTCGCCGAGTCCGTTTCTGCGAAAAGACATTGTCCTTCTTGGAGCGACGACCTCTCATGTGACTTTTTGTTTGTTTATGGTCAGCCGCTGTTGGCGGGAAAGAGGACATTTTTAATCTATGGTTTTGATTTTTTGTAAGTTTAAAAATGGGGGAGAAACTATAGTTTTCTCTTGGGTTTTATAAAAGTAGACCTTCATATTAAAATATTAAGTAATTTTTAATCTAATCTAAAAGACAAGGAAATCAATCAGAAATTTTTGTTGGGTGTCTATTTCACAATAAGGTCATTGTAGCATTTCAGCAATATGACCATAAACAATTTGTAAATTGGTTTTAGCCATAACTAATAAGTTTTTAATTAAAGCCTTCAACAATTTAGATTGTTAACAAAATAAATAAGATTAGATCAAAAATATAAATAAGAGATATTGTAAAGTGATTATTTTTAGGTTTATCAAATTGAAATAAATAACATTCAATTTCGAGTTTATTTACTTTTTGTTCCTAAATAATATTGTTCTTTTAAGTATGGGTTATTCAATTACATGCTTAATTTATGTTAAAAGGCGTGATTCGCAGTCCCATAAACAATCATTTATACTAGTCTATTCAAAGTTGTTTGTGTCTGAGAAGGTGGCCTTTTTGACATTGAGTATTATGTGAGTTAACCCTTAAATAAGACGTAGATAAGTTAATCAGATATATTTTGATCAATCAACTTTGACATTGTTATTGTTTTTTCCTTAAATGGTCCTAGCATTCAGAAAATAATAATTCAGATAAATTACTAAAAATTAAAACCGAAATCAATAATAATAAATCCTACGTCTGACAAATACCATGCCTAAAACCAATTCAAAATACATACACACAGCTGACACAGCTCAAAGAGCGAACTTCCTTTTTTCAATTCGGTTAATTATAATCACAGAGCCTATAAGTAAATCTGTGTATAAAAATCTCAAGTCACAGGACGCTTAGCTTCGCATTGTAAGCTATATCTGATGATGCTGAGGCCGTCACAATCGCCGCCAGCGATCGCCGCTCACTTCCGATCCTCTTGACACTTGATGTGTCAATCTAGTTGTTAATTAAAATGTTTGATACGTAATATGTTTAGATCTATACTAATATTGTAAAGCTAAAGAGTTAGTTTGTTTGTTTGTTTGAACGCGCTAATCTCAAGAACTACTGGACCGATTAGAAAAATTATTTCAGTGTTAGATAGCCCATTTATCGAGGAAGGCTATAGACTACTTTTTATCCGGGTTCGTGCCGTGGTTCCTGCGGGATGCGGGTGAAACCGCTGACAGAAGCTAGTTATTGATATTTTATTTGCGAAGCGTGAATGTGTTTTTTATCAAAATATAGCAAAGATTTTTCGTTCCAATCGGCGATTTTTAGTGGCATGGTTCATAGATGTGTGAGCATTGTCATGACAAGTTCTTCCGTTCAGGCTCTTTAACCTAGTGAGTTCCGCCTGTCATGGTTCCTAGAGTTACTAGGTTGAGGAGGTCAGATAGGTAGTCGTTTCATGAAAATCTAGAAGGATTAATAGGGTGTAGAATAAAGATCCAACTAAATTATCTAGTTCGTCCCATCAGTCAATTTCAATACCAAGATATTTCTATAGTTAAGTTAGTTACGAAATCAAATATTTTTCCTTATATCACTGAAAAATACAGCCAGACAGTACGACGCCCTTAATTAAATAAAAAACCAGATACATATCTGCATAAGTTCCCAGTAGATATCAACAATAACTACCTTGTACCCATTATGAGATAACAAGACGTAATAAGGACACAATTTCTTGACACCAAGTGTAATTTGCAAGCAGTATTTGAGATCGCAAGATACGTGCATATCGCTCGATCTACGCTTTGGTACTGAGAATTTCTGCGGTGAAAACTGGCAACACAGGCGCGGTGATTTATTTGTATGGCAACACGGTCCTTGTAATATTGTTGTGATTATGCAATGGTTTATTGTTTATGTTTAATATGCAATTGTATAAAGTTTTATGACAACTGGTCGACAGGAATACATAATTTTATTTTAAGTCCCTTTTAAACAATGGGCAGGTTAAATAATTACTGCAGAAAAAAAGATTGTATACATCCTAAGTTTATATACAAATGCTTAATTCTTCTTCCTGCCCTTTTCCCAATTTAATTGGGATCGGCACAATATGTTTTCCGATTATTCCTTTACATTCTATTATTAAAAACAGGTTTTTCATGAGTTTATGTGTTGTTTCAGATTCACAATGGAGTCGACGCCGTACGTGTCGGCCCACTGGCTGTCCGCTTTCGTTCTTCTCTGCTCATTCTTCTCCACACACACACTTGACACTAAGGTATGTTAATATTTGATATAGAGCTTATATAACTAGAACTAGCCTATAAATAAAGCTGAAATGGGTGCCTTGTATACAGTAGTATTACAATATTTAAACTGTAGGAATATATTTTTATATACGTTTTTCAACAATTTGCAAGAAAACGACGCATAAGTATAAGACACATAAGTACCTCGGTAGTAAGAATTTACGTCAGTTGTATTTAGTCAAAAAATGGTTGGGGTAATTTACGTTATTTATTGCACACAATTAGGTTTACATTACACCCAATTTATTACATTGCAAACAAGCTTTTAAAAATTACAATTTGAACATAAATTCACCTACTTTTTGAATGCGTAATATCCTTAAATAGGTGCCTCTCACGACCCAATAAGCTTGAACACAAACGTGTTGAAATATATTGACATAATCTCCGGTTTAACAGATATTAGACAATAAATAACAAACGTATAAAATATTATGAAAAGTCATAAAAATCTAACGAAATCGACGCTTGACATTCTGAGTATTTAATCGTGATAAACAGTGTGTTCTGTACGAAATTTTGGCAAAACCGGATTTCTTTCTCTGTACCTCATTATACATGCAAATGTAATGTAAAATTATTAGTTGCCTGATGAGCCAAAACATGTCTCCAAGCCAAATGCGAAATCGTTTTATAATAATTTCTGATCAAGTTTAGTGTTGGGATCCTTAAAATTGTAATTAAAAATCACATTTTATTTGGTAACTCGCAACCTCTTAGTTACAGACCCCAACGCGTTTATTAAACATCTTATTTTATAGATATGATCTATTAATATTCGCTAATTTTAACGAACACTTGTAATTTTTTATGTGTCGTAAAATTCTGATTGGCTCCCTGCAATGTGTACCACGTGCTGTGATCTTTTTACCTTGAAATTATCGAGCTAATTAATTTTTAATTAAAACAAATTATATCTTAATTACGTTCAAAAATCATAGAGGTTATGAAAAATCCATTGAAAAACTCGCGGGAATATTTGACAGCTGTCAAGGGCCAGCGGCCATGTTGGCAAAAGTGTGCAAAACACGTGACTTATCGGCTGCCGTGCAGTTGTTGGCGTAATACGGATTTTTTTCGGAAGTTATACGGCATTCCAGTGGCTCGCACGTACATACATAATTCATGCAGTTACCGCATTACTTTCACTGTATCTGTGGTATTAAAACGTTAGTTTTGCGAGATCTTTTGCAAAGCTACTAACATTTTCAAGAGAACCATAAATAGAGTATTTTATTTTATAATGAATGACCGAATCGTTGATTTATCGTGAGTTTAAATGGCCACAAACCACAAAATTACGTTAACAGATGAGTTAGTTTTAAAATAGCAATACTTTCTGTTGACCTTTTGACATTTGAGAGTCATCAACGTATCGTTAAGTCAAACTGATGTTTATTACTCACGTTTACGCCCATTTCACCAACAGTTTAAACCTCAGTTTTTCTTAAAACAACTGTTTACTTTGGAAATTGAACGTGAAGATTCATAGTAAACATGTTTTATGAAAACTGACGTTTATGTTGTCGATGAACTCGGGCCTGAATCAATGAAAACAGTTTGACATGATGCTATTGTCATTTGAAGATGTTTGGACATTGTAACTTTGATCGGTCGAACACCTTTTTAACGACTGATTGAACATTTTTTTGTGATCAATCGAAGATCATTTTACTGATATAAATGATGTGTGTTATTCACACCATTTTTTTTCTATATCCTATAAAATATAGGTATATGTTGATGAAAATAAGTATGAAGTTTGATTAAGCGATGAGATGGTAAGATTTAAACAGAGTTACCATAAGTATTAAAGGATCTAGAATATCGTTTCAAATGTAAATTAAATTTAAAGTACGTTAGGACCAGACGCCCGCATTATCCGTTAAAAATAATTACAACCGCCTTATTACTGTATGAACTAACACTGATCATTTTCTTCATCAATAGCGTTAGTTTTTGCTCAGATGCGCATCACTAGTGCTGAAGGCGATAACAGTTTCACATAATTGTAACACATAACATTATATAAACTTGAGTAGATTCATTCATTATGAACCACTACTATCAATGAACATAATAAGATGTTATATTTCTGCTATCCGAGTCCTATGTCATTTAGAATCAGCGCAATATTTGCCAACGACAACAATAGGTGCATTTATGTAAAATCAACACATATGAAGAGCAATAGGCATTATTCCACAATTTCCCTTTATCTTTATTCTCTACAGAATCGTGATACCTCTTTTTCTTCAGTTCATCCTCCGAGCCTTTTTCCCAACTATGTTGGGGTGGGCTTCCAGTCTAACCGGATTCAGCTGAGTACCAGTGCTTTACAAGAAGCGACTGCCCTATCTGACCTCCTCAACCCAGTTACCCGGGCAACCCAATACCCCTGGTTAGACTGGTGTCAGACCCCCTTTTTCTTCAGTTATCTATAACCGTATTTACCTCATCATTTACAAATCACGTCTTCACCTAACGTATTTACCCAGCCATTACCACGCCTCTATTATATCATATTACTTTATCTCGTAAACAGTCGAGAAGTCGGACAAAACCATACGAAGTCGTAAAGTCATAACAGTCGAACAACTGATAGTAAGCGCCAGTCGGCATTTGGTGTCAAACCACGCCCCGTGATCGGTTTCATAAGCAACCGGTTGATAGTAATGTGATGTGACAACATTTATTGTTGCTAGTGTGTTCACACCTTTATTTTGTTGAGTCACTTTTGGTGATGGGTTTTGACAATAAATAGCAAGGAGTATATTGATACTCCTAGAGCTATAATAATAGCTATTAATTCTGAGAGTTTTGCAGTATCTTTAAGACAAGAGGGATAGAGAGTCTTTAAATGTGGGATACCTAAGTATTATTAATTGATTTCATTAATATACTATCGAACTCCAAGGCATGCAAATATGGGTAGGTATGCAAATTCCATGTAATATAATAATATGCCTCTGTCATTATTCAAATCCAATAGGAGTGTCTAAATAGTGACAAGTCAAAGTTTTACTTATTGATTTTGTAATCGATCAGGAAATAAATTAAGAACAAAGCCAAAAACTATGCAAATACAACCCATTATAAAAACATCAATATATTAGTTTCTAGTCAAACAACAGTAAGACGAACAACTGACCAGCATTGTTTAGACAAGATGAGTTTAAATAAGAAGTCTATCTGTACGGAATAGTAATTGAGAGCTATATATTTCACTGACATTAGAATAGATTTATTTGCGTTGAATTTAACGTGGTATGCATAGGAAAGTGATTCCGTGTAGTTAATGCGCTTTTTGGCTCGAGATCAGGGAAATTTAAAATTAGCAAGCGATTTTATATGGACGATCCTAAGCTCGTGTGACATTGAAGAACAGATCCATGAGTGACTTTCGACACACATAACCACAATTAATATAAATCGATTTAGTTATATAACATCAATATTATCTTTTTCATTAATTTACTTAGTTTTAAACAAGATAAGGATGCGTTAATAGTATCAATTTGAAAATAATACATTTATTTTGGGTTTACTAAAATGGCATGCCCCTAGGTACTATACCGGGTCATGCGTGATAATTTAACAGATTAGAGTTTCTCAGTATTGGAATCCAGATTTTATTTTGTAAGTTATGGCGGAAATGCAACTTGTTACAGTTATTTATAACGCCTAGCCATAAGACCAGTATGGCGGCCATTTCTCATAAAATTTTCTTGTTCCTTTGAAATATCTCAACAATCGACAAGACCTATTCGATTTTATAATTGAATCGATTAGCGTCTTCCGTTTGCTAATTGGTGTAGGTTCGATTCCTGTTATTAGCAATGACGGAGTTGCATTGATCGGAAGTCCGTGGATATTAATTTTGTTGACTTTGCACCGCAATTTTCGTTCATATTACTAAACTACCTGTATTTATGACTCGATGTGGCAGTATGACATTTTGTATGGTAATTGATTTTTGAAGGTGAAAATGAATGTTGGGAAATCGATTTTATGTACCTGTCTGTGCTGGCCCTTTGTTTGGTAAGTGCTGACCAAGGTTATAGATGATGGCACGATAGGTTTTTTTAACAATGAATACCGTTCATATTGTTGCATTTCATTCCATGGCTGACATTCTACAGCTGTCAAAGAAAATGCTGTCTGACAAGAAACTAGGTGCAACTGAAACCTCATTGCACAACATCTTACTCATCAGAAACCGCCCTTCATGAAGGGTCACCTCTTTTTCGAAACCAACAAGTTCATCTTGACATTTTCTTGATAATTGCAAGTAATCTTCGATTAATTTGAAAAAATCGTTACACTGTAGGTTTTAAATCAATCGTGATGTCGTATGGTGACCCAGATCTGTACAAGTTTTTTGTATGGTTTTACGTAACTCTCTCATCGTTCATCGTGGCCTTATTCGGGTAAAAAGGCCATATGTGTGAACGTATTGGGTGCAGTAAGAATCTCGTGTGTGGTTTGAGATATATCTGGATTTGGATGCTAGGAATTTGATTTAGAGAGGATCATTGACTAATGATGAAGTTTTCTAATAAAAAGAGCAGGTTATATTACCTTCTCTAAGCTTACATTGTCTCAAAGAATATTTCTTGTAGATATCAGATGGTTATAATTTCTGCTCTGCATGAAATGACTGTAATTAAATATGTGAATTGAATTAAAAAAGACACAACAAAAAAGCTCATACATCATTGCTGTGGTTACTCCTCTATAACTTATAAGTCCACTGCCATAATTCATTTAAATATTGACAGCCCAATGCCCGCAGAAAATATTGCAGGAGCTGTACCAAATCACCACTGGATATTGAACCTTATTGCTTTAAATATAGGGTTGTTAATTTCTGGTTTTGCCACACACGAACCAAAGGGCCGGATCGTAAAGTTGAAGGACAATACTTTCCTTGACTTTTGTTTGTGTGAAGCCATTCTCATGAGACTTATTAAGGCTTTCAATAAGTTATTGCTTCAACACTGGCCTTATTGAATTTCCATTCATGTCGTGTAAAACCAATGCTCTTTATGACGGGAATCAAATGTTACCAAAAGAATAAGAGCAGGTAATACCTACCTATTTAGAAGAGTTTTCTTGGACGCACTAATCTAAGGAACTGGTCCTCCAATTTGAAAAAAAAGATAACCCATTTATCGAGGGAGGTTTCTTATTCCGATGCGTGAAGATATTCCCAAAGGCCGCGGGTATGTAGATATAGAATCTAGGATAATGATTTTGGCAAATAGTGATTCTAATTTAGACGGAGATAGATATTATATGTTCTTTATCAAGTACGTAACTTAACAAGAGGGTCATAAGATTTTTTGCACATAATCGATGTAATTTGTACAAAAAACTTCTAAAGTTTCGTGATTAATCAGAGTGATCCATCTCACTACATAAGGATTTAAAACTAAAAGAAACACTATTTACATTTTGTTCCACCAAAAGATGAGTCAGAATTTATTTATATTTTTTTCTCGTTACCATAGCAACCGAAGTTACTATGCTAAAGATTATGTATGAACAAAAAATAATAACAAATGTAGTTGAATTATGAATTATTAATGAGGCTCTTACTATAATGGAAGTACTTGAAGATATGAATGGATCCGAAGAGATTATAACTCTTAGATGATTTAATACTAAGTTAGACGGAAGGTGGGCTCTTATGAATAAAATATATGGTTTTAATATGAATTTGAGATCGTTCAGTGACCTGAGAGAGTAGTTGGAAACAGATGTGCCTTGTTCAGAGATATCAAAAGTTGCAGTTGCTTTGTTAAGACTTTGACTAGCTTCCACCGGCGGTTTTCAGCTGTGTACCGTTAAACGAATCACGTACACCGATAAAAAGTAGCTTATAGCCTTCCTCGATAAATGGGCGATCTATCATAGAAACATTTTTTTCAAATCGGATTAGGACTTCCTGAATTAGCACGATCAAGCAAACACACAAAGAAACATAAGCTTGCAATATAGCTATATATCATATCAACTTTTTAAACGTTTCGCCTGTACCTACTTATTTTACTTTTAACCAGCATTATACCAACTATTAATACAACATCTTTTCCATGATCCCTTTGTAATGAATCTCTAACATTAACGGTCATTTTAAATTATAACAACATCTTGGTGAGAACGATACACCAGTACTTGATAATTTTGAAAGAGATTTCCTTATACTTGATTAGCATATTTTAATTTATGACTTCGGTAACATGAGGTAAACATTGACCTGTGTTTTAACCACAGTATATTTTAATAACTAAGAACATATATTATGTATGTACACTACCTGCCTTTTAACACGCTTTAAATGTATATAGGTAGTGTTTTATTTTGTCAAACACTTATGGCCTTTCTACAAAAACTTAAATGTCTGTTTTACACTTGTCTAAAAAAATTGTGGCTGCAAAATGAACCATATGTCGTCATAATAAAAGTTTTTGTGGTAAGAAGGTTACGGTCTTTCCCAATATTCCCAAATATCTATCTGCTGATTGATATGCTTACTATACCTCTAGATAGAATTTACACATAATCATACAAGTAATGTCAAATTCCTCTCAAGTAAGCCAAACAGACAGGAGTTGATAAAATGTTGTAACAGTAGATAAGTACTCATAATGTCTAAGAATTGTTAAATTCGATGGCTCCTGACAAAATCCTTCTCGTAACTCCTAATAGAAATATTTTTATGCGCTTTGAACATCACCAAACTTACAATATAACTTAACTTAGTCACCTGGTCACTCACTCGAGTAATCTGAAATCTTACATTCTTTATAAATTAGATTTAAGGGTGTTCCGAAGATAAGTAAAGCTTAATTACTTACTTGTTCCTAACCAATTTATGATTTATGTCAAGATCACAATGTTCTCTACCAAAACTCAGATCTGTTTTATGTAAGCAGGTATATTATGTCTACAAAAATTATGTCTATTATATGGTTTTCCCACCGTAACAACTTTATAGGCCGTTTACCCACTCACAAATCATGGTTAGATTATGCTCAATCACCATGCCGTTAATTTTGGCCAATAAAACACCAGTGCGTTGACATATGAACTCAATAATGACCTGATAAATAGTTCTAATACTATCTCAAATAAATAATTTATTATTATTAAATAGTTCTAATGTGATTTTTATTCCCACATAATCAGAAGAGACCGTTAAATTTTATTAATCATTAAATCATCGTTATTGGATAATCGATCGATGGCAACGGTTCTGCTTTGTAGTTTCAGATTACAATTTTGAATCGAGAAGTCGTTAATTTAAATATGGCGGTGTTTTTTTAATTATTTTGGTGGTATCTTATTAGTTATTACCTCATATTTCGTAATATGACCTCGTGGTGGACAGACGACCTTATAAAGGTCGCCGGAAGACGCTGGATGCAGGTCGCTTCCAACAGGTATCTGTGGAGATCAAAGGGGGAGGCCTATGTTCAGCAGTGGACGTCCTATGGCTGAGATGATGATGATTATGGTTTTGCAACCTAACCTAATACTATGGAACTACTATGTAACGAAATCTGATTTGTTTCTCTTATGACTGTCCCAAAATGAATCAAAATTTTGCTTCTCAATTCAACCAATCTCACGACCGTTTTTCTATTAGATATGCATCATCGTATTATCCTTCTTTCATTAAAATCTGATATTTAATTAAACTGCATGATTTTAATTTTAAG
Organism: Helicoverpa zea x Helicoverpa armigera; assembly: GCA_033682625.1. NCBI lineage: Eukaryota > Metazoa > Arthropoda > Insecta > Lepidoptera > Noctuidae > Helicoverpa > Helicoverpa zea x Helicoverpa armigera. The sequence goes on along the minus strand of JAWIIS010000053.1, from coordinate 3,795,317 downwards.
ATTTTATCTTATAATCATTGCAAAACTAGCTATACTGTTACGTATGAGTTTAAATCCCACCTCTTTCTTTATGGTCTTATGACGCATCCATAAACTTATTAATACCATAGATCATAGATTCCGCAACATGTCAAAGAGTTTCGGCCAGTATAACGACCTCTTTCAAGAGTTAGCTAACAGACCGTTATCTGTGGTTTAAAAAATCATCAATCACTTACCATTTGTTTGTTATTTCGAATGAAATTCTAATATAATGCAAGTGGGTCTCTTGTGTTAGTGTAGGCTGTTGACCTATGACTAATATTAGGTACCTACGTAGATGCAAACCTTACTGTTACGAGAGCCATCGAGTATGGCAAATCTCATTAGCCGGTATACTTTAAGTTGCTATTTGTCAATGTTGGATTATGGGGCGTTTAATAAGGATTGATAGTCGTGGTTTTTGATTAATAGTATCAGAGGGACAAGTATCAGTTTTTATTGTACGTAACTATGTGTCATCTTTTATATTTTTTGTATGTCTTCTTTCTTTCTCCATGGGAACTACTCCGCGCATCTACAGCAAAAGTATAACCTTTCAAGATATGACTAACACAAGTCCTTTTTTTTTCAAATCGGTCTAGTAGTTCCTATGAATAGCGCATTCAAACATACTCTTCAGTTTTATAATATTAGTAGGTAGGTATAGATTCGATACTGAACACTTTAGGTACCTCTGACGTCGGCTTCCTAAGAAAGCCACAGCCATATTTGTTTAATGCAAGATAAAGTTAGACCGGTTTCATGGATGGCAAATGTACCATAAATCACTTGTTAAAAAACCCATGGTTTCAATGACTCAGGAGATAATACTGAATCATCAAACAGAATTTAGTTGACTTTGAGACAGGTAGGCAGACTTCATTGGACAAATGGATATAGGTACTTTTTTATTGGGTGCATCTTTATTCCTCTATACTTTGGCAAAAATTGAGTGAAGCCGCATTTCCGTAATGTCATTACTAGCTGTTTATAGCGGTTTCACCCCCTTCCCGCAATTGGGTAAAAAGAAACTTCATATTCTTAAACTCTTCAGCTTATGGATTGGGATGGATGAAAGGGAGTATAGATTGGGGCGAGAGTTTTGACCCCATAAAAAACGAGGCTCCAGGCTACAAAGCAATTCCATTTAGAAAACCCTTAAAGAAACCTACTTTATCAGGGAATAAAATCACGGACCCTAATAACTAACTAATATAAGATAATTAGGTAGAGTTTTTACGATGGCTGTCGTAAATTGGTCCCAGAAAGAGCTAACGACCATAAAGTTGAGAATCAATCAACTCCCGCGCATCGTAAAATTGCGTGTTTTAAGTAGCTTATTAAGGTGTTTGTAAGATTTTTGTTTTATTTATTTTTTACATTACTTAGTGTTAGAGACATGACTTTTGATGACTTTCATTTGTGATGTTTTGAAAGATTCTTCATTTCTCCTTCTTTTAGATATTATCTAACATTAAAAGATACTAGCTTTTGCCAACGGTTTCACCTCCATCCCGTGGTAAACTGCATCCTGCATGAAACCGGATAAAAAGTAGCCTAGGTATAACCTTCCTCGATAAATACGCTTCGTAACCTAATTTTGAACAAAATATTAGTATAGGATAGCTTTAATGAGGATATTTTGACATGAATGTTGTGTGTACGCTTCAGCATGTGTGTGGGCACAAAGGTTGCAATTTTGCAGGCATTTGAGAAATGTTCCTACACAATTTGTTACTGTTTGCTAGAGCGAGTAGACCAGAAGAAATTTGTGTACATCACAGTCTGCATCGATAGAATCTTTCCTTGCCTCTAGCTGATAAATATTACACTGCAATCTACACTTACCTTAACTCGAAGCCGATCTCCTTATACAGCTATTCACCCACCATGATCGATGTTCGCCATTGCAACCACATTAACTAAAACACGTTAAAGTGTTACTGACCCATACGTTTAGAAATTACCACATAACAAATGAGTTATATTTACCACAAACACACCAGGTGTTGTTTCTCTATCCTAGACTAATTATATCACCTCCATTTTAAGTTAATTCTAGTTAATGATACGTATATTTCGAACCAGTTTCACAGTTTTCTGAGAATCGGTTCAATCTTCTTTATGAGTTCGCGGAATTCTTTGAATTGTTAGATGAAATTGATATGTTAATTTTCAAATTGATTGTCTAGCTATTAGTCTTACTTAACAGTTAGCTCATGGCTGCAGGATTGTTCCCTCAACTACTAATAGGGATCCAGACAACAGCCAGAACAGAGAAAGAAGAAGCAGAAAGAAATGGATAATGCCGTATTACTAAAAATATGTTAGAAATTAAACCGTAAGGGTAGTCCTTTAGGTTTAATTTTCTATGTTGTCAGTATTATGAAATTGTTAATCTATGCAAGTGAATTTCCTAGGAATATTTTGTACTAGCATCTGCCAACAGTTTCACCCGCATCCCACGAGAACTATTATATTATTTTTTACAAGCCGTTAAAAAATCCTTTCTCGGTAAATGTGCTAACTAACGATGAAAGATTTTTTCAAATCAGTCCAATACTTATCGATATTAGCGAGTTCAAACAAACACACTCTCAGCTGTATAACATCAGTATAGAATGTCTGCTAAGTATAAAATGTTAATTTATAAAACATAATGACTAATATTGACCGCAAAAGATCCGTTACCGAAGTTGTATCGAAAATAATTGCTCAATAAAATGAGTTCCCAGAAATGGTTTGTTTTGACCAAAATGTGGACATAAATTTTGGATAAGGCGTACGTTTATCCGGGTATAGAATGTAGGTATACGTATTTGTATGATGTAATTTTTCGCAAACTTTGTGTACTTATATTTGTTTAGTGGTCAAATGTCAGAATTATTCTTCTATCAACTCTTCCCTAAGTATTTGTAGTTAGTAATGATTGGGTATAAGGATTTCATTCCATTCAGGATTTATTAACATCAAGTTAAATTCAAAATGTTTCCCTCGCAATATATTTTCCAATATTTAGCAAAAAGTATCATTATCATCTTTCTGTCCTTCTTCTGGTTTTATTTGGTGCCGGCGCAAGTGTGTTTTCTCCTTCCATACTCTTCTATCTGCCGTCATATCACAGGCAATATCAATATTTTGCAAAAAATTGTTTTTCTAAAATGCAGCTAGCATGTGTTAGCATCATAAGCTTTTACGTTTCTGAATATTCCTAAGTTTTGCGCAAACATACGTGTGTTACGCCTCATTTTGATATTACATACTTTCAATCAAATCGATCTAGTCCATTCAGTGATGTTATGTCTCCATATATTTTATCGTGTTTCTGTCGAATAACCATAAATATACATTGACATAAATGCTGTATTCATGTCAATGTAAGTGGGTTATTTTATAGAAACACGTGGAAGAGATTTATTGAATAAATGTAAATGTCTTGGATCTCAAAAAAATCGTATCAGTAAAATCTAATTAGGTATTTTACAGCAGTCCTTACATCTTCGCATTTAGAATTACAATTTTCTATTCCTCTCTTATTTTACGATATTCCTGCTTCCCTTATAAAACTTGTCTGCTCAAAATATTCTCAAACTAATTTACCCATGTCAAACGTAGTTGTTAAGATGTGTGCCACGTCTAGTTCGTAATGAGGTTTTGTACAAATGGCGACGCGCAGGAATGTTCCTAGCCTTTGATACAAGGCTGAGTTGCCTGGTAGGAATGTCTTTCGATACATCGATATTATATGAAATTGCTTTAATATTGATAAATTGACAGTTTATGGGGTTATTGTAGTCAATATTACAATTTGTACATGAAGCTTTTCACATAAAGTATGTGAAATTTTGGTTTCATCTGAATGTTCATCTGTTGAATTACGTTAGTCAATGCCGTTTAATACCTTAGCTATGTTTTCAGGTAACACAGACGTAGCACCAAAGAGCACAGTTTAAAATATGTACTTGCTCCCCTATTTATCTGAGTGCGAATTCAGAATGAAATTTTCGGATTTACATCAAGTTTCTTTTAAACGCCTTCAGTAAGAAACGTCCCTCTTTTCTCCGGTCATAAAGTAGCAGGTCACCTTCTCTATCAAATCTAATCACAATCAATCTTCGAATTCCAATATGACATTCATTACGCAATCAGCTTCCACTTCACATAACTTCCTCAAACAGCCTGTCAAATCACAACAAATGTTCACACCATTCAGTCTCTTATCAGACACCATCTAAGTGTGATAACTAGCTGACAAGCACGGGTAACAAATGACTATGCTTTGATAATGGCTGCTAATCTGTCAGGTAGCCACAAGGGCGACTGTTCGAAAGACGAGGAAATGAAAAGACTCAGGTCAGGGTTCGAAATTGGATAAAAGTTATCACGGCCCTGGTATATAAAAGGCCTACGACGGAGCACGACGGTTTTTAGTTAGTAAGAGTCTGACACTCCCTCACCGCTGCTAACCCACAGCGGGAGGGGTCATTTTGATGATTTTTGACGTCGTTAAAAAAAAGGTTTCGTAATTAGATAGGAGAATACTAAACTTACCTGTTGATGTGAATTGAACTCTATTTTAAAGGGTTTAAGGTTGAGATTTGGTTAAGGTTTGAAGGTGGTGTGTTGTCAGTTGGAGTAAAAGCGAGAACCATAACTAGAATGACATATTCAACCATTGACAATAAATATATTACTTTAAAATAGTATGACTTTTAAAATTATCACGTGTATTAAGTATTTACAGGCTAAAACTTTAAGTTATTTGTTTAATTACAAATGGCTAGGCTTTGATAATAGTCTCTAATCTGTCAGTTAGCCACAAGGGCGACTGTTCAAAAGACGAGGAAATGAAAATGGTCAGGTCAGGGTTCGAAATTATACTCCTTTCTAGAGCTAGCTGCTGAAGTAAAGTGGGTTCTATTGTGAAAAGTATAAGGTTGGAATTTGATTGGGGTTTGAAGGTGGTGTATTTGGAGCAAGGCGCGGTTTGTGGTGTAAGATCTTTTATCAGTCGAGACATTTGTATTGGCATTATTGTTCTGTAGGTAGCCTTAATATTATCTTAGAAGTCGGTTAATAAACTAAGTAAAAGCGGAATACATTTTACTGGTTTGGTTTAGAATACTTAATACTTCAGTTTAACCAAGGGGTATCGGGTTGCCCGGGTAACTGGGTTGAGGAGATCAGATAGGCAGTCGCTCCTTGTAAAGCACTGGTACTCGGCTGAATCCGGTTAGACTGGAAGCCGACCCCAACATAGTTGGGAAAAGGCTCGGAGGATGATGATGGTTTAGAATACTTTTTGGTCCCCTTGCCAAGGTCAAATGTCAATCAAAAGGTAATCAAACTTTTCAGGACTTTGTCTAAATGCTGCTAATTAAACTTTAATTATAAACGGTTCATTACTGGCACGTCGAATTTATCATGTTGATTACAATGACACAAAAAGGTTTGATCCGTCATTGAACACCTGTTTCGAATGATTGATTCTAAATAATGAAGCCTTAGGATTTTTAGTACAGTCAACTTCAGGTCAGTGGTAACAGTTTTATAGGAAAATCGTACTTATTACTATTAATTTAAGGTGAAAGACAGTTACCGCTGATGTGCAGTCTACCGTACATACTTAGTAGTGTTAATTCCATAGTGGTAAAGCAAAAAACTCAGGCATTTTTCACCCGATTCTTTTGGAAACCAATGGGGGAGGCTCATGTTTAGCAATAGACGTCCTATGCCTGAAATGATAACGATGATAATGAGTTTAAAACTCTTTGACATCGACGATTGAATCAGACTTCCATATACGCAGTAATACCCTCACGACAAACCTCCAAATACCATCAAGTATTTCAGTAACATGCCTTATTCATTCACAAACATACAAACATCAGATAAACTGTTGCCAAGTGCACTTAAACTTAAAACAATTTCTTTACCTACAATTCTTAGCAACGCATGACTAAGCACCTACAATTCTATCGATATTTGGCCAACAGCCGACATTGCACTAATTTTTCGCAACGCCCTGCGTACCACGCAACTTTGACAGCTGAGAAACAAAATGGCGGATAGCACGAACGTTATCGAACGTGGTACTGGCTGGGAATAAGCGAATTTATTATGGTGTGGTCAATGAACTTCATTGTTATGTTATTTTGTAGCTTAATTTGGGTAATGACTGAAAAGGCACGTGCTGAATTTTTTGTTGTTATATGATAGACTATTTACTTACGTCATATTATTTTACGGACTGAAATTTGCAACTTTAACAGGACCAATTTCATCATTTGCGCATATTTGGTAGTCATTATCAATAGTCAAAAGCCAGAAAGCCAGACGTCCAGTCCAGACATGAGGTATCTATCGGGTTATCTAAGTACCTATGTAATTATGTTGAGGAGGTCAGATGTCGAACCTTATAAATCATGCTAAATTCTAATTGTTAAATTTTTTGTTTCAGGTAAAATCTACATACATAAACACTCAGTAAGTTATAAGTCAAAGGAAAAGTTGTTGAAAGGCCAACCTGTTTTAATCCTGTATTGAAAATTATGTTATTATATTCCGTGTATCAGTTTAAAAACCCAGAAACTCCAAAATATGCTTAAGGTATTACAAGTATACATAGACGTCTCAATTTATTTAAACAAGAATAGTATTTTTTATCATTTATCAATTATCATATAATATTTTATATGACAGGTCAAATAGGACTCAAAAAGGTATGAGTAGATTTGCATTTTTTATAACTTTTCAACATGGCGGCAACCGCCATGACAGACAAACGTCATAAATTCAAAGATGGAGAGTGACGTGAAGAAGTGCAAAAACAGTAATAAATGATAGTTTTGAAGTTTTGAATGACAGGCTGTATAATGTGTAAACATGCTTTGTGTAAAGGATTGATTGATTGTAAAATACGATACTTATTGGTAGAATATCCAAAACCAAACCACCAATTTATGGCGAATTTGACGTCACACATTTTTTCATATTTCGTATTGTTTATAGACCATAGACAGGAGTTACTTTTATTATCAACCAACAGTAAAAAGTCTATCTTATAAAAATGTCTTTCTGAAATCATAAATTAATGTCCTCTAGCCAGCATGCTTTATGGTCAATGTTATCTATTGCTTATAAGCTGCTTCCTAGTTTTTGCATCTTATAGCTATAAAGTAATAGTTGATGATGGTCCATTCATAACTTGAGAGCAATGACCTTAACCATACATTAAGACCTGTTTACTTACAACATCGATAATATTGAGGAAGAAGTATACTAGACGTATCTTCAGTGAAAATTGATGCATTAATATTACGATGTGTTTTTGTTTTTTCGAAAAATAATTCTTATAAATGCAAATGTCCAAAATAAAGTAACTCTGTCTGTAGAACTTCTACGCCAAAATTACTAAACCGTTTTTAATGACATTTTGAGTACAGATACTGTATCTGTGTGCCAAATTTTATTTACACTGTAGACACTGAAAAAGGGCAAAGGTTACTTTTTATCCGGTGGTGTTAAGTGGTCTTCTCGGCACCACCGGGTGAAACATTTAAGCGAACTATGAAGAAGCTAGTTAAGAAATAATTTCGCTCAAACTACCCGGAACTCAATAACACCTATCTACCATCAAACCACCGTTATCAGATAAAAACAACCAACAACACGTTACGTAACAAAATCAAAATAAAAATGCACACACACGCTTTTGCAATTAAGATAGACACTTAAACCCCATAAAAAACTAACAAGCGAAGACCAACTCTATTGCCATACAAATAGGGTCGTTATAAATTTGCAATGAATTATGTATACCTGCTCAAAATTACTTAATAGACACGTGACTTGGACTGCAATGACAGTCTATGTCTAATCCAGTCCAAGATCAAATTTCAAGGTTTTTTTAGGTTATAAAGATTTTTTTCGTAACCAATGTTGCTTGGTAAAGAAGTCATGGTGGGTAAAGAATGATCCTCTTAAGTATGAGTGTGAGTTCGATTCCAGGTCAGGCAACTAACAATGCAACTTTTCTAAGTTTGTATGTACTTTCTAAGTATATCTTAGACACCAATGACTGTGTTTCGGATGGCACATTAAACTGTAGGTCCCGGCTGTCATAGAACATCTTAGGCAGTCGTTACTAGAAGCCAGTAAGTCTGATACCAGTCTAACCAAAAGGTACCTATTGGGTTGCCCGGGTAACTGGGTTGAGAAGGTCAGATAGGCAGTCGCTCGTTGTTAAACACTGGTACTCAGCTGCATCTGGTTAGACTGGAAGCCGACCCCAACATAGTTGGGAAAAGGCTCTGATCAGATGATATGAATATTTTTTTTCGTAACCAATATTGGTGACATTGGTGTTGGCCTTCTTACGTGATGTTGGCATATTGGCAATGTTGGTGATTGGTCTAATTTCCGCTTTGAAATTGGCCCTATTAGTGGTTAATGTATGTCTTATGGTCTTATTGGTAGTGTTTGTGCCAATTATGGCTCATAAAAAATTGCGATATGTCTATAAGTTGTCACTTTAGCTTATGCGGAAAATATGAATTTCCTAAGCATTTTTAAAATTTAAGAAATTATTTCATTCTTCTTTACAAATTGTATATAATTATTTTTATCAAATATGTAACTAAATAAAGGCCAGTCTACTATTTTATATGAATACATCATCCAAATAGTTTAAGTATAAAACATATTTGACTTCTAGTAATTAAAAGTCAAATTCTTGTCGTTGAAAAACAAAAAAAAAAAACAATAAATAGGTAATTGTCTTGTTTACATAAATAATATTAATTCTCCAATTAGTCACGGCACTGTCAATTTATAATAGTTTTTAACTTATTTTATCGTTAATCGTACCTAGTGTTTAATTTATTTTTTAAAGTGCTACCTTTTCGATTTTATTTTTTGGGAAATACAAACATTAGATGTCGATTTGTTTATTGATTTTTGGCGGGTTTCAATAACCCTTTTATCTATAAATTTGTTTAGGTACGGTCAACTTCAGGTCAGTGGTAACAGTTTTATAGGAAAATTGTACTTATTACTATTGAGTTAAGGTGCATGACAGTTACCACTGATGTGCAGTCTACCGTACTAGATAGAGAAAATTTACATTTGTTGTATGGGCCTAATGACAAAAGTCTATCTCTAATAAGCAAACCATAGATAGATAGCTTATTGAAGTAAGGTGATGCATAAGTCCCCAGCTACCGTACTAGGAAGATTTCGAAGGTCTCATATGTCACATTCAACAAACATACAATCAATATTAATCGACTATTTTAATCCCCTGTCAACATTATTCGATTGTATCGGTAATCGGAAATCGTATGTATCGATAATCGTGAATCGATTCTCGTGTCTGTTGTGATGGTCAACCGGTCAGGTCCGACTTCCGAATGCTTTGGTCATACTTTGTTTTAATATACTCTTTTTAATTAATCGGATAAAAATATTATAAATTGCAAATTATAATAATGTAAACAAAACGCTTGACACAGAGTAATTTATCGATTAAATTATTTTGAAAAATTTTTGTTTTAATTGTAAATGGTTTTTTGTACAAATAGTATTGTACAATTTATTCCGTCAATATTAAAAAGACAATGAATTAAGTTAAAGGCAAAATGTCAAATGATGCACATTAGCATTTAGGTAAATATGGTCATCAATCATTTGCAAAAGAAAATAGTCGATTATTAGTTGGGCAACTACCTACTGAAGTTTTTAGTCGATTGTCTGCTCTTTAAGCTATTTCGTATACATTTAGAAGGATTTTTTAAGCCCATCAACACGTTATATTAGTCACCTATCGATAATCGGCAAAAAGAAGAGTCGATAATCGATAATCTGTTTTAGTAATATTTTGGGTACACACTATTAGTCTATTTAAATCGATTTTAAAGTATCTTCGGTATTGCTACATTTATAAACAAACTTGCTATTCCCCGCTGTTCCATCTCGATAAAACTGCTTCCCGCGACTGCATAAAAAATTAACCGACGTACGACCACAAAAACTTTTAAACGTCTGCCGAACACTTGTCTAAAAAATGACAGATTATGACGTTGAAATAAGGTTTGTTTAGCAGCCGCACTTTTTTTAGACAAGTGTTCAACCAATGTTTAAGTTTTTGTGGTAAGGCTGATAATCTGTCTCTAGATTATAAAAATAAAAAAAGTATAAAATGTCTCTAGATTATGCGGCCACCCAATTTGATTCGAATCACCAATTTGGTATTCCTTGCAAGAATCTCTTATCGAACCAAGAAAAGTTACTATAGCAAAAAGTACTGATTCATACTACAGAAAGAAATGTAGATAAAGCCATTGCGGACTACACCATAAGCGGCTACATATCACGTTTTTATCACAATTACCGCGTTTTGACGTCCTGTGTTTAATGCAAGCGTCGAAAGTCGTCTGAGAGGTTAGACAGGATGCGTGCACTTACCGGCTTGCGCCCGCGACGATTTGAGAGAAAATCCTACTCATGAATGAAATATTTTCCGCTGGGCCTTGAGAAAATTTGCTGTGGATGTGTGAAGGACGTAGGTAATTTTTTGCTCAAGTTTATCGATGATATATGCTATAGTTGGCCTTAGAAGGTTACTTTGGAATTACTGGTTCCTGTAGAGATTTGGAAAATTCTTTCACTGATGGAAAGCTGACTCTTCCCGAGTAACATAAGCTATATTTCGGCAGCAGTTTCTATGGGACTCGTATTAAACCGCGGGAAAAAGGCCAGTTTATTATAAAGATAAAGAAATAAAGATTATAAAGATGGTGATTCACATTTTATGAAACAACTATATTTTTAAGTGTCGGTCATTTATTTGCATATATTTAAATGACGTATTGACTTTGCATCCCATAAGTGTTTTACAAACAAACACAAAATAAACAGACAAACAGAACCAGGACTTGTTGACCTGTCAATATTTAAAGTTAATATGAGTCATTTGAAAGAGATGGAAAGGTCTTGTTATAATGGGCATTGTTAAGTAGTAGTACTATGTACTATTCATATGTATAATACCTTTCTGCTGTATATTTTTAGCACGTGTAAACTATGTTATAGATAAAAATATAATGATGATTTATTTGTAAGAAAATAGTATGCCATGTATTTCGATGTTTTAATTAAATAGCTAAGTGCTTAAGAAATTGCTATGTGGTTATCATTGTTAAATAAGGAATTTAAATACTACCTTGTTAATCTGTATTATTTGGTCATCTTTGTAAATATATTTACATACCTTTCCACGGTTTGTGAAAACGTACCCATGTAGGCCAAAGACCCTTGAAGGTAAAATTCGTGACTGATATTAAAAATAAATAAAAAGAGATATATATTTTTTTTCCAGTTTACTACACTAAGGTGTATTTTACAGATAGGCTGTATGTGTCATTCGAATATGAAACAATTTTCTTTTGCATATGTAATGTCTTAGATTCAGACAAAAAATATATGTACGTCCAAAAATACATAATATATAACCTTAAGATAAGCAGCCGACCTCACAAAAGGTACTGTTAATTATATTTTTACACACCACATGTGCCACTCTAAATCATATTAAAAGCATAGACAAACAACAGTCATAGTGCGACCTTCGTGATGATTAGCAACTTCGCGGTAAAAATGCATTTAAAATAAACCATAGACATCAATGACCTGGGTATCAAAGTTCTTTTTGTTCTGTTGTTAAAAAAGGGATAATTTTGTTGATTTTAAGAAACTTTGACACAGTAGCCCGGAGTTTGAAAGTTGGTGAATAATACACTCGTGCAGCCGAGAGTATGTTGGTGTCGGTCCTGCGCCTGATCTCTCTCCGGTGGTGCCGGGTTGCCGTCCTATCGGGCGCAGAGAGTGAAGGAATAGCGAGTTCATCTGTATCTGCGCAAATCTGCCTTTTATTTCACTCTAGCCATGGAAAATACATGAAAAATAAAATCATGATACTTACATTTAAAGTTTAAGCTGAAACAGGCAATTGAAATTAAAAAGTAAATGGCCAGTAACAGTTGTTTTAGCAACATTACTTTGGTCTTAAAATGTTTGCATAACAGAGCGGAACGGCTAGTATTTGTTTTTATTTTCTGAAAAAAGAAACTAAATTACTTAGCGATGTACTGATTAAAAGATATTACCGCCTTTCTTTTTACTTACTTCCTAATTCAAAGTTGGTTTACGTCATCAGTTTTGACTTATTTGCCTCAATTACTATTTGTTCTAAATAATTTTGCAGTTCTAAGGTTAGCCATTACTTTTTGCGCATTTCTTCGTACAAACATTGTCTAGAAGCTTTGCTGGTTCAAAGATGGCTGTCATTGACGTCATAAGTCAAAAAAATGAGTACAGAACAAAACTGCGCACGCTTGATGCGTGAAACATCTAGATTCATAATTACAAAGTTATTTGGGCCGAAAGGTATCAGAATTACGAAAAATTACGCGCAAAAATCCAAAGCTTATTTTAATGTGACTTTTTGATTTTAGTATACCTCACCATTATATTTATTGATATAGGGACCCAGATTTAATGCTCTCAAGTTTACAATGTAAGCCCAAAAACATTAATTGAAAGTTATGCACGTCCCTGACCAACCTTGCGACCTTCTAATCTATACTAATATAATAAAGAGGAAAGATTGAATTGTTTGTTTGTTTGACATGAACTGGCTCTGAAACTACTTGATAGATTTACAAAATTCTTTCACTATTGGGAAGCTATATTATCCCCTGGTGAACATAAGCTATATTTTACATAGGTATGAGCATTGAGCAGTGGTTTGACTAGTCTATACTTATAGCAACAAAAAAGTGTGTTTGTTTGAACACGGTCAGCTCAAAAACTCCTAGACCGAATTGAAAAAATCTTTCTGTATAAGTAGTCCGTTCAGGACACGGGTGAAACCACTGGCAGAAGCTAGTTCACAGATACAAAAATATTTTGACAGATCTTTATCGACGGGCCCTTGAGTCAAACACCTATAATAATATAATAATTTATGTCAAATTTTACCTCCTTGATTAACTCTTGATTGTCTTTTACGATAGTAATAAATATTTAATTATAAATTAATGTTAAAAAACCAGGTCATATTAATGTATACATCGTTTTTATTGCTCATAAACTGTTTTATACAAATTATTATTAGATCTCAAGGTCACGTTGAGATGTTTAACCATCTGTCTAGCCTTTCCTCTTCTATGTTGGTTGAAGTTCGGTTATTTAACCAACTTAGCAAAGAAACAATCCCGAGTGACGGCTATGACGCGATGCGCTGCGGGCCAATCACGGCTTTAGCCCGCCCTCGCGCCTCACTTCATACCACAAAAGGGACCCAATAAATTACTTCTACGCAGGTGAAGGTCAGCGCTCAAGATTCGTGCCGATGATTATATATCAATGATGTACGCTTACAACTTCGGTTTTCTGCGTGACCTTCTTTTAATAAAAGAGTAAAATAAAAATTAAATCCTTTTTCTTAAATTGTCACGCGATAAAAGGGTAATAAATGGATTTGTTTAGTTTATGTGTTCGAACCTTTAGGTCATTCCAGACAGAATTAATGTTTTTTGGCGCCAAAATTCTGTTTACAATGTGTCCTTTTTTAATTATAAGTCACGATGATAACTTTATGGATATCGGATTCCCTTGTTCCTTCGACATCTCACATATTTTTCAAAATTCTGGTGTTTTCTCTTTTCAATAGGTCTATATTTTTAACTTCTATCTGTACCACCTGCGCCCTAAGGGAAACACGTACCGAACCCGGTTAAAAAGTAGTCTATGTCCTTTCCCAGGGTCTAGCCTGCCCGTGATCCAATTTCATTTGAATCTATGAAGGAGTTTTTTCATGGAAACGCGACTGAGAGAGTTACTTTCGCATTTATAATATTAATAAGAATAAAGTAGTTATGTCTATTACTAATTGTCATGCATAAGCTCAAAATCTAGCTCTTTTCAGAACATATTTTTGCGAACATTCAAAATTTAGGCGTATATTTTCAACAATCTTCATTTCCAACTATTCTTGCCGTCTAATTGAATGCAAATTCCCCGTCTAAATATAATCAGTCAGTTATGTGTTTTCTACATTTACGGTCAGTGGTTAAGAAAGCTGACCGCCGCATGTGGGTCGCGGTTTTGATTTCCACCTCAAGGAAGCAATTGCAATGAATTACGAAATTCTACTAGAATCCCACGAATTATATCTACATGAGGTTTGTAAGGAAATTGAGACGGTTGACTAATCTATTCATGTGCATGTGGATAGATGTAATAACCTAACTAACACTTGGTGGTAGATTTTCACTGGTGGATAATGAAATCCCTCTTCGGTCCTACCAAATGTATTCTTTATACATGTGTAGTTAGTTATTTTGTAAAAGAGTCCTATCATCTATAGGCACTATCTATACTGATATAAAAAGTAGGAAAGAAGAGCCTCCGAAACTACTGATGCGATTTAAAAAATTCTTTCACTGTTCTAAAGCTTTAATTTATCCCGGTAGGGGAATAGTTCACGGGAAGTGGGTAAAACCACGGAAAACGGCTAATAGTGAAAAGAGTGAGATTTGAAATATTGTGTTGGACCATTTACATTTAAGGACATTAACATTTCATGGTTCCTACCAAACCCAAAAATAGATGACTGACTCTGATATTTTCTTTGAAATATGACGATAACGTATGTTTATTCTGCCAAATAAGGCATGAGACATCCTGCTCGTATTACTGAGCAAATATTCCTAATTGTTTGCAAATAATAAACTAAAGCATTTCCTTGCTAGTTGTTTGAAAAACTTCTAAGATTCTTCTTAGTGTAGTGACGGTGATGGCTTCGTGAGAAATCTTTGTTTCTGAGTAGAAAGGAATATGCGTAATCGTCACAATTACATATGTAAATAATATGATGTACAGGGAATGTCTTCAATTGATTTTCGACCTTATCACAATAGGGTATTACATGCATTTTTGAAATATATCTTAAATAAATTCTTTAGTCTTAATATATCTCTAAAAAATTAAAAATATTTTTTTTTCTCACGTTATGTACGAATATAAATTAATTGTTTTATCATAATTTCAAATTTCGCGCGTATTTCGCGAAAACGCGGCACACAACGGACGCCATGATTGTTTTTGGTCATGACGTCATTACGTTAGTAAGCACACTACAGCTGTCAGTAATACATATTTTGATTGACTACCGTAATGACGTCATTAGCATGGCGGCGACATTTCGTAGTGTTCCAAGACAGATAAAAAAACCTAAAAACTTTAAACTGCAATCTAAAATATATTTATGTACCTTACGATGTGAAACTAACATTTCCCGATTGCTTTTCCTCTAAACAATCATTGTAATACACTTTTAATTTTTTTCTCATCTAGACTAAAATACCCTATTGGGGAAGGTTAATGTTCGATTGGTATTTGACAGATTTGGGTAAGTTGACTTGCCTGTCTGTACATTCAAGCTCAAAATCTTTTATCCAAAGTCTGATCATTATCATCATCATCATCATTTCAGCCATAGGACGTCCACTGTTGAACATAGGCCTCCCCCTTTGATCTCCACAGATACCTGTTGGAGGCGACCTGCATCCAGCAGCGTCTTCCGGCGATATTTATAAGGTCGTCTGTCAAAGTCTGATACCTAAACAATTTTTTAAACGTCAAAACAAAAGACAGTCGCAAAACGCACACCCTCTGCCATTTACTATGTCTTTCTGCTAAAGATGTAGATTTGTATAAAACAGATTGCTATCATAAAAAAGACGTATTTATTTAGTCTTCAGAGAAATGCTTATTTTCCTTTGCCTATCAACTCCAGTTTAGACAATTTCTTTTCACTTGCAAACAAAATCCTAAGTACATCTCCTCATTATAAAATCTCAGTAGAACAATATGTAATTAAGCTGCGTTGTGTAACCGCTCGTGTGAAGATGCGTTATGTAAGTCTGTGTGTGTGCGTAACGGTGTTGAACGATGATCGATAAGCCACACTGACTTGGTTTCGATTTTTTTTAATCGATTTGATTAATCGGTTCGTTTGCATGGCTTGGTTTTGTTCTGTTTTGCGGTTTTGATTTTGGTGTGGGTGTGTTGTGCAAGGATTTTAAGTGTGTGTTAAGACGTGGGTTTTGTCGAAAAGAGTTTTGATACTATGAATTTTTTAAATGACAATCATCATCTCCCGAGCCTTTTCCCAACTATGATGGGGTTGGTTCCTGTCTAACCAGATGCGGCTGAGTACCAGTGTTTTACAAAGAGCTACTGCCTATCCGACCTCTTCAACCCGGTTCCCCGGGCAACCCGATACCCGTAACGACTGCCAAAGATGATCTTTTATAAACATGAAGAATAGACAATCCTAGGACTAGCTCAAAGAACGCATCTTTCTTGTCACAAGCCTATGAATACGACTAAAATTGATGTTTCTCCACTACCAAAAATAAAACCACCACAAAGGTTCAAGTGTATACTTTTTACATCTCTAACATTGACATTAATATCGCTCTTATATCTGTAATTTAGTTTTTTAATTACAAATCTTAATGTTTTCATAGACACGGCCGCTAGAATCGTGTCAATGGCGGCAGTTCGCTACGCATAATTTAATAGACCGTTGGCTTTTGAGATCGTCTGTTTTGTTTTTGTTTTTATTGTTTGTTTGGTATTAGAAATTTATCTTTGGTAGGAGATAGTGTTTGGCTTTTTTTTGTCGATTATGCCCATAATGCTCGCAGAGATGCCAATAATTTGGAGCACCTAATAGTGACCGGGAAAGTAGAAGGAGGGAGACCGAGAGGCCGAAGTCCCATACGGTGGTCTGAACAAATAACTGAAGAGCTGGAGATGCCTATGAATATTGCAATGCATCAAGCAACAGAACGCAATAATTGGCGACATCTAGTGGACAAGATTAGAAGGAGTCACGATCCTCAGCAGTAAGGGAAACGACTAAGAAGAGAAGAGAGTCGGTTATTCTTCTTCTTTCGTGTCGATGACATGTCTTATAGTGAGACTACACTTTGTCAGCCCATTATGCCGCCACAGTGTCGGTTATTTGTACAAGATGTTATAGAGGTAACTTATTGAAACTGTCCAGAGCGAGAGATCAATTTGAAAATTATATGTGCGGATTTGAGGAAATAAATTAGTTATTATTTTTCATTTATGATGAATATAGGTACCTATTTACCTGCCTATGTAAACGACTTTTCACAACGATCACATAAAAAAAAATATGTGTATTTTCTGTATGCTGCGTTCGTGTTCCGAATTTTCTAGTTCCGACTAGGTACAAGTTCAAGGGTGACATCACTAGTAGCTAAGCCAGCCCAAACATGTAACAAGATATACAAACTTGACCTCCATACAACATGTCACCGGAAATTAGATAACATAAACAATAAAAACTTCCTATTTCCGTTTGTCTATGCAATCACTTTCTTTGATTTCGCATAGTGTCCTTACAATGCGGAAAGAGGTATGCAACCTTGTTTTATTCGCCATAAAGTTAATTTAAAAAAAAACAAAGGGTGTAGATTATGGCCGGAACGGCAATCGATAATTTGTAAAATCTAGTGTTAATTTGAAATTCGAAACACGCATTGTCTCGACGATCGCGTCCAATGTCATGATTCTAAATCCGAATTTGACACAACTGCTGTGACAGAGACACTCAAAAATGGCATTTAAATCTAAGAGATTAGTGTCGTCTTTCGCTTGATGGTAAGCCGCGCGATTATGAAAGGTTTTTGCGCACGCGCCATTATTTGTGTTACTGGGTAAAGGGCAGACGTGCTGGGGTAAAACGATCTATTATGATGCCGCGAAAAAACCACGTTTAACCTACTGCAAAGTTTAACCTACCCATGAAACGTCGCCGTGAATATTAAAAAAAAATAATGGCTTTGTTTCGAAACCCTAATTGATCATTTAAATTTCGAACGTAGTGAGATACTCGTTACATTGAAAGACTGTAAACGATTCGATGCTATTCGGAAAATAATCGATTTGATTCGATTTAACCGATGTCACAATTTTTATTGTTTGCTTAAGATATCGGGTGATTCTAGCTTTCTATCGATTGCTCGATCAAATGTCGTCAAGTAATCGATTCTAAGGGACCTTTGGCTGACCTCATTGTTTCGGTCTTGGGACTTTTGACTCGAAAATCGATTACAACGATGATTTGCAAGATTATTGTCCACGTAACTTTGATGCGATTATAATTGATATGGCTGGTTTTTCCGGGTAAACAACTATTGTGGAGATGTTACTAACCAGTTAGACTGCGGTGTTTTTATCTTAGGTTGCTAATGGAAAATTTCTATATCTAGCGAAAAGTCCACAGAATCAATTCATGTTTGACTTTGCCCTTCACATCATGGAACTTTGGATACAACTTTTGCTTTGAAAATTCAGTTCAAACAAAAATCATACACCTTCTTTTCAAAAACAAAGAAAAGACAAATTGACAAGACTTTGTTGTGAACATGTAAAAGCAAAAACAAACAAGATACGTAATAAAATACGCGAAACAGACAAAAACATTGGCTTCGAGTAAAATGAAGATTGTAGAACTCGACCCGAAATAAAAATAAAGTAAATGCATTTTTAAAGCGAAAACGAGTGTGATGTGTATATTTAAGCGAACTTTATGGGAGGGACAACTAATATTTTTTTTGTTCTTTCTACACTTTGAGAGTATACTGCAAACTTTAAGTCGGCCGATAGTTTGTTTGGGCTCATAAATTAGTATGAAGATGAATGGTAGTATGCATATTGCAACGATCAGGTATTTAGCCGGTATCAGAACGACTGAAAACTTTATTTGAAATCAAGATTTTCTTCAAAAATTTTGCATAGACAGACATGTGTTGCTGGGGAGTTTGTTGCGCCACTTCTTCCCAGCAAAAACACATAGGAAGTGGTGAAGGGCGGGCGTTTTGGGGGCTGTCTTTTGTTTTTGAAAAGTGCTGATTTATCGACGTAATTTAATAATAATATATGTCGGGACATATATTATTATTTTTACAATTTGAATAAACGTTTTTGATTTTTAGTTTGCATCAACTCTCGGTCGACTGTTTATTCTGCAGGGTTTCTGCCTTAAAAAGTATAATATCACCTTTTTGGTGAGATTATGAGTCACGCTCGGTTTGACCACCAAAACACAGAAATGGCAACATTTTTCATATCATCGATTTTTTTCTTTTTGAATTTGTATTTTTGGTGACTTGATCATCGTCTGTCATTGCAGCGCTCTCCCTAAGGGTATTGGCCTCTGATGACAGCGGAATTTTGATTTTTGGATGTTTTTGGATTATTCCAGAATGTTCTACGTCAGTTTTTGGTCCTAAACTTTCTTACTATTGCTATATTTCTAAATATTACAGTTGAAGTATCCAACTTAACTTAATAATTTTATCATATTAGCCACATCTTTTTATGAATACAGTCATATATCAAATATAGACAATCTCAACATTGACTCAAATTACCTATTTATCAATGTAATAAGCTACTGAAAATCTTTAAGCTGTGTCCTAATGGGTCCATGTTTATTGAAGACTATAAAATGTACGACCTGTACAACACATGGAATGCTAATAAAGAATTAATTGAGTATTGAATTCTACCCTTTCCAAAACCTATTCATGTTCCACTTTTCAGCATAGCATTCATAGATGTTTATAGTCTTTGTTATATTTTTACAACCTCTTTAAAAAGTCGCAACTGGTCTTGTTACACCTTATTACCTCACGATCATACAGCAGTAAATCAAAAGAACTACATCTTGGGAAAGAAAGAATCATTAAAGTTGCATGCATTATTACTGCAGAACATTAAGCTATCACGAACTGTTACCTCATCATTTGTAGGCCAGCATTACATTATGTTAAATGCATCTCCATTTTGAAAGGTCACTGGAGCACTATTGATGTATGGTTCATAAATTTTGTAATGTTTACACGAAGATTGATCATTTTGTAAAAGTTTTGACCTCATCGGTCAGAAATTCCCACGCAGATTTGAATTGTAGCAATCACTTTTGTTTTATTTGCGAGCATCAAAATTAATGTCTACTTATTGCATGCAATTCTACCTAAATGTGATCCTACTTACTCGGTTATTTCATTGTGCAAAAGTAACCAATAACATTAAAGCAGATAAGCTAATTTTCAGGTACAGCCAGTAGGTCAACTTACCCGAGTCTGTAAAATTTTACCAATCGAACATTAACCTTCAACTATTGTGATAAGGCTGAAAATCTAATGCCGAAATTTGACAGGTTGAGGTAAGTTGATGAGCTGTCTTTACCTTAGAACCACTATCCAAATGTTGCCATTATGAAATATGGTTCGTATTTTCTGACGCCATATTGCGTGATCTCAAGCCCTTAGATGAACATCTGGAGTGCGACGGTTACCTGCCAACTGGGTCATTGCCCTCTGATAATCATATGAGCATATTACCTTTATCTTTTAAACAACCATAAAGGTCTATAAATAAGTGCCATGTTTCATCAGTCATCAAGAAACTGCACTTGCTACTTTATAAAAACTGTAGCTTGTAGTCAATCATATCTAAAAACCTATGTTTTGGAAAACCCATTCGATTGATTAGTAGGAATGTTAGAAGTACTAGAATTTTCAGAATCTTCATAATCGAAACCTAGGTACGAAAGTCTAATCGATTGATCAATGGAGAAGAGAGAAGCATTGGAATTTAGTATTTTCTGCTCTATATGAAGCCTATTTTAAAGTTCATTTAAAACCAGCAAGCAACAATTTGATAAAAAAAATTTGATAGCACTGTTTGATAGCACAATCTATCAAACATTTCCTTCCTAGACACCCATCACCCTCTACTTTAAAACCACACTTTTTTATCCACAACTAAGTCTCACTTACGTCAATCCTTATTTTAGATTCTCACACAACAAGTAAAAACCGATTTTAATGTGCTCACCCTGCGAACACTGTGTTTACATACTTTATTGTTGATGTAGGTCATTGCCTCCAGGGCCCCAACTGACCTGAGGTTAAAATTAGCTTGTCGAAACATCTCCCTTTTCTTTTTGCAGCTAAATTTGTATGAATGGAAATTGTTTTTTGAATTTGTCATGTGATATTTTGAGGAAATATATGTCTTTATTTTTGGTTTGTTCTGAAAAGTTTTGGATCAATCAGGTATTGTCATATAAATGCACTGTTTTGGCCAGTTCTTCTAACTGTCATTTGAAAATCTTTGGCAGTCATTACTGACATTTTTATAAGTCAGAGTCCAGTAAGTCTGACACCAGTCTTACCAATGGCTATTGGGTTGCCCGGGTAACTGGGTTGAAGAGGTCAGTTAGGGCAGTCGCTCCTTGTAAAACACTGGTACTCATTTGCATTCGGTTAGACTGGAAGCGGACCCCAACATAGTTGGGAAAAGGCTAGGCAGATGATGTTTAACATATAGGTGCTTATTATCCAAGTGGAAGTAGATAGTATCATCTATCTAAAGTATCTAATAATAAAAGTGAAAATGTATCTGTTGCTCAATACATACAATTACAGATTGGCGTCGGCTGACATTTAGTGAGCGCTCTCAGGTAGCTCAGGCCAAGTTTAAATCAGAACCGGTCGAGTGGCGCCGCGTGACATA
Source organism: Helicoverpa zea x Helicoverpa armigera (assembly GCA_033682625.1). Taxonomy (NCBI): domain Eukaryota; kingdom Metazoa; phylum Arthropoda; class Insecta; order Lepidoptera; family Noctuidae; genus Helicoverpa; species Helicoverpa zea x Helicoverpa armigera. Next base: position 3,773,606 of record JAWIIS010000053.1, on the reverse strand, counting down.
ACTAGTGTGATTAGAAAATGTTGTCTTGTTGGTGATATATGGGTTTTTTATGAGAATTTTTTTTTTGTACCAGAAATGTGTTTCCCGTTGATATATCGGGTGTGTCGTTCACAATCACATTAAATCATATCGCATATACTTTATGATATTCTATGGCGAATTGTAAAAAAAATAACCTAATCTATTCAGTGGTTTAACCACAGGAGTCATTTTTCGTTTTTATAATTTACAACATCATGTGTAAAGCAGAGATAAAGTTAGGAGAATCGTATGTTTTAATCAGTTGACAGCTGTCAGTTTTCAAGGGAGAATTTCAGTTGTTTGTAATGACTGACTTTTATATGGTGTTCTAATTTTTGCACATTTTTATTCCATTTACTTTGTTTGAAAAAATCATATTTTTTATTTTTACGTATTTTTCTTTTATCTTTGTGTTAATTGACATATATTAACCAGTATATTAACGCATTTCATTTAATGTGATTATGAACGACACACCCGATATTTAGTTTGTAAAGGAGCGCCTGATCTATTATCTACAACGATTTATAAAATGACGATTATTCACTGTTGTTTCCCTAATTTTTAGAATTGTCTGTATGTATCTTAGTTGGTACCTAAGCCTTAATAAATACATAAATAAGTTCAAGTAACAATTAGAACTAAAGGTTTTTGGAGTAAGTATGCAAAATATCGTAAATGTATGTATCTAGCTAGGCCTTTTTTTCCAGCATTCAATCAAAAGTCCAGTTTAGATAATCAAAACCTATGCTTTGGACATGAATGTTTCCAATAGTATAATATCTTTCAAGATCATAGACTACTTTCAAACACAAAAATATTATGATTAGGTAGCATATAGGTACCTATAAACTTAGTACATAATAATATTAAGTAAGTATTGCCCACTCGTCCGCAAACTCGCAAAGCTTTACCCAACAGTCACGGTTCATAAATCCCACATAATAATAATGTAAGAAATCACAATTTCTCCTAGCTACTCGATCTACAGTCATTATGACGTAACTAGTATTGTCATGTCACTCGCACCCGTCACTCGGAACGGGAAGCGAAGCGGTTGCATGCTAGTTTTTATTTATTTTTATTATTGTTTTGTAGTGTGATGGATGATATAATAATTTAGTTTAGTAGTGTAGACTTTGTTCTTTAATTTTGTAGACGTTATGTAGTTGTATTTAAGCAAAATTATGTTTTAATCATTAGCACATCTATCGTAGAATATTACAAATAAACTTTCCGCCTGCGGTTCCGCCAGCGGCCTGTGGAAACTACCAATTACATTCTTGTGAAGCCTATTTATGTTATAGGCTAATGTCTGGAAAATTAAATACTGCCAACAAAACAAAAAACAACCTAGAAGATAAAATCTATTTAGTACTTACTTTCAAATACATTTTAATGTTATCTACTCAGATAACAATTAAGTTTTACAAACAGGCAGGCTAAAAACGATTTGTTTAATGAACATCTTCGTTAAAAAAAAAACAAACATAAAAAGCATTTTATCCATTTGAAAGCTATCTTTAAATTAATCAACAAAGAATAATTCAATTTATTCTACTCAATCTTAAAATATATATTTTATTAGAACACTTTGAATCACTCAAACTTTTATTTTGATTGTTAGGGAGAGACTTCCTACTTTTTCTGCGTAGATACTAAAATATGATTCATGAACATACTTAAAACAATAGAATGTTATACTATACATATAAACTAAACAGTTATTATGGGAACTTTTCATCTGTATTTCCCATACAAACATAGAGATAAATAAGTATGTATGTGTTACGAAACTACGGGCATGTAATAGATACTTAATTAAAATATTGTTTGCATAATTTCACTTGATTGTTCTTTAGTAGACTTTGCGAATATAATTCTGTCCAGGAGAATAAGAACTTCCTTCCCTCTCTGGGAAGTCGGTTAAAAGTTAATGCTTTTTTAAATAAGAAAGCCTCTGAGTTTTTCAAGGCTCTTTAAATTGGAAGTGTATATTTATGTGATATTTTCGTCATAGTTTTATGAAGTTCAATCCTTCTCCGTGTGAGAGGAGGCCTGTGCCCAGCAGTGGGACGATAAAAAGGCTGTGACTGTAACTGTAACTGTTTATGAAGTTCAAAAACTCCTTTAAAATCACGGCTTCAAAACATTTTCAATAAATAGGTACAAAATGACTCATGTATTTTAATGAAACATTTTAATGATGTTTTCGTACAACTAATATAAACAATATAATAAAATTCTCTCAATTCTCAGAATACAAGCATACACAGAGTTTATGTCATCTGCACACTTTATAACTATTTTCTTACCAACACTGATTTATTTGACATTTTAAAACGTATGACAAATAAATTAAAAATATTTTATTAGTTTACCGCGCTGGAAAAATATACGAAAATGTTAATTTATAACGTTATTAAATAAATGAGTTTTTTGTCTTTTTTTCTAATTTTAACAATCGATTGGAACGTCGAATTTGTTTTCTCTGTATTATTATGTATTTTAACACACTTTTATTGTAGCTGTCAACCGGTTTTTACAAACAATACCCGTTGATATTATTGACATATTTTTATTGCTGTGTTAAAAGTCTATAATTCTGTGAAATCGCTATTTTATTGGTTTCACGATCTCATAATATTTCTTGTGTATGAAATCATATTTAGAAGCTTTGATTATTTTTCTTCTGTCATTAATACCTACGTATTTTAAATGCTTAATTATGAGACCAATTAGTGCCGTGTAAAGGTCATATTGTAATGGGATTTCCCCATATCTTGACGAGTCACTGGTGTTACGTATACCTATCTGCACAATAATATTATAAAGCTTTATAATTTGGTTTCAAACGGGCTTACCTCAGGAACTTAGAGGTCCGATTTGAAAATTTATTTCGGTGTTAGATAGCCCTTTTATTGAGGAAGGGCTATGGGCTACTTTTTATAGGGGGTGTGCCAAGAAGTTTCCACGGGACGCGGGTAAAATTAGTCGATTAATGTAGTTGATAATACATACTAAGAAAACATGTACTATACTAAATATACTATTGTCGATTGTAACCGTGGTGGACTAAACATTGTAGGTAATATAATAATATATTGTCATTGTTCTGCATGCAATAAAATCCTATTAGGTACTTAACTATCCAGAGAACATTATACAACATTATTATTCATAAACTACAATAAGCAACCCAATAAATATTATATTTTCTATCACTATAACTCCGATATAAGGAAGTTTTTTGCACATCAGTTACTGTTGTCCAATCTCGTTCACGTTCCAATTCTCTTTAAAAACGAATTAATTGTAAAATTCTAGCGAGCAACTCGAGTATGTAATAAAAACCAGTTCATTATGATTATCTAGTTTACCCAGATCGTATCGGCATTGTGTAATACATTATCCACTATGACCTAATAGGTCTGTGTAACTTCAACAATTTCACCAGTCTATAAAAGTATAAATAATCGGGAGTTAACTGCTTGTGTAGCACTAATTATAAAACAATAGATAAATCAATTGTGTCTCGCGTATATGTGCGCTTTAGAATGCAACGGGTTCAAAGCGATACTGTGTATAAAAATACGATATCTTTTAATTTTGTTGCATTGCACCGACCATACTCGAGAATGGACTGACCTATATTCCCCCGTATCGCCTATAAGTCCCTATTTATTAATAAATATTATTATCAAATCGGAAAATAAAAAAAAAAACTGATGAAATAATCATCAGTCATTTCACAGAACTTAAAATCATGTAGATTGGCTGCAAAAGAGCACTTCTTGGACGTCAAAATGTACACAAAAGACAGCCTCAAAACGCCCACCCTTCACCACTTCCTATGTGTTTTTGCTGGGAAGAAGAAGTGGCGCAACAAACTCCCCAGCAACACATGTATGTCTGTAGGTTAGAAGAACCTTTTAACAATGCTTACAACAGATCAATTAATATTGAATAATTAAGTTATTAATTTTGCAGTTAATGACAAAAATATGTTAATTTAATTCTAGTTTCAATACTTGATGAATGAGCCTCATGTTGGCATGTTTTGTTGAAACATAATGGATGTGCAATTAATTATTTTTTTTGGGACACACTGTAAATTTTGTGCCATATTTTATTATTTTTTAATATACTTTAACATACTTAATTGTTATGTAATTATTTCGATGTTGTTTTAAGTTGTTCAAGGCCGAATGTATAACTAAAAAACTATATTCCATTAATATTTTTAAAGCTAAAATATATCGAACAATCAGCGAACCCCGGTTTGAAAACGTAGCATGCCTTTTCAAAATTGCTCATATAAAAACAATATTGCAAAAACATTGTAGAAGCTGGTCAAAATAATTATTGAGACAAAGCATTACTATCTTATTAAAACTTTTAACAACAACATTGACCAAATAAAGTCAATAAAATTCAGAAACAAACTTAAGAATGAACTCAAATTAAATGTAACTTAACATCATCTAAGTGTAATGAGATCATTAAACCAATAAACAAAAGAAATTCACATAAAACAGACTTTTCACACTACTCTAAAAACTGAAAAAAACACCCCAAAAAATGCTCAAAACATCTCAAAAACCGATACAAAGTTATCTCCTACCGTGACGTCATATCCAGTGAAAACGAAAGTGCTGAGAGAAGGAAAGTGTGCGAGCGCGCGCCACATTCGATTACGTAGCGAACTGACCTGAATGTTTGAGCTGTAGCGATTAATGGGCCCAGTATCGTGGAGTTTGATGTTGTTATATCATGTTTTTAGTATTAAGGTTATTTTTTTAATAATATGTAGGTCATTGGTACCACCACAGTAATGTTAGAATATTATATAGTGTAACTAGGGACTTAGAAGGAGTAAATATTGTAAAAATGTACGATAAGGCTGACATAAGTATCTGCAATAGAAGCCCGTTAATAAATGATTAAAAAAAACTCTGGTAAGCAAGAGGTAATGTAATTGATCTTTCTAATTACCGTGTTAGCTCTTTATAAATAAATTTTACTTTCCTCATTGAATTGATCATTTAATGATTTGAGTTTTTAAATAGGTCAAGTTGTTTCTGAGATAAGCGCGTTTAAGCCAACAAACCAACTTTTTCAGCTTCAAAATGTAATTAAGATTACAAAAACGTGACGAAATCACGATTGAATCCATCCAATAAACGTTCGTTCGTCATCTCACTAATGTAATAATAGTAAAAAATGTCTGCTAGGAGATAGCGAAGCTAATTGTATAATAAACTAAAGCGAGTGCGTTTTATTTTTGTGAAAACTACATTACTTTTTCACCATGTATTATGTCGTTAAATGGTTTCTATATACATTGATGACTGTCTTAAAAGAAAAATATGATTTACCGTGATTGGATCGATTTTTCTTGGTAAGACTTACTGGTTTCTGACTACCTGTCGACGACTGCCAAGGATGTGAAATGATAGCCGGGACCTACAGTTTATTTGTGCCCTCCGGACCGCCCTCGATCAAACTTAGCAAAGTTGCATTGGTACTTGCCTAGACTTGGAATCAAACCCACGCTCATACTAGAGAAGTTGGTTCTTTACCCACTAGGCCGCCACGACTTTTTCGACGTTTCTTAATCGTCATACTAATAAAAATATCACGTGCCTTTTTAACGGGAACTGACACGAATTACTCACTAATCGTGGTTTTAACCGACAATTTAACTATTCACACGCGATTTACGTTCCTTTGTTATTCACAGAAAATTTAACATTACACCATTAAAAACTCAATTGTTTTCGGAACTGACAATTAAAAATACAGTTATTTTAATCTTTTTATTTTAGTATATTTCCTTCCGGATACAAAATATGGTTTTAATTGAACAAGGCAGAATGTCACCGTGGCCTTGGTGTGATTAAAAATAAACCAGGAAATGAATGAACGAATGAATGTAAGATTACTTGATTAGTTCAGTGACCTTTTTATAATCTGTGCCCAATTGTACTATGCGTGATAAGAAACGGATTTAGGTATTGTTTTTAAAAGTTATTCGGTTCCGTTATTGTGTCCTAGCCATTAATTTTAAATTAGATTTTTTGGTAGTTGTTTTAAAAGTCAATCATTGTAGGTTCCGGCTTTTTCTGAAGGTATTATTGTTCAGATATTAATTTGTGATTTGTAATTTGATAATCTTAATTGGAAATTCGTTGGTCATTTGGTCTTCCACGTTCAAAATAAGTCTTGGGTTTTTCATTTGTCTTTTGATTAGTTTGACAAGGTAAACTTTGCTTCTAATATCTGAAGTAAAAAATAGTGTACAGATTTAACTGGATTCAACAGTTGAATATGGCGAATGAAGGCTTAAAGCAAAAAAAGTATATTTTAACACAACTTGCTCATCAAAGGATGAACTTATAAATTCATGAGGCATCATCCAAAACCAATATTGCATAAGTTTAACATTTAAAAAACCACAAAGAAAGTGCTTATTCATACCAAACCATAGCCATCTTTACTCGCTCTAACTTCAAAAGTGACATTTTGACAGCTGAGAACAGGCAAGCGCGAACTGCACAGATTATATAAGTACTTTCTATTGTTTACAAGGAGGTATTATTATATTATATATGTGGTGTTAACGTGTGTGTCTGTATGTTATGAAACGTTGCAAGGCCATGGGAGCTAGTTAGTTTCTCTCAAGGTAATTTCTATGTATGAATTGTATCATTGTTTTGTGAAGATGAGGTTTTATGTAATTTTGTATTATGAATTCTTTTTCTTGATTTTGTAAACTACCTTGATGGAATTCCACAAAGAATATTGGTATAGTTAGCAGCTTTACAGTCTTTTGTAATTCAAGGTTTGAAGATATACCACCGCCAACTTTCAGACTCCCGGTTGCTTTGTGAAAACTAAAACCCAAAGCAATAAGCCTCGACCCAGAAAATGAACCCGGGCCTTGCGCATATTTACGCTTGCAACCACCTCAATTGATTCACAGTTCACCAAAAAACTACAATAAATCACAAATTTTAGTACTCCATCTCTATTCACTCACCCATAACTTTAGCAGTAACAATATTTCACAAGAACTTAATACATGATTTCCTTACAAACTATTCAATTACCAATTTTTAGTACCAATGTAATTCTGTATGTCCGTTTGTGCATGACCTTCTGAAGTTGGGAAATAGTGCATAAGAAATAATTAATATTGTAAATTATTGTTTTAACTCTTACTTTTAGACTGATAAGTATTTTTTTATTATTTTAGTCTTACTAGTTCCGTGATTGAATCATAGACATTATTGTCTATTGTGTAGTCAATAATGTAATAGGTCTAGATATGGTATTATAAATATTGGGTTTATCTAAAAGCTTAGAATTATGTGGCTCTTTTTAGATTGAGCAAAAAGTCCTCTTGAAAACAGTAGGAAGTAATTAAGTTACTATAAAATGTATTGTTAGCGATAGATCGATTATACCTATGTAGTATCCTTAAAATAAAATATTAATCTATACAAATATAATAAAGTATAAACATTTTACTTGTTTGTACCCTAAAGGCTCTAAAACTACTGAACCGATTTGGAAAATTCTTTCACTGTTAGAAAGTTACACTCTTTCCAAGTAACATAGGCTATATATTTTTCCGGTACGGCATTGGCACGCGGGTGAAACCACGGGAAATCGGCTACTTTGAAATAATATAATTTAGGTATGTCCGAACTCGGAATTCTCGCAATTTTTAAATGTCCGTTTTACATAAAGTAGGCATTACTCACATTGATACGTAATCGGTCTGTAATCGATACCTACCTTGAGCATCACTCATCCGATTTCGGCAATCGATGATCGGAAATGAAAATGGTCTGATTGACTGATAACTTTGTTCATGGACGTCTATATTAGTCTCTCTACACTAATATTATGAAGAGGAAAAATATTGGTACATACCAATATTGTTCCCTAGTACATATGTACCCAAAAAAATAAAGTAAATGGTTCAAAACTGTTACTGTTACAGCCTTTTCATCGTCCCACTGCTGGCCACAGGCCTCCTCTCACAAGGAGAAGGTTCAAAACTATTGAACCGATTTAAAAAATTCTATCACCCTTGGAAAGCCTAATGTAAAAGATATCGATCCCAGAAATGTGAAATACTGTAAGGGACATTTGGTAATATAATATATCAAAAAAAATATGTCCCGGATACAGGGTATATTATTTTATTACTATCCGTGGTTGACATATTCTACATTTTATCCGAATTCAGGAAGTAATTTCCACGGGATGTGAACGCAACCGCGGGAAAGACCAAGTATTTAATATTTATTTTTAAAGTAAGGAGTGACTTTACATGGTGTGTGGGTTATTCCAGAGCTGGTTGTATGAGACGTGGTTTGTATGAGAAGTGATATCAATGAGCTGTCAGTTGTATGTATGAACGAATATCAACCGCAAAGCATCATCAATTTTGGCCAAGGATTCATATTTTTCCTTTTAATTTTTAACGAATTTGAGTGGTAAATATGCTGGAAGTAGCGTACTTGATTCTTAAACAGCTTTGGCATACATTTCTTTAATATGGGCCAAAAACTGGAACCCCTCTCACTCTTAAAGATGCTTAAATTGAACTCATAATTCTATCTTGCCATCTGAGAGTGAGGTATCGCTTCATTATTTTGAGGTGATGACCACAAGCCACAAGGATCTATCCAAAAATGATTTAAACAAATACTCTTATATCAAACTAGCCGTTCCGCGGTTTCACCCGTGTCCCGTGGTAACTACTGCCCGCACCGGGATAAAATATAGCCTATTTTACTCGCAGATAATATAGCTTTCTAATGGTGAAAGAATATTTAAAATCGGTCCAGTAGTTTTTGAGTTTATCCATTACAACCAAACAAACACAGTTTTCCTCTTTATAATATTAGTATAGACAAATAAATATACACACTAACCTTCAAGCCCAACAATTAAACAAACCCAACCACATCCGATTTTAGAATCGATTGAAGTATCCGATTATCGATAATCGCACGATGCGAGTGGAAAGCCGGCTGACATTCGACATCAGTCGCATGGCCGCACTTCGACCTTGCTCCAGTATCGTAGTTTCGCAACTTTGCTGGGAAAATATGCTTCATACAAACTATTAAAGACTCATACAATCTGTGATCATGGGTTTTAGAAGGATTTTATATATGTATTCATATTCATATAATTTATTGCGTTCCACAAGTTTCTCAAGGTGTTACATTAAGCTTACAGCTACGTACATTTGTGGACCCTGTTAGGGCCCAGCAACGGTTGGGCATTTAATGCCAGTACATTTAAAATACTTTTATAACTGTAATAGGAATAGTTAATTTTTAATTAAAATTATATATATTTTTATGTATATATATTGGATAATTTATTTAACAATACATATTTATATTTTATTTATTCTTCAGTCTGTATGAACTTTGTAGATTTAATTATCTATAGTTTACAAATAATAACATGTTATAGGAACTATGGAATTTATAATACGATGTATATTTGTATTAGATTGTAATATATATGATTTGAGTTAAGGTTTCGGTTGACGCAATAGTTGGGTATGAATGCATATTTGTGGTTAGGCGTGAGAAATATGTTCCGGATAGTATAGACACACTATATCCATGTTAGTCCAAGGTTTTTTTTACTAGAACTATGTACTTTACAAAGCCGAATAAAAATTAAATGTATTGCCTTTTTCAGACCCATTTAAATCCCATTTTAATCGGATCATTTGACCTACAAGCGCGGCATCAGACAAACTAAAGACTTATTTCTTTACATGCTGTGGTTTGAGTTACATTAATCAAGTATACACAACAATATGTTCGAAGTGTAATATAGAATTATTTAATTAACAATTTTACGAGTCATGACTGATTTTTATAATTAGTTTTTTGACCACGTAATTTAACAAAATGGGTCAATATTCAAGCTCACAAGTATGACGCTGGTATGACGTATAAATTAATTAAGTTTTTACCTAAATATGGAAATACGCACATTTGTCATAACGTGATTTACAACTTGTTTTTGGTTCCACGTGAGTAATGTCTGTGTTTACGCCTATGTTCTAAGTAGCTACTTGTTATTTGCAACCGGATTCTTTTTTATTGATAAATATTATCGAGATAATTATTAAAATGTAAGAAAAAATATTAAGAATGACTGTATGGCAACATGACAGTTTTATTATAAACTAACTTTGGCTCCCGGTTTCACGCTAGTCCCGAGAAAAGTTAAAAAAGTAGCCTATCTACATATCTATAAGCTACGTTACCGCCAAGTATCACCAAAAACAATTCAGTAGCTTTTGCGTAACAAACATAACTAAATACAACTTTTCGCATTTAAAATGTTAATCATTTGAAATAATCATTTGAACTGTTTTAAATTCCATTGAGAACAGACCAGTCAGAATAACTATAGATCCAAACCTTACTTAGAAGGTACTCTGCATGAATGCGACATAATATTATGAAATGCCAAACCCAACGTCCGAATGGCGAGCGAGAGGTCGTGAGTTCGAACCCCGCCCACTGAACTGTTTACTTGTACGTTAACATATTTCACTGAGTGCCAAAATGACTAATGATTATTCTATTTCATTATGCATTATAATAATATATATTATTCCTACTTAAGAAAACCTGTTTGAAAGGGTGGGTCAGTAAATTGGCGAATGCGCCGTGAATAAGCAACTTCTTTTAAGCCCTTTTTAAGCAGTAATGTATACTTATTGTTTTGAGCATCAAATTCCCCTTCAATTTACTAAGCAATTTTTCATCATTCCATCATTCTTTGGCAGTCGTTACAGGTCAAAACAGCCAAATTTTCTTACAACCTGGGCTGCCCGAGTAACTGATTTAAGGATATAGACAGACGCTCTATGTCAAGCAGATCTCAACAAACTTGGAAAAAGGCTAAGCAAAATATTGCACGACCTTCTCACCACCCGTCAAACTAACTGAACCAAAAGGAATGCATTGAACCTATTCCCTTAATATTCTGCCAGTGGTTCAAACAGGCGTTTTCCTTTCATTGTGAACAAACCATTGTTTAAGGGTCATTGTTCTCAAGTTTTTGCGTACAATTCATACATCTACATACAAATGAAATTCTCAGGCTATCTTATGTAAAGTTCGTTAGATGGTGCGATGTCCTATTTTGGGTTCTTGTTTGGTTCACAATACAGGTGACAGTGTTTTGTTTTTAATCGAATAAGGTATCCAATGGAATGGGTGATAGTCATCTCTTTATATTGTTTAAAAATTTGATATCTCAATAGATATTTTTTGTAAGTATGTATGCAATTTGGTTTTGAAAGAGCTCTCATACGCCTATCTATACTAATATTATAAAGAGGAAAACTTTGTTTGTTTGTTTGGTTGGTTGTAATGGATAAACTCAAAAACTACTGGACCGATTTTAAATATTCTTTCACCATTAGAAAGCTATATTATCTGCGAGTAACATAGGCTATACTTTATCCCGGGGCACTTTATGCGGGCAGTAGCTCCCACGGGACGCGGGTGAAACCGCGAGAAAACGGCTAGTTTGAAATAAAAAAAATTACTTTGACTTTGAAATCTTATACCAATGAAAAAAAGTAGAAAATGGTATTTGTATATCGACTATCGATATATCTGCATGCTTTCTTCGATTTATGTGCGATTCGATTCCGGGGAATTCACTGCAAAGACAACGACATATTAAATGCAAAATTTACACCGAATCGTTTGTTATTTGACGTGTAATAAACTTCATAATAACATGGACTATATAATTAATATTAATTATGTTAGGAATGAATCTATTCGAGTAAAGCTTGAGGCAATATATAGTTTCTCTATAAACAAATAAGTATTAGGTAAGTATGTATTAACTCATTAGAATGAATCTCACCTCTCATCTCAATATCCTGTATTATTATATACATATGTATAACATTATTATTGTCTCGTCAATCAAAATACTATCTATTCCAACTCATTGCATAATCCCTTATATTATAATTTTTCATCTTTCAACCAATCAAAAATATACTCTAAATTCCATTACATAAGGTTCAAATTTCTTTAAAACACATTGCATAATCCCTTATTATTTTTCATTTTTTTACCAATCAAAAATATACTCTAATTCTATTACATTAAGTTCAGATTCCTTTGCAACACATTGCACAATCCCTTATCATTTTTCATCTGTACACCAATCAAAAATATACTCTAATTCCATTACATAAGGTTCAAATTCCTTTGTACAGACAGTCTATTGTTCACGGCTTTCTAAACGTACGGACAGCGGAATCAATTCAATGATGTTTTAATTAATCGAATAATTTCGAATCGTTTTGCTATTGTGGTTCGATTGTTAGATCGATTAGAACTAATTAGCTTCCTTTGTTGCACTTGGTAAATAGCTGTTTCTATTATTGCAATGGACTTGTTAAACTGTAACTGATGAGCATTATAATTCGAAAGATACTGTACCTAAGTAAATCCTGGTGGGTAGTCAGAAGGCAGAAAGTCTGACAACCAATCTTATCAAGGGGTATCGGATTGCTCGGGTAACTAAGTTGAGGAGGTCAGATAGAGCAGTCCCATTCAAACTTATCAATAGACCACAACATACATAGTTGAGAAATGGCTAGGCAAAAGATGAGTGGATGATGGCAAAAGAAAGGCGATCATGACTTGATGATGATGAAAGAAAGAAAAGAAAAGACGCTAATATGAAAGGATCAAATTAAATTCCGCATCTTACGAAAGTTTCATTCAACGGAAAGGTTACGCATAATAATATTTATAAGTAAACGGACATGCATAACTCCGCGAGTACTACAATTTATTATGAGATGGTTATTTAATAGATCAGAAGCGCCGGCAGCTCGTGATGAACGTGACAGCCGTAGCTTCCTATCGTAGTTAAGTATAACTGCAGTTATGCAATTTACTTGTTTAGTTAGGATTTAATTTCCTTAGTAAATCTGCATTTTGTACTGAATTGCATGTAGTGTCCTAGTACGCTGGTTATTAAAACATTATGCTCAGCGAAATGTTTCCTAGTTATTATTTAACTGAGTAAAGTTATAGGAAATGTGTCATTTCTTCCAGGTTTTGAGACTGTAATTATGCGTGTTTTATTATCTCAAAACACTTTCCAAAATAATGTTCTTTATAGTATGATTATTCTAACACTATAATACCGATTTCTGTAAAATTAACTAAATATTAGAGCTATGGAAATGGGACGCTCGTTGATGTCTTTTACTCTACAGAAACAAAACCAAAATATAATGCTCGAATTGCTCAGCATAATGCTGATATGTGTACATACCTACATAATTATTTCGAGTAAAAAAAATTATGACACAAAAATAAATATGTTAAGGTTAACATGAAATTAATTCACAAATCTTATTGCAAGAACCTAAATTAATTCTCAAATACCATAAATTGTTCCCAGTAATGCATTTGCAAGGCTCATATTATTATGTATCAACAGCTAAATCTATGCGCGTCCTTCACTGTGCTAACAGCGTCGGCAAACGCACTTGGACCTTGATGCACGCGTTGTGGCGTAGCGTCGACAAATACAACGCCAGTACTTGTAGCGTTAGCAAATAAATCGGTGATTTGCTTGGGTAATTACTTGGGTACTTGTGGATTGTCCTCCTTCGTTTAGCTGTGTGTAATTTTGTTTTTTATTTTACTGTTTTTGATTGCTCTGTAAAATGGAAGGGCTTAGTTAGATCATCATCTGTTTAGCCTTATCCAGACTTTGTTAGGGTTGGCTTCCAGTACAACCGGATGCAGTTGAGTACTAGTGATTTACATGGAGCGACTGATAGATAATATGTTGTATGTTCGATAATATGAGTGTATTACTACAGAGAAGGGTTTTTTGATTGATTTGCTGAACACAATACTTTAAAATTTAAAAACAAACACATTAAAAAAACACCAATAAAACGATGATCTAATGTGAATGTTCACATAAAAATTATGCAAACTTTTCAAAATACGATAACGTTTACGTTTTGACGAATACTAATGGGTGACTTTTAACATAAACAACATATTTTAGCCTAAATTAATTATGACTTTTGACCTTTTAGGGTACTTTAATAAAGCGAAAGAATCCTTTTATCATGACCATTGACCAATCAAGATGTTCTATTAAGTTTAATCGCATATTATTATTTATTTATTAGTTTCTTTCAACATATACCATTTATAGTAAATTCGCATAAAACTACTTTGAAATGATTACTTTATTTGGTAAAAATGGCTAAATATGGCTTTATATAATAACATAATTTTAAACATCTATAATTTTATGGTTTATTAGCTAAGAATGAATAAACATCAAAAATTAAGTAGTTAAAATCTTTAATTTAAGCAAACTGCTAACACTTACAAAATAAAAATTTGCCGAAACTTATTATAGTAATTAGAATATTATGTAAAAATATTCAAAAGCGATTTTTAACTGGTCCCTTTCTTAATGAAATATACGGAACCCCAAAATTAGTACCAAATCACGCACTCGTAATTTTTCCCACTAATGAAAGCTCACGCGCGCTTTACATAACACACAAAAGCTTTCTAACCTAACCTTGGTACTAACACTCGGCATTCCGTGACTCATTACGAGCAGTTTCGCAACACCCTGTGCATGCCCTTAGAACACATACAACAATAGAATATCGACCTTGTGTAAGCACCATTAAATCTCAAATTCAATTGTTCTGCATTCGACGTCGTGCATCAAACAAATTTGAGCTTTATTTTTATTGGGTTTTGTTCCATTTTCGATTTAGCGTTTTGTGTGACTGCATAAATTAATGTGTGTAGGAATTTGCACTTTATTTGTTTTAGATTAAAATAGATTTTTCGTTGATTGTTGCTCTGGAAGTGAATGTAAACAGAAGTGGCATAAGGAAAAATGGTTCAAATTTTCGTGTTGCTGTATAAAATGTAATTATAAATATGTAAGAATTGTTTGCGGTTATAATAATAATGTTAAGTGCTGTGTCGTGGGATACAGGTTTATTTCCTTAGTACTGTATTACATTACAATACGATATGGAAGGTTTATATGCAGTTAACATATAACCAAGACTGCTACAATTGATAAAAGAGACTCCTTCAAGATTCATTTTAGCAAAAGCCAAATAGGTATACATGAACTCGCTAAAATCTAATATTGCCGAATTTTTCATAAAAATCGCGGTTTATCCGTTTTTTCCCCTTTTGACAGTTAGCCATTAACATTCTAATATAATACTAAATGGAATATGACTTTGAAAGGACCACACTAACATATTTCAGGTTTTGAAACCTCCCACTTTAATTTCAGCCTTCATAAATGCCTAATGTCCACCTTCAATCAATCACATTCCTACAACATCGGAAGTTATCGAAATTATTCGTACATAACACGTTCGGGTACTTTCGGCTATCTCCGGCGGACTTCGGCCATTGTTCGACCAGTCAACCTCGACTCACTGATCCAGTTATGTCATAATCATCGAACCAGATTAGATGTAGTTGACACACTGCCTTATCTGTGACGTAATGAGAGTGAAATTAAGTCATAATTGTTTTTTTTACTCAGCATAATGTTGAGTAATAATTGAGTTTAAGATTAATTAATGGTAGTGGAGTAGTGGGTTAGGTTAATAATGTTAATGTTCGTTAATGTAAATGTCGTTTAAAGAGTCAACAAAAGTAGTCACATTAATACTGATCAGATGGGTGACCTCAAAAAGGCAACCATTCAGCCAGATAAGAGTTAATAGGATGCAAAAAATTACAACTCAATTTTCAAGCTCTAATAAATTAATTCCATCACTCAACTTCTAGACAAACATTACAAAAAAAATACAAATTCTACGAAAAATCATTAAACTTGACGCCATCACGCCCACACAGTCGATCTATTTATTCAAATAGTGCCCCAAATATGGCTGCTACCGTCAATATAACGTATAAATCTGGATATTATTGAGAAAGGACTGTTAATGCCTGGTACTATTGACCTCCGCCAAGGCTTTCGAGTTGAGCTGGTGACATTCAGACGTACGTATAATACGGATGTGTTACAGTTATTGTTCGATACAGGTGAGCTTGTAAAGGGGGTCTCAAGTTGTGGGTGGGCGGAGTGTGTCAATAATCGTGTCTGCCTATCATGACATGGAACTAAGGCCTAGTACGTTGACAATATATACGTCCGTGTTTAACAGGATTTTATTAGGTTGAACTGTATGTAACTATGTAGGGGAATATAAGGTAATTTAACCATTTTTCAAGGATCCTAGCGTTGTAAAAATTTGTAGCTGTGTGTAGTTCTGATGACAATACTGTAATATAGTGCTATCGAACTGATCTGATGATAGAGCAGGAAGATATGAAACTTTTGGATGGAATTATTTTTGACCTTTTAGAAAAGTCTTGTAATGATTTTGACGTGTGTTTATAAAAGCTTGTTTTCTAGTGTAATGGAGTAACAGTCTACTACGAATTTGCGCGTTCAATTTTCAAAGTAAACAGTTGTTATAAAAAAGCTGTCGTTTATATTGTCGGTGTACTTGGACCTCAAGCTGTTAGTTTGTTTATTACAAGATTAGTTTAGTAGGTTGTACTTCCGTAATGAGATTAGCCTACATATTATGTATGTATGGGTAATTTAGTATGTAGATTTATGCTACAAATAGAGGTACTTTCAAAGCTACTTTGTTGTGCTTGTTAGTTTTTTTACTGTGTTATACACAGGATTATTATGTTTTTTTTTTAGCTTTATTCAATTAATACTAGGCACTTAACTTACATAGGTAAAAGTAATAGACGTTTCTATAAACCTCATTAAAATGATCTTCCCCAATATAATATGTTTATATTGTTTTGCTTATTTCAGCCTGTATGGGGCTAATGTGAAAATTCTATCGCAAGTTAACAGATAGATAGAATATTAGGAGCGGCCCCAAGCTAAAATCGATTAATTATTATATTTTGTACTTCTCAGTAACAGCCACGAGGTCTGGGTATCCGAAATTATTAAATATCTCATTCTAATGACAGTGTACCATTTACCTGTTCCCTGTTATACACAACATGGGGATTTTTTAAGTGCAAAAACAATTATTATCCTTGATTGGATACTCATAATAACAGGTTGGCCTTCTTAGCCCGTTCTTCATATAATTATCCCAATATACGAATCCCTTTGATTATGGAATAAAACCGTATATTTGGATTCGTTTGCAAATTATATTTTGACGAATGTACCTAAATTCTTGATTTTGAATATTGAATCAAATGTGTCGGATCTGACTTTATGAACAGATCAATCGAAAAAGGGTCAAGATTGTTTACAGTTTATCTCCTTTGAAGTAAGAGAAAGAAACTAAAATAACTGATTACCACGGAAGTTTTAGTGAATTATTTTTCTATCGTCTACCAAGGCGTTATTTTCTTACTTTATAAAAACAACATCAAAATTAACCTCAACCTCTCCATCTTTACAGATCCACGAGCACATGACACCCGAGGAGCTCCAGTCAGTCTTCCACGTAGACCACCACACCCTCGTGCCTCCATACCACCTGGTGCAGCTCACCCACCACCTAGCCAGGCGGCACGTCGCACCCGGCCACCAGACCAACGTCATAACACCGACCAACACGAAAGTCCCCCATGAAAAGCCCTCAAAAAAACAATGGAAGACCGAAACCAGTCCACCATCATTGCTTAACGATGAAATGTTTGTCAAAGCGAAAGAAAATATTAAGGACGTTGATATCATAGGAGATTTGAACAACACAGTTAGTGTAAACTTTGACGTGACAAATTCTAGTGAGATTAGTGACAGTGCTAGTGTTTTAAGTGATTTAGAGAGGTTGGTTGAAGGTCAGGAGGTGGATGTGCATAAGATAGACTTGGAGGCGTTTGGGAGGCAGCTGAAGTTGGTGCTGAAGAAACAAGAGGGGCTGCTGAAGAAGGATGGCTTGAGGATGTGGAAGGCGCACCAGAATGAGTCGCAGCCTCATGGGGTGGATTATGAGGAACTGGTTTCGGTAAGCGTTTTTTTATTTTTAAATAGATATACCTACTTTTTGGTACATAGATAAGGTAAATGGTGTAAAAAGATAAAAGTTAAATATTATGGAGTACTATTAGGCCTATCCTTTGAGTAGGTACCTGAGAAAATTCTGACTTTCATGTTATTCCTGGTTTTGAGTGAAACATAAGTGAATCTCAGATGACAAGATGTACGAATTGTAGGAAACTGACTTATTTTCTTTACGAAAAGTCTACTAAAGTATCCTTAAATTACTTCTGTCAGGCAATATTACTCAATTTTTATGTAAGAAATTATTGTTTAATCTTCCGTCATAATTTTCTTGGTAATCAAGATTTGAATACATCGTAAAACTACCAGCAAATTATATCGATTTGAATAATCGATTCACATTCCCATGAGATAACAATCGTTCACCCATATACGGTTATTACCGAGTGAAAAGCGAAAATCCAATCGATATCGTTCGGAAATACTCGTAGTAAACAATGCGGAGAAGTGACAACACTAATTATAACTTGCGGAGGTCGGATTAATTAGGGTTGACACGAGAAAAATAATATAGAGAAGACACCAGACTTACTGTATATTTATTTATTTATTAAAGGGTTTACCAACAGCTTCTGTGTTGATTAAGCTTAAAGTACAATTTCTGTTATTAGGTACTAGGACTTACACAGTCGCCAATTACAGGTTAACCAACATACGCTAAATAATGATAGAATTTGAAAGTAGAAAATTATACAAAACAAAATTATACAAGACAAAAAACAAAAATTTAATCTTCAGATACATCCCAGAATTCGTACAGTACAGTTTGCACCACATAACTTTGCATTGAAAATTTCACTGCAAAGTTATTTTTGCACATAACTTTGCAGTGAAACATCCGGCCCAAAATAAAACTTTCACACTATTAAAAAAATCTGCAAACAAGCATAAAAAAATCTAAATTTTGTAGTTACCAGTTTCCTTTTACCTCCTAACACTTTAAAACTGCATCAGCAAGTCCTACATATAAGATCTTGTAACAGCCCTAGACTAAACAATAGTTGTATGGCGGATGATACAAAAAGTCGAGCAGCTCGTCTTCGGTGAAAGCGGCTCCCACGGAGGTCTTATCTAACCATGAAGTAGCTGTGTACAGAGAAATAGCCTGGGGGATGGAAAAACTGTAGGTAACTGTAGTTTACATTTTCTTTTGAAGGATAGTGAAGCTTAGGAAGTTATTGGAAAGATTTGAATTTGAGAGTGAGAGGAAACGTGCATTTTTGCACGCGTGCAGCTTTCTTTCGTAGTCGGTAAAATATTATGAGAACTGGGTGCCAGTCTAAAAACATGATAGTTCATAATTTATTTTGTATCAGAACTCTATTCAGAAAGAAACTACAAGAATATATTTGCTGTGGCACACGTTAGTATTTACATTAATGTTTGAACTTTTTCGTATCTAAATGTATTCTGACTTTTCCTTGCGTATGTTATATGTTTCGTACAAATATCATCATCAGCTTTAGACATATTCCTTTCACCTGTGAAATATCGTTTGGTCTTCAAGTCAAATTAAATTTAGCATAATAAGATTTAGGCTACGCGTTTTTTAGCGATCTAACATTTTTAGATCATTGTTTGTAACAAAATTTATTCAACAATTTTAGAAAATCCATTATTCAAACGATCCACAAAAGATGACATTCAAACGAAATCTCGTTCTAAAAAAGTCAATTTCTAGTCAAAGTCTATAAAATATAAATAACAAAACGTTTCGAAAACTATGACAAAAATTATTCTCAATAGGATGTTTTGAAACGATTTCTTACAAAAGACGTTTTAAAGAAATATCACAATATTGAAGAAACAAGGCTTGACAAACCTTTAATTTATACATGACTGTGCTCGTTACATAATTTATGTGAACACCATAAGAACAATAAATTGGAGTTGGTTTGATACGTGGAGAAAAAAATGACTAGCGGAGACGTCATAACGCAAAATCTCCTAAGAAAGTAGCTCGCCAAAGTACGGGTGTTTGGAAGACAAGGAACGTTACTGTTACAGCCTTTTTGTCGTCCCACTGCTGGGCACAGGCCTCCTCTCACACGGAGAAGGATTGAGCATTAATCACCACGCTTGCTCAATGCGGGTTGGTGATTTCAGACCTTATAGTTCAGGTTTCCTCAAGATGTTTTCCTTCACCGTTTTATCAGCCATTGGTGTCCAAGATATACTTAGAAAGTACATACAAACTTAGACAAGTTGCATTGGTACTTGCCTGAACTGGAATCGAACCCACACCCCCATACTCGAGAGGTTGGTTCTTTACCCACTAGGCCACCACGACTTAATTTCAGGTAGCTTTTCCACAAGTCCTTCTAATTTCTTATTTTTTACTATGTTAGTTATTTCATAAGTCGTTGTTTCTTCGTGTTTTTATCATGTGAGGGAAACAGGCTCTTCCCGCCACTAATATCCGTTAGTTTCACTAATGCTAATGCAAATAAAATCAAGGAAGTATTAAAATTGCATTAAAATATGTTTTTATTATATTTACTAAGTAATAATTAGTAATCAAAGATGAAAACGCTCTCTAGCAATCTTTCATATTTCTGCCAATTTTGACCGACTTTCCAAAAATGAGGAGAGCTCAATTCGGATATTTGTACATAATTATTTTATGTATGTTTTCTGGATTCTCACTTTAAAGTAACGTAGATTTTTTTTTGCATTAATCAGTTTTCCCATAGAAATGCGGGATAACCGAAATCGTAATTCTAACCCCGTCTGCACCATATTTTCTTCCTCACCCAAACTGTGACCCCGATCTTATCGCGTAAACAAATACTCTACTGTTTTGTATTCTACAAGCAATTTAATTTGCGAAGTAGAGCAGTTTCGTTAATAAAACGTAATGTATTCCACTTCATTATTATTGAAGTGTTGTCGCCCTCAAAATAGTTAATTTATAGAGATTTTTGACATTAAAATGTTACTTGTTTTCTTCATGACGCGTTAGGCTAGATTATGTTCACATTTTACGGATATATTGTTAGACTCTGTTTAAGTACCAACCCAAACCGTTTATAATATTTCAATACAAAGATTTAACATTCTTTTCACATTCATAGTTTTACTGCAGATTTCTATAACCTATCTATCGTTTTTACTAGTGAGAGATAATTTAAGTACTTACAATGGAGCTAACGCAAAAATTCAATGTCTAATCGCAAATCATAATGCGAAATTACAGAATCCCATCACCATTTAAAAATGAGAACACACACAAAAACTCATTACACTAAAAAACCATAAAGAATCGACTTTACAATTCAATACTCAAACAAGGTTAGTCAAAAACAGATCATAGTGGATTCGTATTACTTTTAGCATATTATCTGCGCTACTGACGTTCAGATGTCTACGTCTGGTTCTAGATCTAGTTAATAGACTAGACTTTATTACCATAAATACATAATGTAAGCCATAGAGCCCAAAATGGTGTCAAAACGAAATAAACACGTTTTTAGTACAGCTGTTTGTAGGTATGTATGTTTTACCTTGATCGTAAATGCGAGATTCAAATACCTAGATCGAGGTTAGGGTTTGTATTTAGTACTTTAGATTCTCGTGAACTGCTACAAAAAAGTTATACAGGCATTGTCACGTGTTTGACAATAATTTGTATGAACCTTTAATTTTCTTTAAACACGTGACGAACGCCTGTTTAACTTTTTTGTAAAGTACCTAGTAAGTAGGTTTTTTATGAGGTATTTTTGTATTAATGACGTTTTGAAATACGTAGATGCAAATCACACATTTTTGTTTACAATTAACTCCGTTTTTTTTTAAAGTTCACATAATTTACAGACTTTTGCGTCAAATGTGTCCTAATGAGGTTGTTTTTATAACCTAACCGTAATATTTTATTATATACTAGCCGTTATAGCGCGGTTTCACCCGCGTCCCGTGGGAGCTACTGCCCGCACCGGGATAAAATATAGCCTATGTTACTCGCAGATAATATAGCTTTCTAATGGTGAAAGAATATTTAAAATCGGTTCAGTAGTTTTTGAGTTTATCCATTACAACCAAACAAACAAACAAAATTTTCCTCTTTATAATATTAGCATACATTTAGTATTACTTTAGGGAGGATTGATTAACATCAAAAACAGAATAATCATTGATCAGCGACATTTTATACCTACTCTTAATTTATCAAAAAAAGGCGTCGATATCAATTTGATATAATATCAGCATCAAATGAACATGATTTTGTTAATCACCTTTTAATCGAAAAGGATTTATTCAAAGCTGTCTGTTAAATTTCCAATCATATTACTTTAGGGTCATCTGCAGATCTTAATTTTGATAAATAAATATAGCGAGCTTTTGTTCCATTTATTTTGGGTTTATTTGCGTCAGTAAATACGTCAATAATAAGGTTAAATATGGACACAACCTTGGTGATTATCATCACTCCTATATCATCTTTATGTTTTGAAAATTGTGTTTGGAATATAGTTTGTGAGAGATAAGTAATTCAGGTTTTTTTTAAATCGGTAAGTAAAAGTGTCTCAATATAGCCAATATTTTAAAATAATGTAATCTTCCTATTAATAAATAACATTTACTTATGTTCTCAATGGTGACCGTTTTACCATGGACCAGTAGTGTTAAAGTGCGCTTAGAGTTAAATCGACCGAACATATATAAACAAATCTTGAAAATTTTCTTTTTTATGATTTTTTATATATTGGTTTTATGTAAGCAGACCCAAATCATTCTTTAGTTGTCCTCCCTCAAATATTTAAGTAGGCTTTAAATTAGAATGAGCAGTCGTTCGTTTATTTTAATGTACAATATTCAAGGTGCAGTAAATAAAATAATAGTTACATAACTGGCCCACACCGAATGCATTATTTAAGAACACAGTTACTTCTCAGAGTACATCAACTAGTTATTTTAATAGGAACACGCCCAGATTTTATAGTTACGAATATTGATGAAGTGAATATTTGAATGTAACAGTTGCAATTATGCAATAATAATTACCTGTCTATGAATACTTCTTTTTAAATACATATATATTTTTAGGCGTGATTCAAAATCGATACCGGCAACTGTGTTTTGATCGATAATTTGTGAAGTTCAGTCAAAGTTAGGAGGGAGATTAGCTAGGAGGATATCAAAGATGGGAAGAACTGACGGTTAAAAGTCAATATTAAATACACAAAATTATCAATATTGTATCGGAACATGAGAATTGTGCGATGTACGGTCATTATTATTTTATTTAAGCAACGAAATTACACAAGGTATTATAGCATATGACAATTAAAATAAGAGAAAAAATATGATTTTAATTTCCTTTCCAGCAAATATCAAAATTAACTTTTATGTGTTAAGATAAATAAAAAAAAATCCGTTGACATATTTATTTTATTTCGATACAAATGTCAAGAAAAAGAAACCAAATGTTAAGTAATTTATGTATAATAAAGTAGAATTTAATTTCTTCATTAGGATCATTTTCATAAAAAAAACTAATATCGAAAACACTCTCTTTGTCTATGGTTTTTATTTTTATTTCAAAAGACACGTTTTTATTCGCGTGACCACACATTTGATAATAATTATCAAATCATTTCTATCTCATAAAATCATTAGAATTTATGATACGATTCACAGAATTAATTGGATATAATTCTTTAAATTTGTTTTTTTTTAAATATAATGGTCAAGATAGTATTTTATTTTTGTGTTTAACTTTCGGGTTTACTTGAATGTGATTAGATTTTCCGATGGAATTTCCAAAAAATGCGTTATTCTTAAGTATGTTTAAAAAATTACAAATATGTAAAAAAAAACTAGAGACGTGTTTCTTTTACATTCGATACTGCGTCTTGGCAATTCCATAATATTAGTTAAGAATAATAATATTAGGTTCATAAATAAATTAAAAGTTAATAAATAAATTCTTCAGTACAAACTGATCATATTTATGTCATATGGAAAATGAATCTTGTATTAATTTATTTATTGGTGTTTCGTCGAATTAACATCATAAAGAAAAACCACCATGTTTGAATTTGTTATTTATTTTAACAAACTGCTCTATATTAATAGACGATATTTGATGACAAGCTAATCACAATAATTTTATTTAAAATGCCAAAGTTTGTGCGTGTGTATGTTTTTACTTCTTCACGCGCAAACGGCTGAACGAATTTTGTACAAACTTGTCAGTTATATGGCATATATTTAAAGCAATATTATAAAGGTACCTGTAAGCTACTTTTCATCAGGTTACGAGATTAAGTTCCTTCAAGAAACGAGAGTGAATAATAAACTAAAGGAAAATCGGACGGGGCAAAAAATAGTACCTACCATCTCATCTTATTCTTCCAGTGACCAACAACACAAAAATGTACAAACAATCCGTAGAAAATAATCGAAGATTTTGTAATCTGGTCACAATTTTGCAAACGATCATCAAACTCATTTGTGATTTAAATAAAATCTTGTTATTGAAATGAGGTAAGTTTTTATTCTACGTTCGCTCTGCACACGTGGCTAGAACTAGCGAATTTGTACATCCATATAAATTAGCATATTATACGGTATTGGCTGAATATACGACTGGAATATTGGATTGATTATTTCGCTAGATTTACGCGGCGTTCGTGTAATAATTCAGAAGGATTTTTTTTTCTTGGAACTTACATTGATATTTTAATGTAGTGTTGTAGAAAAAAATCGTTAGTATTTTAACGAAAGTCGATTTTGTAATAGGCACTGTAATTCAATATTTTCCTTTTTTTTCGATTAGTCGGCATGTCATTATTTAGGGGGAGTTTGCACCATGTAACTGTAACTATAACTAGCCGTCAAATCGTCGATTTAACCAATGGGTACTAACTTGATCCTTGTCGTTTTATAATAGCTATATAGCACTAGGTTCTCCAATCAAGTAAGAGCACAAAATAATCCAGTATTAAACGTCCTCAAGCCCCGCTTGTACCACATTTCAGTCGTTTATCGAGCCGTTTTGACGCAAAACCAATAATTTATGGTCGCTGTATCCATAAGCATGCATTCTTGAGAATTGATCCTGAATTTATAGGCAAAGGTTTCTCTTTTTGAAATGGGCAGTATACGCAAGAAAGTTGCAGTTATGGTGCAGTGAATTTGCGCTCGAGTAAAAATATTTTTTGGTTTTGTTAGCTTATATGTTAAAAGCGCGTATTCCCATTTCTAGACTGTCTATTGGTCTATTGCCTGCTTTTTTCAGCGTTAACATTGTTATATAAGAAAATACACAAAACCAGTTAGCTACTTAGCTTTATGTCATTTTCAAACAAGTTAGGAACAATGATGGCTAGGATTGAAAGGCGGATAAAAATTATGCTTTTTGGGGAAGCACACATGATAAAATTATTATTATAGATAGACTGGTATATATTTTTCCCAAAACCACATAATTCTGCATATATTTTGTCGAAAAATAATACCTAATTCAAAAATCTTTGACGTAGGTAAGATTTTGATTTTAGACAAAAGTTTTCTTAAGCTAAGGCCAACTTAATTTTATTTATGTGTAAGTTTAGCCATTTATATCCTATAATGTGTACGATTATCCACGATTATGTATATTTTTACAATTTAGATGGGCTATTACTTTATCTTTGCATATATTTGCGAGCTCTATAAGCACGTGGTATAGTTGTTTATGATATATTCTGACAGTACCTGGTTCTACTTGTTTGTGGTTTTGACAGTTGTTTTTTTAAATGTGGTGGGGTATAATGGCGACCGATTCTTTGGGTTTCTTAGCTGTTGGAAACCTAATTGTTTTTAGGTACGATGATCATTTTATTATTATATTGTTTAGAAAATAAGATCTCAATTTTTTTGTGAGAAAGCTCAGTAATGCGAGCTTTACCTCATCATCATCATCATCAGCCTATCGCAGTCCACTGCTGGACATAGGCCTCTCCAAGTGCACGCCACTGAGATCGATTTTCGGCTTCTCGGCGCCTCGGCAAACGTAGTGTAGGACGTCCTCAGGTACGGTGGAGTGATGACTTGCGCAAGACGGCTGGCAGGAGCTTTACCTATTAATAGTAAAATAATTTAAAACAGAGTAGGTAAATCAATCAGACCCTTTAGCAAGATCAAGTGATATTATTAACTTCAAAACTAAAAATAATATTTAAAGGTATAAAGTGTCATTTAATATGCAAACTTTACCACAAATAAAGAAAAGATAGTTAACAGCCAGAGGTCAACATAAACATTAGAGAAATAAAAAAATGCGTGAAATGAAAACACCATGATTAGAAATGATAATGTTGCCTCATTAGCGATCACGTGCGTCTGCGCACCGGCCCGTGATGACGTCACGCGCGTCTGTAAACACACGTGTTGACTGCTTAGAGCATCTACACAACCGGACACGCTATTACTGAGCCTATACCTCTCGTACCAAAGATGCTAGATTGCCGCTCATATTGGGTTGGAAATGTGTGCTAAATCATTGGTCAGTTTTGTCGAGTAGCTGAGTAAAGATATGTTCAAAAATGCATGAGTGAGCTATCACTTATTTGTAGCGTTGCCTCCCGTTCGCAAATTGCCAGATTATTTTGCTTAGAGATAGAGTCGTAATGGTGTCTCGGGTTGGTTTAATGCTCTAAGATGTGATGTGTGTACTTATGTTAAAGGATATAATATATTACTTAATTAAATATTAGGTATATGTATTTAGTAATGCCAGTTACATAAGTAATATAATAGACAATAGCTTTTAAACACAAAGTCTAAAACATTTATTAAAACTATAGTAGCTGCATACTCAATTGTTTTTCTAGCAAATGAAAAGTTTACCTAATTTACCTGAAACATATTTTTATATCTATCAAAATTCAGCAATCTCCTCTGCATACTCAAATGACGTCAGCAAAACCATACCGGTAACGCGCGAACCAGCGAATCTTTTCTTGCGTTACCGCGCGAATTGTTTCCCGCATTAATTGCTCAAGTTTATCGCGTTACCAGAGTGCGTAATGCGAGAGCAATTATGTAGCTCAATAGCCTACTGAAATAGGTTATTGTTTGCAAACAATTCTTTTAAAACAGGTTTTCTACAAGCCTTCAATTATGCGAAGTGAGCTTTTAGTTTTTTGAAAAAGGTTTTTTTTAAGGCATTTTAACCGATTTCGAAGAAAGGAGGTTTAATAATATGAGGTATGCATGTTTGTGCGTAGGTAGCTCATGTTTGACTGAACCGATTTTGATGCGGTTTTCGAAATAGTAAGTATTTGTCAGACATGGTATAGTTATCGGCACGGATAATGAGCTCTCGGCAGAAGAGTGGGGATCACTTTGCGCACTTGAAGCACAGGTGAAGGTCAGGGCTCAATATCTTTGCCGATGATTATAAGATTTAAGGTATATTATTGAAGTGTCTCTCTGACTCTCCGAATTATTAATACTGTATGGCTGTATTATCTATTATCTAATGTGTCATTATTTAGTCCTTCTTGATCCGAACGACATTCTGTCACAAGACATACTTACCTACTTCGTGTCTGAAAAAATATGACAAATATGTAAGTATTTTTATTGCATTTCCTTAATTGGCACAAAAATATGTTCTTTGTTATTATTTATTAGGACAAAAATACAACGGAACAGTCACTAGTTTGAAATATTATCCTTTTATCACAAAAGGCGTTCCATTAAAGGTAAATGAGGCATAATAATTATTATAATAGCCTTGTTATATTAAATTATTATTAATAATAATTGCGTTGAAGCAACAAACACGCATGTTATAAGCAATTAGCATACGCACGAGTATCATCCTATTTGCAAATTATTTATTTTTCATTCAATTCTCACGGTTTTCTTGCTAACGTATTCGGTTTTTGATTTATTGACATTTTTGTCATTGTCCTGTCAACGGTTGTCAAATGAGTTTGACAGATGACACATTCGCCTGATATGGGTCGTGTGGAAGATGCTTTATAAATTATTCAGTTGTAAGATTAAATCTCATGTTGTTTATGGTTTTTATGATGCTCATTTAGCAAACAATGTACCTAATTAATACTACCTTGTAGTAGGAATAGTTTATTAGAATAAAATTGTATTTTTAAATTATACTTGTGGTTATATTTCATGATATGATATTTTTTCTATGAAGCTAATGTACAAAATAAGTACAGAAAATGTCAAATAATTTGTATTTTGGTATGTCTATGAAAATAATGGAAACAGTGTCTATTTTTAATGTATTGATGCTATTGCTGTCAAGGCTATTGTATGATACAATAGCAAAACTACTAACAATTAAATGACTATGCAATAATGCATTACCTGTCAAAAACAGCGGGAAACTTAAATTACGAACTGACAGAATTGGAGTAAAACCACAGATAAAATAATATGTATTATTCTTATTGGATTAAATAGTCCTTACGGAATGTTTTATTCACAAGTTCGTTATATTTTACGACCTACACTAAATTCCGTTTCCAATATTTGATCTATCTATTGATTCGCTTACTAGAGATAGAATTTTGACATTAGCCCTCATCATCCTCCGAGCCTTTTTCCCAACTATGTCGGTCGGCTTCCAGTCTAACCGGATGTAACTGAGTACCAGTGCTTTACAAGGAGCGACTGCCCTATCTGACCCCCTCAACCCAGTTACCCGGGCAACCCAATACCCCTTGGTTAGACTGGTGTCAGATTTACTTGCTTCTGACTACCCGTAACGACTAACGTGCCATCCGAAACTCAGTCATTGGTGTCTGGATATACTTAGAAAGAACATACTTACCTACAAACTTAGAAAAGTTGCATTGGTACTTGCCTGACCTGAAATCGAACCCCTATACAAATAAAATCAAATTCCTATCTTTAGTTAGTAAAACAACAGATGGATTGAATATTGGGTACGGCCATAAATGTACAATAGTCATTTGGATAATTTGATATGTATTTGTTACAGTTTTAACAATTCAATTGACATCTAGTTTGAAGTATTCGTGGCGATCGTGACTATTAGAACTTTTCATAATTTAATATGGTTTATCAGATTTTGATTTGAATCTTGAATTTATTTACGCCTTTTAAAATATGGAAGGATCAGAAGGTAAAGGGAGTCTTTTGAATTTCCGAATTTTGTAAATATGAAGGGACAAAATAAATAATTACTTACAAACCACAAAATATAGCAATACACTTAAGTTGAAAAGAAGGGTCATTTGTTTAAGTAAAGTTTATAGAAACTGCATCACGGCTGACCTTCAATGTTTTAAAGAATTGCACCAAGACGAGAGTGGAAATCCACCACAATATGGTTTGAAAAAAAAAAGGCTTGACAAAATCATGAATGGGGATGGGAACGAGTAGACTATCATGAAAGGATTGTTAGTAGGTAAAGTTTTACGAAAATAAAAGTTGATATTTTTTAATTAAGACATCACTGTACTAGATCAGATTATTGATACTATCAAAGTTTTTAATGTACCCAACCCATATTGAAAGTAACTGGTTAGACCATTGTTAGATAAAATGATTGTATGTAATAAATTCTACATTATGTAAGTCATTGTTACATAAAATCGTAGTATTCAATTATATAATAATGCATTGTTTATGCATTAACACTTTGTAGTTTTATTACCTTATTTAGATAGCTTTATATAGGTATAGAAGATGTTAAGAGAAAAACGTGTAAATTGCGTTAAATTATTTTCAAGGCTGAAGTTCAAAAAGCAAATATTTTCAACCACTGTGATTAATTTATATTGGTGATAAGTAGATGGCAATCAATAGATGCAATTAAAATTGGCGTACTAGCATAATTTTAAAATTCTTTGAGTTTTGTATTTTGAGCCTCGTTAATCCCAACATAATCACTCTACATTGCAGAAACCAACTAACTTAAAGAATCGTGAGAAGTTCCCTTCAAAGAAAAATAAGCGCAATATTTATGTAAAGTCATAATTAAATATAATAATAAACATAGAAGGAAGCATCTACCACATTCCTTTTATTACCATATCAGCATATAGAATGGGTAATTGGCTAGAGGTTATAGTGGCAACACCGCACGCAGTAGGCATCGGGCAACACTTTACTTCCTTATTTTAATACCATGGAGGTGCATCTTGATAACAAAAAATATGTGGAAAAATGCCACAGATTCGATCTATTACAAAATCATGGCTGGCTATAATATTGTTGTCATGAGGTCTCCCACCTGTAGTCAGTAACTTTAGGCCCAGAAAAAAACTAATAGAATTTCATTAATCACCCATTCAAATAGTATCGGTGTATTTCTATTGGTTGTTTATAAACTTCTCCACCACTCTTTAATGGAGGCTGGGCCTAAGGTAGCTAGATGCAATAACTTTCTCATGTAAGAAGTCTCATGACGATAGGCTTTATCTTCTCACGAATATCGCAGTCCAGCCGGGACTCATAAAAAACTTAAAAAATGTGTAATGTTGACATAAGCGTTTTATTTCATACTATTTGCAGGAACAGTCATTCATTTTGTTGGATAATTTCGTCTATTTCTGTTTATACTATAAGCTAACTAAAGCATTTTGCATGCAACGCCTCATATTGTTATCTTTAAAAAAATTGCCATAACTCAACAATAAAACTAATCTTTTATTTTCTATCCAAGATTTCCCGCACCGTTTTCTCATAAGAAATTCGAAGAGCAACGGAAATCATATTAAGTACTTATTATAATAAGCTTGTGAGGACATCAAGGCAATTATTTATACAAACAAATGTGTTATAGACAATTATTTCCTTACTTACACTTCCTTTTACACAGAGATCGTGAAAATAACTCAAAAATATTTGCATGACTTCATGCTCGCTCGTAAAATATTAAATTCTTTGTAATCGTGTCTTGAGATGATATCCATCACGAACACTACGGAAGCATATTCTTATTTATGTCTTCATACGTTTATTATACATATTATTATTAATAATACTTTGCATATTACAGCCGCCATGCAATTTGTTATTAATTGCTAATAGTTGTTTTATTGAGTAAACTACTTAGGTAGATAAACTTTATGTTTCTTGGTTTAATATTATGAGGATGTTCATGTTTATTGTACAAGACTTTTATAGTAGTTATTGATTTACGCGAAAACAAATTGTAAGTATCCTTTTACTTACCTATAAATTCAGTAATGATTTGATAGCCTCTTAAAAGGATAGCAATATTATTTTACATGTTTTAATCTTGTATTTTGTTAATACATAGGTAATACGTTCAAAAGGTCTAAAAAAACAAAAAGAAATGCGACTCAATCAAAATATGAATATTGTTCACCGAAACACGTTTTGATTAAGACATTTATTTGTTAGTAGGTTAAGAGCGTGTACGTCAACCGCGCGCCATTTGGCCTAAAATGGTACTTTTCAAACCACTGTTTCTCAGTAACTACTTATCCTATAACTATGTTATTTTTTAATAACGCAAGGTAATTTCACTGTCTATATAGTTAATTGAACATAAATTTCAATTTGTGTAGTTTAAATACTTAAAACCCCTATAACGTAACAGATGTTTTATAAAATTCCCGTTCAGCGTCTATTTCGAAGCTTAAATTCTTGTGGAAACAGTGGCAAATCTAATCATATTTATTTTTTTACTCATAGACGAAATCCCCATGCCTATAGTTAGTTGAAAACATTTTTTGATTTAGGTCTCTATCTTTCAGAAAAAAATATTTTAACAATGTGAAAAATTGTGAATTTCAAATGCTTTTTTTACCTATCTATCTTACTTAATTTAATATAACAATTATTTATTATAGTAATATAACTCTTTCTTTAAAACATAAACTTTATATTATAATTTAATCTCTCGTTTTTATTTTTTTATAAATTATTTAAAAACTACTATAAAACGCTGCACGCGAGTCAACTCAAACCAGACCGCCGCAAGGCTTCACAGAGAGAGGACGTATCGCTCCGTCACATCGCGTAAGGTGAATAACCTCTGCCGTGGATACCGAGAATAGAGTACATTTCAAGCGCGACCAACAAATCTTGATACATTACTATTTTATTTAAAGCTCAATTTTAAAGCATATTTTTTTTATTGATGACAATGACATGAATGACAATGTATGATTCTATATCCAATATGGCGGTATAACCAAGATGGAGAAAAAAATGTTTTTAATGCATTCCTACGATATGGGTATCAAATGAAAGGGCTTGCTATGAATAACTCGAAAAAAATGTGTCGCGAGTCTAAATCCAATATGGCGGACTCCTTAGGCTAGAAATCACTTACCAATCGAGCTATAATTTCTTTTTTTTTTTCATTTTGGATGTACCCAAATTTTGACTTTTGATCTCGAATAACTTTTGAAGCATATAGGATAGATAACTTAAAACTTTATTTGCAATGGTAAACCCAAGCTCTTCACCAATATTTGGCTTTCCGGCAATTGTTGTTATTTGACCACAATTTTTCGGTCTGGATGGACTGGACCATTCATATAAACAATCAATTTTTCAAATCGGTCCAGGCGTCTTTGAGAAATCGAGAACAATCAAATTGAGAACAATCACAAAACAATCTAATTGAAACCTCCTCCTTTCTTTTTTTGAAATCGGTTAAAATACAGAAACTCTTAACATTATCATTAGTCATCAGTCGACTATTTAGTACTGTTGAAAATTGTATGTAATATACAGAAAGTCCTCAAAACCAAGGTTTTCATAGGTGCCCGATATTTTTGCAAAAGAGTGTAAGTATTAACGACTTATTTTCATGCTTTTATATTTTAGACATCCATAGACTTACACTATTTTCCCGCTATTAACTATTTACTAAATAATATATTTTTTGTTCTACCAATTTCACTCGAAAGGATCAAAATGGTTTGTGTGACTATACGTGAAGTATGATAGGCACGCACACAGCCGCGACGCTAGTCTGCGCGGTTTTTTGCGTTGAATTACCTAAAGTTGACATCGCGCGCCGAGCGTACACGCTCTTAAAGTCAAATCATCATTATCTCCCGAGCCTTTTCCCAACTATGTTGGTGTTGGCTTCCAGTCTAACCGTAGGTATGCAGTACCAATGTTTTCCAAGGAATGACTGCCTATCTGATCCCCTCAGCCAACGGCGGATCCAGGGGGTAGGTCACAAGGTCATGACCCCCCCCCTGGGCCAGGTTCAGGACTAAGAGGACCAATAATTGAAATGGTTAAACACGATGTTTTATGCATTTGTTATAAGTATAAGATAATTTTTATTCCGAGTGAATAGGTAGATACCTACATAGTTACAGGTAGAGTAGTTTTGCTGAAGAATTCATGCTCGCAACGCTCGCTCTCTATTCTTTATTTACTCTTTATTCGTACCCAAAAGGAGGAAACGGAGGACCCTGTTACTAAGAATCCGCTGTCCGGTCTCATGCAGGGCCGTCTTAACCTATGATGCAGGGTGTGCGAATAACCCGGGCGCCTCGATATCAGGGGCGCCGCGGGACGCCCCACCACCAGGAAATTTCGAAGAAATTACACCCGTTCGATAAGGAAGTTCCACATTGTATCATGAGACTGACAAAAAAGTCGCCTTCGCTTTGTTAGATTGATCATTTTGATTATTTTTAACTTATAACATCCTCCAACTAAACAAAAAAATTCTAGCTCGCTACGCTCGCGAGTAAATGACTATGTCTGTACTGTATTTCTGATTATTTATTATTTTTATTGACGCACCGAATCAACGGACACAAAATATGGCAGTCGCTCTAATCACGGTTCCTTTTTATTTGTACGTAATTCCCAGTCTGATTTGTGAGTCTTCAAACAAATAATTTAAAAAAGTTCGCGCTCGCTGCGCTCGCGGCTACTTATTGCTTTACAATATATACAATCAGGAGCTTTTGTGTCGTAGGCTCAAAAAATTTCGCGCTCGCTTCGCTCGCGCAATATCATACATACCTTGCCTTCATAACTTCATAAGTCAAAAAAAATAATTAATGGAGTCCTCAAAAACAAAACAGTTTGCGCTTCCGACTGCTTGTTACTTTACAGCGCTTTTTAAAACTTATGAACTTTTTGTGTCCCAAAATTAAAAAATTTGCGCGCTCGCTTCGCTCGCGCTAATTTTAACAACAACGTGGTCCAGTCTCGACTTTCCTAACTTAAATCTGGCCAACAGTTTGAGCCTACAATGATTTGGATTTTTTTTTAAAGTCCTTTACCTACCAAAAAAGTGACTTTCGTTCGAACATTCTTATTTATATTCCTTTTGATTTTGAGTAGTACATATTGTATGTATTTGTGCTGTATATTTGTTATACAGCAAGAAAGCGTTTTCATCTACTTTTAGTCCTCGAACTGAAAAAAAATTTCGTTGTAGCGTTCGCTTCGCTCGCGCTTTTTTCAATTTCACGTTTGTGGTCCAAGAAATCGCGTTCGCTCAGCTCGGACCATTTTCTACATAAAAACACTTTTTTAACCTTAGTCCTCGACCTGAATAAAAATTTTCGCGCTCGCTTCGCTCGCGCTTTTTTGTTTGGCTCGTGTGTGTAGTATAAATACGAGAAATTGCGCTCACTCTGCTCGGGCCATTTTCTACATGAAAACACTTTTTTTAAGATTCGTAAAAATTTCGAGCTCGCTACGATCGCGCTTATTGTATTTATACTACTACTTTTAATATTAACAGAACGCTACAATATAATATTTTTTGTGACTTGACCACGACTGTGTGACCCCCCCCTGGCGCCGAAGCTGGATCCGCCCTTGCCCTCAGCCCAGTTTCCCAGGCAACCCAATACCCCTTGGTATGACTAGTGTCAGACTTACTGGCTACTAACTACCCGTGACGACTGCTAAGGATGTGAATGACGGCTGGGACCTACAGTATTGCATCTCTTACCATAACTTCAGATAGAGACCTAACTCGTGCCTTACCATAAACAAAAAAAAATAGGTATGCTAACATTGAAAAAAAACTTGAAAGGTTAATTTCTAAGAATGATGTTTTACCTCGCGGCTACTGTTGGGAATTTCCTTGTGTTAAAACATTATTTATTTAGTACTCAGTTTGTTGGTCTAGTCATAATAAATTAGCGAGAATCATGATGCTGATGAAGGTAACATACTTACCTAGTGTGATGTATTGTTTATTATTTTCAAGCGCAGAATTCCCATAGTTTATTTACAAGTAAGAATATATTTTGTGGAGTGGAGATTTGCTCTTTACACGAAGAGAAAATAATGGTTTTGGCGTTTGAGTGAGAAGCTAGGATATAATGTGATAACAGTAGAATTTCCATGTGTCAGAAATTCAGAGACTCTTTTGTTGTAAAATATGTTGTAGCATATGCAAAATTGAATATATCTACAGTTTCGTAAGCGGAATATTTACCAAAGTTTGTTTCATTTTCATAACTAAGAAGTAGCTACTCAAAAGCTAACTACTATGTTTATATAAAAGACAAGTAAAATTATAAACGCATGTTTCATAGACTCATGCGTAGACTAAGATAAGTAAATAAATATATCACGCCCAGCCTCCGACGGGCGTAGATCACGACCTGTTTGTTCCCACGCTATTTCACGTTGCGTTGCGTTAATTTTGTAAATTCGGGGTTTATTACTGTTTATATTTTGGTGGATTTTATATAAATAATATCACAAGTATATAGGAAACACGCGGTCGAATTTAAAACCTCATATCTTTTTTTTCTCCTCACATCTTTCAGGTACCGCAAAGTTAAGCAATGGCACTCCTTGCAATGCAGACTTTTTACTATGGTTATTTCTGTGACAGGTGAAAACGCAATACCAATGCCTGTTGATTGATTTACAACTTCCTAACTATCGGATTATAAGTACCAATAGGTCTTCAAGTAATATTTTCTGAAGTCTAAGAAGTAAAATGTTCAATCTTTTATATATTTTTCCTTTGTTCGCAGGAAGATGAAGAAGATCTAGGTGACTTATACCAGGATGAGGAAAATGGTGCTGCGCTCCTGATCAGGAGACACCCCAAACATGGCAAACTCGTTGTGGTAAGTTGACAAGCATTGTCTAATTTATTTCACATTAAATCCAGATGAAACTGAAGAAATATGCTATTCATTTTATCTTTGATAAAATATTCTTTTGATAATAGACTAAAATAAAAGCTACAATGAACGATTACAATCGAGCCACAGACAACATTGGTCGAAAATAAAATACAATTCATAAATAGAACACATGCTCAAAATTAGCCGCCATGCGTGTTGTAAAAAAAAATTACCGGATAACTATAGATAACTGATGTTGTCAATTTCTGATAACCATTTATCATTTCATAAAACAGAATTAAATGAAATTAGCGAATTGAAAAGACTGGCAACTTAATTGAAGGGCCTTAACACAATTGTTAAACGATGCGTGCCAAGAATGAATTTATTAAATTATAACAACTGCCTGTTGCAATGTTTGGCGCCATTTGCATAAAACCTTATTTGTTTCTGTTGTTCGTAAAAGCCAAAGTTCGCGTGTAATTCGGTATTCGGTAGTTTTGCTGTGACAGATTAATGACTACCTATTTACGTCTTTGTAGTCGCAAAAACTTGTTCAAAAATCTACCTAGTTTTAATACAAATTGGAGCATGGGAAAACCATGATTATTTTAGTACACGCTAGCTTACATCCGCGATTTACCTTCAGTTTTAAGGGAACAATAGGTGAAGAGTATTGGATAATATGTTACTATCTGATTACTCCAATCAGTAACTTTTGCATGAAAGAGTAAAATACTTAGCTATGAATACCTACTATTGATATCATATAGGTATATTTTTTTTGATATTGTTCCATAGAGAAAACCCAACCTACGTCAAGATATTTCGATTATCATTAAAATTCAACAGGATGTGACTATCTCTGGATTTTGGACACGTACCAATGTCACTGCCATAAACTAAAGACTAGAGACGTGACTTGTCAAATATTATTATTAAAAAAAACTATGTTAGGTACTATGACCATGTGTCTGGCTTTACGGCTGTTCTTAATATTCTATCTACTGTTTTAGCTTACTAAAGATAATTAAATAATAAATAAATAATGTTAGGACACCTTTTCACACTACATACGCTACATACATACATATTTATAAAAACATATTATAACACCCAGACTACGGCCAACAACCATGCTCATCACACAAATGTCCACCGAACCGGGAATCGAACCCGGAACCTCAGGTTCGGCAGTCCGGCATGGTGACCATTGCGCCATCGAGGTCGTCAAAAATAAATATAGAATAAAAAAAACCTAAAAAAATATAATAATTAAATAAAATAATAGACATAGACAATTAGAATAAAAGAGGAAAGATAGAATTTGACATTAGACAACAAGGAATGTCAATTCCTATCTCTAGTAATGGATTGATAGATTATTGGGAACGGACTTTAGAAGGAAAATAACAATATCGAGATAGGAAGTGAAAAACGTGTTTTATTAATTTACATACTAATCAAGTAATCATGAATGACGTTTCGTAGACTGGCTACGAAAATTGTTAGATGTCGATAGTTAAATCTTTTTTGAGTCAAGGACGATAGCTATTGAGTTGTTGGCTGTCGAAATTAGCTTTTTCTTAATGTCTACCAGTTTTTTTGTAGTTTAATTGATTAGCTTAGGTTTTGTTATTTATGGATTCGGCTTTAAAACTAAGCAAATAGATCGTCACCTTAGTCTATTAATGAAATACTCTGAAATCTAAAAAAATACTGTTCTAACATTGTAACTAAATAAACCCAAACTAGTTGTTCCCCGCAGTTCCATTCACGCCCCGAGGGAACTACTTCCCGTGCCTGAAAAAAAGTACATGTCCTTGTCCATGACTTCCCCATGTCCTTTTTCAAGCTCTTAACTATATGCTTACCAAATATCTTTACATCATTTTTAAAATCGGTTCAGTAGTTTTTGGTCGTCCTGCCACAACATGCAGAGTTATTTTCGCTTTTATAATTAGTATTAGGTAGTAAGGATTAAAACTACAACCGTTTTCCATTGTACAACTGTCACTTTTCCCGCCATCGAAGGCGTGCATCGACGCTGTGAGACCATAGACACAATAGATTACAAACAAGACTGAGGTCGATTGCCCAACAGCAAGCTGACGAACAACGTAGGTGTGAACGATAAACTGTGTTCTTAGTTTAGCCTTCGTTACTTTTAAAGAAGTTTATGAATGAAAGAAGGATAGTTTTGACAGTTCTTTATCTCTGTATAATAACTGAATACTGACTGAGGCTGTCATTGAACATCCTTGGCAGTCGGTACGGGTAGTCAGAAGCCAGTAAGTCTGACACCAGTCAAACCAAGAGGTATCGGGTTGCCCGGGTAACTGGGTTGAGGAGGTCAGTTGAGATGTATAGATGCGTGGATACTAGCCTAGTTTTCACACGAATGTTTGAAGTTTTTCCTTCGACCGCGGGCTACAGCTACTTGACAATATAAGAGAACTTTCTAACTTGAAACTTTAACTGCTATTTTATTAAAATGTCACCGCCAAAGTGTCTCCGAAAATGCTCCCAATATACTTGCACTAAAATGTGTTTAAAAAGCAATATCAAGACGAAACGAGTTTTGTAATTAGTTTGTATGTATAATTATCATGTTTTTTGAATTTAATTAACAGCTTTATAGTTTATGGCTACAGATGCCTACTTAATCAATCTTAATTAGTGTTTAGGGGACATCTCAACACTAATTAGAAGGCTACCGTTTTCATGTGACAACATTCATATTATGGCATGACTTCAGACTTTTAAGTCCTGGTTTCCTCAAGATACTTTATGTTACAATTAAGTTGTATGTAATATCCTTGCATTGTAAACTAATATTAAAAAGCAACATTGTTAACCACCATAAAGTTTTGTTTGCATCGTTGAAACCTTCTTAAGTATTGTTTGATATTTTCCTTATACATATATTTATGGTTTATGGTTTGTACATCGTAATACATCGTTTTACGATCGTAATTATTTGTTATTTTATATTAAATTTATACTCCGTAGACTGTTTCATCAGGCTACATTTACTTACGCTAAGTAAAAAGTTCCGCTACTTAAGAAAAAACTAACGATGACTTATCTTTCGTAACGAAAGATGTCCTAAAACAAACCTCTTTGGTACTTACTAGTACAGTAGCTAACGGATACCTTTTTGTTGAGGAGATTTAACTTTTCTGCAAGCGGATAGACACTTGAATTCGTCCTGTTTTTTCAAATACGAATAAAATATTTAAATGATTTGTCTATTCAACAGGAGGGCTCAATAGGTCACGACCTGGTGATTCGCCCTATACCAGACTCGATGACGGCGGCGGCGCAAGACGACGAGATGTTCATGGACCCCTCCAGCATGGCTGATATGGTCTCCATCGATACTGGACTGCCTTTAGGTACGTAATAGTTGATACAGAAGTAGGTAACTGTTAAGGAGTATCTATGCTAATAATCTAAGGCCGGAGCCTTTGTTTTGTTTGAACGTGTCAATCTCAAGGACCACTGGACCTGGTCTGATTTGAAAATTCTTTCAGTTTGAGGTAGGCCATTAATCGAGGAAGGCTGTTAGCTATTTCTCCAGCCTTTCACTGTATCATAGA
The DNA here is from genome assembly GCA_033682625.1 of Helicoverpa zea x Helicoverpa armigera. NCBI lineage: Eukaryota > Metazoa > Arthropoda > Insecta > Lepidoptera > Noctuidae > Helicoverpa > Helicoverpa zea x Helicoverpa armigera. Next base: position 3,733,774 of record JAWIIS010000053.1, on the reverse strand, counting down.
TCATTTATCAAGGGAGGCTTTAGGCTACTTTTTATCGGGGTTCAGAGGTAGCTTTCTCGGTAGGTGGCTGAAACCGCGGACAGTTGACAACTGAAATTAAGGACCTTTAAACTTATATCAGTTAATGAATAACGTCCCCACTCAGAGACATTTAATGATTACTTAAGTCACTCCTTAGTGACGGAATGTCATACAAATCCTTCACTAAGGAATGGCTCAAGTAACCATTAAATGTCTCTGAGTGGGGACGTTAGTGTCTGAAGTAATCTCATAAATATAAAACGTTTTCCAGTGAAAAGAAAAAGGGAAGATCAGGCGAGGTTAACACAAGCGCTTAATGGCGCCCAACACGTCATCATCAAACGAGACCCGGCTGACGCAGAACACGACCATTTAGGAGATTACGGTAAGTCATATACATACTAAATATTCCCAAAATAATCTATTTAATATCAATGAAATTAGTTTTCAAGAGACATGAGAGAATAATCGTCTAAAACGTCGTAAAAACTTACTAAAGTACCAAAGACAAGTGCTTAGTTTTTATTGAAGACTGTTTTGTTTATGTAAAAATCATACCATAAATCAAGATGAAACATTTCAGCACATGTCATATAAAAACACGAGTTTCTTAACTCGTAAACATGTTTACTCCTCAAACAATGATTTATCCAGTAAATCATTCTTACCGTAATAAATCAGCAAACAGTAGTGGCAACAACACCGAACAATATTTCCCCATTATTATTTATCTGTGCACGTGCGAGTGCGTCTTCCATAGAGATGTCACGTGCATTGCGCATCGATACTTTACAATCGAGATAATCGATTATGTTAATACGACCGGTTTTCGAATGCCACTACGTTTCTCTGTTTCTTGAATGATTTAGCTTAAGCCGTATCTGCTAATGTAAACTCGTGAAAAGGTTCAGTAAATTACTTTTATTATAATTAGCTACTTTGCTGGGTACTAACGGTGTAATTTTCCCCCTTATAGCTAATTCAGAATATGACATAGTTGTATTCGATATATGATAGAATCGATTTGAATGTGCAAGATTTGCCATCGATTCTAAACTAATTATAATAACAATACTAGTGGTCGCACTTAATGGTATTCATTACAATCGAATAAATTAATCGACTAAATTGTAGTGTAGATATGCAACCTGATTATAATTCGTTTAGTCGATTAGGTCAAAGGTCATAATATCAAATTATTTGTGGGGCGCCAATTCGTGCAAAAGGTGATATATTGTTTTGATTAAATGGGTAACACTTAAAAGTAATTTGAATGAATTAGACATTCATTTATGCATGTTATAATAACCGGTAAATTGTTTCATTAAAGTTTTAGTTTTTGAGCAACTTAAATAGCGGCTTCATAACGAGAAGACCCGAAAAGTGAAAAATGCCGGTTCTATATTATCTAGGTACCTTCTCGAAACTCGGAAAATATCTTAGCAAGACGTCTCGGCGAGACTTGTCGTGGCTCTGTAGAAGCTGTACCTAAGTAAATATGAGATTTACCCAATGAAATAGAAACTATTTTTCTGCCGACTCTGCTTTTGCCAAAAATATCCTTTTGATGTGCCATCTCAAGTAAAGGCCTACGACGGAACACGACGGTTTTTAGTCAGTAAGAGTCTGACACTCCCTCACCGCTGCTAACCCACAGCGGGAGGGGTAATTTGATGATTTTTGACGTCGTTAAAAAAAAGGCATATAACTTGACAAGATAAGATAAAAGTAATAGATTTATATTGGCAATAGCATAAACAATCATTCAGCTACTTATACACAGTCACGCCCTACCATAATATGGTACACGTCATATATTTTTATTGTTTTCTTTCGCATAATGGAAGACATTGATTTATTCTAGCAAGATTAGTCATCATTATTTTAAAATCAATTTTATAATAGAAAAATGTATTTATAGGGACAATAATCATATGCAAAAATAAAACAATATTGTACTATTGTTAATTTATGTTATTGTATTTCCGTCTGCTTAATAGCTAGCGAATACGTCTATCAAAACATTTGTTGCTAATGACAAATAAAAAATAAATCATTAGTCATTCAATTTATCATCGACTTTACTTCATGTTATCTCGAAGTTTGTTTAGAATGATGTTCTACGATCCATGTTTTATAATATTGGCACTTGGCTATAAGCTAGCGTTTTTTAAAACTTTAATTTTTTAGATTTTGTAGACTTCTCAGTTCGTCCCAGAACTTTTTGACACCCTGGGAAGATTAAGTTTTTCCATCACGATAACCGTCATTAGTACCCAAATATCCCTTAGTAGGCAGGTAGTAGGGTAAACTGGGTACGGTTGTGCCAGGGTACGGTAGTGACAGTCGCAGTTGTAACGAAACTATACGTAAAACGGGGGAGGTTGTGAGGGAGAAAGACGTGGCTCACAAGCCTAAACACGTTCCCCAGTATTGCGTTAGCCGGCGCACGACGTTGACGTAAGCAGGAGCCCACATTGCTTTTCAACAATCAAAAGTAAGTATTTTTGTTCGATTTCGTTTCCTAATTACTGTTATTTTTATACAGATAGATTATCTTGTTATTTTTTTCTTTAAAAGTTGAATATTAATATTTAATTACAAGTGATTTCTTTTTACGTAAAGTATTTGGCAAAATCATGGCGATTTTTTGTTTTCAAAATGATGCGTTGGGTACGGTTGTGTCAATTTTTTTGGGTACGGTTGTGACGAATATCTTTACATATAATAAATCTCATATTATTGTTTTTTGCTTTTAGATGTCCAGGATACGTTTGCGGAAGACCGAAAGAGCGCAGTGTGATATCAAAAAATAAAAAGATGCCGATGAAGAAGTGAAACAAGGGATTTCGTACGTGTAGCTCAAGCTACAAGCCTTTCTACAGCTACAAGTTTGAACAGAGCAAATGTTGTTTTGTTGATTGTTAAAACTATGTTTGTAAGCTTGTTATGTTAAACATTTCTACAATAAAAGATATTATAGACCATTTTGATATATGTTTATGCATGTCACAACCGCCCTTGGTATGTGGCCGGTTGTGACACTTTCCCATTTTTTTTTAAATTGATCTTATGAGTAATACATTGTATTAAGGAACAATATATGAGTGTTTTTACGTACACAAATGTACAAATTGCGATACAAGTTCCTTTTCTGCGAGCTAATTAGTCAAATATCAAAATTATTGGTGATCAAACGAAAATTGGCACAACTGTACCCAGTCTACCCTACATGGGTTTGAAATATCTTTATCGCTATTTAAATCATCTTAAACTTCGAAATAAATTGGGCAACTAATTATAGAGGTAGGTGCTAATCAGATGGCAAACCATTATAAGTCAACTTTTTACACAGGTGGCCAAGGGTGTATAGAACTAATTGGCAAATCCGTAGGTACAGTTAGACCAATTAACATTTAAATATCTCATGGATCTTATCGCAATACTAAGTCGTGGAGATTATCATATAAATGCCATTTAAACATTTATAATTTGTGGTCGCAAGTCACAGCAACAATCCTTATAAACTTCACATTGACTCAAACTAGTTGGCCGTTTGACACGTGACATTAGGATACAAACGAAATTAAATAAGATAGTTATCAAAATCAAAATATAGCGTCACGTGTTTGTCCGTTATGTCACTCGCTTTTCAAATTTGGAGGCTCAAAAAAAATATTTACGATGTGCCAACCTAATGTTAAGTAAGTACAAAGAACTTTGTAACCTATGACCATAGTCTAAAGAGCTTTGACTTGACACATGACAATAGGTTCTCTAAGATTTGTATATGATAGATCGGGTATAAGAAACTATCCGTCTTACCACAAAAACTTTTAAACGTCAGTTTATGCCTTGTCTAAAAAAATGTCAAATTATGACGTTGACATATGGTTCATTTTGCAGCCAAAATTTTATTAGACAAGTGTAAAACAGGGTTTAAAGTTTTTGTAGTAAGGCCCTATTGGTCTTACTACAAAAACTTAAACATGTGTCAAACACTTGTCTAAAAAAAGTGTGGCTGCAAAATGGACCTTATTTCAACGTCATAACCTGACATTTTTTTAGACAAGTCTTAAACTGACGTTTAAAAGTTCTTGTGGTAAGACGGAAAATCTCTGCCGTTTATCTTGTAACATACCATTGAATAAGCCTTGAGGCTTTCCTCTGTTATGGCTTTTCTTACAGGAATGACAAAAATTCCCAGTAACAAGTATTTAGAAACTACAGGAGTCATAAATAGTGTTGACATAATGCCAGCATGGATACTCAAACTGGTTTATTATAAAATGTCACCTTTTCAATCCCGAACCGTGACTTGTCTGTATCTACGTAATTAGGCACACTTAATACCTATATCTAGTTGGCTAATTAAAAATTATTCGATGGAGTATTAATGGATACTTTAGAAATGGACTTGGGTTTAATGTTTTGATACTAATATGGCCTTTTTACATGCACAACTTAATTCTAATTAGGTACTTATTATTTTAGGTGAACTGTGAAAGATCAAAAGTGACTCAATTGTCTTGTATTATTTCTCCACAAACAATGATAGGCGGATTCTTTTTAATTGTTTGATAGCATCAGAATTTTGATGATACGGACGCAGCTAGTATTAATCACGCTTTGCTTCGTGACCAAGTTTGTTGTTCCTGATCTGACTTGCATTTAGTCCTACTGTTAACAGTGAAACCCGAAATACTTACCTAAGTTTTCTTACTACATAATCTGTTACAAGATTCACTGCATGTTTTTATTAGAAAAAGATTTTTTCCAGTGTCTACTTATACTCCATTCAAGCTAGTTTTATTTATGTTTTCCAAAAAGACTATACCTCTACAATAGTGTATTGCTTTTTCAGACGATGTTTTGCATTAGAGCATAAATAAAAATGTAAAAACATATTGTGTCAATTAATATTTATATTTGGTATAAAATCGTCCGTATAATGTCATGTTATCATAGATTTCCGAGACATATCTCGTTTTGCTAATAAGACTGTTCGTTATTCCGTCTTGGATGGGGTCATAAGGTCAGACTCTAACGTCACCCATTATTTTAAATTCACGGTAGAAAAAAGCTTAAAATAATAATTCGCTTTATGAATAATCTACTATTTGGGAAAACCGACGGTACGGCAGCCTATTTTAGTCTTATTAGGTACCTTTTGGGCAAAAACCCCACAGGTGTACGGTTTAGGTACCTAAGTATTCATTTATTTGGTCATACTCGTCTTTTTAATACCTACTACCTACAGATTAAATAATTTTGATATCGATTAATGAGTGGACCGCGCAAAAATCGACTAAACTAATTTATTACTAAAGTACAAACACGAGGTGACCTACATGGTGTAAGGATGACTCTAGTTTTAGTATTTTATTCTTTTTAATGGGACATTTAAATTAAGAACCGCAACGAATACTTAACAAATCGATTACATAACAAAAAAAAATATCCAAGCATAGATATTTTTTTAATAGATGGCGACGACGATTCATTTATCGACTGTACACACTACTACAAATAGAATTTTGGCATAAGTTATTTAAATAGTAGCAAATTATAACATTAGGTGACTGAATGTTTTCCCTAACTTATTAACTAGCAGAGATGAAGTTTCATTAAACACTGAAGCTACCACAGTATTGAACAACTTATGATGATGTCAATTTAAATCTCTGATGATGATCAATATATATTGTTCAGACCTTCCTATAAGTACCTAGGGAAACTATCTGTCTGACGCATTGTGTCTAGTATTAAAACAGCACTGTCATCGTCATTAAATTATTTACGAAGTAACAATGTTATTTGATCACAATTACGTAACACTAACATTATCTAAGTGTTGTTATCTCAAGAAACTTGGCTTTATTTACCTCCTTGTATATTCTGGAAAATGCCACCAAAAAAAAGTAGCACCTATTAGGTTCTTACCTATTTCTCTTTTTAATTAAGCAATGGGTAATTAATTAGGTCAATAGGTACCTATATACAGCTAATTGGCTCACAACCAATCTATAAAAACACGACTAATAAGCCATTAAGATGATCAGCAAAAACTATAGATATCAAGATGTTATTAGGAATGCAAAAGAACAACAAATTCGATCTAATTTATTAGTCATCTTTCATGCTCTGATAATGACTGGGTATGCCAATCTTTATTCAAATCTATATGTTTTGCATTTCAAATTAAATCTGCTATTATAATAGAAGTTTTTTTATGATTACGCAGGTATTACTTGTGGTAAAAATTGTTTTTTTCATTTGCTACAGAAGAATTTACAGAAGAACTTAAAAATAAATCTGTTATGCTATAGCGTAGCACTCCATCTAGCGTTATTTTTCATAAGTTTTCATGGATTAGTTTGAGAAAATGACAAGAGATGTCGCTGTACTTATTTTTTTTAATTTCATACAAAAATAAAACTCAAATCTCTTATATTGTCCATAAATATTTATTACCTCTTTTCCAATTCACAGCATTCATGGAGCCAGATCACCTGGGTAAGCGGTTCAGAAGGAAACGGTCAGCGGAGCCCCATTCGAGACGGAAAAGAGAAGCGCCCTACGTCATCTACCCAGAGATTCTGGTCATCGTCGACTATGATGGTTATAGGTAAGGTTTTATGCAGTAAAAACAATGACAAAGCCAAGCGGAGAACCTCGTTCTTTCTTAGTCTCTTCGGTGTTAGTCTTGCCTACCATTCCCTTTTTTTGGCGGTAGATATTTTTCAAAAGAAAAGTCCGCATTTTTGCTTGTAGGTTTTTACTGCCGCGCAGTAACTAGACCTACTTAAATGTATTAATTAACGCATCACATAGGGAACCTCAAAATATGATTGCAAAATTATGGCTATCCAATGTATGGCTATCGTTAAAAAAAACTTACCCTGTTCGAAACTGGGTCGAATTCATTGATCATGCCTCATGCATTCGGACTGACAAAATTATTTGACGATAACTCGACCTAAAAAGAGTACCTACGAGCTTTATTTTATTAAAACCTCGTTGCATATTCCAGGTTACACGGAGGCGACAACGTGCAGATCAAACGCTACTTCGTATCATTCTGGAATGGCGTCGACCTGAGATACAAACTACTCAAAGGACCCAGAATACGGATATCCATTGCTGGTATCATTATTTCTAGGGTGAGTTTTGTGTTGGACAAAATTGTACTTTATTACTTTGGAATATGGTTGGCTATTCTTTGGTAAATTATTTAAAATATTGGCACACTCTGAAGATAGGTAGTATCTCACTTAAATACATTTTCTAATGGTAATATAGTTTTTATTTAAAATATTTGTTACCTGTACCTGTAGGTAGCCTGTTTCTAGCAGAGAGTTCAAAATTATATAATACATAGGAAGATCAAAAATTAAGGGAGGTGTAATGAAAACTTCTAGGAATACATTTATTGAAAATTTAATATTGCAGAAAAAAAAATGATTTATTTTATCAAGTGCAATGTAATCAAGTAATCAATCAACAAGCATCTCAAGAGTTAGTCATCAACTTAAAATTAACCATTTCATCTGTTTCTATATAAAGTTCTTCAATCAGTGTCTTCTTGGATTTAGGATACCCTTCTAGGACAGCATCTAGCATATCACTGCAAATTCTTTTGCGTTTTCTGAAACAAAAAAAAATTATAAAACATTATTTAATAAAAAATATATTTTATTTAAGTTTATAACAATTACCTACCTATATTCTTTCAACAATTTCTCATGCTCAGTCATAATAATTTTCTTTTCTTCAACACTTACAACCTCTGTGGAGGTTTTCAATATCTCCAACTTTTTTTCAGTTGCCTCTGTTCTATTTTTAATTTCATCAATAGTTGTTTTTGCTGAATCTGTGGTAGGTGTTGATATTAGGTTTTTGAGATTTATTTCAATTGTTTTTAAAGCATTTGTTTTGTCTGCTAATTCTTGAGTGAGGGTTTTGAATAAGGCATCGTAGTCTGAAAAAAAGAAAATAATTTAATGACATTAAAACAATAATGATTTATGATAAAATTCTTAAAAGAATTTACTTCACATTTAACCAAGTTTTGGGTAGAATATGTACTGACCAGTTTTATCACTCTCTTCAGTAACTGTGTCTACTTGTATAGCAGCATAAACTTTTTGTTTTCCATACAATTTGCACCTGATTTTACCAGCTTCACTCAAAGCGTCTAATGCTTTCTGTATTGCTGACTTAGGAAACGCTCCTCGCAAATTAACTGTCACATCTGCACAAGAATACGGACGATTCGTGTCTACTAAATATTTTAACACTGCCTCACTAGCCATTTTAATCAAATATTTAAATGTTAAAAGGTAAACAAACGCCTAATTTAATTTCGTAAGCTCCCGCCAACGAGTAGCATGTCAAAATTTTGACAGTATATCTTTTTATAATGTTAGTGATGTGCGTTTTAGTTTTAGTAACATTCAAACAAAAATCGATAAAAAATGAAATGACATTTTAAATTTCGAATTTGGCTGAGTGATGTGATGACATAAAGTAATAAATTATTGATAAAAAATTAAAATTACTTATTCATCGAAAATATTTTAGTCAAAAATTATGCAAATTCAATGCTTAAATAGATGTCTGTTTTTTTATTTACCCGGCCCAAAAATATCAAATTCAAAACAATCTCCGGAACCTTTCCAATGTAGATACCGAAATTTCGTAAATATCCATTACCACTCGTGGTCAATCGTCTGTAAACAATTATTTTACAGTAATTGGATACTCACCTGTTTATTTTTTAGCTGAGTTTCGGCATAAACATCAATTTATAGCCCTTCACTATAAAATATAAAAACTTTATTCAACATAGGTACAAGAGAAAAGAATACCACGAGACCACACCGATAAAACCTGAACTGGCGTCACCTACCTAAGCGACAAACATTGAATCAATTTGTATAAATTAAAAACACCTGCAATATTAATGAGATGAATGGTGGTTATTTAATTGTGATGGTATAAAATCATATGAATTTATAAAGCCAAACAAAAACACAAAAAGGCGACAGAAACGAGTTTTGTTACCAACTTGCGAAATTGCTAAAAAAACTGATTATTCAAGGTTAGGAAAGTTACCTGAAGACAAGGCTTTGACCTTTAAACCTTAACCATTGTAAATACCTACTCTCAGGCTTCTTGGGCATCAGTAAATCGACTTTTAAAATAACAAGCTGGAACTTGTCTTCGTTTACGTATCGATATTTTTATGGGGTTTGTGTTACAGAGAATAAGTATTTTAAACTTTTAAGAAATAATAGGCTGTCTATGTTTTTTGACCCGATGGGTACTTCCTTATGCCTACACACTTGAGTAGGTATATATTTCCTTAATTTCATGTTCTAGGGTCGGGATGCTACACCATACCTAGAAAGAAATCGTGTCGGTCGCGATGCGATTGACTCGGCAGCGGCGCTCACTGACATGGGCAAGTATCTGTTCAGAGAGCGACGCTTGCCTGTCTACGACATCGCTGTTGCCATTACCAAGTAAGTATCTTGAAACTACTGGACTTAAGGTCACTCCCAATATCTTATCCATCTGTTGTTTTGCAAACTAGATATAGAATTTGACATTAGACGCATACACGTAATGTCAAATTCCTATGTCTAGTACACAAAACAACAGAAGGATAGAATATTGGGATACTCTTTTTATGAATTCCACGAGTAAAGTTTGTGTCGCAATTGATCTTAAGTTTGTCACCATTTCTCAATATTTGAAAGTAATAAGTTGCACACGTTTTATGTAACTGTGACTGGATTTTGTTTTAAGTATTTCTAATGAATAAATTATGGACGCAACATTGAATAGCTAATTAAACACAGATTATATTGTAATAGGTAAAAAACTTGGTTTTATAGCAAACAATATTTTTATGACTTTTCAAAGAATAAGATATGGTCGATGATATCAGTGACAATCATGACTGGAAGATTTTAAGATTTATATTCTAGATATAATTATGTGTGTATAGGTATAAGTTCATAAACACATATCAATGCATTTAATTAAAATAAAAAATAAATACTTAGACCATACCTACTTTTTAGAAGCCGATTTTTGAAGTAGGTAAGTTTTCCTACATTATCCTGTAATTTTCTTGGACAGTATTGGTATATGTCTATGATATTGACCATTTTTGTGTAAAAACTCTGTGTACACTCAACAGAATTATCATAAACAAAATATTTCTTGTTCATGCAACTCTTTCAGGATGAAAGGTAAGATGGTAAGTATATCAACGCTTCATTATCTCAATTTAGCGCCATTATTCAAAGTAATTACTGTATAAAGTACGGACTGTGGTCTCGATAGTTTTAAGACAAGATACGGTGAAGGTCAAGGACTTCTTATGAAGATGAGGATACTAATTTGACCAACAGGTATGACATGTGCCGACGTCGCAAGGGTGGTCGCTGTACAAAAGGCACCGCTGGTAAATTAAATTTTAAAACAAACGTTCATTAGGATGGTGTTGTCAAACGGCGCGGCATTAACCGAGGCTTGAGAGTGAACATTAATTACTCGCTTCATTATTATTATTTATGAGGTAAAGGATTTGGTAATGGCGCTGAATATTAAAAATTACACTATACAATAGTCGCTTGCACAAGACGACGTTTTTGTCTACGTTGTAGTTTAATTTCATTTCCTACATGAAATGAAGTGAACGAACAGTAGCAAGATGATCCAGGTCTTTGTAGTACAACAGGTTCTAGCATCTTATTGAGTTTTATTCTTTCCATGCAATTTCAGACTAGACATGTGCAGAAGACAATTTCCCAACGATGCGTGCAATAGAGGGACAGCAGGTAGGCGTGTTACTGAAATCTTACATTTTCCAAAGCACGCCTTTTTCATCAAAGTCCCTCACCTATTTGTTCACGATTATACACTTTGGATCCATAATCCACTGAAAATTACCTTTACCCAAATCCGTGATGTCATATTCGCACCTTGTGAATAATATTCTGTCTTTTCTGCAATTATTTCTTCTAGATTATTTGTAAATTACTGTGAATGCATCATTCTATTAGATAACTAGATGTTGTTGTAAATATTAATTTCTTTCATTTTATGTAGTTTCATAATAAAAGTTTATTGCATTTATTATGTCTACGTTGTCTCTATCTAGTTAATTATACATAACGTTATATGATTAAACTATTTAAACATTTATTTTCATCATCATTTATTGTTTTCTAGATACTATCTGACTTCATCGAAATATAAATATCTCCGAGTACGTAAATAACAAAGTTATAAAGTAGGCATGATACTGCTTTTTTTATTAAACAAATTATCTAATAGCATGTTTTTATATATTAACTGATAGTATTTTTGTTGAAAATAGTATTTATTTTCGACTGAAACTTTTTGGCACAAATTGAAAATCGATTTAGTAGAGTATTGTAGTCGACTTACTAATTTGTGGCCATAGTGGCTACATCACTATTGGAACTAATAGACAAAATAAAAAGCGCGGGAACGTGAATGTTTTTTGCTTTCTGCTTTTTTTAATGTGTTAATAATTATTTTGAATTTACTATAAAATTGAAAATATAAGTATTTAATATATTCATTTTAAACTAATCCTGCTTGCTGGAGATGAGACTAACGAGGGATAAAATATATTTGCAAATAATTCGGTGGCTTCGTTTTTGCATGTATGAATTATGCTATTATTAATTATAAATAAGCAATGCATGTTATGTGTATCCTTTTAATCTTCAACACTGCACTGTGAGTACCTATTTTACATAATATTTAAGTACCTAACTATTTTATGTGTCTACATACCATCTTCCACGCATCATTTTATGAAAATGTAAGTAGCTAGCATAAGCTTGTAAATCTTGTATTATTTATTACTTACTCGCCCTCTATTTACCCGAAAATCCTTGGTCCCTAAATCACGCATTCATTTTATGTGCTCTATTTCATTTTTGTTACCGATTTAATTTAATTTTGGAGTTGCCATTTTCTGTTGCAAAATTTTGTACCTAAATTGAATTGAATACTTCAAAATATAAGTTTTCATCTTTAAAATGGTTAGTAATCAGTTTAAACTCAATTAGTTGTACATAATTCTCATACAATATTTAACTGCAAAGGTTTCGCGTACGTTGGCGGCGCTTGCGTGGTGAACAAGAGACTCGAGAAGGTGAACTCCGTCGCCATTATTGAAGATACCGGCGGTTTCTCCGGCATCATCGTCGCTGCTCATGAAGTCGGACATTTGTAAGTATATTTACGTATAGTAAGTTCAACTCAGTCGTGCGCGCGGCCTTATGTGTGGGTAACCCTTGTACATATTCTGTGACTTTGTGTGCGTGACAAGAGGTACAGTCGGGTACAATACAGTTATTTAGGGGTTATATACGGGTGTTTAAAGAAAAACAGTTATTACGTTATTTTATTTATTTATAATGATTATGAATCGCTACTTGAAAAATCAAATGATGAATTTTCGGATTCGCTACTCTCCAAGGTGAAATTATAAATTCTGACTCCATGTCAATTATTCTTCTTTTTTCTTTTGTACATGTCGACAAGTAGGTATTACCCCACATCCCTTCATCAATTTGACTTAAACGTTCATTTATGAGTGTCATTACTTCCGTCTTATTTTGGTCGACATTATGCGAAGCAATAAAATTTTTTTAAATTCCCCACACATTTTGTTTACATTATTATACTAGATTATACCTCTTTTTACATTCTTAGTTCCCACTTTTATTTATTGTCCGCGTACCCCGAGCTAGAAAATATGTAAGGAGTATTTAATTCTTAGATACTGTAAATGTCAATTTGAAAAGACGTATGAGAAAATAATGAAAAACTATATTTAATAATAAAAAGCTTTGAATGTTGTTTCATTTTTTTTTTACCTGACTCCTTAATAATTTCTCCGTGAATACCTAACTAGTATTTTCGTAAACGACTGTACCCATAACAAAAAGCGATAAGAACACGTCATGCTCGGACGACGTCACTGTCACACGAATGAAAGTTGTATATTTACAAGCCGACGCACACATAGGGCCGCGCGCAAATCTGAGTTGAACTATCTATACCTTTGTAGTTTGTAGGAATATTAGGTTTATTCCGCGAGACAGTGGAATTAACGGGAATTAACTTTACATATTTTTCCTCTAGCATTTTATGTCACGGACTTCCGCAAAGTAACGCATGAGTCAATAATTTATGTTAGATACCCATATACCTATAAGTAACCAACTTTAAGTGGTTACTTATACGAACCGTCGAAATGAAAGGTCTCTTTTTACCCGACTTTTAAAAAGGAGGTCCTCAGTTTGGCCTGTATGTATGCTCGCCATTTTGATGATGATGTGGTGTTCAGCACTGTATTTGTCAAACTTGAGGAGAGGGTTTTAGGTAGGTAATATTGAAGTCTATTATATACTGAATCCTTCAACATTCCAAAAAAAAATAATTACCAACCTTACCATCACCAACCAAATTCACCATAAATTGTTATGCCCTTTCAGACTAGGAGCAGTTCACGACGGCAGTCCCCCACCGTCCTACCTCGGCGGTCCAGGTGCGGAGAAGTGCCGCTGGGAAGACGGCTACATCATGTCAGACTTGCGACACACGGAAAAGGGCTTCAGGTGGTCTCCTTGCAGCGTGCAGAGTTTCCATCATTTCTTGAAGTGAGTTATTGAGATAACGACGAACATAGCTATGTTAAGTAAATGCTAAGGGGGATATTAACTAAATTAAATATTACAAGTGGGTATCTACCACCATTTGACACTTTCTTGGCCTGCTTTGTTAATTACACAACAATTAATCTCTTTGTTAATCATGGAAAATTATTATATCAAGTCTTTCCAAGACAACAATATAAAATATCCAATGAAAACAGCTTTTACACTTGCTATCCCTTACCTAGGTATGTTGTTACTAACATCAACTATCCTCTTAGTAACAGTGATTAAGAGGACGAATTGGAATTTTTGGCGCCAAGGATGTCAATTTTTCTCAGTAAATACAAAACGGATCAAAATACAACTTGGTTACCTGAAAGTTCATGATATAAACCTTATTTTGTTAGTTGTAGAAACATGATTAGGTAACTTTTATAACAGAGAAAAATATATCAAACATACCTCTTTTTAAAAAGAGATTCACATATTATGGGCAAACGGGACCGATTTAAGCCTCTTAACTTTTTTAGTAGTTGAGTATATACATACTCTTTAAAATTGTAGTAGGAATTTTTATTAAATTATCATTTCTAAATATTAAAATTACAAAACCATTTTGTCGCTTACGACTTTTAGTTATAAGCTAGCGCGCGTATTGTTATCCTCGCCCCGCTCAGACGCTCCGACCCCTTTTGGCGCCTTAGATGCGCGTGCCGGTTATGGAATTATTGTTGACCACTTCCTCGCCTTAAATTACAATGAAATGAATTGCAGTAGATTCACTTATTTATCGTAAATTACAGTGGCGACACAGCGACGTGCCTATACAACTCTCCGCATGAAGATGACTCATTACCGCGCGTGCTGCCGGGACGACTACTCACGTTAGACGCGCAGTGCCGGAAGGATAGAGGCACTAGGTAAGCTATCTTCAACTGTACACTATACAACTTGAAATACCTGGAAAAGTATCACTTTTCATGTTATGAATACAAATATACCTCTTCATGTCACTTCTGTTCTTGAAGTTTGGTAAGGAAAACCTACGCATAATTCAGTTATTTTTGGGCATACCGCATAACTGTTCATTATACAAACAATTTAAGGCTTTATTTTTGTGATAATAAGGTAACAAAACACACAAACTAGAGCTTGTGTGTATCTCTCACCCTAAAGGCCATATATACCTGCTCCGTTCCGTCGTGGGTAAAAAAGCATTCTTCCATTACATAAAGACAATTAATAAGGACAACATAAAATCAGTTTCTAACAAAATTCTCTGTAATTTTCAGCGCATGTTTCAAGGACGAGCGAGTATGCGCGCAGCTGTTTTGCTTCGACGCGGCGAGTGGGTACTGCGTCGCGTACAGACCGGCTGCTGAAGGATCGCCGTGTGGCGATGGACAGGTAAATACTTGTTATTATGTTGGACTACCGTATCATATCACAGCGTTCGCGAAGCTATTTATTAGCTGGAAGCCGACCCCAACATAGTTGGGAAAAGGCTCGGAAGATGAGCTTCTGCCAGCGGTTTCTCCCGCGTTCCGTGGAATTTACTCTGAGCACCCTGCTTAAAGTAGCCTAAGGTCTTTCTTGATAAATGGGCTTCTTATTTTTGTCACTGACATAATTTTTCGAAAAGAATAAGTAAAATAGATTTTAATTTTAGATACACTGTTTTATGTAAGTACTCATAAATTATTTTTGGTCCCTTTTTTTTGTTCGAAATTAAAGTTTCTTCTTTATTCTATTTATTCCATAACTTATCTAATCATTTTATTTCCAGTATTGTATAAACGGGCGGTGTATAACAGAACACGAGAACATAATACCTGACTATTCACAACACACGCCGAGCTACGTGCGTCCTGAAACGAGCCCGTTCTTCGGTAACATTACCAGGTGTGTATAATTGTATCTATTACTTGTGGGATAGTTTGTTACCGGCGGGATAGTTAGTGTTACCGGTGGGATAGTTTGTGTTACCGGTGGGATAGCTAGTATGACCGGAGGGATAGTTAAGTTATTTGAGGGATTTTACATTGATATGTCCTAGTTTTTAAGTTGTTTTAAATGTGAAATGTATTTCTAGTGCTAATTTTAAGATAATTATGGCGAAATAAATATTAAATAATATTTATACAACCATACCACGAACACAGCCTCAATATAGCCACAACACTGGCACAGCCAATGAGAACACAACACATTCTCATTGCAACCAGTTTGTGTACATACAAGGGCACACATTACTAATACTGTATTTTTTAACACATAGTTACGATGGAACGACACAGCCGTACGTAGTTAGTACATCGGCGCCACCCGCACAAACAACAAAATACTACCAAAAGAGCACAAAATACACAACAACAACCAAGAAACCATACTTCCAGTTCACTACAAGAAACCCTTACCAATTCTTCACTGAAAAGTCTACGACGACAACACAACCACCGAGTGTCACTTACCCGCCTTCGATAAACAAATACTCGATCACATCAACAAAAAGTCCTTACGACTTCAAAGACTTTACTACAAGACCAACTACCACAACTACAGCGAAACGAGGTTTTTACAACAAGGAAGACTTCGACGGTTTCTTTAGACGGTCCACGACCAAAAGTCCTTACCAAGACAAGAGTGTAAAACCAGTCTTTAAGATAGGAACTTACTATTCTCAAGCAAAGAGTAGCGATAATTCTATTCGACCGGACGCTAACTCGCAACAAGTGCAAATAGAACCAGCGAGGTTACTGTTCTCTTATCAAAGGAATTTGACGAGCGGGACGCTAGTACAACCCTAGGTTGCCAAATATTGGTAAGGATGGACGATGGATGATCATACTTTTCATGCGTCGACATCGCTACATCGATTCTTACTTCCAGCCTGACCGTTTTTTGGTGCAGTTGACAGTTGCTGTCAGGCGGTATTTTTAAAAACTGACAGCTGTCAACTGCACACAACATTCGGTAACACTATCATACATGTCACGTCTTGAGAATGTCACTGTTCCTAGAATATTCTGTCGTAGTTTTTTTCGTACGATGATGAAAATTCTACCTTATACATCTTTTACATACTCTGGAATGACATCATTATGTACATAAAATACTTCTACATACATATCGACTATCCTCCACTACTTCAAACATGATGAAAACATGACATTGTACATACATACTCTTATTTCTAAGTTTTTGTGCCATATCTATGTGAATAATATTATTTCTTATTTACCAGTATTGTAGATAATTCTACTTATATGTTCACGTTATGTGTCTAATCATAAGCATGTTTGTTTCAGTCTTGATTTTAGATATTACCTACCCACTTCATAAATACCTACTATGATTTTTATAACAGAAATTCTATCAATACTGTATACAAGTTTCGATATCATTCATTGCATCCATATGCTCCATTTTAGTAGGCACTTTAAAAAAAAATATTTTTACACAAAAAAGATTCTAACGAATTGAGAACCACCTCCTTTTTTGGGAAGTTTTAATTTGACACAAATAATACTGAGTTTTTAAATAAGATGCAATATCAAGATTATTGTTCTTTAGTTAAAGTAGCTAAAACTGCCTACTAAATTGGAGTACCTATAGTTTTACATAATAATTCAGTGATATTTAAGTAATTATTTTTTCTAGCAGCCGCCATTAACGCTAGAGCGGGTCGAGCCTTGAAGACTGTCACGCCGGGCGTCGCGTGGCCGCAGCCCACGTGCGTCGCTCCGGTCACCAACACATTTCATATTGTGACCGCACACACCCAGAAACACCTCTACAGCAAATAGCCAACATTTTAATACCCCAACCTCTAATACTCGAACTATAATTAATTTCCTAAGCAATAAAAGCAAGCAGACAAACATTTTGCTTGTTTTTATTCCGTATAAACTCGTTAAGATACGGGAGTGTGCGTATTGTGTGTGAAATAAATTGCGTCCGAAGACAATGCTTTATGAAAGTGTCGGACGCAGTTCCGTGAGTGATATTACAATGTGATTGTGTTATTAATGAACTTATAAGTACACTAGAATATTAGAAACGTTAGGAGCAAGTCCAAGTGTCCTGCGGTCGATTCCATTCGCTTGGATAACGAGAAATACTCTTAGGTTTGAGATAAAAAGGTTGTAAAATATCATCAATGTTACATAAAAGAAACTGCCACGAAGTGCCTTTTATACAGTAATTATTAAGAAATGTTAAAGTAAGATTTATTTTTTTATTTTATTTTTTTGTTTTTAAAACTGACTTCAAGAGCGACTGGTTCGCGGTCTTCTGAAATTAGGTTTATTCTTATTTTAAGTAAATTTTACATTATACAAAACTTCAATTGGTTTTTTGTTCTCATGAAAATATCAATTTGTTGTATTTTAAGCTGTTTTTAATGTCTAAAATTATTTATGAAGAGATATTAAATCTAATAAAGTTACCAATAGTGTAAAAAATCTTTTGCAATGTACTTTGGTTGTATGGGAACATGCCTATATTAAGACATTCCGTGATATTAAAACTTCGACATCACTTGCCGTTGATATAACTATTTATTGTATGCGAACTATTTATGTATAAAAATCTCTATATTTCCTCCAAAACTGTTTAAATTAGGAAAAAATATAGAAAATAACGAATACCTACTGATTCTATTGTTTTATTTACCCTACTGCCAAAAAAAAAACTCGTAATTTTGGCAATCAGCCATTTCTTAAACTAGTAATCAGAGCTTGTTTTTCAGTGAGCCGAAATCTCCCTTAGAAACGATCCCACATGAGAGTAATCGCGGGTGGAGCAACCTTAATTAAAATATAATGGCACAGATTACTATTTTCAAAAAAGGCGCTAAAAATTGGCCGCAAATATTATTAAAATTATCTAATACTGACCATGTCTGGAGCAAATTTTGTTCATGATGTTATCTTTTCTATTACATTTACAGAGAAATCAAATATTAATTAAAATAAAAAAAACGTTTATTCAGAGTAGGCTGAAAAATAGCACTTTTCGAACGTCAGAATTACATGAGACAGCCTCAAAACGCCCACCCTACACCACTTCCTACATGTTATTACTAGGAAGAAGTGGCGCATCAAACTCGACAGATACACAATGCCTGTTTCTTATAAAAAAATAATCTTAATGATTACAATTCCAATACTTGATTCTGCTCCATAAAGTTTGATAATAAATATTTCTGTTAATATACGTTATAATTCGCTAACTTTTTATACCTAAATAAGATTTTGCTACCCCTAACGCATCTTTCATGAACTGCAACCATTGAGCTTGTAACTGCAACTCCACATCGCGCTGACGAATCCTCTCTCTTTCTAACTCTTGTGCATTTCTCTCACGCTCCCTTTCACAGTCTCTAGCTTTCCTTTCATACTCTTTAAACAGTTTTAACACTGAGACTTTTTCTTCCTCGTCTTCTTTCTTTCTTCTTCTTCTCTCTTCTTTTTTGTTGGTGGTTCCCAATCGGTTTGTGCTAGGGATGGTGGTGTATGTGGTGGCTGCGGAGAAGGATCAGGAACAGGTGCAGTAACTGCAGGTTGACTGATTGTTCTTGGATTTTTCCATTCATCTGAAAACATTGGGATACATTAATCAATGTAAGGTTTTTTATGCTTTGATTTCACTAGTAGTTATACGTATGAAAGTAAATATAAAACAAAAGAGTTATGGGCTAATAATTACAATATGAATATGTATAATGTTAATGAATTTTCAGAAAGTTTGTGAGTGTATGTTTGTTTGGTCTTCACACGCAAGCTTTACGGATTTTGGTAAAACCTAGCAGTAAAACATCATATACATTGAAATAAGATATCGGCTATTTTTGATACAAGTGTAGGAAGAAGTTCCGTCAGGTAGCGCGAGATACCGCTGGAGGAAGATTGTGCTAAATCAATATAAATATGCCAACCTTCAGAAATAGGTGTAAATTCATAAAGAACATCATCTGCAGTCAATGCGTCTTCCGATTCTGTGGCCGGTGCTTGTAGAACTGACGATGTATCTTCTTCCACAGCATCAGTCTAATGGAATAAAAATAATAATTGAGTACTGCAAGCAAAGGCTACCTCCAAAGTCAATATAGCTTTAGCCACATTATTATATAAAGTTGTTTTATGAAGTACCCGCTTTAGTAATAGGTTTAGTCCACTAATTTTGTTCGGAATGGTAGTTTAAAGGTGGTACAAAAGCTGGTACTTTTTTAAAACCGCGTTTTATAATATGGCCGTAGAAGTCTAGAGTATTACCAAAGAAATCGTTAATGCTCATAGAAACAGCAAAGTTTGGATATTGTTACTATATTAACAAAAATCATAATTGAAATAAAGACAGCCACACAAGAATAATTTTAAATGTTAAATGACAAAACTCAAGTGATGAACCTTTTTATTTTTTACAGGTACGTACGTAAGTTACAGACAATTAAAACTTTTCAAATCATGTTGATTTTAGCTATTAATTATTTTTTCTCTGACATTACACTCATTACTATGAAGATAAATAAATATGTACTACATTGAACATCCTCGGCAGTCGTTACGGGTAGTCAGTGGCCAGTAAGTCTGTCAACCAGTCTCACCAAGGGGTATTGGGTTGCCCTGATAACTGGGTTGAGTAGGTCAGATAGGAAGACGCTCCTTGTAAAATATTAGTACTCAGCTGCATCTGGCAAAACTGGTAGTCTACCTCAACATAGCTGGGAAAAGGCTCGGAATGTGAAGCTAAAATAAAAAGAAAAAGTTATCACACCTGTATGAATTCTGCATCTTGTGTGGGTGTCCCAGTAGCAGTCCGCACTCCAATTATATTTAAAACCCTGATCTCCAAGTCTGTCATTGTTTTCTTCAGTCTCGAATTCTCCCGTGCTTGCCTATTTATTTTTAACCACTTTTTCTTGGTATTATTTTTGTAATCACACCAAACCTACACAAACATATATAAGAGCTGGATAAGATGACATAAATTCAAGCACAGACTACTATTTGTGTAAAGTAAGTTTATTTTGTTTGTTCCGTTGGCTCTACAACTCTTTGTGGATCTTGCCCTCCTCCAGTTATCACAAAGCTCGGCTGTACTTCTCCAGTTGGTAAACTTTCTCATCTTTCTAAGGTGTATTCAATGCAATCTGCACCAATGTTTCTAAGCCCTTCTTAGTTTATTTTGTTATATGTGCATAATTTTACCTTTATACGGATTTGATAGGCTTACCTTCCGCCACTTTTCCCCTGTTCGAGCATCTCCGGAGCCCTCACTATTCAGCAGATCTACTAACTCCACCCATTTTTCCAGCTTATCAATTTTATCACGATTAGTTCCATTGGATTTAGATATATCGCCATGCCTGAAGTAAATTAATCACTAACTATTTAATTATGAATGAAACATGTAAATGATGGAAATAAAAAGTCGTGGTGGCCTAGTGGGTAAAGGACCTCTCAAGTATGAGGGTGCGGGTTCGATCCCAGGTCAGGCAAGTACCAATGCAACTTTTCTAAGTGTGTATGTACTTTCTAAGTATATCTGAGACATCATTGACTGTGTTTCAGATGGCACGTTAAACTGTAGGTCCCGGCTGTGATTGAACATCTTTGGCAGTCGTTACGGGTAGTCAGAAGCCAGTAGTCTGACACCAGTCTAACCAAGGGATCGGGTTGCCCTGGTAACTGGGTTGAGGAGGTCAGATAGGCAGTCGCTTCTTGTAAAGCACTGGTACTCAGCTGAATCCGGGGGTTGGCTTTAGTATCGTTTGGCAGGCGGACGGGGCTAAAAGTGGTTAAATCTGGTAGAGGGTGGGTCTCCGATTATAACGCTACCACTCTTGTTACAAGGTAATGGATATTTTTCGAGAAATTTACAAAAAATGTTTCTAACCTCAAATCAGATAAAACGCGTAATGTCAACGTTATTCGGTGAAACGGAACGTTAAAATGGGCGATCGACAACCGAATGTGTTTTAGTATATCGTCTGTAGTGTACAAATCCGTGAAAAGGAACGCAAAAAATAAATAAATGTCTCTGGTTTTTGCGTTAAGTGTCATTTGTGATTAGCTGTCATTCCGTTTCTCTTCGAGTTGCGTCAATGTACTATGATGTTATTTCAAATATCATCTTATTTCTCTTAGTATGCACGAGCGAGCGAAGCGAGCTCGCGACTTAGGGCACCCCCGACTCGGATAGGTTAGGTTCGAAGGGGATGGCGGGGTCTGCAAGACCCCGCCATTCCCTTCGTGGTTATTTTTTTTTAAACCACCCAGAAGTAGGAGCCCCGCGTAGCGGGGCTCCGTCGACTTTGCCTTTGTTCGTATTGATTAGAAGTACTTGCACTTAATTTTCCGACCGTAGCGGGTGATTATAGTGTTTTGAGGTTAGGTTACAAATATCTATTTTTCTCAAAAATTATGCGTTACCTTGTAACGGGAGTGGTACCAGAGGATAGGGGTGGAGCCCCCCAACACCCTCCCCCCCTTTTCCTCCCCCTCCGCCTGCCAAACGATACTAAATTTTTACCAAAATATGTTCTCCACCGTTTACCTACAAGTTGCACGCTGTGCAGTCATTAACACAGAGTACCCTATATACGGAAAGTCATTAACATAAGTTTTAAATACTCGAAAACACCATGTTCGCGCTGGTTACCCACTTGGCTGTGATAGACTAAAATAAAGTGCTTGTCAAGCACTTTTATATGACTTGGGTTTCGTCACTGCTTGGTCCTATAATTCAACTTAATATTTAAACTATTTGGACTTCCGTATACAAAGAGTAGCTTTTTTAAACTTCACGCAAACATATTTTTAAAAATATTCTATTGAAACACTTATAAAATTAACATATTATGCTCCAGAGAATGAATTACTAACTTTTCCATGAATTCAATCATAATAGTAAACTGCCGGTGGCTGGTTCTCATCGCATTAAATGGAATTTGCGTTTCAGCAAACACCATACACAACGTTCAACTTCAAAACAAAAGTTGTCCTTGAATGAGATTCGGTCTTGCTATTTCGTCGTTCGTTTAGGAATCATCCGTCAAACTCAAACTAAACAACGTGTTCAATCAGTTGAATTATTATGACATTCATTTAACAAAATATCAACCTTTTCTTCTACAACTAAGTTTCCAAAAATATCAACTTTTTAAAATTAACTAAATACTTAGCCATTTTCTGAACGAAGTGTCTGCTTACATTAGTATGACGTCACTAACGTTATCGTATAGAGCTCTCGTTTTACGGCCGTTCCCAATATTCTATCTGCAAGTATGCTTACTAGAGATAGGTAATTGACACTACTTGTATGGGGCTAATGTCAAATTCTATCTTTAGGCAGTTGTCCCACCAACGACGAGAAAACGACTAACTATCGGCTATTTTCTCGCTCAAGAAACGTACAATAGATATACTTTCCAAGTGAACAAAAGAGATGCATATACAAATAGTTGATCGCTGACTGTTCACACTGCGGGCGATCACTCGCTTCACTAGTTTGTCGCTGAGCGACAAAAGCTATGAAAGATAACACTCGCTCGGCGACACTCGCCAAGCGTTTAGAACTCACGCCGAGAGAGCAACCAGTGGTCATTTCTCTACAGTGCGTATCTAGCGAGCGAGTGATGCGAGTAATCGCCCGCCTCTTTTTTTTTTTTTTTTTTTGGTATGGCATTTCGCAGTTCAGCCTAGAAGGCCGTGTACTGCTTAACTGGACTTTTCCCTGTGGATGCCTAGAATTTAAGGCCTCCAGCCAGGGGCTAATCGCCCGCCTCATTCGCACACTCGCTTATATAGCCGAGCTACACAAATATCGGAACTACGCACTCGCTCCCCGCGTCTCGCTAACTCGTTTCTAGTTCTAGCTCTACTCGTTACTCGTTAATCGTTGCCGGTGAGACAAGTGCCTTAGGGTCGATTTATACTAGCGCGCCGGAGAGTCGAAGCGCATCGAAACGTCAATTATTTTTTTTTGTGTTGTTCGCGCGAATTCCGACGAATGCGCGCGCCTTTTTAAAATCTCCGAAGTAATGTGTGCGTTACGCCGTGGAGTTAAGGTTGAATTTGTTATGTTCAGTTTTGGATAGACGCTTCGATGCGCTTCGACTCTGCGCTAGTATAAATCGACCCTAAGCAAATCAGTAGACAGAATATTTTGACCGGTCATTAGTCCGTTATAGTGCAAATATTCGTGCTACGGGGCCCAATTATGGAGTCGTATGTAACATCACACGATTTGTATATTTTCTATTCAATCATTGTTGTTGATCAGCTGGATCTAGGAATAGGGAATAGGTATTTGTTCAGGGTGGGACTCATCAATTTTGAAGTTTTAAAATAAAACCAAACATCTTCCCAACACCATTTACAAAATCATACTTAACTTGTAACTAAGTTTTACAAAATCGGTATAAATTAAACTGTCAACGCAAACAATTGAACACATAATTATTGCACTTATTTTGTGCAGCGCCATGCCTACCCTACAAAATATACAAAAACGTATCATAGGTACTTTTAAAATTAAAGTTACAGACATTATAACATTGAAAAAAATGTATTCAAATAACAGTCCAAACCATTTCAAATAAATGTAATCACTGGTTCACTTAAAAAATAAAACCTTTTTATTTCATTTCAGGCCAGTTTCTCTTCTATTTTCAAATTTCATTGAATGTTGCCCAAAGAGTTTGGAAATAAAAAGGTTTATTATCGTGATTATCCTTTCGTAGCGAGCGGGGTTTGTGCACCAACATGTTTGAAGACTATTTTAGCCAGCATACCGACGGATAGACAGAAAACTAGACCTGCTGGCATGAACTTCCTGCTGTTGTAGTATCTGTAATTGAAATGAGGTTGGTTATTATTTCCCTTATTACTTAATCGGAAAGTACTTAATTCATTTTTAATCGTTTCCTGTAATTTCGCCAGTTTCCTGAGGAAATAATATCTTAATCATCATCATCATCAGCCTATCGCAGTCCACTGCTGGACATAGGCCTCTCCAAGTGCACGCCACTGAGATCGATTTTCGAATAATATCTTGTAACCATAAAAACTTGTGACTGTTATTTTCAGTTTTATTTTTTTTAGTTTTTATTTCTTGCAAAATATGACTCAAGCGGTTTAATAACAGTATGTACAAAACAAAGCCTCTTTCCCATTTAAAAGAATAAAAGCTGTTGAAGATGAAGTAATATTTCAGTTATTAAATTATAACTATTTACCTGTAACCCATGAGACCGCCGAGAGCAGACGTGGTGCCCAACATGAGAGTGTAGTTAGAAGCATCTTGACTGAGCTGGTATGCTCCAACACCTGGAAACCAAAGGCAGAACGGGTTATTATAATGGTCAACAGAAATAGTTGATTACATATGGAATTGGATAAAGTTTTCCTCACATCGAATAATATCATATCTACTATTGCACATACTTAATTATGTAGATGAAGGTCAGTGCTCAAGATTCATGCTGATAACTATATGCAAATAAATTAATAAATATGAACTAAAATACAATGACTAAATGATTGAGCTTTTTTTTAACGTTTTATTTTCATTCTGGAGGTGCAAATAAGACTATGGTATTTATTTAGCTAATAGCTATAATAAAGGGTAGTTTTAATTTTCCTTACCTAAAATTGAACCGAAGATGAGACCAGCTCCCAAGGACGGTATGGATCCTGCAAAAATTTTAACTTGATAAGTAACACGTTTGATTCTCAGAATAACTGATAAGGTGGATTTTGAGGTTCTGTTCTAAGGAGGTCAGCAAACTGCTCAGGACTTTATAGTGCACAAACGTTTGTGTTAGGACAACTACTCGCTCTTATAGCCTCATGAGACAACCCTCTGATCATCCTCCGAGCCTTTTTCCCAACTATGTTGGGGTCGGCTTCCAGTCTAACCGGATTCAGCTGAGTACCAGTGCTTTACAAGAATCGACTGCCTATCTGACCTCCTCAACCCAGTTACCCAGGCAACCCGATACCCCTTGGTTAGACTGGTGTCAGATTTACTGGCTTCTGACTACCCATAACGACTGCCAAGGATGTTCAATGACACCCGGGACCTACAGTTTAACGTGCCATCCGAAACACAGTCATTGGTGTTTAAGATATACTTAGAAAGTACATACAAACTTAGAAAAGTTGCATTGGTACTTGCCTGACCTGGGATCGAACCCGCGCCCTCATACTTGAGGTTGGTCCTTTACCCACTAGGCCACCACGACTCTCCCTCCCTGTTCGTATCAGAGACAACCCTCTGATACGAATATTTATGTACTCTCTCAGGCAGGCGTATACCAATCACCAACTTCCAGACTGCTTTGTGAAAGTTTCTTACAACCCACAAAGTGTTATTGAAGCAATTATACAAATAATTAGCCATTCACTATAGATAAACGTTATACCATTAACCAAACCATAACCAGCCATATACTGCTGTCGTTGAACATCCTTGGCAGTTGTTACAAGTAGTCAGAAGCCAGTAAGTCTGACCCGTCTAACCATGTGGTATTAGGTTGCCCGGGTAACTGGGTTGAAGTCAGATGGGCAGTCAGTCCTTGTAAAACACAGGTACTCAGCTGCATTCGGTTAGTATGTAGTTGGGAAAAGGCTCGGGAAAGGAACCAGCCATATACTTGCAACCCATTAGTCAAGTCAGTGATTTGATGACTGAAAATTGTTTAACTCACCATAAGGGTCAATCCCCACTGAAAGAGCAGTGGCCGTAAATGCAAGTGATTGAGCGCGAACGCAGCGGGCGAGCGCCGCGCTCTTACATTATCCGTGTTCTTACGGCCGCTGCCGGCCGCTGCTCTTTCAGTGGGAATTGACCCTTAGTGTGAATTCTGACATAAGCATGTAGTAAGTAGTATGGCATGTTAACATACACACATGACGATAATAAATAATGGTAATTATGATCAAACGATTCATGTCAGACAATTGTAAACTTGCATGTACGTGCAGATGTAATGTAATGTAAACATGGCTATTCAATTTAAATACAATAGTGTTTTCAAAGTTAAAACTTATACATCTTTCATAGTGCCTTGTGCCTTATCTAAATTATTTTTTTTTGTAAATAGGAGGCTGATGATGAGTAATCTCCCTTGCTATTGACAGAAATGCGGAATGAAATGACAGTCTATGGTTGAAAAATAATTATTGTAAAAGGCTAAATATCAATACTTCTAGCTAGAATGACTACAAATTAATGCATCTTAGGTAAAAATTATAATCCTTATTTGGACATTCTTTCATACATTCCTTGGAAACTTCTGCCCATATTTGGATAAAATATAGTCTATTTTACTCAGGAAGTGTAAACCAACCAACCAACCAAGAAATATTTTTTTTAATCAGTTCAGTAGTTTCAAAGCCCATAGGGTACAAAGAAACAAAAAAAATGTTTCCTCTTTATTGTATTAGTATATAAGTGTAGATAGATTAAATAAATAAGTGGCTATTGGTTTGCATTGGTTCTTTTTACAAATATTATGCTACAAATTATAATTTGTTTGTAATGATCATATGATCGTGAATCAGAACGAAAAAATCAGATTACATAAAAGGAGGAAAAAGTTAATTATTATATTGATAAACAAAACAAGTTTGTCAATATTTAGTAATGATGATATAGCATTAAAAAAAGGAATAGAACCTTCTTCGGCCTATTGCGTGCAAAAAACACGTACTTAATAAATAAGATAAGCCAAAGTTATCAATATCGAACCAATTTTGGACTGATTACATAAAAAGGTAAAATAAAATGTAGCCAGAAATAAGTCGCATTTACCGTCTAATTATTAGCAAAACCGACACCTGTTACATTATGTATTCATACAATTAAATATATTCAACGCTATTAAATAAAAAAAAGCTAACCTGCTTTAGCGTAACCCATAATTCCACCGGCAGCAACGGTAGCGGCGTACGCGAAACCCAAGATATCGACACCCATTTTATTTGTAATTTAGTTTTTATATTTTGTACTGAAACTTTATACTCTTCGAGTATTTAATTGTTTATTTAATCAACACAACACAAAAAGACGTGCTAATCCTCGGCGATTGCTTGAAGTTTGAAGTTTCTGTTCGGTTCTTTTTATGTCACTGTCAAATTCAAAATGTCTTTGTCATTTCATGTCAAGAATCTTGCAACAGCAACTGGAAGTCCAGCTTGAATTTCAAAACTCGTGCTATAAAGCTATAAAGATAAATATTCAAAATAAAAGAGTATGAATCTGTAATATAATATAAATGTTGTGTTATGTGTTATAATATAAATATGTCTATGAAACTATGATGCTTCTATTTAAGAATCGAAATCCAATACGGAACATAAACATTCAAATCAGTATGTTAGCAAAGGTTCCATCGTGGCCGGGGCGTCTAAATGTCATCTTCCACTTTGATTGTAATAAAACCGAAAGTCTTTTTGAGAAAAAAAAAGAGATTTATTGCTGCATTGGTCTCCAGTTACACTTACTGACTCCTCGGTTTGTTTGTGGTGAAAC
The DNA here is from genome assembly GCA_033682625.1 of Helicoverpa zea x Helicoverpa armigera. NCBI lineage: Eukaryota > Metazoa > Arthropoda > Insecta > Lepidoptera > Noctuidae > Helicoverpa > Helicoverpa zea x Helicoverpa armigera. Next base: position 3,705,497 of record JAWIIS010000053.1, on the reverse strand, counting down.
TCAGGTCAGTGTGAAACTCAAACAAGTTAACTTTTTGTGAAAAAGGACTGTTTTATAGTACAAATAGCGAATTATTATTATCTCTTCAAACGTTTTATTTTAACTGAAGCCAAAAGACACTTTTTTTTTGTTTTTAGTCGACATCCCTAGGAGAGAACGGACGTTCTTTTTTGTTTTGGGTACCTATTCTTTAATTGATGTCTGGAGGGTTAAATCGGATTTAATCAATATCGAATTGGTAAATAGCATACGGATAGATGAGCAGTAAACAAGTACATGACATGTAAATTCTCAGGGTCTGTACCGGTAATGTAAAGGTAGTCATACACAGCTCATCATATTATTCTTGTAGTGTTTCTTTCTTTCAGTGTGTACGTACCTTATTCTTCAGCAGCTGTCAAAATGACAAATCTTTCCATCACTTCTTACTGACATTTGTCTCATAATAAAATAATTGCGAAATATGAAAATTCCGTAAAATTCTAGTTTTATCCGTCTCGATAATCCATTCCGTACATACTTCCACCTACAAATTTCCCGCTAAAATGTTATCTTAACCGCACTGAGATATTTCGTCATACTTTGCAATACGTCATAGATACAACTTCTCCAGCTGATTGTGTATAAAAATTATGAGTTTCCGCGTGCAAGGCCAGTATTCAGTCGTTCATAGTTGCCGATAGCCGTCGGCTGCGCATTCGTAATTCAAATATTGCGCTTTAAGTATTTTTTGTGTGTGTAATATTGGCCGGTAACCTTGGTTGTGAGTGAGGCCGCGAGTACCTACCTAGCACAATTAAAAAAGTTAATCTAGTTGGTCACGATGTTGAAGAGTGCGTCTAAAGTGACAATAAATACGGGCAATGTGCTGAACTTGATCGATATCAAGAAGAAGGCTGGACAAAATGTAACTGAAGAGGTTAGTTTCTTTACAATACTTCTAAGAAAATAATGGTTGCTTGAATAACTATAGTTTGTAACAGTATGGTTTGGCTTATGTGAGCAACCTTTCCCACTAGTTTCTTTTTAGACTGGTAATAGATGTCTTATTAGAATTGGATCCTAATAAACTGGAGTTAAAATACTTATTTTGGATATAGTTTTTGTTTCTTAGTTCTTTAGACTAGTTGCACTTAGCTCCACTCTTTTTTTGATGCTTTACTACTCATTTGTTTGATAGTTGGCAAATATCTTAGGAGACTAGAGTCAATTGAGCGTAAAAATCAACTGTTGTAGTGATTCAGCCTTTTTAAATTTATATCAAGTGTACACAGAGTTCTTCTAATTAAGCCTATTACTGCTAATCTAAATGGGATTGTTCTTTTAATAATAATTTCATCTTAGTTACTACGCAATAAAGATAGTGTAAATGATGTAGTAAAACTAATACTGTTGTAAAGAATGAACTCTTTTTATTATGTTTTGTGTTTTGACGCAGTTATTTATATTTTTATTATTCAGCTTACACTATTCCATCGCTGGAAAAAGGCCTCATTCATGTATACTGTAGGCTTTTTGCGGCCAATTTGCGAGGAAGCTATTTAAGTTTTGTCTCAAATAATTTTTTTTCTTTGACTAGACTAGCATAAAAATGTGCTATCCTGCGAATTAATAACTGAATAATGATTTATGTAATTCTAGAAAGAAGCACAGACTATTGGTAATAAAATGAACATATTTCTAACCCAAATGGGCAACACTAATATTCATAAACAAAATCATTTGACTCTGACAACAAGCCTTTCTATAGAGCAGTTTCACAACTTGAACTAAAACCATAAATTTCGATATTCAAAGCAATCGATCATACATATTGCTATTTAATACTATGTAATCTACCCAGATATAATATGAAGTACTCAATAACTTCCTGTATTATTTGTACAGATAACTAACTTCATGTATTCTGTTCTATATTGGTTCTATTTCTTATGGTTTTATCACCATGACTGGCAGATTTTTAACATACCATATCATGTAACTTTTTTAACTAGGGCAGGATTACATCACCTGCTCAGATTTATTTTGGGAAATCGACTTGTACCTACTTGTTTAAAATTGGTCTTATTGCGAAACAGGTAAACAGATGTTTGTCAGATATTAGAAACTATGAATTTTCCTTAAAGACATGACTAACATGTACTTGACTTGTAGTAAAACCAAATAAATGTATCTAATAGGTCAACTGAAAGATCATATTTTATGTCCCAGATATATTTAAAAATAAATATACATTCTTGGAACCTTTGCATGGGTATAATTAATACATTTTTATTCTCAAAACAGCAATGTTATCTCCTTAAACATATATTTTTTGTATGTGCTACAAAACCCATGTTTTATGGACACATGCTTTCACCTAGAGAAGAATTGAGCATTAATCACCACACTTGTTCATAAATTGTTCATTTACAAGTTCATTCATGCAAGTTAATATATTAGTCATAAAATATACAATTTCCTTATACTCAGTTTCATCATGAGAGTGTACGGCAGACTGCACATCAGTGGTAACTGTCATGCACCTTAACTCAATAGTAATAAGTACGATTTTCCTATAAAACTGTTACCACTGACTTGACGTTGACTGTACAATGAAAATACGTAAACAATAGTTGAATATAAGAATTATTTATTATAGTCACCTATGTTGCTACAATAGGTAACTAGGTATTAAATATGTGGTTGTGTTCAAGGCTGAACCAAACTATTGTCTGAAAGTTTATAGGCAACATAAAATAGTGAAGTGATACAAGTAATAGGAAAACCCATATTTTATGGTCACAAATATAAGGGGGAAAATATTGTTAAAAGAGATAATTTCTAGACTACGTATTTTAAAGAGGTATCTATAAAATACCCATTAACTATGCAATAATTTTAGTAGTTTTACAGACAGAATTAGCAAAAAGCGATTTCACACAGTTTCTCAAAGTATCATTAATTAACGCAAAAAAGTTCCTCACGCATCAAAAAAATGTATCAAGCCAAATTTTGCGAAACTAACACACATTTTTTTTATTCCGAACCGTTTCTTATAAGAATCATGTAAGAATAAAGTTCTAATTATTATCACATTATTATCGTAAAAAAAAACATCTTATTATAAAGGAGCAATTATGTTGATTAGTTTATAATGGGCTATAAAATAGGTATGAATGAAATATGTAGTTATGCAGGAAAAAAACTTTCCACAGGAACAAGTATTTTAGCAAGTCATAGAAGCAACAGTCAGCAGTAGGAAATAATATATATTATGATGCAATGTTTTCAGGTAGATAGTAGTACTTATCTACCTGAAAACATCAAGCTTATCATCTTTGTATAAACAAATATAATATCTAATTGATAATCTATATTTCGTATCATCACGAGGTAAATATCTATTTAAAAATAGCTTATGACATCGTGTTGAAAATAGTGGCCAGTCATCTAATTAATAGCGACTAAAACCTTTAAGGATAAACTATAAATTATTTGAAAAAAGAAAAAAAACTATTTGAATAAAGAATGATGTCATAACCGGTTGATAAAATATTTCGCAACGTCATGGTGCGTCCAATGCTTATCTATGCCCACTGAAAGTTCAATTGAGTCATAAGCTTTACATGTGGTTAGCACACACAAATTCACATGTCATTGCATACAATTAGGCACCCCACTCATATATATTTTACAAGGACATGCGGTAAAACTAAATGTCATTAGCAAATAAACAAATGAATAGTTAAACATGATACTAGCGTCGCTGCGTCGAGCACTTTATAAAAAACAGTCCGTTTTGTCATGTTTATTGAAGGATTTCTTTACCTATTGCTGCCCCACCCCTCACACTTTCTTAAACTTTATTTTCCCGTGAAAACCTAATCCAATTTTCCTGGAATAAATTCCCCATTATTTCCTTTAAGAAGGGGATATTATAAATTGCATATCAAATAAATAATCGCCTATCAATTAATTCTCATCATTTATATTCTTTTTTACATCAAATAACTTAGTTCACTACAAATAAACTAAATGTTTAACAACACTCAAACTGCAGATAATTCGAAATTATACATCAATATGACATTGCTTTTTTTATTATAATGCAATACACTTAAATTTATTCTTGTACAAAAATACTACATACATAGCATTAATACTGACTGACTGCACAGCAAATTTTCCATATTTCATAGCAAAATAACTATCCCAGTCGCATATTAACCAGTAAGTACAACAAAACCTGTTCATCATATTTGTCTTAATTTTCAAGAAGCCATGCTCGACAAATGAAATGATTATTATAACAAAAAAATCCTGTCACATTGCATTATTTCTAAAAACAGAACAAATTAACTGAAAAAGGTTCGCGGCTTCGCGCGCTTTTTCGTCACTGGAGTGCAGAGTGGCGCGAGTGAGTAAGATAGAGTTCAATTAAAAAATATTGTATTAAAAATTGAAGCTAGTAACGAAAACAAATCGCTGCAAAACCGACTCCACGTAGTCTTGTCTGCCCTACCCCTAGAGTGCAATTCAAAACCGCGTAGGCGCGGAGGGGCGAGGCGGCCTGCGAGCTGAGGAGCAGGTAATTTTAACGCTCGCCAACGCGGTTGAGGCTGGCCGGCTCGGCCGGCCAGTAAGCCGAAGCTGCGGTGGTGAGCGTGAAAATCATCTGCGACGATAAGCTCGCATTTGACCGCCGGAGCCACGAAGCGCCGGAGCCGTGACAGAAGTGATGCTTGCTGCATGTTGCATGCTTACTTCCATGTTGCATGCCTGGTTACATGCTGCATGCCTGCTTTCATGCTTCAGGCTTGTTTGCATGCTTCTTACAGGAAAATAAAAATTCCAAAACTATGCCAAAAGATGATTCTGACTATAAACATTCTGAAATATGATATTATAGTAGTAGCCTTTTAATGACTACTTATATGAAATGTATGCCAAAAGGAAATACTGACAATGACTGACAATGCACCAGCCCTATTTTTTTAAAGAACTATAGTATGTATATGCAAGCATATCATCGGACTTGCGATCCGACTCAAGTACGTGGCGCCAGCTGCAGAAGCTAAAAATGTTGCCTATTATTATTAGGGCAAAAAAGGAAACGTGTACGCCCCGCGAAAGCAAGACGCGCTTTAATAATTCAATAAATTACAATTTTGTATTTAATTTTATATTTTTTTGCTGGTCTCATTATGCCGTAATTAATAAATAATAAGATGACTGAGACAAATAAAATGCTGTTTCATTCTGAAAAACTGCTGTAAATAATATAAAAATAGAAGCTATATTTAAAAGAAAAAGAGTTAACATGTATAATGTGCATTAAGATTATTAGCTGTGCATTGATGAAAAAGCTTTTGCTTTAGGAAAAATCGCTGTACGCTGCGAAAATAAATTGTAGTGTGTTTAGTGATATTTTGAGTTGAATATTTTGCTGTGCAATCAGTAATTTTGATGGGAATTCGGAATCTTATTGCATAGAAAAAGGATATTTTTTGATTTGCGTTTAAATACTACCCTTTAAGAAGCAACGCAATTGGTGTTCCGAAAGCTACGTTATTTGTGATTGTCACAGGCTATATTTTGTAAGGACACGGGAAGGGAAGTACTTCCCTTGGCTTGCGGGTGAAACGGTGGAAATCACTAGTCCATAAAGGTTGTGCTGAGGTATTGTTCAAAAGAATTAGTACGGCCCTGAAAAATGAAACGTGAATGACTTCGAAGAATCTACCAATTGTACTTGCCCCTCATAAAATATATGAATAATATCGATATCAAAGGACGAAGCAGTAATATATTTTTATACTTGACATCATAAATCGCCGTGACTGTTCAACTTTAACCTAATACTGCCAGTCACTATGAAAACCTTTTTTATGCCTAGTTTTTCATTATAAACGTCAGTTTTCATTCTTCGTGACTTCTCATTTTTTCTGTTACCTACTGGCGCCATTTTCTGACTACCACTGAAATACTCATTGCTTACACCTCAGGTCACACACAAATCTGACCTAAGGCTTACACCATACATTCTGATTGGTCTGTTCCCACTAGTTCAAAAAGTTCCCACTAGTTCTACTATATGAGATGTAACAAAATAGTAGAACTAGTGGGAATTATGATTTTCACTGGTATTCCCACTAGTTCCTCTGAACATTTGCAGTAGAACTAATGAGACATAATTTTGTTCTACTAGACAGATTAGAAGTACAGTCGACGGCCTAGGTGACATCTCGCCGGGTCCGTTTGTTATCTGTAGTTACCCCATACATCCATCACATATTATATTCTCTGTTCTGCTACATATTTACACTCTTTTCTGATGCCGGAAAGATTATGTTAAAATTAAAAACATGGGGTTATTTTTAATCGATTGCGCAATGTAATTAGTAGATATCTTGTTAACCAGGCCGATAAAAAATATATCACTGTTGCTGTATGTATTATCATGGTAATTAATCACCAAAAAATCTAGGATCCTTTTTGCATCATCTTCCGTTGTAGGTGTATTAGGAGGGAGTGTCAGACTTTTATTGGCTAAAACCCATCTATGTTCCCTCTAGAGCTCTTTGATTACCATTGCCGTAGCATCTCTTTCGAACAATCCCGTAGCCACGGCAGGACGAATCTGACATCTGTGCAAATCCTATGATACATACGGAACAATAGTTTGTAAGACTATAAGTTAATTATGTAATAACATTGTTACAACGTGCACCTATTATACTAATGAACTAAGAACCATGTTAAACATATTGCCTACTCGGATGCATAATTGCATTGTCATACCCACACACACGTCTTATAGTTTCGCACACATACGCATATTCATGGTAATCGAATGATGTATGATAACAGTGTTCTGTGTACCTTCTTGCAGCACGAATGTCTGTCAACATTGAAAGACAAGCTTAGTTTTATGCTATACGAGTTGTAATGATGTAATATCCATGTTTTGTTTCCTTCCTCGGATGACTGCTTGATTTTGCATAGTTTCTTCGTTTTTGCGGAAGGAAACTAGCTATTCTTGGCTTTGTTATTGATAGTCTCCATCTCCACATAGGCTAAATGGATTTTCCAAATTGATGGAATAAGTCATCGGTATTTTCTCATTTCTAGTTTTAAGGGCTTTGCTGGCTAACCCATTCAGTAAGGCAATGTATATCACGTCTGTCTTAAAATAGTAATTTTTGATCATTGCAGAAACCCGCACATCTAGAAGCAAGTTTATAACTCAGTTCTTTCTGTTTACAAAACATGTTACATGCCTTGCACTGCAAATCCGATACTCAATTCCAATTTTTTCCAGCTTTCAGAGAGCATCAAGCTGACACTCTCAGAATGGGGCACTCAGAATGGTCTCCCCGTCCAAAATGGTGTTGGCCCCACTGGGGGTCACCCACAAACTTCTCACCACCATTCTGACTATATGGTAGTGTCAGCATCCACTGCTGACAAAGCAGAGGCTGTCATCAACATCACCAGACCCCATGATGACGTCAAAAACAAAATGGCGGAAGAGGAACGCAAGAATTTGAAAATTGGTGTCAAGATCTTTATTAATGAAGACAGTACGACTGCTTTGACGGAGTGTTTGGAGAATGGTAAGTTCTTCTTTTTTGATGTAGCTATATTTATTTTACGTTAAAAAACAATACCTATATTGAATTGGGAGTTTATTCTGCCTCATCTTGTTCCCAAGAAAAAAGAAACCAAGGAGGCGGTTAGAAGTTTTCTTTCTTAATTTATTTTGACATTCAAAAGGTTTATAGAGATATTTTGACTAAATTGTACCCCTATAGGGGTACACGCTCAGTTGTATGCATTAAAGATTAGTCACCAGCAAAGGTAGGTACTAATTTATGTCGAATCATGACGAATATTGGAATATTGAATTTCTGCTGTGTTCCGGATTTGAAGACCACACGTACCAAGTAGTGCTAATCAGTATCGTTTAGCGCAGAAGCGTTATTCGTTCTTTTTATTCTATTTTTATCCGTATAATATAGGAAAAAAATAAATAGGTACTTTAAATAAATATTAATTTCAAGTACAACTGAGTTAATTATAAGCCAAAGTTCAATTACTTATTGATTAATTGAAATGATTGCGAAGGCGCCATGGAAAACAAATGACGAGCGGACTTGTCACAACGGAAAATCTCCTAAGAAAGTAGCGTCGCTAAAATGCGGATGTTTGGGAGACGAGGCACGTTACTGTCTCCGCCCTTATACTCCTTTAGAACCCGCCCGGTTGGTCCTGCGCCTGATCTCTCTCCGGTCGGATTGCTGCCCCATCGGGCTATGAGAGTAAAGGAATAGTGAGTGCACTTGTGTCTGCGCAAATGCTCGTGCACTATAATATGTCCTGCGTAGCTGGCTGATCTCCTTATACGAGAACAACCGCCGTGGTCGAAATCGACCGTGTACGCCATGATTTGTACAATATAATGACAAGTATATTTTTAAAATAACTTGCTTACAATGTAAAAAAACAAGTTTTTCCAAAAATTCTGAGGTTGAAAACTACATTTGTTAATGCCAGTCCTGTTTCTCAAATAGGTAGTTTAGTTTACTATCAGGTAGGTAACTACCCACTGGGTCTTTGAAACGCTAGTGATTGCTTTCTGATACCTTATCTAATCTTAATGATGAATAACGCTTAATTATCTGCAAACATAACAAGGTTTCTTGATCAGCACTATGATAAGGGACAATTATCGTAATGAATTGATGGACATTTAAGAGTTATATACATGGATACATATGTACATATAAAGTATATAGACATGTACAGACATGTAGGTAATAGATGAAAAGAAAAAAAATGCTAGAATTATTTGTAATTCTTTGGCGATTGTTACGGGTAGCTAAGGGGCATCGGGTTTCCCAGGTAACTGGATTGAGGAGGTCAGATAGCCAGTTGCTGCATGGAAAACACTGGTATTCAACTGCATTTGGCCGACTTCAACATAATTGAGAAAATTCTATGCAGATGAATGGTTGTAGATGACAGTTACTGGCCTGTCATAAAAAAGTTAGGTAGTGGTCAGACACGGGGTAAGGTTTGGTTAGTTATCGTGGCCCTGGTATAACTAGGGCTCAAAAAGGAACATGGTGGTTCTCACTCAAACCCGTTTATACAAATAAGGCCGATAAATCAGCAATTTTAGAACGTCAAAAATAGCAGAAAGCCTCCAAAACGCCCACCCTTCACCACTTCCTTTGTGTTTTTGTTGGGAAGAAGTGCCAAAACAAAAAAATGCCCATTTTTTGTATGAATAAAGCTATTGATGATAACAAAGCAACTGATAAAATGGGTGTGTTCCTACAACCGTATGATATATCTATCGAATGATAAAGAGTTATAAATCGTGAACTATGACGTGTAAATGTATCTAATCTTTTATTTATGTAACATGTTAATTGCGAATAAAGAATTAAAGACTTTGTTAATATTTATTGGTTGATAGGTACTACTTTTAGATACATAAATGTACGGTAGACTGCACATCAGTGGTAACTGTCATGCACCTTAACTCAATAGTAATAAGTAAGATTTTCCTATAAAACTGTTACCACTGACCTGAAGTTGACTGTACATAGAGTAGGACCATAGTATATAGGAACTGCTTTTAGACACATAGGATAGGTTTTTGGGTAAATCTGACATTGTTTTACCTACTACTAAGATTAGCGTTTATCTATAAACTAGCTGTTTGCCGTTGGCTGATAGTTTTCCTCGATAAATGTCAAAGATTTTAATGGCCTCTATCAAAATCTAATCTCGATAATACAGATTTTTTTCAAATCATTCAATAAAACAAACTAAAGAGCTTTATCAGATAGGCATAGATAAAGATAGGAACTCCTTGGAACATATGTTTAATAGATAAATAATCTTTGGACGTCCTAAAATTGTGAAATATGTTGTAATTTTTTATAGGGGAAATTGACTAGTAGATTTGTATTTGTTATCAACAGGATCAAACTTGTTAAGTAATAAAAAGTAGTGATAGTGCACAATTTAAATCATATATATTTTCTTGGGGTTTTATGGCTAATATCTAGAAATACCTATTGCATTTTTACAACTTTCCTGCTATTAGGAAATACCTGAATGCAAAATGATATATTTTCTTTCGAACAAATGACTTTTCCCGTTAAGCTTATGTACACTCTTATATCTTTTTTTTTTCTCTATGGGCCTCAGATGCCTGACTATAATATTATAAATAAAATAAATAAAACTTAGGCTCTAACTCCACCGGTGTGGAATGGAGAAATTATTGAAAAAGCAATAGATAAATATATTTTTTTTATTCGGATATCAAATTCGCAGATTTTTTATCCCAGAGTGGAATATTTCTATTAGTTGTTTGAAAAATTCTTTCCACTTTGTGTGTTGTTTTTTCTTAAATATTTTTAAGCACCCTGAAACCTTACAACCATATTCAAATCTGCATATTTCCATGAATTGAATCACACAGAATTTTACAGAGTTTATATAATTTTTAATGTAATGTCCAACCTCTTTACTTCCAGTATTCGGCGCTCTACACACAGCGTACATAGACAACGTGATTCTAGCGTACAACCCGGATATACTTCATCGTGATGAAGCCAGCGATGATACCAACCTCAAGAACACACACGCTACTAAAGCGTCGCCCATTTCTTTGGGGAGTAATGGTGAGTACATATTGATATATCTGACTGGTTAGTAAGCAAGTTGTCGCCAAACTTTATGGTGGCTTGCAACTTCCGAGCAAATGTTTGCGCATGAGACCCTGCGCAGCTTCACCGCCATTAATTTTGATATGAACTATGACCACTAAATAAAATTGCGCAAAACTGTCAAAATATACTATTATTACTTATTAAAATGTCCTTAAAATATCAGTGGAGCCCCAATATAAAGTAAATTTTGTTTAAGTATATGCATGCTTTATCTATATTTGATCTTCATAGGGCCGTTTATCGTCACCGTCAGTCAAACACTGACAATGGAAGACGCTTGCAGTATTTTGTTAAGTCAATGAAAAGTTCTTCTAAACACACCAGTACTATAAGACTCTCGCAAAATCTAGAATGTTCTGCAATACTTATATTTATGCATCCATTTCAGTGCGCATGTCAAGCACGGAGGTGGAGGCCGACAACGAGGCGGACGCGCGCAAGTGCGAGGCGATACTGCCCGGCATCAAGATCCTGTGGGGAGTGCTCGAAGATTACGTTAAAGAAGGTAACACTGGTTGTGAGACTTTCTGGCTTCTGAGTAACCGTAATGGCTGCAAAAAATGTTCAAATGACTGCCGGGACAATCTCGGATGAATTTTAAATCTCGATTATTTTATCTTCCACCATCCATTACGGCCATTAGGTTATCTATCCATCTTCGGACATAGGTTTCCTCCAAATCTTTTCATCTCTCTCTACTTCTGCCATTTTATTTTAATTCGGTCCTACTATTTTGGCCTCCGTCGCGTCGTGGCCGTGTGACACTCGCCGTTCCAGTCGTGTCCTAGTCCACTTGAACTGCTCCATTCTAGCTATATGCTCTGCTTCTGTAGCTTTATTTTACAATAAAATGTGGTTACCCACATCGTCATCAATACGAGTCTCTTCTCGGATCCATTCATTCCTCTTTCGATCCCTCAACGATGTGCCCCATGGCTTTTTGTGCAACTTGGAGTTGTTCGGCTGATTTCTGTGTTAGACTCGGTGTTTCTGGTAACATTGGCACATTTATTTAGGCACAAGATGTTGCAGACTCTTCTTATTCATATTTTATCCTTAAATATTTCAATGTGCTCGTCCCCAGGTCGCGTCCAACAGTTGGGTGTAGCAGACGTAGGCGGCGGTTGCCTGCGCAAGTTACACGCATGGGCTCGAGTAAGACCCGCCATCGCTCAGATCAACCTCGCGTCGTGCTGCGTGGTGCCGCCCGCGCTGCACGCCTTCTGCCGCGCCAATGACGTGCAGCTGCTGACACATGCTGACCCTCCTGGTAAGCAATAGAAAATACCATGAACATGGTCATAATGTCTCAAAAGTCACTGTTGTGACCACAGAAACAATATAACCTGACAAAGCACAGCATCCACTTTGGTCCATAAAAAACTATTTTAACCTTTAAGTATGGACGTGGAGTCTCACAGGCTACTTAATGTTAACGTTTTCATAGTTTCGCCTATTTCCCCCCGCTCCCCGCGATTGAGCGGCTCAGTAGCTTTTGTTTTAGTTGCCAAACTACCAACGAGGGAGGAGGTTGTGTCGTCCGGTGAATATCACGTGAGTAATAACCATATAAAAATTGACTGGAGCCTGTCAGGCTACACGTCCATTGTTGTCATATAATATATTTTATAAGGGCGATTATGTTTATTTCAGATTTTGTAGTACAAAATGTCAAAAATAAATAATGCCGGTACTTCTAAATCAAAACGACCGTCTACGGGTTCTGTTCAAGGCCCTGCGCGAAAAAATTTTCGTGTCACAGATCCAACTTTCGAACAAGAAATGAGTGAGTTGTTAGCTACGGATCAGTCTGACAATGAAGATAATATTGAAGGTTTGTTTATAGTGGAGTCCGAACTAATACAAAATCATGAGAGTGACAATGATGAAGATCAGGACCAAGATCAGGACCAGGAACCGGACCAGGTCCTAGGAGAAGAATCGGATAGTGTTAGTTCCGAAGATATTCCATTATCGCAGTTAGTAACAAGCAACTATTACTACGGCAAAAATAGGTATAAATGGGCCAAGACGCCGCCTTCGGCTAGGGTACGTACCCCACAACATAATATTATAACATCTCGTGCTGGTTCTTCGAAATTGACTTCTGAAGATGGTAAAGATCACTACAGTATTTGGAATAAGCTTTTTGATGAAGAAATGCTCCAGTGCATTCTAACTTGGACCAATTTTAAAATTTCTAGTTACAGAACCAAGTATGTCCGTTATAACAGACCAGAATTGAATGATTTAGACATGGTTGAACTAAAAGCTTTTATTGGTCTATTGTTTTACTCAGCTGTTTTGAAATCAAATGATGAAAACACGAATTATTTGTTCGCTTCAGATGGCACAGGTTGTGAGATATTTAGGTGCGGAATGTCAGAGACAAGATTTTTGGTTTTGTTATTGTGCCTACGATTTGACAACCCTGATGATCGTGAGGAGAGAATGAAGACTGATAAGTTGGCTGCCATATCCCATATTTTCAATAAGTTTGTGAGTAATTCTCAACAGTGGTATGAATTGAGCGAATGTGCCACAGTGGATGAAATGCTCGTCAAATTTCGAGGAAGAAGTCACATGATATCATACATGCCAAAAAAGCCTGGTAAGTATGGATTGATAATACGAGCATTATGTGATGCCAATAACTATTATTTTTATAATGGATATATTTACTCTGGAAAAGACTCGGATGGTATCGGACTGACAGCTGAAGAAAAGAAATTTCTAGTTCCAACTCAGTGTGTCCTACGCCTCACAAAACCCATTCATGGCACCAACCGTAATGTGACGGCTGACAATTGGTTTTCATCTATAGAGCTCGTAGACCAACTATCATCACGGAAACTGACTTATGTGGGTACTCTGAAGAAGAACAAGAGGGAAATCCCGATAGAATTTCAGCCAAAGAAGCAAAGAGAAGTAAACTCTACTTTATTTGGATTTACGAGCACAAAAACGTTATGCTCATACGTGCCAAAGAAGAATCGAGCAGTGATGCTTATATCTTCCATGCACCATAGTAACCAGGTAGATGAAAATACAAAAAAACCTGAAATTATTATTTATTACAATTCCACTAAAGGGGGCGTCGATGAGGCTGACAAAAAATGCTCGATTTACTCCAGTGGCCGTCGAACAAGGAGATGGCCCATGGTGTTGCTATATCGTGTCCTAGACTTGAGTGCCATGAATGCGTACATTTTATATAACATGCATCAACCAAAAGCTGTGGAAAGAGGAGATTTTCTAAAAAAACTAGCACGTGTGCTTGTAGTGCCTCATGTGCAAAGACGTGTTATAAATACACGATTGCCAAGAGAACTGAGGTTGACTATGAATCGCGTTTTAGGTGATGATATGGTTACAGAAGGTGTCCAGGATCAAGAAACCATTCAAGGGTCCAGAAGAGCATGTAGAATCTGTCCCGCGAAAAAACATAGGATGACTACCTATGTTTGTGTTGGGTGCAAGAAACCTGTGTGTCTCCAATGTTCTAGACCTTTGTGCACTGACTGCCAATAAATTTGCGTTATTAGACTGTTGTCAATATTTTTTGTATTAGTTACCTGAAGTAGGTGTTTTGTGTTTTTGGTTCCTTATGTATTATATTTTGAGAAAAAAAGACTCATTTTGTTATAGTAATAAGTTTGCCTGTTTTTAATATCTAAAAATGTAGCCTAAGTAAATTAAGACTGAAAAGTGCCATAATTGTTGATTTTTCACATTTCTATATTTTTTTTAATAAAAGTTGATTACATAAGCACGTTATTTTATTGCTAAATCCCTTAACTTCAATTTCCAATCAGTTTTAAAGCAACCTTTTATCAAATTCTCAAAAAAAGAGTGTTTGCATATAGGAGCCTGTGAGACTCCACGTCCGCAGTAGTGTTAAGAAAAAAACACGTCCATACTTAAAGGTTAAAGAAAAAAAACTGATTCAAAAAACACTTAAAAGCTACTAAAAACTTTTAGATGCAGCGGTCTAAAATTCGTTGTCTAGTGGATATTATCAGGCGTACACATGAAGTTTTTACCCTATGCATACATACAATTTTCGAGACTTGCCCTCAATTTCTATTGAAATCCGTCACGACCGGAGAGAGATCAGGCGCAGGACCGACGCTTACGTGCTCTCCGATGCACAAGTATATTAATGAATTACCAACTTTCAGACTCCAGGCTGCTGAATTTCTGTTGTTGACCTATATACATCCTCATCATCATTTGTCTGTTTTTTTACGTAGATATTATCAACACTAAATATTTATCGTAATTAATATAACTGCAATACTAATTCAATTGTCCACAGATCTACTCTCAATCGCTGCTGTAAAGACGCTGTCAGACGCTGGGGTCGGTTGTAACAACTTAGACTGGTGTGCTCGCTACCAGGTCCACATCAAATGTAGGGGAGTCCTAGCTCTCAAGGGCTACGTATGTAAGGCCACCATCGGCAACAAATCAGAAAAAATAGATAAGATAGAAAACATATAAACATAGGTAGGTGTGAACAACATTTGTGTTAATATTAAGCTATTTATTTAAGCATTTTCATGTTGAGCGAATGTGGCGCCACTGTTGCTGTGCAGTGGCGCTGGTATGCAGATTTATTCCCTTTTTTCAAATTTAATTTAATACATAAGAACCCCCATTAATTTGTACACACACTAGCAGGTCAACCTACCGTAATCTGACATATTTTATCAATCGAACATTAACTTTCCACTATTGTGATAAGGTTGAAAATCTGTTGAAGTAGGTTGATGTGCTGTTGTCTGAACATTCACACATACTTATGAAAACTAATTACACATGTTAATAAAATAATATAATAGTTATGGGATGGCAGGGAGGGAGTTTGGACTTTTAAGTTTCTGAAATGATACAAATTCCTCTTTATAAGAAAGGTGCGGATTCTGAAAGGACTCAAAATATATTTAGAAATTATCCAAATCAACAATTATTCAAATATAAAATTTCAGTGCAACCTTTTTTGAACATTAATTTCAGTATTCGTTTTTGGTATTTTTTAAAATTCGATACTAGCAAGACTCCCAGTTTACAATTTGATAGATTGTTTCTCAAAAAATAAGTGATTTTTCTAATGGTGCAATAGAAGTTTTCGGCCTTACAATGCAAAGAAATACTTACTATTTGAGAAACATTCGATTACCAGTGCATTTTAGATAAATAGGCTCATTTTATGGCTTAAATTGTGATATAGTTCGATATACTATTAAAGCATACTATCGTATGTACTTATAATTGTTACTTACATTTTTCTAAGACACTGACGACATTCAATTCACTCAAAAGCTACAATTTTAAATACTGTTTACAGCCTTTTTATCGTCACAGGCCTCCTCTCACATAAAGAAGGATTGAGCGTTAATATTAAATACAAAATATTAATTTTAAGAGATATAACCGTTTTGTAAATCGGAATTTGCATGTCGATAGTTTTTATCGATAAAATTGTCACCTAAAATAACCTCTTATAATTTTATTCTGTATTGAGTCATTATTTTTATCTATGATGAGAGAGCTAATTCAATCTGTCAAATGTCTTCAATAGTTTTACCTCCAAAGTGTAAGGTGTTGGTTGGCAAACCTTCACAAATGCATATAATGTACATAAAATTGATATGTTTTCATTGATAAAATGCTTATTAAAGTTATCGATTTAATTAAACCTATAGAAAATCGTTGTCAGTGTCTATGAAAAAACAATATTATAGTTGGTGCACAAGCTAGGTTATGTGGTTATTTCAATACAATTATTTTAACGATTAATATATGTCAACTTGTCTATATAATCTATATTACACAATAGCAATAGGTATATTCTAATTTCAATATCAAAAACTATATCGATATTTTAAAATCACTTTTAACTAAAATAACTTTGCAAATCGTTCCAGGCGTCTTTGAGTAATCGGTGAACATACATAAAATAAAGATCCCAAAACTCCTCCTTTTTGGGAAGTCTGTTAAAAAGGGCTGTGAAAAAGTCTATATAATTGCTACCATACATGAGTATAGACGAGTTGACAGATATTCTATATTAAATAGTTACCTTATAAAATTGTTGTTTAATACAATGAAATGGTACTTCGCAGTTTTGTGATAAGAATTATTGTTAGAATCCATTTTATAGGCAAGGAAAGGTTTAACGCCTGAACATTTTGTTAGAGCAATATTGCTCTCATCCTTATAACAATCACATATTATAATAATACTTGGTTTTAATTTAACTTGTTATGGGCAGAATTGTCACGAAACATTGCATGTTTTTTTAAATAGAATTACTACAAATTCAATATAATTCATTTTTGAGTATTTAAGTATTGCAAAGTGCACAAGCAATTTCTAAAGAAAACATTTGATTACCATGACCATAACAAGAATGGGTGACCAAAACTATTGCTGTTTTGCTATCGGTGCTTCTTTTCTTGCCTATAAAAATGCTGTTTTTATACAGAATGTTACAAAACCGTAAGCAGTTGAGAGGGTAGATAAGTCAATGGGCATTTTTGTAACATCCTGTACATTATATTATAGTATTTCGATGCAGTTAACCATAGTTATATTTTATCATTTAAACAGGTTATAAATAAAATTGAATGTATGTATGTACGGTCAGGATAATTTTATGCGGATCGTACTTAGGATTTGTAATCTCATTTTACACTTAATTTTATTGG
Source organism: Helicoverpa zea x Helicoverpa armigera (assembly GCA_033682625.1). NCBI lineage: Eukaryota > Metazoa > Arthropoda > Insecta > Lepidoptera > Noctuidae > Helicoverpa > Helicoverpa zea x Helicoverpa armigera. Next base: position 3,688,051 of record JAWIIS010000053.1, on the reverse strand, counting down.
TTGCTTACAGCCAGTCTCTTCATCAAAAGTAAAAGCCAAAGTAATGTCATAAAGTAAAAGTAACGGTCAAATTAGTTTTTTCTATTGGTTTTGCTGTCACTTTAGCCTTGAAAAAACGAATTTGACCGTTACTTTTACTTTATGACATTACTTTGGCTTTTACTTTTGATGAAGAAACTGGCTGTTAATATTGAAAAGTCATCAGTTAAAGTAAATGTGAGTTGCACTATGTAATTATAACGATAACAAAACCATAACCAGCCGTCAGATTGGCGATTTGAAAGAAATGGGTGGTTTCGTTAACGTTATATAGTGCAATCCACCCTTATTATATTCAAATTACAATTATTTACGGTTGAATAAGATTCATAACTTAATTTTTGAGTGGTGCAACAAAAAGACTTAACTTTTTGGAGCTGAATATAAAATTTTATCCATGCTCGTATCCTATCAGTAGCATTTTCAAAATAGATGGTGTCTAATAAATTAATACTGCCTTCATTAATAGTAAAATAATTGTACAATCATAATATCATTAACCCAGTAATAGTGAGAAATAGTGTGAAAAATTGTTACTATTTAACATCTTGACATATTTTTACTACAGATACATTCCGACGCAAACGCCCCCAAAAACACATCAAAATGGCGCCTGACGTATAGTTTTTCCATGATTAACAAACAATATTACACGTACAAAGTATGCCCCTTTAAACATTTTAATAGAATATTACGATATATTAAATTATAATTAAATAAGTTATTCATACATAGGTGCCTCATACTTAAAATTAAGATGTTCTATGTGACCTTAAAAAATGCTTAAAAAAGTGTAAAAATGTTTATAATACATTCAAAAATGTATCATGTAAGATGAAACCCGAATTGTTTTAAAATTAAAGTATTTATTGAATAATTTTGGCTTTGTTTTTATTTAGTTTAGTACCTTATTGAGTCTTTGACTTTGAAGCACGCCGGCTTTCTGAGTTGGATGCCAAACGAGATGAGTTGAAAGCTCGACCACCTGTAGCTATCAACTACAACTTTGTGGCTGGTACCCTGACATGTCCGCAGTGTGCGCGGACTTTCACGCACAAAATTGGATACTCCAGCCACATGAGAGCACACGCACGCCATTAGGGTCGAAGTGGTCGTCGTTGCCGAAAACGGCGTGGAAGATTATTATATTATTGAAATAATTAACATTAATTGTGCCCAAAAACAAAAACTGAGACTACTATCCTATACCTGTAGATACAAATCTGGAATGGAGGGCCTATTTTAAATTCTTGTGCCTGTACTAACAGCCCATGTCTCGAGGAAGTTATAAGCTCCTCTTTGTCCGGGTGCGCGAAGTAATTTCCCGGGACGTGAGCGAAACCGTGGGAAAACGGCTAGTAATTTAAATAATGAAGCAGTGGAACAAGGCATTCTTAAAAGAAGGTACATTTAAACCGATAAGATTAAATAACTTGACTATTTAAAATTGTCAAATTCGGTTCAGTGGTTACAATTGCAATAGCTAACAATGGATTAAAAAAATGAAACATCACCCTACTTTCACCGACTTCAGTCTGAAAACCATGACCTCCTTTTATAAGATTGATGAGTAACTGAGGATATTGCAGTGTTCGTCCTACCTGTATCTCTGTAACTACCATCCGATAATTAGGTTATCGGCACGCTTGCATGCATAAACCTCTTATTTTCGGGCCACTCTCGCACAGTTTCCCGCCAACTGACCATAGTGTATAGATGCACCCTCCACGCCTATGCATTCAACGAGAGGACAGATATCGGCGATAATACAGTAGGTACCTTATAACCTATACTACATATATGATACTGGCCAATAAGAAATTTCCCTAATGCCAACTCAATGATAATGATGACTGAATCATAACCAGCCGTCAAATTACGACTTGTTTGTATGTATGTTTTTTTATCCTGATAATGGAAGCATGGAATTAGTAAGTAGGTACTACGTACAACTTAGGTACTACTACTAATTCCATGACTGGAAGTAATTCCCTCGAGACGCGGGTTAAATCGCGGTAAACAGCTAGTATTTCGTAAATGACCAAAACCTTCGTGTATTTTAAATTAACAGCTGTTTGCGATTCCGTGAAACAGAGAAAAGTCAGCTTACGACAAAACATACTAATTAAAAGAATTCGACATTCGTCCCTAAGAATATTTTAATACATGAGTTATAGCATTCTTTACATGAATATTATTATATTAAATTGAAATAGTTTCCGATCGTCAAATTGTTGTAGGCACTTTCCTTACTTTGTAGTGCCTAATTAAAAGTTTGACATTTGGTTATTTTGTTCATGATATGTCAACGTTAAGAGCTTTCAGGTACCTATTATTTAATGTGGAATTATTGATTCTGATAATTTTAAGGCATTGTTTAGTTTCGTCATTTTAACACTATCGGGTCTTTCATCAATTTATGAGAAGCCGTATTACGCATACCTAAAATATGGTGTAAAAGTCATCGCTTAGTCAACATTTAGGTAGATGCAGAGTAGGTATGAAAAATTGCTTAGAAAATTTTAACGATTTATAGATAACTGTGCTCAACTGTGATTGGGCTTAACTACATATCTTCAATCAATTAAAATATACATACCTACTGCACCTAATAATTATCGATATCCGAGGTAGGCAGACATTCCAATTTAATGAATCTAGAGCACCTTTGATTGGTTGCTCTCTGGTTTAAAACTAGATCTAATGTAATTAAGTACGAGATATAAAAAATCTAAAAAAAATACTTAGGCAGCTTAGTAATGATACAAATGAACTTAAATCTTACTTAGCAGCAACATATTGCCACTTAATACATGTTAGGTACTGGCATATTTGAAAGCGAGTGGGGTTTTCCTAGCTCTTGATAGAAACCATTTTTACCAGGTACCGGTAGAAATGCAATGTTTTGATGGTTTATGATAAAATAGTTAGTTATACAGCTGAATATAGAATATTTTACATAGGTAATTTCAAACAATATCGCACGCTAGAAGTCATCAAAAGACAACGATTAAACTATTCTACACAAAATTCACATTCAAATAGACAATAACTTATGTCCATAACCAATACCAATAAATATACGAAAACTGCATTATTACGTAAAATACTTGAGACCACCCCCGCTTTTACCTTCTTAACTCAATTTATATGCAAGCGAGCTCCGCTGACGAAATCAAGCGAATAACTTTATAATTGTGCATTAAAATAAAAAAGGGGTTAGTCGGAAACAGGATATTGCCTTCCGTGGCGACCCTTCGCTACCGGCGACTGTTTTTTTTATAAAGTTGGCAACTAGTAGCTTGTCTTGTCGTTATGTTGTAAGATTCCATAGAGAATACACAAGTAGGTCTGTCTTTCGTGAGGTCGGTCACACTTTCATTTTCAGCGACGGAAATTATCTGGGTTCTTGCAAGCTTATTATAAACTAGTTATTTTCAGTGGTTTTTCTTGCGTCTCTTGGAAACTAATTACCGTGCTTGGATAAAGTATAGACGAGTAGGGTATTGGGGATTGGTAATGGAGAAATGTAAAGAGACGAATAGAAATTATCTATTATTATTTAGGTACTTATACTTACCTACCTAGTAAATTAGAAGAACATGTTCTGGATTGCTTTTTCGATGAAATGAGAGGTCTAAATATTTAAAGAGTACCTACCTAATTATAAATTATGGTGTCACAAAAATATATTCTGCGTCTAAATAAGTGCTAGTACCCAGCAGTGTTCATAGCCAGCTTACAGTCTCCAATTAGGCATCAAGAAAATCATATGAATTTCTTAACTTGTGTGTCCGTGTATGTAGTAGCTATAACTTGGACAGACAGACAATATTCCTGCAATCCATAGTCGTCAGTCGCCAATCGTTCGTCTTATATTACGACAAACATCTGATTGACACTATCCAGTCTCGTTGAAATCTGAAGCAACATTGAGAAATTTAATATAACAAGCAAGTACTGAGCTCAGAAACTTAGGTAATCGAATTACCAAACATGTGTGCGTTACGCAATCATAGACAATATGGAAAGTGGCGGGAAATTGCGCAGAGACAATTTCGGCGAGATCTGTGCAAGTGCGCAAGCATCGACTCGAGTCGGGGACTGGTAGCATAACTATGTTATTTTATATTTCATTTAAGTACAAAAAAGTTGTAAGTTAGATACTTAACTGATTATTGTTTTGGGAATCGGTATTAAAATATTGATGTAATATTTAGTCAAATCTACTTAAACGTATATAAGATTTTGATTTTAGATCTGAACAGGCTATAGTTTCAGGAACTACGAAGAAAAATATTTCAGTGTTAGATAGCTCATTTATCGAAAAAGGATAAAGGTAACTTTTATCCAGTTGCGGGAAGTAGTTCCCACAAATTCGAGTAAACCGCTTGTGGAAGCTACTAAACCCAAAAAATATGGATTCAGAAAGTTTTACTAAGTATGAGTATAACTGTATAATGACCCTTTTCAAGGACCATAGCATACAAAAAATAACCTTGCATTGGTGCTCATTGCATTTGAATTGCATTGTCGGCGAACTAAAGGATAAATAGCGTTAAAAACATTATCATTACAATTGACTGCATTGTTTTTGAAAAATATTTCGCGTATACAAATGACACTATTACACATATATTTCTTAGAAGCTACGTGATACATTTCGGAGATACATATATTGAAGTTTATATATTTTTAAAATAAGTATATGGAATATGACCACGTGTGACTCTTTTGACCGCGGCAAACTATCAATACAAATTCAAAAGCTTGAAACATGCACATACATTATTAAAATGTGGTTTCGAAATATTTTTTACAAGATATTAAATAGTAGGTACATGACAAAGAACAAAACCGATCTTATTATGTATTTTATAGTTTTCCGTTGGTTCTGTTAGCAAATCTACGTTTTCGTAAGGAAGCAGCGAGAAAAAGGATAGTGGTCAGTGGCGGATTTACCAATAGGCCAAGTAGGCCAGTGCCTAGAGCGGCAGATTTAGAGGGGCGGCAAATTTAGCAATTTTTTTTACAGGTTTTTTTTTTTATAATTGAGTATATGAGTACACAATCCATATATAAATAAACGATTAATAAACGCAAAATTAATAAACTGTAATATATACTTAGGTACTTACGTGATCATGAATTTTAAAATATTCTAATAGCGTTTCAATAAAAATAAAATAAAAAATCCGCTCGCTTCGCTCGCGGTTTTTTCATAATTCCTGGTTTGTTCTGCGCTCTTTGAGTCCTCAATCTAACAAAAAGTTAAAGCACCGAAGTAGCAAAAACAACTGACGCTCTACACTGACGATTTCTAAGCTTTTTATGAGGTGGAGAACTTTTGGAGTATTTTTGTGTTCCAAGACTCAAAAAATTTCGCGCTCGCTGCGCTCGCGCCTTTCGCTTGTCGCTGACTATTTTCTGATTTCTTTAGGTATTATTACGTCCCAAACATCGAAAATTTCGCGCTCGCTACGCTCGCGGCTTTTTCTACAATGTGTCCCGGGGATAAGTGACCGCCCGAAATTTTTTGAATATTTGTACAAAATTAAGGATAATTTCCTTTATATTTGGGACTTACCGCCTTTGTTTTTTTTTAATGATTTTTAGTAAATACTGTGACGTGCTGCAGTTTTTTAAAGATATTTCCTAAGTTTTTAATTCTTTTTTCTTTATTGACTAGCCGACATCATAGTTTATCAATTAAAATTATCAAACATAACAAAAATGTAATAAAACATTTATTAGAAAAAAAAGAAAATAAAAATTCAAAGAAAATAACGCCTTTTTTTCAGTTTTTTCAAAATAGGTCCAATAAATGCCCCCTTAATATCACTTTCTTTTAATTTATTAATAAACTACATGATATTTCCTACAATAGCTCACAACAATGTTTGCTGCTATTTCAAACAAATGCAAAAATACAGTCAGTTGAAATTTGAAAAAAAAGAGCAAAGCCTGGTATTAAGAGGCCTGACAATAAATTTTTTTTAATGATTTTTTTCAAAAATATAAAAGAAATTATCCTTAATTTTGTACAAATATTCAAAAAATTTCGGGCGGTCACTTATCCCCGGGACACATTGTATTTGCACTTCTTTTTTCCACTCTTGTTTGGGTAGGCATTTTTGTGTCCCAAAACTAAAAAAAATCGCGCTCGCTTCGCTCGCGACTTTTTCACTTTACGGTGGTTTTTTTTTATACTTGTTTTCGTACAAAATTTTTGAGTTTTTTACATTTGTCGTTTTTTTTTGGGGGGTGCTCAATAGGTACTCCGCCCCGGGTGCCACCCGATGCTACGCCGCCACTGAATCATAGCACCCGAACAAATGAACCGATTTCAATTTAATTTTTTTTTGTACTACAGGTGTTTTACGAGCGAGTGTTTAAAAGTTACAGAGGTTTTACGCTTCAAAGTCGCTGACATATAAACTTGTTACTTAACATTAAACTCTTCGGTACATAGAGGCTTGCAAAAATAATCTAGTAACTGACAGAAATATCATTAAGTTCACAATAATTAGAGGCGGCAAAAATTGAATGGCCTACTAGCGGCAAGTTTGTAAATCCGCCACTGATAGTGGTTATAATATTCCGTCAATCCGTCATCCAGAGACTTGCTCTAAAAACTGAAATGTACTTATGTAAGCAGAAGAAATACCGACAGGAAATCTGTAGATCTGCTAAAAGAACTTTGAAAATTTTGTTTCCACATTATTTCTGGCTACCATAGGCTATATTTTATTTGCGTAAGGAAAGTAATTCCCTCGCGATACTTACATGTGAAAATATTATATCACCAAAATATTTCGAACACAAAGTTTTCTCTGCTATCCATCCACAATCTCGCATTAGACATGAAGTTCAGTGCGCGTGCGTCTGTAGCGTGAAATTGTCACACTCTTACTTTCTCGATGGCACGATATGGCCGTCCTTCCTTTCGCTTTAATTACAACAAATCATTATGGCGGCAAGGTCCATGAACTGTCATTTGTTAATCACTAGTTACGTAAATGATGGCTAAAGAGTAGTTGTAGTTTTTTTTTGCTACGAAACTGCTACGGTGCTACGAATTTATTGGACAAAAACAAAAGACTGTCTAAATGTAGCCTCCAGTTGGACTGGCTGCTTCTTTATAAGAGAAGGTAGTAGGTAGCAGCAATGATCTGATGATAATAATACATGTTTAACTGAGTTCTAAGGGAAATTATTGCCGCATCTGGATAAAAGGTAAGTAGTCGGTAAATGGGCTATTTAGGTTACACTGATTTTTTTTTTTCAAATAATGACGTCAGATTAGAATTTTTAGTCAAACGAACAAACTCTTCAGCTTTATATAGCACAGATTTAGCAAGTTCACAATATCATTATCTCTCATAGTGTATTTTGAGTGTAATTATTGATATTGATAAGTTTTGCCTTCGTGGTTGAAAGTTGACTTTTATTATGTAGGTACACATACCTACAACTTGTCTGGACACTTAGCAAAACTTGAGGTACTTACCTTAGCTTACATTAGAAACAGGCAAATAGATTATGGACAGCACAGATTTATCTAAAAGTATAGGTAGATATTTTACTATTTAATACTGGTAATGGCCCATAACATTAGAATTTAAGTTTATAATTTACGATTGTAGCTCCACTTAGGTTACCTTTAGGACAATCGAGTTTAAGGCGGTAACAAGTTTATTTAACTCATTGACAGCTCGATAAATAACTGTTTCATGTTAATTTCTGTATTATGTACAATAACTATGTACGTATTATGTACCTAATGGATAGTTGTCAAACTAGTTGGATACATAGCAGCTACTTTTATTTATGTGATTCAGGCAATATCGAAATAATCTTATGTTCATTTATTTGCTTGATAATCAGTTTGAGGTCTTTAAATCATAAAGCATGTACCTCTGGGTTTAAATGGTACCTATACTCAAAGCTTTTGTTTAAATAAGTGATTTGTTTGGTAGATATATGAAAAGAACAAACCAGATGTGTATTTTTTTAGCTGCTTTCTCATCAAATTAGGTGTTTTGTGGCTTTTAAGGCTGTCACTGAGTCAGAGCGGAGCCTATTTAAGGAGAAATATCAACTACCTAAGTATAGAAATTTAGATAAGTAACTTCTTGGTGAAATAACAAATGCACTACTACTCAAATAGTGCGTACACGCAGATTGCCGTGCTTAATATAGAGGTGACAAAAGGCAGTTTTCAAGTAGGTACTAAAGTGCATTGAAAATAATTTATCGATTTGAAATTGGAATGTGAACCATTGAATTTCAAACGTACCTAGCCTTGCAAAAATTAGGCAGCGAGAAATATACATTGCTTAGATTGCCCTGTGGTTAGGGCTGCCATCCGTCCGGGTTTCCCCGGATTTGTCCTCGTTTGGAGACCGTCCGGGGGCCGTCCGGGCGGGGTTTCAAGAAGTGTCCGGGGAAAACCCGGACCACCACCTCTATGTTTAAAAAAAATCGTACTCGTTCGGGGGAAAAATGCGATTTACGCCAAATGTCCGGGTTTTTTTAATATTTGTCCGGGTTTGGCGAAATTCGAGATGGCAGCCCTACCTGTGGTCAATGATTCTAAGATCTATATGTATGTGTTGTCTGTGATTACCTTTGTACTTACATAATGTAGATACCTAAGTAATTATTTTTTTAGCTCAGAATAACGACACTATAAACTTTTAATCGGCCAATTATTTGATCGAGGTCATAAATCAGTTTGGTGATGAAGTAGTACGAACATTACAACTAAGAATGGATTACATACCTTCGAAATAAACTGTTAGCAAACCTTCGGTCCAAAGTGTGCGGCTCTTAGGAGAAGCAATTGGAGATGACTTTTAGACTTCAAATCCGAATTCTTCTTGATAGTGTAAAGTACGTGCTACGTACGTGTAAGTAACCATGTGCTGATAATGTTGATGAAGATGATGAAAGAGCTATTCTTCTGCAATTGTCAAGGTTGATGTGTATCATGCACGCCTAATTTAACTGAATTGTGGCAAACTTTCAAAATAATGATGGAATGTTTAATAGGAACCAAGTACTTACTGCAGAACATTGATAATAAAAACATATTTGAAACTAGCTGTAGGAAGGGAACTTTTTTTCCTTGTTCTCAGACTCAAATCTAAATACCTTTGTACGAGACTGCATTGATATCAGCTTAGCACCTTTAGCTCGAAAGCACGATCAGACAAAGAAGTATTTTATCGAAATAATTATTACTTATCTTACCCGTTTACCAAACGTTATTATTTTTTTTCGTTTCGTTTCTGCCCCGTAAACATACCTACCAAAACATCAAGCTTTCGTGCAATTTTGGAAACAATACATATATGGACCGTGTTTTGTTTTTCTCTATGTAAGCACGTGCATAACGAAGCTATGTTTATGTTCGCGATGAACTACACAACTATTATGGGTGATTTTCCACTTTCATGATCTCCGAAACATGCGCGCTTTTGTGTACAGTTGAAGGAAAATGGTTGTGTAGAGGAAAAGTTGGTGTCTATCGCAGAAAATAAAATATTCTTCTTCAAACTACTTCTATCTTCAAACTTAATCCTTAAAATCAATTATTTAAACTTAGCTGCAGAACAGTACCTACTTTGAGAATATTTAAAAAAAACTAGGTATTTCTGGAATAACGAAACTCGAAGTATAAAGAAACTTATACGAAATTACAGTTTCACCCGCATCACGGGAAAGTCTATGTCCTGTCTCAGGCCCTAGACCTTCTATGTACTTACTAAATTCTATTTAAATCGGTTTGATCATTATGGCGTAAAAGCCTGACAGACAGGAAGATTTACTTACGCATTTATAACATTAATATAGTAAAGTTAAATAATTATTATGTAGTAGTATGGTAAGGATTCAACCAAAAAACACTGGTACCTACTCAGCTGCATCAGGTTAGAATTACTGCTGCAGACGGCCCCAACATAGCTAGGTAACGACTGAGCAGATAACGAGATGATGTTAAGGAACACACATGAAATTCAAAATACACACATTTTCCACAATCCAGTATGTCGTTTGGCTGTACTACAACAAGGCAGTTGACACAATCAAGATGTTATCTGGGGCGTACACCTCGAGTCGACAGGTTTCACACTCGTCGTCATTCGCATGAGCAACTGTCATCGTACTGTATCCAATCATATGCTAGTTTTACCTGCATTCTTTGTAGAAAAACTAGAATATTTGAAGAATATTCACAGGTATTGACAGGTAGCCTTCCTCGTCCTGGCTGTCATTGAAAATCCTTGGCAGTCGTTACGGGTGGTCGGAAGCCAGTAAGCCTGACACCATTCTTACCAAGGGGTATTAGGTTGAACAAGTAACTGAGTTGAGGAAGTCTGACAGGCAGTCGCTCCATGTAAAACACTGGTACTCAGCAGCATCTCATTAGACTGGTGACTCCGACATACTTGGAAAAATGTTCGACAGATGATGATGATCATTGATAGGGATCATCAAGATTGGCAATAAGTTAGAAGTTTAGCGACTTTTAATATTGCAGGGTAACAAGTAGGTAGTCGTTGCATTTATGCCCAAAATCTCTACCCAATCTTTGAGACCTGAAACTATCCGGGTTATGCTGAGGACAATGTAATGACGACTTATAAATTTAAGAATCCCTGTTGTCCTGCACATATTACCTACTCATTAATTTTACGGAAACAAACCATAGGTAAATGTTTACATATTTTCCTCATCTGATAAGCGTTATAAGTACTCCTTGTTAAACAAGATGATGAAGATCTTTTTACAATTAATAGATAACAATTTAATAATTGCTAAGAAAATTCTTAATTAACTTTCATTTTCAGTGGGAAGGTACTCTCCTGTGAATAAGAAAAACTTTCTTCAAACTTTAGTTTTAAATTTGAATTAAAGCTTGGCATGACATCTACATTTATTACGTTCTGAGAAATAAATTAATTGCATTTCTTATTTTAAAGCTTTGATTTTAAGTAGATATAATAAAGAAATATATTCAAAATCTAACAATAATAATCAATAAAGAACCAGTAAATAAAACATAACACGAGGCAAAACAAAACAAATGAACAAGTACAGTCCACAACAAAAATCAATGACATACCTATAACAACGTAATAAAAAAAACGCTATAAATAAAGATATAAATTAAAATACTCCACATGTAACCCGATGACTATTAAAATGCAGTCGTCTTTAGCGCTCAATAAATAACATAAAAAACAGGCCGCTATGTAAAACTGCTGTAACTGACGATTTCCTCCTACCTACTAAAATTAACCGATCACTACATCTGGGTAGATCCCATTAAGGCCCCGTCTCTTCGGTCCATAAAGATGAAAACATTACACGTCCCCCTCTAACGTACTGCCGAACTCATTGAGCGAAAGAGACATCACCAAAAGATGTATTCTCGCAACTAATCAGACGTGTCCACTGTCCGGTGCGTGCGCATCCCACGCCGAAATTATCTTTCAAACTTCCCAATTGGAGTACAACGTTTTTTTATTATGAAAATAATTTCACACATTTCCATAGCTTCAATTTTAACCGTTAAAGTCATTAAGTTATGGAAATTAACATATTTTAAGCTCATAGTTTTCCGAATTCGTGAAATCGGAGATAAGTTCTTTTAAAAATATATCTTATTTCTGTTGTTACAGAGCTTTAAGTTAAATGGTTCGTAACAACTTTACTTACAACTTATTGAAACGGTATCAAATAAGCTAGGTCTATGCGAGATAACTTGCAGCAATAGCGTTGTCCTTTTCTAATGTAAGCTCGATTGTTCCGTGAGTGAAAGAGACTGGTGTATTTCTCTGTTGCGATTCAAGGCTCTTTGCGTTCTCAATCGCTGACTTAACAGGTTTTTTTAGGAGTTACCAACAGTTTGTCGGATAATATTATTATGATGAAATACAGACATGTTAGTGCAATTAACTGCGAAAGTATTATTTTTCACTAATAAACTTATATTAATCGTTTTTGACCCAACGTACGAGGAAAATGATGCAAATTACATTTCGTGGAATTTATACAATGATCTCAGAAAGATTAACTTGCCAATAAATATCCTTATAATAGACAAAATCCATATATTTAATAACAGAGTAGACAAAAGACAACATGGATGAATAAAATTATATACCAGCTTTCATGCGGTCAAATAAATTACACAGTCATAAAGTTTAACAATTCGTTTTTTCTAACTTTCACAAAAATAAATACCTAGTATTTATTTTATAAAACTTCCCCAATACAGACAATCACGAAAGAAACTTCGTAGTGTGAACCAAAGAAAAGACACAAACGTTGCGAGCCCCTGCGTTCAGCGGCGGGCCGCGCCGGCCTGCGCTTGCGCCTCCAGTCGATCGAGCACAGCCGTCTGCGCAGTGCCTCGCCGCGTCACCGTCCATCTATTACGAACTTTTTTCACACCACCTCCGAAGCAAAGACATTCAAAATAATAAAAAAACCTCGTGAAAGTGTCAAAGTGTAAAGTTCTCTTGTGTTAAAGTTAAAAGCTAGTGACGAGTTGCGGTAAAAGTTCGAATTCTTGGATGTACTGAATTTTTTCAAGATTTTTTTGTGCTTTTTTTTTTTTTTGTTTTGGGGGCAGTGATGTACATTGATAACTATATACATTGACGTTGTACGTTTGTTATACAAGTTTAATGGTGCGTATTTATTGGTTATATTTGCTGAAGTCTAGATAAATATTTGATGGAAATACTGGAGTATGTCTCAGTTATCTGGGTTTATTGTGTGTTTTGTTTTCTTTGATATCTGAGTGCACATTGCAGATATTGAATTGATGTCTATATAGTATTTCTAACACATTAGAAATGAAGAATCTTGCTGCAATTCTAATTTGTTTACTTTACTTTACATTTACTAATTAATCCTTATTAAGATTAATTAAGTAAGTGACTTAAGTCTTATATCAATGTATCTTAGTTGTAAAATGTAAGTAGGTAATCATTTTTTTTCAAAATACATTGACATGATAGGTTACAAGGGTAAGGGATATATAATGTATGCAACCCGTCTCACTTAATTTGAATATGCATACATAAATATATAAACGCGTAGGTTAAAATAACTTTAAACAAAATAAGGTCGTCTGAAGGCATTTTAATTGATGATCGTAAAAAACAAATTTAATATTATTATTTTTAAATTAAAATTGTAATTAATGAGTACCTACCTTACTTTTCCATACTTAGGTATAGGTACTTGTTTAAATAAAGCCTTTTTTTATTAAAATACAGAATTAACAACTGTAACATTTCCCCAAGAGATAACAATAAAAACTGAGAGTAAATTATACAGGAATTTAATTACGATCTGAAGCCCTTTTTTATTCCATAAAATAATAAAAAAACTCTGCATTGCGCCTTCTTACGAAAACATTGTATCATAAAATAACTTTAAACGTATAAAAAAATCTCTAAATTGAAAAAAAAATCAAAAAATAAAAAGTCTCTGTAACATCGCTTTTGTCCACTTTTTCATGCACCGCAATGGAAAGCGTGTCAAAAATCAGCCAGCAATTTTCCGCATATTGGCTACAAAGACATACCTACCTACCAACAGTTAAGAAAGTGCTATTACAAATAAATGACTTAGCAAGATGTTAGTTCTGTAAATATGAAAGTACCTAATAAAGATTTTAATAGATTGCGCACACGCGATTAAGTACCAACATGTGATCGCTTGACGATCTCTGCTATTTGTCATTTGCAACTTACCACATTTTCGCACTTTGACTACAACTACAACTAATTATACATAATAAAATACACAATTAATTGAAATAATATTTGATTTTTACACCTTAGAAAATTGAAATAAGTTGTGTTTTCTAAACCTTAGAGAATATACATTTTATGTTCGCTTTCATTTTTTACTTAGTATTAGGTAGGTTCTATAATAATTCTTCTAATGGCCAATTTTTTTATCGCTAGATACCTAGGTACCTTTTTTCTGAAGAATATATTTAACGTTTTCACAGCTTTTACATAGACTACGTGAAACCGCCATATTTATTCCTCAGATAGAAGATAACTGACTCTTAGTAAAATAGTTTCGCAGAAAATGAGCATTTGACATTGCGAAAGAACTAGATTAATCTATAACAAGATTTCTTGTAATTATTAATGAGGATTTAAGTTATTATTTGTCCTTAGAAAAGGTCGCAGGTACAAATAGTCACGACATTCACCCGAGTAACAATAATATTAAACTGTATAAAAGAAAACTACAGAAACTTGAATTTAGTCATATTTATAATAGTAGTATAAAAGAACAATTAATTATTAAAAGGATATAATAAGTCATCACCTTTAAATAAAACTTTTACGACTATAACTTCAAGAAACTATCTACAAATTACCCTGTCTAGAATTAGATCGTTGTAAGAAAAAATAAAGTTTTAGTACCTATATCTGGTCCATAAAAAAATAATATAAAAATGATGATGCTGAAATAATTAAAAAGGTAAAACAATAGCTTTGACTTAATAATATTTACTGACAAACAATTTTCTATTAATTACTTATTAACTATAATTTAATAACTAGTACTTCTTATTATCCTTAAAATTATCCTATCTTTTTCCACGTGTCTCATCTTAAGGCAGTTTATTTCAAGAAATCGTTGCGAGATTATAATCATGTAACGTTAAATAACTCTTTCTAGATGTTTTTAATATCTACATAGACGCATCTAGAGAAAAAGATAAAACGTGCCTTTAGTAACACTTTTCTTTACAAAAAGCATCATCATCTGGCTAACCTTTTCCCAACTATGTTGAGGTCGGTTTCCAGTCTTCGCAGAAGCAGCTGAGTGCTTTATTTAACATTGGTTTCAAAGCGCCCTTGAAATTATTCTTCTCCTTTAGATCTAACTTGGTCAGTTAAGAAAGCCGTTCACAGTTTTCAAAAATGCTTTTGTGAGACTTTATATCAGTGAGGGTGATTTGCACTATGAAACTTTAACGATAACCAGCTGTCAAGTTGTATATTATAGTATATGTTATAGTTATAGTTGCATGGTGCAACCCCTCTCTAGGTACAATTTTCTGATAGATCGAAAGGGAAAAGAAACCTCGTTCCTCAAAAAATCTAATGCGTTGTGTGATAGAGCAATTTTATTGGCTGACTATACCATCTTAATAGTTCACTGAAAAAGCATGATACATAAAAATGGGCACAATCAGGTAGTAGAAACTAGAGTGACTCGTTTCCATAGATTTTCCAATCAAAAATCTTTACAAAATCACAATTCCAGTAGCAGGATCTACATAAAACAAAAGCCGACATCATAAATTGCAAATTCCCAGTAATATTATGATTTACAAGACTATGCGTGGGACCTCCGACTAATGCCACAATTAGTACATAGAATATAGTCAGCTATCGACATAATACAAGTTGTAACGATGTTAATTTGATATTTAGTAGCTTTGTAGCGAGATCGGAATAAACTAGATTAGGAGTTAGACTTGTAGATAGAAGCTTAAAGGTTGATGTTGAGTTTGAAATTTCTAAATGATTAGCTGTGCCCTGTGCCTGCACCCCAAAGGCATTCCTACATGAATTTCAAGGATCTGTCCCTAAGGACCCTTATAACGTAAAGGCATGAAATTTTGAAAAAAATCCGTAGAAAAAGGTTTTGCAAAGATAGATCAAATGTACCTATAGGGTGTAATAGTACTACATAGAAAAACAATTTTGCAGCAACATTTTTCAGAAAATATAACAGAAAAAATGCAAAATTAACTTATAAATAAATCTATTAATAAATAAATTAAACAGAACAAATTTTATATTTCAAAACATACATATCTACGCGATGTCAATTTTAATGCATACTCTAATATTAGTTGCAAAATAAATTCATCTAGCAAGCTAGAAGCAGACCACTAATTGAGTTTTTATACAGCCGTCAGTTTTTTTACAAGTGCAGACTAAGTTGTAAACGACAACTGCCCATTCAGCCTCTCGGTATGTCGATAAAAATATCTTGCACTATTATCTGTACTAAAGTATTTCTTTAATAGTTTTCTACACACCTTATGCTTTTACTAAATGACATTTCAAGTCTATAATTAAGAGCACAAGCAGACTGACAACTTTTAGTCGGCCGATAGTTTGTTTGCGCTCATAAAGCAGTATGAAAATGAATGATAGTACGTGCATTACAAAGATCAGGTGTTTAGCCGGTATGAGACCGACTGAAAACTTTGATTGGAATCAAGATGTTCTTTAAAAAATTGTCAATCATCGAGTCTTTCAACTGTCGGCCGACTGTTTAAATATTAAATTAAATAGTGAAGTGGGAATTTTAGAGTGTTTTTTTCATGATACTATGTAATTAAAATTATGGGGTATTTTCGCATAAGTGTTCGTTAATGTAGTGAACTTTAAACTTAAGGGCTATTTTGTAATGGTTTATGGACAATTTTTATTTATGTGTTCTAAAAACCAAATTTCGCAATAAAATAAGAAATTGTTATAAAATGTTAGGTGGCAAATATAATAAGTAATAACTTAAAATCTAATTAGGAAAAAGAGTTACCACAGCTTGGAGCTTTTTACAATGATTTTTGAATGTTCTGTTTTTTATTAAGTAGTAACGTTTCTTGAAATTGTTATTGAAAACTAGATTTGTTGAATGATTACTTAAATCCTCAATATTTAAATAAAAATATAGAAAACCGCTATCAGAACATTAAAAAAAAGATTTCTTAATATGAAACGAAAACAAGTTAAAATCAATAAAATTCTGAAAAAAAAATGATTTAGTTATCTAACTAATTTTATTTTAAAAAATTAATAAAAAAATAATTAATTAAAAACACATTCATATCCGCGTAACAACGTATATTACAATCACACGTACATTGATATCCCAGAGGCCGGATGTTATTTTTTAATGTCGACTGTACTTAACCAAAACATGGCTGTGTGTTTTACTAACCAGCTGTTTGGTTAACATTCTAGTCATGTGTTATACGTATTCGTACTTTCAAGGTAGAAGGGACGATTATTAAATGGTAACAAAATTATTAATTGTTTAATTGATAAGTAACATGAATATACCTAGATGTTACTTGTGGTACCTGGTGTGTAACTGGATGAAAAGTTCGCTTATGTCCTTTTTCAGGCTGTAAACTGTTTGTGTACCAATTTTCATTCTAATCTGTTCAGTGGTTTAGGCATGAATACGTGACAGACAGTATCCGCATTGATACCTAAATATTATGAAGGATTTTGTTAGAAGAATTGCTTTGTTAGAAAATATTGTAACTTATCCTTTTTTTTCAATTTCTCAAAAAGATTTAATTCAAAAGTTTTTTTTAAGTTATGTTTAAGTTTCTACAATATTTAATTAATTAACCTTGCAATTTATGTTCGTTTGGAAACGAAACTTTTATCCGAAACTTTTTATATAATTGAAGAAAATATTGACAACTCAGATCATGTTACATAGTTTTTTATTGATTACAATCTGCCATCAGTTGAGAGATGAAGCTGGTTATCTCACAGCAAAAAATCAACTTCAACAAGTTTTAGTCTATTTTCATAATTTGTGCTGCACACGTAGTGACCGCATGGTTTAATTGTTGATACATTTCCAGTTGCCTTGTACGTTTTATCTAACACATGTAATATTAAAATATTCATACAAGCAATGGCTATCTCGATCTTAGGACCAAAAATAGGAATTATTATTCCTACATCTGCTTCAGAGCAAAATAAAAACTAATTATTTTGCAGCCTACCAGTTTTTTACTAGGCTCGAGTATTTTTTTACCCCTTATAGGTTTCAAGCCAGCTTCGATTTTGTTGGCCTTTTTCTAGCTATTATTTTCAACGTGTAGTCTGTTATTTTTTTATCGGCTTACACAGTGTTGTGTCAGGCCGTCCACTTAGATTACCATCTACGTCTAGAGCGGTGACACTCAGTGATTATCGATAAGTTCGGTAGCGAGATTTTTATCGATACATCGATCGAAATGGGGACGACACTGTCTTGGTAAATGTCAAAACAAGTTTTTTTGAGCTTTGCTGCAAAGATTTGAAATTAGAAAGTGTGTAGGTATGTGCTAGATTTGTTTTATTTGACGAGAAATCTAGAAATAATGAGAGGCTTGCAACGCTCATTTTTGAATTGTAGAAGAGCTCGTGGCTAAGTCAAAAGCCGCGCGGATCGATCGATCATAAGGTTAAGCAACGCTTGGCGCGGTCGGTCCGTGGATGGGTGACCATCTTGTCATAATGAGTTCTTCCGTGTTTCGGATGGCACGATAAACTGTAGGTCCCGGCTGCCATTTGAACATCTTTGGTAGTCGTTACGGGTAGTCAGAAGCCAGAAAGTCTGACAACCAGTCTTACCAAGGGGTATCGGGTTGCCCAGGTAACTGGGTTGAGGAGGTCAGATAGGCAGTCGCTCCTTGTAAAACCCTGGTACTCAGCTGCATCCGGTTAGACTGGAAGCCGACCCCAACATAGTTGGGAAAAGGCTAGGCAGATGATGATGAGGATAAAAATGTTCATGATGAAATAAGTGCTCTAAAAACTTTATTTATTAAACATTTACACATAAAAAAAAATCAAGATAAAAACTATCCTAGCAATAAAAAAGATAAAACTAGAAGGCGTCAAAAAATTTGCCCTCTCAACTTTACCTTATTATAAAAATATTGACTTCCAAAATTCAAAACTAATTAAAACTTTAAACCTAACCTCACTTTTGGCATCATCAGTTTTCTCTCAATAACATCGAGTACCCTCGCTCGTCAGCATTCCTGTACCTTTTCCTCGGCGTCACGGACGACGCATGCGCCGGAAATATACGCTTCTTGACCATAAATATTAGATATGTCTCGCCTTCCGTTTGTCTGTGGTCACAAAATTGTTCTTCCTTTTAAAGAGGTGAGGTTGGTACTCATTTGGTAGGAGGGTTTTTCAAAGTTGTGAAGAGAAGAATTTTGATAATTGGATAGCTACTTTTACTGGTTTTGTTTTTCAATTTTTAATAAATAATGGATAAAAAAAAATATGGATAGTAATAATATGAAAAAAAAACAAGGCAACACAGAGGTAAGACAAGAAAACTCGGGAAGATATTATAAATTGATGTTTGAGTTTGAGATTTCTGCAGAGAAAATCTGACTCATAATCAAGCTGTCTTAAATAACAAAAGAAAACTGAGGTATTTTGTTTTTCTTTGACCGCCCCAGAAAAAAACAAAAAAACATGTAGCTGGTGAAAGATTATCAATTTTCTATCTTATCCATTTACCATAGCTTTTCTTTTTATCACCGCCTGCATATAGAGGTATACATACAAGTATATAATCAAATAGGTATAAAATTCCTACTTATTCGATTGCAGGAATGCACCAAGTGCCATCAATTACATACCCTCTGCATAACGTGGTACATTTTACGACAACAGACAACGTCATTGCAATATAAAAAACGATTTATTACTCGATGCTGTATTAATGATTTATCTAGCGGTTTTCCTCGTGTTTCTATGTTTCTTTGAGTTTTGCTTTGAGTAGTGAAGTATGTTAATGGGGAATAAATAAGATGTTTTGTATTTTATTGGGATGAATTGTGATAAAATCGACGAAAATCTTTTCACATAATTTTACTTTGTAAAAGTTGGGTAGGTATAAAAAACTTGAATATTCCTTGAATTCGTACCTAAACGATAAAAAAATATGAAAACTGGGAAACACCAAGAAAATACCAAAAAGGAATCAATCATTGCAGAAGTGAATCTGCACAAATATTCTTAGGAAAACTTTCTTTTTGAAATTAGCAGTGTTGTTTTTGGTTTTCGTATAATTTTACTTTTTGATTTACCATTAAATTAAAGCATGCCATAAATCAAAAGCAAGTTCCTGTTTCAGCTGTGGCAATCTTAATAGAGGAACTGGTAGATTAAAACTAGATATTCTAATAAATAAGTTTGTCAGTTGCGGTAATTATAGACTGGAAGAATTTCTACGACTTTCCCGCTAGTTAAATAATTAGCGACATGAGCTTAAGTAATGAGGAAATCAGGAAATATCTAGGGACCGTTCATTTAAGTTACTTATAAGTTAAATAAATGTAGGTACGAAAGATCACCATTTGCAAGATTGTCAATTGTTTAATTATGTAACAAAAAACATTACAACTACAATTGAAAAAAAAAAAAAACATTTAAAAAACGAACATTATTTTCAAAACGAATTAGTGACGCGCGGTATACCGTAGTGCGCAGGCGCGGCGACGCGTCGCAGTGCCGCCAACATTGACAGCTGTCAATCAGGGCCAAGATGGCGGCGGGCCGGTTCCGTCGGTATACAACCGCGGGTCGCTATCTCCGTCAAATCTGACGCAGGGCTCACAGAGATTAGAAATGTTTTTATACAACAAACTGTTTTGTGACCTCCTTAATCAGTTCAGACACAGTTGAAATGTCACGCGAACGTAATTGCTTTCATTAACACACGTTTATTCACTTTCTGCTAGGATACCTGCAGATGTTGACGATAAGTCTAACGAAGTCTATTAAACTATCACGACTTGCTCAAAATCCGATATGTTCGAATGTAATTTATTGGTGGTTGAGTATTAATTAGGAATGTTTGTACTGGCACTATTTGTACACTTGATGAAATGATTAACGATTTTAGTAAGAAGGCAATTTAAGTTGCAGTTGGTACACCTATGATAAAAATACTTATGTAGTTAAACAAAACACTGATATAGGTTGATCTAATCTAGGTAAATTAAATTATTCTTACGAATAGGTAATAACTAAAGTCAATCTCTCATTTCAGGTATGCCACAAACACTAGTGATGTGACGTACATAATGTGCGAACGCGTCACAGTGACGCCCGCGCGGACTTTTAAGAACCAATAGTGAAGTGCGTGTACCGATAGATTGTAATCGATACGTTAATCGATCGTGTTGTGAGAATCGATCCCGAATGAACACCCTGATGCTCACAACCGGCGGAGCGGTGGACGATCAACCCTGTGACAACAATATGGCGTTCTCCTCTTACAAGTGAGTTCTACAAATGATATTCTAGACTAAGTGCTTGTTTATTGAGGAATGTTGATACATCTCTGGCTTGGAACTTCAAATAATAAACAATTACCATAGGATGAGAGAATGACTATAAAAAAGGTACATGGAAAGATTTACGTGTTTAAAGCGACACTGAAGCAAGCCTTTTGAAGTTAGATCTGGTAGGTAAAAAAAATAAGTCTGCCAAAAATCTGAAATGACCCCGCAATTCCGATACTGTTCGTAAAACTAACGGTTCTTTACAAATAGGAAACAAAACTCAGTGTCAAAGCACTGCAAATTATTTAGTACTAAACAAGTGACAAGTTGACATTTGACACTAAATAGTTGTTTATCTAGCTTTTATATCTTTACAGCTAAAGTAATTTTTTACAGCTATTTAATAAGGCGTATTAAAATCTCTCGCGCAAATGCACTCATGTCCACCGTTATGCGACTAAGTATTTCATATAAAAACCAAGAAGAAACCAAGTTTTCTCACACAATGCACAATGACATCGATCCAGCTTCACAAATAACGTTAGCTACAATCGAGACAGGCAAATTACCGCATACTTTTTGTAACGACATAATGAAATTATCTTCATGAAACACGTAAAAAGTCGTCATAACCATAACTCGAAGGAGTCTTGACAGCATCCCGTAGTGCGGGATGAAGCCATTTATCCAAAAACTGCAGCGGGGATCTCTCGACCAATCGCATCCAGAATTCAGATGACAAGATTACTTATACTTGGAAATCGACACAAGTTTTCGATGCATCATTAACAGCATTACTCGAATTAATTATACATTTTTTGCTTGGATGACGACCAATTTCTAGATATACGCACAGACAGACGCGTAAACATTTTTAATTTGTTCCAACTTCAGTTGTGCAATATGAAGTATCCTATGACATTTGATTTTTTACGTTCGGCAAGGCGAGGCGTCATTTGCGGTTAGACTATAAACTCCATATTTATTGTCAGCTGTATAAACTGTTGCCATTCAAATGGATTCATAATCTAAGTTGAGTAAAAACCCTGCTATTGGCATTGGGACAACAGAACGAGATCGTTCGCGTGCATTAATTTCATTTCATAACCTATAAAGTAAATACAGCAATTACCGAACGCAAAAAGCCGTTGACCAATGAATTCGTCAGGCGGTTACAGTCCTCAATCGGGCACCTTTCATTTAAAAAAAGAACCATACGCCATTTCATGTCAATTTTTGAATTATTCATCGTGCGAATGCGCGAGCGCATCGATTGATGCAAACAAAAAGCGCGCGCTCGCTAATCTTCGCCCTTTTTCGCCGAGCTTCGGGCTTCCTCGGGCCCAGTGTTGCCAACCAACGCATTTATTATTCAACTAGTTTTTATAGTCACGCTGCGCAAAGACATAACAGAGAATGCATTTATTTGATAAATGATATTTTTTTTCTAAAACCCCAAACTGGAGATTTTTTCAACTAATTTCTCGGTGTCAATATTGGAGGACATCTTTTGTTAATAATGTGTGCTCCATTCATGTCCATTCAATCAAAAGAGAAAACATAATGCCGTGTCATATAATCCGATACGTTCTCATAACAATGTTCTGAGAATACGATCAGAAGTTTTAATTTTATACTTCTCATATTGATTTGACGAGATTAACTGAGCCGAGTTTTTGTCTCGTCACATTCTAACTAGTGGGCATGGTGAATACTTTAGCCAGATAACATCTGGCTTCGCAAATATCTCTTAATGATTAATAATAACTAGTTATACATTTTTCACATAAAGTACTAATTTCTTGTTAACGAAAGTAATAACTCATAAATAATTGATTGCATTCTAAATTCGTTATCATTGGCCGTCAAGCCAATTACAAGTAACATTGCGATGCTTTGAGTGCAGAAAAAATATAGTATTCGAATTTCCGAGCGTTCATCCCCCGCGCCCGCACGTCCGCCGCGCCTCGACGCCGCGTCTCGACTGTACGTGATTGGTTTATTAATTAGGCGAATCATCGTCGGGTTCCATTTTTAAAAATAGGCGGGATTCTTGCGGTGCGAGTTTTCTTTTTAATTTTGGCCGGCGTTGAACGCAATTAGAGTTGGCAGTAAAGCTTTTTGTCATAATCACTGCGCGGCGATAATGTTAGTTTTAAATACTACTTAAGTTAATTAATAAGCCAATCTTAATTCTATGATGCTAATTTAAATTGCAGTTATATATTCCTGAAATCGTTTCTATACATTCTATGTTACAAGGGCATAAAAAATTCAACTAACTTGCATTTCAGTCATAACTCAAGCTGAAAACAGAACAAGAGTGGAACTTTCATATTTATTTTTAAGGAGGACCGATTAAAAAGATCGAAATCGATCGCAAACGGCCGGGGTCAGTAGAAAAATAACATAAAAAGCGTTGTCGCGTCCGTCCCGATGCTATGTCTCCCGAATACCGTTAGGATGCCTTCGAAACTTAAAACGGAGAAAAAAAACAACTGAAAACTATTCCAATTGCCAGTATTTGGAATCCGTTTTGTCTGCTATCGCGTTTTAAGGTTATTTCGGTTACGGAATATTTGTAATTTTTGCTTTTTGCTCATCATAATGTCCCTTTTCACTTCTTACGCATGTGATCCGGATATTTGACATTGATCCCAGTTTCTTTTGATTAGCCAATTGTTGAAGAATTCAGGTCTTAAGGAATCATTTTGTGCCTTTATTGAAGAATAAGTATAAGGATCCGAAAGAGGTTTAATTTGAGAGCTTTATAATTTGTTAGATCGGTTTGCGAGCCGTGAGGTCTTGTAAGCAACCGCTGAGCGACCTTTAACAAATTGACTTCTTACATCATTTGTAACTTGCAAATGTTTCATTATGAACTTTCTTGTTCTATTCTCGTACTATGTACAAATAAATTATTGTATACAATACTATACCTCTTTCTGATCCCAAAAACGGGAGTTTTATGCACGCACTTAAGTATATCGCTAATCTATCATACAATACAAGAAGCTACTTCCATCTTTAAGAATATTAATCCTTGAAAAGACCAAGCCTAAGATTAACACCATTGAATCAACTACCTACCTATATATTTGTCACATTGTGATATTGACAATTAGCAAAAACACAAATGAGACTATATCAAAGTCCCACACTTCACAAGCCTGTCCCCATATTCTCCCATCCACAGCAATATAATATGAGAGTGAACAATATGAAGTGATGTGGTCTGTCACGACTTGGAGACACGTGCTTGCTTCCGATGGCCATTGTTCCATTACGTCACTGGCTTATGTAACGAGCTAGCACTCTGATCTGGTTTGTAGGACGGTGATAGTTCATTCATTTAGTAGTATGAGGTGCCAATGGTTCTTTCATATGAAAAGAGGATAATTATAGAGAGCCAAACTTAACTGTGTTCTCTTAAGAAGCATCAACAAGTTATGAGGATCGTGAATCATATGACTTTTGGGCTCTTAGGGCGAAATGAAAGGATGTGGTGTTGAGGTAGAATCTTTTTTTGTGTTATGAAAGCTTTTGGAAAGGTCTGAGCGGCTTTCTTTTGTCCAGATAGTCACAGGACAGTCATTAAGCAGCCTCAACTCCCAACTTGAAGTCGGCTTGAGTAAAACTAAAATAAAATAAGCCGAAAGCCGTATCACAAGCTCACAAACAAAAATGCAAGTACAAAATACTTATAGCGTCGCGTATCGAAAGGCCCGAACATTTCTCGGAGCCGGTCAGCGAGCTGGCGAGTTGACCGCCGCTACTAAGTAAGACGGGGACATAAATTCTTCAAAGGGCTAAACAAAAATAAAAAAATACTCAAAAACCCCTTTAACAGAGCTACCGAACTATAATTTATGGGAGTTGGCCCGCGACTGCCATCGTATGAAAAAAGTAAAAAAGGCCACAGCCAGAGAGGCAAAACGGTGAAATTTGGAATAATTTCGCGATAGCATCGCGCACGCCGGTACCTTTCAATTTCTTTATACGTTTGCAAATTTGTGTTTTTGTTTTGTCGCAATGTGGAGTTATGGTCGTTGTGAAGCCGCGGTATATTAGTTGAGTTTATTTTGTGCTAGGCTTGTAGCTTCACCTGCCACTGCGGCAGCGAATTGCGCTTCAACTTTTTGCCCCTCGATGTTTCGGTCAGAATTAATAGTCATTGAAAATGCTCCTTTATGGCTTACCAGTTCAATGGTGGTTGTTCCTCAAGGTTCCTTCGTACTGGCGTCTCAAGAGATTACATACAATACTACAATGCAGACATATTATGACGTTGCTTATTAACTACGTAGGTACTTGATATTATTATATAACATGTTTTCATTGTTACTTATCTTTAGATTAATAGCATTGCGTTAAACGCTTCAAAAAATTAAGAAATAAAATAGAATGAATTTGTGATTTTTTGTGGCACTAATATTAATTGCCGTTGCTACTGTTTCGAAAAGTTTTAAATAAAAACTTTGGCGTTGTGAAACAAATAATACTCTTATAACTAAAGCAGATAGGTTTGGAATAAATTGAGATACATTTTAAAGTTTATCAAGTGACCTCTAGCCTGTACAGTTAGTACTCATTAGTTAGGACTATTTCTAAATACTGGCGTCTTGGCTTACGTAACTCAGGCCTTAAGAGTCTGTGACTAATGCCCAAATGGTTCATATCTGTCGTTGCTATTCAGGAGCTAAATGTATCTTTACCAAAGATAGATAAACTTGGGACTAGTTACCTTTTTGCGGTTGCATCTTTTGCATGATGAGTGAAATATACACTTGAATTAAAGTAAAAATCGACAATTGCAAGCACTCTTTGCTAACTTTCTTCTGCCAGCGGTTTCCTGAATGAAAATTAGCCTTCCTCAATATGGGTTAAATAACACTGAAATGATGTTTCAATTTGGTCCTGTAGTTCCTGAAATTAGCGCGTTCAAACAAACAAACTCTTCAGTTATAGGTATATTACATTAGTAAGTACAAATAATACTTGAGTAGATAGACGTTAAGGGTCTTACTACAAGAACTTAAACATGTGTCGAACACTTGTCTAAAAAAATGTGGGTGCAAAATGGACCATATTCCAGTCATAATATGCCATTTAAAAAAAAGTGTTAAACTGACGTTTAAAAGTTTTTATGGTACGTCGGTATATGTTCCCAAGTTAGTATAACAAATGAATCACATTTTTATTGACTACTGAACCCTAACGAGGTCCGAATGATGAGGTTCATTTTAATTTGATTAATCTCCTATCAGAGGCATTGTAATCCGATTACCTACTTAAGTTTTTGTGTAACCTAATTTGTTTATTTATAAAAGTCAGTTTATTGTTGCTGGTGGTATTGTTAAAATTATTAGTTTTTACTTTTATTTTGTACTTTTTGGTTCTTTTTGACGTGGTGTGAAAGGACCAGAAATTGATCCGAAAGTTTTGTTTTTCTTGTATTTAACCAGTTGTCTCCTGCGTCCTAACTTTTCCCGTATCCGGATAAAATATAATGTAGTTTCCAGTGAAATAATTTTTCAAGCCAGTTCAGTAGTTTCAAAGCCAAAGTACAAACAGTTTTTAACGTTTTATAATAAACTCTTTTGCAAAAAAAACGGGCACCTATGCGAAATCTTAGTTTTAAGGACTTTACGTGTATTTCAAAGGGTTTTAATGACTGTACTATGTTACTAGCATCAAAAGGGTTAGCCAAGCTTGCGTGAGAGTGTATTCTAAATTTGAATTTTGTACAATTGCTAAGAAATTGGTTAAACCTTGTTTTGGACTAATTGCTAGCAGAAAGTTCGTCGGTGTTTTGAAAAGTTTTCGAAGTGATTTTCAGGAAAATGATAATGCAGTTTTAATTAATGATTAATGTACCTTTTTGTTAGATTAAAACATTTTTGAAAAACTATGAGTATTTGATAAAATTTTCACCTGCTCTAAATGGGCTATACTGATGACTGGTGGCAATGTTAAGAGTTTCGGTATTTTAGTGTAACGAGTTCTATTGTTTAGATATTGTACCCACGTGTTTTAAAATATCGCTATTTCATAATTAAACGCTATTTAGAAGAGTATCAGTACTTTGAGCTGCGACAAAACCAATTTAAAGTAAGCAGTACCGATCACAACTCGTCTCCTATCAGACTTTGACATTTTTTAAAGTCTTGAAATTCTACAAAATACAGAAAATAGCGCCTTGACTGTGAGCACGAGGTCTTAAGGTCTCGTAATCAATGATTTTTAAACAACCTCGTCTCTTGGGAAACTCCGTAGACCTCTGAAGATCTATGAGTCTGAGCGTTCAAATAGCGTGTTTTCATCCCACGGACATTTTATTAAATAAACTTGCCTACAATGAGATTTTCTGGCATCTACAGCACTTTCCTGCTTAAATCATAACAATAATTGTCAATCTGCTCATTTCTTAAGAAATATACGTTTGGCCAATAATTTTGAATTCTTGACTCCCTTTCAGCTAAATCGCCGTTAAGTAACCCGATACCTATGGAGTTATCGAGAGCTTCAACGCGGAAATAATTTGACTTTTAAGATAACTTTAACCCTCCTCATAATTTTTCATGAGGTTAATTTTAACATTTATCACAAAATTTGGTATTTTTTTAATGTCAATGTCCGATAGCAGACGAGTTGTGATCGGCACTGCTTACTTTAAATTGGTTTTGTCGCAGCCAAAGGTACTGATACTCTTCTAAATAGTGTTTATTTATGAAAAAGCGATATTTTAAAACACTTGGGTACATTATCTAAACAATAGAACGCTTTACACTAAAATACCGAAACTTTTAACATTGCCACCAATCATCAGTATAGCCCATTTAGGGCAGTTGAAAATTTTATCAAACACGCATAGTTTTTTAAAAAGGTTTTGATCTAACAAAAAAGTACATTAATCATTAATTAAAACTGCATTATCATTTTCCTGAAAATCACTTCGAAAACTTTTCAAAACACCGACGAACTTTCTGCTAGCAATTAGTCCAAAACAAGGTTTAACCAATTTCTTAGCAATTGTACAAAATTCAAATTTAGAATACACTCTCACGCATGCTTGGCTAACCCTTTTGATGCTAGAATCATACTACAATCATTAAAACCCTTTGAAATACACGTAAAGTCCTTAAAACTAAGATTTCGCATAGGTGCCCGTTTTTTTTGCAAAAGAGTGTATTAGCTTTGAGCCAAAGTACAATATTTTTTTTCCGTTTAACAACATTAGTTTAGATAATAGTGTTCGGTAATTGGTACATTGTTGGTATTTTAAACAATATAATTGGTAGCGTAGTGTCATTATAGATCACGAAGCATCAATAACGATTTGTCAAAATCCCCGGCCACAGATCAGTGGCCTCGTTTGCGAACGTTGTGCTTATGGTTTAGGGTTCCGTAAGACTAAAAGTACACTGCGAACTTACAGTCGGCTGATAGTTTTTTGGGCTTATAAATCAGTATGAAGATGAATGTGGAAGTAGGTACACATGTAAAGACGATCATTTATTTAACTAAAATCTTTGATTCTGAAAAAAATAAAAACACCGGACTAAAAGTTTTGGCTAAGGATTACCATTTTTTGATGTTTATTCTGTCAAAAATCTACCGTTCTTAAGCAAAATGTTTGTAGTCAGCTTTCCTGATTTTTCTTCGCTCTCGGACATTCTTTCATATCCTTTACGATCATCTGCGTGACCTTTTTCCAACTATGTTACAGTCGGCTTTCAGTCTAATCGAATGCATTTTTTACAAGGAGCTACTGCTACTGCCTCTTGACTTGGTTGTCAAACTTACTTACTGGTTTCCGACCGACACTAACAACTGCCAAAGATGTTCAATGATAATACATTTAAAAAAAATATTGAATATTCTTTACTGTTAACAAAATTTAACATGTTGTGACTTGAAGCTTAAAATATAATGTTTTGTACCGGTAATCATAATTCCGGAATTACCAGAAGGATAGTGTACAACAAAATACCCAACGTCACAATAGGTAAAAACGTATTTTATGAACACATTAAAGTGTTAGTAGACCCAAATGGTCGTGTTTTATTTGAGACAAATAACAATTTAATAATTATTTTTGTCTCTAAAGTGATTTCTTCAAAATTTTACTTGGATACAAAAATGGGGTAAGTTTTTTAATCCTACTAATATTATAAAGCCGACCCCAACATAGTTTGGGAAAAAGGCTCGGAGGATGATGATGATTATAAACGCGAAAGTTTGTATGTATGGATGTTTGTCACGCAAAAACTACTGAATGGATTTTAATGAAACTTTACAATAATATAGCTTATACATCAGAATAACACATAGGCTACAATTTGTAAACATATTGTTTGAAATACTAAACCTGCGCAGACGAAGTCGCGGGCACCAGCTAGTTATGAAATAAAATATTATGTATCCTTTGCCTATAGTAGTCTTTGAAATACGTTTTTGATTTCATTTACCCTTAAATACTTTTTTTTTGTTTTTATTCCATTGTTATACATGTGTCAAGTTTATTGATATTATAGAACCGAAACCTAATGATTTTCTGATATTAACCACTTTCTTTAAAAATTTAAATATTTTGTGCGGAACCACTAATTTAAATGGCATAAAGCTTTGTTTCGAGACATTTGAAACCGGTCGGGATCGTGAGGCTGTCATAGAAAGTTATTCAGTAGTTATTTAATTATCTATAGTTAACACGTGCCGGACGTCGCCCCGGGGCTTCGAGAAAAATAATTGTACTTAATCATAGGCCTTTTGTTGCTATCTGGTTTTGTCTGTCTTTTCCTATCTGCTATACTCTTTGCCAACAATTTACATATAACGTAGCCTTAAGTAACTTCGGAGTAGTAAGAGCTTTTCAGCTTAAAGTATTTATTCGATTTGTAGAGTTAGGGGTGTAATTGTACACGGGGTCTCAGTTTCCATTCCTGGTCTGTGGTCATCGTTTTATGGGTTAAACACATTAAAGAAACTTTCACAAAGCAGCCCAGCGCCTCTCCGATCTATCCCATCGGGCTATGAGAGTGAGGCAATAGAGAGTGCACCTGTGTCTGCACAAAATTGCATACTCCTAAACTATGCAGTTGTCTACCTGTTTATATAGTCCTGAAAACGCTCTCATTTTTTTTACTTATAGAACAGTAGAAAAGCCTGCCTGTACTAAGTATTCTATTCTTTCAATGGTTGCATAAACACTAAGTACCTATGTACATAAATCTTCAGCGCTGAACTAGTATCATGTGAGTGCAATACTATTAACTTCTTATTAGCACTGAGGCAGCACGTGCATGCTTATCATTTGTTATCAATTTCTAGTATATTGTCCTGATGACGTCATGTTTATTTAGTTCAAGTTGATTCTGTTTCCATGTTACAAGTGTTGGATTTTGAGGGTATGTTGTTTGTAGATATCAGCTGATTGATGTAGGTACCTGCTATATTAAATTTTCTGGTGGGTTAAATTGCTAAAGATACACAAAGGTCTATTCGGTATGGACTTATGGACTGTAGATCTAACTAAAAGTTTGCTCTGCCTATGTATGTTTGATTATGGTGTTATTTTTTCTTATGGAGACTGTCAAAGATAACTTAGGTGCAAGTTATCAAAAATCCATCTAATTTTGCGATGCTTTCTTAATATCTGATTTTTATTTTTTTTATCATTTATTTATTTTTAAACAAATAAATTACGTTTTTCATCATTTCTTTTATTATTATACAGATTTTTCTCTCTACCATAGTCACATTTAAGCAGCTTTTAATATAGTTTTTAAAAAAGCATTTTTAACCGACTTTCCCATAAATAAGTTCTCAATTTAACTAAACAATTTTCCACCAGCTACCAGAGCACCAAACTTCCAAAGGAGGTAAACTCCTTTCACTATGTACCAGGGTAGCATAACAGCAAGAAGTTATCCAGTCCACGTTCCTAATCTCAGTAGCTAGGCTCGTCCGTCGTCTTTCCCCGAACTGTTTGTTGTACCCCCCAACTCCGAGTACTGAGTGTTTACGTACAATGTTGTGCTATGTGGACATTCACAATGATGTATGTTTCTCCTTCACGAACGACACTGTAAACTAAAACGGTATTTTTCATTTTGAACCGCGAGAATTTCTTATGACGCGCTTGTGAGGTGATAAAATATGTGGTGGTGGAATAAAATAGTGAGTTTAATAAAGAAACCTGCAGATTTGAATGACTTTGCAATTTTAACTTAATACTCACTTTAGGTCTTTCATTTTTTTCAAATTTGTTCAGTTAGGTCTGGCTATCTTCTGAGGGTGCGTTTAGATTTAGATCAAATAACCTCTTTAACAAAATTTTTACATTTTAACAAAATTTTTCCCAACCAACTTTTTTAACGTAAATAGACTCAAACCATTCTTTCGTTATTCTCTCTTAAAGACTTTTATAGTTAGGTCATGTTTGTTTTAAACGTACCAATCACACGTCAATCAATTCTAAGTTGAATTTAAAAGTTGTTATACCAAAGTTATCAGCAGTAACTTGGTTTTTAGAGCTTAAACATCAAATGAAGTTTAGAGCATTAAAATCGAGTACTGCAATTTGCGAAACCTACCATTTAGCACCCAAGTAAACTAGAACCCTCTACATACCATACGTCACAGCACCCACACATACAAACACATATCACTCTCAGTGCAACATGCAGTACTGATAAGCTATCACTGATATGCGATCTCTGTTATCAGACATGCAACAGACCGCAGCCGCTCCACAATCAAATTGTTTCAGCTAGCAAACTAACATTTATATGATATTACTAGTACTACTTACTAATCATGAATGTGATGTTATTAAATATTGCACGTGGATTCTTTTCTGACGTTATAATTCTTGGATGGTTTTAAGTAGGTAAGCGAACGCAACGAGAGACCACGGACTAGCAAGCGCAGCGTAGGACGTCCATACAAGGTGGACAGACGACCTTATAAAGGTCGCCCGAAGACGCTGGATGCAGGTCGCTTAAAACAGGGGACCTGTGGAGATCAAAGGGGAGGCTATGTTCAGCAGTGGACGTCCTATGGCTGAGATGATGATGATGAACGCAATGCTGAATTTTAATCAGCCGATGGTTTGGTCTAGTCGTGGTGGCCTAGTGGGTAAAGAACCAACCTCTCGAGTATGAAGGTGTGGGTTCGATTCCAGTTCAGTCAAGTACTAATGCAAATGCTAATCTAATGCTCCTGCCCTTACCTATCCCAATTTTATTTGGGATTAGTGTACAAGCGTATTCAGTTAAAAGCTATGCAAGCTAGAAACAAACAAATAACTCCAAAGTTAATCTTTGCGTCTACACTAATTTTAATTAAGATTAATCATTTTTCTGTTTCTTTATTTGTACCCTAAAGGCTCCTAAAGCAACTACTAAAGATTTTTTTCAAATCGGTTCGATTTGAAAAAAATCTTTCAATGTTGGTACGCTACACTATCCCAGATGATATAGTATAGGCTATTTTTCATCCGAGTACAGAAAGTAGTTTCCACGGGACGCGATTAAAACTGCGTGACACAGACAGTCAAGGATATTGTAGGTTCCTCAACGATGATTGGACAAGATTCTTTATCGATAACTTCGGGGTTTTTCGATACCAAAGTTGACAATACAGGAGTCCCAAGTATAATGAATCATACTTATTGCAACGACATGTCATGTTTCATGACCAAGAATACCATGATATGAGTCACTGACTTCTCAAAGTCATAACCGAATTTCTGTTTAGTGATACTTGCTTGAAAATGTTCTGCTGAGTTTAAGTTTATTGAGTTCCATGGGAATATTGGGTTTGCATTAGTCATTTGGTTTAGAACCTTATTGCTTTTTGTCTTTCAGTTATTTGTTTGGGTTTTTCACGACTTTTGTTTGATAAAGTTCTATGTTCTATCTGGCATGGGCGTACCCCAGCTGAGTTTCGAGCATTTGATTTTCAGTGAACTACGGCTGTATATATAGGTAATAGGACATAGTTTATAATAGGAATTTTATGCTGTGTTTACTTTCCTAGTTCGTTTTGACAAGTAATGCGGCGGTGACCATTCGACACCAATAGACCATATTCTTTAAAAATATTAAAATACGGTTTATTTTATCCACTTAATGAAAATTATCAATTTCGATGAGTTGATGACTTAGCAAACAAAATAAAGCAATCAAGCACATTTTCTCAAACACCAATTCCTGAAAGCACAATCGCAAAAACAGTTTATCTGACGAGGTCGTCCACGAAAAATGTCCGATCTCATCAAATCGATTGAATCGAGAGAAGAATCGAGTTCTACCGTGTGCAGTTTTGGTCGATATCTCGGTGCGGGTCCTCTGAACGCTGACGGATGGTTTTGTCAACAATCGCTATTGTCTCGGTCGATGTTTGAAAATAATATATGGACATCACCCTTCCTAAGTGCAGGAAATTTTCAAGATCGTCGCGTCAGGGCGTAAATGTGTCTTGCGACACGTTTGGGGACACCGATTTTTGCCATATCAAACATAAGGGACCTTTATGATGGGCATAATTTTTGAGCTAAACTTGGCGGAAAGGACTGTCCTTTTGATCTCTATAATCTTTAGAAAGTTAAGGGCTGAAAGATTCGTTAAGTAATATCAACGTTTTATCTTATGAAAGCGGGAGAACTATACCTACTTGTGTTTCTAGAAATGTACCTACATATATGCTCATTGTTTTTACACAAAGTATCAGACCTCAGGTACTTTTAATCTGCCAAACTTAATTGATTTGTCTCTGGGGTAACCGGCAAATATGATCATCATAATGTAAGGACAAAATGTCAGTCTTTGTATTGTTTATTTAATTTAAATCTATTTCTACTCCGCTAATGTCATTATCCTCTATGCACAAATAGAATTCATGATTTCTTCATTTGGGAAAACCGATTATAAATAGTTTCAGTATGTGCAAACGCATTGATGCGAAGTTGAGAGTATATTTAATTCAATGATAAACTGCAATATTTACCTATTATTTGTATAGGACTTCATTATCATGAACCTCCTTATCTGCTATTGGTATATTTTTATTATTGGTAGGCTAGGCATATCCTATTATTTCATATCTCTTATATAATTTCACAAATAAGATTAGTTTTAGCGACATAGCCTGCCTCATAATACATCCCTCCATCGTCTCTTTGATCATCCCCTTCATTTTCATCAGAAATACTAACCAATCGGAAAAACTCTTGACCTAACTACGAGATGAAGTATATTTTTACTTTCATTTCACTACGTTGTTTTAGATGGTTCCTCCCATACTATCCAAGCTAGCGGTTTTTTATGAAGTCCTAATCTAGTTAACAAGCTCGCGATTAATTTTCACATCTTAAGTTTAAGTGTGCGTAAGTAAAAATATAACAATAAATTAAAGTAATGAGACATAAAGAACATTTGTTTTTCTCATTTTTAAGAAAATACATAGACAATGCGTAGCCTTCATAAATTTCATCGAAATTGACGTCAGTGAAATAAGAACTTCTTCAATAATAAGTATTATGAATGCCATTTATTTGTTAGTTTTTGTTGTTTATAAATATAGTTTTTTAAATATTTCATAGAAGCTTTAAATAATAATTATCATTATTGTATCTTGAATTAATTCTTTTGTCGCCAATTATAAAATAAAGTAAAAACATTGGATATTTTTTTTGTTTTTCTATTACAGCCACGCAGGTAAATCTTAATAATATTTATGTACAAGTTATTTGGAGCGAAATATTTTTATAAGAAGATGATTGTTGCTGGCAACATAATGGTTAAGACAAATATCTCTAATGAGTCAAAGTAAGTCCTGACCCCAGTTTTAGATTCCTAAACACATTACGAATCAAGAATCTACCGCACAATGGTTATAGTGAAAACATTAAATGTTATTTCTCATTCTTAAGCATTTGTTTAGATCGTATGGAATGCGAGTTTTCTAACGTGGACGACGTCGATTGTGACAATCAGTTTTTATTTATATTTACACAATAAAACGGAGAAAAACAATAGAAATGTGTGCAAGCGTATTATATTTACGTTTTCACTGGAAATAATACTGGTGATGGAATAGATTGAGTTTGTGAAACACTTCTAATGGAAAGTGTATTTATTTCGTAAACAAATGCGATTCGATCATCAATAGCCAAGGTTTTGTATTCCGTCATTCTTATTTTTATTTAGAATGTTATAATAATACATTTCTATACATAATACTTATGTTGAGAAAGAAATACTAAACAGATAACAAATTGTTTGATAATGCTTCAACATTTTAAAGATTTTGTTTCAAAATAGGTGTTCTGGCCGTCATATACATAGTATCTTAATTCAGTTGTGAAGCGAAATAATACGTATTTATTCTTTGTTATAAAAAAACCTAACAGTTTTTTGAGTTATATTGCCTTATAAATTAACCAAATTAATTCTGGTCACAATATCAACCATCCATTCTACATGCCCATGGCCATAGATCACACACATCCGATATGACATTTCGTTTTGACAGCTGTCAAATAAACCGCGCAAATTATTTGACGTTTTCATATTAAGGTCTTGCGTTGACAATTAAACGTTCATTTTATCGTTTACTTGCACACGTAAATGGTTTAGTTAAATATTTGCAATATATTATTTCCTTTACGTTGTAACGGTGGTAGTGAAGCGGTACTTCGAAATATGGAGTGTACCGTTGGCGACTGTTTTGCTATAGCTTTAGAAAGATTTACTTTCAGGCTTCGTACATTTGAACGGCGTTGGGAATGTTCGATCGTTCATCTTCATTGAATCATTAATATAAAATTATTATTGATATAAAAAGAACATTAGTTTACTCAAGCGCATGAGCAAGTCACAGTTTATGTGACTGGTGTATGAGAATGTTGGCTAGAATAGCATAAAGTATAAAAATTTAAATTCCTGCTGCACAATTTCTTAGTTAAGATAAATCGGAAAGCAGTAATGATGGTCTAATGTCTATATGAATTGCATTGTCTTTGGAACCTAGGAATGCAGAAATCACCTCGGAATTAGTTATTACCTATTTCGTTAATTAATTGGTCGTCGAATTGTCTGAAAACAATAACAATTATTGTCTTTTTTTTCAAGTCCAAACTTAATTTACCAATCACCTAATGTCTTAAATAATTCTCGTCCAAGACAAGGTTCCTACAACTCATGTTAAGTCAACGAAATTGGACGGGTTTGGGGAATGCGTGCCTTTTACGGAGCAGTTTTTAATTGTTCAGCATTCACCCAATAAGGGAATAAAGTGTGGCGGTAATACTGATGAAGTCTCGCTCTTTGTTAACGAAAACATGCTTTTTAATTATTTAAGAAGGTTTTAATCTAATTTTGGGGACGTCAAAAAAGTTTTTAATGTCTTGTTCTTTGTTGTCTATGGCACATTTAGTAGTTATAGTTAAGTTTGAAGGGTACTGGCATAAAAACTTAATCGAACTAGTAGCCTTGACTTTAATTATGATGATAACCAATTAATAAGACCTTGGGAACCTTGATTGAGTGGCGACGATAGATCAATTTGCAGTTGCAATGTTACACGCGACAGGCTTCTCTCGCGTCTACTCTAACAAATAACTTATACTTATACTTAGGGTTTTATGAACTAAATAGCATCCGTTTTATCTCCATAAACCTTAATTATAAATACGTTACTGACTTCACAATATACCTACGTTATTTAAATTATAAGGCAAATAGCATTTGAAATATTATTTTGAAAGATTTTCATATACTCAGCGTTCAATCAATGGGATCCCTATGCAATCTTCACCACGTCTACTCTTTCTTGTTCATCCATCTTCGTTACTTCATCCTTCTGCTCCTATCCTAATTTTATTTGAATTCGGAATAGCATGTCTTCTTCTTCTATACTCCTCTATCTGAATTGATCTCAGACGTAACATTCTTTTAAGCCTTGCCTTCAGAGCCATGTAAGACAGTGTGCTACAGGTACCGTAAACCAACCTTCTCGATATTTCTAGAACACCATAACTCGTGACAATTTGCCGTACCCTCTTAATGAACTGTTAGCAGTACCTACATATGTCGGATGAGTAGTGAAATCAGAGGAACAATGCCTCGTAGTTCCCACACAGTGGCGCCTCTGCCGGCGTTCCGAGAAACCACGGTGTCGAGTGATCGGCGCCCGCTTTCCTTTAAATTGGGAATTACTCATTATTTGTATCGCGTTACCGGCGTGTTGACAAATAGTGTCTTTAGTACTGCGTGGTCTTGTAGGAAATAGCCAAGCTAAAGTTTCGAATTTATATGTAGGTATGTACTAGCTTCCATCCATGGTTTCGGCTACGTCCCTCGAGAAATTCTTTGGTAACCCAGATTAAAAGTGGCCTATGTTTTTTCTCAGGCTTTAGACTATCTGTTCGGTTTAGAAATGTAGTGAAAACGAGACAGCCAGACAGTCTCTTTCCTAGTCCAATACAATATTTCATTTCAGTAAGTATACTTGCGTTAATCGGAACACTCAAAGTCAGTTTTGCCTAAGTCTGTTAGAAGTAGGTATACCGTTTTCATAAATTTTTAACTTTTTTAAATAATATTTTGTTAAGTTATTTGTTTAATTTTACGACAAACAATTCTTTTGGGTCAAACAAACAAAACTATTTTTACAAGTAGCCTACAATTTTATAATTTTAATAAATTTTTATAGCTAAAGAATAAGTTATCTAGTAGGTACGACTTAAACCTTGATTGATGGGTGATGATAGAATAATTCATGGTAAGTCGGCAAACATGCAATTTGATAGAGTAAATTATAAATTTTGACTCATTAAATAAACAATTTTAATAATCTTAACACTTAGATGTCGTAAAACTTACTATCAAAGATGACACCAAGTATTAATATTAATGGATTTCTTACGTAAACTGAAAAAAGTGAATCATCAATGCGAAAATAACTCTGTCCGTCCAGCTAATTACACAACTACTGGACCAATTTAAATAATATTTGGTTATACAGATAGTCTAGAGAGTGATACTTTTTATTCGGATGCGGGAAGTTGTTCCCCTGAACTTTGAGAAACAGCTAGCAGCTAAACTGTATGAGGCATTTTTTACCCCCATGTTACAAGACAGGGATCTTCTCATACAAAGAAAGAATCTCAGTGCAAATCAAAAATCCTCATACGCAAAAATCATCATCCTCCGAGCCTTTTTCCCAACTTTGTTGGGGTCGGCTTCCAGTCTAACCGTAAAAAACCAAAGCTCATACGCAAACAACCTACGCACAAATTTAATAAAGTGTCATAGAACGTATCACGTGCCCAGATAGTAGTCCCCTACCATAGACTTAGCAACAGTCTACCGCTAGACGAGACGATTCACATTACGGGTGTCGATCGATTAGCACGATCCCTATCGCTTGCGAGCTCTTCTTACCAGGTTCCAGCAACCGAGTTATGTTAACGGTAAGCGCTATCGAAGAAAATGACACCACGGCACAGCAACGGATTTTTAAAATTCCATACTTAGTATAGTTTGACACTTTACTTGAAACTTATCTGCGAGGTGGGAGGTGGTTGCTGGCAAGCATAAAGACTTTTTTGATACTTATTTAGAGGAGTTTAGGACCTACTCCAGCTTTCTATACGCTATCTATCCGTTGTTTTGGGATTCGAGTTTGACCATAATCTTTATGGAGCTAATGCAATTTAATATCTAATCACAAAACGTAGGATTCGTTAAAAAAGTATACCGGTGCTATTTTTGTATGACTGTATCATAAGTGGAGAGGTAGTAGTAGGTAATATTTATATGATTCTCAATACAAAACTATTCTTACAAAAAAAAAAAAAATAACTGATGTAAATTAGACTACTTATCAGATTGTGTACTTTTAAAATGAAAATATTTGAACAGGCGTTGAAGAAAATTGGGACTATCCATTTCAATAAAAATCACTAACAACACATAACGTACATTCGCACAAGTTAAACGTGTAGTAGGTAAACATAATTCGATTGCAGACAGTTTTTTTTAAAACATCCAAAAGAACAATGACACAAATAAATTATGACTGAAAACACTGAAAAACTTGTTTATTTTTGTACGTAAATGTTTTTAAATACAGTACCTACATGACAATAATAAATATACATTTTATTCATTGAGTTTTCTACGTATGTTATTTATTTTTCCACGTACATTTAGTGCGTTTGTGATGTATCTGGAAACAGTCCACTATTACGACAATTCTATTGTATTTTTTAATATAATTTTTAAGTTACTTATGAGTATTTTTTTTTCGCAGTATAATGGATACCGGAGGAGCGGGCATAGCAGAATCTCCCCCTACTTACCACCGAACCTACGAACAATATGTGCAAGGCGCCGTCGAGAACAGTACTGACTCCGTGCAAGAACAAACCAGCCCCGAACTCGTTGTATGGCATACTCTACCTTACGGCTTAGAATATAGAGGTCAATATGATTACCGAAGCCCTTACGATACTGGTCGAGATTATTCTACGCAGCAATACGCTAGAGCACCCTTTACCACGAAGATGGGTCAGGCTAAAGCATTAAAGGAGGCTAGGATAAGGAGGCCGATGAACGCTTTTATGGTATGGGCGAAGGTCGAGAGAAAGAAGCTGGCTGATGAGAATCCGGACCTGCATAACGCCGATTTGAGTAAAATGCTAGGTAAGTTTTTTTTTTTCATTTTGAATTTAGAACGTAGTATTGTTTTGATTTTCGTACAGGTGTGATATAGGTTCAACGGAATATGAACTTTGGTTGTATGTGATAAGATGCAATTTCGTGTGCAGATTAGAAACAGATGTTTTAGTAGGCATATTTTATTAACTAGAGTTTTTATTCGAAGTGAACCTTCTGTATTGTATTGTTTAATCAGTGTATCTTATTGCATACATTTAGATAAATAATGTAATAATATTTATGAGGCACCTCAAATGATAAATTTGATGTGAAAATAATATAATTTGTGACGTCAAACAATTTTTGTGACCTCAAAAATTACAATTATATTTGTACGATTTATGTTTTCCTTGGGATTATTTATTGCAATGACCTACAGAAACTGATTTTAATTTGTAATTTAAAACAAAATTATTATCATAATTTCTGAAACAGAACAATTAACTTGGAACATGGCTAAGAATTCATTTACTTATGTATTCAAATTGCAAATGAAGGTTCACGCAATTTTTCATTCATATTATTATGTAGGATAAACAAATTAAATGTCATATTGTGACAAGTTTCTTCAATAAATCTTTCGTTTAAGTATTATACTCTATCTTTGAAGGAAACAGTATAACTACGATTTTAATATTCATTCTTCTTCACGGATATAATATTTCAGCAACATTATAGTTGACGCCTGAATTATGCATATACTTATATACATACTCATAATTCATATAAATACCTCGAAAACATTACGTTCCAAAATGGACCTTATTACAAAGACATAAAGTCTATTGCTACGTCAAATTATATAGCCTCTGTTTTTACCAATAGAACTGACATGAGTCAGCACAAAATTCCAATCTTGTAGACAGTTCGAAATTTGAATATTTTTAAATATGTATGTATTTGTGGCCAGGCACAGAACTGTTCCACAGATACTCGCATAATTAGTAGTGCATCATAAATTATTAATTAGATCTTTTTACGTCATGACTTGACAAATCATTATTTTTCATTTTATATTATTTTTCAATGATTCGTTGATTTGGTTAATCATTATTATAAAGAGGTAGGCAAGTAGTATATCTTTGACACCAATGACCGTGTTTCAGAGGGCACGATAAACTGTAGGTCCCGGCTGTCATTCAACATTTTTGGCAATCAGAAGCTAGTAAGTCTGACAACCAGTCTTACCTAATGGTATGGACTTGGTTGAGGAGGTCAGATAGGCAGTCGCTCCTTGTAAAAACACTGGTACTGAACTGCATTCGGTTAGACTTTAAGCCAACCGCAAAATAGTTGGGAAAAGTCTAGTCAGATGATTACAAAGAGTTATATTAATTAATGCTTTCCTACAAGTTTTAATTATTCCTTAAAATTGCATATCCATCATTCTCTAACCACAGACAAATTAATACACTACGGCCGAGACGACGACTTAAAAGGCAAGATCTACTTTCGTCACAACCTTTTTGCTACAATATTCTTGTCTATGAATCTCGCTCGATAATAACTTCATTATGATCGAAGTATCTACACACATTAGCAGTCACTTAGCCATATTAATAATAATGTCTTTACCAACACATAATAAGAATTCAATTTAATATACAAAGATTAATTAGTAAAGCAAATAAGAAACTGGTCATACATTTATGTGTGTGGAAATATAAAAAAAAATATGTCGTTCGGAACTCGCAATATTGTTCCTTATTAGTAATGCGAGTAACATTCCTACTTGTAAAGGCGATACTTAGTAAGTAAAACAAGTTAATTAAGCTATCACGATGATTATACTTAGTTGTAAAACTTGTACGGGCCGCAAGAAATGGACCAATGTAAGCTGAACTTTGTCATTTAAATCTATCTTTACTAATATTTTGTACTTTCTAAGGCTACCTTAGACACCAATGACTGTATTTCGGATTGCACGTTAAACTGTTGGTCCCGGCTGTCATTGAACATCCTTTGCAGTCGTTACGGGTAGTCAGAAGCCAGTAAGTCTGACACCAGTCTAACCAAGGGGTATCGGGTTGCCCGGGTTTGGGTTGAGAAGGTTAGATAGGCAGTCGCTTCTTGTAAAGCACTGGTACTCAGCTGAATCCGGTTAGACTGGAAGCCGATCCCAACATAGTTGGGAAAAAGGGATAGACGACGAGCCGTAGGTCCCATGGAACGCGGGTGAAACCACGGGAAAACTGCTAGTCTATCATACATTCATACGACGCCGGTTCATTTAACACTGGTCGCTAATTGACGTGAGGTTGTCAGTCCTTTTTCTTTTTCCACAAGTTAGTTTTCTAGATTTCTGTAGCAGACATTACTTTGCATGAATAGTTGGTTCAATGTAGTTTTTATTTGGTCTATCGTCTTTCTAAAGACCTTTATCAGTCTTCGTTTATTCCTATTTAGGATTAGAAGGGAATATAAGGGATTAGTTTTCCCATCACGATTTATTCAGATTTCTGTCATTTGTGGTTCAAAAGAAAAAGAAATTTTTTACCATTATCTGCATGGCTTCTCCTAATTATATTGGGATCGGCTTCCAGTCTAACCGAATGAAGCTGTTGTTTTTTTCAACACTTATTTATTTAGTTTTCCCCCTGTGTTTTACGCTGGTAACTGCATTACCTGCTGTCAAAAATAGAATAAAAACAAAGGAAATCGAAATATATTACATATTTACCTCATGTTCATATTTTGTTTTAGATTATGCATTTTATATTTTATCGAATCTCGGTATTTCCAGTAAAAATGAAGTCACCAAGTGATCAAGATATACCTTTGACCCTAGATCTGTACTTAATATTGTAGAGCCAAGCCGAAGAATATCTGTCTTTTTTAACGCGCAGGACTACTAGTCCAATTTGAAAAATTCTTTCAGTATTACATAGCCCATGTATCAAATAAGGGTATATCCGTATATGCTATTCTTTACCCGAGTGCTCGAAGTTCCCTCAGAATGTTGGTGTAATCAAAACCGCTGGTGGAAGCTAATCTATACTAATATTGTAAAGAGTAGTGTTTGTAATGGATAAACTCAAAAACTACTTGACTGATTTTAAAAATTCTCTCACTGTTACACAGCTACACTTTTTCCGAGTAATACAGGCAATATTTTATCCCGGTGCCACGGGAAAACGGGTAGTATTTGATAAGCGTAATGCCACTCTTATCTATGTCTTACAACTGTTTGATATTACTACTAAAATTCAACTAAGTAAGCTTTTAATCATACTCTAAGTATTGTGGTAGTAAGTATTATGCAAATGCTTTAGCTAGTAATAATTAGGTTGACCTCGTAACTTTCTCTGCGAGATAAAACACGGGAGGCGAGGACATGAACTCGGCGCAACGCAATGAGCGTAGTGACTTAGTATAATCGGTTCAAAAAGTGTTTTATGACTTACAGCCTTACTTATAAAAATCTCTAAGCATCATTTTAACTTATCACTACTTAAAGCCTTAACTAGTGATTAAATGTTAAGACATGCTTAAGCAGCGTTTACAAGTCAGAATTTATGCCCTTAAGTATTACTTATTATTTAATTCATGTTTATAAGTAAGGCTGCTATGATTTAAAAAAGGTAGTATGTGTTATAAATGCGAAAGTTATTCTGATTGGTAGATTTGCACGACAAAAAATATTGAACCGATTGACTTTTTGGTACACAGATAGCCTAAAAATGGATTTAGGATACTGTTTGCCTTAGAGGCTGATAAAGGACCTAGGTTAATATTTGTCGAGTTGCGGAAAGTGATCTTTCCGGGACATTTTTGTAACCGCAGGGACATTATAGTCGATTATAATTAGATGTGCTTGTTATGTTGTTTTTTTGGTTATCTGTTAGGACGAATTCTTAGCTGAAAGCCCTTTGCAAATATTTTAGGGGCAACTATCCAAATACATAGTTATTTTTATTTAATAAATGTAATTTAATAATAATATGTAATATGGCGGATATAAATATTATGTCCCCTAACCGATAACTCATGTCATATTTTAATATATTTTTCCTGTAGTTATTTTTTGGGAAACATTATCATTATTTGCAAAATTATTATAAGTAACGGTGTCTATCGAAATGTGTTTATTTTCCTTTTATTTTATCATTTAAGTACCTACCGTTACTATGCGAAAATATACGACATTTCAGTAAAATAACAATATTCTTGGGAATTATAATAAAGTTCCTCAATGAATTAAATTATTTTGTTAGAACTATAAGGTGGCAAAATGTGGTTTTATTAATGAACACAATGAATTAATAGCTAGAAAAATATAAAATTCAAAGGTAATAAAATGTAAATTACTTTACATATTTTATTAAAATAATTTAAATGAAAATGCGATCAAAATATTAACTGCCTAGTTAAAAAAAAATAACTTGGACACGCAAATAGTATATCAAAAAATAATTCGCCAATAACCATTCAATTGGACTAGATAACATTTATAACGCGCCTTATAATATTATACCTACAGCTAACTACAATAATTCAACAAACGCTGAAGACATTGTTA
Organism: Helicoverpa zea x Helicoverpa armigera; assembly: GCA_033682625.1. NCBI lineage: Eukaryota > Metazoa > Arthropoda > Insecta > Lepidoptera > Noctuidae > Helicoverpa > Helicoverpa zea x Helicoverpa armigera. The sequence goes on along the minus strand of JAWIIS010000053.1, from coordinate 3,643,653 downwards.
TATCGCTACAAATTAAACAATTAATACAATTATAATAACTTCCGCCAATAGAAGCACATGTGACTAACATTTATTTAAAAAAAAATGGGTCAAAATTAACGGTTCATTTGTGTTCACAACTGTACCCAGTTGGATATGGCAAGTCATTATAGACCGCGTGGGTGGCTCGATGGTATCGCTCTTAATGAAATAAAGCTCGGAAAAAAAGTATGTACTTGTAAATAGTACTCTACAACTATCTTCTACAACCCAAAAAATAAGTTACAGTTCTTATCACCAGGTGACAGAGTCCACATTCGATTGTTTTTTCGTTTTTCATAAGCATAAGTAAGTTGGTGCGTCTTAAAGCTATTATTCAGTCGTTTGATGAGTAATGGTATATATTTTTATCGGTCAAATATGGGATTACCATTTGATAGCAATACCCAGTAGGCGCTAATAGTCTATAATGGTAAGTATTTCGTTAACTTTGAGTGAAGGAAAAAATTAACACGGAAATAATGTGGTTATTTTATAGAAATATATAAATAACTACTCTAGTTGAGTTTCATGATAAGTTGAATAGTAGATACCAGACACCTTAGGAGACTAAATTGAAAATTACACTATCTTACCTATTCTTAGCTCATTTTTGGCTGAAGTGCGATCTATCCCCAGCTAACTAAATATTATCTAAAACATCTTTGAAATTGTCCTCAACACAATCTTAACAAGACCTTACCTTTGATTTTGCCAAGCAAAGCTTAGTACCTAAATAACAGCCTCGTGGGTCGACGATGAATGATGACCATACCATACCAAAGCAACGCTTTGCGCAGTCGATCCATGCAAGATGACCATCTCCGTATCATACGAGTTCCTTCGTGTTTCAGAAGGCAAATCATCAAATGAACGCGGGAGGGTACTCTGGTTTCGCAGCGTGAGGGAGTGTCAAACTTTTGGGTACTGACTAAAACCCACCATATTCCTTCTTAAGCTCTCTATGTACCAGGGCCGCGGTAACTCTTTCGAACAATCCCGCAGCCACGAAATTGGCAGGTCTCAAATGTTATTTGAACATCTGTGGCAGTCATCACAGGTAGTCAAAAACCAGAAAATCTGACAAGCAGTCTTACCAATGAGTATTGGATTGCACGGTTGAGGAGGTTAGATAGGCAGTCGCTCCTTGTAAAGCACTGGTACTCAGCTGAATCCGATTAGATGGGAAGCCGACCCCAACATAGTTGGGAAAAAGGTAGGCAGATGTTATTTTTGAGGCAAATAAGTATTTTCCTTAGTGATAGACGTTTCCTTGTTTTCAGTAAAACTTAGAAATATTTATAGTTAAACTGTTATCATCGTAACATTTCCAAAATTGGTAAAAGGAAATGAAAACCAGAGGAAGTTAGAAGTTTAGTTGTTTATTAAGAACCCAATTTGGTTTTTCCACTAATCTAAATAATATATTTTTGTTTACTTCTTCTCTAACCACAATACAAATTAATATAAAATGCATCATTCATAGGTACCTTTGATAATATAAAGTAGGTAGGTATGTAGGTGATTTAAACCAATACTCAAATAATTAGTATGGTTTTCCGACTTCAATGACGCTGAGCAATTCCTTAATTATAATTAAATTAATTAGCTTAGCATCACTGTTTCTTATTTACCCACTGTCCTAATTATGGTTGTTTATCCTCCTCGCAAAGACCTACTGAAATGATGAAACTTGGATGTAATATACATAGCTTTTTCTTTAGTAAACTATATAAGCTACTTTTATCCGGATGCGGGAAGTTAGTCTAGGTCTCTCACTTCTAGCTGATGGAAGTAAGACAATTGCATAATTCTAAAATTTTTGAATAGTTTTGGACTATACATCATAGTTAAAATCAGAGCTCTGAAAGGCAATAGAAGGAATATGATCTTCTATATTTTACTGCTTATGTTCTCTTGATAACCAATCGATAATATAATAATTCAACCAAAAAATTCATCGATGTTCCCAAGCAAATTTTGGATCATGAAGCGGATATATGACACAACCATATTTAGTTTATCTACCTCTATTTCCGATTTATTCCAATTATCCTGTTTTCCAATACCATTGTCCCTAACGAATACGTCATATTCATTCGTTTATACCATCATTTGGCAGCACATACTTACGTACATTTGAACGTATGGACGTGGATACAGTTTCCTATATTTGTACAATATCTGTTAGAATGACGTCATTAAGAGTCGTTTGGTTCATTAATTAAAATATCGAGTGTAAACAAACTTCGGATTTTCCCGATCATTATTAGTTTGAAGTACGTATAGAGGTTGTAGGTCAGAATTAGGGGAGATGTTCCTAAAACGGGTAAGCTAAGGGAAGATGTTAAATAAAATAACCAAGAACATTATATGCGACTTGTAATTGTACTCATAGGGTTGTTTATATAATAAACTTTGGAAAACATAAGACAGTTTTAGTAATCTTCTTCAAAATTCAGAAAAAAATCAAAAAAATAAACCCCTTCGAAATACCCGCTTTGCCCTCAGGGGGGTCCTAAAACGGGTAGCGCCTTTGGGCAAAGCAGGTAATGAATGAATATATGTGATAAATGAATTAGAAAAAAACTTTTTTACAAAAAAAATATAACCGACTTCCCAAAACACTAAAAAGCAAAAAAAAAAATTCTATGGACTGTCTAATGGATGTCCCTGAGTTAATTTTGCCACCGACTTCTAGGCCGATGCACCTAAAATTTTTTTTTTGCTTTTTAGTGTTTTGGGAAGTCGGTTATATTTTTTTTGTAAGAAAGTTTTTTATTTTGAGCTTTTCAGTGAAACGAATAGGTCACTATCCACATAACTGGAAAGTTCTCATTGATACGAAGAATATAAGCCCAAACACGAGGTAGTTTTTATTTTCAGTTATCGAGCTCCCTCGACCTTCTCTGGTCTCCATCATCAGGTCAGCTCCAAACCTTCACTGTTGCAAAGATCTCGTCAATACGAATAATATAAGCCCAAACACGCGGTAGTTTACAGACTCAGTTGTCCAGTTCCCTCGACCTTCTCTGGTCTCCATCATCAGGTCACCTCCAAACCTTCACTGTTGAATAGTGCTATCAGGCATACATATGAGTGTGAAGGTTGAACCCTATGTTTGCTTACAACTTTCGAAAGTTGCCCTTGATTTCTCAGGGTTTCCATCATCAGATCCTGACCTGTTGACTATGGGACCAACTGGCAGCTATTCCGCGTCGAACAAAAAAAGAATCACGTAAATCGGTCTATAAACCTCGGAGTAATCGATGTACATACATAGAAAAAAAAAAAATATACCGGCCGAATTGATAACCTCCTCCTTTTTGGGAAGTCGGTTAAAAACGTATCTTAGCCTCCTATTATCCAGGAAATCTTTATCGTTAATTAGTCTCCTTAATTATGTTTAACAGTTTTCTTATTTTGATCAGTCTAGATCACTTTTTTACTTTATTAAATGTTACATTTGAAATTATAATCTTACCAGCAGATAATTTTGTTAAAAATCAGAGAAAACATATTTTAATTTCTTTTTCACGCTGTTCCTGTACTTCTTCAGCTCTCTGTGGCTTCCTTTGTCTTCGATTAGCTTTCTGTGGGATCAATTGAGAAAGTGGCCCCTTATTTCAAATCGGGTAGTCACCCGTTATGCCCCTACCCGTTTTGCCCAAAAGCACGTTTTAAATTTCAACTAGCTTATAACCATAAAATAGTAAACAAGGAGACCACTAAGTATTCACAATTAATAAGCATATAACATGCAAAATGATAATACAAAACTGCGAAAACCGTATCTTGCACCATATTTGAGTAGTCAGCACTAGCATAATCCGATTATTTTTAATAAACTCTGCAAAAAACTTTTTTTACATCTAATCTCGAAAACGCTCGCTCTAGGCGCGGGAGTCAACTGACCGTGATCGGCGGGGTGGTAGTGCACCGCTCTACACTCACAGGTTCACACTAAGACCTATAATATACGAATGGCAAAGCCTACCCGTTTTAGGAAGGGTACCCGTTTTAGGAACATCTCCCCTATACCTTCATAGAGATGGGAGTTCAAGTTAATTATGAAGCAAATATTATTTACTTTTGTTAAAAATGCGAAAGTAGCTCTGTCTGTCATTCTTTCACACCAAGCTATTGAATGAATTGGGTAAAGGATCAGTCTAACCAAGGGGTATTAGGTTGAACGGTTAACCGGGCTGAGGAGGTCAGAAAGGCTATCGCTTCTTGTAAAACACTGGTACTAGCTGCCTCCAATTCGACTGGAAGCCGATATCAACATAGTTGGGAAAAGGTTCGGGAGATGATGATAAATGCGAAAGTAACTGCGTCTGGCTTTCAAGTCAAAACTACTGAATCAATTTTAAAGCGCACATATAGGTACTCCAGCCAGAGAAGGGACTTAGGTAATCTTATATCGTGGCACGGGAAGTGGTTTTCAAGGGCCGTGTTCTACAAATGTTTTTAAAGCAAAGCTACAAATTAACCTCAAGGGTATTTCTATCACTGTTCGCAAGCACAGACGATGACCAAAAACTACGGCACCATATTTGGCTACTTTCTTAGTAGCAATACCGGACTAACGAACGTTTTCCAAAAATTGGATTAAGTATTTAAGCATTGGAATTTCTTCTTTTATCATGGCCCTACTCAAGCTAGCTTTAAATAAGTTTTTTTTTTATACCAGTATAAAAATAACTGTCGTGTCGTGTGCGTAATAAAATTTTGGATAGATCTACCTTAATTTCAAATTAAGTGGTGGAAATTATTTATTTTCAGATATAGACACCAGTTTTCCCAAAAATATCTTTTTACCTTAAGTTTTGGATGTCAAATGACTGTCACTGTCACTGTGTGGGAGAAAATGTCAGTATAAATTTTACAGACTAAAACCCACTTTTATTTCTTTTGGATCTCTATGCGTACTTTCCGCAGAACCATAAACAACCTTAGAACGAAGAAGGTTTTCAATCACCAACTATCAACACTACGCCTATCACTAAAGGCTGCGTTACACCACGTTTTCTCAATAACCGACCCGACCTTGAGCCTGCCACCATTAATTGGCTAAATTGCACGCCTTTTAAGGAGGCTCCTCACTGCGATAATGACATCCTTGTACTCGGAGACTACGTCGTACATACTTAGAGGTTCTAATTAAATGGCCGCCATTATTGGTCCGACTTGAGTCAGCCGTAATATATTATAAATGAGTAATGTTATGATTTGAATGTGCAGGAAGCTTTATGTTATTGAAATTGCTTTTTTATGCGTGCTTGAGTTAAGGGCAGGGTTTTTTTGGTGTGTTTATAAGGTCAGGCTTGTTAGGTATGGCTGGACATTGGTGTGCGTAAGGATAGGGTGTACGAATTTTAGAAATTGAACCGGTTTAGTTTAATACATTCATATATAGTAATACATAATAGCAGGATTTTCACAACATTTTTATTGACACTTATGTATGTATTAAAGCGAAACCTGAATTGATAATTATTTTTAAATGGGAAAAATAGTTTGTAGGATGTTTACTACATTTTTTATTGTCAGTACGTATGTATTAAAGCAAAACATGAATTGATAATATTATAAAATTGAAAAAAAAACGTATATAGCATTATATACATTTTTTTATAATTTGTGTAAATATAAATACTCAAAAAATAATTCGAGTTTGCGGCTGTTTTAAGCAATTAAGCGTTGTTTATGGGATTATTAATTAATATCATCATTAAGTTTCAATTATGAATGTACTACAATTATTATGGAGAATAACTTCCTCTGTACATATGTACTTATTTAGAATGAATGAATTATGGAAAGCCATATAAAGATTACAGTTTTTATTAATGACCAATTACTTCATTCTTTGAATAACTGTATTTAATTTTTATGTTATTATTTCTATCTTTATTCATAGAGCTAATGGGAAGCTAAAGAGCGACCTATATGGTATGAGTGAGGAGAGGCCTTTACCTAGCAATGGATTAACTTTTAAAGATTGAATTCTTAATTATATAATGTCCCCAGGCTGATTTTCTGCCAAGGCGGTTGTTCTCGAATATCAGCCATGTGCGCACATAGGTGCAATCTATTCACTTAATCATAGTCCGATGAGAGGTAAAGTGACACGACAAGAGACTAATCAGGCGTAGCGTCGATTCTCCCATTGAATCTGCAAATTCATACAATTATCTTTTTAAATAACAAAATACTATATACAAGAATAAAAAATATACATAAAAGAACATTGATTAGTCGTCAAAGTATTCCTCCGCATCACTGTCCTCCGGAAACGTGCCCAGAAGACTGGCTGCATTGCCACGTTGAATGGCAATGCTAATTCTTTGTTCAAAAAATAAGCCAGCTCTTTGGTCAGGCGAATCGTCTTAGCTAGCTTACTTAGCTTCAACAATGTCTCGAATATCGGAATCGACCTAAGACAAATCGATATATTGGCCTAAAATATCGATTGTGACTTGTGATTGGCTTGCCTACCGCTCGCCAAGGCTGCAGTCACTTCAACTTTTACTATTTATGGGGAAAACAAAGCAAGGAACGATATTTGTCTTTCAAATGTTTATCGATTTGTATTGTTTTGTATGTTCTTGTTAGATTTTGTAGTTTATTCTGATTCTTTAGACTTTATGATTCAGTTGTGTTAGCATTCATGAATAGGAATTTGATAGACGGCAGTTGAATTTTGGAAAACTCAGCTCATGTCATCAACATTGAAATCAATTTTTTGGTAAATATTTTGAAAAATGACGTTCCTCATGAATTTCTCACTCACACCTTTTCAAGTAAGCTGCAAGCAAGACTCAGATAAAGCTGAGTGTTCAATCTGCTACTGAGCCTACGCAACTATCATACCACCGGGTAAGGAAAAACAAACTAACATTACATTAACATTACTTTTGGGTCTTACACCTTTCACTCCTAATTCAAACCCCAGTGAAACATAAGCTTTATAATTAAAACACTTGAAGAGACCCCCAAAAGGCATATCTTGGATATTTCTAACAAATGCTACTGTTTTTGGTGTTATCTCGCCCAGCGGCCATTTTGGGCCAGAGACAAGTTTTTACACTCGTCTAAATAAGGTTAGGTCTTACTAATGGTAATATTAATCTTGATGTATAAATATATTTTTGTGGACGCCATTAAATATGAATTTAATGAAGCAGGGAGGCTTTATTGCTGTGTTTTGTGTGGTTGATGATCTGTGGCAGTGATTTCGAATGAATGAGATAGAAGATTATTTCTTGTGGTGTACAGGTATAAGTCTGATTCTCTGATTGTTACCATTGATGATGCGAAGGGACTTAAGCAAGAGAATTCTTTACCTATATTATTTTTTAGCCTTTCGGTCTTGTAAATCGATTGCAGCGGCTTTAGATGATATTAAGAATAATGCTAAGATACGTGATAAAGTTTGAAAAACGCGGCAAAGACGGCCTCTTCAATGAGAACGTGACGAGCCAAACTTCAAACTCCAAAATATCACTCTAGTAACAGTCTAACAGATATAGGTGGATATTTCACGTTAACTCGAAGCCTAGACATATTCATGCCGTGCCGAATTCCCCGAACGACAGCCGAACACTAGCGGAATAACACGAAACTATTCTAGGAAACACTAACAAAAAGCAAACCGACGAACAAATTATTAACATTCTACACACGTCAGCTATAATAATACAATTAATTCCGTTTGTCACATCTGATAACCAATGTACAAACTTACCTTTGCGGATACAATAATCCTTATGTCGTTAACATAAGGGTTATTTTTGTTCGATCGGAGTGTTGGTTGGTAAATTGATGCAGCTATAAAGAAAATCTCAAAATGGTCTCAACGTTATGGGAGGTAGACCATTGGGAAAATTGTTTCTGCGCATGTATGATTTCCTTCTCATATAAATAAGTTTAATTATTGTTTATCTCATTGTAACATCTGATGGCGTCTAGATCTCAGATAGCTATGTAGTACAAATTGTATAATCGTGCAGGAAGTTTGTAATTTTCACGATTTTGTCGACATTTAATTTTGGCACATTCGACACGTTTCGTAGAAAATGTAGTGTTTTCGTGTGTCATTCTACATATAAAAACTTTGAGTCACTTTTGTTTTATGTTTTTGTAGATTCTTTGTGATCTTAAAACTGCCTATCGCACAGCTAATATGTTTCAAATTTTAAAATTTTTGAGAAACAAAATTTAAAAAAAAATATGACTATCTCTATGAAGATACGTCTAACAAAAAGGTTTAAAATATGACCCTCAATTTAAAAAAATAAATACACTAACATTCACACTTCAAACCTACGTAAAAACTAATAACAGTACATCAATTAAAATTAAATATTAAGATAGACAAATTTGACGCTTCCCAGCTGTTACAAACGATTGATTTACTGAGGTTAAGCAACGCTCGCGGTCAGACATGGAGTGGTGACCCTGAGTCTTTGATTGAGGTAATTAGAATTTGCGAAAGCGTGTGCTGTGTTTAAAGTGTTGTTATTAGTTTTAAACGTGTTATAATCGTTATTGTCGTTAACCGCAAAAAGGGATGTTCGGGTTTTATCGACTTTACAATCTGTGCTTGTTTTTAATCTATGATTTAATTTATTGTCACCTGTTTTTTGCAATAGAAAACTTAAAGACGTTTATTAAAATTAGGCTCATAAATCAAGACTTTTAGAACGTCAAAAACCAAAGACAGCCCCTAAAACGTCCACCTTTCATTACTTCCTATGTGTTTTCTGAACTATTCTTACTCGAGAAAATTTAAGGTTAAATCAAATTACTAGATCACTTCTACTTTTGACAGCTCTCGATGACATCACTAAAATCTAAAAACACCCTTGAAACGTCAAAAATCTAAATAAGATTGTCAAATTATTCAAATGCAATGCAGTTTAACTAGGCTTCAATTAGTAATATGTAATTACTGAAACGACTAGCTTCGAACACTTATAGACCCACGCTACGCATAATAGACTCGTTACGCGGCACCTCTGTTTGTCTATGAAAATGTTTATCGATATGCGTATTAATGGTTATGGTACATCACTATTGTGTAAGTGGTGATGATAGAGAAAATAAAAGTTCCGTGGTGGCTCGGACAGCTGCAACGTATCTTTCTTTCTTTCTACCTTCTCTGATATTAAACTGTCCATTTCTAACATCAAAATGGAAAAACTATGTTTATTGAGCAATTATAATTTCCATGTCCTTTCTTTCTAAAGATGAGGCTGTCTCTTACTAATCAGGATGAAAAGATGACTGAATGAATTCATTCTCTGCTATTGTATTACCTACTAGGGGTTGTAGCACAAGCAAAACAAAACTGGTGTAACGTGGTTCATACATTCTGTGACAAGAAAGCTTTATTTTCAAGTAAAAAAACTTTTACCGTCTATAAGAGCTTTTAATATATACCTAAAAGAACGATTATACATATAGCTTCTGATTCACGATGGCCATTCCGTCGCCATAAACGAACATTAAGAATAATCTAATACAATCACTGCGTGCCTTATCGTTCCAACTTAATGCAAATTCGAATATTCGAAATTTAAAACCTCAAAGTGTTGCGCGCGCGCCAACATGAGTCACACACGCAATAGGGTCACGACACTCGCTCCTACTATAGACTATAGAGTGTAGTTGTGTATGTAGTTTGTATATGAAACTATATAAACGCCGCTTACCAAGTTTTGATTGCGTTTCGTTATTCGTGGTTTGTGAAGTTTTGATCGTGGTTCACTGTATTTTGTTGGCTGTTTAGCTAAGCTATATAAAAGTAACTGGTATTCTTTAGTAATATGAATTCTTTACAATGTTTAAGAACACTTTACAAAACAGCAGGACTTCCTCTCATTCATAATAAGTATTATATTGAGAGTCAGTCTTTTCCCTTCGTGTGTAAGTCTAGCAAGTCTTTGTGTCAGTTTTCACAAAGCCTTTGACAGGGAAGAAAAAATATATTAATAAAGTACCATTACTCTTTTGAAATTCAATATACCAATCTTCAACATAAGATCTTATTTAATACAGCTGACTTTATAATTGAAAACATGGACCACAGACTGTTTTGCCTAATGCTATCTCTTGCAAATAAAACACGCAACACCATAACCAACAAAACTTTTTACCATAGACAAAACGTGTACCCATCACTGTCAATTTAAACACATGTTAAATTTGACAGTTAAAGTATCAAGACGTGTCAATCACGACCTGCGCCTACGCATCGCCGCTACGTAGGATCGAGAGACGAATACATTATTTTATTGTAAGTAGGCGAACTCCATAGATATGACTGGCGACGACAAATTGTTATTACGAATTAATCGATTCCCCGCAATCGAGAGATCGAGTAATCGGTTGATATTAATTTTGTTTTGTGATTTATGAATGTTAGGTATGTGGTTCGTTGTATGCAAATTTTGAGGCTTAAAGTGCTTTGTATAATGTTTAGTTCTTATTAATAGGCGATCTCTTAATCAATGTAGTTAACACCTACTTGAACTCATTGAGATAATTATGGGTTTAATGACTGGGTACCAATTAAATTATTATTCAAATAAAAATGTTATGCTCATCCAATGTAAATTGGCCCTTCGTTTATTTTGTTGATTACCAACTTGCAACTATCTAAAAGAGGAAGATATACAAAATTCTATTATATGACAATTTGTAATATTTCGTTCATTCATATAGCCTACGCCTAGTAGTTCTACTACTAGTAGATAATAGTGAGACTTAGGATTTCAGACTGTAGCCTACCAGAAACCACCATATTTCAAAAAACGAACACCGCTATCATGTTGGTAGCATCGGTTTAGGATACAGCGGCCTCTAATTTCTTGACAGCCAGTGTCAAAGAGGTTATCTGTTTGAAAACTTTCAAGTTGGAACTAAGGATAGCAATCAATTTGAACAAAATGCCATTTTTCACTACAGAAAGCTTTATCTTATGAGGAAACCAAGGCTTTTAATACTTTTTAGTAGATATAATTATCACTTGAAAATTCCTTTTATTTTTACTGAATCTGGTGAAACTTGTGTTTTCTCTCCCATAAGTGACAGTCTCAATAGTACAATGACACGCCGTTTATTTCAAAAGTCAAGTATCAAGTATTTTCGGAACGCGATAAATCCAAAAGTGAATTTCCGCATTCCCGCCAATATTCCATGTTAAAATTGCAATTGACAGCTGTCATTGCTGGCTCGATGCGAAACGTCTGCTTGGCTTTTTTTGTCGATGTTTTTAAAAAGTTATCTTGTGTGGTCTCTGGCGATGTTGTTTATGACAAATTCGGATGTGACTGTTGATGGTGGATGATGAATTGTCTGAATTTTAATTAAACAGATACATATTTTTTGTGTTTCTCTAGTATAATTCATATCGTCTTGTGAGAACCACACCTGCCTTCTGAAATATTGTCTTTTTTATCGTCCTTAAATAGCAATGGTAGTTCTCAAAACCTTACAGTATTAATTCGACTGTCTTCCACCTATAGTCATCATCATCGCCTGGGCCTTTTCTCACCTATGATGAGGACGTCTTTCAGTCTAACCGAATTGAACAGTCAGTCAACCGCAGCTGATTGAACTGTCTTTAATCATCATCATCTCCCGAGCCTTTTCCCAACTATGTTAGGCTCGGCTTCCATTCTAACCGGATGTAGCTGAGTACCAGTGCTTTACAAGGAGCGACTGCCCTATCTGACCCCCTCAACCCAGTTACCCGGGCAACCCAATAACCCTTTGGTTTGACTGGTATCAGATTTACTGGCTTCTTGAACTGTCTTTAATCTATAGTGATTTAAAAAGCCAACTAGATTAAGACATAACACAAAACCAAGCATTTACTAAGTGTTGACATATCGTAGGTGTTTACAAAGGATTCAGTTGCAGATAAATCGCCCAGATCAAGTGGTCTTGACCCAGTCTCCAAGTGGTTACTAGTAGGTTGTGCTAATCTGTTAACCGTATCATTTGTTATAAATATACAAACATCAGATATTAGCACTCATTTTAAAGGATTCATGTCGATGTTGCGTTTGGATAAGATCTTAGATCTGTTTGAATTATCATGTCGTGGGGAAATTATAATGAAGGCATTGTAAAATCGAATAACTTAATAGAAATAGCTGTCAGCTTTCAATTGTTTTAAGGGTATGATGATGAAATGATCAGGGATGTAAAGCATTTTCTAAAGAACGTTTTGGTCAATGACATTATGACTTTTTGGCTAAGCTGCGAATGGGCAGTTTGATTTTTACCAAACTATCAACCGATCAAGATTCAATTTGTCTTCATTCTCACAAAATTGTGTGTAGGTTTTATAGGATAGGGAAGGAAAAACTAAAAACATTATTCTTATCTTGTGTTGTTACACATGTACGTCTATGAATGAAGCAGACGTGAACACTAAACATACATAGGCAGTTGTCATATCGGTGGAGATGAAAATGAACGTGAAAAAGTTTGTCTCAGTGTGTGGTCCCCAGTCCGCACGCATGTAGCTAAGTAGACAATTGCAAGCTATTTGCTTAGTTTGTTAACAATGAAAATTACATAGATGTTAACGGCCGTGCTCACGTACGCTACATGAGTCAAACGTTATAAACTCAGCAATAACCAGACGAACCATAGCTACACAATCGAGAACTTATCGATTCATCGTTTGTCCTGCGTCGCGTGCCAAACCAATGCTATTCGCGAAGCCATACGATTAATTTATTTATTGAAATCAATACTAATATCTGCCAAGACAATGGCCCCAAATGAAAATGCGTACACACATATGGCATGTCGGAATGCTAAACGGAGCGGCGTCATTTATTCAATACGCCATTTTGCATTCGATTTTGAGGTTATTAGATGCAATCGGAATGCGTGCGGCCATACTTGATTCGGTTCGTCTATATTCGGCCGTCTTCGGCTCCCGTCGGCGGTATATGGCGACAATTGACGTATGTAATGGTGGTGTCATAGATTTCTGGGAAGATAATAAGTTAATTAAATTCACAGGGAAATTGTATTCAAAGAATGCCGAAATGTAACGCCTTACAAGGATAGGTTTATAGTTGTTTTTATTATATTTTTATGTGGCATGTCCGTCATTCGCTCATCCCTTATTTATAACCACAGATACATAACAAACAGATTGTCAAAACAATAATATTTATATGTACCGTACTACCGTATAACTTCTAATCATAGGTATTATTTATAATTTCCTATGTTTATTGTATTTTTCCAAGCATGCCTTCAAACACGATTATTTAATAAATATCGATATTCATTAGGCGAGCGTCGCGGGTAGACAGAAACTATTAATGAGGTAAGTGCAAGCGGGAGTCACGATCTACTTATATTTTATTGAATGGCTATAAGCCTTATGTCGTAATGGAGTCGGCACGCGACCACATACAACTGATTGTCTCGTATTGATATAGGAAAACTCATATGAATCATTCACCTTTCTACGAAGATTGGTAGGAAAATCATTTTTCCTTCTGTATCCTGCTAATGTAGGTATTTGTCAGCTACTTTAGTACTCTGTATATTTATGATTACTGTTGCGTTACCAAAAATCTGATGGAATCAAAATCACCATACATTCAATTCACTGTTGAGAAAGGCCTGCTCCAAGCTGGGCGGATTTGCCGCTATCCCGTTTAATTATTTTGGTTGGCACTCCATGTCTTATTCTTGCATACCTTCCTATTTGACATCGTCTCCCATTTAACACTCTATGAAGACATTTTATATAAAATTTGAAGCATCTAATTGAATCAAGCTACCAATATCACAAAATTGTGTCACTTGATTTGAAAACTGCGCTGTTTTTTTTTCTTAGTTGTTTGGTAACACTATGTACGAGTTACTTTGTACCTACATTATAATATTCCTCATAGCTCGACAGTTTAAGGCAAGTGTCCACGAGTATCAGCTATTTAGACGTTGTAAAGGCGTTCGCGCCACACCGATGTAGTCGATAACCCTTATTCATCTATCAGTTCATTCCGTTTCACGCATTTGATCTGTTTAGACGTATCAATCTTATTGAAATTGTGTTTGGACACTAACGGGGGAACTGGAAGTGTGACTTGATTGCTTTAATGGAAAAGCTTTTCTGACGGGACTTTTTGCATATTATTGTTGTACATGAGACACTTACTTTTTGAAGGAGAATGAAGAGTCGGTTTCATATACCTAGGCTCTGATACATAGAACCTTATATATAGTAGTACTACCTGGTACATAGTTCAGAAACTAGTTGGCTCAATAGTTTTATTATTGCCTATAATATCATCACGCCACGATACTACGAGGATATAAGACCACCACAGTTTTTAATAAACACAACTTTTGTAGATATTGAACCGAAGGTCTCATGAAAAGCTGGTTCTTAAAGGACCACCCTGAAAAATCTTATTGACTATTCGACGACTGATGTGCATGTAAAGATAATAATCAGCATAAGATATTACTTATATAGCGAACGATCTGGCACACTTGGCAAACGGCTTGGCACTGCCTACTGGTGGATGGGTGTTCGCTCATTTCCTAATATAAATCCTTAGTCATATCTTACGGTATTTTATACATAGATAGATACATACTGTATTCTATGTATAGCTTAGGTCATATCCTGATAAATAGTCTCATCACCTTCTCTACATCGCGGCAGATTTTAATCTACCTCTACCTCTTCACTTTTCATTTAAAACCGTACAAGTCCTATTATTTTGAAAACGCGATAGACTTCTTGAAAGAATATTACTACAGAAGTGATAGACATACATATTGCTTTCAAAACCTACTAGTTTAAAAATACCAATCCTTTTTGTTTTTAACTTCATCGGCTTCATTTCCGCTATCAAAGAAAATTAATACATACCTCTTTTAGAACTATCTTCTAAATAGCGTACCTAATGGCTGGATATCCATCCTGTCTTCACTATACTTTCTGAAACATTCGAGATTATCCACAATCGATTCGATTCCTAACTGCCGACCTTCTGGAAGCCAAGAGTATCAGTATCACATGGAGCGTCTACCGCGATCTGATTGCTGGGGAACACCGATATCCGATATCGATTAACATTTGTTTCTCGAATAACATCGATGTATCGAGTTCGGGTTCTCCGAAGTCTTTAATCAATCGATTGAACTTTGATAGTCGCAAGGTCTTGTACGAGACGGTATGCGAGACATAGTGGTGTTAGTACACTTGGGTTGTTTTTACTTGGGTATTTTGCAATATTCTGAATTAATGTAAAGTAAGACAGAACTGTAGATGAATAAAAACCTTCAAGAACTTTTCACACGCAAAAATATATTATATTATCAAAAGATATCTAAGTAAGTATCTACTTTTTCTTTTCCAGAATATGTTTAGCCTTTTTCTTCTTTTAAAATGTAGGTAATGTTTAATTTTCTGTCCAATAATACCACTAGTTCGAATTTAAAAACATATTGAGGTAAAACTAAAGTGCCTACATGAATACCGACGAACTTTAAAAATAGGCAAACATCTACCTCTTCCTCAGTTATTTTAAACATCCACGCAGTTCAGTCACTAAAAAGCGGTACCTACCTGTAAAATTAGTTACCAATTCTCCTCCATAGGTTTTGCAAATTCTTCAACTTTTTCTGAGATGATTTTATAGGTAGAAGTAGCTAAGTAGGTAACTGGATTGTGGAGGTCAGATAGGCAGTCGCTCCATGTTCATCCATACACTAGTTCTCAGCTGCACCGGCATCCAGTTAGATTGAAAACGTACCCCAACATAGTTGGAAACAGGCTAAGCAGATGTGATAATTTCATAAGTACAAATACAAATAAATGCTTGTAAAATGTTTATTAAATTCATATTTACATTTAATTACTTAAAAACTATTCTATTATCAAACCTAAAATTAAATAAATGTCATACCTACTTTTATTTATTATTACACGAACTACCATTTTCCCCCACATTACCATTTTCTTTCAACTCCATCTACCAGGATACCATAAAACAAAACACGTCGCTTGCCAATGTTCTAAGTTCAAACAACAGTCACCCTTGTCAGTGCTACTAATATTACTGGCTGTATGGACATCGCACGTTTACCTACAGCGGAGTATGACTCACGTCCTGCGAAGCCACAGGATTTTCCTTCTGGCTTTATGATTTCCTGGTATGTTGTCGATATTTAGAAAAATGTTTTAGATAGAGAATAATTTTGTCTGTAATTTAAAAAGGTATGTTTCTGAAATGTAGGTTTAGTTATGGATACGAGAGCAAAGTATTAATTTCATAATATTAGTTTATAACGTTTATAACGAGTTTATAACGAAACGTAGGTATGTGTATATTATGAAATTCACCACCACATTTTTGATTTTACATTATTATATCTACACATTTTTTCATGTATGTAAAACAATGTCTCTGAATCATTTTGCTCTATAAAATAATATACGAGACGTAGATATGTGCATATTATGAAATTCACCACTAGATTTTTGATTATACACTTTACGTCTACAATAATTTTTCATTTATAATAGTGCTTCTGAATCATTTTGCTTTTGAAACAATTCTTCATCAACTAAATACCACTATTTACAACAACTTGCAAATTCATCATCATTTCAACGTCACAAAACTCAACAATAAAAAAAACAGCACCACAAATCCACAGGCCAGACAAACACCTATAAATAAAATTATGTTTAATTCATTGATCTATCCGCAATTAATCGTAAGCGCTATAATTACCGACTACAGCAAAATGCACTCGCCCAGATCATGTTTGTAGATCAGTGTTATCGCAACTGAGATAATTAATTGCTAATTGACTTGAAACTCTAGGAAATTATAGACTCTTCCTGTGTTACGTCATTGAAGGGTGTGACAAGATTTAGATGCGTAGTTAGCAGCTTCTATGCTAATACTTAATTATGGTTAAATTACGTTTGAGGTTTAACTTGCTTCCCAAATTCTGATGAAAAGTAGTTTATGCCTATGTTATTCTGATGTTTAAGCTTTATTGCTAAAAAAGTTTCATGAAAATAAGCTCAGTAGTTTTTGTTTGTAAGAGTAAAAAGCGTTTATACAAAACTTTCATGTTATTACCTACATAAATTAATTAGTGTTTTTGTTAATTTGTACTCTGTATCTTACTCGTTAATCATAAATGGATGTGTCATAATTATAACTGTAATTTGTACTGGCTTGTTCTTAATTATTCTACATATAGGCATTAAGGTCCACAGCTGAACGAGCACTGTTAAATAATATAATGTACCGATTTGCACTTCTTATGATGACATATGTGTTCTGATTTTTAGATCAGACTTACTAACATTTGTTCACTATATAATTCTTACCTAATGACTGCATGCTTAGGTGTCTAATTGCGCAGATCCAATTGCGAGCATTTTTTTGTTAGAGCAACTTAAAAATCTGATGTATTTACTAATTAAGTGCCTTGGTAGGTAGACATGTTAATGAGGCTATCCATATAAATGACAGCATTAATATGTATCTAGATTTTTAGATTACATCGAACGCAGCAACGTTTAAAGTGACCGAAATTGCCCATTATTTATTTAGGCAGGTATAAGGTAAAGTTAGGAAACTTAGTCTTACATTTTCACAAAAAGAAATACTTTTACAGGCTTATAAAGACGATTTAAATAACGCATTTATCTAAAAGGCCCACAGTTATTCTAATTCAACTTTACAATGTGTTAATCCGTTTTATTCGACTCGATTAGCAAACACGAATCTGTCGTCATTCGAATAGATTTATCGCATCGAAACCCCACACTAGTGGCACCGTATCAAAGGACCAATTCATTTGCAGCCCTGCGTACGATTTTCCAGAACGCAGGTATCGAGAACATAAATATACTCGATCCATATTCATAGTGACTCGGACAGTCGACATTGCAGCCGCTGTACCGCGGACAGCCCGCCTCTCAAGCGCTTTGTAGTCGCCGCCGGCCGCGCAGCCAATAGCGACGCGCCCCGCCGACCAATGGCCGAGGTGCGTGCGCGCAAGAATTAAACCATTTAAACTGTTTATTGATAGGGTTGAGAGGTGTAAGATACCGATTTTCGATATTTTTTTTGATACTATTCTGTATCTTTAGCTCTAACTTAAGGTTAGAACTTCAGCCAACTATAACCTTTTCTATAAAAATGAAATATTCATGTAATTGAACTGGTTTCATGATGACAGTTTGCTTTCGATGGGCGTGGTGTAAATAGAGGCAATGGAAAAATACAACAAAAACGTAGTTTGTTTTGAAACGTCAACTTATTGGCTAGTCTATCCGGAAGGAAAACTTGCATATTATTATAATAGCTAACATAAAAATTTTGCAATATTGGGAAACCCATTTTTTTTCTGATTATGACATGTAGGCATTGTTAGGGGATATCGTTTGGTTGACTGAAACCACAAAGTAATGTATGCAAGTGACAGGCGGTTAAAGTAGTTTAACCAGAATATGTAAATAAGAACTACCTATATGTCAAAAAACCTGGCTTAAATACAGTAAGACAGGTACTGACAAAATTCTCAGAAAAGTATATGAAAAATGGGGATATCCAAATCATCGCGAGAAGGACAGCTTACCATGGGTCTAACCAACAGTGTGTGAAGGTGTCACTATATTTATTGACCATACGAAAAACTCCAACACTCTTTACACGTAACTTCAAAGAAAACAAAAGAAAACCACCTCTTCAATCAAATTTCGAACATTTCAAGTCTCCAAAAAGCAACCCTACATGAATCAAGTGTTCGCGATACGATCGCGTTTTGTCTCCGAATGTCGGTCGCTTATCGACATCGGCTTTGACTCGGCCGACACTAATTGTGTGCTATCGACAGTCTAAAACGAAAAAGTGCCACTTGAATCATGCAAATTAGGTACTTTTTGTTCTGTGGTACTTGTTTTGTTTGTTTGTTTTGTATATAGTTTATAATGTGGTGTGTTTTACAGGTTAGGTTGTGTTTAATGTAATCAATGTTTTGTGGTGCCTTTGGTTGTCGATTCTCTTTTGTTTTTTGAGCAAAAATGACGGGGTGTTATAAGTTTGACGTGTCTCTGTGTGAGTGTGTGTGTGTATGTGTGTGTGGCATCGTAGCTCCCAAACGGATGATCCGATTTTAATGCGGTCTTTCACTGCATCTATCTTAAAATCTTAACATTTTTCAACTATTGACTGGTAAACTATCATCTTCTTTAAGAGAACTTTTTGTACTCCCAACACAAAATCAAAAACGAGTTTCAAAAACAGAATCAGTGTAGCCAGCCTACGGAATTTAATATATTCTTCCGTACTCGGTAATATTTAGGTACTGGCTTCCTGCTACGTCATCCAGCTGCTTAGACTTGTAAATGTGGTCGGATTTTACACGGAGCGCGGCGTGGGCGCAGACCCGTGTTACCACGAGTCCCGGTGATGGCTGAGTTTCTAATTAGGTACTTTTTTTGACTGTATGTACCTAAGTGTAGCCTTGTTGGTTGTAAAATCTAGTGAGAAAGGTAGATGGATCTGTCTTGTTCAAGAATATTTTGTGCTAGGTCAAGTTTTTTACATATTTCTTCTTTACTATCGTTATCACTCTTGATAGAGTGGCCGTGGTCAACATTTCGGGTGTTGGTGGCAGGCTTCACTACATGCCGTACTCCTGATTACCGCCTTCCTCGTGCCTTTAAGAAATTACGATTTGTACCTATTTGCTCAACTGGAGACTTTGCGTGCTGGTCTAAGAATAAAAGAAAGATGCATCGATTTTAATTATAGGCTGTATGAGTGGACCTCACAGAACCAAATGCTGAAGATATTTGAAAAAATGAAAAGGAATTCCGTATAGACCAAATCATGGGTACTTAAAACTTTTACACATATTATATATAACTGAATACAAGCAGTAGCAATAAGTAGTTATTAGCCACCGAGCAATTATAAAATAATTCTCGCCTTTTGCAATCGTCAAGTTTTTACCACAGTCCAGACTCACTTAATATTTTATGCACGTTTAATTAATATGGAGTCTTCATTAGTATAGTGATCTATCTAGTTAGTCTAGTAACCTTTTTATTGCCTGTCTGACTAAAGGACCAGCTTTTTCAGATGACTCGAAGGACCAACAATAGGGTAGTTTCCAGGGTCGAAATAATGAAATAATATTTAGTCCGCTTTTTAGATAATTAAAAAATATTGGATACGTTTTTTTTCTTTTTTTAATTAAACGTAAAATGACAAAGATTAGGACTTCAAAAATTAGGAGTGGGGGCCTTTTACGTCACAGTGTCCTGAAAATTGTAGCAACTTGTGACGTCACACTCAACTTTAACACGCTATATCTTAACAAGTTCTGATCCAATTTAAAAAAGAAAAAATACGTATCGCTTTATTTTGGCCAATCTACAAGACGGACTAATTATTATTTTTTAGGAAACTAGCCTATTGTTAGTTTTGTTACATCACCATGTTTAGGTAAATAAATAAGTTCATTAATTGCGTTTTTGAAAAATAAGGTCTTGTGAAACCTGGAATGTCTTTAAGATTAATTTGTAAAGGCTGTAAGGTCTTAATCTACGTAGATTGGTATTTATTAAATTACTCTTGGTTTTGATGTCATTTGAACATCTTTGGCGGTCGTTACGGGTAGTCAGAAGCCAGTAAGTCTGACAACCAGGCTTACTTAGGGGTATTGGGTTACCCGAGTAACTGGGTTGAGGAGGTCAGATAGGCAGTCGCTTCTTGTAAAACATTGGTACTCAGCTGCATCCTGTTTGTCTGGAAGCTGAAACCAACATACATATGTAGTTGGGAAAAGGCTATACAGATGATGACGTTCCAAAAGATTCCTTCTATAAAAATCTGTATCAGTTTGCAAAATTACGACGCAATATTTTATGTAAAACATTTTTTATATACATGAATAATTCATTACATATATACCTAGGCCAAACATAGATACCTATCAGTCATCATAAAATATATGTTGAGTTAAAAATGTTTTAAGGCCGCCATCTTGGGCACAGACATTTTCATAATGCCAATGACACCTCGCGCCAATTGAGTAGGGTTGCAAGCTGTAATAATTTATTTCGACGCGTATTCAATTAACAGTTTCTTATTTGTTATTAATTCTTGATTAAAATGGATGTAATTTTAAGTATTATTGTGCAATAAGAAAGAATTAAACATTTTTAATGGCTGATTTTAATAGACTTCACACGAGCGAACCTCGTACAGTAAACCCAAAAGTTTGTACAAACACAGTATGGTAATAGCTGTTATATATGAATAACTTGCGTGTGTTGGTGTATGACACGTAGAAAAACTTCACCGTTATTGAGTGGGAGGTATGAATGGAGCGACGTACGATACTCCGATCGAGTTTTTGTATATGGCAATCTATTGTTGGCTTTAATCATTTATGTCTATAAAGGTTAGACAAGATTGGTTATTTTTGGAACGGAATTTATAATTGTGAAGAGACATATCAGGCATCTATACTAATATTAACTGTAAGGCTAGAGTTTGTTTTTTTAACGCGTTAATCTTAGAAAAAACTGGACCGATTTAAATATGAAGTTCTTTCAGTGATAGCCTTGTTCTCTAGGAAGGCTGCGTTGTATACTAATTCCAACAGGATAAGGGTGAAACCACGGTCGAAAGCTAGTAGTAATTATTTCAACTATTATCACTTTTCAGTATTATGAAGTGATTAAGTAATATTAATTAAGGATATGCAAAAAATTAGTTTTATTTTATTTTTAACATTTTTTTTCTCTCTTTTACAGGTAAGTTACTGAGAAAAGTTTTTCTACACAATGGTATGTTTTCACACTGTTTTTCACGTTTTAATTAAATAAATATTTATCAAGTATTATTCACATATATTTATCCAATTAGTTGCCCTGTAATTAATCTCCTATAGGTACCTAAAAATTAAAGATAATCTTAAAAATAACAGTGTAAAGTAAAAAGATCGGAATCGACAATTTATTTCAGCAAAAACTTTTATAAAATTGAGTGATTATAAACCAACAGCATCTTTGTATTTTATACAATTTGTTGCGTGTTGCGGTCGAAAACTACTCGTAACAAGGTTAAAACATTTTGCTTTAATAAATCACTGGTATTAAATATCTTTGCGATGGCACTGTGACGTCACAACGTTGTTATTAGATGTATTCATTCATACAGCAGTTGTAGACTGAGTACTCGCATACAGCAAACTTTTATTCGGCCGACAGTTTGTTCGAGCTCATAAAACAGTATGAAGATGAATGGTAGTACGCACATAAAGCCATCAGGCATTTGGCCAGTATCAGGCTGACTGAAAACCTTAATAGAAATCAAGATTTTTTTGAAAAAAAAAAAACAAACAACCATCGGGCTACCTCTGAAAACAAGATTTTCTTCACAAAAAATTGCTAATCATCGTTCAACTGTCGGCCGACTGTTTAGTTTCCAGTGTGCAGATATTTAAATGTAGCGGTTTAATTGGTAGTTGTAAGGACTACAGGCGGTTAATGGCTTGTAGGCAACTATTAGTGGACTTTAAGTAGGTTCTGACGGCTGATATTAGAAGTTAGATCGTCTTTTGTTGCTAGTAGGTAAAGGTTTATTGGTTACTGGAAATTAATCATCATGTGCAAGTAAAAAAACCCTATAAGATCTTTCTTTTGACGTTCCTTAAGTTGTTTTGTTTTCCAATTTATCTATATTTTTTGGTTATGGATGACTAAAAATACCTTTTATTCTTATCAATCTAAATTAAGAAAACTCTCCATATAGGCAAACGAATTGTGGCCATTTAATGCCCGAATTTATCAAACGAAAATTGAACATGGGGTATAAATTCACAGTAAATGCTTATTTTCAGAAAAACTGACGTTTATGTTTTATGTCTAAGCGTTCTTAGTAAGAAAAATGAAAACTTGTTATAAGTACCTTACGTGGTTAAGTAATTCCCATATTTTTCTACAAGAAGTGACTAATCTTGAATTCTTTTGTACAAGTATAAATTATCTTATTTTCCCTTTAAATCGTGTGTCACGTGTTATTGTTAGCGGTACTAAGTTCAAACAGCCAGGCTTGTTGACATAACACATTTGCGAATGAAAACATGCTCAATTAAGGTTATAATAATAAAGGTGACATTTTATTTCTTTACTTTTGAAAATCCGCGTAAAAAAGTATTAAATTATTTCATACATATTAGGTACATAATGAAATGTATGTTTGGTAGAATAACCTATGTACCTACCTACTTATTACGGATTTCCTTATACTGCTACTTTTATTTTGCGATATGTACATAGGTATGGAAAATCCTTGTCGTGGGCGCGATCTTGTAAAAATGACTGGGTATCTGCCTATCCTCCTCTTCCGAGTCTTTTTCCCAACTATGTTGGGGTCGGCTTCCAGTCTAACCGGATGTAGCTGAGTACCAGTGCTTTACAAGGAGCGACTGCCCTATCTGACTACAGGTTATCTAACACATGTAATTGTATTTTCTTGGAAAAATCACACTCATAGAAAACTCATATAGCTTTAAAGAAATTCATTTTGGCCTGAATTTTCGATCTCCAGGTAACTTTTATCTGAAACATATGTTTTGTCAGCTTTTGTATAGAAAATATATTATGTCAAACCGCTACATTTATTCCTAAAGTAAATTTTAAGAAAATCATTTCAAAAAAAAAATTGCAAAATCGGTCCTAAATGACGTATTTTTTTCCTACGTGTCATTCAACCTTCATTAAGTAAATCATTTCATGGAATTTTACCGTTCAAAATAAAATCAAAGAGTACCAACTAATCAGCTCATTATATTAGCTACACATACAATATATAATTTCGTTACACCTATTAAGGCTTGCACATTAAGTTGTAGTTCAACAGTAGTCCATATAAGTTATGTGCGAAAACCACAACTTCATTTAAATATTAAATTAACTATACGGGTGAATGACCTGTTTAACATTGCAACGAAAAAGATTTTTAAGAAACAGAGTTACAAAACTTTGGGTCAGAATTCGGAAAGTCACTATGTATTTATAGGTTTAAGATTATTTTTATTCTCTTATCTGTCGTATAGATGTACTATAGATTTTTGGTCATACATTACCTAGTAGATTATGTAATGAAGTTGGCATTTATTGCTTTTAAAGGTCGTTTATACGAGCTGTATTATACAAAGTCAAAGTCAAATGTTTTTATTTCAAATCTAAGAGGCCTTTGCAGGTTCGTATGAAAAGTCACACCAGTTGCACGGTTCCACAAAGTTGGTCTCATGGAGAAGAGCCGACAAGAAACTAGACGGACACTCTTTTAAAAAAGTAACATCTAATTCGCCTATTATGTCAATAAGTAGCTAAAATTTGCATAGAATTTGTAAAGAAACCGCTATAATATGTTGACCACAAGCAACGCCCATTATATGGGAATGATGAAACTCTCACAAATCATGTATGGGGGCAATCCTATACCTATACGATTAATAGGAAGGAAAACATATGACGATGGGTACATTGATAAGGCGATATAACAATTCCATAATATATTATAACAATTCCATAATATATAGTTTTAGAAATCGCGTCGATAGAGTTGTAGGACTTGTAGGTATATAAAACAACATAGACTAGTTCTGAAATGAAATAGAAAATCAGAACTGTTGACACTTTTGCCGGTCTTTTAAGGACCAGTCGCAATTATAATGTGGACTGGTGAATAATCGGAAATATTGAAGTCAAAAGCAAACAAAAACATGCCCAAAAGTGTCGGCATAATAGAGCAATTCAATAAATTAAGTACACTAGTAGTGACTAGCTTGCCTATTACAGCAACCTACATCACAATAGGGCCACTCCCCGAATCCATAAACAATTTTAGTCGATTATTATCGATTATCAGAATGTCGAGCGATTCGATCGGCACAATTAACACACAAGTCATACTCGGTACAAAAGGCCTGTCACTAAAGTAGGAAGACAAAAGACGCGAGTGTCCACGTGTCAAAATGACGTGTAACATGTCAAATTGACGCTAGTCGCTGTCGTCAATAAAAGGTTGAAGGTTGTAGTTTTTTTAACACACAAAAAATGCATTAAATATAGTCGAGCTAGACAGTTTCAGTGTTAAGTATTTCATATGTAAAATTCTACATTTTTATGTAGTACAACAGTTGTTAGAAACATTGCACACTGAATAGCTTGCGCAGTCATTGCCATCTCAATGGATTAACGAATTACTAATACCTCATTATCTCAAACGACATTGGTCAATTTAAAACAAATAACACGTCTGCATAAGCACTAATTGTTGTGCTATAATTTGGTGCTTAAGTCTTTTGGTTTCGACCGGCGGTGGCCACACGCAAGGTGTGAAATGCATACAAATCGCGGGTCTAGCGACCGCCGAACCAATACGGTGACTTTGATGCACCTCATTAATGCACTTTTAACGTATTTTATTGACATAGATATAGCGTTAATGTGGTTGTTATAAATTTTAAACGATTCCCTTTAGTCGATTTATGAATTATTCGACTAATGTTTCGTTTGACAGTATCGAGTTGGATATCTTTTGTGACAACACTACTTCTTGTATTTTTTTAATTTAAAATTCTTCGCATACTCTTCAGTTTTTGTACACGGTTTGACTGGTTTTCTACACCAACAATTCATTAACTCGTACTTTAGACACTGCAAAATTTTGCTCAGTTAATGCCGCAGGAATATGAACCATATTGCCGTACAAATACGAACTGTTTTACTGAATTAAAATAGCTTATGCCAATACAGGCGTGTAAGGTTACCAGTTCATTAATAACTTGACCATCAATAGGCGGGATCAATTAACTTGGACATGAGACGTTAATGTTTATACGTGAATATGAAACTGTGAACTTCTTTTATTTTATCGGACATTGATATAGAATACGTCAATTAGACGCCGCCCGAAAGGCATATACTTACTGTGTTATAAATTAAATAGAAAGAATACGAAAGTCTAGGCGTATCGTAGAAAGTCTAGCCTGCCCTATGTTTGTACCCAAATGGCTCCTAAAATACTAAACCGATTTGAAAAATTCTTTCACTGTTGGAAAGCTACAGTCTTCCCGAGTCACATAGGCTATATTTTATTCCAGTAGTTTCCATGGGACGTGAGTGAAGCCGCGAGAAATCGGCTAGTGTTAAATAATATTCTTCATAAACGCACAAACTATTATATTCGCCATCTTCGATGACGATTCTAATTTGCTTATAATTTTAAATCCAGCAATTAAACTAAATTATTAAAGTAAATAAGCGTACGCGTGATTAGAAATGAGAGCCGTTGTAAAAACCGTAATAATGTAGGTTTAACAGTTTTACTTATAGGAAATTATGTTTGTACATGATGTAGAGCAGTTAGAAACTTTTCAGTTAGTCAGTCAAGTTTTACTCATTATATTTTATTCCTGGCTGGACAATTATTTCAATATATTCGGTGTAAATAGAATAGGTTTTTATACGAAAGTTGTCACTTCGCTTGCAATCAAAATAACTCCGGCTCCGAAACTACTTAACCGATTTGAAAATTCTGTCACATTTGGAAATCTACTCTAAGTGGCATAGTCTTTATTTATAATTGTATATGGACGGAAATAAGTTCCGCAGAATTTTTCCTATATTCAGATGTAGTTAGCAACAATTTAGAACTTAGTTTCAACAACTACCTAATGATAATGTTATCGAAATTATTACAAGAGAAAACAAATTGAAATAAACTATTACATTTTATATATAATGTAATCGATTTAAATAAATACTTCTACAATTTATGTTAAGATTTAACAAGCATTTGAAACATAACTAGTTATTTTATATTTATTATATTTTTATTTCAAATATGTAAGTAAGTACCTACCTCTATGTTGACTTCATCCATGTTCATAGAAAAGTATAAAAAAATTGTACCTAAGTAATAAAAATAGCTGCAGTCACATTGACAATCTTCTCTTTTTTTAATCCAAAGCACTAACAAAAGTCAGAAGAATTAAATAATATTGACTTTAAATACTTATTTAAAGTCGTTTTAAAATATTGACGCATTTTTCATGTATTTTGGAGCCTTGGCAGACATTAGACAAAGCTGTCGGCTATTTATTTCTTTCTCCTAATTTTCCCAACTACATTGAGATCGGCTTCCAGTCTCACCAAATACAGCTGAGTACCAGTGTTTTACGTGGAGCGACTGCTTATCTAACCTCGACAACCCAGTTACCCGGGCAACCTGTATAGAATTATGTAAAGAGGAAAGATGTTCTTTTAAATCGAATAGGCTCCGTATCTACTATACCGATTTGAATAATACTTATGTCCACAATTGCGGAGCTACACTCTCTGCGCTGACCACGGGCTATATTTTATCCGGGAACGGGAACACTTTTACCGGGATGCGGTTGAAACCGTGTGAAACAACTAGTCATAAATAAGTAAACAAATATATATGCAAACCCAGTTTCCACAGTTAGTATATAAAACTGTACATAAGCATGGCCACGACCAATCGATTGGGCGAACTAACCGATGGTCTTTATCTTAATGCGCTGTATAATTAGCGGGTACTTAACGTCTTACATTTTATACTCGTGACAGACCGTTTCATTACTGATTTATATATTTTATTTTCGATCTAATTGTGTATGTAATATGTAGTTTAATAATACATGTAATAAACTTTACTATTGGTCAAAACTAAGTCTTGCCAAAGTCTGGGTCAAATAGGCAGTCGCTCCTTGTAATACACCGGTACTCAGCTGCATCCGGTTAGACTGGACCCCAACATCGTTGGGAAAAGGCTCGGAGGATGATACTGGTCAAAATGACTCTATGATTACTGCCGAAATCATTATATGATTAAGTTTTCCCAACTATAGGGTCAACTTCCAGTCTAACCATAAAAAGTGTGCAGGTTTTTTGACATGGAGTGAATGCCGAGCTGACCTCCTCAACCTAATTACAGAAAGGTACTCTTTTTGGCTTCTAACTAGTAATACACACAACGACTGCCAAAGCCATGAGGCGGATTTGAGAAAACTTATACTAGGACTTGTTAGCCTAAGTAATAAGAACGAAATATTAGTACCTAATTTATAACCTTTGAGGTCACACTAACAGCATAACAGCCAACCAAACCATAGAGAAACGAAAAAAACTTCAACAAAACGAGCCCATTCAATCGATTCGGCCGAACGAAAATCGAATACAATTATCGATCATATTACATTCATTCATCGAAGATCAGTCTAAACACGGGTCGGGTTTGCCTCCTTGTTATACTTTGGTGATATAAACAAAACCGTTGATATTAAAATATGACCGTGAGAAGGCTTCAGAAGCGAGCCCATTGGTGCTCTGTTATACAACTTTCAGACCATGTTTTATTATGCTAAGGAAGTGACAGGTATATATAAATTAAACGCTGATTATAACGCTTGTCGTTGATTGATTCGGGATTTGAAGTGTGGTTCAGTTGAATTCTCTGCACATTCTTAAGTCTACTCCGAGTTTTAGGGAACAAAGACTATATAAAATACATGAAAACTAACTTACAGAAAACTAAACTCTGTTTTCATTTTTTTTTTTAGTAGGAGAGCAAGAAGAAACCAATAGCTAGCTGTTTTGATTCAGCTCAAAAACAACATAAAATTATATTGGTTTTCAGTTCGTTTTCAGTATTTACTTAAATGAGGCCCAGTTTGATACCCAATTTGTCATTCGTATTTATTTACGAAAGTTTGAGAATTTTAATTCACTGGAACGTGGCAACTGGTAGGATGTTTATTATTCACAGTTCAAAAGGTTGAAGTTCTGTAGAATGCAAATACTTAAATAAATTCACGTTACGTACTCCGGCCACCAAATCCATTTCCATACATAGGCTCAACTTAATTTACAGATTTTACTTTTACACACTGCAGACTAAACAGTGGGCCGATAGTTGTCCCGATGATAAGTTTTTTATTTTTTGAGAAAACCGTGAATTCAATCAAAGTTTCTAGTCTGTCTTTTGCCAACCAAATACCTGATAGTTTCAATGTGCGTACTACCATTCGTTTCCAGACTAGTTTAGGAGCCAGAACACACTATCGGCCAACCAAAAGTTTGCAGTATGAAATACTTATTTGTAAAATTTCAAGTCTTTAATACACTGATTGTATTTCGTCAAAAATTTAACTGCCACACATAAAAGGGCTCCTCTCAAAACGCGAAAACATTTCAACATTTCCTCAGACTGTGGAACAAATTCTTCAAAAAATAAAGAGAATTTCATCGTCAAATCGAGACGAATCGTCGCAGAGGCGAGATGAAATAAGTAAAAAGAGTTGGAATGAGGCCGGCCGGCCGCAAATGACCGGCCTGTGTTAAATTAACGTGCAATATTTTGCTCAAAAACGGCGGCAAGCGTCATGTTTCATGCTGTTTATGTGACCACATACGGCCTCGAGTTCCGACCAGCAAATCGGAATTATATTTTAATGTTAATACTGTGAAAAAATAATAAATACTATAACAATAAGAATTTATATATTTTAAGTATGTTAAATAAATGGTTATCGAAAAATGCATATTTCAAAATTAAAATTGAATTAATTAATGAACTCAAACTCAACTTCAAAGTTTGATTCCATAAATAAATTCTATGCGAAAAACACATCGATATGATATATTTAAACTTAGATTTAATCATACTGCAAATAGCATAGGTATCATGAATCCATGACAGTTAATTTTCAAAATAACTTCATTTGTTTTTAAGCTAGAATGTTGGATTCTTTTTCAATACTTTTAATTGACAGGGAGGAAAAAATCAGTTTGTAAACATCATTATGTTCATTGTATGTCAAGGAAAAAACAACCAGATTTAACTGTATCTAGTTTTTTTCTGTATTTTTTGCAACAGGATCCTCATTTAGGTATCTTTTTTAGTCAGCTAATAAGGTTTTTTGTTTCCTGCTCATTAGTCAGTTATATTATTAATATATTTCAGTATAAAAATAAATTTAACTGAGGAATCTCAGTTAGAATAAAATCCAAATCCACTTATGTATTTACAAAATTCTTTAATTTAATTTTTTTGTATTCAAAAAATGTCGGGCCGAATTTTCTCTCGTATGTTATCAGCGATTCAGTGAACGCTCACCTTTCACTGAGGCACGGATTAGGTACGGACCCCTTAACTGAAGAAATTACTTTGAACTTAGGGTCCAGTTTGCTCTATTCCATATATACTCGGGTGTATGTTAACTTGATTTGATTCCTTGTTTGAGAAATTGTAGTTTTATAGTACCTACTAAAGTCCGTATGGGGAAAATAACCTTTCATTTTTGTCCAAGAAAAAGTACCTACATCACAATACCAGAGACACAGTGGCAGGGTTTACTCCAAATAAATATTCCATTTTCAAAACAGTACAACTACCATAAAGATTCACAGCTCAGCGAGCAGAAGCCATAACCTTTTTTCTGTCAATTTTGACAACAAAACCGCATAAAACCTCTTTCACACATTAGGCCAACATTAAAAAGGTACATCAATCATTTGAGCAACAATGTTGTGAAGCAAAATCGAAATGAGTTGCAATTTTACTCCGCGTAACTCGTGCGCAGGTCCTAATAAATCACTTGGGGCCAGCAACAGTGTTGTGCTCGTAAAATGGGATGAGACACATAAAATCGTCCCGCAGATAATTCGATCGCTTCCCCGAATGATTTTTAGCTTGGTTTGCTAGCTATTTATTTTGCTGTACACAGAAAAAAGTCCCTTCTACAGACCTGATATAAAAAAGAAATAATGTTTTTTGTTGACAGTAACTCGTTTATTGAGCGAAACAAATCACCATCATCATTCCCCTGTCTTCATCCCAATTAATTATTTGAAGTTGGCTCAGCATAAGTTCTGCCATACCTTCCTATCTCACAAGTATCATCATCTCACAAGTACACTCTTCAGTCATATCGTCTTTCACACGTAACATAATTATAAAACTGATATTTAATACAATTTTTCATTCCGATCCACAGAAACCCTTCTGTAGTGGAAATAAGTATGACTCCTAACTTCATATGCCCATTTTCACCAACAAATACCTAAATTAAGGGATCCCCTAAGAGCATTTACGGAACACTTAATAAGAATTTCGTTTTCACCAATGTTTAGGTATCCCTTATCCATAGTTATTTATGTCAAAATTGGGAGAGCCCTTATTCTAGGTGGCACTTAGATTAAGAGATTGTTGGTGAAAATGGGTATTAATTTCTCTCGCAACACATACTCGGATCTTTGTTGCGTACAATTGTTACTCATTCACTCATTCAGAACGCCTCTTCAACTTTCTCGTGTCATAAAACCTGCCTTCCTTGAACTACACCACTGTAGATCATTTGAATGATTTCAAAAAGAAATCTCCAATTTACAATAAGCTTCATGAGTTACTCCCGTCGTAAAACCAAATCTGATGATTTACTTCACCTTCAAAAGTATTTCAAATTAACGTATGTATCATGTGAATCATTTATTAGAATTACGGACAATGAAAAAAAGGGACAAATTCATACTCATCTTTTAAAACAATCATAAAAACTGTATGGAAATGACATTTCTGGGTAATTGGGTTGAGGAGGTCAGATAGGCTGTCGCTTCTTGTAAAGCACTGGTACTTAGCTGAATCCGGTTAGACTGGAAGCCGACCCCAACATGGTTGGGAAAAAGGCTCGGAAATTGGATGGAAATGACATTTCTAATCGATAAATATCGTAGTCACACGAATATTGCAGGGACGATGGTCGATGATCTGATCGCTTAGCAAAATATTCATTCATTCATTCATTCATTATGTAAAACGTTCATTCGTAAGAAGTTCTCTATAGGTACGTAGGTTCATTAGTGTTTCGTTTCTATGTTTATTTTGCCTAACTTATGATAATAATGAGTTTTAAAGCTATTTCATATTCAAAAGTATAGGTAAAGGTTTCCGTTTTGTACCACAACTAATAATGTTAATATATCTAAAATGTTCCTACATATAAAAGTTAACTAGAGTAACATTTACGTAATACTCATGGCAACTGACGTCACGGGTAAGTCCCGTTTTAATAAATTAAATACATACTTGTTTTAAAGTGCCAACGATAACTTGCTTCTTATCACTGCTTATTACGTTTTTTGCCATTTATTTATTTGTATTTTTCTATTAAAACCATTAAGAGGACAAACCTCTAGAAAACCTTCGTTTTGGACCTGTCAGGTTAAAAAATTGAAGAGTTTTATGAAACATATCATTTCGTTACACATTCCTGGATTTGATCAGGATATTCAAAAACTATTGAAATTAGGTATAATTTAAATGTCGCTTAAATATTATGTAAGTTTTAATATACAAACTCAACCTTAGCTTCAAAACTATACCTCGACATTTCGATATATTTTTGAAGCTCCACCTCGACTTACCACCGCCCGGCCAAAAAAACATGATCTTCTTTGTAATAATACGAAAGGTGATAAACCTATTCACTGATTCTAAGAACAAGTACGTCTAAAACTAAGTAGTATGTATGTTGACTTAGCTCGGCACATGTTTAGTAAACATGAGTTCGATGCGTTTACCTCACGGGTAATCACTCGTTACTAAGTACTAGTTCCACGCCGCCTAAACTTCAGTATGTACCTATCAACTTGATTCGGACCCTCGTAACTACTCTCTCTAAAGCACTAATAACCCTCAATAGATGGACGGTCGATCTGTCCAAGGTCGCCGGGAAGCAGTGGATATGGGTTGCTGAAGATCGAGCAACCTTGGGAAGGCCTTTGTCCATCTGTGGACGTCTTTCAATTGACACGACGAAGCACTAATTAAAAAAAAGAAACGTCAAACGTGACATTAGCAACATCGATACACACTAATCGAAAGTTCAACACGAAAATCGCGTCGGAAACTTGTCACCAGATGTACGAACAATGAAATCTCAAGGACAGACTAGATGGCAGATAACAAATGGTAAACAAACTTGCGCACGTGGTCGACATAATTGCTTCGACCGGCGAAAACAAACAATGTACCATTGTCTTTTGTCGTACAGATACCTTGGGGCCGTTCGCATTGTGCTCTCATAGGAGAAATGATAATTGGGTGCGGTTTTTGCCGTAGTGTGGATCGATCTTCGGTTTGAAACGGTGATAGTTCGAAGGTCATGGAATGTGTCCTACAGAAAATGTGTATAGAAAACTTTTTTAATTAAAATGGTCATGGTCTAACGCTTTTCTTGACTTCATTCTTGTTCTGGTGTCGATTCGGATTTCTCGTATTAAAGATTTTCACACCTTTCACTTCTAACTCATTAATCTTATCATTTAAGAACAATACCAAACACTGTTAATTGGGCTATAAATGTTTAGCAAAATCTAAATTACAATTGACGCCTTTTCTCGATAAATAAGCTCCAATTCTGAAAGTCGGTTGTCAAGCAAAGGTGTTTGAACTTTAAACCTATGACTACAAGTCTTGAAAAGTCATGTCCCCTTGTATTAACTTGAAGTACTACACAAGAAGTGTTACGAAAGAGATAGTTCACACACAGAACGCCTTAAACACTCACCCGTCAGAACCTACTCATATTTTCTCCCAACAATTTACAACCGCACGGCTGATAAAACGCATTGTTCCAAGTTCCCATATCATAGAGGAAATCGTAAGCTAATGTTACCAAGAAAAAAAACAACAAAAAAAACACAAGTTCACAATTAGGTGTTGCCACAAAAAAAAAACCTTTTTTTAGCACGGGAGTTAGCTCATTGAAAGCATCGTGGTGGCTGATCGTGGGATCAGCTGATCGCCACATTTGGACCTCCACTGACCTATATTCCGTAGTGTGACGTCGCTCGACAACAATAGGGCATTGTTCTTTTATATTTGCGCCAACATCAGGAGTTCCTCAAGGCAGTTCATTCACATCTAGTAGCTTTCATTTAAATAGGTTCATTTGGTTTTCGTCATTGTTCCGATCAGCTGTTTTCACGAGATTATATCTCCGTTGATAGGTGAAAGATGGTAACAATGAACTTAGTTGTACGTATTGTTTTATTATTGTT
This sequence comes from Helicoverpa zea x Helicoverpa armigera, assembly GCA_033682625.1. Classification (NCBI taxonomy): domain Eukaryota; kingdom Metazoa; phylum Arthropoda; class Insecta; order Lepidoptera; family Noctuidae; genus Helicoverpa; species Helicoverpa zea x Helicoverpa armigera. The sequence continues at coordinate 3,609,437 of JAWIIS010000053.1, read as the reverse complement.
AGCGGTGACGTAGTGCTGTTAAATCTTATTGTTTCTAGGCTGTGATGTAATGGATGTCTTTAGTTCAACTGTCGTTCGGTTGACGTTTGTATTTGTAGATTATTTGAACGTTGTCTTATTGTTTTGTTTCAATGTCAAGGTTCGTTGTAACTGATAGGTGAATAGGCTAACAGGTGTTTAACATTGTCCAAAATGCTCACAACAATATCATCAAATAGAACGGCCTGTTGGAAGTGAACGCAACCACTTAGTTTGAGGATACCACGCATTGATTGCCTCACTTCCCTTCTAAGGAGTTTGGTTATGCAAATTACCTAATCAGTGACTGGCACTGAAGAATTTTGCAATAGTTGCAACACCAAACAATAAAACATTCCTAATTCAAAAACTCAAGCCACGCAAATTCGAAAACCGAACACGACCAAACCAAAAAAAAAACTCCAAAAATAAAAATGAACCTGTCAGTGGCACTCAGACGTACAGCCTACTCGCAATCCAAGGAGGTCGAACCTCATCCATCCTAGAACGGTAGTGAACAAAAAAGTGGAATGAAATGATAAATAGTTGTAGTTAATCCGCTCTTATCGCCTCGTGGCTGCGTCCCGTGCGGTCCAAAAATGAGAGATGGAGCGCCCAGTTCAGATAACACTTCTCAGTAATGGCTTTCTAGGCGGAGTGGTTTAACATTAGGTATTATAAATAATATGACATTGGTAATATTGAGAGGTGATTGAGCTTCGAACTTTATGTCTGACTTGAGTTTTGAATTTCGTGAAGTACCTAAGCTATCAAATGAATAAATTGTTGAATGTGTCTTCAACTACACAATATTATTTAATGTTAATTATGAAAGTCTTGCCCAGTTATTAATTTTCCTTCACTCAGATGTTTATGATTATTATAGATATTTAGACTATTTCCACATCTTATTTGTGTCTAAACCTTGCTGTTCAAACGTATTTCTGAAATAATACTTATTTTAAATTTTTCATACCGTTCATATCTGACATTTCAAGACCAGTATTGCCATACCAAAAAATAAATACAAGCTTCTCTACAGATGCTAGCAGGCTATGACAAATGTAGTAAACGTTGAGTTAGCGCGCCAGCCACCGATGTACCGATATCGACTAATTGTATCGGTATGTGTTCTCTCTCGTATGCTAGTGATGTAGTTTGAATATCGATATGTAAATACTGTGTAATAGGGGCGATGTGGTTGATTTATGATGAACGCAAGAACCTACTCTATCATGTTTCTGAGTACTTTTGTTTATTCTCTCAGAGTAGACGAAGAAAATATCATTGTTTATTTTTTATACAATTCCTTAAAACTTTAATGGCAGTAAAATCATGCCACCTACTAATCGTTTTACATTCAAAATCTTTTCTACTATATTTAAATATACTAATATGCGCAATGCAAGGTCGCCTAAAGAAAAATCGATACCACCAATCGACTAAGCCCATCACTAATCGTTATTTGTCGACGGTATCTTACCTCCCGGGTATCCATCACGCACACAAGCTTCAGACGTTTAATAAGATAAACGTGCTACCTTATTAACTGTGCCGTTCGATCATTTGTAATAGAGGAATGTTTTAGTCGACTATATTGTAATCGATTAAGCCAGTGCCATTTTTGTGTTGAGAGGTTGGTAGTTCTCGAATTGAATTTCGATCATTAGCTTTATAATGGTTGACAAGACTGAAAAAATAATGTGTAATTTGATAAATGATGGCAAAGTTTAGTCTTGTCAACAGTCAAATTAATTGGATCTGAATATGTTAGATATTTTTAGATCTTCTAATACTTCCCTTACTGAAATGGTGTTTATTCGAATTTGTGAAATTCTAAGTCAATCAATAGTTATTTCTCTATTTATTTAAGTATCATCTCTGACCACGACGCGGTCACCCGTGCGTTCTCATTGTCATTGAATGTCACTACCGCATGATACAACAGGACTTGGCTTATAACAGCCAATGACGACACTGCTCTTTCGCCCTCCAATACGTCACGCGATTAACAGCCAATCAGCGCTCGGGAAAGTGCGTCAACCGATGTTCAGAACGGTTTTCCTATGACTGTCCTTTGTTTATAGTTAATTCATTAACTAGATGTTGAGAGTTCCTATATTTTTTCTATCATAAGCTACGTAAGTATTTTGAAATAAGTATTCTTGCGTAAAATTGCAGCAAAAGTCACCTTCTGTTAAGATCTCTAGCAGAAATAAGACGCCGTCAAAATATGATGAAACTAGCCGTTACGACGGTTACAACCCCGTCCCGCGAAAACTTCTTTCAGTACTCGGAAGAAAAGATTACCTATATTACTTGTGGAGTGTCGTTCTTAACAGTGAAAGAATTTTTCAAATTGGTTGATAGTTTCCGAATCCTTAGGGTACAAACAATATTTTTTCCTCTTGTTATGAAAAAGTCCCTTAAAGTTAAAATCCTTTTTTTTTGCTACTACTCCAATCATTCCGAATCTTTCGTAATCAGATTAAGAAACGCCGTATCAATATCAGGTCTGTATCTAAATAAACGATACTGGTCTGATAGTATCCCGCCAATAAATCCATTAATTCGAGCACACCTGAGCATGACTGTTGCTTTCTAGAGACCCCCGCCACGAACACATATTGGGATATAGAATATAGTGTGGCATGGTGTGTATGATAAGGTATACTACGAGCCATCGACTATAGGAATAGGTTAAAAGAAATTGAAAGCTGTATTTTGAGTAGCAATTTTGGAAATGATCCCCAAATGTACATACGTATTTCCCAAAATGTTTAATTTAAGCTGTAAAAAAAAATAGATCTACTTGGTAGTCGTCCATCGGTAAGGCCTTCCAAGATGCTTAGATGTCATGTTCTAGTTGTTGGTTACTTAATATCTCATACATAAAACAGTAGGTAACTAGAAAGTTAAACCTGACAAAATGTTATGGCAATCAGCTTCTTTGGTGACAAATGTTTATCACTGTCTAGAGTCGCAAAGAAATTGACCTCATCTAGCCTAAACTTTGAACTAAGTACTTTTGAATCTTCTAAGAAGATACAAATACAGGCAAAATTTTATAGAGCCAAGGCCAACATTTGTTCAAATATAGCCAAATGTTTGACTAAGTAGGTACTTTCAAGCATCCAACGGGATTGAACTACAGCCAACATTTGATGCAGCCAGGGCCAACGTTTGTAGTCATTGTCCAACCCGTCAAGCAACCATTACAAAGCATTTTTACTCTGACGTATCGATAATATGAATTAACTTTTTTGTCTAACCTTTTTGTTATGGTAATCTAGTGAAAATGTTAATGAAATATAAAAGAAAGAATGTCTGTCTGTCTTCTAAGAAGATCAGAATATATAATGTGTTTTGTTAAAATTTTGTTTGTGCGTTGTCATGGCAACCTAGAACATTACATTTATTTAGATGCATTTTACCTTGTCCTATACGAACGAAAGTATTTAAAATTGGCTGTTTGGAACTTGTTCCCGTGCCTGGATAAAATATAGCCTATGTTACATTGGATCCAGCTTTCCAACAGTGAAATATTTTTTCAAATGTTTCAGTAGTTTCAGAGCCTTTACCGGTACCTACAAACAAACAAACACTTAATGTTTCTTCTTTTTTTACTATAAACTGAAGCTATATTTAACAATATGTTTACGTAACAATGCAAAGCCATCTTCATACTCCTACTATCCTTAATCCTATTATGTATTAAATAAATAAATAAATATAAAATCATCCTACAATTGTCTTCCATAGAATTACATCATAAGTCACAATTGAATGAAATAACCAAGTAAAATAAACTGAGCTACATATTTTTATAAAATAAATTGAGGAAAACCAATTAATATGACACATCATTGACACAAAAGAACAATGCCTATATGTTACGTATGTATTTAGTTACTTTAATACAGTTGGCAACCGATTTAATAAGGTAAAAACTTTATAGAAATTAGCACAAAAAAACTTAAACTATGAAGCTAAACTTAAACCATATACTTGGCAGACCACGAAAATATTTAAAAGTTGTGTGTATTATGAGCACCGTTCATGAAATAAAGCCTGATGACAGACGAACAGTGAAGTCTTAGTTATAAAGGTACTTATCGATTTATAATGTTTTCAAATAAATAAACGACGATCGCATATACTTCATTCCTCGGTTATAGAAGATAAGTTTTTCCTTTTACTCTAAAGAAATAAATGATGATCGTATAATCTTAATTCCTCGGCGAACTTAAAAACGAAAAGTTTTGCGTTGAACTCTCTCAAAAAATATTCGAAAGAGGTCTTAAAAGTCTTAACACAAGCAGCTTTAAACCCTTGCAACGTAAAGTAGCAACCTCACATACACATAAGTACATATACACCAATATACATATAATATAGCCATATGAATATGAGGTACAAAAAATACAGCGTTGGCTATGCATTGGGATCGAACCGCTCTGGTTACAGTACTGTTTTACTTGCATTTCACTTGGGTACAGTCGCCGACAGCGGTCGTATTACATAATAATGATTTCGTTGACCGTTTGACTTTTGATGTTAATTTTGTGTTGGTTCAGAAATATGTTGGGTACAAGCGTTCTTAATACATGTTTTGGCAATGTTTAATGAGTTCCATTTGGAAGTACAGAGCCAGCAATACGATGAAAATGCGCAGAAATAGCCTACTTAATGCAAGAGATCTGACGCTTTCAATGACAATAGTTTATATAAAGGAAAGTCGCCATTTCTGATTCAATTGCTTATTTCTTTTTAGTAGAGAGTAAATTCATAAAAGTGAAATCAACAAAATTATTCTCCAAGTGTGTTTTTTTTTCATAAGATTGCCACTTTTCTTTTGTTTGCTATCGACACACATTTTTTTGACAAGTTTTGATCACTATTTTCGTTAAAAATGTGTCATAACTTCACAAGTTTGCATTCGTATGTACCTCATAAGGCTGGCCGGGTGCTATGGTGGTGGAAAAATCGTTAGCCTCGCACGTAACCGCAAGCGAGCGCACGCGCAGCCGACAGCAGAACAACCTTACTTTATTATATTATTTTATAGGTATTTTTATTAACTTATATTATGTAAAGTATATTAGTAATTGGTTTTATAAGGAAATATAATGTTACTAGGTAGGAATAGTTGTAATTGGTAATTCCAGTCTTTTATAATTTTTATTGCATTTCTTTTTCCTCAATTTGATAAATTCGTTCTTTTTTCACCACAAAGGAAGAACTCACAATTCAGAGTAAAACATTAGTTTCTGAAAAAAAAATCGCCTTACATACCTATCAAGTTTTACATATAAAAAAATATACATCATTCTCCAACCGTTTTCCCAACTATGTTGGGACAAGCAGCGACTGCCCTATCTGACCCCCTCAACCCAGTTACCCCGGCAACCCAATACCCCTTGGTTAGCGTTAGACTATATAACTTGGTTAGAATATACCTACAAATACCTAAAGTACTAAAAATAAAGACTTTCAACGCTGGTGCTGTCGGTACCCAAGCAATAAACTTGAGTGAAGTCACATAAAACCTTTATGTGATTTACTATGTACTTAATACGACCAAACGCTCTGTAGCTGTGACTGAGATCAAATTTTCAAAGAAATACGCAATTTTGATTTTCGCTTGACGACTATTAAGGCCTTAGAGTGCGCGCACAATTCGAAAATCTAGTCGGCCGATTTGATTTTTGCTCTTAAATCAGTATTTGTGAGAATAAATCAACTATCATACTGATGAAGATCAATTCAAGTACACACCTAACAACGATCAGGTATATGTTCGGTATCAAACCGACATAAAACTTTGATTGAATTCACGTTTTTTTTATATATTTTTTTCCTACCGAGGGCCGACTAAAAATTCTGCAGTATGCGCAGGCCTTAGGGTTATAGGTACATAACTTCGCCATCATAATTGGTTGGGAATGGGAAGTGGGAATCTACGTACCTACGTGGGTACCTATAAATGGCTTTCAATTTAAATACAGTTGAAATTCGCTTGAAGTTGTGTTTAGACTTAGTTGCCGCCTGTCGTAAATATTGTTAAGTCTTCGGTAGTTAGAATCTATGAATGGACTTAGAATATATTGGCATACATCTTTTAAGCGAGTCATCAATTGACAAGATGACCGATCATCTTACCATACATGTATTTGCTACTTTATACATTTTTGGGGGCGATAAAACACTCCAATGTCAGATTATGAGTGACTCTACTTATTCATTATTTTGCCAAACATGTTTCTTATAGCATTTCTTTGTGACCACTGTTATTTTGGAGAGATGGCCCAGGTATCCACAGAGCTTCTTTCCTGTACACCTGATTGTTAGAACTAGCTTATTTACTTTAATCCTTGTTCTTTATTGACAATTGCCTGAAAAGTTGTCCATTGAATCCTGCGGGGAGACCAGTCACCGTGATTAGATCACCATGATTACGCCATTTAATCAATTCAACAGGATAATGGTATTATGGTTACCTATTCTTTATTGGTCGACACATTTCTTCTATAATAAAATATAAATTCTATATCTTCTATATTATTAATTATAATCATCTGTATACAAATCTACTATAGATATTGAAATAATAAAAAATAATTTAAAATATATAAAAAAAGTATCACCATATTATTGACAAACTGAAAATCACTTATTCTAAACTTGGCAGCAAAACAGTAGGTACTTTTTGAATGGTTAAAATTTTCAAAACATTGCCTCCAAACCGCCCATTTTTCACCATTTCCTATGTGTTTTCTGGGATGAAGTGGCGCAACAAACTCCCCAGAAACACGTATGTATATAACCAGCACCTTTCTATACATAGTACACACATACTTACCTACAAAATTCCACATAGTGTCAACTAACCCTAATCTCATACTATTCGTCATACATCTGAGACGCGCGTGCGCCGTGACAGCCGGGCGGACGCCGCGCCTCTCCGTAAATTGAATATGTTAAAACGTTTTTGTAGCAAATGTACTGGTGACGACGGTCGTGATGGGTTTTGGTTATTAAATTAATTTATTTGTGGGTTCTATTATATTGGTTTATCTAGTATGATTGTAGAGTTTATTAGGATTTTGCTGTAGAAAGATTGAGCACTCAGTATTTTTATGGGTAAGCATTCGATAGAATTTTCCACTTTAGGCTTCTTAACTGCCATATCTGATTGTGATAAGGTTCGTGTTATTTTTGTGTATGCTTATAGTGGTTCGGGTTCGATCTTAGATCTTCTTAAACCCGCTTGATGGCTACAATGCTATTACTATTGAGACTACTTCATAGATAACAGTCAAGAACGACCAAAAAAATATTCATATACTCGATAGGTATACCTACGGCAAGCCTATGGGACCATAATGCCGTTTTAACGCATTTAATCAAAATTACCACAAATACTTAATAACAATGAAATTATTAAAAAATACGTATTTATATGAATTCATGAAAACTTGTGACGGTGATAGTACCGCGTTCTTACCACAGCCGCCCACACTCGGAGATGATTCGTGGTTGTTCGCGCATTATAATCGATACAGGCGAATTCGACTAGAAACACAATTATAGCTTTTACGTAACATAATGCTACAGATTTGTTCAACGGTTTAAATAATAGTGTACTATTAAAAAAAATACAAAATCAACTTAGGCTTTTTTATTTTTTTTGTAGATCTATTTACAAAAAACAGCCTCCAAAACGGCTCTAAAAATTTAATTTGGTACTCAGAAGCCAGCCAGAAAGTCTGACAACCGGTCTTACTAAGTGGTATCGATTTGCCCCAGGTAACTGGGTTGAAGAGGTCAGATAGGCAGTCTCTCCATGTAAAACATTGGTACTCGGCTTCAAACAGTTAGACTGAAAACCGACCCCAACAAAGGAAAAGTCTAGCCAGAAGATACATATAGATATTTCCAAACTCATCGTCTCCCGTATCAAGTATGTTAGGGTTGGCTATATAGATATTTACAAACTATACACCATTTAAAATTAATGAGATAGGAAGTGTTCCACAACAGTACATACACAAACAGACTCAAGGGTTAAATGTATTAGTTCTTACGCTAATTAACAAGAACTGTACTTGTTACTGTGATATATTACAAGGCATTAGTACGACCTTAACTTCGAGCACTTTGTACCGTACAAATAGTTGCGAGTTTACAAATGTCCCATGTACAATGTTGGACCATCTTTCTTCATGCTCTTAAAATTATTTATCTGGTTTTATTAATTGTCCTGAATTTCCTTATTTTTATAGATTTCTTCACTGAATATTTTGTTTTTACAGTTTTAGAATAATATGTGGAACATTGCCACAAGTCAGTATTGTCTGTCCAGGAGTACATGTTTGACAAACAATTGAACTACGACCAACATACTAATACGCCAACACGCAACGAAGTTGGTCACCAACAACCAATATCTTAACCAACTACCAATATTCTGTAAGTTCAAAATGAGCGTTTTACCAAGATGGTTATTCCAAACCACGCATTCCTATTACTCAAACAACTATCAATTTGATAACCTTAAAATCTCGAAAGCAATGAATGAATCAGATGTTGCCCCATCACCGCAGACAGACATGACCTCTATTGCGTAAAGCGTAAAGGTCAGAATGCGGTGCAATCAATCAGATGATCAGCTCGCACGGAGACAATGTGAATGAAACGAACCGGTACTTTTTAGTGCCAACTTAGCTTTGCCGTTGATTAAAGTTTAGTTCCTTATCGATGTGCCGTTAGGTTTATTGTAACATTATGTGTAACTGTCAAAGAGGATTAGACGAGTATTACTGAAATTAAATTCGTGAGAGGTACTGCTATTGATAAATGACATAAATACACACGTGTTTAACTACGATAAAAATACATTAAAGTATATTTTTTACATCCCAGGACATAAGGCATTTGGAAACTGAAAAATTATCTTTAAAATTATCGGAAAGAAAACCAATACATGCTTATATTGCCCCCTTCAAAAATGCTATTTATAAACCAAACTAAAATCGACAACCAAAAATTATCGAGCACACTTTTTCCCCTCACTAACACCGCAAGTGTAAATACAATTTGGCTGCAATCGTTAGCCAGTCGATCACGCGTCGATACGAATGATATATGATGTCACGTCAAGCCGTGTCGGTGACCACGCCAGCCAGTTTTAAAAGTCAAACTGCTAGTTCATTCACCAGCAACTAGAGATCGGTATTGAAATATTATTCGATATTATTATTATTTTGTTATTAATAGCTTCAGTTCTGGTAGCTGGTTTGGATGACAGATGTTAGGTTATAATTTATCGATATATTCGTGTAATTATTTTTGTTTTGATTCACGTTACTAGTGTTCTTAAGTATACTGAATTTGTAGATATATTTTAATGCTTTTTGTCTTGTTCTTTATATTTCAATTCATTACCAAGGATAGGAAGAAATCCATGTTTTGAGAAGACAGGTTTTAGTGACTCCCGTCTATCCTTTGAAATCTTTGGCAGTACGGGGTAGACAGAAGTCAGAAAGTCTGACTACCAGTCTTAATAAGGATCTAATATAGTAATTATTTTTATTAAAGCACATAATATATTTTTATTAGGCCACATTATTTCATAGAAAAGAAGCATATTTTACCTATAAACAATATAATAGCCCCGGTGTCATTCGCGGTTCATTTCACATACATATCATGGGGTACCATAGCCCTCTACAGGAAGTTTCCATTACAAAACTAGTACAAAAAACTTATTAATTTTACAATCAAGCCTTTTAGCTTACAAGGTAAATGAATTACCTAATCGTTTGTGGTTTTCAGCACTTTTCAGGGTAAGTAAATAATTGTTGAACCACCTTTTTCCTGTGGTTTAGACTTTGTGGTCTAGTAAAATTGGACACGTGGGTACCCATTCTGGGTATATAATAGTTTACGCTAAATTGTAATCAATTTCCCATTAATTTTGTGGAAAGAAATAGCTATATTGGATTCCCGCTTTACTAATTCTATATACATATAAAGTTTTCTGAGTATTCTTTTTCCTAATGCTATCTATGTTTTTCTGCACACCATTTTAAGACATCTAAGTGCAGTTTAATTTTATAATTTAAATATTCCGATCCTGTATGATTAATGTAGTTACTTTTTTTTACGTACTAACATGCTTTTATTTTCACGGGCCATTTTCTGGATACTGAACTGTGCACTATAGCCAAGAGTACCTATTGCGTTCTTCAATTGCATTAATTAAGAACCGCTCACTATAAGAACAGTCCACACTATTACAATTTCGGAAAATTAATATATTTTAGTAAACTCGTCCTGTACATACACGTGACACAGCCGGGCGTGGTAGCGGTGACCCATGTCGGCCTGACCTTCAAATGTCTGAACCCAATACGTCAACATCAGATGATTGGCCAAAACATGAGTATTTTTAAACCTCTGTTGTTTGGAACTCCTTACATATAACCTATGTGGTTGATGGCATTAGCTTTTGAATACTGGCTGCAAGAATATGGAATGGTTCTTTTTTCAAAATTACGAATGTGGCAATGCACGAATTTGCTGAAGTATCTAGATCTTTCAAGGAGTATCTAAACAATTAATTAAATCTCAAAATTAGGATATGTTTAATTTTTAACTGTTGAAGAACTTTGGTTTCTTCTAAGATTACTACGTGGAGTTTTGGTAGGTAAGTGTTGTTTGTAATAATTTAAGTACACATTGTTTTTCTTATTAAACTTAAGCTAAATACGTCTCCCAGCAATTTGAAAACTCTTAGTGGTTTCTCGATATCTAAGGCCTTGTTCTTCAGATACGAAAACTGGGTTGGTGCAATCTCTACTTAGATAACTTCTAGAACCTTCTTTAGGAAAACAGATCTCAACTAGAAAATCTGAAGCATTCCAAATCCGAAGCAACCCGAAGATGGCCGAGTATGTCCGAAGTGCGGTCACGGGTGGGCGCTCAAGCTAATTGCTTGCGCCGCGACCCGTGACTACAGTTAGACGGGAGCGCCCTGGCCGTGTGATAAACCAACTATTGGAGGGTACCATTTTTGTTTATGCTGATGTGGAGATGATTTATTTTATTACGAGAGACGAGGAATCGTGTTGTGGGGGAATGTTGTGGTAAGAAAAGGGCTGAATGGCGAAACATTGCATTTGAGATTGATCTTTCTCCCTAAGAACACAAGCGCACCTACAAACATTTTCTAGATTCCAGAGGGATGTCAAAAACAGCGTTTTACGAGTGTTCAACAAGAACATTAAAAAGTCCTTGTATGGAAGCTAATTTACTGAAAGGTAATAGGTACAAATATTGCCAGTTCTCATTTTTATTTCCCGATACTATCCAAAAATGTAGGCCTCAAAGGCTCTGCAAAAATGACGCGCAAAAATCTTGCAATCGCACTAATCTTACATTGATTTTCTTAAAAAAGGCCTTATTCAAGTAAAACCTTCTTAAAACGTTCTTGTCTATCGTAGTAGTAACATTTGTCAAGTAAAGGATACGTCCGTAACGGCCACGCTCCGAGGAGGGGCTGATGCGCGTTTAATTTCCGTCAAGCACGCCTCACTTGTCGTATTAAATGTAGTTGTTGTTGCTTTTAGGCAATTACGTACAATTTTGTGGTATTGTAGGAAATACTGCGTAAGTCCGTAGTGGGCAAAACTTTTCTGAAATCGAAGGAGGTTCTTAATAGGTCCATATGTTTTGTAGCTCTTGTGAAAACACTAATGCTAGCTAATGATAGCTTGCGGAAAACGTTAAGTACAATTCTAGAAGTATATAGGTATTTGTTATAAATCAAGTATGTATTTCATTCTATTGAAGCAGCAATTACAGAAAGAAAACCGCTTTTCATTTTCTTACGCCATCACTTAATTAGACATTTAACGTCTAATCTGTCGAAACAAAATGGCGTCTTCACGCTTCGTCACCTCTCGCCAAACCATTCGGATACATGTCCAAATAACAAAGAGGTGTAACGAGGCCGGACGGCGGCAGTTAACCGGCAAAATTCAAATTTCTATCAGAATAGCCGCCGAGAGGAACGAGCAATATCCGTTCTAATTTCGCAACACTACACATCCGAAATGGTAAGCGTTGGTGCGTTTCCGAACGCAATCGAATAGGATACACGGTTTGAAAATTAATCACCCGGTGAGCTGACCTCTTTGCTGTTTTTCTTTTTTTTCTGCGCTGTAAAGTAGCCGGCAATAATTTTTCTTTAATTACATGGGAATTGCAGAAAAAGCGTACATGTATCAACTTGCACTGCCGTGTTCATAAACTTTAATTAACTAGCCATTATGTTATGTGTTTCTATTCCTATTAGTGCTAGGTTTAGTCCGAAGTATTATAGTTATTAGTAACTTGGAATAATTGTACACGTAGGTTGTAAATAGTCAGTCAAACTTTTCACAAGTTCATAAAAGTTTGGATTGTGACATAAGCTATCGCATAGACATAATATTACATCTATGAGCTATCGTGACATAGGCTGTATTTTCATCCGGAAAACGTATGAAACCACAAGAAACAGCTAGATCTACATACAAATATAGTTATTTTTTTGAAACTGCTGAAAAATAATACATACATACTAAAGGCACATAAAATCCAGACCTAAGTGCCTACTTAAATATAAATAACATTTAAAGTTATTTATTTTATATTGTTGTCACGGTTACATTTGCATAATTTATAGAAATTTTAATATTAATTTGTTCTATTTGCATATTTCTAATGTTTTTTTTTTACTTTTTCAGGTAAGCTGACGTCTTTGCCGACATTCAAGTAAGACAGATGTTACAATTAATAATTAATTTTATTCTGGAGATAATATAACCATAACATATATAAAATACATATATACGATACTGACGTAAGTAACAAAAAAAATAGTCGTACATGATAATATTCGTTTTATAAAGCTGAAGACTTTGCATGTCTTTTTGTATGTATGAGATTACTCAGAAACAATTTGACCGATTTGAAAAAATATTTCTATGTAAAATAGCTATATTGAGGAAGGCTTCGCACGTGGTGACGTCTTTGTCCCAAATTAGTTATTACTTCATGCACCCGGATATAAAGTATAATATTTTTTTTACATTTTATGGTGAGATGCGCTCTTGTTCTTAACAATGACCACCTTTGTACATTCATACATTCCTACTTATTTTGTATTAACGCTTAGGCTAAATCTCAACTATATATATCTATTATACTTATTTATACCTACTTGAGTTTACTCTCCCGTACAATGTTTTTTTTTAATTTAATAGCCCATTTATCAAAGATAGACATAAAGTCAACTAAAAGTTCGATTTGAAATATATTTCAAATCGAACTTTTAGTTTCTAAGGTTTGCGCGTTCAACCAAATAAGCAGAATCTTCAGCTTTATAATATTAGTACCTATACAGGTAGAAGCCAAATATTTCCCAATAACATTTGTGGCATAAACGATATAATAAAATGTAAAGTTCGTTACAAAAGCTTGGGATTGTACAACTCGACCTCGTACTGAAGCAGTAAAGTATACAGATGTATGTAAACCTCGAAATTTTGCACAAGGCTGTGTTCATACGAACTGTATGTATGGTTGATGTTAGAGAAGGAAATGTATGTGCGTAAAGTATCAGTTATATTAACAAATTGTCATAAGTCCAGGCAGTGCTAACCTTTGCTAGAAAATTGCATATAAACAGTGCCTTAAGCCCAGAATCTACTAAAGTGAATAGAAGTAAAGTGAATAGTTTTAAATAACCAATGGTATAGCTTCGCTCAGGGGTACTACATAATGGGCGGCCGTAAAAATATTTGAATAACAAAATTCTACTAGTTGTTAAGAAACTTACCTAACTTGTCTAACCCTACGCATAACTCTATTTACTTTGATCTTACGTGATAGATTCAAATCGACACTTAAAATTACTATTCTCAACTGCCATCCCAAAAAGGAAGAGGTTCTCAATTCGAATGTCTATATGTTTTTTTTTAAACAACCATTCGAATTAAAACTTTTTTCACCAAAACCTTCGCCGACCTACCAAAGAGGTTCACATCTGCATATAACCTAACGCCGCTCACCGCTAGATGGCGCGATACCAGCTCCAATGGCGTACACAATTAATACAGTACTTATCTCACTAATTAACGATTGCAGAACGACCTAGAATCTTTAATGAGGCTGTGGCAAGATCCGGAGCTGAGTAAATGTAACGCTTGGCTTAGTGGCCGGTCGAGAGGAAATCATTTAGGCTGATTTTCATCTCGTACTCTCAAAGGGAAATAGTGGGGTCAATGCGTTCGTAAAGACGCTATAGTTATAATTTGCCTTTATCTTGGAGAGAACTGTAGAGGACCGTCAAAATAATTGATTGGCTTTCTAGTTAGAAGTGTGACATGTACCTAGCTTTTTCCCTACTATGTCGGTTTCGAATAATGTCTTATGCAGCTGAATACCTATCAGTGTTTTATATGCAACGACTGAATTTTTCCCTGTAAGCAGACTCAGATATTCTTGGGAAAAGGGTAGCAAGATAAAAGCCTATAACAAAAAAAAATCTTCAGTTTTTAATTCTTTAGGTCCCTAATGCCATTTCAGCTTTCAAAAAGTTTACATAACTCATTCAAAAAATCAATTTTCAACCAACCACATTACGGTAGGCGTTTCGTTTTGAAATGCAACTGCTCGTTATCCGCGAACGTATGTAATTACAGAGCATATATTCGCCTTGAAAAATCGTACCGTCTTCAATTAAAATCGCTCTATGATATAAAGCCGTGCTTTACATACATAAGAGTACCGCCCACGGAATGTTTCATAACACTGCTACAGTAATGCGGGTTTCTGTATTTTAGAGTAGCTTTTGTCAGCGGTTTTACCCGTTTGTTGTTGGAATTTCTTGGTGTAGAGGGGTAAAAAGTAGTCTTTAGCCTACCTGGATAAATGGGCTATCTAACGCTACAAGTTTTTTTTTAACCAATTTTTGACCAATGGTCTCTGAATATAATGTTGATTTTATTATTAATTATTTCTAACAAAACCTTGTTGTATTAATAAACCTATTTATAGTTTAAATACGTCAAACCAAAAAAAAAATGTTTAACAATTTTTTACATGCAAACATTATTATAATTTCAGTTAAGATAATTTTACACTAAACTCCGTCATTACACACCAAAAAAAGTATTTATATGAAATAATTATTAATTAATTATTCCCAATTAACATCTCGATTAGCATAACAAGAAAATGGCTGAATAAAACTACAATTAAGAGTAGTCGCACACTGCAAACTTTTATTCGGCCGATAGTTTGTTTGGCATCATAAACAGTTTAAAGATGAACGGCAGTACGCACATTACTAAGATCAGCTATTTAGTCCGTATTAGACCGACCAAAAACTGGAACAAGACTGGAAGCCGACTATAGTTGGGAAAAGGCTCGGGAGAATTGGGATCGAATTGGGAATCGTATTGGGATGCCTGGCAAACTGGGTTGATTGAGTCAGATAGGGCAGTCGCTCCTTGTAAAGCACTGGTACTCAGCTACATCCGGTTAGACTGGAAGCCGACCCCAACATAGTTGGGGAAAAGGCTTGGAGGATCGGTTCGGGTCAATTGTCGGCCAACTATTTAGTCTGTACTGTGCAGCTACTCTAAGTGTATGAGGAAAAATGGAAAATTACTATGACTTAGATGTTAAAACGGCAAGTTTTTTTACATGCCCAATGCCCTTCGGTAGCGAAGTAATTATATCCTTCAATGTCATGCGAGAATAATTTATGTGTACTTAAACACTTTTTTATCGGTTAGTCATAGAAAAATAAATGGCGACTTACATCTCTGAAGTTGATCAAAGTTTTTCAAGAGGCACGTAAAAAAGTGTTAGTGTTTTCTGAGCGGTTTCTTAATACATACAAAGGTTATTTTATACTCACATAAAATTAAAATTGTTCTATGCCAATAATTCTATAATAGCCACATAATTTAACCATCTTTTCCCCTATATCCGTCTCACAACACGATTTGCCCAAGTTTTCTTTCCTAAATGTTCTACATGTAAGTATTACCTAGATGTTTCTTTATTTACTCTGCCTATGTTATATTAATTACTTCTACCGTAAGCGGACAAAATATAGTCTATGTCAATCGGGGATAGTGTAGCTTTCCAACAGCGAAGGAATTATTAAAATCGGTTCAGTATATCTAAGCCTATGTGGTGTAAACAAAAAAAGTTTCGTCTTTATCATGTTACTATAGAAGTATACAAAGATATAGATAGATCATTTAGTACTTAATTAGGTACCTAAGTTATTCACTATAATTGTAATATTAATCACACTTATCCGTATGTCAACGCACTACGACCTTAGGCGTGCCATTCACTCGCCATACGACACGCAACCAGTGTTGCAACTAGTTTCAACACACACACAAGTTTTCCTTTTTTCGTGGGAAAATCTTTTCACTACACACAATGAACTTAATGTGTAGAAAATACCAATTTATTTATGCGTGTCTTATGGACTTTGAAGCGACGGCTTAAGGGTGAATTTTGAATGGTTTACTGTTGAATGTTCGGGTTATAGTTTATTAACGGTTGTTTATGATAATCAAGCGAAAATGGTGGGTTATCATTTCTTATGAAAGTTATATATTTTTTTTTACGTTTAATTTATATATTTTTAACTTCTTAAGTCAAATACCTAAATATAAGTAGTGACTATTTTATAGTGTGGTGTAATTAGAGAGCGTTTTAAATAATGAAGAATAAATAATGATGAATTCAGTTTAAGGCTATTTTTAAAAGGAAATGTATAAAATACTTGATTTCTAATGAATAATTATTTGCTAATTTCAGTATTGTTGCCGTACTAAGTAGATATTTGCATTTAACCTTTCGTAACCTTTGGCTGTCAACATTTTTCTGCGTTAAATCCACAAACGACATACCTATATCTATTTATAAACACTTAAATATTTCGAATTTTTAAAACAAATGCAAATCGAACAAGGCAGCGACCATTTTAAATTCATTTTCTTATTCTAAATTCAAACATTAAAATGGCGTTACGATTTACGATTTTCAAAAAAGGTTCGTTCGAAAATTCTCCTTTACGAACGCAAAGAGAATGGTATTTTTATAATAAACTAGCTTCTGCCAGCGGTTTCACCCGCATCCCGTGGGAACTACTTCCCGTATCGGGATAAAAAGTAGCCTATAGCTTTCCCCGATAAATGGGCTATCTAACACTGAAAGAAATTTTCAGATCGGACCAGTAGTTCCTGAGAGTAGCGTTCAAACAAACAAACAAACAAACTCTTCAGCTTTATAATATAAGTATAGCTTCTTATAACAGTAAAGGAAGTACTTATCGCATACTTTTACCTTTTTACTATGATACCTTTTTGAATTAAATGAAAAACCCACGAACATCTATACCTTCGCATTTCTACGTTCATTTCAGCACTCGACGCCTACTACAAAATGACGTAAGCAGCTTATTATTATAAGATTACTAAGAACTGAAATAATGTTCAAATGACACTTATCGTGACGTACATAATACTATGTTAGACCAAAGAGCATCATGAGTACATAATAAGCGGGGTTGTAACGTCATTTTGACGTTTATGAGTTGTCAACGTCAAAATAACCTTTGGAACTTTTAAATAGGAGTGGCTGTTACGTACTTACTGTAAATTACTGTTGAGTATGGGTAACGTTGTAATTTTAATAAAATTATAGTTAGAACTATTAGGGGCTAAATGTATCTAGAGACTAGATACTATACTTCTTTCGAAATAAGATGATATCCCTTGATAATTAGTTACATTGGTAAAGAAAATGGAATTGGTATTATACATTTTAAGATGGTTCCTCTTCTTTTTTCGATTATTCTGACAATACTGAAATATGACAATAGTCTTACCTCTTGTAATAAAACCTGAAAATAATGTGAGTGATTGCAAAACTTGAATTTTATAGAACTCAGAGACAGAGACTTAGAGACTCACATAGAACAAGAATTACTTTTTCATTGAAATCAATCTTGCAATTTCGAAAATGCAAGTATCATGTACTAAGCGGTTGAGACCGCCAAGATACGCCAGTTATGTCATGAAAATAGCTTATCTGTCACAATATAGGTGCAAGGCCACTGCATTTGGTCCATATTTCGGGAGCCTCTCAAGGATGGCTGCGCAACTGTTGCGCAACTTTTGTGGCGCAAAACGTATTAATTGCCACACTGAAATTTATACAGGCTGATTTTGTTTGTGTTTTTTTTAGTAGTGGGTGCCAAATGTTTTTTTTTTGTGTGCGGTCTAAGCCTAACTGTAGATATATTTTTGCAATAAGTGGTTAACTAAAGAGAGTCGGAAAATGTTGTTAAATATTTTGAGAAAGTTATCAAAGCTCGAAAATATTTCTCTACTTTTAAAACTCATATTAAAAATTCAAATAAATCTAGAACAAACCATCTTTCACTATCATCATAAAAAAGAAAAAACAAAAATCTACAAAATAAAAACAAAAACCCACACTTGACGTTATTTACTTTAAACAGTACTTAATTAAGAATAACTAACTGCTCAATTGCCGCGATATTTTCGCCATATTACCCGTAAGCGTTAGAGCACCCTGTATACATGAACAGTTAAGTGTTGGGACCGTGCGAAAATCTGATAAAAACTATTCTATGTACGTATAAAGAATATTTTTTCCCGAGACAATAGCCGTTAGAGCACGACCATATGTACCGACCGTTTTTTTTTCTTAATTACCGCAGTAATTTACCTTTCTAAAGTTGAGGTCACTGTAATCCGATTAGTAAAGTTTCATTTAATTTTTTTTTATGAAATCTAATTTGGCAACAACCTGTAGGTGCAAAAAAAAGGTTAGGTTATTTTCGAGTTTAGTTAATTTTGTGTTGAACTTAATCGTTTATTTAAATTAATGCAATGTTTTTGTAATCTAATTGTACAATTTGTTACATTTTAAGTATGTCACCTAAAGAGTTTAGCTTTTGGTCAGTTAGTATTTCCTTAAACGAACCAAATTCAAAAACAACATATTTGGTACATTATAATTTATACACATGCTTAAAACTATAAAACTGAAGAGTTTGTTTAATTGAACGCGCTAATCTCAGGAATCACTGGGCCAATTTGCAAACACAGTTCAGTATTAGTTAGCCCATTTATCGATGAAGGCTATAAACTATCATTTATATCCGGATGCCCAAAGTAGTGCCCACGGGAAGCAGATAAAACTGTCGGCAAAGGCTCGTTTAACAAATAAAATTCTATTAAAACCAACAAATACCACCTGTAGAACAGCCTGAAACAATCGTGAGAATTCAGCAATGACGTACCTAAAGTCATCGACCGATCTAGCGGTCAAACAGACTTTATAGCACAAATTAAACGTCTCGTTTCGCAATACATTATCTCTAACCAATCGCAATTTAGGCAGCTCACACACATTCATAAATCGTTGGCACATGACAATGAAACTGGTGAACAAGAAACAATTTTCACACGACTATTGCAACGTGTGCGTATTTCGCAAAAACTGCATGTTGCAAGAAGGGCGGCATTGTGTAGCCGGCCTTATGTGAAGTGTGTTCTGTCATTATTGTAGAATTAGTCTGTTTTTACGCTGTAGTTCAAATTCTTATAACCCTTGGCCGAGTTAGAACAATTGGGAGCGGGTGGTTTTAAAAAGGATTGTTTGTCTAATACACGGTTTTGTTCTATGAGTAATGTCCATTGATTTGCGTGTATGAAGAACTAGGTATTATGCTGGTTTCCTGTAAAGTTTTGTAATTAACCATCGCTTTGCTCGGTCCTTGAAAGAACCGTCAAGCTGGTAGATTTATTTGTTCTTAGCTATGAATTAGTAGCAAGAATCGTTCAAAAGAAAAACCTGAATGAAGCCCATAGCCCTTTTTCCCCCAGTGTTACCAACAGAATCTTACCCTTTCCATCATATACATACGCGTTTAACTAAGAAAGTACTTAATTTCATACAGTTATCAAGTATCTTCTTAATATTATAAAAATGAAGAGTTTGCTTGAACACCCCAAACTAAAGAACTACCGATATTTCAGTATAAGACAGCCCATTTATCCGAGTACCTACCTGCGTTTAGTACCTAAGTTCCTACAGGAGAATCTAATAAACTATTAAAATGAATAAAACTACCATCAAAAACATTACATTAAAAGCATAAAACCACACAAACAAGTACCCAATAAAGAAGAAGATGTTCATAAATATGAATCAGCTTTCAACAGTGTCGGGGGTCGACTCAATGAATACGATTAGTTGTCGGTTGGGCAACGGGTCGCCACCCGGCCGACTGAGCTCAATACGATTGCTTTACATTCTTACATACTTATACTTGCCTAAAGTACGGAATAATCTATTAGGGTTCCGTAGCCAAAATGGCAAAAACGGAACCCTTATAGTTTCGTCATGTCCGTCTGTCCGTCTGTCCGTCTGTCACAGCCGATTTACTCGGAAACTATAAGTACTACAGTGATGAAATTTGATGGGAATATGTGTTGTATGAACCGCTACAAAAATATGACACTAAATAGTAAAAAAAAGAATTGGGGGTGGGGCCCCCCATACATGTAACTGAGGGATGAAATTTTTTTTTTCGATGTACATACCCGTGTGGGGTATCAATGGAAAGGTCTTTTAAAATGATATAAAGTTTTCTAAAAAACATTTTTCTTAAAGTGAACGGTTTTTGAGATATCAGCTCTCAAAGTCGTAAAAAGTATGTCCCCCCCCCCTCTATTTTTATAACTACGGGGTATAAAATTCTAAAAAAAATAGAGGTGATGCATGCTAATTAACTCTTTCAACGATTTTTGGTTTGATCAAAGTATCTCTTATAGTTTTTGAGATAGGTTGATTTAACTGTAATTTACGGAACCCTTCGTGCACGAGTCCGACTCGCACTTGGCCGGTTTTTTTTTGTTGATTAGTGTGACGTGGAAAGTGGGATTTTTTTGAAATGTTACAAAGTGATGAAATACACTGCAGAATAATTTGTCGGTTGATAGAAAGCCCGTTGGCTGTATTTTTTTTTTTTAATTTTAGTAACAATTTAATAAAAACGTAGAAAACGACACTAAAGTTTTGATTAAATTGATAAACCTTTCTTACAAAAAATACAACAAATACCTATATCAAACTACCTCTACATACATATTATAATTAGCACATTGCACATTACCATTAAAAAGTGAACGACCTATAACTAAACACAGGTTATAAAAATGTCCCATCATTGCAAAATAATAAAACCACCCATTGTACCTACACGGGAATCTATCCCGTACTGGGAAACTCTGGCACTAAGCCAAATAGGCCATCAATGTATGAACAATACCACCAATCGATCATTAACACCAAGAAAAAGTTATTTGTATTCCACACTGAAAGTAGGTCTAAAAGAAAGCCTTCAAAGCTGCCAAATGTCCTGTTTTATAATACAAAAGTTTATCCTTACTAATATTATATGTGAAAGTGACTCTGTCTATCGCGTCAAAACCATATAAGTATGACATATTTAAATTAAATTTTGATAGGTACAGGTACATAGACAATCAAGACATGACGTCAAGAATGACAGTGACTTAAGCTACTTTTTACCCTGGTGCAAGAAATAGGTCCCTCGGGACTTAATATATTTACCACTTTAGTAACATAATATAAGTATTATGTATAACAAGTCACCGAATTGAAGACACTTAAATAGACTCAAGTGGAGAAAGGCAAACTCGTATTTTATGAGCTAATTTAATCCTAATTTTTCGTCTGCATCATTACTTAGGTATATTAATAAAATAATACCTATAAAAAATGCGTAACCTATCTATAATAACACACTATATAAGTACTTTTACATAACCAAGAATTTTTCTAAAATGCGTGTTTATCTAAACGACAAAACAACATAACGTTTAATAGTGACGCACAAACATTAAGTACTTAAATATCTTGCTAATTATAGGACTTGCGTTTGCTCTACAAAAACATTAGTTTATGCAATGACGCGGATATTATACGTAATATGTTGACAACGACATTAATTGCGTCACTGTCAATATTTAATTTAATTTATCAGTAATAGTCGTTAGAAAATTTGTAACTAAGCACAAATCAGCATTATCTTTCTTTGGTGGAAAATCTTCAAATGACATTTCCCGTGGGTGCAGCGTGAGGGAGTGTCAAATTCTTGCCGACTCGTTTACGCATTTTCGGCAGTCGTTAAAGCAGTATTGCATTAGTGTGCGGCAGTGGGACTTGCTCAGATTTTTTAATAGAATATATGAGCATCATCCTCCGAGCCTTTTTCCCAACTATGTTGGGGTCAGCTTCCAGTCTAACCGGATGTAGCTGAGTACCAGTGCTTTACAAGGAGCAACTGCCCTATCTGACCCCATCAACCCAATTACCCAGGCAACCCAATACCTTATAGAATATATGAGCATTTGTAAAATTTCAGCATGACTACAACTTTTACATTTAATTAATCAATTAATCCTATGTATCTTATGCATACTTCCATAAGTTTTTTAGAGATATATCAACTTTATTTTGACCATAAATTCTTCCAATATTTTCACCACACAAAATCCTTCTTTCCTTTACTAGAAAATCACTTCAGAAATCTATCATTGAATTGGAATTTCCATGCTATAATTGGTAGCATGTTGATCCTCCCACGTGAATTGTAGCTCCAACTTTATGAGACTTCTGCCGCGGATAGTTTCTTTACCGTTAATGTTAAGCTATGAAATATCCTGCTTAGTTTAGGAAATCTATGGGACGTAGAATTTCAAATAATTGTTTGCTTAAATTATTATTTACTGGCTGTTTCCTGTGAGTTCTTCCGAGACCCAAGGGAACTTTGATCCGAAGAAAGTATAGCCTACACTCATGTTACTTAGGTATAGTCTAGCTTACTGACAGAATCATCTAAATAATTTTTCAAATCGGCTCATTAGTTTCAGAGCCTTTAAGCCTTTATATTAGCATAGAAGTTTAAAATACATAAAATACAGCTACATATATGACGTTAGTTTAGCCTTAATATAACACGT
Organism: Helicoverpa zea x Helicoverpa armigera; assembly: GCA_033682625.1. NCBI lineage: Eukaryota > Metazoa > Arthropoda > Insecta > Lepidoptera > Noctuidae > Helicoverpa > Helicoverpa zea x Helicoverpa armigera. The sequence goes on along the minus strand of JAWIIS010000053.1, from coordinate 3,586,254 downwards.
TTTAATAAGTAAGAATTAAAAATCTACAAATGTAGCTTTGACTCCATTTTACCGTTTTAAGAAAAGGTACCCTTTACCAATCCCTTGAAAACGTAGGTTTAGTCAGTCTTAACACGCTTAAATAAATATTTAAAAATATAGCTGTGAATCCATTTCACACTTGAAGAAAAGGCTACATTTTCACCGATCTCTCGAACAGTGATTGACTCCATCTTATCATAAAAAGGTATCAGGTATCAATCTACAGAGCCAAGCTACAAATCATACACAAATTCCCGCCTACATATGTTCGAGAGTTTCTCGTGTTCTTTCACCTTTGCTCTAGTTGCGCGCGCAGCCACCCGCGACGCGGGCGCAGTGATTGAGACACTATGACTTGTTATTACCCTCTTGGAGTTCAGAGGTAGAATTGGTGAAGAGAAAAATTGCTATTGTATGATGTATTTTAATTGGTAAAGGAAGATGCTTTTTTTCAGTAGAAAGAAGTTGATCAATAGATCTCAGTTTTAATAATATTGAAGAAGCCTAGCCTTTTTAATTGAATTCCATGTTGCATATATTATATACTATTTCTGGCTGTTCCGCGATTCCACCTGAGTTAAAATCACCTCACAACGCTTGTACAGGGCGGATTGGGGATGTTAGTCTTGCAGGGCCAGGTTTCCTCGTGAGGTTTTTCTTTACCTTTTCTCAGTCAAAACACACTTAGAAAGTACATAATATAAATGGTTTACTTTTTGTGCCTGACATGGATTCGAACCCTCACACTCTTACTTGAGATTCAGGAGCTTTAACCACTCGTCCACCACATATTCCGAAATTCACATATGTACGTTACGGGTCATACGTACTACACACACACACACACATAACGTACCTATATAAATGTGCTGATTTTACAGCAATTTGATTCACATCTCATCACAAGTAATATTATTTATGTAGATTATACAACCGTTAGTTCTAACCGTTCTTTTTGCTCACCACCAGTGGCGGATTTACCAATAGGCCAAGTAGGCCAGTGCCTAGAGCGGCAGATTTAGAGGGGCGGCAAATTTTGAGATTTTTTTTTCAGTTTTTTTTTTTATAATTATACGAGTACACAATCCATCCATATATAAATAAACGATTAATAAACGCGCTGTAATATATGCTTAGGTTTATGTGATCATGAATTTTAAAATATTCCAATAGCGTTTCAATAAAAATATTCATCATTTCTGGTTTATTCTGCGCTCTTTGACTCCAATCTAACAAAAAGTTAAGGCACCGAAGTAGCAAAAACAACTGAAAACAACTGAAAATTTCGCGCTCGCTGCGCTCGCAACTTTTTCACTTTAAATTGTTTTTTTTCAAACTTGTTTGAATATGTTTGTGTTCCAAGACTCAAAAATTTCGCCTTTCACTTGACAGTTACTTTTTTCTAATTTCTTTAGATATCATTGCGTCCCAAAAAACACAAATTTCGCGCTCGCTACGCTCGCGGCTTCTTCTCTTTGCAATGGTTTTTTTTTTCGCACTTGTTTGGGTACTTTTGTGTCCCAAAACTAAAAATTTTCGCGCTCGCTACGCTCGCGACTTTTTCACTTTAGGCCGGTTTTGTAAACTCGTTTTGGTACCTACTTAAAAACGATTTAAGATCAACCAGTGGAGTAGCGTGGGGCAAGTGCTATTTAGGGGGCGGCAAAATTAAACCAATAAAATTTCGGAAAAAGCCGCCCTAGCTTTGGTCGTCTCCTATTTTTGACTGTTTCACCCTTTGCATCCCCAAAAAAATTCGCGCTCGCTGCGCTCGCGGCTCCATGTCAGATATCGCATTTTATCTTTGTTTAATTGTTGAGGCATTCAATTCCGAAAAAACATTTTCGCGCGCGTCCGTTATGGCTTTTTATGATATGTTTACTTCATGAAAAATCTAAGGAAAAAATCGCGCTCGCTTCGCTCGCGGCTTTTGCACTTCACTTCTGTGCATATCTTACTTTTTGACTTTGCTTTGTTAATTTACAGTGGTTTTTATTTGTTTTGTGTCCTTAGACTAAAAAATTTTCGCGCTCGCTCCGCTCGCGCTTTCTTTAATATGCAATGTGTCTTATAAGATGACTTTTCAACGGGAACCAAATAACATATTTTACTGACTTTAAACATTGTTATAGATATTTGAGTGCGTTAAGTAGTTTAAGTTAATCACAATCTTTCAATACACAAGGGCCACTTGGGTAATGATTGCACTGCATTGATGACCTAAGCAATTGCTTAGTTTGCTTATGGGCTAACCCAGGACTGCTTAGGTTATGGATATGAATTTCCGGACCCCCTGGATCCGCCCCTATTTTTTGACAAAACGTATGTAGTCGTAGGGCGGCATAATCAGTTATGCACGCGGGCGAACAAACAGCTAGCGGCGGGCCTGGATCCTAGTACCCGAACGAATGAACCGATTTCAATTTAGTTTTTTTTTTGGTATTACAGTTGTTTTACGGGCGAGTTTGATGAAAATCAATTGAGCCGTTTAAAAGTTACAGAGGTTTTACGCTTTAAAGTCGCTGTCAGATAAACTTGTTAGGTCAACATTAAACTCTTCGTTACATAGCGCGTTGCAAAAATAATCTAGTAACTGACAGAAATATCATTAAGTTCACAATCATTAGAGGCGGCAAAAATTGAATGGCCTACTAGCGGCAAATTTGTAAATCCGCCACTGCTCACCACGGAAGGGTTAGCGTGAGAATATGCTAATGTGTAGGGTTCTTAAGTCGGAGGGCTAGACAGCCAGTCTGCTGTGTCTTAGCAAAAAAGTTTCTAGACTGTTCTGGAGTTTTCTTTCTTTTTTTTCGTAGTATTAAAGTGTTTTCAAAAGAATCGTCTCTTTCAAGGTGACTGTTTGACAATTCTGGCACCTACTTTAAAATATTATCTAATTATTCATTTATAAGATTTTCTGATTGTATCTAAAGCTAATAGAAATACAATAAGTATTTTTTTTTGAAAAATTAAGTCCTTCTAACCAAGGGGTACTGGGTTACCCAGGTAACTGGGTTGAGGAGGTCAGATAGGTAGTCGCTCTTTGTAAAACACTGGTACTCAGCTGAATTCGGTTAGACTTGAAGCGGACCCCAACATAGTTGGGAAAAGGCTCGGGAGATAATGATTATGAATTTTGAAAATTAAGTTTTCCAACGGCTTCCAATATAATCGAGTGCATCTTAGCACCATAGAATGTCTATCTGAGTTACTCAATCTTTGTAAACCTAGGACCCTTTGGCAAGACTGGTTACTACCCCCATGGACAGCCAAAGATATATTCGCCAATTCAGCATACACTTTTCGTAACCCAAGGGCTGGCTTTTATTTCGCCCAACGTTTAAGCATTGCCATTCTACGTGGCAATGCAGCCAGCCTCAGACAGCAATGAGGATCATTTTTTCGACGCTCTTTATTAGTTTTCTTCTTTTTTAATGTAAATATAGATTTCGTTTATTTTAAAACTAGCCGTTTTCCCGCGTTTCACCCGCGTCCCGTGGGAGTTACTGCCCGCACCGGGATAAAATATAGCCTATGTTACTCGCAGATAATATAGCTTTCTAATGGTGAAAGAATATTTAAAATCGGTCCAGTAGTTTTTGAGTTTATCCATTACAACCAAACAAACACACAAACAAGGTTTTCCTCAATATAATATTAGTATAGATATAGATATAATTCAGCATGCTTTCAGTCTAACCTAGCGACATCCAAAATCTAGTATAAGCCCATGATCTACATTCGTCAGTATGTAGGTGACACAGCAAGACGTCTGTGGGAGCCATCCGCCATTGTTCCGCGACTTTCACGACCAGCTTAATTGCTCTGTCGCCAATTTAAATTAAATTAATTGTAATATTACAGTTGTCTTGAAGTCGGCTAATCAGATGCTTTTGGGTGAGACGGAAGTTTGGTTTTTAATTTGGGATTTTTGATGCCATCTTTGCTGTTAAGAAATATGTAATAAAACTAACTTAAATACGTACGAAGAGTTTTTAGATTAAGTTAAACTGTAAAAATAGGTAAATATAGTTTAATCAAATTCTACTATATGCTCACAGCTTACTATCTTACTCCTGCCTGAATACGGGGTAAAATGTAGCCTTCCTATCTAACACTGAAAGATTTTTCAAATTGGATTGTAGTTTCTGAGATTTGAAACCAACAAACTCTTCAGTGTATTAATATAATTTTTGGATAAAACATACTAAAATGTTTCAGAATAAGATTAAATTACTAGAAGTTAAGCCACTTTAAATAAAATCATCGCGCCCATGTTTAATAGAAAACTACTAGCAATACATAAACTATTGCACCTAACATACATAAACACGCTTGGCCAAAAGTTTACAATCACAAACAAAATATTATGATAATCTAACATGTCTAAACACATGTATTTACAAAACAACGAACAAACATATCATATGAACACACAACAGTTTTTATATTAATTGCATCTATTAATTAAACTGAGCATAACCACCCATTAGAGAGCAGAAAGAATACAAAAACAACCTTAAAATTATTACGTCAAAGTCGCATTTTGTGTGGTCGCACATATGACTGACCATCTATAAAAATCCATATAGTTCCTCTAGCTTCAAATGATTGTGAACTTTATTTCTATAAAGGTAAGATTGACTTTTGAATGTGTGGTCAATTGTAAGGGGCGATACGCAAACAAAATTAGTGTGCTGGCGTTAAATAGTTGATATGTAGCTTATGTTAATTAGACAAGGTATTAATTGTTTGTTGAGTTATTAGTTTTTTAATTAGTTGCGCCAGTGATAATGAGACAGAAAGACCAGGAGCTAGCAAACATTCTAATAAAGATTTATTAATAACTAGCTGTTGCCGTTACAGTTTCACAAGTACGTGGAAAACCAACTCCCGTATCTGAGTAAAAGTAGCCTTTGAGATCTTTCTCAGGCTCTAAAATTACCTGTCTTACAAATTTTATTTAAATCAGTGGAGTATTTTTGGCTTCAAATCGCGACTGACAGACACTTACTTTCGCATTTATAATACTTATTAATAAGTATTAAACCTTCTTCAATCAGATTAGGTGCTACAGGATCACTTCTGATTTTCTAATAATTAGAGTCTAATGAATACTCAAGTTCAGAACCATTATAAAGCAGAAAATAACGATAATGATTCATCTTCATCAGAAAGTAATGATTCCTATCATGAATACTGGAAGAACAAATCCTACTCTCAAATGAATACTGGAGTCTGTTACCCTCGTGTTATAGAAACACTTCATAGCATAGAATTCCCAGCATCACTAAAAGAACTAGCTTAGATTTTACACGCGCCGCTACCCCCCGGTATCGCTAATTGTAAAACACTGTATAATTACTACAGTAAAACATAATTTTTATGGCGAAGTAGTGCAATATGCATGAGAAGTCATTTCCCATGACGGACAGTAACTGTACACAGATTGAGTTACATATTTATAAAATTGCTTTTTAGATCGCAAGGTCAGTGGACTTTGACCTGTGTCTTGATTTTCTTTAGGTCATAAATGGTGGGTTTCTGTAACCTATCCGTTGATTAGAGATTGAATTTTGATATTAGTCATATATGAATTAAGTCTTTCAATCTCTCGTCGCAAAATCATAGAAATTCATATCAGTTATTTTGATATTTCTAAGGTTTACCTAACTTTTATGACGCACGTCGGTGCGCGTCTCCTGTAAGCATGTGTTCTCGCTAGGGCTTTCAAATACCGGATTTTTTCAATTCCGGTATCAATACCGGTATTAAAAATTTCAATACCGTGATCACGTGATCACGGTATTGTCGGTCATGCAAATATTGCAATACTCCAGATATTAAAAGTCGTCGCTCCTTTATGCGTCTTTGAAGTGCTTTTGCAAGATTTAGGCTTAAGTATAAGATAGTAGCTAGACCATCTACATACAACTTCTTCAACATACATTTTAGCGCAATATCCGCTTTTAGTAAATTGGCGTCCCGTTTACAAATTTCTAATACAGTTACTTTTACTACAGAAAGGCTGTTGTAAATATTTTTTAATATTGTCAAATCGAATTCGTCTAATTCGAAATCGGAATTTAATTTTAGATCGATTAAAACTTTTAAAACACAATCCTTTAGTTTCAAAAAGCGTCCAATCACGCTATGAATCCGATACTATGACTAAAAATGAGATTGACTACATCATGACGATCAAGAAGCACATAGAAACGTCTCCGTGATCAATAGGTTTAATACCGGTAGCGATTACCGACTTGTCCGAGGCTCTCTGACAAGTCGGTAACTTCAAGGCCGAACGTTTCCGTCTGATGAAGGCCAAGCTCCGACCAACACTGCTCCAAACCATTTCAGGATCTGAAACGTTCCAGTCAAACTTGGAGAACCGATTTGCCGCCGTGGAAACCACAGCAGACGTTAACCAGAACCATGAATATGTGGTTCGGATCCTCAGGGAGGAAGGTTCGAGATTCTGTAACATGCAGCGTAAGGGCAAGAAGTCAAAGCTTTCGGAAGAGACATTAGGGCTTATGAAGAAACGACGTGAAAACCCGCCTGTCACTTCGTCAGCTAAGCGGGCTCTAAACCAAGAGATCAACAAGCACGTACGACGCGACCTCCGGTGCTCCAATACTCTAGACATTGAAAGAGCAATTGAGCTGAATCGGGGGTCAAAGGTATTCGTAAAATCTCTTGGAAGAAGCCACTTGACGAAGCTGACCACAACATGTGGAGAAGTCATTTCTTCGGTGCCGGCAGTCCTTTCGGAAGTGGAAAACTTCTATGGCCGGTTATACGCATCGCATGCGTCTCGACCTGATCCCGGAAATGAGGATTCTAGAGCCACATTAACACGCCATTTCACCGCCTGCCAGAAGTCAGCGAAATCGAGATCGCTCTGAGACAGCTCAAAAATGGAAAAGCACCTGGCGAGGATGGCATTACAACAGAGCTACTAAAAGCAGGAGGTAAGCCCATACTGGGGGAGCTCCAGAAGCTTTTTAACGATGTCCTGTTTGAAGGGAGAACTCCAGAGACGTGGAGTAGGACTGTTGTCGTCCTGTTCTTCAACTTCAACTGTGTCTAGCATTTGTGGACTATGAGAAGGCCTTTGACTCGGTTGAAATCTACTCTGTTCTGGAGTCCCTGCAGTGTTGCCAAGTAGATTGGCGATACATCCTAGTGATGAGATGTCTCTTTACTACTGACTAACAAAACAATAACGTCGTTTGGCTCGCTCGATCGATTAAGAAACCAGTTGTTTAAGAAAGGTGGAGGTATGCTGGAGATAAAAGTTGGCGCTTAATACACAAGTGTGAAGTGTGAGAATAATATTACATAAATAAATAAATAAATAAATAAATAAAATATTACGAGTACATCTTACGAGTACGTAGTTATCTATCTTATTTAATACAACTTCCTCAAACCAAAATAATTAAAATTATAAAAAAGATTGTAATACCGTAATCACGGTATTGGCTCGTCAATACCGGTATTGAAAAAAGACCAAAATATATCCGTGATCACGGTATTACGGGATCCCGTAATACCGGTATTGAAAGCCCTAGTTCTCGCAAAAAGGTTGTAGTTTCGTGGAATTTTTTGAAATTTTCGCTAGCAATTTTCAACTATTTGCTAGATCGAGTATACCAGAAGATTTTTTTAAGTGTTCTTGCAATAAGCGCTTTCAAGCAAACAGTCAAACACTTTGGCTTCATAAAATTAACTACACACAAGTCTAGATTCTCCCATCCGTCGACAGCAACCGCTTATCAAAGTAACAAGCTTACCAATTAAACCTAATTACCAGAGGAGGAAGACTCCCAATAATTGTCAAAGGTCTTGCAATTAACCACGGAGGTTCAACTATGACCAGTAAACATACGGCTGGAATGCCTCCATGCGTGAACTTCCGTATGCCCTGTACAAGTTCACATGACTCCTGATAGTTCAAGGCTGGGGTCGTTTCACTTTTGATGGGGAGTAACATTTTTGGGAGGGAAAAATAATGTACTTTTTTGGTCAAGGAGTCGGGACAATGTTGGTTTGCTCTATCAGGTAAAATAAAAACAATGATAAAAATGTACTTGTGAATGTGTTAAGGTATGCATTTTAAGGTGATTTTAAGCTATTTCCCAAAAAGAAGGACGATTTCAATTCAAGCTCATATTTATTTCAAAGCTATCCTTGGCATCCTATAACGATCGTCAATTCTAAACTGTTTTTATTTTATCCGGTTGCTGAAAATGTTTTTCTCAGGACCTTGGTGAAAACGCTCAGAACAGCTGGTACTATACATAAATCAGTATACCTAATACATATTTTCAAATACTTCGTTAAATTAGGTAGGTACTATAGACGCCACATCTCAACAACAAGAAATAACAGTTCTTAAACAAATGATCTCACAACACGCGGAGAGCCGAATTCTTATATGTAAAAACAAAACAACTGTCAACCGGCCAGTTATTATTGTTTTTATACAACTTCATGTGTTACACGATTTTATCAATCAAATTACATGTTCATTAAATATCCTCATTTAAGGGACAAGTGGTATAAAAAATAAATTACATTTTTCATTGAAGCATTGGTATCAAATTGGTCTTAATAAAAGTTCGTCAGTACAACGCTAACTTTCGTTTGAGAATTAAAAATATATGAGTGAAGATGATTCAAGAGAGTCAAGATGATCAAATAGTACTGTTGTCCTTTTTATTAATTATATTTTTAAACCTCGCGGTTTCACCGCGGTACATAGTCATGATCGGTACATCACTCACTCTGATATTTGGTTTGCTATATTGCTGCCAAGTACCATCAAAATCTATCAAATAGTTTTAGCGTAGAGAAAAAGTAACAAACAAACAAAAATTTATAGAAACTTTCGCATTGATAATATTTTTATATATCCACAATCATATACCTGCCATTTTCATCATATCAACATACAAAAGATTTAAAACTAAAAAAAATACTTCTTAACCGTACACTTACACGACTGACTGGCTATGTGTTATACCTAGAAGAGTATTATTTTTCGTAAGAGGCGGCTGCGCGCGCGCCGACCCGCAACGAAACTTCCTGTTGGGTGCTATGACCCCGAAGAAATGGTCTATACGAAGCGAACTTTGCCTTTTTATACGTGGCATTTTTTTTTTCTTTTTTTTTTCGAGCACAGGAAATTGATTGGATGTATTTTTGGGGACAATCGAAGGTTGTTTCATGGTTGAGGGGATTTTCCTTGAGTTTGGGGCGAGCTTAATTTTTTTTGGATGGCCTTGAATATATACTTTTTATAAATAGGGTCTTATTTTTGAGATGTTAATTTTAGTTTTTTTTAATATGTAATTTTAAAATCATAGTTAATCTAGCTATTTATGTATTTTCCGTTTTACTCCTATCGGTATCAAAGCTGAATAACAGCAAAGTTAACACCATTTTTCTTGTAATCTACAACACTTCACCTCCTTCGAACAAGGTCCGCAACATAAAACGCACACACACACAAGAAGTCACGCACACACACAAAAACCTTACATTACACATTGTGATTAAGAAAGTTGACCCGCTAGCAATTTTCCCATACCTCCCCTACTTACGTCGAAAGCATGAATCGATTAACCGATCCGTCATAATCGGATCCAATCGATTTTTTGTATCTCGATAATTGGCCCCTAGTATAGCTTCCGTGTGTCTCGATTTTTTATCGATTATGAAATAATTGTTTGTAATAATGATAGTTCGTTGAATCGCTTAATTGCGGGTCAGTCGTGATTTAATAGCGTTAATTATGTTTGTTTAAGTCAACATGCTCTCGTTTTATGGGTGAAGAGTTTTGCAGAATTTGCCTCTTACACGCTAAGATGCCAGTCGTTGTAACATCCTATATTTAATTGTTTTTTTTTATGTGCATTATGAGGTCTTTACACCGCTTATAAAATATCGAATTTATATAATTAAAAACTAATTAATATAGTAAAGAGGAAACATAATATGTTTGTTTGTATCTAAAAGGCTCCGAAACTACAGAACTGATTTGAAAAATAATTTCACAGTTAGGAAGCTTCATTATCCCCGAGTAACATAAGTTATATTTTATCCGGATACGGGAAGAAGTTCCTCCAGACGAAATCGCGGGTAAACGGCTAGTTTTGATAATAAACATGTTTACTTTTTAAAGTTTATCTTTATAAATACCAATATTATATCCCAACTCTGACAAACTCGATCAGTATATTTTGACGTCATTCACACACCCTGCTACGTTTAAGCAGGAATTGAACCGTGGATGAAATATACATCCGTCTTCCATTTACACTAATTTACTTTACGCGTAGTTAGTCTAACGAAAACTTTATGTTAAGAGCTTTTCTTAATAATATGCAAAAGGGCATTTTATTTATTTATTTATTTTATTTGTGGATAAAAAAGGAAAAATATAATTTATTGCCATATTTAAAAATGATTCAGATTATTTATATTACAAGATAAATGACTCCGTTTTTTAACACTGTGTGTAAACATGCTCATTATAAAGCGATAAATAAAATTATCGTCCTTTCATGACACGCCGTTGAATGCGTGACATCTCCTTACGTTACACTTATTTTAAAACCCATAAATATTCCCCGTTTATCGTCGTACACAACAAATAAACAACCTCTTTGGTGATTAAAAAAGTTTATAGTTCCTACGTACATTAGGCATAATAACAGCAATCAATGTCTCCATTTATTATTAAAAAAGAAAAGATTGTCACACGTTCGCGCCAACTCGTAATTTCATATTTCGAACACCCACATCGAACCAAATGTGCCTGCCCTCCTCGCCACACGTATAATTAGGAGGAATGATCACGGACTTTATGCACGACAGGCGTCGAAAGGGCAGGACTGCGACCCGCAAATATATGACCGATTTTTCTTATACCACACTAATAAATGTGCACATAAAACTCTCGTCCGTATTTAATAATAATGTCCCTTAATAGAATGCTCTTTATTATGAAATATCGCCGTGAAATATTTTCGCGTTTGAGCGATGAATGAATCAGAGTTCATTCAGTCCAATAATCATTTTGATGGTATAGAATCATAACTTAATATTGATATTCAATTATTCTTAGAAATGTCGACCACACGCAATCGAGACGAAATCGAACGATTTATCGATTTAAAACAAAACGGTTCCAAATTTGAAACCGGCGAGGTCTCCTCTCTAATTCTCTTTCCCCGCCTATAATTGACACCGACGCGCCATTGTTTGTCTCTCTCTCACTCGTTACTCTTAGATATAGATGTCTCTTTCTATATTGGATGTCACGTGCGGTCGTCAGTGCAGTGACTATTTTGACAATTATGTCATTTGGGCCGTCACGGGCGTGTCATTTGGGCGACGAACGCTTGTGGCCCCTGTAATTTCGTTTGGAATGGTGGAATTCTTGGGGTCGTTGACTTGAGGTTTATAATATGATGTATGGGAACATCTGGCTGTGAGAAATGACGTGAAGGGATGACTCGATGGCTTGTCGCTTTAATTGATGGAATTAAGTTCAAAATGAGAGATAAACAAAAGATTTTGGGAACAGACTATACAGGGCCCTTTTTTACGTTATTCTTTTAATTTTATGTGCCACAATAATGCTTGATTAAGTAAATCACAAACTTGTCTAAAAACTTCAGCGATGAGAAGTCGCTTAACAATTTTAACTTTGTATATAAAAGTCTGTTAAATATCGTCACCTGTATTCCATTCAAAGACGTGTGCTACAAATAAATATACCTACATGTTATAAAGCTATAGAATGTATGTGATATGTCCGTTTGCACGCGCTATTCTCAGGAACTACTTTTCCAATTTGCAAAATTCATTCAATGTTAGCTGACCCATTTATCAAAAAAGGCACTTATAATTCATGCACCCATGAAGTATTTCCCAGAAACCACAAAAGTAACCTCATTAAAACTAAAAATAATAGAAACACAACCAAACTGGCATAGAAATCAAAAACACAAAATAAATCTATTCCCAAGTACTTCGTTCGTCGTGGTGTGGAACAATTTCCCGGCTGTAAGAAATTCAGCATCGTTGTGAAGCTGTAGAGGATCGTGACCAACCAGCTGTCTCCATGCATTATATATGAGCTGGAAGTGCCGCGTCAAAATATTGTTGTAGGTACAGTTTTATTGGAAAACTTTGAACTTTCATATAATACCAAAATATTGTTTTTAATATGTACTTTTGTAGAGAAACTAGAAAATCTTATGTAGCACTATGCAATTGATGCTTTAACTGTGAAATTAGTGGATAGACAGATAAAATGTTTATTCAGAATAAATATATATGCTGGAAGTACCGCGTCAAAATATTGTCTATATTATGTATGTACTTTTATAGCGAAAAGTATGAACTTTCGTTAAATATGAAATTAGTGGATGAGATGAGATGGATAAAACGTGTATTCAGCCCAAACAAAATATGTGTAACTAATATATGAAGTATGAATGTTGATGGATAAAGAGACAGATATAGACCAAAGATTGAAGGTAGATTCCCCAAAAGAATACATCAAAGGGAATGGGTAACCTAGTGATTGTTACACATAGCTGAGTAATATGAAAACTAGCAAAGAGGAATGGAAGCGAGAGGCATAAGTTTGTGAGTCTATACAGTTGAACAGATATTGACGAAAGTTTTCAGAAATAAGCTTACACATCAAAATAACATATCGTCTAGTTTACTGTTACGGAAAGTAGTTCTCAGGTTTGCAAGATTTCTTAGGATATAAGTATTTATTTTTAGAAAATAACTTGCACATGTAAAAGAACAGAACAAAATTCAACCGTCATGACATTTGGTGTGTTCAAGAAAAAAACATTTATTTTTTTCTACAATACTATTTCACCCTAGAAAATGGGTGAACCTAGTAAGGATTAATAAAAAGTCCTTAATCCCCAAATTCCCAATAAAGGCAATATAAAACCTTTATTAACCGCACAACTACAGTTTAGCGGCTACCGTTAGCGTCGTCCCTCGCATGCTAATGTTCGGTCGACGTGCGCCCGCGCCGGCTTTGTGTTACCGACCAGACGATATGAGTTATGGAATATCAAGCAGATCAAGCTTAGCCAATATGATAATACTTGTAGTATTGACACTTTAGATCCTCCTTATAGAAGGGTTCTTGTCAGTCTAACCAAAGGGTATCGGGTTGCCCGGGTAACTGGGTTGAGGAGGTCAGATAGGCAATCGCTTCTTGTAAAGCACTGGTACTCAGCTGAATCCAGTTAGACTGGAAGCCGACCCCAACGTAGTTGGGATAAGGCTCGGAGGATGATGATATAGAAGGATTCTTGTAGAAAATTGGTGTTTTGTTGTGAAAAGATTTGGGAGTTTCGGAGATAAGGTTGAAGGTAAAATTAACAAATAAAAGACATCAACGCGTTCGTAGTGTTTCGTGGTTTTGTGTTTTAGGTGCGTGCTTTATTTTTCAAGAATTGTATCGAGTTTGGGGGGCTTAACTTATAATATTAGTTGTATGGTAAGATGATTCATGTAACAGTCTATTAGATAAGTTCAATAGCAAAAAGAAACTCGGCAATTCAGGTTTCTGATCAAACATTTAAGATTCGAAACTGCTAAAACTGCTATTTTTTTCGCAACGTCTAATCAATCTTCAATCAATGACGTGTAACACTAAATTATTCGGTATATCCGTAAAAATCACTTCCACAAAACCATTTGTAACCAATCTATCACTCTAACATTCCATAACAAAAATTCCATTAAAAGAAATCTATAAAAGAAAAAAAAAATAACCAAATAGGTTTTGTCTATGCATAAGTACACACGTGTCGCTTCCTGCCGCGGAGACGCGCGGTTCGGCGAACAACGCGCGTCATCGGGCGGCTTGTCGCGACATTCATAGTAATAACTATAAGAGTTGGCGCAAACATGTGCGAGGGGGCGGGTTTCCATTGTTGGAGATTTGTAATAAAAATTAATATGTGAAGGTTAAAAAGTAAGCTTGGTATTTAGTAGAAAAAAACATACTATTATTATGACAGAATTATTTGTAAGTAAACTTCACAATAATCAAAGAATTATATTTTATTTGTAGTTATACATGCGACATTCTGTTCTTCCCATAACAGCGCTATCCCATTATTACTTATAATATCTAACGAGGTTGATATAGCGAATAACTAAAATAAATACAACAACCAATATAAATAAAATGTGTATTTCAAAAAAACTTTTTAGAACTTTTACATTCATTAAAACTGGAGACGAAAATACAACATTTTCAAAAAAACGCTTATCCTTAATAGATATTCCATTTTGACAATATTGTGAAAAAAATAATAATTGTATTAATAACAATTTTCTAACACCAACGACATTATACAAAATCGTATCGTCCAACAACGTGCACGCACGGCGGCGCGTGCGGGCGACGTGACCGCTTGCGCACGCGGCGCGCATACCCGCGCGGTAATGAGCACGTGCGTGTGAGCGCGCCCTTACTTCACCTTCACTGTAGCTGTGGTGTGTGTATCATGTCATATCGTTTTTGGAATTCATCCTCCGAGCCTTTTTCCCAACTATGTTGGGGTCGGCTTCCAGTCTAACCGGATTCAGCTGAGTACCAGTGCTTTACAAGAAGCGACTGCCCTATCTGACCTCCTCAACCCAGTTACCCGGGCAACCCCTTAGTTAGACTGGTGTCAGACTTACTGGCTTCTGACTACCCGTAACGACTGTCAAGGATGTTCAATGACAGCCGGGACCTACAGTTTAACGTGCCATCCGAAACACAGTTTTCCATATCGTTTTTTGGAATTATGGGGACGGAATTGTAAGTTGCTGAAGACTTAAATGGCAAACATTGGAGAAGGCCTTTGTCTGGCAGTGGACGTCTTTTAGCTGAATCTAAACGAAAGGTAACAGATTGATAGATCCGTCTTTGAGTGACGACGTTCGTCCAATGTAACGTAGAGTTTCAAAAGGCATGTAATAGTTACAGGTAGTCAGAAACTACAAAGACCAAGTAACTGAGTCGAGGAGGTCAGGCAGACATTACGTCCATGTAAAACATGGGTACTCAGCTGCCATCCCTCATGTAGTTGGGGTAACGCTACGTATCCTGATGAGGTGTCTTTGCGTTAAAAAACACAGACTTTCCTGTCTTATTCCTAACTTTATTTTTAGTATACTATAATTTATGAGTAGTTTAGTAGCCTAAAGCCTTCTTTAAAAAGTGAGCTATAAAAGGCTGAATTTTGGTTCAATAGTCACTGAGATTAGCGCGTTCAAACAAACACTAAGTTTTTTTTTTTTAAATTTAAAAGACCGATTTTATTATCAATGTCTTTGACTCAATAAATACTAATGTATTATGAAAATGCGAAATAAACTGGGATGCGAAGTTAGATTGTAGTCTGTAGCATTTTTTTTGAGTGTGATGTGATTTACCTTTTAACACAAAAGACATCTAATAAGATAATCACATCTTGATATGTTTTTATAATTAGTCCTTGTAAAATTCAAATCAAATTACTTCAGTTTTGAAGCTGTCCAATCAAGTTAAATTTCACGGAGTATAGTTTTAACAGAAAAAAAAAACAGTATTCCACCTCGCCTGATTACCTCGTCGATCACCCGCACCAACCAACGGAAACTAATCCAATAGAGCAGCCTTCAACAATCACTTCATTTTATGCTTTTTCTTGTAATCCAAAAAAACAACCGCGACTCGGCACGCGCGGGCTCGCCGTCAGCGTGCGCGCACCGCATCTTAAGCTGCCAGAACGAGACAACGATATACCCACGTCACGCGAGCAAGCGAGACAGTTATATGATTAATGAGTACGACCCGTAACCAAGAAATGCAGTCAAATTAGGAGAAATAAATATTGGAGCTGATGTTTAAAAAATATGCGATTTTATATTAAAACTGTTTAATATAGTATAATGTTGTAACATTGTTCTTTAGTACACAATTGTCGTGTTGTACCGATTATTATTGCAGTCAGGATTCTGATATAAACAGGAAGCTTGAAAAATATATTCCTTATAGGTTTCATAGATGTGCCTGTACTAAGAATTCTGTGCTAGCATAATGCTGAGCAATAAATGTACTTTATGAGAACATTAAAAAAGTTTCGCGAATCGAAGGAGTATTTGAAAAAAGTGTTCTTAATTCGAAACTGACAAACTCACTTGTTATTGATAAAAAAAGTCGTTGCTAAAAAGTTGTCATCAAACTCCCTTACAGCACAATAAAAAAAAAACAAAAATAAAATGAAATAAAACTCCATAGGCCTGACACAAAAAAAAGCAAATACTCCAACATTCCTCTTTAAGAATTCTAGAAAGTGTTGGTTTTACGTTTTACGTGCAAATCATAGCTTTTCCATACATAAAATAGATTATAAAATTGGTCGAGAAGGCGTTGTCGATGCGTTCGGGACCGACGCACAATGCATCGCCGACGGCCACAGTTTACTGTGAGATACTAAAGTTTATTACGCACTGAAACATGAACATCTTATGCTTATATGCGTTGGTTCGCGTGAATGGTGAAAGGTATGAACTGACAGCGGATAACCAGGGCGGTAAGGCAATGACAAAAGTTTAAGATACATAATATTATAAGTTTTGGAAATTTGAGCGCAGGATATACTGAAATAAGACAAAGTACATTTTAGCAAGCATGTACCACTTCTTAGTAAATAGCTTCTGTCTGCTGCTGAATTGGAATTCTCCCTAAACAGCAACATTTTTATTTATTTTTAGGCATAGGTACACTCACATTTATCGCTCCATAATTGGTCTATCAGAAAATCTTCTTCTTTTTCTTATACCACATTGGATCACAAAATATAGTAACTGGTTAAACCTTGTAAGTATTGAGAGATGAGACACGACATCAAAACTTAAGTGGTTTATACCTAGGTCCTATACGAGAGCTACAATATTATTTCCTTAACCAACTTAACCCTCCAGCGCTCACATCTTAACCCTCAAAGGCTTTCGTTTCCGCCAACATAGCTCGGCCGAATAAACCGTCGCTTTATGCATTTCGGCAGCTTTGCTGTTTTATTTCTCGGCCTTTCTCAGAAGTGGACGAAAAAATACCTTTTGCAGACACTACGGAGACGTGGGCTTGTAGGCTTCTGTAGAATACCAGTGACATTTGTGTTGGTTCCCCTTTGAGTTATGCCGAACAGCGCTGAAATAATATGTCGTTGACAATTATTGTGGGTAAAGGTTCGTTTGAAAAGGGAATGTGTGTTTGATGGCAGCGCGTGCCTGACAGCTATAAGTTGTCTCTGGTTAATATTTGTTGAATTGCGGAACCTTAACGTGGCATAGACAAAACTGGCGACAAGAGCCCTTCAGATTATTTTTCTTCTTCAAATTATTTGTACAAACTTAAATATACATTTTCAGATTTTGATTCTCGTTTTCCAATATTTAAAGCACCTTCTAATCACCGTTCAGCTTACAAAACAAACGAATAGCACTCAATAAAATAAAAATAAATTCACAATCAGCAATCGTATGAAACCAACAGTACTTTACCCCGAACAGAACATCCATATGATTTAAATTCAAGCAATAATTTCAACATGACCCTGTACGATCCGAAATAAAAGTCTACACGCGACAATAAAACGAACCGGCCACTGTCCAAGACTATGAGACAAGACTTTAAAAAAAAAACGACAAAATTGACCACGCACTTGGAATCGAAATGCAAAAAAAAATATTTTGCTAAAACGAGACGGCCGTATTGAAAATGTCGTGTAACAGAAAGGGAGGGTGGATATAAATTTAGAATGCATCGCATGCTCTTCGACATCCGTCGACGCAAAAAATCGGTGCTGCCATCTATCGGTTGTTTGTGACACTAACCGCTGTTCCAATATTATATCCATCTTTTGTCTTACTAACTAGAGATAGTTTTTTGACATTAGGCCCATACATGACGCTGGATGCAGTCGCCTCCAACAGGTACCTGTGGAGATCTAAGGGGGAGGCCTATGTTCAGCAGTGGACGTCCTATGGCTGAGATGATGATGATGATGAGGCCCATACATGTCATGTCATATTCCTATCTCTAGTAGGCAAAAGAACAGATAGATAGAATATTGAAAGCGGCCGTTAAAGTTCAACGATTGATTGGGGGCATTCGGTTTTAGGTCGCAGGTTTTGGCAGTTCCTGGTTTTGAATATAAAAACTTGACATTGCAAAATCTTTTGGTCTGTTTTGGTATTCCGAACACAGTGTTATGAAATAATTTATTATCTTCTTCCAATGAAGTTTGGAACGAAAACTTTTACTGAATGTCCCTTGAAATTAAAGTACATGTTACCACGTAAATACAGTACCTTTTATTTCCTTATATTAAGGTATGCAAGGTTCAATCATTTTAGACTCTACTAACTAAAAATTGGCTAGACTACAAAAAGTATCTAAAAAACCCATCCCACCATTTTAAGAACTTATCAAATTAAATTAACCTTGTCTAAAACAGTAGCTACCATACCAACCAGTTACCCAGAAGCATAGACTAAGAAAAAAAAATGATAACGCCATAATGATCCAATCGATCATGCTTGTTATGACGCGGTGGTCCACTCTTGCGCAGGTCATTAATTAGATCGCCGTCTTATACGCCTAATGATACGTTGATATTAATGAATGATCTATTTTATTTCATAATTTAATATTAATATTAGTTTGGGATGAGGATGTGATGTTAAGAATTGTATTCGTTATTTATTTTTTTAATTGATTAATATTTATGATGAGTTTTGACAGTTGATACACAAACATACAGTCTATAACATGGTATGTCAAAACTATTCCATCTTTCAATAAAACCTCCTTCTATATATCTATGCAGAAAAAAAAAACAAATGACACATATATTTCAAAATAAGAACGCCAATATGAAAAAGGTTTTTACCCAAACATCTTACGCAAAGTGGTGTAACCCAAAAATTTGAAAAAAAGTGTCGTCTATATATCTATTACGTTGATTGATTCCTGTCATTCAGAGTTAGGGAGAAGGTTCTATCCTTCAAATTATAGTTAATGGCTGCCCATTTATAACGATTGAGAGATATTTCGCTTTCTTGGGTGGTTTTCTATGAATATTCCAGAAAGTTAAGATATACATACCAAAATGTTTTGGGATGTTTTTGATGGATATGCGGCATAACTCTAGTTTTTGACAAAAAGTAACTGTCAGATAGATAAGATCACAAAGCACTGTAAGTTTGGATTTCTCTAAAACGAAAGCATAATTTAAAATTTTCCAACCAAGTTTTATAGAAATTATTTTTTTATTTGTAATTTAAACAAATTCTTAGTCGGGTGTACCACGTGTGCACCTTTTTTGTTACTCTATTAGATACAAAATTCATAACATAGTTTTGACTATGAATTTTAATTGAAACTGAGATAACTTTTGATTTCTTGAAGTTCAGTTCTCAATGCTTCTTCAAAAGTAGCATATAATCCCCCTAAAACGCCCTACTAACCTCTTTTAACCCCTAAACAGTAAAAAACTATAAGTATCTTCCTAATTTCTGTCAGGTAGCTCTCTTAGCTTCCGAGTCGTACGCGCATGTTCGCTTTATCAACGTCAGTCTATTACTCGATAACGCGTCTCCTGTTAGCGACCTGGTGGTCTCTTGTGTATGTACTTATTGGGTAATTATATTATGATAAGCATTTCATTGGAGTTATAAATATCGTTATTGTAATTAATTTATAAAATAAATAAAGTGATGCCCTTTGAAAAATTGCTGGCAAAATATAAATGTAGCAAGTATAAAGCAAACAAAGCAAAAGAGTTTGTCTGTTTACATGAACGCGCTAAACTAAGAATCTAGAGACCCGATCCAAAAAAGTATTATGAATTCAATTTGGTTTATTTATTTACAAGACAATATACACACTTATTAACTAGATTATTAAAAACATATATGAGAAGTACTTATTTATATTAAAACCAAAAACTTACTACTAAGGCGTACAAAAATAACTCAGTGTTAGATAGCCAATTTCTCGAGAGAGGCTTTACCTTCGTGTCCTGGATTATGCCTATTCAATGCTTTTGAAACGCTGACGGAACCTAACTTTACCTACCTTTATAACATAAAGCAACTGGCTCAACGCTAAACACAAAGTCAAAACACCAAAGCTACCTACTCGCCTAGATCTAACCAAGTGTTTAACCAGGTGCCGCCATTCAGGTCATTACCTAACTAATAAAATGTCCGCTAAAAGCTTTATTAGATGCTACAAAGAAATATCTCTCCGCAAGCCGTAGTGAGGCGACACCTCGGAATCCGGTAGTCGATGCCTTATCGACAATCTCGACAAATGACTAATAGGAAAAATGTCGCGAGCGACAGTAAATGTGTTATAAATAATGATATAGATTTTGTTTTATGTGTGTAGGACGTGAATTATGTGGTTAATAATAAAATGTTTTAAGAAATTTATGCGTGATACTGGGAGCTGGGTAAAAGATGTATTATGTTTCGGCTTGTCAATTTTTGCAATATATTTGGTATATTAATCATTGACACGATAGCATATTGACTGCTTGTTCTGCTATTGAATTACATGGAAATGAATTATACTTTATATGGTATGTCTTTCTACACTCAGAAGGATTTAAGCATACGTTAATTAAGCAGAAGTTTACATAATACAAGAATACTATTTATTTTCTGTAACAATAATTGAATCAATTCAATAAGTATATCCTGTACGCACACGATAACAAAAATAATTTTATATGTAAATCGAACATTACCTACATCAACACAATTTGACAAAGAATTAATAAAAAGACACACCCTACCGCTGACAAGTGCTCTTAATCTCCACGATACTGCATCATTAATTATCGATAGAAAAAACATCGATAAGTTATTTATCGATTAATCGCATAATGGAGTAAGACCTGCACTACAGGAAGCCTGTTCCCGTCATTTGTCTTGATGGCATTTGACATCACTCAACCGAGTAGTTGGTACCTGATGAACGGACTTTTTTTAAAGTTGCTCAATTATTTTGTTTTTATCAAATATTCTGCTTTTACTAAATTAAAAGGAATTTGGAAGAAGCAAAAAATGATTTGTCAAAAGATATATTACAGTAGTCCATAAAACATAATGTCATAACCCCGAACATTAATCATTGAAATCGCACAAAAATGCTAAACCACATAAAAATAATACATTCATATTCTTCATTCCATTCCATTAAAAGGTAAAAAAGCAAACTCCTATTTAAATTCTCGGTTGATAAATTACCATTTTTTATATCGACACGGCGCATCACTAAGAGTGAAGTTGTTTGTTTTGCCGGTAGCAAGTAGTGTCGCCTTGATAAATATCCTTAAAGATTGTTCGGACTCCTCGATAATTTCTCTCGGAACCTCACACTTTAACCAACAAACCAATTTTTACTCTATCAACTAAAAAATAAAGCATAAAATTGTGTAACAGCCCCACAATTCTTCGACCAAGATATATGATGTTATTTATGATACCCTCATAGTACGTGTTTTATAGTTATTTGATAAAACACTATCGTGATTATTTAGCTTGACTCTGTGACTGGCTGAATCTATTTTGTTTATTTAACATGCCACTAATATTATTCTTGGATGTTATCTCCATATTATACGAAAGGTAATACTAATAAACATTGAGTCTAATGTTACAGCTGTCTCGCTATGATAAATAGCAAATAAATTAAATATTATTACAAAAAATATGGTAACATATTACTACAAAGATGTTGTCCTCGTGTCCCGGGTGCCCGCGAGCGAACATTTGAAAACGTCATAAAATATTTGCAAAGACCCGCAACAAACTTGGATGCACAGTTTTGCAGAAAAACAGTGACAAGTTTTCACGCTAAACGCATAAACCTCTCTGTTACACGGCGGATAAAAAGTATCGTAAATAATATCGTAATATCACCACGACAAGACATGGCACGTCAATTTTCTCCGCTCGGTAAAAACGTGTAGCAACATTGTAGCCGCCAAGCACAATCGACTCATTTTACTTTTTTTATTTTCCAGGTAAAAAGTGGCGTTCGCTGACTCCGCAAGACAGGCGGCCGTTCGTGGAGGAAGCGGAGCGGCTGCGGGTCATCCACATGACGGAGCACCCCAACTACAAGTACCGGCCGCGGCGGCGGAAGCAGAACAAGACGCGGCCCAACCAGCCCAGCCAGGGAGCCAGCGCGCCCCCCGCCGCCGCCGCGCTCGGCTCGCCCTACGCCGCCGGCACCGACTCGCCCGACGCGCGCTTCAGCCACAACCCCGGCGCCGGCTTCTCGCCCTACCGCACCTCGCCTCTCGCCTCCGACTTCCAAAATAACCAACAATTCAACGGACACGTTCAGACTCCGGAATCCTCTCCCGCGAGGTCTCCTGAACCTCAAGGACGAAGGAGCGCCCCCGCTGAAGCTCCTCTGCCTACTCCTGACGCATCTCCTGTAGAAAATGAAAAGGAAAACTTCCAGTATGAAGAGAGGAGGCGAGCGATCAACGCCTCCTCGATGTCCGACTCGTACTCACCCTACAAAACTTATAGGACGCCAGGATCGTTCTCGCCGGCGCCCGTCGCCGCCATGGGCATGGCTAACGGGATGTACGTCATGTGCACGCAGAGGACTCTGACTGAGCAACCACCGCTGGTGACAGGGACATTCTTCCCGCCCGTCGCCACCTCGCAGGACCAACAAGCTCTCGGCACTTCCACGCCAAGAGTGTCCAACGCTCCCAGTGGCCCGATGCCCACGGAATATACTATTCAATATCATCCTTTCGAACAATACGAACAGATGTATAAAACTGAGGACTCGTACGTGTCTCATTATCCTGACCAGCCTAAAACTGAGTACGACACGGGCGGCAGTTACTTCTCTGAGGAACCACCGTCGAACCAGCAGCAAGAAGGAGAACAAAACTTCATGAACCAACGCTCAGAGATCAGGACGGGCTCGCCCGAGTCTGACGTGGATGCTCGGGAGTTTGATAAATACTTGGACTATGGGGCTGAGGGGCCGATGGAGCAGCATCAGCAGCAGCAACAGTACCGGTACGAGCAGCAACAGAACTACAGGACTCCGTACTGCCCCGACCAGGCGCCTGGTCCTGACTACTGCCCCGAGAGGATGTATGCCTCTCCTTACGCGTCCGTGATCGCGGGAGCACCGCCCGCTAACTACGCGCCCAGCGCCGCCGGGTCTGACGTCAGACCCGAGGACGAGTTCAGCGTCATCCTGGCCGGGGTGCGGCAGACTTGCTACAGCAATTGACTAGACAGGACTGATACGGGGTAGCAAATGGACTCTTCCTAAACTGTAGCCCAAAGAGTTGACTCCCTTCCAAATGTTACGGAATCTACGATGACAAAGTTTCTACTGCGGATATAGTGATATTGTTAGAAATTGTTCTACTAAAATTAGACACAAAATGTAGTTTTTACATTAGACATTGACATAAATTATACCGCGTCGACAAAGTGATGTAACTCAAATATAAATATATTTTTAACTAGCTCGCGACTTAGCGCTTTTTGTAATTTGTGTAAAACTTTTCAATTATTTATTACCCTGTGAATAAATTAAAAAGGAGAGTAACATATTTTAAGTGAATTTATATGATTTTAGGACAATAAAAAATGTTATGATTAATTATAATAAAAGCGATACGGCTTGTACTCACGTGTTATGTTCCAAATTGTTTGTGCCTTGACTTGTATTAAGAGAAGTTAGCGGCAGTAAAGTGTCTCAGCGACTGTTATCTAGTAAGTCGAAACTATATAAAATAAATAATGTTAATATGAATTGGTGCTATGTGAAGAGGTCCTAAAATATTTTTTGTACGTCCAAATCCGTATACCATAGAGGTAGCGAATAATTGCGATTCCTATGTAAAAGATTATTTATTTGTAACTATTTTTGTATATTTCGTAGATAAAAACTAAAACGAGCGTCGAATTAAATGAAATATAGTTCTTCCAATAAGTCTGTAGATATATAATTTAAGTCTTATTTTTATATCGTTTTAAAATTATAAAACTACTGTTTTTCTGTATAAACTGTTAGAATATTTTTAATAAAGAAATATCTCATAGGTTATAATTATTTGTACTAAAACTATAACTAGTTAAATTGTTTTTAGTTTACTGCAATTTTTTAGTTTAGTAATGAAACACTCGCACTGCGAAACTAAGTTCTTCCTAATTGTAAGAAAATTTATAAGGAACAATAAAATTTTATTCATATGCAAACACAGACCAATTATTTACCACAAACCCACAAACGTAAAATTAGGTATTCCTTACAGTACAGTACCTAAAGAACCAAATAAACAGTTTCATAAAAATACATACAAAATACAAACTGAAATTCCTTGCCCATACCACACAACTTGACAAATACTCAGATACCCGCACACGAACATTCGAAAAACCATCTCATATTTATTTTATCGCACCGATAGCCATCAATTCAAATTAATGACACATTTAATAATACATTACCTTACACTTGCCAAATGCTAAACACAACAAAAACAAAGCGAGACCAATATAAGTCCAAATAAAATTAAAATTACTAAATAATTTGCGCTGGCAGGGGTGTGCCTGCGCGGCCCGCGGGCCTCGCGCCCCTGTAATTACCACGCGGGCCGCGGGATCACGCCCCTGCAACAACCACGGTCTTTGATGTATTGACGTTTTTGAGAAACGCAGATATAAGTACAGAATTGAAGATTTTTGGTGCGTGCCGTATGATTTCTGGGAACTTTAGGGAGGCATAATTGAGATATTTTTCATTGCAGACTGTTTTATGTAAATATTCTTTTTTGTGTGGTTCTTATCTGATGTAAAAATCTGGGAATATACAGTTTTGCGAGCAAAATGTAATAAGATAAACATTTGACTCAAAAGGTACACATACATATTTACAGACGTATTATACCTACTTACTTGAATGAAAACCTATCAATTGGAGGGAAAATCCAACATGTTCTGACAACATCCAAGACAAGAGATCAATTAATTATGAGTAAGTATCTAAAAGGTAAGACTGAAATGTTACAAATAGAAAATAAATAAAATAAAATGGGAAAATAATCATAAAGAAAATTATTCGTCATACAAGTTCCAAAATACATGGGTGAAGGATAAACAGAAGAAAAAAAACCTATAAAAATTAAACAAAAAAAATCACAGATTATCTCTATATCTCTTAGAATGAAAGAATTTAACAAAGAAACAGTTTTAGAAAACTAACTTTCAGAGTTACGTCCAGTTTCCCAACTGGCGTGTTTTGGCGCGAGGCTTTTATAATACGTGATAATTAAGTTTTTATTCTCTCTTTTACATTTTAATCCTCGGGGACATCTCCGTCCAGAATATCTGATATTCTTTTAATTTATTTGTTTAATTAATACTTATCAGGATAAAGTTTTTTTGGAATAAAAGCGTTAAAAAGTAAATGACAATTGTTTAAGCACCGATTTATATTATATCTTTATTTTACAATGGGAAAAAAGCCTATATTATACCTCAATGTTATTAGGTAATCCTCCAAGTTTCTGGTTTGATTGAATTTTGTTCTTTGTTGTGTTACTAAACCTAAGCCCATGATTAAGCTCTTTACAAAAGCTCTTTAATTGCAATAATTCAGCAGTTAAAACACTTAAAACGTATCATATATACGTATAAAATTAGTTTCAATCAAAGCCCTTATACCTCCTTTTATTATAAAATCATCAAATGACCTTTCCTCTGTGGATTAGCAGCGTGAGGGGGTGTCAGACTCTTTACTGACTAAAACCCACCATGTTCCTTCTTAAGCCCTTTACTTACCAGGGCCGCGGTACCTCTTTCGAATAATCCCGCAGCCTCTCTAGGAGCCAATATACACCTAATATAAAGACATAACTCACAAAGTAAACCATTCAGTAATTAAGCTCATTAGAAACAATTAGGATGACAAAGCTAGACTATTAGTTGTCGCGTGGCTGCGCCTGAAATTGAAAGAACATAAAAACAGTCGCGACGTAATGGCCGATAGAGAGCCAATAAAATATGCGTTTGCGCACTGACCATGGGTTAAAGGTATTGCTGTAGTTAAAGATATGCGGAGATAGTTTTGTTTGATTTGTTAGGTTTTAAGTTTGAGCTTAGGTTTTAAGTTAGAGGTAGCCTTAATTTCATATTTTAGGTCATACTTAGTTTTAGTATGCTCCACTATTTCGCAAGAATAATTCGCTTTGCTTTATTTTTCATAAATAGTTCAATATGTCTACTTACCCAGAAATTGCGGATTATATCAAAGGCGAATATCGAATGATAAGATTGATTATCTCTCATGCTTACGCAGAACATGCACTTAGCATGTTTTATTGAGGATCCCACTCATTGTAAATTCTCAGTTCCCAACACATACTATCTGGAAAATATGTATTTGGTCTATAGAAATGTAATAAAAAAGTATATAATAAGGTATAAATATCTTCATTCTTTTAAAATCAGCAACAAACAACCGACCAACGAAAACAAAAACAAATCCGCCCTACAAAAAAATCTTCAGCATCGCTTCCACTACACCGCTCATACGTAGGACAGCAGCGGCGCAAGCGCACCGCTCCAAAGAGATGCGCCTTTGAAGATAGCGCCGATACATTTATTAGCCAGGTTTGCATACCGACCGCCATCAGCCGCCAGCCTGAATAAGGTTCGGTTCCCCGTTGAGTTATTTTGAATTGTGCTTTTTGACTAGTACTCTCAACTTTTTGGTCGATAGCGAATGATTGTGTGGAAGTTTAATTGCTTTTAAAGATGCTTAAAGTTTGCAGTAGACTACGATGTCTAAGGTGAAATCCATATTTGAGAAGTTTTTACTATAAAACACTCATGTATCAAAGCAAGAAAAACTGTAGGTCCCGACTGTCATTTGAACGTCTTTGGCAGTCGAGTAGTCAGTAAGTCTGAAAGTCCTAGTGGTATTTTGTAACTAGAGAGAGGAGGTCAGAAAGGCAGTCACTCATTGAAAAACACTGGTATTCAGCTGCATCAGGTTAGACTGGATGCCGACTCCAACATAGTTGGGGAAAGGCTGGGCAGATGACGTAGTAGTTTTTACTATAGTGTTAAATCGACGTCGTCTGTTGCTTAAGCCTTCTATCAACTACGTGATATCGCGCTCTTCTTTTATGGACACATCGAACTTTTACCTAGTCCAACTATTCAGACTTAACATCTTCGATATAATAGAATAGAGTAGATAGAACGAAGCTATCAAGAATTACTGCACAAAATTGTCTACCTACTAAGCAAGCTGAAACTTGTGAAGACTGCAATATCGAGGAAAGCAAAGGTTTTTCAGTGGTCACGTGTCTAACACGCCTACATACTATGTAACCTTACTTATGACTTTGGTTATGTATGTACACACAAATTGTTCCAACGCAGTTACGTTTCCGTGAAAATATAGAGGGTTACCAACCCAACTGTTATGGCGATATTCTACTAAAATGTTCGCGAACTTCAAATGTATTTCCGTCGGCGAAGCTAAGATTGAAGTTTCGCAAACTCAAGATATGCTGAAACTCTTTAAAAGCAGCGATACCTGAATGTCTTTCTGAGAAACATGGTCAGGACAGTGATAGCTGAGTCTCTCGTAAAATCTTTAAAGGACATTATTTTCTTACTGACAACCAGCCTGCCTTTCATGTTCTCCTCAGAGAGTTTTTCATAACTTGCGACTATCAATAAGCTTGAAACTCGCAAGTGAACAAAAATGCTCTTCATTCAAGTATTTATTGTAATATATGGAATACCCAGGGCGAGGGAGAGGTGTCTCGTGTGAAATACTCTTAGCTTGAAGTGGTCACTTCTGTCGATACCTATATCTTCGATAAGCCACCCTTCGCACCCTACAAATTCTATCCAAACTTTCCATCATAGTATCAACAAAACCCAAATAGATTGGCATATAAAAAACAATGCGTTATCAAGGCACAGTTGCCCACGTGCACACTATCACTAGATGTCCTTTTTACCCAGTTTCGAGTGAAACCAAAACACTAGCGTTAATGAGCTATTGTGCACAACGTAACTCCGGCTAGTTTCCAAACACTCGATAAAAACAAAAAAAGATCTATCGATAACGCCGATAAATTGATGCCAAGCTTACATAGTTGACTATTTACTCACCTATTTCAAGTGTCAATTTTTGCGGTGGCTCGGTGGGTCTTCTTGTTTCTAATGTTAGTTGTCATAGAATTTGTCTGAAGAGATCGTGGATTTACACCTATGTCTAGCCGTTGCTCATATCATATCCCCTATTCAATTTAGGTGTTGTCTTTATATCGTAACATCATTCCGAAAGAGTGATATTACGATAGACAATAGTTTTCCCTACTTTTCCCTAGTGCTGCATGTTGCTTAAGTAGATATCCAGGATAAAGTAGTGGAAGAGGAGGATACGGAATGCGGACCCCGTCACGAGAAAAGAAGAAGTGTTGCATGTTACTACTCTATTCTATATTTTCAGTATTTTGAAAGACATCCAGCGCACTAAAAACACCCTACAAATAGCAGCTAGAAGAAACGGAACATTTTATTACTTATGCCTTAAAAATTTACTTGGTATGCCTATATGATATTGTAAGCAAGAGTAATTATTTATTATGATAGACATATGTATATGTTATCTCCTCCCAAGTTTTCCATTTTGCATCAATGTTTTCAGATTTAAAAAGACAGCCAGTGCTGAAAGCCTTAAAAATCAGCTAAGAAAACGGAACTACGAGTATTCTCTTACTCACTCCTCGGAAATGAACTAAGTACCTACATATATACCTAAGTAAAGTATAGTTAGTGCATGTATGTATATGTATGTATGAAATGTGTATACTTTCTGAGCACGTGTTGAAACACGCGGCATCGTGCCGTGTGACGTTCAATATGAACTACGGTTTATTCGTATATTTCGTTCAAGCTTACTTACAGATGTTTATGATTTGTGCTGATTAGCGTTATTTAAACTTTGATATTGGTTTGTAAAGTATTGGGACTAAGTTCTGGTTTAATAACACTTATAGTTTTTGAGGAGTTGAGAGTGAAAGGGATGTACCATAAGGAACTATCGGATTCGTTCCAAAACTCGGTTTGAAAGCTACTTGTGTACCGAAATAGGAATAAAGCAGGTCTATTGAATTTGGTTAAATTGAATAAGGTTAATAAATAATTTTTTAGTGAAAAGAATTTGTGAGTTTGCAACGTTTTAGCCCCTGAAACAAAAACCATAATACCACGCTATTTATTGACTTCTCTCAGCTAACAGAAGTTGTGAAGCGGTATTTGCTAGCACCTTATAATTTTTTTTTTGATAAATGGCCCTTCATATATTTTCAAGCAAACGTGAAATAGGTCTTAACTAAAGACTTTAATTTCTCCCAAAAGAGAACATTCATAGAACAGTTTTAACATTGCCGATAATCTACCGTCAGTTTCTAGGTACTCTCAATATTGATTGTATTGCAGGTGAAAATATCAAGGTTTAGCGCGGCGGATGTTGCCTAGTTAACGGTTAATCGCGCTTTGTTTATGAAAAAAACTAAAAACCTTATCAGTCTACCTGCGTTCGGAGTAACCTCGTAAACTACTGAATGATTTTCAGCGTGTTTTCATTATTTTATGCTACCTAGCTGCATTAAATACTGATCTAAAAGAGTACAAATCGTAAGAATACTGTTTTGTTAACGGTGATATCCACAAACATGTAACTGCCTAAGCTATCTGTACACCAATTTGGTTTTAATAGGTTAAGTAGTTTTTGCATGAAAGTGCGACTGACAGAAAGAGTTATTTTCGCATTTCTAATATGAGTTTATTATTAGTTTTAGTCTATAACGTCCCTCTGCTGGGCAAAGGCCTCTCCATCTTGCTTCCACACGATTCTCGATCTTTCGACCGATATGAGTACGGATTTAAAAAATTCTAACTTATGTGTCAAACAAGCAAAAAAAATTAAGCAGAAACTTAATAGGTCATTCAGCTTATTAATTAGGTTCAGGGAAGTAAGTAGTTCACAAGCAACTGGGTGAAACAGATGACATAATCGAATAATAACATAGTGAAATATTTTAGTGTAATATTGTTATATTCTGCCACAAAAGATGTAAATAAATAAATAAATTATTCAGCACAATAATATCCCGTGAGGCATCATAGCAGGCAGCTAGTGGAGACGCGCGGTTTTGCCTCGTCACCGCCACATCCTGCCTGAGTATTCCGTCTGTCTGTCACGTGACAACCGATTTACATATACGTAGTTTGTATATTTTTTTATAGATATTATTATTTTTAGGTTTTTTTTGTAGCATCGAGGAAGATGGGTTACCCGGTTAACTGGGTTGAGGAGGTCAGATAGGCAGTCGCTCCTTGTAAAACACTGGTACTCAGCTGCATCCTGTTAGACTGGAAGCCGACATGTTTGGGAAAAGGCTAGCAGATGATGATGAGCTTCGAAGTAGATTTGATACTAATTGATTTGATAGATTATGTGGAAACTCGATAAAATAAGTCAGGTAATACTGGGGAAATTGTAGAACCTTATTTTAATCTTATTGGGTCCTTTGTGGGTTATATTTGGATGTTACTTTTTTATTTCGAATCGGTATCTGGTATTATATACCAGGTTAATTAATATTAGCATAAGTAGGACATGCATGTCATCAGTAAATTATGGTTCCGATAAAAAAGTCTACTCAGAACAGAAAAAGCATCATAAATTAATCATCATTACACAATACTTCAGAAAAACTATCGTCTGACGCGTCTAACGCCTGTCAGTCACAGGAACACACATTTAATATTCATAAATCGACATGTCGCATCATACTCATAAATAAATTAGAAATTCATAAAAAAAAACAGTCGGACCACCCCTAGCTTGACATGGAGTATTCATACACTCATCACGAACCATTTCTATTTTAAATTTTACATGTTTAAAACCTCCTTGGCAACGAAATAAAACCTTATTGGAACGACCAACAATTCTAACTTTGAATTTCCGAACGCATGTGCACGTTGGCTGATTTAAAAATAAATTCTCTATGAAATAAAAAATAAACTTTTAGCTTTTTCTGTAGGTCTGTGGGCCACGTGCCGAGGTATCGTAATTTTACAGCCAGACGACATTTCCTATCGATTTGCATCGAGATATGATTCGGAAATGACATGATCATTTATTTTTTAGTCTGTGAACAATGTTAAATGCATTATTGGCCATTGATTTTTTTATTTTCTTTTTATTGCTTGGTTATGATATTTATGACCAATTGAAATAAAAGCATTAAAAAAAGTAAACAGAAGTGAAGTATGTAATATTTATTGATTATTTGAAGACACTGTTTTAATGAACAGTTCAAAGGAAAAAAAACATATGCGGTTTAAATCGTAACTTATTTTAGAACTGATTTTTTTAGGTTGAATATAAAGTGTTATTTAGCCCATTTATAGACGAAGGTTTAATAGGTGTAATTTATAAACTGCAAGATACATATTACATATATCAAATCATATATGTAATAAGTATAACGTAATGCATAGATATACTCAAACATATACTTCTTTAAGAATGCAAATACCTTCACGGCAAACACAATTAACCCCTCTGCTCGACAAGATTTTGACATATGACTATACCGTTGATTCGGCGGGATATTTTGAATCGCGACATGGAAGTCAAAAATTTGTACTAACTTTCAACACATGAATTCTAAGTCCGTAATGCCTGATTAGAAGTATTTTACCTATAACTTTAGAGCTCACTTATTTGGCAACAACGTGCAAAGGTCAAATGGGGTCAGTTAATTCAGAAAAATATAATAATTACGGTGTTTTTAAGTCTATCAAAAAGTTAGGCATTTCAAATTTGGTGAAAACTTACCAATAAATAATCGCATCACTTTCTCAAACACAACACAAACGTCATATTTATAACATTTTCAATCCATTGCAATACATTTCGTGCACTTATTTATGTTCAATAACTAAAAAATCAGCACATAAAATACACAATAAAAATGAACAATATTTACAAGATCAAAGTCACAGACAAGTAGAGTTTGGAATAGAGTTTTATTTTTTTTTTTCAATCATCGGTGTGCATTCGATACCTAAATCGGATATTTATTATAAATAATCGAATACCAATTTTATATGTTTTTTTTTAATAGCAACTTATTTCAATTTTATTTATTAATTTTAAATTATAGGTTCAATTTGTTTTTGTTGTTAAGAAAAAAGATATTTAAGTTTGAAAGTTTTTAGCATTAAAATTTTATATGTATTATTTATTTTGGTGTTGCGTCATTCGTAATAATTTTTAACTTTAATTGAATTTTTATTACCTATTACGGAATTTTAATTTATTCTTATATTATTTCTGAACAATTCTAAGATTTTTGTTTCGGCGGAGGGTAAGCCTGCTCATAGAGGTATTTAGCCTACTTCAATCGATCTCAGTGGCGTGCACTTGGAGAGGCCTATGGCCAGCAGTGAACTGCGATAGGCTGATGATGATGATGATGATGATGAGGGTAAGCCTGGTGTTCTGAAATATAATGCAATTTGTAACTACCAAAGTAATGTACTTATTTGATGATGAGAAACAATAATAATAATTGATTGATTTTAAAG
This sequence comes from Helicoverpa zea x Helicoverpa armigera, assembly GCA_033682625.1. Taxonomy (NCBI): domain Eukaryota; kingdom Metazoa; phylum Arthropoda; class Insecta; order Lepidoptera; family Noctuidae; genus Helicoverpa; species Helicoverpa zea x Helicoverpa armigera. The sequence goes on along the minus strand of JAWIIS010000053.1, from coordinate 3,553,446 downwards.
TCACTAAATATTTTTAACCGAATCCCAAAAAGGAGGTGGTTCTCAATTTGGATGTTTGTTTTTGGTCGAAAGGGTATATTCCCCATATTTGTTATTAGGTCCAGGATCTGATGATGGAAACCTTGAGAAATCGAGGGCAACTCTCGAAAATTGTAAGCATAGATAAGGTTATAACTTGACACTCAGATGTATGTCTGATAACACTATGAAACAGTAAAGGTTTGGAGCTGACCTGATGATGGAGACCAGAGAAGGTCGAGGGATCTCGACAACCGAACTTCTCTCGTCTCCATCTCCTTCACTGTTGCAGAGGCCTCGTAAATACGAATAATATAAGCACAAACACGAGAAAGTTTAAATATTCAGTTGTCGAGTTCCCTCGAACTTCACTGGTCTCCATCATCAGTTCAGCTCAAAACCTTCACTGTTGAATAGTGCTACCAGGCAAACACCTGAGTGATAAGATTTCAACCTATGTATTTCTGCAACTTTCGAAAGTCGCCCTCGATTTCTCAAGGTTCCATCATCAGATCCTGACCTGATGATAACGGGACCACCTCGAAAGTATACGCTATCAAACAAAAAAAGAATCATTAAAATCGATAAATAAATGGCTGAGTAATCGCGTAACAAACATACAAAAAAAAATGGTCGAATTGAGAACCTCCGCTTTTTGGGAAGTCGGTTAAAAATAAGTCGGCGGCGGCCATCTTTCCATCTTGGACCAGCTTTCGATGAACAGCGAACTATTTGCCCTTTCAAACAATGAAATCGTCATAAAATTTTGCGATAACTACACCTAACTGCGGCTCTCGTCAAATAGCTTTGCCGCTCAGTTAAAAAGTTGGAAGTAACGAATCGCCATTAAGTTTGGCAGGTCTACAGGAATCCTGCACATAAAACACGTGAAGAAATAAATAAGTCTTCATTTCCGTCTTCAGAAACCCTAAAAACCGAAGATTTTTTTTATTCCGGCTACAACGTATTTTCTACCACTGGTTTTCTAGCATTTTTTTCAAAATAAATGAAGTCATTTTACTTTTCCTAATTTATTTTCAGATTATGGTAAGTACCTATACAAAAGTGCAATTTAGTAATATTATAATATAAAATTATTAAATCGATTCTTTATTTTAACGAATCGGATCATTCGATGCAAAACTTCTATCACCGTCGCCATCTTGTCTATGCGTCTTCAAATTTAAAAAAACAACTAATGTAAACAAACATGGCGAGTTCGATCAGAATTCCCGGTAATTACGATTGGATTTTAAAAAGGTATATTTCTAACGGGATGCTAAATATGAAAGGTTTGAATGCGTAAAAATAATTTAAATTTATTTAGTTATTTTATTTAGTACTCACAAATGTGGTTTGATTGGAAAGAAAATAAATATGAGCGTAAATAATTAGGAAAGTGTATGACTGATTCGCAGACCCCAATTGGGGTCTAAACCGAGCTTACGGTGACATTGATGTTCAGACCCCGATTGGGGTCCGCTACGGATTTGACGGTTAAAGTGACAACCATGAATCAAAGACAAGCCATTGATGAGCAGCGATCAAACAGCTATTTTAATCAATTTAATTGGACAGCATCAATGGAAGCAGCCTCATAATAAACATTGGATCAATTATGTACATTTTATACGCATACTCGTATTATCGCGTTGTACCCTTGATAATAACTTCTTAAGGAACTTGTACTCTCTAAGTATATCTTAGACACCAATGGCTGATAAAAAGGTGAAGGAAAAACATCTTGAGGAAACCTGGACTATAAAGTCTGAAATCACCAAACCGCATTGCGCAAGCGCGGTGATTAATGCTCAACCCTTCTCCATGTGAGAGGAGGCTTATGCCCAGCATTGGGACGATAAAAAGGCTGTAACAGTAACACTAACCCTTGATAATATAACAAAATCTTAAACTAATTTGTTATAAGTCCCTGAATATTTACGCTTGAATGAATTGGAGAATAAAAATAGACTACTTCTTAAAACTTAAAGAAAACCCTGTCTTAGGGAGTAAAAGTTTACTTGTATGGGAAAGCAACAATTGTCAAACCAATTATGAAAAACTTAGCTATCGCGACAAGAGCAGTCTGAAGAGAGATGTAGGTGATACGTAAGTTACTTTTATAAGGATCGATAATTACGAGTAAAACCGCGAGAAATACCTAGTAAAAGGGACATAGTTTATAGAACTACTGAGTAAGGTGTTACATTCACATTCGTTAACGCTCTCTCTGTAAAATACGCGTAGATATTCCTCTTTTGTTGGGATATTACAGTTTTGTTTACGTAAGTACATTATTAGGCGTAATAAATTCACAAGAAAACTGTGATATACGGATGGATTGGTGAGCAAAAAGTCAAAAAGGAGGTTTAACTCCGAATTGAAAATATTTTGATTCCAAAAAACCACCGTGTTGATCTTCCATCAGAGTGAGATAATATCTAAACAAAGTTTAATCCAAATTATTTCAGTAACTTAACAGTGAAGTTCTAACAGACAAAATTGCTTACTTTCGCAAGTATCATTCAATATACCTATATCGTTACCATAAAATATGTCCAACGCATTATCTCAACCCACTAATTGAACACCAATAAAAATAAATAACAATTCAACACACCATAAACAACACATTACTTTAAAAATACCTCTCCAATTATCTATGGTCTATCAATGTTGGGGTGCGTTCGGAATCCACTACCGGTGCGTGGCGCGTGTAAAAGGCTAGGCTTTTAGCTAAAAATGCGGCGGTTCCGAGGGCATCCCTTCTATGTTAATGGTCACTGGCAGATTCCTGTGCGTACGACCAACGCTAATTTAAACTGGATGCTACGCAGTACAGGGAAAGGATAATGTTGCTTTTAATCTTAAAGGAATAACTTCAGTAGGATGAAGTTAATTTAAAAAACGTCTTTGTAGTGGTAACTAACATGTAAACAGAACACATTAAATTATGACGTTAATACTTTCCTAAGAAAATAATTTCATATAACAAGAAATAACCTAATACAAGATTTTTACAAAGAGACGATCTGTCAAAAAAATAGCAGCAAAAAAAACAGCACAACAGAAAAAAAATTGTCTATGAAACGCACCAAGAAGGTCCACCTCCCCTGTGAGTATGCACGTCAATATTTTATTTATCGATGGCCAGTATCGCAGATATCGGCTCTCTGATACCGCGGAGCCAAGCCAGGTAAATGAGGCTGCAAGACACTCACTGGCCTGCAAACGTGATTTACTGTACACTCCCACTGCCCTACGGCTGAATAAAAATATTCATTATCTAACACACTAGAGTTAAGATCGGTTTAGATTAAATTCATGTTGCTACTTTAAAGCTTTGGAACAAGGATATATGAGACGTAATTTGTCATGAAATAACCAAGATCTGTAGATGACGAAAGTACAAGGATCGCAACTCCTAAAGTAATTAATAATATTTTTATTGATATAATTTGAGGCTGAGTTTATATAAATATAGCAGAAAAGATGGCCATACCATACCTCAGTCGGATATCATCGTAATCTGCCTAGCCGTTTCCTAACTATGTTGGGATGGGCTTCCCGTTCAGTCTAACCGGGTGCAGCTGAGCACTAGTGTTTTACAAGGAGCGACTGCCTATCTGACCTTCTTTACCCAGTGAACCGGGAAAACCAATACCCCTTGGTAAGACTGGTGTCCCACTTACTGGCTTCTGACTACCTGTAACGACCGCCAAATACGTTCGCCATTCGAAACACGGAAGAAAATAGCTAGTGTAATAAAATCTCACAACCTATAACCTCCTTCGCATAAACTCGAACTCCAAAATCAAAGACAAACAACATATCGATCATCCAGTACTGTTCGTCACTACAAAAAGGTCGTGTATTTGTTGCACTTCTATATGTAAATGTGCGGAGATCTATGCGCGCGCAGTCCTCGCAGATTTATTGCATAATTGACTTCCGGCGGGAAAGCCGCCATCTTGACAAGCCAGTACCGACACACTTATGAATTGCCTAACAGTTAAATTGCCTTAGGTTTAAAAGGATCTATTTTGATTTTATCTTAGAGTTTATATTTGTATGCTTGATTGAATATTTTCTTTGATTGCGGTTCTTTGTTGGGGATGCTAAAAACATTTACCTACTACTATTTTCGTCGAAATGCTCTTAATTTACAACTTTCGAGGAATGATGATGTCACAAAACTGTCTATGTCATGATAAAGTTAAATGTTTAATATGGATACCTACATGGATGTCATGATAGACACTTGATAAAAAGAGTTTTTACTCCGTCTCGCCTAGTTTCCATGCGTATACGCATGTGCCGTAAGTTCATAACAGTTCACGACAAGTTGATGGTCGTTACTTACTCTGTGACGCTTTCTCTTAAATCATTTCTCGTTATTCAGAACTGTGCTTTCATTTCCCATATTCGCATTTGACGCATCACATGTATTTTTTTCATTTAAGAAAAAATATAAAAGTCTACTATATAAGTCTACTGTTATCTCATGTCTATTGCGCTCTATTTAGTTAAATTATCTCTAAAAACTTTCGTATCGACATTTTTCATTACCAAAAGATACTTATAGGTACCAAAATAATTCATTCACAAGTGAAAATAGTCTAAACCGAACCTAAAGCCTTATAAAGCCATTTACTGCACTCCGCATTTATATACAAATTACCGTCTTTACATACATGCGCAATACATAGCGTACAATGGGTTGACGTCGGCGTACGCCGCGGGTGTCGCCACAAAGCGCACGCGACGACAGACGACAGGCTACCGGGAGACCAACCTCTATATACACCAGGCTGTATATATTACTGTTACCACTGCCACATAATAAGACCTTTTCGGCCTTAAAAAAAAGCACACCTGTCACTTTGACATTTACGAATTGGCGGGAAAAGTTTTTGACTTTGACAGTTATTTGTCATTTTTATTTTTTATACGGGATCTATTTTGGCGAATACGTTTAGTTTTAATCACAATATATGCACGTTGCATGCACAATGGTTCGACTGCGTACGCAGCGGGTGTCGCCACAAAGCGTTGTCGCGACGACAGCCGACAGGCTACCTAGAGCCGACACAGACTATGAATACTTAGTATAGGACCTTATAGCACTTTATTTGCTTGCCGACAGCCACTTGCTTTTTAATATGGGCTACGTATAGTGCGTTTAATTGTTTATGTAGATTTATCTAAGTATTACAGTATAAATTCTACAAATTAGTACAAATTCTGGTTGAGCTTAAAATTGATCCCTGGAGCAAAACTTTTAACTGAAAATAGGGATCAACGTAATATTAACAATGTTTCTAACGTGACAGTTAATTAAGTCAATTATCCAATCAGAGCAACAAAATACCTTGACAACCACAATCAAATTAGTAACAAACAAAAAACAGTAACAATTATTACACACAAATAAACTAAAGCCACAAAAAAAGCGACCACACCGCATGGTATATTGTTGAACAAGCTTACATTATCAGATCGAACACATTTGATACCTCCTTATTCAACCGCCATCAATCGGTTCAATCGGATCGGCGATCAAATGAGATTGACGCTCAATCAAACTACAATTAATTAAGGGGCACACAATGTAAACCGGTGGGCCCAACGTTGAATGATACGGAACATCGCGACGATATTAAAAAGTGACCCGCTGGTATCAGCGATCTAAATGAGAGGCTTCTATTGGACGATAATTATGTAGACCTAGGTGATCAGGAGAACACTATTTTACTAGCTTCTAGTTTATGTTATTAGTTAAAATATACGATGAAATTTACACATGTATTCCATAATGTATTCACATTTAGGATGATTCTTGTCTCAATATGTTCACAGGTCATAGAATCCCAATAAATAGAAAAGAATGAATAGGTACATTTTAAGAAACGCTGGACACTAATTGAGACAAATAGTTGTAGCCGGGTGAGACAAAACAATACTCAATTCTTTATTAGCAATCATCAGTTATGAGGACCAACCAAAAAGAAAATTAAATCAAGGAACTTCACTTTTTACATTGATCTGTACAAGATGGATGTTCTTGCAAAGCTTTCAATCAAACTACTTCTATAAGATAACATCAGTAATGATAATATAACCAATCTAATAACCCTTAGTATTTAAAAAACCGCCAAAACATTATGAATGGTGAGTCCAGTATCGGGTAATCAGCGGCGGTCACTATCGCCTATCGGGCTCGCATAAAGATGGGCCGATAGCCGCTGTATCAGATATAGCCCAGATAAATGGAAGCGCGCGCAGCCGAAATACGGCCGGGAATTCAACAAAAAGGCGCACACGCGTGAAGGTAGTATGCGAGATGAACCATGTGTGCTAAATAAACTTTCTTTATTGATTTCTGACCTTCGCAACTACATATTAGACATTTGAGTAGAGTTAAAACTACTTTTACGGTTTTTTATCGCGGTTGTATTAATATTTTTAAATCCCGACGTTTGGGAACCTTTACAGCATCCGTGGCCACAGGAATCTTATTATAAGTTCTACGCACACATTTTTCATTTTTATCATTTTTTTTTGTTTCATTTATTATTTTAATTGAAGTTTCTTTCTTAACCTTAGCTTTGTAAACTTACCAAATTGTGTATGCCAGAAAGGCCAAACATGAAAGCTACCTGTGTACATTATTATGTTATATGGGCTACTATATTAGTAGTTGTAAATACTTGGGATACTCTCTGTTTGTTTGTACTATCTATCCATAATACCATCTCTTTATAACTTTGTAAAATACTGGCTCAAACCTTCAGGCCTATCTGTCCCAGATTCTATAACCCCAGCGTTGAATTTTGACACTATAACTTTTTTTTCAAAGTACTGGCTTTAAAGACCCTAGTTCCCTCTTGGACGCTCCCATCCCGGCGGTGTCCTTAAAGGCTAGCGCGACACTGTTATTTAGTAGCGCACCGGTAGCACACGCCTGTCGCCTGCCGCTATACGTACATGCTGAATCTGACGACAAACTGCGCAAGCGGCAAGAGATAAAAATGTTTGAAACGATTATGTTATGTGGGCTATTATATTGATAGGTTTTTTTTTGTTATGGAGAAATTAATTAAGAGGTGTTGATTATTAGGGAAATTAATTCGGCTGAATTAAGTAGGTATTGTATTAGGCGTCAATTTTGTTTGGTAACTCAAAGTTATGTGACATAATATTTGGTCAAAGTGATCACCTATGTCTCAGACCTGACAAAAAATGCAAGATGACCAAAAATGCTGACAACGGCATATCTTATTTTCACCCCACTATGAACAGATCGTAAAGTAACTTACAAACTTATGTCAACAACTGTTTTCGCAAAGTTCTGTTTATCCCCAAAGGTCCACGAAAAACCGTTTTAATGACCCGAAACACAAAACCGAGTGTTGTTTCCCAACAAATTAAACTTAGGTATGTACTTCAAACCGTTGCTGTCCAGTAATCTGACTACATTTTATTGCTGGTTTTATTTTAGCACAAAACGGAACGTAGCTTTTAAGCCTCATATTGTACGGGAAACAAAAGTGTAACTTCAAACAATTTTCAACCTTTAGCTCAAAAGTTAAAGTGCATTTTCGCTTGCAGAGAGAATCATCAGGACTTTTAGAGCCCGAACGGTTTACAAATTAAGGACTCTAATGGGATATTTAAAAAAATGTTTAATTGCGACGCGTAAGAATAGGGTGGACCAGGATAATATTTTTAAATTATTGTGGAGCAAAAATGTACGTACTTGAACGTATTTTTGGCAGCGTTTATGGACTGAGAAACTGTGACTCATTATAGTATCAGTACTACGGATTTTAAGCTTTTAAATAACCAACTCTGTTACAATCAAAACCGAAGAACCAATCGTCAGCCATAATGTGGTGTTGATTTTTTTAAACTTCCAATTTGACCAACTTAGATGAGTTATCTGGGCAACGCAACAACTTTTCTGGCATCGGGCATTTACGGACATTGACTGTCCGAAAAGAAAAATTATTGCGGGACCCACTAGTTAACGTGATTTCCGAAACTCAGAGAAACTAATTAAGAATCTTATCTAGTGTGATTCTTGTCGTAACATACTTAAACTGGTTCAAGCCAAATGTTTTTATTTCAAATAGGCCTTTGCAGGCTCCTACGAAAAGTCACAGTAGTTGCATGGTTCCTGTGTTGCACTTAGTCCAAAATGGGGGTTCGGATTGATTTAATACTATTGCCTCATTTGTAATATTAATAAGGGTTAATGAGGCGCATCCTACAATTCGTTCGTGCACCGTGATCAATGATCGCTGATCGCTGGAAGGGACAGTGGGAACAAAAAGGAGCTGATCGGATCTAAACTTATTTGTAGCGGGAAGCTAACCCGGTCTCCGATTGTGCACTATCTAGCTTCGACTTTAATTCGAAATAACAAGGGTTTCATATGTAAGTACATGTTAATGGTTGCTCTTTTGTTTTTAAGAGTAATTTGGATGGAGTATGTTAGTTGGTTGCTAGGTTACAGGTAGTAAGTACACTTCATTATTAAGTACCTACATACATATGTTTATGCAATTCGTAATGCCAGCTTAGTCACCTATTTACGCCTTTTCATCGTCGTTCATATTCGAACACAACGTGGAGAGTTTGGAAATCAAAATTCCTGGTTCTATTTGTTGTAGTTAAAATTTGAATTGAGTGAGTTCAGTGAAGCCTGCATAACGTAAGAGAGACTCCGTGCCTTCACCAGATTTAGCCTCATTTTCATCCAACATCACTCACACAAATGAACTCTGCAATTACTCAAAAGTGACACCTTTAACCACTGTTAATTACCGTCAAATTAACGATGGCCAACACACTTGCATTAAGTAGTTTCTCGAGGTTTTCCTTCGCCACAAGAAAACGAATTCATAGAGATTTCTTTTGCCGAAATACCGGTTCTAGAAAACTCACTAAGAAAAGATATCTTTCTTCAAAATATAGGCTACCTAACACTAAAAGAATTTCTCAAATCGTACCACTAGTTCTTAAGCTTAAAACGTTCAAACAAGCAAGTACTTCAGCTTTATATTACTATAGACCAGTGGTTCTTAACCTTTTTGACATGAGGGACCACTTTAACTAAAGTTTGTCGTGCCGGGGACCACCTCATCGGTTTACCTAAATTAGCACTAATTTCTTTATTATTTATCAAAAAAAAAAAATTTTTTTGGGTCAGTTCTACTCAAAGCTAAACGCATGTTGGCAGTTGTGTAGGTAAGCAAATGCAAATAAAGAAAAACTTGCCTATGTAGTTTCCAAAAGCGCGAGCGAAGCGAGCGCGAAATTGTTATCGGACTTAAACCAAATATTACGTGAAATTTAGCCCAAACATACTTAACGTTTTGTTTGTTGACAAATGCAAAAATAAGGGCCATAATATAGTTTCTGAAAACGCGAGCGAAGCGAGCGCGAAATTTTTTCGTACTTAAACCAAATATTACGTAAAATTTTGCCCAAACGTACTTAACTTTTTGTTTGTTCACAAATGCCAAAATAAGGGCATACCGTTTCTGAATACGCGAGCGAAGCGAGCGCGAAATTTTAATTATTTTTTAAGACTCAAAACCAAAATTACGTAAAATGTAGCCCAAACATACATTTTCATGAATGGGGGGACTAGGTACGACACACCCGATATACGTCCATGCGAAAACCCCCGCTCGCAATTATAAGTCGATAAAAATTAAGTTAGATAACGTATAGCAACGTCGCGAAGCTAAGCTTCGCGGACCACTTGGAATGCCTCCAGGGACCACCAGTGGTCCGCGGACCACCGGTTAAGAACCACTGCTATAGACTGTAGATTTAAATCCATTAGCAGTAAAATGCAAAATATTTTGACCAAATAGAGCGCAGCGGGTCAAAGGATAGTCTTCGGCTATAAATCATGGAATGCCTGGAATAGTCGTGGTCGTGATCTGCTAAGTAATTAGCGATAGAACTAATTAACTTTGGATCTGCGAAGTAAAGTTGCACTGGTTAAAGATTAGAGATTGGTGGTGCTATACGATCGTTTGTTGGTCTGAATAAGGCCGCTTTTAAATGACAAAATAAGTGGCGGTTTTTGTTAAAAGATTTGCACGTGATTTATAGTAAACAGTTGATTTAAGAAAAGTGATGCTTGTTGGTGTTAAAGTTGGGCCTAAATATCGACTTTGGCGAAGGGTCCTAGTTAGTAGGTATCGTAAAAAAACTAAAAACTTGCGTGATTTTATTGGTGTCGCATAATTTTGCGGCATTAAGTCATATGTATTCTTCTTTTCTTTATTTATCTAAAGATCGATGATAATGACATTGCTGGTTACAGGAGTCGTATTGGAGACCAATGCGGCAGCAAATCAGTATAATAAAAATAATACCATAGGTACTAATTGGTTTCTGTTTTTAGCTGACTTCCCAAAAAGGATGAGGTGGCTCTCAATTCAGATGTTTGTGTATTTTTTGTAAAGCTTTTTTAAGTCACAGTACCTACCCTTCCTTGGCGCCCGTATCCCGTCCTCTTAAACGTCCATAGATTCATCAAACACTTATTTTATTCTAATAACTACTTAATGAATAACTAATTAACTTGCCAATGAGATAATAAGATCCTATTACCTTTCTAATGATCACCAAAAACTTTCAGATGGGAAATCAATGACTTGCCCGCAAACGGCGAATTCAATCTTACACCATACAATTTAAAGTTCAAATTAGATTGCAGTCAAAAAATTAACTTAGGGGTTAGATAAAATGCTCCATATAAGGCATACAAATGTTGGTGGAACTGTAATGTTGGTATAAAGCACAGTCACAGTTTAAATATATTCTCTTGAAAACAGTTGTGAAGATACGTACTAACGTTCGTAAAAATGTCATTCACACTCGCTTGTGCTCGATGCACGACACTCGATACTGCAGCACCGAGAGAAGAACATAACAGCACATGCGTGCTTAGGTGATATTTTTGCGAACGTTAATAGGTCGTCGTGGTGGCCTAGTGGGTAAAGAACCAACCTCTCGAGTATGAGGGTGTGGGTTCGATTCCAGGTCAGGCAAGTACCAATGCAACTTTTCTAAGTTTTTATATATTTTCTAAATATATCTTGGACATCAATGGCTGATAAAAACGTGAAGGTAAAACATCTTGAGGAAACCTGGACTATATACCTAAGCGTGGTGATAATGCTCAATCCTTCTCCGTGTGAGAGGAGGCCTGTGCCCAGCAGTGGGACGATAAAAAGGCTGTTACAGTTAATAGGTAGCTTCACAACTGTTTTCAAGAGAATATATCTACACTATGGGATAGTGTAGGAACGATGCAGTTCGGAACGCTTGCGGAACCGACTGACCATAGAGAAACAGAGTTGCAAATACCATGCCTTTACTATAAACGATTAGTCTACTGTTTTTTACTGCATATGTAGGGATATTATTTATCCTGTGACATTGGAATTTTTTATACTGTCCTTTATCGTTTTTCTAACTGAGATAAGTATGCTAATAATTTTGTTAGAGAAATTGTGTCAACGTCCTAGGGTTTATTTAGTAGTCCTAGTATCTTCAATGACTAAATCGAGAAATCCATCCGTTTTTATTTGTATTTTTCAGTAGATTTTTCATAACTTATTAAGACTCTTACTAAGATCCAAAGAATACTTTCCTGGTAAAATTTCTCCTAAAGAAATTAAGATGTCTTGGTATCTGGGATATGTATCTTATTAGTTAGATGAATGAGATGAATATAGATAAGAATTTTCAAATAACACAAAGGCATAAAATTACAATTGGACTCTTCTATCAACCATCTGCACCTCCTATCATAAACTACTTGAACGCACCCTTCTCCCACGCAAATACGAACCTTAAAAAACCCAACCTCATTTCCTGTCAAGTCCTATGCATCTGGTTACAAACTAATAAAAAGAAAAGTATAAAAAGCTATTTACGTATAAAGAGTTCCATATTCAAATCGTGGCGCGATTAGCGTCCAAGATGGCGACTTAAGGGCGATTTTTCTCCAGTGATACAAATTTCAATTTCCTGTTTTAGTTATCGCAACTCACTGATCTAAGTTTGACAAATAAGTTCATTTTGACGAGTCGCCTGGTGACGGAGCGGGTGATTTATCATTTTAAATGATCGTATCCAGTAGCTGCCATATTGGAAATCCGATAAAATGTCGAGTATCACGAACGGACGGTCACTATGACTTTTTGTGGTGGTTAATCTCATTCAGTTAAATATTGGTCCTTTATATCTACAATGATGTCTTAACAATATTTCTTCCAACGTTACCTTATCAATCATCGTCAAGTTGTGACATTTGAGTATCTACATAAATTAAACTTGCCTTCACAAACAGTTCTTAACATTTTTACTACTTCAGAAACCACCCTTTACTTTAACAAACAATAAACTACTCCAGCTTCTTCTCTCAATGTTAGTACTAAAACAGTGTTTACTTAAAACACTTATGTTAAAGGTGTTATTTGTCTAAAGTCTGCCATTATAACACCCAGCACTAAGTAGCGCGGTACGCCTCTGTAACTCAAGTCTAAAGGCTTCGAATGACATTACGAAAACCGTCAGGACCGCGTTCTGACGTGCAACAAGTCATTTCCCTTCGCCGAAGCAACAAAAGCCAGGCACCGACTCCCGAACCACTATTACTGCCATGGGGTTACTTAAAATTCAAATAAAGCGAAAAGGCCGCCTTTTCTTGGCCGGGCCGCGTCGAAATAGCGAAATAATTGCGACGTGGGCTCTTAAATCTGTGAGCGCGTCATTTGTTTATTAAGGGCCCCGAGCCGCTGGGCCTTTTAGCATAAATACTGTGGCAGCAGTAGACAGTCGACCGCGCCTACATAAACTGAGAAAACAGACCTAAACTAAGTTTATGCGAGCTACGAGTGGACCGAGCGACGATGGCGGAAACGTTTGCCGAAATAAAGTGACGGCAACTTCAACAGAGATTAAATGACACTCTATTGTTTTAAAAACTGTGATTGTTAGATAAAATCTAGACCCTTTTGATAGGGGTTCAACGCACCCTAAGTCATGGTTAATTAAAAAAAAAAAAAAAAACAAAATCAGTCACAATATTATCCAAAAGTTTTCCTATGCAACTGATTTACAAACCAAATTGAATTGTGCGAACGTAATAAAGGAAAACGCCTGAAACAAAAAGCAATCAGTGGCTCAACGCAAGTCCGCGGTACCAGGCGGACATACGCGTAGAGTAGTGGCCGGTACGACCTGTCATCGCGTGCGCGCGCACACATAAATCCGACGACGACATTCTTTGCGGCCACCGCCGCCGATCTGCGCTCCTGGTACAAACAGCGAACGAACGGAGTTTGCTTTTGAAATTGTTACATTATGGTAGCTTCATAAAGGCAACTGTAACAAGGAAAACGCACCATATACAGTAGTTTATCTGGTATCTTGATAATACATATTTACTTTATACGCGAACTCACATGATTTCGAACACCATCGCATGAATGAATGAATATTTTGGTCCTTAGAGTCCAAGTTACATAAGCAACTCGTATTAATAATTCAGCTTATTAATTTTGTAGGCAAATATGAAATCATATTAACGTAATAAAATGCTGTAAAACACCTTCAAAGTACAACTTACCCTTTTACTAGAACATCACGATATTTAATATTGAATCGCGTAATAAATTTATATCGTTTAATAATCACCAAATGAGTGGTTGGCGTAATAATATAAATCTGTGGGCCTGCGCAGGTTGCAGTAACAATCAAATTTAATGTGCATCACATAGAGATGCGCGCGCACCCACGCTTCGCCCACAGTGCATACGGTGACCACGCGACGTGCGTATTGAATAATAATCAGGCGAATTTATTAAGATGATTTACGGAGAAAAGTTGGTTTAGTCATCTAGGTATAAATGCAGCTCTAACGAAAGTGATAGCGAGAAAAAGGATCCTACGAAAAATATTCGAGCATTTAGAAATATTTCGTAGTTTCGGCTACATGTTTTACATGTAATCTCAAAAGGGTCTAAATTCTAAGAGTCTGAAGGAAAAATCTTTGGCGTTTCTTGTCATGGTTGAGAACTGATCACAAAACAATAAATAGACCTGAAAACAATATTTCCCGCCACTTTGTGTGGATGTGGCAAGAAAAAATAAACGAAAAAGTACTAAACATTACACTGTACGCTAACCTTTTATTTACACCTTCGCTTCTGAAATATAAATAGTGCATGTAGCCAACAAATCCAGGATTATCCCTAAAAACTACGTAGACATACATCCCCTAACATCGCAGGCACGATTTTTCCAACCAATCAATAAAACGATCGGCCAGCGAATGAAACAATCGTAGTTATTTAATATCTTGTAGTTTCGCAACCATATGACCTTACTACGTAGATGAATTAGAAATATGAATGACTCATCATTACGGTTAAGATCGAGTAAACGGTTCCAAAGAGGTTTGGCGTTTCGTAACGAAACCTTATTTGTTGAATAAATGAATAGTTTTAAAACTTTTCATGAAAACTACATACCGCTGCCAATTTCCATGACGCCACGATCGTCGGAAGATGGTAAGATTAGTTACTATCGGCGATTTCAGGATTTTTTGACCAGGTTCCATCACAAGGTAGAGACTTAGCAAAAGCACCTGAAGAATCTTCAGAGGTTTTTAAGTGGTTAAACCACTGGCTACCACGACCTATCATTAGTACTAAAAAATCACACACATCTTGTTACTATCACGTCTTTCCAATTGACAGTGTCTTCAGTGATCATTTATCGATGGCCTGGTTCTATCAAAGTGTACCCACAGACCATGGTACCCTGTGGCCGATGCCTACAGTCGGCTGCACTTTGCTGCAGCACTTAAATAAGTATAAAGATAACAGGGCCCCGATTCTCCTAAGGTAATAATGTCAAAATCGAATAGAAATCGAATCGCAATATGATCGTAATAGCAGTTTTAACCATATCGGGCATTCTGCTACTAATAAAAGACCAATCGTATTCGATTGACATTTGATTGGTGTGCGATTGGTCTGCTATTTTGATGATTTTGGTCTATACGGTAGTTTGTTCTACAATCATATTGCAATCGTAATTCATTTGCAGACAAAAGGATTCATTATTGAATGACAGAAAAGGATAAAAACGTTTATTTCAAAGAAAAAATTGGGAAATGCTACATACGCTTCAATCGTAATCGAGTCGGGATTGGATCTCAGTCGAACCGAGTGAATCGTGCCCCTGGTTCTATCAAAGTGTACCCACAGACCATGGTACCCTGTGGCAGATGCTTACAGTAGGCTGCACTTTGCTGCACCACATAAATAAGTATAAAGATAACCGAATCATTTCCAGTTGTCAAATCACTTATTGGACGGCAAGTTTACTGTTTTGTTTGACTTAAGTTGAAGTTAAATGGTCAATGGTGCAACTCACCCTTAGAGTAACCGACTTTAATTTCGTTACTGATCTATACTAATATTATAAAGCTGAAGAGTTTGTTTGTTTGTTTGAACGCGCTAATCTCAAGAACTACTGGTCCGATTTGAAAATTTCTTTCAGTGTTAGATAGCCCATTTATCGAGGAAGGCTATAGGCTACTTTTTATCCCGGTATGGGAAGTAGTTCCCACGGGATGCGGGTGAAACCACTGGCAGAAGCTAGTGATTTAATATACGTGTTTATCAAATACGGAACACGACTCACGTATAAATTATTTTAATTTCTTCACTGCCTACTGTAAATTGTTTATCGTCTATCGAAACTAGAATGAAAATAGTGCAGTCTATTATTTTTAGCTGTTTCAACAATTCTGCTATGTTTACTAATATAAACCAGTAGTTACTTACTATAACGTACACAATGAGTGTAGTTATCGTAAAAACTAGAACTTTCATTATTTAGAACTTCATACAGTACTTCACTCTGTTCGGATGGCACGTTAAACTGTAGGTCCCGGCTGTCATTGAACATTCTTGGCAGTCGTTACGGGTAGTCAGAAGCCAGTAAGTCTGACACCAATCTAACCAACATTTTTTGGGTTGCTCGAGTAACTGGGTTGAAGAGGTCTGATAGGCAGTCGCTCCTTGTAAAACACTGGTACTCAGCCGCATCCGGTTAGACTGGAAGCCAACCCCAACATACTTAGAAGGCTCGGGAGATGGTGACAGTATTTTAGACTAATCCTTACCAATATTATAAATGCGAAAATAACTCTGTCTTTCTATTGCGCTTTCACACCAAAACAAATGATCCGATTTACCTTGGTATTTGGTACACAAGTAGTTTTAGAGCCCGCGGAAGATTGCTTATTATCCTGGGGCCCGATTATCCTAAGTTAATACCTAATGTCAAAATGTAATAGAAATGGAATCGCAATATGATCGCAATACTTAGAAGTTTTCACCATATACGCTTCAATCGTAATTGAGTCGGGATTGAATCTCAGTATTCTCAGTCGAACGTGAATCGTATGTCGCTTAAGTAAAATTAGGAGAATCGGGCCCCTGGTAGTTAGGTACGCGAAGAAGTTTCGCCGAAACCGCTGGTGGACTGGTGGAAGCTAGTATTTAATTACTAAATCAAGGACAGTTGCAATAAACTATAAGTTATACCAAGATAACCGTTGTGTAAGGGTTGTGATGATGATGATAAGTTATACCAGTCATTAGACAAGGTATTGGGATTTCTAGATTGCTTTAAGCAATGCTTTATCTGCGCAATGCATAGGTAGGTAGTAGATACAAGATCGTTGATGCCTTAGGCTAAACTAAGCTCTGAAAATAACAGTTTATTACTCCCCAAGATTTTAATGGTGCCTGTATTGACTTCACTACTTGGTACCTTGAAAGAGGCTCGAAAACAAATGAATGGGATCGTAAGAGAAGTTTCGTCCAGTCCACTCTGAGAAAAATTCACGATGCGCCTACACTTTACAAAGATGTACATATGTTTTGTTAGAAAGTACCTACATAAAAGGAAAATACATAACCTACATAAAAAGACTTGCTATGATTTTTGTAAGACATTTAAGTACTTACCTTTCTCGTCCCGTAACTTTGCCGCTGGTAACTCAGTCATTTGGCCAGTTCTCCTAACGTTTCCCTGTAATATTGGAGACGAAACATTTCCTTCGTCAGTTTCAACAGAGCGTCCAAAACCAAGTCGCACAATAATTGTTCGAGTTTTTAATGTTCGTTCGGTAAGGAGTTCCCACACACTGCAGATGATCACACACTCACACCATACGTCTATGTCTCCGCTTAGGTTTAAGTTTATAATAATCAGCAATCAAGTCCTGATGATACCACTATGAACATAACAAGAAAACACTGCGATGGTTACGCATCCAGTAGATTAACGAGGTGTTATCAAAACAACAATCTACCTCATCATCTTATCTAAATCAGAATCTAATCAATGCAAAAAAAAAAACTTAAAAATCAAAAGTTCATCAACCCCCTACAACGTTGATGGAACCACACACGGCGAAGCGTGAGGGTAGATCCCAGTTCGATCGTACAGCGCCATCTCTCGGTGGGGCGGGGCACCTCACGAGGCGTGACGTCATCGCCGCCGGCGCGAGCGCTGATTGAGCGATGAACTTTGCTGAGCCGCGTCGATCATTTCACGTATTATTATTAGCTACAGTTTATACGAAGGATTATCCATTCAGATTTTTGTAGACAGGATGTTGGTTATTAGTTATTGAGCGATGTGGGAGGTTAATCAATGAGTCGAGGTGAAACGTAGGTATGTAATGAGATGTGATGTATGAGCTGTGTTTAGCACAAAAAATATGTTTATATCTATACTTTAGTCAATAACCTATCAAAGTAAATTGATTCGTTCTGCGATTAAGGGACACGTATGCGTGTATCCTTAAGTCTTCATTCCTAAAAAATCGATAAACGTTCTACATTTGCAATTCATGAATTTCTACGCTAGACGAACACCAGACCGGTGAGTACCAAAATTTTCATGAGTCATCTTTAATACGCTTGCATTACATTAACCAAATAGGTAATCAAAACAAACACATTATCCCAAAAATCATATAAACCAAAAGTATTGTAGGCACCCTCAAACGAGATCACCCTTTATACGCAGGCCGTTACAACATCGTTCGCAAGCACTTATTAATAACGAAGAAAGCTGCACCGAATCTCTTGATCGACAAACAATGGGTGTGCACGGATCCTCGCGAAGCCAAAGCAAATATTATTTATTATAATATCCAGCTTTTACAAAATACATCGAACGTTTAAAAATACGACACGGTAAGAAAGGAGGCCGTTTATTCGAGCTGTGACAATTTTACGCATCTTTGGCTATGGTTTTGGTTGCGGATTTAGCGCGGGAAATCGGGTACAGGTGTTGTTTATGGTAGGATGTTTTTTTTGGCTAAAACCCTTTAGCTTAAGGTTCTTTTTTCGCTTATCCCAAAACAAAATACAGAACATAGGTAATTACCTAATCAAATAGATAGGTACCATTTAGAAATATTTACTTTATTGAGGGAAAGTTTTAGTGAAGTTATAACTAAATGCCTGTATAGGAAATCAGGGCTGGCTAAACCACGCTAAACGCAATTCTGATAAAGGCCTATATGGATTACTAGCTGGTGCCCGCGACTTCGTCTGCGCAGGTTTAGTATTTCGAACAATATGTTTACAAATTGTAGCCTATGTGTTATTCTGATGTATAAGCTATATTATTGTAAAGTTTCATTAAAATCCATTCAGTAGTTTTTGCGTGAAAGAGTAACAAACATCCATACATCCACATACAAACTTTCGCGTTTATAATATTAGTAGGATAAACTGGAGCAGACAGTAGATACCTCAATATCCTAAACGTTTTTTGTTATACTACTGTTCTTTTTCATTTAATTTCAAAGATAAACGACTTCATCCCTAGTCGATGAAAACTAACACAAGCATGCCTATTATCCTTAATCGTAGGAAGAACATCTCTACTTGTGCTAAGCGTACGAGTTTATTTATAAAATTAATCCCTCTTCAATGCCTTATTGAATAATCGACGAACCAAAGATCGGAGATACGGCCTCTCCCGACGCAAATTAATATTTCGCATCGGCGAATTAATATAATTAGCCGTAATTATTATTCAGTTTTGTGCGTTGCTTTATGCAAGAGGTTTGTGTACCATGGGAAAAATATTTTTTTTGTTTGATTTTCTTGTAACAGGAAATGTAATGCCTTTTTAACAAAATATTTTTGAAAGTGGGAATATATTCGCACTCAACAAAGGATGATGTGCTCACAAAATTTAAAAAAAAAATAAGCCGAAAGTTTAAAAAAATAGAATTAAGTGTAGATGATTTATGATTCCTTTAACTAAGAAATAGTAAGTACCAACATTTGCTATGTAGATAACATTTAAAGCTGTGTCCTAATTTGTCATTGAGTTAGTAATATTTAAAACTAATTAAAAGTTAAAGTTAAATAAATCAGTATTAAAACTTTGACAGCAGAAATGTGTAAAAAATGAAATAACGCCATCTGTGGACTAGGCAAGAAAACATTAGTGTTAAATAGAAACGTTCCATTTCAAGGATCATATATCAAAACTTTTAAAAAAATGTCATGATGATCATATCTCATTAAAATGATCTCGAGTAATATAAATATTTATTTATCACAAAACCCATGAATCAAAAGTTAACTGAATAATTTGAACAAAATAATCGCACGTTTCATTGACACGTACTGTAACGGAACGACATCCTTATGTCAACGCAAACAAAACTATGTCAAAATTAATTCTAAATTTCGTGTAAAAACAACAACAAAATCACACAACAATTTATGTGCAGCAATCCATGTGCTCCTTTTATTTGTGTTTACTATAAAGAAACGTCGTGATGGCTGAAAAGTGAGTATTTTTTACATATTTATTCTATCATAGAATTCATGACAACATTGCTTGTGTGAACGAAGAAAGAGGTCTATTGGTGTAAAAATGCGTTGTTTTGATAATACAATGGTTATACAGCTCATAATTTATTGTAGAAATTCAGTTTTTGGTACGAGAGCTTTGTTTGTGAAAGGTCATGGGATCAATTAATTAAAGTATTCGTTGCTTCCTATTCGCTCGTTGAGCCTGTATGTAAGCGAATTAGGCACACCGTATAATGTCAGGCATATAACAGTAACAACCGCAACGTTTTGATGCTAACTAGATGCTGACATAATTCTTTAGAACTAGATTTATTGGGCATTTGGGTAAGTAAGTCTTTTTTATGCTTCCATGCTTTCAAGATGGAGAGAGATAAAAGTTGTAAATAAATACTTTTTTATTGTCCATGGCAATCCTGCATTAAAAAAGGTTTTATTGAGATTGAGATTTACTTAGTTTTGATACAGGCACAATTTATACAATAATACAGGTTACTGGTCGTGTAAATAAATAATTTATGAGCTTTTAACTTATTCATAACACTAGATATGAATACATATCTATTTAACCTATTATCAGTATGTTGATATCTAAACTGACATTTGGGAGTAATAAATAATACTTGTTACATAAGAGATTAGTATGTATTTATGTTTATTATTAGAAAAGATTTCAAATCATTTCATAAAACTTCATACCTGTACCTGTAACCATGTGCTACTTATAAATAATTGTTTAAAGAACATTGATGACTAACTAACATCAAATTCATTCCAATTTACCTAGACCTAACATTTATCCAAAATGAGGCATATTTTTGTATATTTATTGTTCATACGTTGATCTCGGACTATTAGGCAAAGATAGATCCAAGCTATCTTCAATGTTGCATGCTCAAAAAAACAGTTTATTTTTTTTAATACCATTTAATTAAAATATAAAAACTTGTTTTAAATAAACTTCATTATAATCTTTAAAATATTTGCTTAGGTCTAGTGATTCAAGTCCAAGCGATGCGGCCAGTACTCCAAGGCATGATGACAAACAGGACGGCAACTGGTGGGACACCTGGATCTCTTCGGCTAAGTCCAAGGTAAGGTTCTGACCAAACAGGTTTTAACAATGAAGATGATTTTGATGTAAACAAAGAAGAGCAGAGAACTTTTTTTATCCAGGAAATGAGTAACGCTTGTAACAAATTGTTTTAAAAAATCAAGGTTGTGTTGTAACACATATGAAAGAACCTGTAATAAGTCAAAAAACCTTTGACTTTACTTGGACTTGTCCTTCTTAATAAGCTTCTATAATTCCATGGTGGAACAACTTGCCACATGCAGCCGCAATAATGTTTATGGTAAAAGCATTATTGCAAAGAAGGTGTCTTTTAAGCTTTTTATATATTAGTAAGTTATCTACGGTACCTATAGACTTTGAAAGGACATAGTATTTTTGTTTTAAATGCTGTATCCTTATCATATTCATATTATTTCATTACGTTCCACAAGTTTTTTGATAAGGTGTTATAGTAGGCTTATAGCTAAGGACATTTGGGGACCCTGTTAGGGCACAACAACATTGGGCATTTAATGCCAGTACATAATTAAAATTCTTCTCAATTAAAAATCTATCTTATTCTATATAATTATGCCAGCAATTATAAACATTATTTCAAAGAATATAAAATAGATCCAACATGGAGGCAAAATAAATAAAATAGCTGGTTTTACATTGGCTTTTGATAGGAAATGTGCCAACATAATAATATGTAGTATTACTCATTTTCCTTTTTATTCTATTCCTTTGTATTGTAAAGGAAGTTGACACTCTTGTGTTAAGTTTATTTACCTTACATACAGTCAAGGTGTATTGAATTACACATATTTTTTTGTGTAAAGGATCTGAAACTACTGAGTCAATTTGAAAAATTCTTTCTCTTATATAAAGCTACACTATCCCCAAGTAACATATGCTATATTTTGTCCAGTTATGGGATGAAGTTTCCCCGGGACACAGGTGAAACCGTAGGAAAGACTTATTCATATAAATACTTAAAGTTTAAAAAAAGTGTTGCTTTGATCACAACATCATAATGCTTTTTAATCTAATCTACTTTGTTAATTAGTTCTTTACTTGGTATTTTAAATCTGTTCTTCTTGTCGTATTAAAGCTTATTTAGTTAGTTTGTACAAGTGGTCAAAATTATTATTTAATTAAGTATGGAACAGATGCATTATCTCAGGTGTTCAGTATAAAATTATAATACATACAAACCATCAAATGGTTTTGAACTAATTAACAAAACATGTATTAGTTATTAAAATAAATTAATTTAAATACTTTAATATACATATAGGATAACAAAGTCAAAGTCAAATCATTTATTTCACTTAGGCTTTCACAAGCACTTATGAACGTCAAAAAATTATAAATAAAATTGATTCTAGTTGATAACTGGTAATTAGTGACTGATACTTGAATATTTATTGCAATTGTTAATATTTAAGTTAAAGAATCTAGTAACAAGGGCTGAACAATTAATCGAATTAAGAATGTCCTTCTTTTATAAGTTGGTTAAGGAGATTTATTTGTCCCTTTAGTATCATCTGCCTAGACAACCGGATTGCAAACAGCCTTCCTTAGGTGACAGGACATTTCAGCTTCTGAATACTCATAACAACAAAATTGAATGTATGAAAAAAAATTGCATTGAAATAAGAGTGACGGCATGGCGTATCTAATCAGGACTCATTCATCCGTTTATCGAATAAAGAAACTATTTATATGGCAATGCCATGTCAAACATGTACACAATTTTGCACACCCAGTCAATGCAGTTCTTTTGTTTTTCAATGATTTTTGGCGGTTAGACCATGGAGAACAAAATGTCTTACGAAGATTTCATAATGCAAAATCTCCTAAGAAAATAGCCCGCCAAAATGTGGGTGTTTCAGGGGACAAGGAACGTTACTAGTTTCGCCGAAGTCGCCTATTATTTTCGAAGTGAAATCACTAATCAGTCAATTAAGAATATTAGCTAAGCATAGCATGTAACTGTTTTTTTGTTATTTTTTTTTTCAATCCAGATAACTTTTATCTAGAGAATATGTTTGACGTGACAGCTTTTGTACAGAAAATATGTCAAACCGCCATATTTGGTCCTCAGATAAAAGTTCATTGATGATTGAAAAATTGCCCCTTAAAGTAATAACATTTCCAATGCTGCACACGTTCATAACAACGTTATATCGATACATATTTCTTAATCTTGTACACACTATTAAACCAAGGTATTTTCTTAAATTGACAGCGCTTAAATTGAAAAATTCTCTCACCGTTTAGTCACAGTAGGCATTACTTAGTTATAAGTAGTATTGTTATGCTGATTTATTAAGGCAAAACTGATTGTATGAAATAGTAAATGTAATCTGAAACTTCTTCTCGTACCCGGATAAAATATATACTTAGCCTATGTTACTCAGTGACAATGTAACTTCCCAACAGTGAAAGACTTATCCACATCGGTTCAGTAGATTCTAACCTTCTTCTTTTTATCGAGTGAGCCACAGGCTCAATCATCTAACAAGCCCTGGGGTCAGAGTTTTCTCAAATCCGCCTGACGTCCTCTGACGTGGAATTGCAATAATGACTGCTACTGGGAAGCATTTAGGGACACCGACTTTACGTGCCCTTCCAGGCGCAGGGGTGTTACACCACTAACTTCCAGACCCCGGGCTGTTTTATAAAAGTTTCGAAAAACCCACAAAGCGACTTCGGCCCGACCCGTTAATGGACCCCTAGACCTCGTGTACGGTTGTCGCCCTATCGACAAGTAGACCAACAAAACAGTCTCACCTTCTGACTCACTCTACTGGGACACAGTATCCCCCGTCGTGAGAGAGCCCAGGTATAAGTGGTCTTAGGATCTTCTATTTCTTTTTATCATCCTCCGAGCCTTATTCCGCGGCGCCAACTATGTTGGGGTCGGCTTCCAGTCTAACCGGATGTAGCTGAGTACCAGTGCTTTACTAGGAGCGACTGCCCTATCTGACCCTCTCGACCCAGTTACCCGGGAAACCCAATACCCCTTGGTTATTTCTTTTTTGGTATTGCTATAGTAAGGGCGAGATTCAACCAAAATTCTTTACAGATTTGTTCGAACAAACAGTGTTGGCGCTTGACGCTTGAAGGTTGCAATTTTGCACGCAATTTGTTACTCTTTGGTAGAGTGAATAGATCAGAATTAAGAAGAAACATTTGTGCAGTGGCGGTGGATTCCTGCCCTAAGAGCGAGACTAGATTTGGTCCTATAACCTATGACTCAATACGGGTCGGAATCAATTGGATTCACGACTTCACTTAATGATAACATTGCAATATATTTCGAGAAGTAGCCATAGATACCCCTCATTACTACACCGTAACCGAATCTATCAGGCGAATTTTACGACTAGAGCGGTGATTTGGCAACTAGTAAAATACAGTTATTTTTATACTCGACCCAATATGTAACTGAAAATATAAACTTTCGGGGTCACTGACATTCGTGAAAATGAATCTGTTTCATGTTAGACGAATCGTGTGCGTCCGATAATCATTGCTTTGCTAATTTCGAAGCCAACGTACCGAAATGTACTCTAATGTACGCCAATAAGGTTCAATTTACATTGTAAGACTTATTGCAAAGGAGAAAAACATTTGAATACTGGCTGGTGCATACAAAGATGACATTTATGATGAACTAGCTTTCGCCTGCGGTTTCACCCGCGTCCCGTAGCTGGATGGTGACAAAAACTATCCTAGACCCTTCTCCCGGGTCTAAGTTACCTCCCCTCTAATTTATAGCCAAATCGGTCAAGCCGTTTTCATGTTATGTCGTGACAACGGAAAGCGGGTTTCATTTTTATAGATATAAATAGTAGATACATAGATAGATAACGTGAACTCCTTGAAGCGTCAAATGTGTTTTAGATCGGTTTTCTACTAATTTCAAAAGATTTCTAATTTCGTTTTCTTTTGAAATTCACTTTCTTCATGCATGAAATAAGTAGCCTTATTATGTACCTAATACTTTATGTAATATTATTTTTAGAAAAGATCTTTGAAAGCCTAATATTATGTTTCCTTATCTATATTATTTATTCATATTTATCTATATTATTTTTGAATTTTATAATGTTAATACCTACTTCTAGACTAGACTTTATTTATATTGGATAAATATTAAAGTTTATTAATATTGGATATAAATAAATAACCATAAAATATTTTATAACACATGCCGTAACGGCTGTTATAAACATTGTAAACGGTAAAGGTCATATGTTAAAAACATAATGATATTCGTTAAATACGCCACCTTGAGAACTCGTTTGAAATATATAATTACTTAATACTATGTATCCTAAAATCGATGATTCAACAATATGAATCTAAACATACAAATTGCTTTGCTTTCCTCAGAGTATGTTCAATATAGCATTGCATTTTTTAATCAGACTAGCTGGGTTCCCGCGGGTTCACCCGCGTCCCGTGAGAACTACTGACCTTACTGGGCTAAAATATAGCCTATGTTACTCGGGAAGAGTGTAGCTTTCCAACAGTGAATGAATTTTTCAAATCGGTACCGTGGTTTCGGAGCCTTTAGGGTAAAATCAAACACTTAAATTATGTATAGAAAATCATGAATACATTCAGATATTGATGTACAAAAATTCTTTAGTAGTCTATACATATACATACATATAAAAATGAAAAAGAGCAGCATCTTTCAAAGATCTTCCATATTAAGTCAAACTGGAATCTTTGATAAGAACATAAACAAATAAATAAGTTAGAGTTACACTAGTTTGGTTCACTTCAGTCTATACTTACGTAGTATAATCTATGTAGGCCAGAGATGTAAACAATATGCATTATCTACCCTGTTTATATACATATATTGCTAATTCTGATATACTATCTTTTAGATAAAACCTTACTTAACTGTAAGTAATAAACTGTGTGAGTAGATAGCAAGTATGATTTGCGAATTTTATATTACTTTTGTTTAATATGGTGTCTAATTTTCTTTATAAATATCATGAAAAAATCGTACTAGGATGAAGCCTTTGGAGGAAGCTAAGTAGTCAAAAAAATGACTGGTGTCTTATGATCACCACCCAATTCAAGCATGTTTTACAATAAAATACAATCATCATCATCATCATCATCAGCCTATCGCAGTCCACTGCTGGACATAGGCCTCTCCAAGTGCAAATAAAATACAATACAAATTAAAAAAAAAAAACACCAAAAAATTCAAAGAAAACGCCCCATGGACCAAAAAGCTTTGGACATCACTCATACCAAACAAGTCTAAGACTATAAAAAGAAACAAGTCCAAGTTTTTTCTGGAAAAGAAGCTACATATGTATATCTGCCATTTTTTTATTAATAAACAAAAAATAGATTTTTGTCCGTTCAGGATATTTCACGTTACAAGAGTAACAAACATCTACATATCTAAATATTTACATTTACAATCTTGCTAGTACGTTTGTTGCGACACTTCTTCCCAGCAAAAACACATAGGAAGGGAAAGAAGAAAGAAAAAACATTTATTTCGCACATGTGGTGAATAACGGGCGTTTTTGCAAATTTTGACAATAAAAAAGTGCTGTTTGCTAGCCTAGTTTGAATAAATGATTTTTTGCTTGTTTTATAATATTATATTGCTATTTTTTCAGTCAGCAGAAGTGTATACGATGGTGAAGAAAGACTTGGCAGAGATCGGCCATGTCATAACTATGAAGGTAAGGGAATCTAAATATTGTCACGTAACTTCTTGACTGTTCTTGAAATTAATGTTCATTTTGCCAACTATGCTTTTGGTCAAATAACAAAATTCAACTGCACATGTGTGCCAAATTATTGAGTTTTATGTACAAAAAAGTACATATTGATAACTCTTTTAACTGATCCTAAAATAGTCTGTGGAGATCTAAGAGGGAGGCCTATGTTCAGCAGTGGACGTCCTATGGCTGAGATGATGACGATGAACGAAAAAAAAAAATTATTGAAATAATTGATGTGCAGAAGAAATATTATAACTACTTCAAACGATTATAAGATCAAGAGGCACTAAAAACTAAGGCTACAAGGCCAGGCTTAACAAAGCGTCCAAAAGTTATCCAAAATTCAATGAATGATTCATTTAAGTCTTATTTGACTGAAGATGAGACACTTCCTTATTCTGAATATTGTATGCTCAATCAATTTGTTTCACAGTTGGACGCGCCAGAATCACCAGCGAATGCCATGAAGAAAAGTCTTAGCAGTTTCATTGGTAAGTACTTTAAAGTTTGCACGCCTAAAGGTTAGAACACACAGGTTAGTTGCAAGCTCTCTCTCACCCCGCCGTTGACTTTTTTCCCTGCTGTTCATGTGTGCGATGACGTTAAAAAGCTCAATTTAAAAGCGACGTGACTTTTTGCAACGTAGCATAATAAAACACATAGGAACTGGTGTTGTCAAATAAATTACACTAAAAAAAAACAAAACTTTCAAAACTTAAAAAGTGCTGATTTTCAGCCTACTTTGAATACATTATTTTTTATGTTTATTATAATTTTAATTGAATAACGTACAGACTTTAAAAAATTGCTGGAATTAGCAAAAGTTCCACGGGTACCTATTCCAGCGAATTTTTAGACCCCTTTGAGCCTTAGCCCAGCGCTCATTAGCAGCACTGAATTTTGAATAAGTGAAATACAACTTACTTACATAGAAATAAAGATTATATTGCGTTGTTATTGGTTGCAAGTTTCAGTTCATTTACTCATGACCATTAACATTGAAATTTCAACCCTATTTACATACAATTTAAGTTGCTTATACTATGAAGTATCATATATGTTCAGGACTGTAAAGTATGAAGAAATAATACAGGAAATAACTCGATTTCTAGGTCAACTGAACATGAGTAATTTCAAACTTCAAGGCTTCATTCGTTCGAGTAGTGCTATTGTGTTTTTTCTAAACCGAATTTTTCATAACCTGATTTTGTTCAATTCCACATATGTATATGCCAATTTAAAATGGTGTGCTTTAAATATAATGTTGGCAATAGACCAGTTGTTCGATCATTTTGGTGTATGTTCTGTGAAACTTCAGGACAAGTGAGCACTGTGTTGAACCCTGAGCCGGATGATGAGGATGATACGGAGGTCATCCTGTCTTCGGGAGACACCACCATGCTGTCTACTTACAAGGTAATTTAAAGCATTTTTTTAAAATCTTTTTTTTACTATTTTTGTAGGGATTTGAAGACTGTGTGATAGAATTTCGTTGTACCTACTCGCTTTTCATATTGCTTCGAAAGTTTGTATATTTATTTAATTATTTGCTATTTAATTATTATTTACAGCAAATAAACATTTTACATAATAATACAACACTAAAAGGGCTGATTTTCCAATCGCCAGATAACTCTTATCTATAGTCTGATTTTTAATTCGAGTCAGTAAAATGACATTTCCAGTGTTGCACAGTTTTAAAAAAATAGGGTCCCAAATAAATAGTCATGTGGAAAATCGAGATTTTTAAATCGAGAATTAAAAGTTAGTCTAGATTACATTCATTTATTTATTTGTACATACATTACATTTTTTTATTAATATCAAATTGGCTTTATATTAACATAAATATGTAATTTACGGAAATTAAACTGAAGACATGTAATTAAATATTACATAAAATACTGTTGTTATATTTTTTTTTTTTTTGTTATTGGCAGGACTAAAATCATGACTAAACTTCTAAGTCGATCGATTGTGGAACATCACTATTGTAGTGGGTCACCCTTTTTTGTGAAAGTGACAGTTGCCCCTGTCATTTTACTGACTCGAATTAAAAATCAGACTATAACGAATATGTTTGACGATTGGACAGATTTTGTATAGAAAATATGTCAAACCGCCATATTTATTCCTCAGATAGAAGTTTAACTGATGATTGAAAAACCAGCCCTTAGTCTGATAATTACTGGATGATGAATGACTCGACAATAGTGTGCGTTTTTAAGATAGGCATTCGTTTCATCCCTATCTCACATCATGGTAAACGCCATTGTTATCAAAGTTATTACTCGTTGTACTATCTGCCTAAACTATTCTCAAAATGGCCCCACAGAAAGAACTCGAAGCTCTCCAACGCGTGGACGCGACATTCATAGTGCCGGCCTACAGCCCCGAGTTCGAGGCATGGCGCGCGAGCCTCGAGAGCACCGAGGCCGGCCTCATCAGCCTGTCGGCCGCGGCGAGGCGCCTCGACGCCAGCCCCACGCTCAAGGCGCAGTACGACAAGCTGGTGCCCGACGCCGTGTCGCATGACGACTTCTGGGAACGGTGAGGAACATCACGCTATAGTGTAGGATATGTTAGGAGGCTGCCTCATCAGCCTGTCGGCCGCGGCGAGGCGCCTCGACGCCAGCCCCACGCTCAAGGCGCAGTACGACAAGCTCGTGCCCGACGCCGTGTCGCATGACGACTTCTGGGAACGGTAAGAATGTTTTTATTTTTAATGTTTTTTTTTTCTTTTTGTAGACTCTACCTTTATCCTTAAAGTTGCAAGAGAAAACAGGTGTAAGTTTAAAATGGCGACTATTTTCTTTTTTAAATATGCCATTGTATAACCTTTGGACTTCTGAAATTATTGTTTTGTTCTAATTTTGTAAATCCTACTATACATAATACTATCATAGTACATACACAAAATACAATCTGTATACTCTAAAGCAATAAAGATTATACGCCTACAAAAACTTTTAAACGTCTTTTAACACTTGTCTAAAAAAATGATAGATGACGTTGAAATAAGGTCCGTTTTGCAGCCACACTTTGTTTAGACGAGTGTTCAGCAGATGTTTAAGTTTTTGTAGGAGAGTGTATATCTTCTAATAGTGTAAAATAAGGATTAATATTCTCTTCTTCTTCGTCCCGTAGCTACCTATTCCGCGTGGCGCTGCTACAGGACCGGCTGGCGGCGGCGGCTCGCAAGCAGCCGCGGCCCGAGCCCTCCGCCGACCCCGTGCTCGCGCATCTGCCGCCCATCACACCCATCGACCAGTACGTACACATTTACCATAGCTTTATAATGGCCACGGCGGCAGTTCCCATCAGAAATCAGAAATATTTATTTGTTAAACATAGGTATGACATGAGGATCTTATAATAAAACAAAGTGCGCAATGTTTTGCCGTGAAGGCGTACAAACATTAAAATAAATGCGAAATAAATCTTGAGATGAGAAATTACTTACTAAATCATCATCATCAAAACTCGGACTGGCCGTCTTAATCGAATTTGTAATGTGAACCTTTCGCCTTCGCCACCCGCTGTTACCTAAAAATGGTTTCTGCGCAGAGTCTTGCGCAAAGTTCCGAGACGAGAAAAAGCTATAGGTACCCTATATTTCTGAGTGAGAAAGTTCGAGTATATTAGATCCCATTCCACTGGTTGATGGAATAAGATTATAATAGATAATATAACATTTTTTCCACATGCTTCACCACCTTAAAAAGCCTATCTTCGTTTTGTAATTAAAGTCTATATCTAGTTCAAATGTTTTTTTATTTCAGGAGTCCTAAAAAGGTCCTTTCAGGGTTGGAAGACGAGAAGCCGTTCGAAGCTCCCGAACTGGACAACGTCGTCGCTTGGGAAGACGGTAAGTCAACGTAGTGTTGTCTATCTTATCGATTCTGAGCTCACAATCGATACTGTAATCGATTGTCTAAGCTCAACTCGATTTAAACCGTCCTTGTATCTATTGGCCATTATATATTGTCTCGAATTGTATTTTTGTGAATAAACCCTATGTATTAAATGTTGTTTTTTATACTCCTGCCATATAACACAAACTTCAACTTGAATTAAAATTATATGCTTTTTGGGAACGCTTTTATTCATTATTCATAATTCATTACTATTTTTAAACTGTTTGTAATATACTATAAGTTCTTGAACTCATTAACCAAATATATACCATTTTTAAGTATATTTGGTTACTGTATTCAAGAACAAAGTCATAGCACGTTCCAAATAATCGTACCTCTGTACAGAAGACTTCGCGCACGACGTGGAACTTACAGAGGAACAACAAACCCTTCTTCTAGAAGAATACGAGAGAGAAATAGCCGACAAGAAACTCACCAAACAAACCTCCTCCCGCGACATAGCCAACAACAACATAGACAAAACAACGAACACAGACAATAAAAAAACAAAAACCGCACAAACCAGAGACAAGATGAACAACAAGACTAAAAACAAAAATGGCCGATCGCCCAAAAAGGCGGGTAAATCTGACGTTTGTTTAAACAATATGGTCGAAGATTATTTCGGTGATAAAAAGGTTAAAGATGATGCTAGCGCTAATTCCGATGAAAGCTGGGAAAAGGAATTTGAAATTGATGACGTTGTGGAGCAGAAAGCATGAAACAATCCGGCCATAGAGTAATTTAAGGATAACATAGTTCGGGCACATTGTGCGGTGCGAATGTGACGTCATACTTTGGATCACACAAATAGCCATAAAATAGCCTAGTTCTATATTCAAACCACGCAAGTAAAACAGATATGCAAAACTGTACTCTATATCGTTAACGCACAGTTCAAAACAGATTGGTGAAGTTATGAAATGTTATGTCAAAGGATAAAGGCCTGTATTGTCATGTACACAAAGTTGAATTTTGCAGTGCAGCCATTTGTAGTTCGCACAATGTTCCGTGCCAGCAGCATTGAAAGCTTTTGCAGCGGCCTGGGAATGTTCGTTGTACATTCTATCAATTTGATTAGCAATAATTACCCTTATAACTATATAATAAAGTCTATTTTCCCTCGTATTCGTTCTAACAGCAGCTGAAGTAATTTTCTTGCGCGTTTTTGATGTTCTTCTGTATTATTATACAAACTCTTTCGTAAGTACCTTTTTTAATTTTTAGTAGATAATTTTATCGAAAATATTTAGAGTATGGATTTTTAATTATTTCTGATATATACCAACGAATATTACCAGACTGTCTATTCTATACATTTAAACATGTTCAAAAAGCCTTGTTAAATGTAATCAATAGCAATGTTATATATTTACTATGTAATAACAAGTGTTACTTTTAATTCATGAACCATCACAAGGAATTTTCATATTAAAAAATCTAAAGAATGGACCAAAGTATATCGTATTCGACTGTAAAAAACATAAAAGGCAGATAGTGTGGACAATTCCGGTAGTTTCTAGAAAGTTCGATAGCTTATGGGACAGTGTTGCTAGAAAGATGACAGATCTAAAAAAGTGAGATGTTTGCTTTACCCGTGCCGATAAAGAATAGGATTAGAAATCGCGACAACTGTATTTACCTCTCGCTCATACACTATAGCACATGAGCGAGAGTTGAATACAGCTGTCGCGATTTCTAATCCCATTCTTTATGTATGACTTTTTGTCAGCGATTGTATAGAAAAATGTCAAACCGCTAAAACTCAAAAATAATTCAAAACGTACCTTTAGATAGAAGTTAAATGATGATTGAAAAATCGAGCCTTAATTTCAAGGATTGCTTGGTCTATTCTTTAGCTTTATATATTTTAAATTGAAAGCCATAAATTCCATAAACTAAATGTCACTGGCTGAAAAATCATCTTCATGTGTAACCATAGACTATGTATGAAATGAAATAACAGTTTTTTTCTATTGTTTCTGGCCATACGACTGTATTGTGACTGACCATGATGTAAAATAAATATATATGTATTATAATATTAATTAATAATACATAGTGATTATTGTAGACAATGGACGCTAGATTTTTCAGTACCTTTGAGTTTTACTAAAGTTACGGATTCATAATACTGGCTCAAGGCAAAGGTTCTTTTTAGTCACTTTAACTTGAGTTACAAAATAAACCTTATTCTTTTTCTGGTAAGGTCTAAATTTACTTCAACAGTCTCATGGATTTATCTACAAACACTATGTATTATTTAGTATAAGTGCACGCGTCTCGGCCGCCCGGTCTCCCCTGTCCTAATGCATTTACTTTACTCTTAAACTTCACATTTACAAAGAACGTTACCATAAAGGTTATACGTTCTTGTCTATGTGCGGTAATCCACCTTCTTTAGATACTAACATGGGTTTTAAGTTTTTATTTCTAACGAATTTATTTTTTAGTCATTCCATACTATGCTGCCTGAACTCGCCAGTAACAAAATATATTTACAATTGAAAAAGTTATAAAAACTATTTATATTATTTTGCTTCGAGTTTTAACTGGCGAGTTTACCTGTCCTACCAACGATTTACAAATTGCTTAAAAATCTTGCAAGTGGTACAATAATATTTGAAGTGTGATATCCTTCTAAAATAGGTCTCTGAAATAGTTTTAAGTAGATAATAGTAATAATTTTGTGCGCTGGTAACATCCACCTAATGAATGGGCTGACTTAGTGTTGCCAGAAATCAGAAGATGTTTTAAAAATCAAATGGTCAATAAAATCGCTGCCTTATGAGCTTATAAATATTTTTTTCATTAATGGAATAAGTATTAATACCGTCTATATCAATAATTTAAAATATAATGGATTTGTTTTGTGTTAAGCCTGTATGTATGGCCGCCATTCATCTTGTTATATGCCAGCTATGTCAAATTATTCTAGATTGTTCGATAGCATCGATTTTGGGCAACATTAGGCGCAATCGAATTTTGGTCCTTTGATTCTTATCATCTGGATTTTAATTCCAACTTCTATATTATAGTTCGGCCGTTCAGAGAATGCGTTCCTGACACATCGCGATGGAACTGACGACGTAACTTTGTAATGGCGTTGCAGTTACGATAATAATATTTTTGCCGGTTGTTTACCGTTTTAACAATTGATGAGCATTAAAACAACATTATTATATCAATAATCAATGAATGTTATAATTTTGTGCCAAACTGAGTGTCAAATAACTTGGTAAACAATATTTTTCTAAATCTATACTGCGCTATTACAAGGTTATGTCAGCGCTTTATATTGTGTAGTGCTGTGCTAAAAATAACAGGCAAGTATCGTAATCTGTTCTTATACAGTTATACTTATAATATAAAATAATACGTTTTGTTTTTCTTTTTAGGAATTTGAAAATAATGGACTATAAGATAACTTGAAATATAAAAATAAAACTATGACCAAACCGAACGCGCGAAAGAAAGTAGCATTTTTATATTTAGGTTGAAAATGGTAACCCCAAATGGTGTTATGGGCCGCCAAATCGATGAACTGGCTCTGGAGAACGGTCATCGCGTTCTAAGAATTCCACCGTTTCATTGCCAATATAACGCGATCGAGCTAATCTGGGCTCAAATAAAAGGTTACGCCGCCCGCCACAATACTTCCCCACCATTCAGCACGAAAAAGATGATGACCCTATTAAAAGAAGCCTCCGGGGAAGTCACAAGAGATGACTGGGCAAAGGTTGAAATTTTGACCGAGATATCAGAATTGATTCTTTTATTGATAATAATATAATTATACATGTAAGCGAAGATGATGATGAAGACACCACCTCCTCTAGCGAATCGGAGTCTGATTAATATAACTATATTCAATGTACTTTATTGCATAGAAATACAGATTGTAACTTTGTAACATATTACCTTTTTTTGGTTTCCACTTAAATAACTAAAATATAAATTTTAAATGATTCCGCCAATTTAAAACGAAAATAATCTTAAAATAATGCGGCCGTTCATTTTGGAGGAACGGTAACGAACTCAGTGTTATGTTGTGCCCATCACTAGTCGTGACTAACTGATAGGTGTCAGGAACGCATTCTCTGAACGGCCAAAGTATAGGTATATTTGAACGCCTTAAAGTTTGTATACGTTTCTTTATAAAATGATCCAAATGGTCCGCTGATGGTAATCCAGTGTATTGGTAAATAATCCTTTCTGCTTGTGATCTCTCTCCGGTGGTGACGGATTGCCGTCCCATCGGGCTATGAGAGTGAAGGAATGGAGAATGCACTTGTGTCTGCGCAGCTGGCTGATCTACTTGTATGACAACAGCCGCCGTGGCCGACTCATTGTAAAATGGAGCAATAGATTATAGACATCCATCGGACAAAAGGATCATTCTTTACAGAAAAATAATATGTTGGAAATAAAATCTTTGACTAGAACCAAAGCATTCATTATCAAAAGTGTTTCAACAGTACTTTAAAACGTTTGGTTTAAAAATATTAAAATTAAGTGCAATAAAGTTATCTTACATTTAACTTGACATTTATTTTTAAATATATTTAGGTTAAAACTCTCAACTAAATGAGTTGACTCTAGGTATCGTTATGTTTGTGTAAATTATGATTATTATGAATATGAATAAAAGTTATTAAAAATCGTAGTAGAGGGTTTTATTTTGTTTTTTGTATCAGGTATTTAGCCACATATGTGGACACAGAATGGAGAACTTTTATAATTTGATCCATCTGTACAATAACCCATGTTTGAAAATGAACAAATGACTGTTGCCTATACTTATATAATAA
Organism: Helicoverpa zea x Helicoverpa armigera; assembly: GCA_033682625.1. NCBI lineage: Eukaryota > Metazoa > Arthropoda > Insecta > Lepidoptera > Noctuidae > Helicoverpa > Helicoverpa zea x Helicoverpa armigera. The sequence continues at coordinate 3,517,905 of JAWIIS010000053.1, read as the reverse complement.
GGAGGAATTTTCGTGTTTTAAAGGCTTCGAAATTAGAGAATCGATTTGAAAAATTCTTTCACTGTTCGAAAGCTGCACTCTTCTCGAGTAACATAGGCTATTTTATCCTAGTACAGGCACTAGTTCCCACGGGACCCGAGTTAAACTGTGGTAAAGCAGTTAGTCCTACTATCCTACTAATATTATAAATGTGAAAGAGAATGTATGGATGTACCTATGTTTGTTATTCTTTCACACAAAAACTGCTAGACCGATTTGATTGAGGTGTGTAGATAAGTGATATCCTGGATTAACATAGACTTTTTATCAACACACCTTACAAGCAAAGCTGCGGGCAGAAGCTAGTAATTAAAAAAACATATGGTGTATGTAAAACTGACAAAAAAGGTGAAGGAAAACATCTTGAGGAAACCTGGACTATAAAGTCTGAAATCACCAACCCGCATTGAGCAAGCGTGGTGATTAATGCTCAAACCTTCTCCTTGTGAGAGGAGGCCTATGCCCAGCAATGGGACGATAAAAAAAAGGCTGTAACAGTATGTAAAACAAATAATTTATTCAGTTTCGTGGGGGCAGCATGAGTGCGGGGGGCGGGTTGCCTTGCTGGTGCGGGTAGTACACGGGATCCACGGGCCTGGACAGCGAGCTCGGCGTATCTCCCGCGGTCGGGTAAGGATGGTGAGGCGAAGCGCCCATCCATTGCGGGTACCAGTATAGACCCTGGAAATTTAGTTATTGATGACAGAAAATCCAATAAAATTGGCAGATTTATCTCGCACTAAAAAACGTGGTAATCGAGTGTTTTGTAAAATGTATAGTTAAGAAAACACGCTTTTATATGTGCAAAACGAAATCGTGGTCAGAGTTCATCGCAAAAGGTTTCTCACAAGTCTAAATACAGCTATGATACGATGTTTCATTATGAAGTTCCAGTTCATATCTTTCGGCTCCATTATCAGATACACAGAGAACCACATACAGGGGCACGATTCTGCAAATTTTATTTAAGCGACATAGGATTCACATCCGACTGAGATCCAATCACGACTCAATTACGATTGAAGCGTATGTGGTTCTGCTATTTTATCTTTTAAATAAACGTTTTTATCCTTTTCTGAGATTTAATAATGAATCATATTGTCTGCAAATGATTTACGATTGCAATAAGATTGTAGAGCAAACTACCGTATAGACCAAATAGCAGACCAATCGCAAACCAATGAAATGTCATTGGAATACGATGCTAAGGTTAAACCTGTTATTGAGATTTAATTGTTATCCAATTCGCACGTTATTAAATTAGCAGAATTGAGCCCCAGGTCAATTATACCTATGTTAACAGACCAGTAGTAACCATACCTTATTCCCGGATCCTTGACAAGTGAATCGATACTCGTTAACGCTGAGTGGGTCCAGGTAGCTGATGCCAGCGATGGAGCCGTAGTTAGGAGGGAACATGTACCAGCAGCCGTCCAGCGAATCTTAAAACAACATTATTTAAACTCAAACTACATTTAAGACATCGTGACTATTTACGAAATGGCATGGAAAGGTGGATGCGCCAAATTACGTTAAGCCTATATAGACTTAAGAATCTGCTGAGATAGAAAAAGCAGAAATCCCAGGTTATTAATAGCAGAAGTTAGGTACTAGACCGATTTGCATTAACGTGAAAAGCCTGTAGGCCAAAATAACCAAACGAAGTCGAGTATCTTAGGTAAGCTGTAGCTCACTCGATAACAGTAGGATTGTAGAGACAACTTACAGGTAATGTTGGACTCCCCCCCGTCTGGACCTCCAGGCCCGCCTCCGGGCCCGTTGGGATCAGTAGTGGACACTGCATCAGTCGTTTGCTCGATGAACGGTGGCACTGGCGACAACCCCGTCCCAGGATCACCAGGAATTATAAATGGACCTGACATACCAAAATAATTGAACAGACTTTTATACATTTTTTAAATTCCTTTTTCAAACGTCATTTCAGCGAAGTAAATATTGTGAACTCCTTACCGCCATAAAAGTTGGTGTAGTTCCACTCACAAACGTGATGGTCACAGAACATTGGAGAGTACTTCTCTTTCGTGTAGTAAGCTTGGCCGTTTGGCATGAACTAGAAACAAATTCAATATGCTTTGAATATTTTTCTGCGACCAGTGGACCAAAAAATTTACTTCCACCAGAAACTTTACTTATATGTTGGGGTCGCCTTCCATTCTAACAGAATGCAGCTGAGTACCAGTACTTTACGTAATATGACTGTCTACCTGACCTCCTCAACCCTGTTACCACCCAGGACAACCCGATACCCCCCAAGTATTCAAACTAGTTTCCACGTCTGTCAAAGATATACAAATGACTGCTGAGCCTGACCTGACAACATGCATTCCGAGACACATTGGAACCTGTGACAACAATAGATGGTCACCCATCCATGGACCGACAGTGTCAAGCGTTACTTCAGGGCAGATCAGCTTTCAATCTCTATTTTACCTTCGAAAACAGTACTGTACTGTAACAGCCTTTTTATCGTCCCACTGCTGGGCACAGGCCTCCTCTCACACGGAAAAGGATTGAGCATTTATCACCACGCTTGCTCAATGCGGGTTGGTGATTTCAGACTTTATAGTCCAGGTTTCCTCAAGATGTTTTCCTTCACCTTTTTATCAGCCATTCGTGTCCAAGATATACTTAGAAAGTACATACAAACTTAGAAAAGTTGCTTTGGTACTTGCCTGACCTGGAATCGAACCCACACCCTCATACTCCAGAGGTTGTTTCTTTACCCACTAGGCCACCAGGACTTTGAAATCAGTACCAGTCCCAAATGAAGTCAAGCCGATCTTCTCACTCACCAGCAAATAATCGTAATGTCGATACCGAACGCCCTGAATATTGAAGTCGAGAATAAAGGAGCCTGACGTGATCATGCAGGAGGCGGCAGACAGTGGCGGCAGCTTGTACATCTCCGTGCCGCATTTGACGATAGCCTTCGGTAATGTGGACACGTCTCGTATGTGCTGCAGGTTCTTCTTGAAAGGAAACCTGGACGAAATAGTGGAGCACATTGACATAAGGTTGTAAAAGTGCATATCTACATGTACAGAAGAAATGCGTTTATGTGATTAAGATGCAGAAGATATATAGTAGCCTAAAATTGGTAATTTCGAGTTCTAGATAGGTACTGACTTTTGTAGAAACACGAAAGAGCTGAACTGACTTGATGTGACACCTATTGGCTTTTGGGAGTAGAACCACAGCTTCTAAGTATATGCATAATCATCTTAAATAATCACCTGAACACACAAATTCCAATATTACACTCCAATCCATGCACGAAGTTGTCCATACTGAACACAACATTAGGATCCTCTTCTAAGAAATATCGCTTGTCGTCCATAAAGTGTACGAATCCCAAGAAGTGGAAAGCGCGGCCCTTGCAGTAGGGCGTTGGACCTCGGCCCATGTTGTAGATGTCACTGTATAACTCCGACACGAAGATATACACGTTCTTACCGCAGTAGTACTCTGGAACAAGTCTTTTGGCATTAGATAATCAGAGCTTTGATTAGTTTCTCAAAGTTCAGGGCTGTGAACGGGATTCTGAGGATAGGAGTCACAGAGTTTTTGATAGATTTAATTACCTAATCATGACTGATGGTTATTCTATTCACAACTACTGCGTTCATACATGTGATCTTCTGTTTTCAGACTACGTACGTAGTTTTGCTGTCTTCCCATTAATTCCAAAAAAATATCAAAGTATTTCACTAATCGAAAACACTCTTACGCGTAGGTACGTTATGGAAACGTTATGAAAACACTCTTACGTGGTGCGTTAGGTTAGGTGCCTATACCAAAAATGTAGCTAATTGTCCCCTTTATGGTCTTGCCTCTTGACTGCTATTAAATCCTTTCTTAATTCAGTTATGGGTACCCACACACATCATCATCATCATCTCAGCCATAGGACGTCCACTGCTGAACATAGGCCTCCCCCTTTGATCTCCACAGATACCTGTTGGAAGCGACCTGCATCCAGCGTCTTCCGGCGACCTACCCACACACACAAGAACATATTTACCTTGACTCATATAGAACTCAGAAGGCACAGCGCCGCCAGCCGCCGAGTTGTAAGTGGCGACCCTCTCGGTCTTAATAGCGTTATGATTGTCATACATCGTCAGCATGTTGTCTATCGTATCGTCTAAAGCTATCAGTAGCACCTGTAAGAAAATATTCATAATTATAGACCAAAACAATAACCTTTGAGATCACTTTGACACTCGATCATCGCCCACAGGATGCTTCGAATGGGACAAAACTGTCCATTTCAAATGTACCTACCTGTATAAAGACGGCGCGAGATTTCTAGAATATTCTGTACCATTCCAGGCACAAGTTACAGATTCAAAATATTGATTGTCAAGTTATCAGATAATAATTTAAAAATGTTGAAACATTAAACTTCATCCCTAGCCTTTCCCAACTATGGGGTAAGCTTTCAATCTAACTGGATGCAGCTGATCATCTGTGTTTTACATGGAGCGACTCCTCAGCCCAGTTACCCGAGCATATCGATACCTTTCCGGCCTATCCCTTATCAAGACTGGTTGTCAGACTTTCTGACTTCTAACTACCCGAAAGGACTGCCAAAGTTGTTCAAATGAAAGCCAGGACTCAGCAATATATCATGCCTTCCGAAACATGGAAGAAGTCGTTAATACAAACAAACTCTTACCTTTAATTCCTTAATGTGCATGTGAGTAAACCTCGCCAAATGATCCGTCGCTATGTGGACATGTTCGTTGATTATGTACTGAAATAAATGAAGATAAATTACAGAGCATGAGACGCGATGTTTTGAATAGCAAAATTGTTTTCTTTGCAAGACTTTGTCAGTATCAGGCACGAATCTTAAGCGCTGACATTCACCATTTTTTAGCAAAGAACCATATGCAAATCCCAAGTGACGGCTATGACGCGAAGCGCTGCGGGCCAATCACCGCTTTATCCCGCCCCCGCGCCTCACTTCATACCACCAAAGGGACCCAATAAATTACTTCTGCGCAGGTGAGGTCAGCGCTCAAGATTCGTGCCGATGATTATACTCTGCTTGAAGGGGACTTACACTTAACTAGGACAAGACAAGGTTGTAAGGGACCTGGAAGAACTATTTTCACCACTCTCATATTCTTATCTTCTATAATGTCCATCCTTACCTCCCATAGAACTTACCTGATCAGGGGCCCGTTTGATCTTCATCATCTCAATCTGGTAATGCGCAAGATGGTCCAACTTGTCCGTAGGGTCATGGCCGTAGATTTCGTAAGCGTCTATCACCATGGCTAGTGTTAGATTCTCGCTTGGCTCCCGGCAGCATGGGTGGTTCGATATTACGTACGGATGCTAGGATTAGAAGGTAATTAATGAGCAATATGCGGAAATGTAAAAAGACCTTTTTACTTTTGACATTATCACATAGCAAGACTAAAGGCGAAAGGTAGATACGTATGTTATGTAAGCTAGGTATGCTACAAAGGTATTAACTTTTGACATGACCACATAGACTAAGGACTAATGCAAGTACTTATGTATGCACCTATATTGCAAGGCAATTTAAGTAGATATGTCGGTATTTTTGTGTTTCTTACTCTAAAACTTTGATGAAACTTGGCAGAACTATCAGAAAACACACGCTCAAGTATAGGCTACTTTTATACATGGCTTGAGTGGGAAACTTTTCCTTTGAGACGCTAATCGTCGTTAGTCGAAAATTGTGGTACATACTGGAATAATCTGAGTACTTAAAAGACATCAGTTGCTAGTAACTTACGGTTATCGTCAAACATGATATCAGTAACACAAGCAAGAGCAACACACGACCAGGACGGGCCATTTCGACTGTCAAACCCCAGTGCAAACGGGAGCAACACGCCTAATTGCCAATTGTATTAATTGCCAATCAAAGTTTACTGCCTTATTGTAGAAAGCCGCTATTAGACTTTTATGACTCCATTTGGTAACTATTTGAGTGATACTTTTATTTTTAGGACTGTGGTTTATGTAACTTATTTAAGTTTCCGAAGATAATTAACAAAAAGTGTTATTATGAATACCATGAGTTACGCTTCATTAAATCATTATTATTCCCCGGCCCTTATCACAAATTCCCTTTAGGGCTCGAGAACCAAATCTTCCTCTTCCATACTTCTCCGTCTGACCTCATCTCACTAGTAACATTCTCTCCAGCCTTATCGTCTTGCATCTGTAGCAGCAATTACCTCACACATCCATCATCCATCGATTCTTTGGTCGTTCTTTTCTTCTATCATATTTCTTGAAGGAAGAAGATGATGTAGTACTATAGGATAGTTGACCTTATATAATTGTCACGATGAATGTATTTTTTTTATATAAATTAAAATGTTAAGAAAAATGTAAGTACCTAGCGTTTTTTAAATCATCTGATGAATGCATGCGTAACAGGATTTAATAGATAGGTACTTTCATAGGCTCCATACTCAAGCCATCCTCTAATGGGGAATGAGCAGAAACAGTAGAATGCTTCAATGCCTGCTACTACGCGAATCATCCACATAAACCATTTTGGTCATGCAAGCGTAACGATACTTATCGATAAATAGACCTGTCGTCGAAAGACCTTCCAGGTCATACCATATACCTATGACATACAGTTGCAGTTCTAGATTACTCTAAACATAATTAAAGTAGATTCTCTGACCTTTTGCAACCTTAATAAACGCATATTCCTAAATTAAGACAGTCGAATGAACAAATATGCAGTAATAAATAAGGCAGTACTAGGTAAACCAACAATTTTCATAATTCATTTCTCTTTCAGAATATCCTTGATTGTAAGAAAATAGCATTTTAAGAAGATATCAAAATTCATGAATTTATTTCGCTATAGCCGTGTTCTGATATAGTTAATAATCGAATCAACATTGGGTATTCAATAGCGCTTGAAAATTAGGTCAACTTAGCGCATAAACGAAAAAGAACAAACTACCCCTTAGTCATAACAGTATGTTTGAGGGCAGGTGTAAAACGCTAAACTAAGTAAACGTTCAGCAAAAGTTAACATTCCTTCCCGTGAGATATGTTGGCGTGTAGTCGATCTATCGATCGGTTTAGCGCGCAGCTCCCTTGCGCCGCGCGACTCAACCCCACAGTGCGACCCACCGTGCCGACCAGCCATTGTATCCCCGAAGAACGTATTAAAAATGATAAAACCCAACAAAAATCAACCTTAAAACGTTAAAACCACAAACCCGTGAAAAAACATTAGTGAATAACACACAATAATCGAAATTCGACACCTTAAAACAATGAGTATAATAAAGTAAATCGACGGGGAAAATGGCTGCTCCAAATACCAAAGGCACGTTCAAACTATAATGTAATAGAAACTAAATTAGAGTAGTGTAAAGAAGTCTTCCAATAGTGATAAGAATTAAAATAATATTTATAAATTAGTTCGTGAATAGAAAGTGAAAATATATTTACCGAGATAGTAAATCGATGTCTTCCCGTTGGTGTCAATTTTAAAGTTTAATTGGCAAGAGTATATGAATTAAGTATATTAAAACGCTAGTTGATTGGCTTATACTGCCTGTAAGGTGCGTGAAGTAGGTACAAACCGGCTTGAAGATGATAAACCTGGGCAAGTTCAAGTTGCCTCCCTTGAGGAATGTGCTGGACGTGACGATGCAGACTGTCAGGCAACAGATCCCGGAGAAGCCGGGTGCTCCTCCGCGTCCGCCACAAAACGTCAGGTTCGCGAACTTAGGTGAGTTTTTGGCAGAAGGTCAGTAGGTTAATCAATAAACTTAAGACTGTTTTTTGGGTCTCATGAAGTAAAAAAGTTTCCTTTCTTCAAGACAACGCAAAAGTAACACTATTTCCTGATCTTTAGATTTCGCGAAAACTTACATCATTCGATTCAGATGCTTTACATTATACCATAGCATTCATGATATAAAAATCTTCCAGACAATATGGGTGAAAGCTGCGAACTATCAACTATGAATGAAACCACATCACCTAGCTACCAGTCAACTAATCCCACGAACCCGTTCCTAAGCGGAGCCCTGCAGGCCGAAGACTCCTTCACCAGCTATCAGAACACCTATCCTCAGCAAGATGGAGCTCCCAGGTAAAAATAGCATCCAAATCAATCATTGAAAATATTGTGATAGGACAGCCATTTACATTTGTTTGTGATTTCAGGACTCAGAGCATGCAAAGCGTAGATTTTTACGCTTCATCTGAAGAAGGCGGAGGCTTCGAGGAAGGTGGTGGCCCGCCTGGCGCTAAAATCAATGAATACCAAGCAGCTTGGAACGTCACTAATGCTATTCAGGTACGTTAAACAAAAGAGGCTCGGTATTCATGCGTCAAACGTCAACTGTGATATATTGATTAATGTATTTGTATTTATTTTTCCAGGGTATGTTCGTAGTATCCCTGCCGTTCGCCGTTCTACAAGGCGGTTACTGGGCGATTGCTGCGATGATTGGCATCGCACATATTTGCTGCTACACTGGTAAGATCCTCGTCGAATGCCTCTATGAAGATGATCCCGTGTCGGGCCAACGTGTGCGAGTTCGTGACTCCTATGTAAGCATCGCTAAAGAATGCTTCGGCAGGAAATATGGCGCAAGAATTGTCAACCTCGCTCAAATTATCGAACTGGTAATGACATGCATTCTTTACGTCGTCGTGTGTGGTGATCTAATGATTGGCACCTTCCCTGATGGCGCTATTGACGCTAGGTCTTGGATGATGCTAACAGGCATATTCCTTCTGCCTTTGGCTTTCTTGAAATCGCTTAAAAGTGTTAGTATGCTATCGTTCTGGTGTACCATGAGCCACTTGATAATAAACGCTATCGTTTTGGGTTATTGTATCCTTAACATCGGCGACTGGGGTTGGTCTAAAGTGAAATGGACTTTGGATTTTGAGAACTTTCCCATCAGCTTGGGCGTCATCGTCTTTTCATACACTTCGCAGATATTTCTGCCAACACTAGAAGGTAACATGGAAGATCGTTCCAAATTCGAATGGATGTTAGATTGGTCTCACATTGCTGCTGCAGCATTTAAATCAATTTTCGGATACTTGTGCTTTTTGACTTTCCAAAACGATACGCAACAGGTGATTACGAATAACCTGCGTTCAGCTGGGTTTAAGGGTCTAGTCAACTTTTTCCTTGTAATTAAGGCAGTGCTGAGTTACCCTCTGCCTTACTATGCGGCGTGTGATCTGCTGGAGCGTGCACTGTTCAGGGGCAAACCTAAAACAATATTCCCAGTAATCTATGCACTAGATGGCGAGCTAAAGGTGTGGGGACTTGCATGGCGACTGGGGGTGATAATGTTCACTATTTTGATGGCAATATTTATTCCTCACTTCGCCATCTTGATGGGTTTCATCGGCAGCTTCACGGGAACTATGTTGAGCTTCATTTGGCCAGCCTACTTCCACCTCAAACTGAAGGGCAACACACTTGAAAGCACAAGGATTGCGTATGATTACTTCATAATAGCCCTGGGTGTTCTTTTTGGAGTCATCGGTATGTACGATTCTGGTTCGGCTCTGATCAAGGCATTCAAAATAGGATTGCCGTTCTAATTTCCCATAATAATAGACTCATTGTTGAACTATTTTTAGATTTACGCGTACATCGTAAACTAAACTTTGCCGCGATAATAATACGGCTGAATGTTGAATGCATGATTTATGTACCTAGACCGGTGTATTGATAAGTTTTGTATCTTAGGTCTGTTTAGTACATGGGCAAATAGTTTTTGTTAGCGGACTTATTTCTTCGTATAGTGACAATAATTAATGTTTAAGAGAACGATCGCCTTTTGCCTTCGCAACTTCGTTTTACTCCAGATTTTTATGTATATAGTTATAATTGTCTAGCTTATTCTACAAATATTGTATGAAGTACTGTTAATCCAATGTCTTCCAATGAAATATTACGTTTTTGAAGTATGTAACAACGAAGTCTTCCATTGATGATGTCGCCATCAACAGCGATGTTATCTGCTTGTACTAACGTATAAATATCAAAAACATATTTGGATAATATTTACATTAATCTTAGGTATTGTATTGTAAATCATTGATATTTTATCAAGTCCTAGTTTACTCCGATTTTGAAACACCTGATTTAAAAAGAAAAGCAAACGTATATATTGAACATGTTTACTTTAGAAAAAAAGTTATTTTATTATTTGTGTTAAGTCATACTGAAAGATCTATTTACAAACTTATACATTTTATTTATTAAGATGATTGCTGGAGAAGTATATTAGCTCATATTCAGACGACTATATCCGAACTAAGTCTTCCACTTCTAAATATAATTGTTGTTGATTATATTAATAGAATATTGTACTAAATTATACATGTTGATTAGATTAGACTATGTTACATTGAGATATTGTGAGAATATGTGATTATTGTGATACCAACGTTTTCAAATATTATATTAAGTATACAGATGATTTTGAAGAAACTGAGAAACATGACAATGACTTTTGTAAATTAAAAGTTGACAACAATGACATTAATGAAAATAATAAAAGGATACAAAAAAAAGAAAATGCTGTAGACGAACAGTCTTCTCAAAGAAAGACAATATTTATGTGAAAAACAGATCAAATCGGTACTAAGGTAATTGAAAAATGCTGTGCGTCTACTTCTAGTAGATGTTATTGTTACAGCTGTCTTAGTGACCTCAAATAATGAAAATGATTCCATGTGAGAAGAAGTCACTATGTATTAAGGACTGTTTGAAATCTTGTCATAATAGAAAAAAACTGAATACATGGGTGTGTATTGCGCGAATATTAATACCTCTAAAACACCATAAAGAAAGTCTCAAATATGGTGTCACAGGTGATGGGTTGCTTTACCTACCAAGCAGTTATCTAATTAACAATGCAAATAAAATATATTCAGTCTAAATACTCTAGCATCTGTATACCTAGTATAAGAAATTGGGCTTCCAAAGTTTCGATGGTAAAACTTTATAATAAAATGATGCTTGTCTTCGATAACGCCTAACCGTTTAGTTCTGATTAACTTATCCAGGCTTGTATCCATATGAATATTTAGAAATGTAACCAAGTGCAATAATGTTGTATAAATATACTTAATAATATGTATTGTGATGAAATGGACAATTCTAGGTGTGTATTTTAAATAATATAAAATGTTATTCGATATTTGTTTTATTTTTATTTTGCATGGGTCCAAATATTCTACCCTGTGGCACTCCCCTGTACCTAACTATGCCTGCAGTTTGAGCAAGACACTTTAAAGTGATTACTGGAAATCAGAAGTTAGAAAGATGCTCCAACAGTATTAAAATTGACGAGGAAGCCGCACCAATATTTTTTTGAAGGATGGATCCAATTATAAATTATATGAAGGTGACATGGCGTAGTCCTATTATTTTACCAAATGAGTATTAACTTTCCAAGAAGTACAATATTTTCTCAATAAAAAATATCAAGGTCAGTTTGGCGATAAGGCAGCCATTTAAATTGGCAATTTGTTTAATTACTCCCGCGCTCGCTACACGATCAGACGCCATGCTTGCAAAATGGACGCGCGCATTCACGCATGCGTGCTGTTTCTGTTATGTCTCCTTCTTGTACAGATAACTGTAAGTATTTTTGATATAAAATCTTATAAATATGTATCTAATCTACAAAATAATTTTTAATGCTGAAAAATAAACGTCAAAATCATTAAAAACTAGCTATCTGCAAACGAAGTTTCTTTATCGAAGTGAGTGTCCCACGTTGGGCGCCAAAATGATTAATGAATTTTCAGGCTCAGGCGGGGTCATCTTCTCATGATTGATTTCTAGATAGGTAGCTAAAATATAAAACACTAAGATACCATCCGAGGCCAATTTTATGTGGGTATTTCTAAAATTAAAATAGCACTCAATACTCAAGTCTCTATTAGCATTTTACAGTCTAGAAACAATATGGACCCTATAGGGCACAGCTTGAAGAAATTGTAGAGTTTAACAGTAGCTGATTACTAAATTATAATCTTCGTAATTTAGCGACCGTACAGCATACGCAACCACCCATGCTGCCAAGAACCCAACGAGAACCTCACGCTGGCTATGATCATAGATGCTTTCGAGATCTACGGCCACGACCCCACGGACAAGCTGGACAACCTGTGGCTCTACCAGAATGAAATGTTGAGGGTTAAGACTGCTGAAGACCAGGTACCTCCTAACAAAAGCTAGGCAATACTTTTTCCTTTCATTATACCTAGGTACCTTTGGGGGGATAGCTGTTCTCTGTTGTGGCATCTTGCTTCTTTGTGGCTTATCTTTCTCGATAGTGTAATATTGCTTTGCACAAGAACACATATACAACCAATTAAAGATGCTTTACTTGGCTGTCACGAATTATTAGCAAGTTACATTTTTGCTCCGCAGTATCTTATCAATGAAAGAATCCACATAGCGACAGATCATTTGGGACGTTTCGTTAAACTCCACATCCAAGAATTGAAGGTAAGACCAATTTCCATAATAAAATCAAAGCACCGAAGTGTCCTTGAAATGATGATGATGTCCTCCTAGCGGATTGCCGGCCACGGCGGCTGTTCTACTGCCTATACTTATAGCGCACAAGCATTTGCGAAGACACAGGTACACTCTCTATTCCTTCACTCTCATAGCCCATGGGACGGGAATCCGACACGAACGGAAAGAGATCAGACGCAGGACCGACATTAACGTGCTCTCTGATGCACGGCTGTATCAATCACCAACTTCCAGACTTTGGGCTGCTTTGTGAAAGTTTCTAGAACTCACTAATGATCTGCTTTCGGAAAGGTCCTGCTGATCACGTTAGATGACGTCATAGACAACATGCTGACGATGTATGAGAACCATAACTCGGTGGCTGCTGAAAGAAAGGCCACCTACACGGGAGGACCAGTGCCTATGGAGTTCTATATGAGCCAAGGTAAGTTAAACCGAGTTTTACAAAGAAGTTCAGTACTTTATAAAACGTGTCTCCCTAAAAAAGTATGATATAGATCTTTAAATTGAATGTTCTATTACTATTTCTACTAGTTTTTGCACCGGGGTTCGGATGGATGGATAAAATGAACCCTCGATACTGTTCCAATAGACATTACCGTCAAGTTTTATTAAAATCAATCCAATCGTTTTTGCGTGAAAGAAGAACAAACATCCACACATACAAACTTCTGCGAGGATTCAATAATATAAAACAACAAATTATAATTTCGAAAATAATCTTGACCTATAACTTCTGTCCTAAAGAATTCTACTGCGGCAAAAACGTGTACATCTTCATGTCGGAGCTATACAGCGACATCTACAACATGGGCCGAGGAGTTGCTCCCTACTGCAAGGATAGGTCCTTCGTGTTCCTCGGCTTTCTGCACTTCCACGACGAAGCCAAGTACTATCTCCTGGACGACCCCAGCATCTCCTTCCCAACGGACAATTACTTGCATGGCTTGGAGTGCCATATCGGCATTTGTGTGTTCAGGTCAGTGTAGCTAGTTTACCAGCCACTAGACCAACACTGCTTCACCACATTATTTTTATTGGTTCCTTAAAATTTAGCCCTGAACTTACAAGATCACAGTGTCTTTAAAATCAATGCGAGGCAAGCAGCTAGCACATTTTCTGTTTAAATCTAGTATATGATATGAAAGGAAAATAAAACAAGGGGACAGGTAGACCTAAGTTCAACCACAGCAAACACTCTTTGGAGTTTTCCATTGAAACTTCAAAGTCAAGAGTTGTTTAAGAAAAACGGACGTATATGTTGTCGGCGAAAAGAGGCCAAAGTTGTGTATAGCATCTATACAACCAATTTATAATAACCCCCACAGGTTTCCTTTCAAGAAACTCTTGCAAAGAATCCGCGATGTGTCCACATTACCGAAGGCTATCGTCAAATGCGGCACAGAGATGTACAAGCTACCGCCACTGTCTGCCGCCTCCTGCATCATCACGTCAGGCTCCTTCATACTGGACTTTAATATCCAAGGCGTTCGGTACCGGCACCACGACTATTTGCTTGTAAGAACATTTTTGAACTCATGAACTTTAATGCTCATTTGGCAAACTCAGACCCAAAAGTCGTTATGACTCCTACCACATTTCGTGGTTGCATAATTGGGTGGATGACTAGGTCAAAAATAAATTACGTTGTCATATTCATTTAGTAAAGCATCTAAAAATAATGTCACTTCCATTTATCGTTTTGATGGAATAATTGATTAAATTTTTTTATTGATAATATAAGCTAAATAAGAATCCAGTTTGATGTGAAAAATGTGTGACGTCATAAGTTGCGCTTTCATACATATTACAAAGAAAGTGACAGTTTTTGACAGTTAAATAAAAGTAATGAATTTGACTCGTTGGAAACTACCGTATTATGTGTGTGACTTGTTTACTAGAATACTTCATTGCTTTTGAATGAGTACGTGTCCCTTGGAATTTTTTATTTATTTATTATACTTTTTGCACACATTTTACAAAAAAAAAAAAAACAATGTAGAAAGGCGGACTTAACGCCTTAGGCATTCTCTACCAGTCAACCTTTAGGTGGAGGAGAAATTTCATGGCAGGTGCACTAATTATATAAGACAAGTCTAAAATATATACGTACATAGACTTATTATACATACACATACACCGGAATGGAATGGAATTACCGGTGGCTAATCTGTAGTCCATGACCACAGCCCACGGAGGACAGAAGACTAGCGGAGATGCCCTAAAGCAGGTAGGTCACGCGCCTTCAGGTAGGTCAAATACGTCACGACTACGTCACGGCAGGCGTGGATGACAACGCCCACATACCGTCCTTCACTTCAAATTGACATCTTGTCATCTAGTCGTATTTTACCACAATTTGAATATATTTTATTTTTTATTTCATAAAAACGATGAAGTGTGCTGTTATAAATTGTAGAAATTGCTCAGGATCCAAACTCAAACATACTGACAGGATAACATTTCACGTGTAAGTAATATTTTAACTCTAAAACATATTTTTTGCTAGAGACATCTGTCGTCGAATAGCTGAATTTTTAGAAGTTTTTAGTGAATTTGTATTATTTTCGTATCAATGCATACTATTAGTACCAATTTTGGCTAAAATAGCAGCTTCATTTTTACTTGCATGCTAAAAGCTTTTTTATACCTTATTTACCAACCAAAACAAATAAAAAAACATGAAATTTAAAAATTTCTAAAATACGCCATCTTTCGGTAAGTAGTTGACTTAATATTTGAAGTAAAATTGCGTTCGTCAGGCCAGATAGACCACGTTGCAATAATAATAAGTATTAATTTATGAAAATATTATTTTATAAATTAATTATTATTTCCTTTTTTAGATTTCCCGTTAACCATGATATAAGAAACACATGGATACGCATCATAAATAAACCAAACTGGATACCTACGAAATATTCCAAAATATGTTCCATACATTTTGAAGAAACTGATTTCTATGAAACAAACTGATTTTTGGAAGGCGAACGTGGGGCTAAAGCCAACACGCTGAAGCCCTTTAGAGACAACTTTAATGAAATGGCAACACAAAACCGATGATTATCCCTGTATACACTATAGAAATGTACCCAAGGACAATCCCCGGTTCTGTGTTAAACTATTGCTAATTATGGAATAAAACTACTAGGGCTATTGGGATGGGATGCTAATGGACTGGGAATGGGGATAATTATGGTACTATGGCACCTGCCGATAACAATATTTGCACACGTAAAAATGGCAGGTGGAGACTTATTATTTTACGAAAAATAATAATCACGTAACCTAAATCCAATATGGCGGCCGTCCCAAAGTGGCGGATTGGCTAATGAAATGCAGCCCTATGAATTCGGTATGAAAAATAAAAATAATAGTTTTTAAACTATTATTTTTTACCTTTACAAGTGGTTCAGCCACCTTGATGGTTATGCGTTCAAAACTACAGATGTAGTTTTATCAGTGTTACCAGTCGTAGAAAATTCAATCACCCATACTTAAAAGAGGTTTTATTTGAAAGCTACAATTATTTTAAAAATTATCACAACGTTTATTTTTTTATCTAAAAAACATGTTTTTGTTGAAGATTACTCGATAAGTGAATATGAATATCTTTGTTATGATGGATGAACAAGGATGTTCCTGTCTATAGCTTTATAGAATATTTTTCTGTTAATACCTACTGTGTTATTTTAAATAAAACTTTTTACGAAAATTTTTACACATTTATTTATCTTGATCCTCAGCAATATTTAACCTATATCTCTCTTCCCTTACACACTTTTAGACTGTACTTTTACTCAGGATAACATTCGACGCACATAAAATACCTCAACTAGTGGATGCGTCAATATGATATAGTTGTGAAAATTCTAATTTGAATAACGCTGTCCCTAAAATGTTTAATAAAATTTCCATTGTTCTTGGTGAATTTCATAATATGGCAACATCGAAAAGAACAACAGCCATCATCAGTAAGGTTCTAGAACAAAAAGAACAAATTTTCGTGCTTGTGACGCCATAGTGGCTAGTAGACGAACTAACACAATGACATAAGTTGATACTTAAGTAACACCATGGGGGTATTTTAGACCCGTGGTGAATAAAAATGATTTTTAATCGAGTCTCCGTTTAATGGTTCCTAGTAGAATCATACCTATTTCATTTCTGAGCGGGTAAATGAATTGTTGTGGGGCAAGTTCTCTGCACCCGATAATACTTGTATAAGTATTATTTTTCTAACTTTTTTTATCTCTCTCTTTTTCTTTGGTCATTTCAAATGAATGCTTCTTCAAACTTTCTAATTCAATTACTATTTGTAAAGAATTATTAAGTTTGAGTATTTACTTCACTTTTTAGTGGTCGGTGTTAGTTTAGGGTTAGACCTTAATTGTCCTAATTCCACGCTAGATGGATTTACAAAAAATGGGTGGCTTCCCATAAAAGGCGTATAAGGGTGGAGCACGGGTGGAGCCAGTAACGTTCCTCGTCCCCCGCTCACCCGAATTTTGGCGCGTTGCTTTGTTAGGAGATTTTACGTTAGGGCACCTCCGCTAGTCTTCTGTCCTCCGTGCCACAGCCCTAAGACTGCCCACCTCAGACTTTTTGTAGGGCACATCAGAATGATCCCTAATTTTTTCGAAATAATCGGCACCGATTATCGGACGTGAGTGGGTAGCCTAAACTGGTTGATTTACTTATATTACTTGCAGACTTTACCTAACGGCAACACGTACTACACGAAAGAACCCCACTCCCCGTTGATCTGCGATCATCACGTCTGCGAGTGGAACTACACTAATCATTATGGAGGTAAATATGCCAATTCTGATCTACAGTGGCGGATTTACCAATAGGCCAAGTAGGCCAGTGCCTAGAGCGGCAGATTTAGAGGGGCGGCAAATTTAGCAATTTTTTTACAGGTTTTTTTTATAATTGAGTATATGAGTACACAATCCATATATAAATAGACGATTAATAAACGCAAAATTAATAAACTGTAATATATACTTAGGTACATACGTGATCATGAATTTTAAAATATTCTAATAGCGTTTCAATAAAAATAAAATAAAAAATCCGCTCGCTTCGCTCGCGGTTTCGCGGCTTTTTTCATCATTCCTGGTTTGTTCTGCGCTCTTTGAGTCCTCAATCTAACAAAAAGTTAAAGCACCGAAGTAGCAAAAACAACTGACGCTCTAAACTGACGATTTCTAAGCTGTTTATGAGGTGGAGGACTTTTGTGTCCCAAAACTCGAAAAATTTCGCGCTAGCTGCGCTCTCAGCTTTTTCACTTTGCACTGGTTTTTTTCAAACTTGTTTGAGTATTTTTGTGTTCCAAGACTCAAAAAATTTCACGCTCGCTGCGCTCGCGCCGTTCACTTGACAGTGGCTATTTTCTGATTTCTTTAGGTATTATTGCGTCCCAAACATCAAAAATTTCGCGCTCGCTACGCTCGCGGCTTCTTCTCTTTGCAGTGCTTTTTTTCCACTCTTGTTTGGGTAGATATTTTTGTGTACCAAAACTAAAAAAAAAATCGCGCTCGCTTCGCTCGCGACTTTTTCACTTTACGGCGGTATTTTTTACTCGTTTTGGTACAAAATTATTGAGTTTTGGATCAGAAAAGTTTTTACATTTGTCGTTTTTTTTTTGGGGGGCTGCACAATAGGTAGTCCGCCCCGGGTGCCACCCGATGCTACGTCGCCACTGCATCATAGCACCCGAACGAATGAACCGATTTCAATTTAGTTTTTTTTTGTGTTTGATGAAAATCGATTGAGCCGTTTAAAAGTTACAGAGGTTTTACGCTTCAAAGTCGCTGTCATATAAACTTGTTAACATTAAACTCTTCGGTACATAGAGGCTTGCAAAAATAATCTAGTAACTGACAGAAATATCATTAAGTTCACAATCATTAGAGGCGGCAAAAATTGAATGGCCTACTAGCGGCAAGTTTGTAAATCCGCCACTGCTGATCTAAAAAAAAACCGTTTAATAAAGAGGTCTGTTTTTAGGAAAAAAGGATAATGGCCAATATTAACTTCTAGCCCTTAAAATAAAATTACTTTTATAGATTTTATCGCGATTATATTAATATTATTTAATCAACGGCGTTTCGGATCCTTTACAGCATCCATGGTCGGGGGTAGACTGACCTATCAGCTTAAATGTCTAATATTCTACTCATTATTTTGATACTGTACTGGGTACTACTAAAGTCTACCTACATACCGACACAGACCATGCCATGAGCCACCAAAATTTAAAATCGATAGCGATCGACTCGTTACAATTCCATTGATCATCCGACTGCCAAGGAGGGTACCTAATAATTCGAAACAACTCTGTTCACCCAAAACATCATTTTTACCATCATAGCATTAATCAAACATGTTGTTACTTTTTACATTTATTTATTTGTCGAGGTCCGTTCCTAATTCCGGGCGACCCGGGCACTGGTATCGACGCAGTCCCGCCGTACATCGAACCGACTCCGAAAACTGACGGAGGAGATGGAGATGAGGAAAACATCACTGTGCCTTGTAAGATCTTGCACTTTCTTAGGCTGGAAACAGTGCGACATAGCTATATCTTATCTGTGCAAGTCTATGAACGCGCGCACAGCTACGCTGACGGTAGGTACCTACGCGCGTGATTTTGTGTGTGATTCGGTCGGAAAGTACGGTTAACACTGACCGTCGGCCGAGCACTGTTTCCAGCCTTATTGAAAATTGAAACGACTGCTTTCCAGGTGCTCGATTCTGCTTAGTTAGTGCGAAATTAATAATGTGAAAATAGAATTGAAAATTGAATCTCAATAGCAGTTTTAACCATATCGATCATTCTGCTACTAATATAAGACCAATCGTATTCCAATGACATTTCATTGGTTTGCCATTGGTCTGCCATTTGGTCTATAGAGAAGTTTTTTTGCAGATAACACCTATGATTCATTATTGAATCACAAAAAAGAATAAAAAATGTTTATTTCAAAGAAAAAAAATAGCGGAATGCCACAAACGCTTCAATCGTAATTGATTTGCGATTGAATCTTACTTGGATATCAATCGTATGTCGCTTAAGTAAAATCACCAGAATCAAACCCCTGATGAGCCTAAAAAGTACAGTCACAAGATTATAGTGCAAACAAATGATTAATGATGAATTTCTGTATCCAGATATCCTTGATGGCTGTTTGTTCATGTACCCACCTAACTACGGGTCGATTGCGGGCAAGAGTTACCTGGACTCCATCGATCTTCATGACGACAGGTTTACTTGCAACGCTGCTGGCGGAAATAAGGTATAAATAGCTGACTTTCATAGACTTCAAAATTTCATAAGTTTTTTTAGACAAAGCAGTATACATTGAATTCGAAATCAAAATTCTTTTTTATCAGGCTACATTGACCCATAGATAAGTATATACCTATCGATAGGTACCTTAAGACTACGATATATATCTGTATCTAGGCGACTATCGATGTTTTATCTTTCTTTTTTAAGGCACTTTTGTGGAAATAAAACAGGGGCCCGATTCTCCTAATTTTACTTAAGCGACCTTCGATTGACGTTCGACTCGATTCGACTGAGACCCAATCCCGACTCGATTACGATTGAAGCGTATGTGGCATTCCGCTATTTTTTCTTTGAAATAAACGTTTTTATCCTTTTCTGTCATTCAATAATGAATCATTTTGTTTGCAAATGATTTACGATTGCAAAATGATTGTACAGCAAACTACCGCATAGACCAAAATCATCAAAATAGCAGACCAATCGCACACCAATCAAATGTCAATCGAATACGATTGGTCTTTTATTAGTAGCAGAATGCCCGATATGGTTAAAACTGCTATTACGATCATATTACGATTAGATTTCTATTCGATTTTGACATTATTAACTTAGGAGAATCGGGGCCCTGAGCATATAAGACTTTTTTTATGCAGTAGTCACCTAGTGACAAATATCAGTGTATCGTAGTTTTAAGGTATTTGTATATCTATGGGCCAACGTAGCCTAATAAAGGTAGGTAGTTATTTTGTTTTTTTTATACCGCTTTGCCTACAAAAACTTTTTTTGTGTGAGCGGGACATTCAGATATGAACAACCAACGAAGTACCTACATAGTATAATGTACCAGAATATTTATATTTTATAACTTAAATATAATTGCCCATTTCCCCAGGGTCTCTACTGGTACCCGCAATGGATGGGTGCGGCACCCCACCACCCGTACCCTGCCATGGGCGATGATAAGGATTACGAACCCAACGGACCGTTCTACGCGCACCAACAGGGCTACGACATGGACGAACAGGATATTGAATAATATATTATTTTATAGATTCACTTTTGTTTTATTTCAACATCGAATTAGTTAAATAATGCCGCTGTGTGAGACTGCAATAAGTCATGAGAATAAGGGTCATGGCACATTATACCGGCACCGCAACAGCACCGCTCCACGCCAGCATTTAACTTGTCATTCAATTTAGAGCATTAAATCGTGTATAGTATAACATATTTCATAATTTCAATATGAAAAAGCCAACGGCAGGCAGTCAGCGCGCTTGCTGCTACCACACAACTCGGCTCGCAGCCCGCGTGCTGCAAGCGAGCGGACCGTAACTCTGAGTCGGCAGCGAAGCAAGTCCTAGGCGTGTTCATTAAAACAATATTGAGTTTGCGGTGACAGCAAGCTTACACCTCGCGGCCGATGCGCGGTCGGCGGAGGCGACGCCGTGTTGCAGCTGTGCTGATGCGGTGCCGGTATAATGTGCCATGACCCTAAGAGAAAGAAGTCAAAGTATGAAAGCTGCGAAAGTAAAAATAAATGTTCTAACAAAATGTAAAACCTGATATATTTAGAAATAAAACTTAAAATAAAATATACATAAAAGAACAATATTTACAATTAAATGTAACTTTCCAAAAATCTACGCTCGATACTGGTGCTTCGAGGCAGTACAAAAAACGCGGGCGTACCAGCCTTCAACTCAAAATATTTGACCACTAATAAGTCGCCCAAATTCTTGGTAGGATCAACTATATGGGGCATTTTGTCGTAACCTTCGAAATAGACATTGATTTTAGAACAGTTGTACTTATTTTCTTCATCCCATGGCGCGGGGAACAGCTGTTCTAGTTGACTTCGTAACGGCACATTTTCGGGGCAAGCTCTGATAAAGTCCGTCATTTGATATTCTGGATACAAAAGTAAAATTGGCCACCTTAATACACCATCTTCAACATGTACTATCGCGTCCTGCGCTCCTGGTAAACTAGGCTCTAACTTAGACAAATCTATATCATCTTCGTCATCACACTTCGAAATTTTAATTCCTCTTTCAATTATTGCTTTAACCACCAATTCCTTCTGCTCATTTTCCTTCTCACCTTTTCTCTCCTTCTTCCTTTGATCACGTTGTTGTTGCAATTTCTTCTTTTTCGCTGAATTAAGGAGTTCGACAATGTCTTTATCCTTAGATTCGCCTTCTAATAACTTTTGGCAGTGTTCAATGCAGACATCGTACTTGGTTATTTCGAGAGCTGCCTTGGCCGCGCGTAATCGTGCCTTGGCGTGTTTAGGGTTGAAAGTTAATGCCTTCTCGCTGTCGAATAAGGCTGATCTGTAATTCTTGAGATGCCAATGACACGCAGCCCTGTTATTGTATAGACTTGCATTGATTTCAGCATCGTCGCATCTCTGTTTGATGCCTTCTGTGTAACTGTAAATGTAATATGTATGTTAACAAAAGTATTAAGGTGAATCCAAGTTAGTGGTGTAGCACATTGTGGGTAATTTGGAAACACAACTATATTAACAATTATTAAGAGTTAATTAATTAAATTCATTCAAATTAAATGAACTGTATTATTTACAACATGTAATGCTTTGTCTACAAATAATTTTTAACTTTCAAGAGAACTGAGCTTTTTACCTTTTTACAATGCATGCAAATAATAAGCTTATAAATTTTAAGTAAACTATGGAATTGGGTTGTATACAATCTAAACTTTGTCATCACAGAAGTAAATAATATTAAATGATATAGCAGCCATAGCAATATTTTTTTAGATCAAACTCTTTAAACCAATCAATAACAAAAAAAATACTCTTTAAACTAATTTGATTAAAAGAAATATGCAATTTTTGCTAAATTCTTTCATAAATCTCTTTTTTCACAATTGGAGTATGAAACCAATAATTTTCCTTCATCTTCAGCCAAAACAATCTATACAATATGGTAACACCATAAACTAAACTAACCAAGTAGGTTTAATCACTCACCCTAAAATAGCCAATCTATAGTTTTTATGTTTGAAGTTGAAGTTGCCGTCCTCCTTGTAGTTTCCAGCCAGTTCTACTGGTGTATTCTCCTCAGGATCATACTTCAGTTTAGCCAGGCCCTCCGCAAGTGGAGACAGTTGCCCATTTTCTGGTGTTGACTTCATAAAAAATGGATGCTTGTCCATTTCTTCCTGAAATTATAAACATAAAACTATGTATTTGACAGTGAAATGTTTGGATCAATATGTGAATATCTGTGAAACTTAAAGCAAAACTACTGAACTGATGTTAATGAAAGTTAGCACCAGGGCTGTGGGATTGTCTGAAAGAGTTACTGCGGCCCTGGTACATAAAAGCACAGATTATATAATAGTTACTACGTAACAGATAAATCACTCCATACAAAAAAGTCCATACCTACTGTTATAAGCACCTACAAGTTCCCCAACTACCTACAAATTCCTAGCTGCGTTATAAAATGAACCTTAAAAGCTCGAGCGCTTGATTGTTATTCCAATGCGATAGCGCACAGTTCAGTGACCGCAACCGTGCCGTGGCCGCGCTTAGGGTTGCTTCTTACAATTTATTAATATTTAAGTAGGAAAACAAAGTTACGCTTATTTTAAGATAGCCTTTTTTATACTGAGTTTTTAAATAAAAAGTAATAACAAGAATATTTTTCTTTAGTTAACTATTGTATTGCCTACTAAAATGGAGTATGGATACATATTACTAAATATTACCTAATACGTAAGCATAGGTAAGTACTTAAGTAAAGCTTTCGTCAAAATCAAAGGCGGTTTCCAACTATTTTTCGAGCACAAGTGCCATACCCCATATGGTACAACTCCGTCGAGTGTTGATACATACCTAAAATTGGTTTCTGCGTAACGACACGCGTAATGTTCCGAGTCGTCATTAAGTTGGACCAGAACTATACCTACTTACACTCGAGATGTGTTTTGAGCTACAAAACTTACAATACGGTTCATATAACTAAGTAGGTATCTAAAGTAAAATATGTAAGTACCTAATGATCTCTGTTGTTAAAATCATAAAGTAGATAAGTATTTATTTATTTCAAAAAAAATTAGAATTACTAGATAAGTTCATACTCATACATATAAAATGTTTCTAAATCTTACAATAGTCGCAATTAATCCAACACAACTCAAAATAATCCATCAGTTTGTGAGGCAGCTTAAAAAACCGAATAAAAACCAACTGCATAACATGCCACGAAATAAAAATAATAATATTGGAGCGCGCGCGGCGCGTGTGACTATTGAAAGCCCTGAGCCGCGTGGGGCTACCGGTAACCCAGCGAGCGGTAGGCATTTATCGCGCGCAAGTACGTCGAGTGACAGAGGCCTGATAAAAGGCCTATGAAGGAACACAATGGATTTTTTGTCAGTAAAAGTGTGACACTCCCTCACCACTGCAAACTCACAGCGGGAGGGGATAATTTGATGATTTTTTCCATGGCTAAAAAAAGCACTATATATTAATACCTAGCTAATATTACTTCAGAATAACACACTATGATTCCTTTTATCTTAGTATGAGAAGTAGACCTTCGGATGCGGGTTTTCTCAGCTTCACCCGCATCTTGGGAGAAAATCTACCAGTTCCCATAAAAATATAGCCTCTGTCACCCAAGAATAGTTTAGCAACTTTTGTCTCACCTCCCACTTGTCCTCGGGCCATCCTTCCGTGTACCGTTTCTTCTCCAGGCTATCAATGAAGTCGTCTAACTCCTTGTCCAGTTTCTGGGCCAGAGCGATCCTCTCCTCTTCAGTCATCGGCTGCTTAAGCCCTGTTCCTTCTTCCGCCATTATTTACAACTTATATACTTTCTAATTAGATTTTACACTGAAGTTTTGAATGAAACTGTCTCGATATTAAATAAAACAGTAATTGGTTTTAATATTTATTGCAATTTGTGAATTTTTATATGTTTTTTATGTATTCATATAAATATAACCTCTAAAGCTAAACAATGTCACGTTTCGTACTGTCAATTGCTGTCATTATGGCACTGACAGCCCGTTGAGTATTGCTGACAACCAAATTCAGGAACACTACGAAAAGCCCGGGCCGACCCAGGGCCGACCGGTATGCGGTATGATCAGTGGCGGATTAACCCTATAAGCACAACAAGCACGTGCTTGGGGCCCCTGTTCTCCAGGGGCCTCCATCCTCTGCTGGCGTTTCATTTTATACCTAAATTTTATCGAGATTCATCCACAATATATCCGAAATCACAAGGCGCGAGCAGTTCGGGAGTGACCCTTCATACACCCCCGCCTCTAAACTTGATTGGTCGCAGTGCTGTTGATTGTTGTACGATCGCAGTGATTTTTTTTTTTTCAATTGTGCAGCTGTTATACAATTTTTTTTCGGCTTCTACTCATCGTTGGGCAAAGAATTAATAGGCAACGATAGCGTTCCGAAGTCGCTATCGTACAGTCGTTGGGAAGCTCACGCTGTAACTACGAGTGCAATATAACAAACATATCCGAAAATTTTGGATGCTTTAGATCAGTGGTCCTGGTGGTGGTGGGCTGGTGGTGCCTGGAGGCATGCCAAGTGGTCCGCGGACCACCGGTTAAGTCCGCGGACGTTGTTATCGATCTTACGTTATCCATCTTACTTGTCCAACAGAAAGAAATGAAGGTTTGAAATGTAGCCCTTTCACGAAATTTTAGTTCTGAGTCTTAAAACATAATCAAGATTTCCCGCTCGCTTCGCTCGTGTTTTCAAAAACTATATGTCCTCGTTTTTACATTTGTCAACAAATTAAAAGTTAAGTACGTTTGGGCTACATTGTACGTAATTTTGGTTCTGAGTCTATAATAAAAATAATTAAAATTTCGCGCTCGCTTCGCTCGCGTATTCAGAAACTATGTGCCTTCGTTTTTGCATTTGTCAACAAACAAAAAATTAAGTACGTTTGGGATTAATTTTACCTCCGTACGAGTCCGAAAAAAAATTCGCGCTCGCTTCGCTCGCGCATTTGAAACTACATCACGCTCGCTTCGCTCGGTTAATTTCTTCAACCTTCTATTTCCATTTAAGTAATAGGGGGTCTACACAGGCTCTGTGCTTAGGGCCTCGGATACTCTTAATCCGCCACTGGGTATGATCAAAAGGATGCCCCATGAGTAAACTACATCTCAGATAAATATGAATCTAAGAATTATATGAAGCAATGTATTTCTATATTACCGTAGAATTAATATTAAGTTAAGAACAAAAAAACAGTAATTAATGAATCAAACCTAACATTTACTCACACAAGACAATAAATATCTAACGTTGATATTCAATACAGTTGACCTAAATGCCATTTCTGAATATATTCACATTTGCGAGCTTCGCGTTTTTTAAAGTATTCTGGAAAGTGAGCCTTTTCCAGGGGATGCCAATAATCAAGGACCCAGTCTGGGGGCGTTACAACTCGTTCAAAAGCTACACCACCGGCTTCACCAACAGAATGAGCAACTGGAATAAAATAAAGTTTTATTTCAGAAATAGGAGCCCACACAAATGGAGTCTTTCTGAGCATTTTCACTATTTCTAGTAGAAATTTTCTACTGAAGTCCAGAGGTGCCTAGGTCTAAAGTAGAAAAACTAAGAACAATAACATTTAACTGACTTACATTTACACGGCGGCAGAGGAGTAGCCTTTAAAAACATTTCATGTTCGCCCACCCACAATAAACGACGCCGCTCCTTAGCATCAGATACATTTCTGTTCTTGTCGAACTCAGCCCTCAAAATAACTTGATGATAACGTACGACGTTTCTGAAATTAAGGTTTTTGTATTATACTGTAGTCATCATAAACCTTTAACTAATCAAAAACAAAAAAATTATATGCTTCTTTTCTTCAAGCATATAATTTCTTTATATAAAAAATAACTACAGAAACTACACTGTCGTAAAACAGTATAACTTTGGCCAGTTTACCTTGCCACATAATATGCTTCGATATTCCTCATAGCTTTTTTGTAAAGAGTACATACTTTTTGCGAGTGAGTACGTAATTCAGGAGCAAAAGGCATTTTAAATAATCAGTCTGAGAAATTGTAACACTTTGAAATTGCGAATTGAAAGAAAACTGTTGTCAAAACCTTGTCATGAGATAAAAGTAAAAACGGATAAAAAAGGTTTCGATAGTGTGCCAGTTTGTGTACACCTGAAGCCACCCTTAAATATGGGATATTTAAGGATCTGCCTACAGCATAAATGATGCCACCGTGGCAAAACTGCTATGAAGTATAGTGAAGTGAGTTTGGAATTTAAAATATTTAAACAAAAAAGTTTTCATGTGTATTCGACCCAAGGACGTTTCGATTTTATTCCGCACATTGACTCCTCTATTCTGAATCGCCTGTCAAAGAAGACGTTTTGTCAATGTCAAATGTCAATGTCAAACTCTAAAGTTATTTTGAGAAGCGTCCACTGCGGGCCCGCTGAAGTAAAAAAAGTTAGAAATAACTTTAACAGCTATAAAAAGCCTGTAAAAACGTTATTAAGAATGCATCTTATTTAAAAACCAATTGTTTATTTAAGAGAAACCAGAGCACGGCTTGTTGAAACCAACTTCGTCGTCATTGCAAGTGGCAGCCTGAATGGTTGTAAGGCCGGCTAACTATTTTCTCATCGTATGGCATTTGTATTAAAGAAAATAAACAAACATGTCGGACGCTTGGGAGGAGATCCAAGCTGTTAAAAGCAAAAGGAACAGTCTGCGCGAGAAGTTGGAGAAACGTAAAAAAGAACGTCAGAATATCTTGAGTTCTAATTTGGTTGGCGGCGAGAAGTCTGAGGGATCGCCCGGCGGCGGCAAGGAGCGCTCCACAGCTAGCCCGTCAACACTAAAGCATGAAGGTATCTCAACCTTTTATTTATTACTAACTTTCGCTAGCTTCTTGAGGGCACTACTTCCAGCACCTATATAAAAATTATCCTACATATAGCTATATCAATGCCAAATTGCATTATAGATCTTGCAGCAGTAGCATAACTAAGTAACATACATACATACACTTACAAACTTTGAAGTGTGATTATTTAAACAAAACTAAAGATAAAAATTTATAAAGTTGCTATAGGGCAAAGTTATCGATTGTTTACGCTATCTACATACTAACCACACATAAATATAGAAACAAATATACCTAAATTCACAATTACCTCTCGTTAATGAGACCTCGATACTAACTAACCATGCATTACTTTTTCAGTGACACCAGATAAGCCAAAAGTAGTGGTCCCATCGGCCTCCTTAGAGGTGCAACTCCTTCAAGTGTTGTCGGACATGCAGTTGCAATTACCTGCCACAGCCAGCGCACTCCTGCCCGGCCTGGGTGATGTTGATGCAGGGATCGTAGCCAGCCTGCTTCAAAAGTTTGCTACTCAGAAGCTTATTACGTAAGGAGTATTTAATGTTTTTTGTTTTTGAACTTATCAGCCAACATGTAAAATATGAGTTCTAAAATATAACTCAATATACTGGTCAGTGCTCATTCTGGTATGGAAAAAAAAAACTGTAAGTGTGACAATATAGGTACATATTGGGACATATTTATATTTGAGAACAATCTGTGCATAAATACAATTTATTGTCATTAAGATGTCAACAGGGAACAAATTAAGTGTATGACATTAATTCATGACATCATGAGCACTGCTCAATATGTCAGAAAACACAAAGAATTTTCTTTTTCCATTACAATATGTTATGCATCAAATTGTCAATGATCTTCATTAAACTGAAGTTAACAAATTGTGAAATATCTGGAAGAAGGCTTATAATTATATAATCTGCATTCCAGGATTAAAGAAAGAACAGAGAGTACAACAGATGCAAGCATAGAGGTTGTAAGTGCCGAGTCAGTGAGACTGGCCGCCGTGCTGGCAGCACTTATGGAGGAACAAACTTCTGGCACTAAGAGAAAAGGTTGGCCTCTTTGGTTCAATTATTTGTACTAGCTTTGACATGCAGTTTTGTCTGCTTCAAGAGGGAACTTCTTCCTGATTATGGATGAAGAGCAGCCTAAATGTTATTCTGATGTATAAGCCATATTACAGTCAAGTTTCATCTTAATCAATCCAATAGTTTTGAGTTTCAGAGTAACATAAATACATCTTTTTTAGGGACTTTCGAATTTATTACATGAATGTATGACCAATTATTTTTTATTCTTAAAATTGTTTTATTGTTGTAGGTGATAGCAAATCAGAAGAAAGCACAAATCCTAAAGTATCTAAAATGGCCACAGATGAAAAGAAAACTGGTAAAAACGACACAGATATTATGGTGAGTTGAGTAAACAAAAAATCTATAAAAACCTCTTAAATCTGAAAAATACTATGATAAAAACGACATCAAATTCCTGTTCAGATAAAAGTAAAAAAAAAAAAAACCGACTTCTTCTTCTTCTTCTTTTTGTTTATGGCTCCTTCGTTGGTATCGAAGATTTTGCCAACGTCAAGGTAGGAAATGACACTGATCGGTTTTTTAATTTTTTTTAAAACAATAATTATCTAGTGACCACAGTGATTGTAGAGCTGAAAAAGGGGGGACAAAACATTTTGTTAGTATTAACAACAAACACGAGACGGCACAGTTGTTAGAACATAAATGATAAATTAAAATGACAATGACGTACATATTTGAAGTATTATAAGAGCGAAAAAATAGGTAACATCAGAACAGTAATTATGTGTAAAGGCGGAGAATTATGTTATATATGGATCTGATTTATACTAATAAATTTATATAAGGTTTTAATAGTGGGAGAATGAACTAAGGTTAGTAAAAAAGGTATGTTAATAGGACGGGGGATGTCATTAGGGAGGAGGTCATAAAGGGGAATGATAAGGCGGGGGCAGGAAAAGAATAAGTGTTCCAGAGTACCCTCCTCAAGACCACATTCACAGATAGAATGATCTCTGACCCTGATCTTAGCCAGAAAAACTGGGGTACAAACAAAACCAAGCCGTAAACGGATTATGACCAATGTAACCACTTTATTAAAATTTTTGTGTTTACTAAACCAAGCTTTGTGAGGAATAGACGGTTGGATGGACCCGAAGAATTTGCCTTTAACTTTACGGGTTTTTTGCCAAAGGGAATCCCAGCTTTTCATCATAGAAGGTTTGGCAGTGCTGCACAGATCTCGAGGGAAACAAGTCCTGAGGTACGAATCATCCCCATTTTGAATTGCTGCCTTGGCGAGTGTGTCTGCATTAACGTTACCCACGATGCCCGAGTGACTGGGAATCCAGGCCAGAGTAACTTGTATACCTGAAGAGTGACATTTGAGCAGGAGTTGTTTGATCTGGAGAGTAATAGGGAAGTTATGACGAGCACGAAAAGGGAATTTAATCAAATCTTGAAGGCAGCTTAGACAGTCGGAAAGAATTAAAGTTTTGTTTAGGCTATGGGATTCAACATATTTAACAGCTTCTAATAGGGCTATTGATTCCCCTGTATAGATAGAGGAGTGAGGAGAAACTTTATTGTTCAAAATAATTTTATATTTAGGAATCCAAACTGCCGTACCCACAATGCCATCTTCTGATATTTTAGAAGCATCCGTATACATAGTGAGCCAGTCTTGCCAGTCCTCAGCTAAGATTTTATTTAATTTATTATTAGCAGCAGGGTCATTCTTAGAAATGCCGAGGCTGAGAATGACTTTTGGTTGAAAGATTAACGCTTCGAAACTGACTTCAAAAAGAGGGTTAGTATTTGACTGGAATAGTGATATGTGGAGATCATTGACTTTACTGAAGCTGTTAATAAGGGGAGGAGGAAGTTTGTGTGACCAGTAACGGGAAGAGGCAATAAGCTCATGCAGTGATTTTAAAAGAGGAAGAAGGGGGTGGGATTTAATTTGGAGAGCTTTGAAAAAGAATCTATCCGAGAGGTATTGTCTGCGTAAGTTAAGAGGAGGATCCAAACATTCCACCTGCAGAGCGTTTATAGGGGAACATTTCATAGCTCCTGTAATAATTCGCAAACATTTGGCTTGGATCTTATCCAATTTGGCTAAGGCAATTTTGTTACATGGCTCCAACAGAAAGCTGCCATAGTCAAAGTGACTCCGAATTATGGCATTATAGAGGATTTTTTGGGTTGATGGGTGAGCACCCCACCGAACCCCAGAAAGGGCACGTAGGGCGTTCACACCTTTTTCACATTTTTTACTAATGTAATCTAGATGATGGAGGCCAGATAATTTAGAGTCAAGAATCATACCGAGAAATTTAATTTTGTCAAGAATAGAAATGGGAACATTATCAATAGATAGGTTAATAGGGGGGATATTACGTTTTCGAGAAAAAACAACAGCGTTGCATTTAGGCACTGATAGACTAAGGCCATGGTCGCATAACCATTGATTGAGGTAGTACAGAGCAGAGTTTAAGCGAGAAGAAGCATCTTGAGGGGAAGAGAAACTATAATAGAGGGCAATATCATCAGCATACTGTAGAATTTTGCAGAAGGAGTTAACAGAGGATTCTAGATCGTGAGTATATAAATTGTACAGGATAGGGCTTAAGACCGAACCCTGGGGCAGGCCTTTCCACACTAAACGGGATGGGGAAACGGAATGTTGATGACGGATAGTAATCGATCGAGACATTAGCAAGCTGCAGATTATGTTGACCAACCTCACAGGAACACTCAGCTGATGCAGCTTCTGCCTGAGTAGTGGAAGTTGGACGTTATCGTAAGCTGATGCAACATCAAGAAAGACACCAACTACGCTTTCATTTTTTGAAAAAGCGATTCGAACATCCGAAACGAAAATGCTAAGGCTGTCCAGAGTACCCATTCCTCTTCGGAAGCCAAACTGTGAAGGAGATAAGATGCCTTTACTTTCCAACACCCATTCAAGCCGGTTCTTTATAAGGTTCTCCATGATTTTGGCCAGAACAGAGGACAGCGCTATGGGTCTGTATGAGGAGGAATCTTTTGGATTTTTACCAGGCTTTAATATTGGAATGATAATTTGGCATTTCCAAGACTCGGGGACTACGCCAGAGAGGAAGAAAGAATTGAAAAGGTTGAGGAGTATTTGTTTACAAAGAGAAGAGGATTTACAAATGAAAGAATATGGGATACCATCTACACCCGGGGCGGAATCCCGCAGATGGTCCAAAGCACAAGATAATTCAGAAAGAGAAAAAGGTTCATCGAATTTATCAGAAGAAGGGGGAGGAGAGTCTGGCAAGGAAAGGCATTCGAAACTAGGGACAGAGGGAGGGGCTAGTTTACTTATGAAGTCTTCTAGCCAGCAGCTGGGGTCATTGCAAGAAGTGTCTGATGAATGGTCGTCTAAAACTCTGCGATATGCTTTTATTCTTTTCCAAACTATGGAAGCTGGAGAACGGGGAGACAGAGATTCGCAGAACTTATGCCAACCAGATTTTTTCTTTTTCGCCAACAATCTGCAGGTGCGAGCCGAAGTTTTCTTAAGATTGAGATAATTGGTCATATTAATAGAGGAAGCATATCGGTTTTCAGCTTCTCTACGTTTTCGAACGCTATCGGTACACTCAGCGTCCCACCATGGAGGGGAAGAGATAAATTTCCGGGCAGCGTTTTTAAGGGGGATAGACGCGTCAGCCGCACGTTTTAAACAAGAGACAAAATTTTCATACACGTCACGGGAATTAGAGGAGTTTACCTGGGGAAGGGAATGAAGTTCTGAATCTACCAAGGAAGAAAATTTACCCCAGTCAGCTTGAAGGAGGCGATATTTCTGGAGAGGTTGAGTGGGAGGGTTAGGGGAGAAGGAGTTATGAAAAGTAATTAAGATGGGAAAATGGTCACTGCCATATGAATTAGGCAGGACAGACCAGGAGAGAATTGAGACTAGAGAGGGAGAGGCAAAAGAAAGGTCAGGGACACTAGCATTCTGTGTAGGGGAGACCCTACGGGTAGCAGATCCATCATTCAGGACACAGAGGTTCAGATCATCCAGTAGGTCTAGTAGAAAGCTAGATGAGGGATCGTTAGTATGAGAACCCCAGAGCGTGTGACGGCAATTAAAATCGCCTAGCACCACCAAAGGGCTGGGAATGGTGGAGAGAATATGGTTAAATTCAGACAGGATGTTGGCATTAGGGTGAGGAATGTAGGCGGAAACAAAGGAGACGTCCATGGCTCTAATGGCAACAACATGGAGACCAGGATTATGTAGAGGGATGGGAATCTGGGAAAAGGGGACTGATCTGCTAACCAGCAGGGCGCATCCCGCTCGACCGTCGTCTCTGTCATCCCGAAGACACGAGAAACCAGGAACCCTAAAAGGGGACCCCGGCCTCAACCATGTCTCCGACAAGGCAAAAACAACAGGATTGTGGCGATTCAATAGGAACAGTAAATCGTGCTTTTTTTGAGTGATACTTCTGCTATTCCATTGAAGGATCTTTGGCATTTCTACGGATCCAAGATTGAAGCAGCTGCTCAACAAGTATGAGGACGTTGTTCGGTATGGCATCACTAAATTTGGAGAGGATGTTGATAAGGGAGCAAGTGAGAAGTTCAATAAGGTTATCATTAGGAGTACAAAGGGGAGTGGATTCTGTGTTAGGGGGCTGCTGTAAAGCACAGCCATTTGGCTGAGAGGAATTGGGGGACGATACAATCGACCTATGGGCCTGAACATCGTATGACTTGCTCAGCTCGGGTCTAGGTCTGGGGGAACGGAAAACTGTTTTGGTGTACGATGTTTTGGAGGGGGAGGCAGATGGAGAAGAAGGAGACAAGAGAGGGGAAGCAAAAAGCTGAGAGAAGTCGGGAGCGAGAGCCTGTGTGGAATGGTGTTGTGGGGAGTTCGCCGTGACGTTAGAGTAGAAGCGTTTAACTCGCGGGAATCTTGCAGACGCCTCACTATAGCTGAGGTTCTCCTGAGACATAACCATTTTGATATTTTTTTGGCGTGAATGTTCAGGGCATTGATCGTCTGTAGCCTTGTGGTTGCCACCATCGCATAAAATGCAAGTTACCTGTGAGTCAGGGACGTTGCAGCTGTCACCAGGATGCGGCTGAGCGCATTTAAAGCATCGAGCTTTAGACCTACACTGAGAGCGGATGTGGCCAAAACGGAGGCAGTTGCGGCATTGGATTGTTGGGAGATGATAGACTGAGACAGGGAGGGAGGCATTGTAACAGAAAACTCTCTCTGGGAGAGTTTGACCAGCGAAAGTCAGAACCACCGTAGAAGAAGGGGACCACGTTACTGTATCCCCTTTCTTATTTTTAAAGTTGAGGCGTCTAGCCCGAATAACCTCCCCACAATTGCGAGGAGTTTCTACCCCTGAGACTAAGTCCTCCAAGGTCCAGTCGGTAGGGATATCCCTGACAATGCCCATACGAGTAATTTGGAAGCGGGGGATTTTAGCGCTATAGTTATTTGAGGTAAGAAAGTCACTCTCCACAAAACTATTGGCCTCCGAAGCAGTCTTGAATTCAATGGCGAGTTTATTGCGTCCTAGGGACTTAATTCCACCTTCAGAAATGCCTTTGACGTTATTTTTGTGCAAGAACTGAGCGAACTTCAGGACTTTTAAAGTTGTACCAGTGGCAGGATCAGGCTCAATTTTGGATACAAAAACAGTGAAGGGTGCTCTGTCACACTCATTGTAGAAAAGTTTGGAGTTGGTTTCGAATCCAGGCTTCGAAAAAACCGACTGAATTGAATCAGACGGAGGTCTGTTTTTCTTGGATTCAATGGAGGAATCTGAATCCGCAGGTCGTTTAAGGGCAGATCTCTGCTGAAGACTTACATTTATGTCTTGGGAACAATCTAAGATGTCTATATCTGGAGGAACCCCTCCACCCCCATCAGGGGGTTCTTTGTCACTCATTTCCTTGGGAAATGAGTGTTAAATACTTAGACTATATAAATTTAGACTTACAAAAATCCTTCACCAAACAAAAAACAAAAACACACCACAGAAACAGCACTAAAACCTCTTTCCGAAAGCAAAATTTAAGGTTAAGTAAGCACACCGTGTCAAGACCAAACCTCGAATCCAAAACCGACTTCAAAAAGAGGAGGTTCAACATTTTTTGTGTATTCTTACTTATATTTTATAAATTTTTCTAACTTTCAAACTTTTGTTAGTATTTATATCATTATATTATTTTTTTTTACAGTCATTACTAGCAATGCCGTCGAGCAGAGAGAAAGCAGTTAAAAGAGTGGGTGAAGAGATAATGGATTTGCTCAGCAAGCCAACTGCCAAGGAGAAGTCACTGGCTGACAAGTTCAAGAGCCAAGGAGGTTTGTTATTTAATTTTATTTGCTTTATGGTCACTTGATCTGGCAGATGGTCTGTTGAGTGGTCGTATGGGCTTCTATACTAATTTAGTAGAGGACAGTTTTTGTTTGTATAAAGAC
The DNA here is from genome assembly GCA_033682625.1 of Helicoverpa zea x Helicoverpa armigera. Taxonomy (NCBI): domain Eukaryota; kingdom Metazoa; phylum Arthropoda; class Insecta; order Lepidoptera; family Noctuidae; genus Helicoverpa; species Helicoverpa zea x Helicoverpa armigera. Next base: position 3,482,563 of record JAWIIS010000053.1, on the reverse strand, counting down.
TCCGAAACTACTGACTTGATTAGAAGAAATCTTTTACAGTTGAGAATTATTCCCGAGTGTCATAGGGTATATTTTGACCGTACCTGGTCAAAATATTTTTTTCCATGGCATTAGTTTCCATGGGATGTGGGTGAATCCGCTTGAAATAGCTGCTTATCAACATGAATGCACTGACCAGTATTCTTAGCTATATTTCAGCACACACACGAAGTAACATGTCTTTAGGCAAAAAATATTAATCGTACCCGCAGGAGCACAAGTAATGGTGTTCAGCATTCTTTTTTCTAAGTATAATATATTTTATGTATTATTTTAAATAAAAAACAATAAATACATAAAATATGAATGTTCCCCACAGGTGCTCAAGTAATGGAGTTCTGTCCGCACGGCACCCGCGCGGAGTGCGAGCGAGCTCGCGGCGCCGACGCCTGCAACAAGCTGCACTTCAAGAAGATCATACAGCCGCACACTGACGAGGCACTCGGAGACTGCTCCTTTCTCAACACCTGCTTCCATATGGATAGCTGCAAGTATGTGTTTTATCATCATCATCAGCCTCTCTGTCCTCTTTCATAAAAATAAGGAATGAGCGTCAATCACCATGCTTTCTCAAGAATAAATAAATAAATAATTTATTGTCCCAAAATAGTTGCATAATTGTATGATGAGACAGCCCCATTAAGTTATTTAGAAAACTTGTGTTGGGGCTGGCTCGCTTCTTCCCCTATTTACGTTTACATTTGGAGACTAATAAACTAAAAAACTTTAAGAAAAACAATATAAAAAACTAAAACAGTACAAGGTAAGCAATACTAACACTATTGGGAAAAGCCGCTCGGTTGTATATATATATATATGTATATAAGAAATATTGGCAATATCAGAATTTGTAAGACCAGCTTTCACTTCAATTTCATAAGACAGCTCACGAAAAACCTTCTACCGAGTCCTCATTTTATAACTTCTCGGTAACACAGTTGTCCATAATTACAATCAATTTAATTACAATACTTATGGGCTAACAGCTGACTATTGTCTTCTCTTGCGACAGATCATGTTCGAGTTGATTTCTAAATAATTCAACATTATTTTCAACAGATACGTGCATTATGAAGTGGATAATTCGGACCCTAATGTGAGCGCACCCAAACCCGCCGAGACTGCGCCCAAGGCTCATAATGGTAACTAATTATTATCTCTCCTGTCTGTTATCTGTTACAGCCTTTTTTATCGTCCCACTGCTGGGCACAGGCCTCCTCTCACACGGAGAAGGATTGAGCATTAATCACCACGCTTGCTCAATGCGGGTTGGTGATTTCAGACTATAGTCCAGGTTTCCTCAAGATGTTTTCCTTCACCTTTATATCAGCCATTGGTGTCTAAGATATACTTAGAAAGTACATATAAACTTAGAAAAGTTACATTGGTACTTGCCTGACCTGGAATCGAACCCGCGCCCTGAGAGGTTGATTCTTTGCCCACTAGGCCACCACGACTAATTATCTCTCCTACCTGCCTATAAATAAAACAGAACGTGTGAGTGAAAGAGACGAATGTACAGTGAACTGCACATTAGTGGTAACTGTCATGCACCTTAACTCAATAGTAATAAGTACGATTTTCCAAAAAAATATTACCACTGACCTGAAGTCGACTGTACGATAAGGAATAGTGAGTGCACCTGTGTCTGGGCAAATGCTCGTGCACTATAATATGTCCTGCGCAGCTGGCTGATCTCCTTATATGAGAACAGCCGGCGTAGCCGATAATCGGCTAGGAGGACGATCATGTACAAGTTTGAACTAATCTTTTTTTAATAGTCCATAACACTATATTCTTGCTTGTTTTAAAGTTATCTACCAAAGAATGACTTTAAGCGCTCTTCAAGAGCTTTCATGCCAAATATTTTGTACATAAAAAAAATTACTATTTATGAATGTTTTCAGGGACCACAGTAGCGACAAAGCCAGATGGCGTGTTAACGCTCACACCGCCACAGTGGATACAGTGTGACCTCAGATATCTTGATATGACGTTTTTGGGTGAGTTTGTCGGCCATCTTGTCACACATCATAGACAGCTGTGTTTCTGGGAAGTTTGTTGTTCTTCACCGTATCTTTTCTCAACCATATCAATGGAAATCGGTGAAATGGGGCTGTTTTTGGACGTAAAAAAGACTAATTTCTATACGGCACTTTTAAGGTACAAACACACAATAAAAAAATTATCGTTATTCATTACTGTAGATTATGTCAATCTGTTTAAACAATTCAAAACTGGAGTCTGGCTTTAAATATGGATGTTTATTATGGAAGAATATTTCATATAGGTATCATTAGATTATTTTTACCTAACGAGTACCTAGCAAAGTAAAAGAAAAATGTTTCTTGTCTATCTTCAGGTAAGTTCGCAGTAATAATGGCGGACCCACCGTGGGATATCCACATGGAGCTACCGTACGGTACCATGTCTGACGACGAGATGAGATGTCTAGGAGTGCCACAGCTGCAAGATAGTGGACTTATATTCCTTTGGGTTACTGGCAGGTAAATATACCGTAAAAACTACCACCATCATTAATAAGTATTTTACATGTTGATTATGTATATTGTTATATTAGATACTGGCCGTTTTCCCGCGGTTTCACCCGCGTCCCGTGGGAGCTACTGCCCGCACCGGGATAAAATATAGCCTATGTTACTCGCAGATAATATAGCTTTCTAATGGTGAAAGAATATTTAAAATCGATCCAGTAGTTTTTGAGTTTATCCATTACAACCAAACAAACAAAGTTTTCCTCTTTGTAATATTAGTATAGATAATTATTTTTAATATACATAATTAACTATCTATAACGCAACAAAGATTTAAGAGTGGAAGCTAGTGACATCACGTCTATATAAAATTTGTGCTTAGAAGTGACTTAACACAAAATTCAATCGTGTTTGTATTACTTTTTTCCATTTGCCATTTTTGCCTATTGTTGTACCTGAACATAATTATGCCGTCGTACTATAAAAACTTTTAAACGTCTGTTGAACACTTGTCTAAAAAATGTCAGATTGTGACTTTGAAATAAGGTCCATTTTGCAGCCACACTTTTTTTAGACAAGTGTTTGACACATGTTTAAGTTTTTGTGGTAAGACCAATAGAATTTTAATAAAGAATTGAGAATTAAGTAGCACCTATTACATGGAGTGATGGAAATAAAGAATTGAGTATTCATTCCATAGAGCGATGGAGTTAGGCCGGGAATGCCTCAAGTTGTGGGGCTACGAGCGCGTGGACGAGCTGATCTGGGTGAAGACCAACCAGCTGCAGCGAATCATCCGCACCGGCCGCACGGGGCACTGGCTCAACCACGGCAAAGAACATTGTCTCGTATGTATTTCACATATTTCTACCTAAGTGCCGTTGCTGAGTTTTGCAAGTTAAAGTTCTAAATAAGTAAATTATCATACGACTTAATTACGTAACATCATAGATATATTAGGTGCTATAAAATATCTGCCACGGCTTCATAGAGGGAGAGTATTATGTATGTATAACCTGGATCATGAAATCACCACTTCTGACTTTATGATTCAGGTTTCATCGAGACTTTTCCTTCTCATTGTTTTTTTTTTTTATCTTTGGTGTCTAAAATATACTTTTTTATGAACTTATTTATTTTTTGTGTACTTTTAACTCTGAATTAAAAATGTCTAGGTGGGCATGAAAGGCAGTCCAGAAAATCTGAACCGTGGCCTGGACTGTGATGTCATCGTGGCCGAAGTCCGCGCCACCTCGCACAAACCTGATGAGATCTACGGCATTATTGGTGAGAACACATACTTTCATATAGTTTTACTAGCTGTTTTGAGAACCTAACAGTACAAGCAGTTTTCAAATCAGTTCAGTAGTTCCGGAGCCTGTGCAAACAATCACTAAGGGTCCGTTCAGATAGACCGGGTCGGAGAGCAGAGCAAATTCTTAACACGTTGAAAATTGAGTACTTAGTATTTGAAGTAAGGTTTGTTTTTGCATGCGCACTGCTTTTGTCATTGAGAATGCTCGAATGCGCTCAGTGTTAAATAATAAGAGGAGCCGACCGGCTGCGATCGTGTATTTTTTCTTGACGTTTGGCTCCGTTTGCATGCTCTTTAATACTCGCGCAGCCGATCGCCCCGGTCTGTGTGAAAAGAAAAATGCGCGCCGATGCTCTCCGACTCGGTCTATCTGAACGGACCCTAAAATGTTTCCTCTTTAATATTGGTATATAGACTAAACACAAATAAAAACAAATATGTGTGAGTATTAGGTGTTGCGCGAACTTGTTAACAACTAGGTTTTTGAAAGGGACATTTTCTTTTCTTTCAGAGAGGCTTAGTCCTGGGACCAGAAAAATAGAACTGTTTGGCAGACCACACAATGTCCAACCTAATTGGTGAGTAATTGGTGAATGTGTAGTTTCACTAAACGATTTTTCTAGAATTCCACATTGAATGTAAAATATAATCCCTTACGGTCCTTTGCGGCGCGAATTTTGGTCCTCCGGGAAATATGTAGGCACAATCACTTTAGAATTTAAGTTTTTAAAAACCATCGTTTAAAAACGACGTCTATCGTCAAACTAAAGTAACTCAAAATTAAAATCCTATTCTCTGGATTTCTAGATAGGTACATATTTTACTTTTAATTTTTCTTTCCATCTATTTTTTTACTTTTATGACCCTAAAAAATGTACTCACTATTCTAGGATAACTCTCGGTAACCAAGTGGACGGAGTGCGGTTGGTAGACCCGGATCTAATCGGTGCCTTCAAAAAGCGTTACCCGGACGGCAACTGCATGGCTCCACCGCCGCCCGACCCTGGTCTAGCCTAGCTTAGTATTTAAACTTATTCTAGAACTTTTAACAGCCAGTTTCTTCACCAAGAGTAAAAGTCAAAGTAATGTCTAAAGTAAAAGTAACGGTCAAATTCAATTTTTCTATTAGTTTTGCTGTCACTTTAGCCTTGAAAAAACGAATTTGACCGTTACTTTTACTTTAGACATTACTTTAACTTTTACTTTTGATGAAGAAACTTGCCGTAAGTCTTATAATAGGTCGCAAAAAACTGGTTAAATAAGTTTTAAAAGCTTTATAAATGCTCAGTTTTGTAACTGTGTAAGGCCCAAGTTTACCGCCAACATAGACGTCCGTGTTTTTCTTAAAGCAACTGTACCTCTATAATTTGAAAATTAAACTTCAACAGTTGTTTTAAGAAAAGCAGACATTGACATAACTTGGACCTAAGCTAAACGGCTATATGCCATGTAAATAAATTGTAAATACAATGTAAATAAAACTATTGAATATGAAAACGTATTTTTATTACATCCCACATACACGACACAATTTGAGTCAGTTACCGTGATACATCAGGCAGTCCGTCGAGCCTACGGTGACATCGGCCGCGCGGGGCCGTAGAAGCTTCTAGATATTGAGTTTTGCTTTTCTCTACTACCGCTGAAATAATAAACACGAGTTAGTTCTCGCCAAACTTTATGGCGGGGCGAAACGTCGCTCGACAGCAGCCTGATTTATTTCAGAATCATTGACCATTTTTTTCTTGGGGCAAAATAGAGCATGCTGACAGCAAACAGTCAGTAGTCGGTCGGTAAAATCATAGTCTGATGTTCCTACAGAAAATCTGCCATACAAAAAGTCGGTCGTAAGCAGCCATATTGTAGCTCAAATATATTTTATTTAGTTCAGCGATTTCATTAGTACTGTAAAGGTTACCTACATATTTTATTTAATATTTTTCAATGCTGGTCGGATAACAATTTAAATGGTTTTAAAAAGCTTAGCATTTTTTTACTCAATATCTCTGTCACGTCTGCCAATGAGCCAAATAAACAAAGTTTAAAGATATTGCAGATTTTTATTGAAATAATACGAAGATCAGCTACAGTACCTATGTATAACGTATTGTTAAACTACAGTAGTGACCTTGTTCGTACCTAAAATCCTTAGGGTAGGTTCTAGGAGCCACGTTTCTTCTAGCGAACGTTCTAGAGTCCACGTTCTTGATGTTAGGCTTCGTGGGCGACAAACTGTAAATTAAAAGAAATACCTATCTGTAGTAAAAAAAAATCTTTAAAAAAACTATTTAAGATGGTATAAAAATAATAAAATACTACCTTTCAAATTGTTTTTACTCCTCCTCATCACAAATTGATCTTGTATTATTATCTATTTATATTTAGATGCAATAATTTCTCAAAAATTATGCGAGATCTATATAGGTATGCCGATTAAAAAGAAAACATTACTTAGTAAACCTAAGTATTTTCTATATCTACCTGACTTTCTCGTGAAACACGCCGCTTTTCTCCGCATTAATAGTTTCGCGCAATCTTCTTTGAAACTGTAAAAGCAAAAAGGCTTCAGTAGCGAAATTGTACCAACGTACCGATGTAGTGTAAAGTATAGGTTGCTGATTATACATCCTGCAGTGAATTTCATTACGTCTGTCATTGAACATCCTTGGCAGTCGTTACGGGTAGTCAGAAGCCAGTAAGTCTGACGCCGCTGACGGGTTAAGGAGGTCAGATAGGCAGTCGCTCCTTGTAAAACACTGGTACTCAGCCGCATCCGGTAAGACTGGAAGCCGACCACAACATAGTTGGGAAAAGGCTCGGGAAATGATATGCTACGTATACAGAAGAAAATAACCTTGATGCTATTGAGCATATCTCCCTGCGTGGCGAGCGGTCTCTCGTCAGACCGCACGGAGGGCGCGCGGCGCGGGGCGGGCGCGTCGCGGTTGGCGCCCAGCGACGCGGCGCCGAGCGAGCCGTCACGACACATCGACACTAACCAACAAGTCCCAAGTTTACCACGACATCAAACAACTGTTCTCGTTTAATTTTCAAAATAAACTGTTGTTTTAAGAAAAACCGATGTTTGTATTGTTAGTGGAAAAGGGTGTAAGTGTATGAGGGAAAAGAGTATTTATTGGTGGGCAAAATCCTCTTCAAATAATTGACCCTGAGTGAGTACCCTTCAGACTATGTACTCACTTCAGAGGGAAGATATAGTTACCGGCACTGCTATTGAGCTCTCGGCGGAAGAATGGGGATCGCTTTGCGCACTGTACACATAAGGCAATAAACCAATAAATCGCTTCTAAGGTGAAGGTCAGGGCTCAATATCCGTGCCGATAACTATAAAGTTATTTGATAAGTTTGTGAGGCCAGATAACTTAAATAAAAGAATGAACATTAAAAACAAAACAATGTTATTATCCCTTCTAACTACTACATCACATTAGCTAGATATTGTTAACAATATCGAAAATATTCTAACATTACATACTGAGTAAAGTTTTGTTTCTGAAATAAATAAATTAATGAGAAAAATAAAATGTTATTAACTAATTTGTATCTCTTGTACTGAAGACCTTCTTTTCCTTAATTTCATGTTTTTGTGGTATAAATATTGTGGAGATCAAAATTTTATTGAAATAGCAACCTTTGATACATCAAGAAAAAGAATATTCTCAGAATTATTTCACAAGTAATTCCCTGATACATAACAGCAACATTTTATATTCAATTTGTCCTTATTAAAATAAAAACAATTCATTAAATATATTCTATTCTTGAAACTAATCCATTTTCAATAATAAAACAAGATACATTGAGGTAACAGTATCTATTTAACTAAAATAATTATACTAAGCAGTGTCCTTGACTTTAACGTTTGTCTTAGATGTGGTACTTTCTTCCTTCTCTTTCCTGTCACTAATAAGTTTTGTGTCTAGTTTGTACAGTTGTTTCCTCATTTGAGCCGGTCCTGCAAACACTGCTGGTGTTTTCTTAGTCTCTGGTATGTAAACTTCATAAGTCTTGAAATATTTCAGTATACTAGCTACATCTTCCTCCTTAAGCTTGTACTCTAAAGCTATCTTTTCAGCCGTCGCTTCTTCAGGATTAGCTTGATGTGAAGAAATAAAGTTTATGGCATCTCGAAGAGTTGTTCGTCCGTAAGGCACTCTCTCCGGCTCTTTAAAGCCGAAGTCGTATTGTTCTGGCATCTTGCGGTCTTGCGGCAGAGGGCGCTTGCTCTTACTCTCTGACTGCTTCTCCCTTGTGATATCATCTTCGGGCCTTCCCATTGAGGTTACATAAACATCTTTTAATCTTTTATCGAGCCCCTCATCTTTTCGATTAAGTTTTTCATCTATATCAGGATCTGCCTGCAGAGTGCGCTTTAAATCTTCGATATTATGAGCATAAGTTGGAGCAGGAGTCGGCTTCTCTTTGGAAATCACGCGATGAGCGCGATTTTCAATGTTGAAGGATTTGATCGGTCTCAAAGCTTTGCTCACTATGGCACCCATCTCAGGTGGCAATAGCACAGTTTTAATCAATTAAATTAGCACAAGTCACTCGTAAACATCGTTTTAACAGTAAATAATCTGAATTGCATCATAATAAGAGAGGTTATTTTTCCGATTGACAATTGACATTTGATTAATCAATCTGACAGTTCTAAATTCAAAATATCTTGCCAGTAACAAAGCATTCACACGTAAAATGAAACTTTTTGAATGGTATTATGCAACAAGTTTCAATGAAGACACTACTATTAATTAAAAAAACTAAAAGCAGCTGCAGAAAGAAGAAGAAAACAGAAATAAACAAAGAAAATCATATGTAATAAAGTCTGTGATAATACTTACGTTTTAATCTAGATAAAACATCTTTTAAAGCAGATTTGGACGCATCTTTCACTAAGAACTTCTCTGTGGGTGACGGTGTGTTCGTCGCCCGTGACTGTTCGTTTAACATACGAACTGGAGGACTGGGACTTCGTCCAAGTCGTCGACGAGGTTGGGGCTGTCCTGTATTTTTAGGTGCTGCAAAGAAGTTTAAAAAAAAACTATTGGTCTCCACTCCAATAACAAAAAAAAAATAACATGACCAAGTATTATACCTGAACTGTAAGATGACGGAGCAATATGCGCCCCGCTGCATAAGCCTGCATTCATGAAAGAGTTATTTTGTGGCCGGCTCATATAATGTGGAGTCACCATAACGGTCGAATTCAACTGCTTTTCACGTTCATTACTATAAATACTACTCCTCATCAGATAATTCTGTAAGCAACGGGACCATAACTTTATAAATTAAATTACTTTTACTTATTAAACATTGTTTAATGAATAAAAGTTTTCTGCAGTACTCACTCTAGCATCATTGACGTTCTTTATTACTGGAGCCTGACTTGTACGATAAGTTGTTATAGGAGTGTAAGTTCGAATGCTTTTTGATTCAGACTCCTGAAAAATATTTCAGAATAAGATTATTTACACACCCGAAAATTATAAGAAATCTGTACTATACAAGCTGAAGATATTTCTTGTTTATTAAGTGAACGCACTAATTTCATGAACAATGGACCCAATTTAAAAAATATTCTGATTAGACCATTTACCGAAGAAAGGAAATGTAATTTTTATCTGGGTGCGCTAAGCCTTTATCATGGGAAGGCGAAACAGCAATCAATAACTAATGGCATTAAATATTAATGAAGTTAGTATACACAGTAATTTTTTTATGAAATATTTACCCTAACGCTAGATTTGAGACTTTCTCGTGGCGTCGGCGACCGTATTGTAGAGGATCTTGTATTTGGGCGACCAGCTTTAGGATCGCCCGCACCACTACTGCGACGCGATATATTATTGATTGAGTCATATGGGTCTCTACAGAAATTACATTAAAATATTAATTAGGTTGTCAATATTCACATTATGGTATTGTGTGAAAAGCATCCGTTTTTATGAGTATGGCATAAAACGTGTCGCCATACTTATAAAAACAAGTAACATTCATGAGAGATCACTTCAAATGACTTTTGCGTATTTCGGGTAATGGGACTACTGTTTCCTTACCCTCTATACATCATCTTTTGATGACTACTGTCCATACTATGTGTTTTCACGCGCCAATCACATTCCTTCTCCGTCGCCTTGTTAAAAGCTAGAATGGAACAAAAATAATATATGATTAGGGATAACTTGTGTGTCATCATGACGGCTTATCGTACCATGAAGAATTACGAACCCCATCAACAAAAGCGCACAAGCCTGTCCCGTTACATGTTTCTGGAGCATAACTTGCGCAACGCACCGCCATCATCCACAAACTTTCGTTAATTCTTTTGAAGCAAGTTTGACAACACAGGTATTTTTTCCACCATGGGACTTTAGCTGAATGGCAATCACTTTCGTCATATTCTTCACAAAACAAGTTACTTCTTATAATACAGCCTTTCACTTGGGCCACTGCTGTTGTGGGGATCACAGTCAAGTCACATGAAGTTATAAACACTTCATCCTCCTCATGATCCGGTTTACTCAAAAAGTCTGAACGTAAAACGAGAAATACATGTACATTACGATACTTCGTAAAATCTAGCCCCTGTTTTATCACATTTAAAATAACACTGTTTATTTCTTAAACAATAGGTACTCATTTCAAATTGACGGTGCGTTGCGTAAAGCTTTGCTGCAAGAAAAGCTAATAGTACAAACAGTGTTACTTTAAACACATCAGATATACAGTTATAAATATGGTTTATACAATAAATGAAGTGCATAACAAAAATAACACTGTTTGGTGGTTTTACAGCTTAAATATAAACGCCAAGCGAAAACTCGAAGCTTTTCTTAATCGATTAAAAGAAGTTGCGAAAAATTGAGAAGCGCTTCCATCCAGAAGCATTATGAAAAGGTAAAGCAAAGGTAAAGCAACTAATTAAATCTAATAACCTTCTTTTATTCTGGAGTTCTGTGGTCTCATTGGGGCAGCTACGTCGGACCGGACCTGTTTCTGCAGTGGAGGCGGTGGCGAGGGTGACTTATGGAACACCACTGGACGCTGTTTCATATTCTTTTCGGCAATAGAATAAACGCCGAATTCATGCAGCGGCATCTTCTCTGTGTCCTGATATGTACGTTTCCTGTCAAAGACTTTATTAATTTCAATTTTTGATTACCTAGTTAGAGCGAAACCTGAGACCTCATTATGAATTTAGATATCTGTACGGATGAATCCCAGCTATTTCTATGAAATACCTACCAATTAAATCACGTAAGTACTTACCTATAAAGATTGCCTTGTTTAATCAGCCACGGCTCCAACTTTTCCAGCCAACCCTTTAACGAGAATTGATTAAAAACAGATATGAAACTAATATCGAATTATGTAAGCGCGAATAAAGTACTACTTTGTGTACCTGCTGATGCCCTATGACAGATCCTGGCCTGCATATCCTCATCCAGCCTATAGCTTCGTGAGAAGTCATGCGGTAGTGCTTTATTAAGTAACAACCAATCAACGAGCCAGTGCGCCCTAGACCTGCCTGAACAATTTCTTCGTCAGAAACAAAAAAAGAAGATGTAGAGTCAGATTATTGTCTCAAACAGACTAAATTCGTAACCTTGCAATGCACTGCGAGTGCACAACTAGCTTCTTCACTTATTTGCAGGAATTTGAATAAAATGTGTCGTGGAGGACAGGACCCATCAGGGAAAAATAAGTCGTAATGTATTATTCCAACATTATTGAACCTACAAGTAAACAAATAGTTAGGTAATAGTTGAAAGATGAATTGAATACAAATTTTGGTTACTCACACATTCCCGTCGTACAATCTCTTATTTAATCGGATTACGATTTTCACGTTATTGTTTAAGAAATATTCTATGTACATTTCTGGAGGATGGAATAAAGACACGCTATAGTCAACTGGGCCAATAAACGCCAGGAATTTACCTAGAAATATTCAAGGCCAATTAATTATCAAGCGCTATTAAAGTGGCATTATTTGCAGTAAACCATACAAATTACTTCTTACCAGGTACAATCCAGTTCAAATCACCACCCTGAATTTTGTCGAGTCTGTCATATTCCTCATAATTGAAATCTTGGAAGTTAAAGAAACCTAATTCTCGGGCTTTCTTTATAGCTTGGAGACAATCCATGAGTGATATCGTAAATGTCGAATCACCTTGTGTGGCATCTTGGAAAGGTCTATGGAAAACGTTAAATGGGTAAGTCTTATTAAATGGCAATTTAAATAAGTATTTATTGAAAGATATGATGTATGAGCTGTTTCTGGGCAGAAGTAAAGTATTACTTAAACTTTACGATACCTGTAGCTTTGTCCGAGAACCATGAGAGGTTTCAATGCATCTTTTGGCGTCAAACTCAAATACAGTACGCCGTAGCATCCCAGCAGAAATGCTGAATTAGCCTTCTTTTTAGGGTCTATTGAAGTATAATGTACTATAGTTTGCTTATTTAGATACTGTTTCAGTTTCTCGTTTAATATTCTACAATATTTATAAACACAACCAAGATTTAAAGGTCCGAAATCTGAATAATAATTTTCGTAGACTAGTTCGTTATCTATACAAAAATAATGTGTATCAGCCGTATTCTTAAGTGTTTTGCCTTGCCTTACTGTTGCAAAATACAAAACATTTTTTATATATTCTGCCTTAAACAATATATCAGGACTTCGACTCGTCATTGCAATAACAATGATGCGTAACTTAATTGATAGTACATATTTTATATAGTATAATACTCCTTTACAACTACAATACACAGCTTTGTATAATAAGACACTAAAACACTACGATTTCATAACACAAACATATTTTCTAAACAAATTTTACAAAAAAATAAAACTATTACAAAATTCAAATGACAGTGTCGTTGGCACTCTTTTGTTTTAAACTAGCCACAGACGTCACATTAACTTTACAAGTTGCCAGGTTCACCAGTAGAAACTGCAAATTGCATGCCAAGTTAAAATTAGATTTAACTTTATTCCAGTGTTCTTGAAATGTAAATGCAGTAAGTGATAACTTAGCAACGATTTACAGTTGATAACAAGTTTGTGCTAGGAATATTATACGAGTTTAGTATTGCCATTTTAAAAATGTTTTGAAAATATTATCACAATAAAAAATGTTTTTGACAGCTCTAGTCTTTTTCCGGTACGCAAGGTAAATTGTCAAACGTATTGTGTTCGCTTTCTCTGAATCTTGAATTATTTTCGCAATCTTTAATTCTGTAATGACTGTGAGTGTTTCAAAATTATGTTGGAGTATCGCTCAACCTATTATATTTCGTATTTCAGGTCGTCTAATCACAAAAAACCATGGCTGATGTCGAAGTGTAAGTACATTTTGTATTCGTTACTTTGCATATTTCTACTTAAGTTTTTCCAGTATTCTGTCCTTATAATTGTTAATTTATACGCTTTTGTTTTATTACTGTACTTTAAAACCAATAAATCCTTAAAATATGATGTAAACATGTTGTCAACATAACCTCCAAATTTATTCTGTTCCGTAGCATGACTTAATGATATCTAAGGTTATTCGTACTTTTTACACATCTTCAAAGCCTCGTGCGAGCTTTTGTCTGAGTAAATTTGCTATAACTATGTTTAATTTTGCAGTGAGGTACCCGCGAACCCCGTCCTGAGCGGAGGTGCGATGGACGTGAACACAGCCCTCCAAGAGGTGCTGAAGACCGCCCTCATCCACGGAGGTCTCGTACACGGACTCCACGAGGCTGCCAAGGCCCTTGACAAGTTAGTAAACCTTCTTTGTTGGTCCTAGATTACTTGGTACTGCTAAGGCCTAGAAGTGTGTTAGTGGCAATACTATAGTAAGTCTTGCATTGTTTTAAGTCCACTTATCTGTCTTTTAGTTTGTTGAATGTGCATGAGTATACAACTTAAAAAGCTTCTGAAGTGACCATGGTAATTGTACCATGTGTTAATTTTATATAGTGAATTGTGAAAATGATATTATGGCACAGTACTATATATAGTCTGTTTTTTAATCTCGTAGACTAAATTGACACTTGCAAAATGTCAAACTTTCTAATAATTTTGCTAGCTCTGTGGTGCAGTGTTGTACTTACGATACCGGTTCGTTGAATCGTAACTTTTTATCTATAATAGACGAATTTAATATTCATTCAAAGTTTTATATTTAAAATTCACGTACGTACACATGGCTGTACGACGTGCTACAAACTGCCAGGGATATCTGACCACGCAAAGCCATGCGTAATCATCAAGGATAAGCCCATTATTTCAGGATGACTTATTGTAAAAAGTTACGATTCAACTTACCGGTATCGTAAGTACAACACTGCACCACAGAGCTAGCAAAATTATTAGAAAGTTTGACATTTTGCAAGTGTCAATTTAGTCTACGAGATTAAAAAACAGACTATAGCTTCTTGTTAATCCACCATATTCGCATATTCCAAAGAAAAACCACTACTTAAACATACAATAGTTTCAGTAGAATGGGTTTTCTTTTACCTAAGTTAACTTTGACATGATCTTATCATTTGTGGTAATTAAATAATATAACTGTATACTGTAGTAATCTGAAATACTACTATATTTTGCATAAAGTATTTAAATAGTTACCAATCAAAGCATTCACAGTAAAAAGCCGCCATTTCTTTTTCCTCACAATTGCATTGGAACTACAACCAATATTCACTCAGTACGGGGCTGTTCTAGTCTCGTGCTGAGTGGAAATATCTGGCACTCCACAAAGGTGTGCGGGATACACTCTGATGCAAACAGAGACGCACATACATAGTACCACAGTGTTCTGTCTTCAACATTGTGGCCTCCCAATTGTGCCACATTTATTATACACTAGATCTCTGTGCTGTTCCAAGTAATTATTTCATCCAGATAAAAAGTATTTGCCTTGAAAGAATATTAGCATTAGATAAAGGAAACAAATGACAACCGAAATACATACTTATATTTACAAGATTAATTTAAGTTGAACTCATCTGCTCATTGTCTGACGACTGATTGCAAAGATAAAAATATACTTTTAGATGAGATTATAATCTGTGTGTGCTAAACAGTTACCCTACACAGCGGTTATTAATGCTTAGCAACAGTTTTTCAAATTACCCTATGTAATTTATAGAATACAACATGAGCAAATAAATAGAAGTAGCGTGTGCCAACACAATTTAAGAGAATAGCCCAGTTAAATTATGGAGACAATTCAATTTACAGCAAAAAGATTAGAGCATTGTGCTAAATTGTGTTTGTCTGTACAACAGGAGGCAAGCTGTCCTCTGCGTACTGGCCGAGAACTGCGACGAGGCTGCATACAAGAAGCTTGTCCAGGCTCTCTGCAATGAGCACCAGATCCCCCTCGTGAAGGTAAGTCTTACTTCAGCTATAGTAATTACCTATGTCCATTTACTATTTAAAATAAAATCTATAAAAATAAATCATTTACTATATAAAATAAAATCTATAAAAATAAATCATTTACTATTTAAAATATAATCTGAAATTACCTAACTTAAATATTTTTATTTATAGTAAGTGTATATATTAGGTAATAAGTTAGTTGTATGTTGTATATATATTTATTATTAAGTTATTGTAAAAAGTTATTCCTAACTTAGTGATTCTAATGCCTTCTCCTTGTGAGAGGAGGCCTGTGCCCAGCAGTGGGACGATAAAAAAAGGCTGTAACAGTAACAGTGATTCTAATGATGAAGTTTCAAAAATGTTTGAACTCAATTTCTAATTGTATACCAGAGAATTATTGCCTTAAACTTGTAATGTCATCATTTACGGCTTGTTCTAAAATTGTATCTGATAATTTGCTTACCAATGAATCAAATGATAATGCTTCTCTGATAATGTAATGATAGAATTTGAAACCCTATCTATGTAATGTCAAAAGTGAAACAACAGATAGAATATTAGAAACGGCCGTAAACATATATAAAAAAAAAAAAAAAAAACTTTTTTAATATGTTCATCTAAATATTGTTGCGCTCCGCACGAGCGGTCCCGGTACAATATCGGTCCCGCAAAAGGAGCGCAGAGTGAATCGTGTGCCCCTATGGTGGCTCTCAACCTGACGAGTCAACTTTCCTAGCACCCGTACATTTTGACTAACCAACAATATTTTGTGTGAATACAGCATGTAGTCATTCTCTCATTGACAAGAGATCTTTTGTAAAAAAATCACTACATTTTGTTTTATATCTCACTTGAATTCTCGAGATTATGACTACGTGCTATTTCATTAATTTATTCACGGCTGTTATACAAAGAAATAAAATCAAAAATACCAATAAATCAATATATTATTTTCTCTAGGTGGACAACAACAAGAAACTCGGTGAATGGGCTGGTCTCTGCAAAATCGACAAGGACGGCAAGGCTAGGAAGATCGTCGGCTGCTCCTGTGTAGTGATCAAAGTATGTTCAAACTTTATCATATTTCTAATACGAGAACTGTATCGTTCTCGCCAAACGGCCACACACGCTACGGGCTACCAGAGAAGTAATCCATGCAGATACCTGCGCATGTCAACTGAACAATGGTAGCGTTCAAAAAACTGCACAGGTCTATTCCCACACACATTCCTGTCCATCTGCGCAGGCATACTTGCACAGGTGGAACTCTTCGGTAGGCCGTAGAGGATGGCCGGATGGCCATAAGGTCGTCAAAAAAAAATTGGTATCAGTGAATGGGGATGGAGAAACAAGTGCATACTTCCACTCGGAATTTAGATTCGAATCGCCATTAAGTTTGACTAGAACATTCAGCAAATTTTGAAAATTGGTTTTTAATCAAGCTTTTGAGTTGTTAGACTTGTTTTTCACAGTAAAATTCGAGTTGTTGGTTCCAACTTCCCAATAGCGCTCAGCACGAACACTACCAACAATCATCGTTGGTAGTGACGAAATAACGGCGCAACATGAAATCGAGTGACCCTATGGTGCCGCGCCACTTGCACAGGCAACTTTCCTATCACTCGTACATACTAATTATAACAAGTATAATTTTTTTTATCTAAGTAAAAGTCTAGAAGAAATAAATAATACTCTTAACAAGACAGTATTTATTCCTTCGAACCCCGGTTGGACTGGAAGCCGACCCCAACATGATTGGGAATGACACTCCCGTAATCAAGACAAATCTAACGATACCTCATACTTCAAAATCCATCAAGCCGTTTAGGCTACAGGAGGTCACAAAGGAACAGACATACATACATACTTACATACTTACATACACTCGAAAAAAACATTACCCTCCTTCTTTGGCAGTCGGGTAAAAAAAGGCTTGGAGGATATTTATTCCTTCGAATGAAGTCTTACCTTTTTAGGAAAAGAAACCCTTTTATAAGGCCGCCTTTGCACCTGTAAGTTGCAAATGTGTAAAATCTCTTTGTATGTCGCTTGTAGTAATTTTTTAGAATTTTCTATAACTTAAGAAAGCAACTTCCAAATAGAAAGGTGGGGTAGTAAATGGGCCTTATTGTTTAAGCCTTGACATACTCAGTTGTACATATTTTAAATGTTTTTTCGTTTCATTGTCTGCAGGACTTCGGTGAAGAGACGCCAGCGTTGGACGTGCTCAAAGACTACCTTAAGTCTTCAAGCTAATTTCACCTAGTGCATAAGTTAAATAATAAAAATACAAAAAAATACTTATTCTTTTATTTCTGGTGTCCTTTTGGTCAACCTCGATTTTTAAATCTCGATTTTAAAAAATAACCTCGATTTTAAAAAATATTTAAAACTTGTTCAAGAAAATAGCACAGCAAGTGAAGTATGATAAGCTTTGTGTTTAGTTTGCTTGCAACGGCTGAGACATTTTAAATGAAAGTAGGCAGTAATGTAGCATAGGTATACATACAATGTCCAAGATCTTCAGGAATATCTTGACTATTTGGACGAATCGTGTCGCAAATTTGGCTTGGTAATCAGTGCTTCAAAGACTCAGATTCTTAAACAGCCTGCAAGGAAAACATCTGCAGATGACACGCCTGTTTACCTAAGCGGGAAACCTTTGGAGGAAGTGGGATCCTTTCGATACCTTGGCAGTCTCGTACGCAGCGACAACCGTCTCGAGTCTGAGATATCTGCAAGGATCGCTAAGGCTGCAGCAGCTTTTGGCGGACTTAATCACCGTGTATGGAAGTCCCATGATCTCAAATTAGTCACTAAGCTAGCTGTATACAAAGCCATTATACTACCTTTGCTTTTGTATTCCTCGGAGACTTGGTGCCTTTACAAAGGTGACATCAAACGCCTCGACGTCTTCCATCTTAAATGTCTCCGGGCTATTCTTCGTATTCGCTGGCAAGATCGGATTTCCAACACGGAGGTTCTCCGTCGATCGTCTATGTCAGGTATAGAGAGTTTCCTGATGAAGGGACAATTGCGCTGGTGCGGTCACCTTGTACGTATGGAGTCCTCCAGATTGCCTAAGACCGTTTTTTACTCTGAGCTCAGTACTGGCAAACGCCAATCTGGAGGGCAATATTTGCGATACAGGGACGTACTAAAGCGCCACCTAAGATCAGTTGGCTTATCGCCAACCTCATGGGAACAAGTAGCGACCCAAAGACCTGAGTGGCGCAGAGCTGTTCATAAGAGCGTACAGGATTTTGAACAGCGGCGTCTCGAAGCCTTAGACGCTAAACGCCAGCTCCAAAAATCCCGCCCCAAGCCCTCCTATACCTACACTTACAATGCGCAAGGGCAACTCTACTGCGCTATTTGTGACCGCGTGTTCAAGGCAAAGTTTGGTTTCGCGAGTCATGTACGAGCCCATGAACGAAACCAAACTGCCGATATATGCCAGGGTGTCGCCGTCGACGGAATCGTCTAGGAGGACATCATCATCATCATACATACATTGAAGCAACAGTTTTATCCTTGTGTAGGAAGTGATTCCATCAGGACGCGGGAGGAAATAATCTGAAATAGTGATTCCTTTTTTTTTATCAGTGTTATCGCCATCACGAGGTAAATAGTAATGTGGAATAGCAACCAAGTTGACAGGACGAGTAAAATATAGCTTTGAAGACTATTGTAATAGTAATATTTAATTAATTCTAAGAAATAAATACATTTAATCAGACTACAAGACTCATCAAACAGAACGCACGAACTCAAATCAAGTTTCTAAACACAAATCTTCGCGAATTGATCGCAGAGTTCTTTGTGCTTCGGCCACTGTTGAACTTGGCATTCCCTGCAAAATATTGGTGGATTTTGTTATTATATAGCTCAATCTCTACCTATCTGTTGTTTTGCTAAGTAGAGATATAATTTTTACATAGCTCATTCAAGTAAAAAATGTCAGGTTCCTATCTCTATATAAAGCAAAACAACGGATAGATAGAACATTAGGAGATACTTAAATATTAGATTCAGCAGCAAGGGAAATTAGTTCTTTATTTCTATTTCTTATGAATGCTTACAGGTCTGAATAAAGTTAAGTAAAGCAATATGTAGCCTTCAGCTGTCGAGTGTAGAGTACCTATCTTGCTTGAATCTAAATAAGCGTGTTAAAAAAAAACAAAATGGCGGAAAAAATATGAAAGTTTAGAATTACTTTCATATTTTTCCCGCCCTTTATTATACGTTCCATTTTAAATGGCAACACTCACCTGCCACAATACCATTCCGTTTTACATCTCGAGCATTTCTTAGTTGCCTTATCGCCGCATTTGGCACACTTGGCGCCACCGCTGTCCAGAGCAAGGGCTGCATCGCTAGTGTACGACTCCAGCAGTTTCTTGGCCATGATCCGCGACTCTTCAGATCCATCCATGTGGAATAATTCTAGTTGGGCCTTAGCTAGAGACTTTGTTTTCTTGTGGACTTGCTTTAAGTAAGCGTCTTTTATCTGTGGTAGTGGAAGATCATTATAAATTGGTAGGGGCCTTATCATCATCATAAAAAGCGTGGTTTCATATTCTTAGTTATTCAGGCAGCTTGTACCAGCCAGTCTTACCGAGGGGTTTAGGGTTGCCTAAGTAAGTAGGTTGAAGAGGTCAGATAAGCAGCCGCTCCATGTAAAATACGTACTCAGTTGGATCCGATTAGACTGGAAGCCGACGCCAACATAGTTGGAAGAAGACTAGACAGATAAAGATACCTGTGGCACAATCTCAATGAGGGTACACCCAGGGTTCTTGACACCGTTGGTGCGGTTATGAAGACTGGAGTAGTCTCCAACTGCTAGGCGGCAGAGGAACATCTTCAGATCGCCTAGAGGCGGGATCTGGTCCAGCATGAGGTCCGTCATCTTTACTTGCAACTGGGATAAAGGACAATGCAAGGTTAAGTGTCAATTCTACTTGAGGTAAGTGCTACTGTACTAAGCGACCTAGCTAGTTATCGGATCTAATAGATTTCAAAGCTGAAGTTACGAATAGACTTAACCAAGGAATCATGCTTTGGACTATAAAGTTAAGGCCTTTTTGCTATAATTACAAGCTGGACATAATATCTGAGGTCCAAATTCGAAAAAACTGAGTGAAAATTATTTTTTTTTGCAATTTTTATGACATCTCCATCAGAAAGTAGCAATGATCCAAAAATACTCACCCTGCAGAAAGCGCTGCGTCGACACTCGTCTATAGTGTAGTAGTGTGCGAGACGTGGCTCCAACAACAACTGACGCAAACACAGCCACAGTTGCACCTCCGTGCGGTGCATCTGAGCTAAGTCCTCGGCTGACGGCTTGCTCCAACGACCGACTGGAATATACCTCTTTTTAACAGACCTTCCAAAAAGGAGGTTCTCATTCAAAGGTTTGTATTTTTAGTTCGCCTATTTAACTTAATTGCCTAAACTTAGATTGTACTTATGTAAAATCTCTGTTTGTTTAAATAGAACAATTTTTTCCATCCGTTTTTTTGTGGCTGCAAATGCTATCTCATGCTCTCTAAAAAAATAGTCAAAACGAAATGATGAAATTTGTCTAAGTAATATGCCAGCCAGACCAGAGCATGTCCAAGAACTTGACAGTTAATTTTTTGCTATTCAAAAAATATTAATTACTTAATGCTCACAATTGAACATCTGCAGGTCTCCAGCCTCATTCCTCTTAATCCAGGGCTCATGTATCAGCAGATGCGTCAGTAAGGAAGGCACGTCATGCGTTTTGTACAAGTTGGTCGAAATCGATGCGCCCGCGCCGCCTACCTCCATGTGCTCCGCTATGTAGCTAGAATGGAGTGGATGAATATATGTTAAATGGGGCCTTTTTTCACTTATCTGAAACTACTGGCGAGCTAAGAGAACATCATGACTTATGTACCTACACCTATATATATCTTGTTTTTCAGGAGCAGAGTTGAAAGAGTAAAAGGTTAAGAAATCATGAACGGTTTTCTGGAGCCGGGTCAAAAATTTAGAAGGTCTGCGAATGTGCGACTCTTGGGCTGCGTGATTGTTGGAATAAGTTATCGCGGCCCTAGTACCTACTCAAAAGGCTCCAGGAGCAAAGATAGGGTTCTGACAATAAACATACCTAAGAGATGATGTACCTAATAACTAAATAGACGATGACGCTAGACTACAGCTATCTTACCGCACAATTGAGATGCATCTCATGCTTATGTCGAACTGCAGATCGCGCTTCTGTCTCTCCAACTCTTCAATGGCTGTCTCCGATTCCAGATCTTTGGAAGTCACTGGTTTCAAGTAACCGTTACTGCAATCAAGAATGTATTTAAACTGTTT
Source organism: Helicoverpa zea x Helicoverpa armigera (assembly GCA_033682625.1). Classification (NCBI taxonomy): domain Eukaryota; kingdom Metazoa; phylum Arthropoda; class Insecta; order Lepidoptera; family Noctuidae; genus Helicoverpa; species Helicoverpa zea x Helicoverpa armigera. The sequence continues at coordinate 3,460,944 of JAWIIS010000053.1, read as the reverse complement.
GAAAGGTCTTTTCATAAAAAAATAAGAACCCTATCTTGCACCTGTTAATTAATTCTTTATCACTGTCTCTAAAAACCGTCGTGGGGATATTTACTTTAAACTAATTAGATGTAGGTAATGGAAATACCACCAGCACCACCCAGTAAGTTCTAGGTACTCTTTTGTGAAGGAAAACAACCATAGGGATTATCTACTTCAAAAATCCTGAACACAATATGAGAAAGTTAAAGACAGGGCCAATAGCACCGAGGCTTTTATCTGGCAATCTACAAAACAGTTTAAAAAAAGAAGAATGTACACTTAACTGACTTGATAAGAGCCAAGAGCGCCGTAAGCTGGTCAACAGCATAGTTGAGCAAGTCCACCACGACCTCATTGATGCACTGCGCTCCATCCTCGTGGAAGAGGACAGTCTCCAACAAACCAACGGCTGCAGCCTCGTGGTATAACTGGAAATAAAAAGCTTCATCATCCAGCATAGGGTGGTGCTAAGGAGTTTGTTTGCAACTCCTTCACAGTAAAGACGTATAAAGTTAAGAAGGCCGGTTGGTTTTTAGGACTGTCTTTTGTTTTAGACTTCGAATAGCACTGATTTATCAGCAAAAAGGTTCCCGTCTCAAGTCTGGCCTTTACTTACAATTTGCTGGCACTTGAGGTCTTTTTTTTTTTGTTGGGAGGGGGAAATCCTCATGGACTTCCTCCGCCTGGGGAGAGGCGGAGGGGTATGCCGGACTCCTACCGGCTAAAACCCCCTTGTGTCCTCCTTGCACGTGTGCGCGGGGCCGCGGGAATCCGGCACTTGAGGTCTGACCTAACCTAGGTTTGTAGAATCAGAATGCTTATACATTAAAAAAAGGCTGACTAAAGTACCTTCCATATGAAGACTAACTTACCACCATATAAACCCCGAATGTGTTCTCAGGTGCGGGTTCTAATTTTATAATTTGTGGAAATATCTTGGTGCGCCACACTTGGATGCATATTGCTTCGTAGACTAATACCGGGAGCTGTGAACAAAACATGGAGCTCAATACAGCTTTTAGGTTTAACAAAAAGGTCATATAGGAACCGTTAATTTGAAATTATAGACAGATACCGAACACCTTTCTAAGGGAGATGGTAATGGCTGAACAGCAAGCAACAGGTTTTTACATAGAAAAAATATGTAGCAGGTACCTTCCCAGCAGAAATAAGGGTTTCTTTGGTGAGCTCCTCTTGCAATGAAGAAGCTTCTAAGACGGCTTGCTGGTTCAGTTTCTGCAATCTTATGTGCCAATCCACCCATCTGCAAAGAGAGTGAATTATTTGGTAGGTAAGTAGTTAAGGTCTCTGCACACAGCGGGCGCTGCGTGGCGGGACGGGACGGCGACGCGACGCTGAGCAGTAGTAATGTACTAGATATTACGGAGGCCGCCACACAGAGCCGTCCCGCTCGGCGCGATGTGACGCGACGATCTAGTACATTATGTCGCGTCGCCGTCCCGTCCCGCCGCACCGCGCCGCACCCGCTGTGTGCAGAGACCATTAGATCATGGACCGTAGGTAATAGAAGAGTAAAGCATTATGTTATTTTATTTAGTTAAAGTAGTCAAAGATATTTCACTGGTACTCGAATTAAACTAGATGTTGATCCCAGTCTAAAAAACGATAACCCGATGATTAAATGTGTTATGATGATAGCGGTAGAATCAAAACTACCCAGGGCTTCTGCCTAGCTTTTTAAAAATAGAACAGTATCTCACTTACCCCTGATTGCCGATGCATTCGATTTGGGATGGTTGCATACTATCGACAAATAAATCTAGCTCTCCTACATTGAGAGCGCTGAGCTGGGGATCCTTTTCAACCATTTTAAAGATACTATCTTTTTACCTACTTATAAAATCTTAGAATATAGCATATACCAAGCAAAGAAAGTGTCTTCGGTATTTGTTTGTAACTATAGAAACGATGGTTCAATATTTTTATAAATCGCGCCACCGGAAGTTCCAGAAAAAACAATTGATACTGTTCTATTTCATAGCTAATAAGCCAAACAAGCAGTTGAAATATTGGGCAATAGAGCTTTGCAAGCCATGCTCGAAACATGGAACTTTATTTAATGAAATGATGATCTAGCGGGGAATGTCGGAAAAACACAAAATCAGCCTAATTTAAAATTATTGATTTCTTATAATAATCTTATTATTGGTAATTTTCAATGATTGAGCAGCCCATAAAACGAACAAGCTTTTGTGTTACTACATGAAAAAATAAAATAAAATGGCGACAGGCGGAAGTCTGTATTCTGTCTTTCTTTTGATAATTTGACACACGTGCCGCGTGGAGTTTTGCCCCGCAGGTTGATAAAAAATAATATATTTATTAGTATTTAAGTGTTAAAATAGTTAATAATCGCATAAGGAACATAAATACAGTGTCAGTAATATAAAATGTTTTGTGGATTTTGTGAAAAGTGTTGATAAACTTGATCGTAGTCTGGTGACATGCCGCCACACCATTGATCCTTGTTTTCCGTAGTGTTCATAGCCTTATTATTACCACTATGTTTGAAATTATCGGCGTTCGAATTGTTCTAGCAGATCTAGATGCTTTATTTGGTATATTTAGAGACAATTTGATGATTGATGTTTCTGCAACACGACCTAACCTCTTTGCCAATACAAGTGTGGTATGGCACCAAAACTGCTGAATGATTACCACAATTTGGTTTACTTATGTGATTGTTAGCGCTTTTATCTGTAATTCCTACGCATATTCGAGCCATCGTGCGTCTCGGATTTGTAAATTTTCATAAATATGCTTGTTAGGAAATAATCTTTTGTTAGAAGTTTTTGTATCATTGCATTTATTTACTGTTATATTCTGTTGCTGCAACTTATTCAACATCTCATGTTATACCAGATTCTGTTGTACTGCATGTAAATAATTTCCCGGAACACCTACAATATTGTACAACATTTTTTTATCACATTCAAGATTCATTACATGCGTTTACTTTAATAACAACCTGCAGCAAACTTAATTTGCTCTTTTAGGGTTCCAATAACATTCTAAAAGTATAAAAGTCATGACAAAACTTTTCTAATAACTTGTAACGCTTGCAGCACGATGGTTGCGACTACAGAGAAGAAGGCTGCGGCCGAGAAGAAGCCCGTCAAGGGTAAGGAGGACAGCAAGAAGCTGCCCGCCGTCCCAGAGTCAGTGCTCAAGCACCGCAAGAGGAGGGAAGCTCTCCGCACTCGCCGTCTACAGGTATAACCTGACAACCTTCAAATGCTTACAATATGGATGAAAAACAGACAACTTTGCAACAAGTGTAAATTCATCAACACATGTAAAGTTTTGCAACACAGGGCTAAGTACGTGGACTGCAAACATCAGTTTTCTTAAAACAACTTTATATTATGGATTATGACTTAAAATTTTCAAAGTAAACAGTCATTTTAAGAATATGAATGTTTATGTTGTTGGTTAACTTGGCCCATTTGACATTTTCATGTTCCATTGACAGTAAACATACAGTAACTCAACCTGAAACAAACTTTATTTCAATATTATTTACATGATGATCCCAATACATAAAGGCATAGTTCATCTGACTAAAGATGCTGTTATTTTTTCATAACTGACACACACATACACACAGGATCACCACATTTACAATCCACATAAACTAACATAGAATACTATTCTAGGTCACCCTCAAGAGGCGTTCAGCTGCCGTCAAGAAGAGGAAAGAAATCTTCAAGAGGGCTGAACAGTACGTTAAGGAATACCGCATCAGGGAGCGAGATGAGATCAGGCTAGCCAGACAGGTGAGCAAAAATCAGTATCATCTACTAAGTTTTGATAACAGATGGTTCCTGACATCGGTGGTTTCATTGTTTGTATAGTTCTTGTCAATGTTAATTTCGGTTTTCAACCAATTTTCGCATATCTCAACTGGGCCTGTTTCCCATAGCCCTTCAGTGTCTATGCCAATGCAATGTTTGGTTAATATGCTACATTAAACTGGCTTTGTTACATTCCTTTGTAGTATTTTTGATTCAGAAACATGATGGTACCTTTTAAGACACAATTTAATTTCAGTCCCAATTAAAAAAAACTTGTGTAAAGAACATAAGGTTCAAGTCCAATGTCTCTCAACTACGTGTAATCTAAAAGTTGTATGTTCGTTTTACAGGCGCGCAACCGCGGCAACTACTACGTGCCCGGTGAAGCCAAGCTCGCTTTCGTCATCCGTATCCGTGGTATCAACCAGGTCTCACCCAAGGTAAATATACTTTCTATTTATTTATTTTTCATTCGATTTACAAGGTTTTAAATTACATACATTGGAGGACTTAAGTTTAAGATTGAATTATGGTTAACTCATCATCATCATCAGCCTATTGCAGTCCACTGCTGGACATAGGCCTCTCCAAGTGCACTCCACTGAGATCTATTTTCGGCTTCTCGCATCCAGCTCCTGCCAGCCGTTAATGGTTAACTCAATAAGGTTTTATTCACTCTTTTGCAACTGTGAGTCATAATTAATGTTGAATTAAATTATGCCTCTATGGAAGTTTAATACAAACTAGTTATTTCCACGCACCTTTTTCCACTATCCATAAGTTTTTCTTCCTGTATCCAGACATAGTATAACCTATGTTAAATGGCGATAGTGTAGCTTTCTAACAGTGAAAGATTTTCTAATTGGTTCAGAAAACTCTCTTAATAGTTGACTATAAAGGACTATAGATTTCTAAAGAGTGTCTATGGAGTTTCTTGCCGGCTCTTCTCCATGAGACCAACTTTTTGGAACCGTGCAACTAACTAATGTGACGTTTCATAGGTGCCTGCAAAGGCCTATGTGAAATAAAAAGATTTTGATTTAAATAATCTCACTCACTTATAAATATTTAACAACTCATTTCTGTCTGACAGGTACGCAAAGTTCTGCAGTTGTTCAGACTGCGTCAGATCAACAACGGCGTGTTCGTGCGTCTGAACAAGGCGACCGTCAACATGCTGCGTATCGCGGAGCCCTACATCGCTTGGGGATACCCCAACCTTAAGAGTGTCAGGGAGGTCAGTATGAATCATTACGTTACTTTAATATGTTACAGGCTTCTTTTTATCGTCCCACTGCTGGGCACAGGCTTCCTCTCACACAGAGAAGTTCTTTAAATTATATGTACTAGCTTCTGCCAGCAGTTTCAACTGATGCCAAGTTTCGTCAACACACACAATCACAAATTTTTGTCTTTATAAGTGTGATTAGATGATTATGCACTTTATTGCTTGCATATTTTCGAAACTCAAACTTGCAGAATTAAATAACAGCTTTAGCATCAATAATTTTCATAGACACACATTTTTTTTTATAATCGAAGCATGAGGTAGGTAAGTTATAATTTCAATATGTATCTGCCACAATAGGCCAGTCATCATATATTTTTTTTAAGGCTGCTAGATAATAATAGGCATGATGATGACTGGGTTCTAAATTGTGATTTTAATTAGTCCGCATTTTATGGCTAAAATAATAGACACATATTTTTTATTTCAACAAAACATTAAATATTTATTAAGATATAACGCAACAAAGATTGAGAGTGGGGGCTCGTGACGTCACGTCTGTGTCAAATTTGTACTGAGACGTGACGTAACACAAAATTTTATCGTGTTATATCTTCGTTGTTTTTGTTACTGAGAAAAAATAAAAAATACGTGTCCATTATTTTAGGCTCATCTCCAAAAAACGGACTAATTACTTTTGTTCAGTCCCCATGCCTAATAAAACCCATCCAAAAAGGTTGTATGCTGAAGTAAACTAACTAACCTGTTTATTCGCCAGTTGGTGTACAAGCGCGGTTTCGCCAAGGTGAACGGCCAGCGAGTACCCATCGCGTCCAACACAATCGTTGAACAGAAGCTCGGCAAACAGAACATCATCTGTGTTGAGGACCTCATCCACGAGATCTTCAGCGTCGGAGACAAGTTCAAGGTAAGCTAACAAGCTAGTTTTTTTTTCTTTACACGAAGTATTTGCCTGATTGGATCTATAGTAACTTTCAGTTCGGTCCTGATGGAATGGTATTAAAAAAAAAACTGTTTTAATTGATGTTCCTTAATTTTGGAGAGCTTCTGAGGATGGTTTAAATAAAACAGATATTATAATTTCTTTCAGCTGCTTCCCAATATTCTATCTATCATTATCATATCATAATTGTTTTGCTTACTAAAGATAGGAATTACTTGTGTTGGGCTAATGACAAACTATAGATAAGGATAAAACAAATTTGGAACTTGTCCTTTCATATATTATTTTAATAATTGCGTTTATTAATGTTATTTCCTTGTCTACAGTACGCCAGCAACTTCCTGTGGCCCTTCAAGCTGAACAACCCGACTGGAGGCTGGCGCAAGAAGACCATCCATTACGTCGACGGAGGTGACTTCGGTAACCGCGAAGACAAGATTAACGAGCTCCTGAGGAGAATGGTCTAAGAATAAATATAGATTATAATTATTCCTACTTTTTTTATTTTATTACCATAAATAACCTAACCTTATGCGGTAGATTGTCAAGGCCAAGAGGCCAAGTACCAACCATTTGGCTGGCCAAGTTGGACATTAGGCTTCAATATAATAAGTTATAAGAAGAAATATTTATAATTCAGAACTACCATAGATTGGTATCACTTCTTTTGTGGTGTCAACCAATGCAATAGTAAGTATCAAACGTAAGTTTAATGTGTGCTTGTTTGTCTCCAAGTGCAAACGGCTGAGCAGATTCTGATGTAACTTGGCAGTTTAGCTTATACAAATATCAAGCATAGCAGGCTTCAATATATGTAAAGTACTTCTCTCGCTACGAAGGGGGTAGCTCTAATTTTACATAAGTTTTTGATGGGTTTGAGATACATTAAAACAATTTTATTGGCATTCAACACTTTATTAGTCAGTTCAAATTTAAACGCAGGACGGATTTAACCGGCGCATCTGTCGTATTTAAAGCCAGGGTGTACAAAGTTCTTTTGTTTCTGATTCATATGTGTTCAGCTACAAACACGCTGGCTTGCGAGTTGACAAAAGTGGTGTGCACAGGAGGTTCATAACTAGATCTTTCAAATAGGTAAGACTCCGATAACATTTCTCTCGAACTGCTCAATGAGTGGTTCTATTTCTTCTTCTGAAGAACCTGTGATGCATTTTGTAACTGCTTTTTGTAAATTCTGAAACAAAAAATACATATATTAGATTACAGAAACGTAGCATACCATATATTAAATATTTTTGTCGATAGGTCTCAAACTTACTTCAATTGTAGCATAAGATGAAAGATTGATGAATTCCTTTCCTGGACCAAAGTTGGCAAAAACGCAGTAAATCAGATCAGAGAAGAAGTTCCTAATATTTAGCACAACTTTCATGTTCTCGCCAGACAATTTCAGCAGTGGACTTGTGAAACTATCATTGTGTATTTCAATTTTCACATTTTCATGGCCTATTGAAAATATTAAATTACTCTTTGACTTTAAAAAGTCTTCAGAAGTAAACTGCTGAATAAAATACTTGACTTTCTTAGATGTGAGGTGCTTTGTATGATCCTTATTTCTGAATACTTCTTGGTACTTGTCCGGCAGTCTCACGAACATGTGCCATTCTTTTGAAACTGTTTGCTTGTTCCTCAAAATATCATCAAACTCAAATAAATTTCCATGATGGTTCATTGCAGCTCGATATATTTGAGCTTGTAATGGTAAATCTAAATTTTTCAAGCAATGTTCCTTTTTCAAATTTAAATTGAACTTTATAAAATGTTCGGAATGCAGTTTCACGTGCTTTCTATAAAGAATTGTCCATATTTTCTTTTTAGCATCCAAAGCTCCAGGTATATTAGACATTATTTTAATATTTACATTCATTTCAGCAATGTCAATCACATCAGTTTTTAATGGAATTAAAATACCAATTTTCTTTGACAGGTCGGCAACTTTTATACTAATTGTTTTTAAAACTTTCTTTGCAGTTGCAAATGTGATGTGTACTCTCAGATCTCCTAAATAGTTAGATAATATTTGACTAAGCTTATGCTCTGTTGTAGTAGAGATTTTAATTAAAAAGAAAAATGAATTCTCCTGAAAATATTCACTGAAGTTGTTTGTGAGAACAACATTTTTATTTTCAGTAACTGCATCTTCGTAACTCTCATAAACAATAACTTTGTGATTTATTATATTATCCATTACATCTTGCCTGTTTGAAAGCGACAGAGCAGTAATGTAATCCTTTTCTTTATTTAATTTTTCAATCAATGCTTCATTCTTGTTCACTTCTTCCAAAATTTTATCCAAATATGCAGAGTTATTTAGAAGTTTATCGGCAGGGCAATATTCATCATTGGATTCTGATCTCAAATATGATGCTTCATCATCTATAAGGAATCTGTATATTAGATTAAAAAATGTAGTGCAAATAGTTTTGTCTTCCATTATTATAAAGTCCTTTACATGTTTAACAAAGAGCTTGCTAAATTCTACATCCTTAGACATATTATCTGCCTTCCACATAGACTTTCCATCTGTGTATAGTATAGCATCATTGAACGCTAGGAATTTGTGGATGGCAATATTTAAATGGGTTATCTGAGGAGTTTTCAAGTTATTCAATGGCAGTGTTATGATTGTGCCAATAGTAAGACCAATCATGACATTTAGTTCATCAGCATCAATTATTTCTATTCCGGATATTTCTGAAGGACTTGTGTATAGTTTTACCAATGATACTTGCTCATCAGCTACATCAGAGCTAAAGAGACAACCAAATATGCTAAGTTTATCAAAAGTTACAATTATTAAGTTGTTTTTGTTCCTCACATTCAAATCTTCATCATTGAAAACTTTTTTAAGAGCTTCCAAATTATTTTCTTTTAATAAATGAACTTGCAAAATGTGTTTATTACTTGTTTGCGTTGTTGGCAATTGTTCATTGTAAATTAGTATTGCATTTTTCATCAATGTTAAGTCTGCATTAAGTTTATGGAGACTAAAGAAGTAGGAATTTGCTTCATATTTTAGAAAGAGGATGTGGTCTTTTCCATATAGAGAACTGGCCATAGTGCTGGTTCCGCGAAGTTTAAAACTCTTTGGAGTAGTATTTTTCATGGTAATAGCAGCGGTATGTATATTTCCACTCGTATCAAGGCAAACCAAATAGTTCCCAGAGAATATTATGTCATATACTAAAAACTCAGGAGTTAATAATAAAGTTGAAGTCTTCAGTTCAAGATACGTTTCATAAACAAATATTTGAAACTGATTCCACAATAACATTGCATTGTTTGAAGCATTACGAACTATATTCAAGTTCTTTAATACTGCTCGGTCACATTTGAAACATCGCTTTTCAGTACTATATTCAGAACTGATATCCATATTGAAATATTGATTGCATAAAATAAATAAAACTTGATACGATAAACAAGTTGAGTGACTTGAGTGGAACACGAAAAACGGAGGGCGCGATTTAAATTTGACATTGACATTTGAGTTCTGAAATAGTGTACATTTTTTTAGGTTTTTTGGGACAGAAAAATCTTTTTCAAATCTTAGGAAAATTATATGGTACCGAGATCGAGAATGTGAAAGAACACACAGAAATAACGAGTATATTTTTTGTGGTTAGTTTTACTTCATTTTGAACGGTTTGGCTATTAGGCGGCCTTTTTTTAACGATGGAAAAAATCATCAAATGACCCCGCCCGTTATGGGTTAGCAGCGGTGAGGGAATGTCAGACTTTTACTGACTAAAAATCCATCGTGTTCCGTCGTAGGCCTTTTATGTACCAGGGCCGTGGTAACACTTTCTGCTGCTTTCGAACAATCCCGCAGCCTTGGCAGGCTTTGGCCCTACTGGGCCCCGCTGGGTTTGTCTATCTAGACGGAGGAACGATGAGATACCCGAATCCATCTCGCGACACCCGGATTAGGCGGCCTCAGACCAATCCATATGATATTATTGTATAATGATTTTTGTTCATTCTATTTTTATCGTCAATTATATTTACCGTCCAGGGAGCGTCCCGTCTTAGGCCGCGTTTCCACTGACGCGGAGCTGGGCGGAGCTCCGCTTCAGTGGAAACACTGACCACTTTTCACCGCTCTTCTCCGCTCCTCTCCGCCCAGCTCCGCGTCAGTGGAAACGCGGCCTTATACTAGCTCAAGCATATTGCAATACTAGCGGTCGCCCGCGACTTCGTCCACGTACGTTTTTTTTTGTAAGCTAACTACAAATTTAATTTTAAGACCCTCACTTCTGAAACAGGACTTCCATTCGAACCTTCAACCCCCTATGTATTTCCTTATGTACACTCTATGTACTCCCCTATGTACACTATGTACTCCCCTTTATATTTCCTTATGTACACTATGAACTTCCCTATGTATTTCTTTATGTTCACTTTATGTACTCCCCTATGTATTTCCTTATGTACGTACACTATGAACTTTCCTATGTATGTCCTTATGTACACTTTATGGTTTTGGTTTTTAAATCGGATCAGTTTCGAAACATTTAAGGCATAAGAACCCAAACAGTTATTTAGATGTCTACTGTATATCCTACATTCCTACCCTATGAACAGTTGCCGGATAGTTAATAAAAAATTAAACACCTGTTTATAGACAAAAAGCATTTATTGTACAAACATAATATGATACATTAACTTATCACTGCTCCGTTACACATTCACGGACGACGCTTAGCGCCGATCCCTCTCAACATCGTGTTCAAACAATTTTACATCTAGTTTAGTCATACAATAGATACAGCAGCTTAAAACAACATACATTAAATAGTAAATAAAGTAATTGCTTATTACTTATAACAAACCTATTTTGACAGTGCACATTATTCATAAAAACATTGTAAAACAAATGGAAGTTGATAATAATTCAAAATCAGATCAGCTTTTTATATTTGACTAGCCATTTTCCCGCGGTTTCACCCGCGTCCCGTGGTAACTACTGTATGTAAGGGGGAAAAATATATGTTACAGTGCCTATGTTACTCGGCACAACAGTGAAAGAATTTTTAAAATCAGTGCAGTAGTTTTTGAGTTATATTACATACAATACAAACAAACAAAAATTGATATTTTTCCTCTTTATAGTATTAGTATAGATTTACTAAGACGTCTTGTTATATTATATTAGTGTGCATTATCAAAATATCTACATGAAAAAACAGTTGTCTAACAAGAAAATGTAACATAAATGCATTCATCATTTGTATACAAGAACCAGCTCAAATACATTCACATATCATATTTATAACATTTATTCATCCCCACTTATACATAATATTTGTTCATCACATGTCCACTATCACACTATCCTTATTCAATTCATCGACACGGTGCATGTAGCTGGAGCAAGTTAACATGCGCAAGTGACCCGCGTGCACTTAACAGAGCCCGCGGGTGGGTATTTGCTTTAGTACATGCGCGAGTCGCTGGCCCCGCACGTTTTTAAAATGCATGTAACCTGCGCATAGTCAGAAGCCAGTAAGTCTGACACCAGTCTAACCAAGGGGTATCGGGTTTCCCGGGTAACTGGGTTGAGGAGGTCAGATAGGCAGTCGCTTCTTGTAAAGCACTGGTACTCAGCTGAATCCGGTTAGACTGGAAGCCGACCCCGACATGGAGGATGATGTAACCTGCGCCCCAACATGCGCAAACTACTTGCACCGTGTAGTCGCACCCTAAATACCAGTAACAGTAATTGTTGTATCAAATAACAGTCATACTTCCTTTCATATTTAATGTCCAGTCTTGAGGTTTACACTAGTTTCACATATACACATTCGTTCATGTTTATCACTGTATACTTTGCAACCTTCTTACACCATTTTTTTATTCACTTTTTAACACCGTTTTTTTTATTATTTTTGTGGTTTACCTTTTATTATGCACTTCACTGCATAGTATAAAACAAAGTCGTTTTTTCTGTTATTTTCATATTTTAAGTGCATGTAAAACTAAAACTTATTTTCTTTCTATCCCTATATCCATTTGTACGCTTATATCTTCAAAACTACACAATCGATTTTCATGCGGTTTTTTTGAATATATAGTGATTAAAAAGGAAGGGTTTATATGTATAATAACATACATTAAATAGTGTGGACATACAGTCCCGTGCGAAGCCAGGTCGCTAGAAAAATATATACATATAAAGTTTACGTTGTGGGTGAATTTGGGGCTAAGTTTTTCATAGATAATAATTTCTTTTTCAGATGAAGTGTGTGTCTCAGTGGCGTGTTAGTTAGTGAATCCCGGTGTATAAAGGTTGTATATCAGGTCCGGTGATCAGCAGAGCTGCACACTGCAGGCGGCGAGGTAGTGGTGCAGCGCGTTGCGGTGCGGCTCGTCCAGCGCCGCCAGCCGCGGCGGCAGCACGCCGGGGGACTGGCGGGATAGAGCGCCTAGCGACGTGGCCAGGTAGTTCACCGGGTCGCCCACGTCTGAAATAATAATAATCATTTATTTTTAATTCACACGCTTATATTAGCTTCAGTTGTAACTTTGTATGTAAGGAAATCTTGGAATCTTAATTTGACCCTCTTCTCGGTCTTTGATTAAGATGTAGCTTTGAACACGCCCGCAGAACTCCAGAGTTCTGATGACAATACACGATTGGCTAAAAAACATCATTACAAATCCAATATGGCGGTCTCCGCGTGTTATTTAGTTTTTTAAGTATTATTCATAATATGTAACAGGGTCGCGGTAACTCTTTCGAACAATCACGCAGCTCTGGCAGTATAGATATGGCTATCAGTTGAACATCATTGGCAATTGTTACAGTTAGTCAGAAGCCTTGGTAAGTGGGTTGAGGAGGTCAGATAGGCAGTCGCTCCTTGTAAAACACTAATACTCAGCAGCATTCGGTTAGACTGAATGCCGACCCCAACATAGTTGGTTATCTCCGCCAACAAGGACCTAAACAAATGGAGCATTTTTCACATATGAAGAAAGTCATAAACAGCTTTTCTTACCAGCGAGTGGGTCCCCACTGCCGCCCTTAGCGCAGGTGAGCTGTGCGTACTGCGCCTGATAGCCGGGAGTGTCGTCTACTTCAATGAAGTGGTCGTCCGGCAACGCTGACTCGTCCGTAGGCAGCTCGAACAACGAGATCAGCGCCTGAGAAGGAACAATTAACATTGAATAACTGCTTATTACGTAGTGTCTATCTATTTATTTTTTATATTATTGGTACACCAATTACACTACAAACAATAAAATATATAAAAAGAAAAGTGATTATAAAATTCTGCTTTGCACACTGAAGAAGAAAGAAGAATAATTAATAATTAAAATTTAAAAATGTGCCTGTGTGTGTGTTTGTAATAAAATGTTTGGGAACATATTACTTTTTAAAAGAGTACTATAGAGTTTCTTGCCGGCTCTTCTCCATGAGACCAACTTTTTAGAACCGTGTAACTAGTGTGACGTTTCATAGGCCTATTTGAAATAAGAAAATTTTTTTTCAACGACGTCAAAAATCATCAAATGACCCCTCCCGCTGTGGGTTACCAGCGGTGAGGGAGTGTCAGACTTACTGACTAAAAACCGTCGTGTTCCGTCATAGGCCTTTTATGTACCAGGGCCGCGCCAACCCGCAGCCAAATAAGAACATTTGACTTTGACTCAAAGTCTTTCAGTCTATGTTACCTGCAGCAGACGCGGCCACAGCGGCGCGAGGGAGCCCGTGAGGAAGTGCTGGCTGTCGGTGAGCAGCTTGACGCAGCCGACGGCGGCCGCCTTACGTTCCAGAGCGCCGCTCACACGTTGTAGGTCCGCGATTAAAACTCGCTCCACGTACATTCCGAACATGCTGCGAGCGAAAGACAAATATTTTAAAATTATTCTTTTATCTATGCATATAACACTTTTCGTAATCGTTTCGTTTGTAATTTTATTATCCAAGACCGGTCTCGCTTACTTATCCAAACCAAATATTTAAGCATTCTTCAGTCTATTTAGCAGATGGTTTATGTAAAGTTTGGACAAAATCGGTCGATTGGTTCTTCATCTATAACATTTTTTTTTGTCACAAAATGGTGGACTTTATAAGCACCGAAGCACGCACCGCAGGCAAGTAGTAATTTAATAAATCTTCGTATCTCTTAAAGGCATATAGTTATTTGCACAATTACCCTACCTCTATTGAATTTCTCTATCGCTTTAAAGTTGGCTGTAAGAGAACCTAATTCTAGGTTAAGCTCGTTGTTGTACAGTAAACTGCACATTAGTGTTAACTATCATACACCTTAACTTAATAAGTACGATTTTTCCTATAAAACTATTACCACTGACCTGAAGTTGACTTTATGTACACTACCTGTTTTCTTGTGTATTTACTGTTTAGTGTTTTAAAAAAGAATAATAATAACTTACCCAGCTTGTACGGAATCGACGAGATCAATCAATGGGTCTGCGCCGAAATGCGCGGCGTAGAAGCCGAGGAAGGCGATGAGTCCGCGCACATACTTCGTGGTCTTAGACGAGGATAGCCGCTGGAATAGCAGCGTCATTATCTGCTTCGTGTATTGAGACATCACTTCGCTGTAATCAACGTACGTTTTTGTTTTTTCATTACTTTAATATTGTTTTTAAGTCCCCATAACTTCTGTCAAAGCAAATATTTCCAATTTGTTATCTCATTTTTTATATTATACTAGCTTCTGCCAGCGGTTTCACCCGCATCCCATGGGAACTACTTCCCGTACCGGGATAAAAAGTAGCCTATAGCCTTCCTCGATAAATGGGCTATCTAACACTGAAAGAAATTTTCAAATCGGACCAGTAGTTCCTGAGATTAGCGCGTTCAAACAAACAAACAAACTCTTCAGCTTTATAATATTTGTACAGATTTACTTATGTTATAAAAATATGATAAGTAAAATCCATGCCACCCCGACTTTACACAGGTTGCTTCCGTAAACATTACGTAAGTTGTAAAAAGTTTTAAGGAAATACTATAAGGGAATCATGATGGAGTGGTTTAAAGCAAAATTACAAGTGTAAGGTCGGCCTAACATTAGTCGGAAGTAGGATAGTGGTTTTGGTAAAAGTGAAATGGGATGCGTTAATGATAAAGTGAGAGCGTTTTAGTGAGATGTGACTTACTTTCCGAACTTGTACAGCATAGTCTGCATGAGATAGAATCCTTCATGGTCATTCGTTTTGGACGCGATCAACTTCTGGAACACTCCGAGCATTGCATTCTGAAATCAAAACATCCGCCTCAGTTTTGTTGAACAAAACTTTTGAACAAAGCTTTTGGTCTGTTTTTTATTGGAAAAGATTGGAGCATATTTTTTCTCCGAGACGTCTAAATAGGAGAGACCTCATGAGTTCATATGTTATCTTTCAAGGATTTGTAGACGCATGATCAATCAACCTTTGCGACCCAGAATTGGCTATAAGTACTATTTTCCGTGTTGTTTTTGTGGCAACATTTTGCAAGGTAACGTTGGCGGCAGTAGTACAGTGTATGTGTGTATGTACTCACGAGGCGGCCGGAGGCGAGCACCTGCTGGGGCCGCTGCGCCACGAAGGCACACAGCAGGCGCACGAGCGGCCGCACGTTGGCGGCAGTAGTACAGTGTATGTGTGTATGTACTCACGAGGCGGCCGGAGGCGAGCACCTGCTGGGGCCGCTGCGCCACGAAGGCACACAGCAGGCGCACGAGCGGCCGCACGTTGGCGGCAGTAGTACAGTGTATGTGTGTATGTACTCACGAGGCGGCCGGAGGCGAGCACCTGCTGGGGCCGCTGCGCCACGAAGGCACACAGCAGGCGCACGAGCGGCCGCACGTTGGCGGCAGTAGTACAGTGTATGTGTGTATGTACTCACGAGGCGGCCGGAGGCGAGCACCTGCTGGGGCCGCTGCGCCACGAAGGCACACAGCAGGCGCACGAGCGGCCGCACGTTGGCGGCAGTAGTACAGTGTATGTGTGTATGTACTCACGAGGCGGCCGGAGGCGAGCACCTGCTGGGGCCGCTGCGCCACGAAGGCACACAGCAGGCGCACGAGCGGCCGCACGTTGGCGGCAGTAGTACAGTGTATGTGTGTATGTACTCACGAGGCGGCCGGAGGCGAGCACCTGCTGGGGCCGCTGCGCCACGAAGGCACACAGCAGGCGCACGAGCGGCCGCACGTTGGCGGCAGTAGTACAGTGTATGTGTGTATGTACTCACGAGGCGGCCGGAGGCGAGCACCTGCTGGGGCCGCTGCGCCACGAAGGCACACAGCAGGCGCACGAGCGGCCGCACGTTGGCGGCAGTAGTACAGTGTATGTGTGTATGTACTCACGAGGCGGCCGGAGGCGAGCACCTGCTGGGGCCGCTGCGCCACGAAGGCACACAGCAGGCGCACGAGCGGCCGCACGTTGGCGGCAGTAGTACAGTGTATGTGTGTATGTACTCACGAGGCGGCCGGAGGCGAGCACCTGCTGGGGCCGCTGCGCCACGAAGGCACACAGCAGGCGCACGAGCGGCCGCACGTTGGCGGCAGTAGTACAGTGTATGTGTGTATGTACTCACGAGGCGGCCGGAGGCGAGCACCTGCTGGGGCCGCTGCGCCACGAAGGCACACAGCAGGCGCACGAGCGGCCGCACGTTGGCGGCAGTAGTACAGTGTATGTGTGTATGTACTCACGAGGCGGCCGGAGGCGAGCACCTGCTGGGGCCGCTGCGCCACGAAGGCACACAGCAGGCGCACGAGCGGCCGCACGTTGGCGGCAGTAGTACAGTGTATGTGTGTATGTACTCACGAGGCGGCCGGAGGCGAGCACCTGCTGGGGCCGCTGCGCCACGAAGGCACACAGCAGGCGCACGAGCGGCCGCACGTTGGCGGCAGTAGTACAGTGTATGTGTGTATGTACTCACGAGGCGGCCGGAGGCGAGCACCTGCTGGGGCCGCTGCGCCACGAAGGCACACAGCAGGCGCACGAGCGGCCGCACGTTGGCGGCAGTAGTACAGTGTATGTGTGTATGTACTCACGAGGCGGCCGGAGGCGAGCACCTGCTGGGGCCGCTGCGCCACGAAGGCACACAGCAGGCGCACGAGCGGCCGCACGTTGGCGGCAGTAGTACAGTGTATGTGTGTATGTACTCACGAGGCGGCCGGAGGCGAGCACCTGCTGGGGCCGCTGCGCCACGAAGGCACACAGCAGGCGCACGAGCGGCCGCACGTTGGCGGCAGTAGTACAGTGTATGTGTGTATGTACTCACGAGGCGGCCGGAGGCGAGCACCTGCTGGGGCCGCTGCGCCACGAAGGCACACAGCAGGCGCACGAGCGGCCGCACGTTGGCGGCAGTAGTACAGTGTATGTGTGTATGTACTCACGAGGCGGCCGGAGGCGAGCACCTGCTGGGGCCGCTGCGCCACGAAGGCACACAGCAGGCGCACGAGCGGCCGCACGTTGGCGGCAGTAGTACAGTGTATGTGTGTATGTACTCACGAGGCGGCCGGAGGCGAGCACCTGCTGGGGCCGCTGCGCCACGAAGGCACACAGCAGGCGCACGAGCGGCCGCACGTTGGCGGCAGTAGTACAGTGTATGTGTGTATGTACTCACGAGGCGGCCGGAGGCGAGCACCTGCTGGGGCCGCTGCGCCACGAAGGCACACAGCAGGCGCACGAGCGGCCGCACGTTGGCGGCAGTAGTACAGTGTATGTGTGTATGTACTCACGAGGCGGCCGGAGGCGAGCACCTGCTGGGGCCGCTGCGCCACGAAGGCACACAGCAGGCGCACGAGCGGCCGCACGTTGGCGGCAGTAGTACAGTGTATGTGTGTATGTACTCACGAGGCGGCCGGAGGCGAGCACCTGCTGGGGCCGCTGCGCCACGAAGGCACACAGCAGGCGCACGAGCGGCCGCACGTTGGCGGCAGTAGTACAGTGTATGTGTGTATGTACTCACGAGGCGGCCGGAGGCGAGCACCTGCTGGGGCCGCTGCGCCACGAAGGCACACAGCAGGCGCACGAGCGGCCGCACGTTGGCGGCAGTAGTACAGTGTATGTGTGTATGTACTCACGAGGCGGCCGGAGGCGAGCACCTGCTGGGGCCGCTGCGCCACGAAGGCACACAGCAGGCGCACGAGCGGCCGCACGTTGGCGGCAGTAGTACAGTGTATGTGTGTATGTACTCACGAGGCGGCCGGAGGCGAGCACCTGCTGGGGCCGCTGCGCCACGAAGGCACACAGCAGGCGCACGAGCGGCCGCACGTTGGCGGGGCGCTCCCACAGCGCGGGCGCCACCACGCACGGCAGCAGCGCGCTGTACGCGTCGCCGCCGCCGCCGCCGCCGCCGCGCAGCTCCAGCAGTAACGAGAGCATTTGGAACACGTACGGCATGAACTCTGCAACAACATGACGGCATGTAACCCGCGGTGTTGTACAAATACCAATGCACGCACACAGCAACGACTGTTAGGGTGCGTCTACACGGTGCATGTAGCAGGAGCAAGTTGAACCGCGCACTAAACAGAGCACGCGGGCGGGTAGCTTGCTTCAGTACATGCGCGAGTCGCTGGCCCCGCACGTTTTAAAATGCAATACTTGCGCATGTGCCTCAACATGCGCAAGCTACTTGCACCGTGTAAATGCACCCTCAAGGTAAGTGAATTTTGATCAAGAATCCAACTGAATTAGGCTTATTACACACGGTGCGGTTATTCAATGGTTTAATATCAATAACAGCGTCTGAGGTCACTTTTTTATTATTGTCGACTTTCCATTTAATTTCTTATAACCTATGTATATAGAAAATTAACCTTATATACTCCTTTACCGCTTCACTGCAGGGCACATACCTTTTATCATACAAAGAGTCTCAATTTTCTAAAAATCACGTCAAAAACTTTTCAAAACGCCGACGAACCTTCAACCAGTAATTAGTCCAAAACAAGGTTCAATCAATTTCTTAGCAATTCTACAAATTTAGAATACACTCTCACGCAAGCTTGGCTAACCCTTTTGATGCTAGTAACATACTAAAGTCATTAAACCCCTTTGAAATACACGCAAAATCCTTAAAACCAAGATTTCGCATAGGTGCCCGCTTTTTTTGCAAAATAGTGTATATACGATTAACATACCTTGTACATCATTCTGAAGTATCTCTTGGAATATCGGGAACAGAGCATCTTCGAACGCTGATATAGCGTCAGGGTTTGATTTCGTCACCAAACTGCAATAAAACAATTGAATTAATAAATTCAAAAAAATAAAATAAAAGAAACATGTTATTAATACTTGTCGAAATGTAATCAAATATTACGTAGACTTAGGGTTGGTTGTTTATACTAGCTTTTCCTAGCGGTTTCACCCTGGATGGAAACTATTTCGCGCACCCGGATAAGAAAAAAAAACCACTGATTTAGCTATATTACTAACACGTTTCCATCAAGTAGTTTTTGCGTGAAATAGTAACATTTTTACATGTATTTCATACATTGTCATCGGCAGGTGCCATAGTTCCCATAGTTTCCCCATTCCTAGTCCATTAGCATCTCATCACAATAGCCCAAGTAGTTTTCATCCATAGTTAGCAATAGTATAGCACAGAACCGAGGATTGTCCTTGGGTACATTTCTATAGTGTATACAGGTATAATCGTCGGTTTTCAAAAATCCGGGACTCTATAGTCCCGAGGTCTGGAGGAGACAAACATACATAGTAAAATAAAATAAAATATAGATACAAAAATATACTCACGACACAGCGAGCGATAGGGTCTCGAACAAATAATGGTTGAAGTGTGGCTTGCAAGGGTTCTTGGCGACTACTGACAGCATATGGGCAAGTTTCGGCAGCGCATCGCCCAAGTAGGACAGCGACCCGTCTTGTAGGCACGACAGTGTACGGAGAACGGCTGCCAAGAAAATAATCATTATTATTAATTATGCGTAGTTTAGATTTGGTTTTGTGTGTTTAGGGAACAAAAAACGTTATTATTAGCATCATTTGCATTGTATAAAAAGTCGTGGTGGCCTAGTGGGTAAAGGACCAACCTCTCAAGTATGAGGGTTCGATCCCAGGTCAGGCAAGTACCAATGCAACTTTTCTAAGTTTGTATGTACTTTCTAAGTATAACTTAGACACCATTGGCTGCGTTTCGGATGAAACTGTAGGTCCCGGCTGTCATTGAACATCCTTGACAGTCGTTACGGGTAGTCAGAAGCCAGTCTAAACAAGAGGTATTGGGTTGCCCGGGTAACTGGGTTGAGGAGGTCAGATAGGGAGTAGCTTCTTGTAAAGCACTGGTACTCAGCTGAATCCGGTTAGACTGGAAGCCGACCCCAACATAGTTGGGAAAAAGGCTCGGAGGAGGATGATGATGATACAGTGTTCAGGGTATGCCGCCCGCGATCAGCTTCTCTACCGTACATGAGCATCATGTTCTCCATGTATACCTTTCATGACGTACTCGTTGTGGTGCTGCGGGTCTGTTGCCTCGCCGAGCGCGTGGAACAGCGCGGCGAGCAGCGCGGCGGCGTGCGGCTGCAGCGCGGCTCGCTGCAGCATGCCGCCCGCGATCAGCTTCTCTACCGTACATGAGCATCATGTTCTCCATGTATACCTTTCATGACGTACTCGTTGTGGTGCTGCGGGTCTGTTGCCTCGCCGAGCGCGTGGAACAGCGCGGCGAGCAGCGCGGCGGCGTGCGGCTGCAGCGCGGCTCGCTGCAGCATGCCGCCCGCGATCAGCTTCTCTACCGTACATGAGCATCATGTTCTCCATGTATACCTTTCATGACGTACTCGTTGTGGTGCTGCGGGTCTGTTGCCTCGCCGAGCGCGTGGAACAGCGCGGCGAGCAGCGCGGCGGCGTGCGGCTGCAGCGCGGCTCGCTGCAGCATGCCGCCCGCGATCAGCTTCTCTACCGTACATGAGCATCATGTTCTCCATGTATACCTTTCATGACGTACTCGTTGTGGTGCTGCGGGTCTGTTGCCTCGCCGAGCGCGTGGAACAGCGCGGCGAGCAGCGCGGCGGCGTGCGGCTGCAGCGCGGCTCGCTGCAGCATGCCGCCCGCGATCAGCTTCTCTACCGTACATGAGCATCATGTTCTCCATGTATACCTTTCATGACGTACTCGTTGTGGTGCTGCGGGTCTGTTGCCTCGCCGAGCGCGTGGAACAGCGCGGCGAGCAGCGCGGCGGCGTGCGGCTGCAGCGCGGCTCGCTGCAGCATGCCGCCCGCGATCAGCTTCTCCAGCGCACACGCGCCGTACGTCTGCACCACGCCACGGCCGCGTACGTGCGATATCTGAACATATTCAACTTTTATTAGCTTCCGTACTAGGCTTAAGGCTGCGTTTCATTCAATTGAAGCGGAGACGCGCGGAGCGGAGAGGAGACGTGTGGGGATGGACCAATCACATTACATGAAATCCACATCTCGTCTTTTGCACTTAATGTGATTGGTCCATCCCCACACGTCTCCTCTCCGCTCCGCGCGTCTCCGCCTTAGTGGAAACGCAGCCTAAATCGTGGACTGCCTCGTTGGTCTAGTGGTCGCAAGCGCGGCTGCTGAGCCAGAGGTCTCGGGTTCGATTACCGGGTCGGGCCGAAATCGCTTTGTAGGTTTTCTTAGCCTTTCACAAAGCAGCCCGTAGTCTGGAAGTTGGTGATTGATTCACCCGTGCATCGGAGAGAACGTTAATGTCGGTCCTGCGCCTGATCTGTCTCCGTTCGTGTCGGATTGCCGTCCCAACGGGCTATGAGAGTGAAGGAATAGGGAGTGCACTTGTGTCTGCGCAAATGCTCGTGCACTATAATATGTCCTGCGCAGCTGGCTGATCTCCTTATATGAGAACAGCCGCCGTGGTCGAAATCGGCTTAAATAGGCAGGACGACACAAAAAACTTAAACATGTCATGTCGCACCTTCATTGTTATTGGTTTGTGAGAGAAAATATAAAATACGAGTCCATTATTTTATCTAAAAAATGCACTAAATACTACTGTTCATTTGTTACGCTTAATGACGATGTCCCGGGCTCAAGTTATTCCTTCAATATAAACTTACCAAGTTACTTACAACTTACCAACTTTTCTAAGTTTGTATGTACTTTCTAAGTAATCTTAGACACCAATGGCTGATAAAAAGGTGAAGGAAAACATCTTGAGGAAACCTGGACTATTGCGCATTGAGCAAGCGTGGTGATTAATGCTCAATCCTTCTCCATGTGAGAGGAGGCCTGTGCCCAGCAGTGGGACGATAAAAAAGGCTGTAACAGTAACAGTAAACTTACCAATAAGGGCACTGAAGCAATGATGAGATCCTTGGGCAGCAGCGAACGGAACGTCATGACATACTTTATGGCGTCTGCCTTTAGTACGGGCAACTCGTTCACTGTAACAATAACGTTCATATAAGTTCTTCTGTTTATAAATATGTTAAAATGGTCGTTTTACGTGAAAAAGTCATGGTGACCTAGGAGGACCAACCTCTCAAGTATGAGGGCGCGGGTTCGATCCCAGGTCAGGCAAGTAACAATGCAACTTTTCTAAGTTTGTATGTACTTTCTAAGTATATCTCAGACACCATTGGCTGTTTCGAATGGCACGTTAAACTGTAGGTCCCGGCTGTCATTGAACATCCTTGGCAGTCGTTACGGGTAGTCAGAAGCCAGTAAGTCTGAAACCAGTCTAACCAAGGGGTATCGGGTTGCCCGGGTTACTGGGTTGAGGAGGTCAGATAGGCAGTCGCTTCTTGTAAAGCACTGGTACTCAGCTGAATCCGGTTAGACTGGAAGCCGACCCCAACATGATTGGGAAAAGGCTCGGAGGATGATGATGGTCGTTTTACGTGACGCCGGCCGCCTGCGTGCTGCCGCGGGACGCCAGTGACGTCACGAGGTACATGACAGTACGATATGCTCACCGTCAGGTCGCTGCAGCTCGGGCAGTACATGGGTGGTCGCGAACTGCGCGAGGTCGACGAGCGGCGAGGCGCGCGTGACGCCGGCCGCCTGCGTGCTGCCGCGGGACGCCAGTGACGTCACGAGGTACATGACAGTACGATATGCTCACCGTCAGGTCGCTGCAGCTCGGGCAGTACATGGGTGGTCGCGAACTGCGCGAGGTCGACGAGCGGCGAGGCGCGCGTGACGCCGGCCGCCTGCGTGCTGCCGCGGGACGCCAGTGACGTCACGAGGTACATGGCCGCGTCTTTGCCGCGCCAAGCTGATGCGCCGCATTCCGCGTACTTGGCTAGCATAAGCTGGATAAAAACAAAAATTTTATTAACTAGCTGCTGAACTTCGTACCGCCTAATTATTGGAGGCATATTTAGTAAGTCACAAACACGCGACACAATACTTTTTTAATTTTTTCCTTATTTGCTCACCGTTTAGACCTATTCTGGACTACGACAAACATTTTAAAACCAAAATCAGCTCAATCGGCCCAGCCGTTCTCGAGTTTTAATCAAACTAACGAACAACAGTTAATTTTTATTTATATAGATTTAATTTGTTATACGAACTTTTCACTTCTCTCTGTAATGACTGTGACAGCAACACAAGCGCTTCTATCACAAATTTCCAAGAACATGCTGACATACCTGCACATACTGTCCGAAGATGTTCATCATCTTGTCCTCGTAGCTGGCGGCGAGCGTTCGCACGAGGTCGCAGGCGGCGCGGCGGCGAGTGTCCACGTCCGAGCCTTCGATGTCCCGCCGCACGTACTCTTCGGGGTTGTCCTCGAACAACTCCATGTCTGACTCTGTTAAATAAAACAAATAATGTGTAAAACCAATCATTTTAAGCTCTTTATAGATCCTACTTCCTACTTATATCCTACTTATATTATAAAATGTGAGTTTGTGAGAATGTATGGATGTATAGTTATCGGCACGAATCTTGAGCTCTGACCTTCACCTGCGCAGAAGTAATTTATTGGGTCCCTTTTGTGGTATGTAGTGAGGCGCGGGGGCGGGCTAAAGCGGTGATTGGCCCGCAGTGCATCGCGTGATAGCCGTCAATCGGGATTGGTTCTTTGCTTATAAATCACTTCTGCACAGATGTAGGTTAGAGCTCAAGATTCGTGCCGATAACTATATGTTTGTTATTCAATCACCCAAAAGCGGCTGGACCGATTTGATTGAAATTTGGTATGTAGATAGCTGATACCCTGGATTAATACATAGGCTACTATTTATCAACACCACGCGGGCGAAGCCGCTGGCGGAAGCTAGTTGCTATATACAGGAATGAATTTGTTCAGTGCGCTTCAATAATTCGCAGTCAACTTATACACTCCTGAGCAAAAAAATGGAATCGCCCCCTTGCGCTATACAATTACAACGATTGCCAATGATACAATATTTACAGTTAAAAGTTTATGGTCTCGTTTGAAAGCCTGTACTTTAAATTAAGGGTTGGTTGTTTCTACCCTTAATTTAAAGCTAAAAGTATAGGCTTTCTCAAGTTCCAAACTATGTCTGTACCAAATTTCACTCAAATCGGTTTAGTACTTTAGGTGAAGAAAAGACAGACAGACAGACAGAGTTACTTTTACATTTATAATATTAGTTAGGATTTACCTCTGAACTCCATGTTGGGTATGACAACTTTTTCACAGATACTGCTGAGTGTAGCCGGGTCTTCGAACAAGCTTTTGTAATTATTTTTCTCAGCTATCTTGGCAAGGAAGGTCAGCGCGTTCGATACCAACTGAAGAAAAAAAGAAATATTAATTTATATTAACTTGTGAATGTGAATAAAAAAGCTATTTTTACACTTCAAAAGTGATATTTTAAAGAACTGGTTGTCTCCAGGGAACGCCGGCGGTTTTCAGGAGTCTTAGTCGAAATAATTTTTTGAGTAAATTAAAAAAAAAAACGTCAAGTTTTTAATAACAGTTGAGGTTAAGCAACTTGAACAATTTAAATGTCTTAAGGTGAAAATGGACAATGGACATACTTCTTTACTATTATTAATTGATTATACAAAGTGAACGGTAAGTTTCTATTGACACTTATACACTCTTTTGCAAAAAAAACGGGCACTTATACGAAATCTTAGTTTTAAGGACTTTACGTGTATTTCAAAGGGTTTTAATGATTGTAATATGTTTCTAGCATCAAAAGGGTTAGCCAAGCATGCGTGAAAGTGTATTCTAAATTTGAATTTTGTACAATTGCTAAGAAACTGGTTAAGCCTTGTTTTGGACTAATTGCTGGCAGAAAGTTCGTGGGTGTTTTGAAAAGTTTTTGAACTGATTTTTAGAAAACTGATAATGCAGTTTTAATTAATGATTAATGTACCTTTTTGTTAGATCAAAACATTTTTGAAAACCTATGCGTATTTGATAAAATTTTCACCTGCTCTAAAGGGGCTATACTGATGATTGATGGCAATGTTAAGAGTTTCGGTATTTTAGTGTAAAGCGTTCTACTGTTTAGATAATTGTACTCACGTGTTTTAAAATATCGCTTTTTCATAATTAAACACTATTTAGAGGAGTATCAGTAGCTTGCGCTGCGACAAAACCAATTTAAAGTAAGCAGTGTCGATCACAACTCGTCTCCTTTCGGACTTTGACATTTAAAAAATACCAAATTTTGTGATAAATGTTAAAATTAACCACATGAAAAATGATGAGGAGGGTTTAAGCTATCTAAAAAGTCAAATTATTGAAGCGTTGAAGCTCTCGATAACTCTATAGGTATCAGGTTACTAAACGATGATTTAGCTGAAAGGGAGTCAAGAATTCAAAATTATTGGCCAAACGTATGTTTCTTAAGAAATGAGCAGATAGCCAATTATTGTTATGTTCTAAGCAGGAAAGTGCTGTAGATGCTAGAAAATCTCGGTGCAGGCAAGTTTATTTAATAAAATGTCAGTAGGATGAAGACACGCTATTTGAACGCTCAGACTCATAGATCTTCGGAGGTCTACGGAGTTTCCCAAGAGACGAGGTTGTTTGAAAATCAGTGATTACGAGACCTTAAGACCTCGTGCTCACAGTCTATGCGCTATTTTCTGTATTTTGTAGACTTTCAAGACTTTTAAAAATGTCAAAGTCTGATAGGAGACGAGTTGTGATCGGCACTGCTTACTTTAAATTGGTTTTGTCGCAGCCCATGTACTGATACTCCTCTAAATAGTGTTTAATTATGTAAAAGCGATATTTTAAAATACCGAAACTCTTAACATTGCCATCAATCATCAGTATAGCCCATTTAGAGCAGGTGAAAATTTTATCAAATACGCATAGTTTTTCAAAAATGTTTTGATCTAACAAAAAGATACATTAATCGTTAATTAAAACTGCATTATCAGTTTTCTGAAAATCACTTCAAAAACTTTTCAAAACCCCGACGAACTTTCTGCCAGCAATTAGTCCAAAACAAGGTTTAACCAGTTTCTTAGCAATTGTACAAAATTCAAATTTAGAATACACTCTCACGCATGCTTGGCTAACCCTTTTGATGCTAGAAACATACTACAATCATTAAAACCCTTTGAAATACACGTAAAGTCCTTAAAACTCAGATTTCGCATAGGTGCCCGCTTTTTTTGCAAAAGAGTTTATTTGCTTCACTTGTAACAATGTATGTAAGAAAATCTTGGAATCTTAATATGATCGACTTCTCTGACTTCGAATAGGATTAAATTTTGCACACAATCTGAGTTCTGATAACAATATACGACTAGCTAAGAAACGTCATTACAAATCGAATTAATAAAAAAAAAGCTTGCTAAAAGCGTGTTTTTGTTTTTTCTATAACTCTTTAAAATAATCTAATCAAGAATTTCTATTTGGATATGGGTAGACATCAGGACTAGATAGAAAAGTGTATGAAATATGTAATTAATTTTATTTTCTTTTAAAAAGAGTGTCCATGGAGTTTCTTGCCGGTTCTTCTCCATGAGACCAACTCTTTGAAACCGTGCACCTAACTTTGACGATTCGAAAGAGCTTTCATAGGCATAGGCCTACTGATTGAGTTTTTTTTTTTAAACTATATCATCATCCTCCGAGCCTTTTTCCCAAACTATGTTGGGGTCGGCTTCCAGCCTAACCGGATTCAGCTGAGTACCAGTGCTTTACAAGAAGCGACTGCCTATCTGACCTCCTCAACCCAGTTACCCGGGCAACCCGATACCCCTTGGTTAGACTGGTGTCAGACTTACTGGCTTCTGACTACCCGTAACGACTGTCAAGGATGTTCAATGACAGCCGGGACCTACAGTTTAACGTGCCATCCGAAACACAGTCATTGGTGTCTAAGATATACTTAGAAAGTACATACAAACTTAGAAAAGTTGCATTGGTACTTGCCTGACCTGGAATCGAACCCGCGCCCTCATACTCGAGAGGTTGGTTCTTTGCCCACTAGGCCACCACGCCCTTTTTTTTTAAACTATATAATATTATGATTTCAACGATTAGAAATTAAAAAAAAAAAAAAAATTCAAATAGTTGAAATAATAAAAAATAGTTTTTTTTTGAGTTTTCAAATGTTTAGAATACTAACCGCATCATACTTGGGCTGTGGTCCAGTAGCCAGCAGTACCGTCCACACGCTGGTCACGAAAGACGGCGCGTGAGGACCAAACTCCTCCTCGTACTTAAGCGCATACAAGGCAGCACACTCACAAACTTCCGTACGAAGCTGCTCCATAACGCCGGGCTTCTCATCGTCATCCTATGTACCAAGACAAGAAAATGTAAACAGTAAAATAAAAATAGGTGAAGTGTCGACACGGCTGTTATTGTGCCGATTGTCGTTACGGCTAATGGTTTAATAGCCAAGAGCCTCGACCAACACCCCAGGAGGCTCTCGTTAGGCGGCTGGATCAGGGGACTGATTCAGAAGGCAGTACTCCTTGATACGGCACGTATTGTGAGGAGGTTTCTGTCTCTGGGACCCTAACCACCGGTCCCTTGGACCCTGTGCCCGATATCGGTGGCAACCTATTTTTTATATTTTTAAATGTTTTTTATTTTTATATTTAATACTAGCTTTTGCCCGCAACTTCGTTCGCGTGGAATAGTGACTACCAGCAGATTTTTGATTTGACCAATAGATGGCGCTATATATCCGGAATAATTTTATTTTTATTTGTAATAAAAACTATCCTATGTCCTTTTTCAAGTTTCAAACTATGTCTGTACCAAATTTCACACAAATCGGTTCAGTAGTTTAGGCGTGAAGAAAAGACAGACAGACAGACAGACAGAAAGACAGACAGACAGACAGACAGACAGACAGAGTTACTTTCGCATTTATAATATTAGTTTGGATTTAAAAATGTAATTAATATGTTCAAGAATAAGTAAATGATTAAATAAAAATAGAAGTAAAAATGTAGTTTTATTTATTACTAGCCGTTTTCCCGCGGTTTCACCCGCGTCCCGTGGGAGCTACTGCCCGCACCGGGATAAAATATAGCCTATGTTACTCGCAGATAATATAGCTTTCTAATGGTGAAAGAATACTTGAAATCGGTCTAGTAGTTTTTGAGTTTATCCATTACAACCAAACAAACAGACAAAGTTTTCCTCTTTATAATATTAGTATAGAAAAATACTTTTTGCACATTTTATACAACGGCAGACATACTTTCTCCCAGAATACCTTTGGGTGGTGGAGAAATAGCAAAGCTATTATTATATTGGTAGGTGCAAACCTTTTTTTGATATTCAGTGTGTGTAAAAATTAAGTGCTTTCGTTAAACTTTATTGCGAACTGCGTCTTACTTGATTCCGTCACTCTTGATTCTACTTCAGTGGGCCATGTTTCTACGTAGTACAATTATATAGTTACCGGCACGGATATTGAGCTCTCGGCGGAAGAGTGGGGATCGCTTTGCGCACTGTACACATAAGGCAATAAACCAATAAATCGCTTCTGCGCAGGTGAAGGTCAGGGTTCAATATCAGGTCAGGGCTCAATATCCGTGCCGATAACTATATCCATGAAGAAAATTAACATTGTTAACTTAGAGTAACTATGCCACTTGTTAAGCAGAACTTACAATTTAATCTAAGACAGCCTAGCAACATCATTAATTACTAGTTTAATAACAGAATTCAAAGGTTCTCAGTTTGACCTTTATGTAAGTATGTTTGTGCGCGATTATCTCAAGTTTGGCTGAACCAAATTTCTAGCGGTTTTCAGCATACTATTTGGCAGCCTTAGGAGAAGGTTTGAGAGGTATTTTATTGAAGTCGTTTTTTTGAACTTTAAGAAGTAAATGCAAGCACAAAAAAGTATACTTACATCCGTCTCTAAACACGGGACTTTCACTTGCAAGAGGTTGAGTAGATTCGGCATCCAAATAGGCATGTTATCTTCGAAGAACTCGGGCAGATCTTGATAGTTCAGTGAGTAGAACACTTTGCATATAAGTACGAGAGACCCGTAGATAACTCGCAAAGCTTGCGGGTTGTCCGCATGTTTTGTCGTCAAATCTATTGTGGCCTGTGAAATTAAATGATATCTATTATTACTAACATTATAAAGCTGAAGAGATTATACAGTTGTTTGTTTGTATCTCAGGAACCATAGGTTCGATTTGAACAATTATTTCAGTGTTAGACAGCCCATTTATTGAGTCTATAGGCTACTTTCTATCCAGGTTCGCACAGAGGTTCCCACGGGATACGGATGAAACCACTGGTAACTCAATATTAAGAAACACAGACAATTGTGTGTAATTCCTAAGTACATCTTGTACACCAATGGCTGATTAAATGTGATGGAAAACATTTTGAGGTAATCTAGACTATGTCCGAAATAGCCAAGCATCAACCCAGATATATTGGATTTTCATTAGCAGATAGAAAACAATAGAAGATTGTAAAAGGAAAGTTATAGTCAGCTTTAGGTTCATGCATAAGAAGTCATATCTTTCAGAATCTCTAATCGTATTTCGTAAACATCAAATTAATCAGAGCCCGCAGGTGAGTACTATGCTTTGGTACATGCGCCAGTCGCTGGACCCGTACTTTTTTTAAATGCATTTAACCTGCATGTGCCTCAACATGCGCAAGCTGCTTGCACAGTGTAGATGCACCCTGGGTCAATTCCCACTGAAAGAGCAGCGGCCGGCAGCGGCCGGCAGCGGCCGTAATTGCAAGGGATTGAGCGCGAGCGCGGCGGGCCGCGCGGCGCCTCACCGCGCCGTGCTCTTACATTTTCCGTGCTCTTACGGCCGCTGCCGGCCGCTGCTCTTTCAGTGGGAATTGACCCTAAGAATACTTACGACAAACAAGTCTGTGAGAGGTTTTGCAAAGTTTTCGAGCACATGTTTTATTTCTTCCCAGAGCTTCTGTGATTTGAACTCGTATCGATAGCGCTTGAACAGGGAGTGTGCCGTCCTCAACACTCCATTGATCACATGGAAATCACCTACAAACAAACGAGTTACAGTAACTATAGAGCTTTCGCTTTATGGTCCCAATATAATGCTCTTAATTATTGTAACTTTCAATATTATACTATGAGTATTATAATTAACACTGTAAAGCCCATGAGACATAGACTAGTTTGGGCAAAACATCACCACTTTTTAGAATTATGCAGACTTTACTTTACTTTTTAAAATTATGTACAAAGTGAAGTAATAATCAATTTATTTTATTTATAAAATATCACTTACCAGTAGCAAACTTCTCAACCATTTCCGGTATGAGGCTCGGCCACTTCTCTGGGAAGTCACACTTGCCAATGATGGATACGGCATCGCTGAACTGCCTCTGTATGGCTTCAGGAGACTTGAGCATCAAGGATACAATGAGGGTCTTGATCGTAGCCCTATCTGATGCATGGATGCGGTCAGCGCCATCTTCTTCCTGTTAAATAATATGTTTTGTTTAGAGGTATGGATTAATTCAACACTGTGAATGCGTAGTGTGGAACAAAATCTATTTCTAAAAATGATATCAATGGTGCAATGGTCACATTGCCTGACTGCCAAACCTGAGGTCCCAGGTTCGATTCCCGTTTGTTTTCGACATTTGTGTGATGAGCATGCTTGTTGGCCCTGGTCTGGGTGTTACAATATGAATTAAAGCTATATGTAGTTCGTCACCGTTTCCATAACACTATTAATAACTTACAATGAGGCTAACCAACTGTGAGTGAAGAGGCCCAGATTATTTATTCATCTTACATGCTATAATACTTAAAATGTAAACTAAAGCTATATTACTTAAGTATTATTTAGGAATGTGTTTGTTTACGCTAAGACCGTTTATCTTAAATTGTTTATATTGTTAGCGACATTAACGTAGTATATATTTGTAAAACCTCATTTTATAAACCTTCGCTTTTGAGATGGATTCATGATAGCACAAGTTTAAACCTTAGTGGTTTTTTGGTTGCTATTTTAAATGTATAATCATGTATTTATTGTAAATATGATAAATAAAAGAAAAAAAAAAAAAAAAACTTACAACAGGCCAGTTTCTCTTAATGAAGTTTTTGAAGGCAATTGCAGCAGCAACCCTGATGGTAAGATCCACAGTTTCTTTGTCAATAAGGTGCAGCAACAGTATGGCATAGTTTTGGTTCACTTCTACACTCTCCAGGAATTTTTCAGCTGTAAAAGGTGAAAATTACAATAAAAAAAACTACAGTAAATGAATCTGTATTGTACTGATTGTATTAGCTAATAAACCAAAGTGTGTGCTAAGTATGATATAGATGGATGGAGAGGAAGAGGAAGACCTAAGAAAAGATGGATGGATTGCCTGAAAGATGTCATGAATAGGAAGGGAGTGAGTGTCAGTATGACGAGTGACAGGGGAAAATGGAAAAAAATGACATATTGCGCCGACCCCAAGTAATATTTGGGCACAGGGCAGGAGAAAGATTAGCTAATAAACCATAGATTTAGATACCATTGAAATTCAAATTATAAAAACCTATTTATCAAGAATTATAAAAAAAGTTGTATGCTGCACAGCAATGGCAGAAGACAATGTAGAAAATTAAAAAAAAAGTGTAAATAAAAAAGGTAGACTGGTTGAAAGCGCCTAAGGCGTTAAGTCCACCATTGTTCATTGTGTGCATAAAGTATTAAAAATCATTTCTACTGGCAAACCAGAATGAAAATAAGACTATCAGTCTCCAGAATACCAAATTCAATAAATTGGTTTTAATGTTTTACAATGAAGATGTATGTAGCAGAAAGTTAATGTTCTGGGCTGTGGATTTCTGGACATAATATGCGATATAAAATCTATTACAATAGTAGTGAGCTGTATGACTTTGTGAAACTCAATACTTTGTCATATGTATTTATAAAACTTATGATCACACCAGCATGAGGTCAATTAGTTTTACCTATACATACAGCCTTACCAATATTCAACATGAACTTGTATCACTGGTAGCAGTCTCTAAATTGAATAACATTGTGTAAGAGACATTGTAAGCCCAACTGTAAGCTCAAATTAATATTAAGGATTATGTCTCGTGAAGTAACTACTAGACATTGCAAGGTTATCTATATTCATTGATTTACAAAGAGGCATGATTATATTTGTTTGAATATCTTTTTATCCGGCAAATTTCCACTGAATAAAAAAATACTGACAAGTTTGAAATATATTATTGGTTAGGAGAAAAACAAAGACTATTTACCCGGTCGCCTTATGTTAGTGTCTGGGTTCAACGTTTGTTGCAGATAATTCGCCAGAGTGGCCAAGTTCTCGTCCGTTACTTCCATATTTGAAATGCGTAAACTAGATGATTATTAAACTAGGAATGTATTTTTCGTAAAAATGTGACGATGTGAAACAGTTTTCAACCGTTGAAGTGGTAATTCGATGACAGCCAGCCAGCCGATGCTAATGCCGATAAAATTCCATTGACAATATATAGTTGCAATGACATTGACATTAAATTGAATGAATAATAACCACAGTGTATAAATTTCTTTTTGCACAAGTAAAGTCGTGGTGGCCCATCGACTTATTGGTGGCCCAGTGGGTAAAGAACCGACCTCTTGAGTATGAGGGTGTGGGTTCGATTCCAGTTCAGGCAAGTACCAATGCAACTTTTCTAAAGTTTGTATGTACTTTCTAAGTATACATATCTCGGACACTATGGTGAAGGAAATCATCTTGAGGAAACCTCGACATATATACCTAGTCTGAAATCACCAACCCGCATTGAGCAAGCGTGGTGATAATGCTCAATCCGTCTCCGTGTGAGAGGAGGCCTGTGCCCAGCAGTGGGACGATAAAAAGGCTGTAACAGTAACAAGTCAGCGAATGACTCGCGCCCGGGCGCACCGCGAGCGCGTCGCGTGCTGCTAGTCTTATCCATAGCCTTATAATATAGTAAACAGGACTGTGCACATATGTGTGACTGTGACATTAAGCTATGTGAGACAAATCCGAATTTGCTAAGATTATTAAACACAGATTGGTATTGAAGTTTTAACTTACGCAGTTTGTGACCTTACTAATATAGGCTTTTAATAATTAGCGGGAATTAGCAGTATAAAAGCAGAGTAGAATGGAATAGAGTTCATTTTCGTAAATATATATTTTGAGAGTGCGCAATCTTGTTTAGTATATTACATCTATGGTCTTTTCTATGACGAGCATAATGACGAGCAATCGAGCAATATCTCAAAATTTTTGTAGGATCTGTGGTAGTAGTCGATAGTCGATGAATCAAAGACAAGGACGCAAACTGAACTTGTCTCTTGATACTTGTCTCAAGTTGTATTTTCTGCGGAATTTGTAGGATTTGTTTTTCTAAAATTAATTCTGTTATAACGTTATTATTGTTTTAAGTAAAAAGTTAAATAAAAGACTTGATACGAGTCTTATGTGCTTGGACAAGGAAATCCTGTTGCAGGTGCGAAGTGCTATCATAATCAAAAGGTTATTGTTTTTATGTATAATTTGACTCGGTTATGTCTTAAAAATCTCTGTAAACAGTGTGGGTAACGACAACATGTAAATTCTTGGTCTGTTGGTTGATTTTTGGTTCGTGGGTTGTCTTAGGATTTGGTTAGGTTTTTTGGTCAGTGTTTTCTGTGTGATTGGTCCATTCAAAACTGTTCTCAGATTTCGGCACAATTTATTTTGGTACCACCCATCATCCCGTACCGCTGTTCAGTGGGTTTTGGGAACACAGGTTCACCTTTTGCATTTTTCACAAAGATTTTGCAACGAAACTTAACGAAAGTCATTGATCAACATGGCGTCGTATCGTTACTGAGTATAATCAACAAAAGTTTATTAATGTTCACATACAGAAAATGTTATTATCATTACATCAAATGACTAGGTACAAGAATGATAGAGGAAAAATATTTAAATTTATCGTCAGTTTTTGTTGCAATGGCTGCTAAAATTAGCTTCTAAAGTCTTGAAAGTCTTGTCAGTGCAGTGGAATTCGGAAATGCCACATGGTTGTCTTAGGGATCAAACATCTCAAATTCTCGATTTGTTCTTGAAGCTTTGGTTTACTACTCCAGGTCACTCACTGCTACCACAACAGGAGCTCTCTCTCTGTGCAGTGAGGCAGTGGGTCATTTGATAATTTCCTAAAAAAAAGTGAAAATACATGGTCTTGGTTGTAAGTTTTTGAGAACTCAATATTCCCTTTGCACTTTCTATAAAGTTTGCAAAAAAATTTGTGGATTAAGATGATCCTATGTAAATCAGAATTCCACGATGAAAATGATGTAACGTAACTCAAAAAAGCTATTTTTGAGAAACAGCAAATCAAAGTTTATATACATTACAAGCACAAACAATTCTAGATGCCACATTCAAAGTAATTGTGTATGCAAGGCTATTCCTTTTGTTCAGGACGAGGATTGAGCTTAATCATGACCTAACCTGATGGCAAGTGCTTATAGGGTGGTGGCACCAATTATCGGCCATGTCAATTTTTTTTGAACTTTGACTGCTTGTAATTTTAATGTTAATAGCTTTTGCTTTCTTGCAATGCGTTTTTGGGTAGAGGGATAAAACGAAACTACGAAAGTAAAAAATACTGATAACGTTTTATATTTTTATCTTAGTTACTCTTAACAATTAGTCACTTTTTAACTACCTATTATTTATCACAATTACTTATTCTTTTCTTTCATCTCAGTCATAGAAATTAAAATAAATAATAAAGTAATGATCACAATGATTCAAAATTCTAAAGACAAAAAAAGAAACTTCAAGAACAAATTATTATAAGAATAACAATCAAAAACAGTGATGGCAAGTAAAATCTTCTTCAGCCTCATCAAAATAATTTCGCTCACGATGAACACTTACTTTAAGTGGAACCATTTGTGGCATATGTCACATCCAATATTTTTATCTTGGTCTTCCTCGACATCGTTAATTAATACTCCTTCACAGCCAGCACAATTAGGACTATTAGTAACATAGGTAACATAACATAGGTCCCGTTTTACCCTTTGGGTACGGAACCCTAAAAAGGTTGTAATAATATTGTTGATAAAACTTGGAACTACACACCGGTACAATTAGAGGAACACAAAAAAAGTACAGTTTTATTTTAAAATAATAGCTTATAATGCAAGTTTTTCACTTAATTCGAGCTTGTTTACATGTTACACATATACAAAAACTAGGATTAAACATTAATAAAATTGATAAAAATACAGTAAAATAACAAATAATCAGTCTCTTCAACTTTTCTAAACAATTGTAAAAATTAATAAGTGGGGGAAATCTTTAAAAAATTTAATTAATACCTTGTATTGCCTCCGCGGGCTCTAATTAATGCTTGAATGCGTCTGCCCATACTCATGATGACATTCGCGATCATTTCTTGGGGTAAGTTGACCCACTTTTCCACCAGCGCCAACTTTAGCTTTTCAACATTCCAGGGAGGTGGAATCTTCTCTCTTACCCTTCGCCCAATCATGTCCTAAACATGCTCTATTGGATTCATGTCTGGTGATCGTGCTGGCCAATTCATTTGGGTAATTCCGATTTCGCTAAAGTATTCGGTAACCACGTGCATAAACACAAAATTTTCGCCAATGAATGGGGTAAAAAGCATTACATGGGGTTCTAAGATCTCTGTAATGTATCGATGTGCAGTCAGAGAACCTCCATCGATGATGACTAAAGCCGTGCGTGCTGATAAAGTAATGCCACCCCATACAATAACAGACCCTCCACCGTATGTCACCGTTTCGGTAAAATTTGCTTGATGGTAGCGTTCTCCTCGATGCCCCCACATCCTTTCTCTTCCGTCGATGAAATTTACACAAAATCGGCTTTCATCAGAGAATAAAACTTGACTCCATTCTTCAGACCAATTTTGGTGTTGACGAGCAAACGCTAATCTTGCAACTCGATGGCATACCTTAAGCTTGGGCGCTTTAGCTGGCACGTGTGACTTTAAACCGGCTTCATTTAACCGTCTTCTTACTCTTCTTTCACTAACACGCACATTACGCACTTCTTCTAAAAGATTTCGGGTTTGAACTGCAGTTTGACGACGATTTCTCAAAGTTTGCACCCTTATAAAACGGTCATCTACGGCATTGGTTGCAGGATTTCTGCCTTGTCTCCGCCTCCGCACGTAAGACCCCGTCTGCCTGTACCGTTTAACATTAAGGTGGATCACAGATACGGACACACCCAACCTTCGACTCACTGAACGGTATGTGTGACCTTCCTCGATCATTGTCACAGCTCTGGCGACATCAGTTGCGGGCAAACCACTCATTTTCTATGCAATACAATGTTAATTCTCCAAGTAACAACAACAAAGTGAGCTAGGACCACCATTGACTGCATAAACAAATTTCTTATCCAAAACACCCTAATTGTCAACAAACACTTATGAGTAACTTTATAAATTCCCTTCAAAGTCATTTTAACCCTATTAATCAGTGGTAGACATATGATTATGAGGTATCATTGGAAAGGCAATTTATTTAAATTTCAGAATAAATAAATGGACGTGGTTATTTGTTTACATGGATATAAAAAAAGCAAGCTAATGCAAATGATTAAAAAGGAAAATTTTATTTTATCAGTAAAAATTACAACAAAGTCCTTTAAAACAATTTAAAACCTAGTGTTACCCCCCTGGTCCACGGCCTTGATTAACGTGACAACAGTCTCTTGCGGAATGTTGTCCCATTCTGCAATCACGGCATCTTGGAGATCTTGAAGAGTGGTAGGGGCAGGATCATGTGCCCGTACTCGCCGTTTCAGTTCATCCCAAAGATGCTCAATAGGGTTCAGGTCTGGACTTCGCGCCGGCCAGCGCATAACAGGGATTCCAACTTCTTGCATGTAGTCTCTTACAATTAAAGCGGTGTGACAGCGGGCGTTATCGTGCATTGACGTGAACCCACTGCCAACAAACCCGCATAAGGCCTCTGCCTCGAATTTTGCGGGCAGCGGGGCGGCGGCGGCGGCCTATCAGATTATTAAGATTTTGTACAAATGTCTCTGGGTTTATCAAAAAAGAGCACGTGCCTCAAGTCCAATGTAGAATAGATACGCAGATCTACCTCTATCTATATGATTGTCATTATGATAGAAATAAATTAAAATGACGAGCATGCAACTGCTCGCGAATAGATTGGATTCGTTAAGTTTTTCGCGCTTATTCCGCTATATACACGATTAGGGTCCGTTCAGAGAGACCGGCTCGGAGAGGAGTGCAAATTCTTAACACGTTGAAAATCGGGTACTTAGTATTTGAAGTATGGTTTATTTTTGCATGTGCACTGCTTTTGTCATTAAGAATGCTCGAAGGCGATTCGGTGTGAAATAATAAGAGGAGCCGACCGGCTCCGATCGCGTACTTTTTCTCGGTCTTGCAGACATTTGGCTCCGATTGCATCTTACGCAGCCGATCGGAGCCGATTCCTGTCTGTGTGAAAAAAAAAATGAGCGATGAAGCTCTCCGAGCCGGTCTGTTTAAACGGACCCTTAGTTGCATGTGGACTAGCACTGTATATTATGGATCAAAGCAAGTTACTTCGGCTACTACAAAGTGTATGCGAGTCGATCGGGGCGATTTTAGACACGCTGTCGTATCATAAATAGTTGAAAAATCGTTAATTAGCTCTGCTCTTAAACCTATTTTATTTTTGTTTAGTAACGGTTCAGAAAAAACTAAGAATAATGACTGAAAAGAGGAAGCGTGGTCAAAATTTTTCCCTGCAAGAAAAATATAAGTTAATTAAGTTATTGCTCCGTCACAAAGAAACAATTTTGAATAAAAAGACAGATGGGGCTACAAATGAGGCGAAGAATTGTTCGTGGATAGCCATCACAAATTCTTTTAATTCTACATCAAAAATTCACAGGTATGAAACATATTCATTCTCTATGTATATTGTTCCAACTATTCATTGCATGATTCTTTAAAAAAAAAAATGGTATTATAATTTTTAATGCCATGTCTTCTTTTAGAAACAAGGAATCTTTGATGAAGATGTGGGAGAAGTTAAAAAGCGAGAGCAAGAAATATGTTTTAATGCAAAATAACGCCACAGGGAATGGGGATGTGCTATCAACCTTAAAAATTGACCCTATACTGGAAAAGGTCTGTGCTTTTCTTGGCCGAGGATGTACAGAAAAATTAGAAATACCAGATTCTGATGCTGAGACCGAATTGGAGACAGAAAAGGTGCATGTGAAAACCATTACCGTTCAAAATGATTTGTGTAAAACTGCGGAAGAAAACAATGTGCAAATCAGTGAAACAGAAAAATCCTAGAAGTGTATTCATGTTTATAAACTTGGCTGGCTAATCTCCTTACATGAGAACGTTGAGAATGTCAAAATTTATAATTTTATTGCCTACATTTTATGGAGCCATTTCTATTTCAGGCACAAATAGAAGAAATTTCAGATAGTGCCGAGTTGCAAATATATGAACGAATTAATATGGAAAACAACTTACTTAAAGAATCTAAGGCCGACGTAAGTGGAAATACTGTCAATGGTGTTCGTAACAGACCTATAGGCACCTATAATATACATAATCATATTTTTTTTTTCTTAGGATATACAAGAACTTCGGGACTTCTGTACTAATAAAACGTCACTGTGGTCACGTAAGCGGCCACATATTTCAAATAACAATGAGCGGACTGAGGCAACTTCGCTAGATTCTCATAAAAATGCATGCATGCAAAATGTTAATAAAAAAAGGGAAACTGTTGAGGACCTCAAAGGGCAAATATTGAGGGAAGAACTGGAATTCAAAAGAAAATTGTATGATTTACAATTGCAAGCAGCATCCAAAGAATTAGAGATTAAAACTGCAATTTTGGATCAAATAAAAGGTGTTTATTTACTTTTTATCTAAATATTAATAAATATAAAAACGTGGCACAGGGTCCTTGGTACCGATGCTTAGGGTTCCAGAGACAGAAATCTCCTCACATAACTGAATCATTCCATCTTAATTGTTATCTTCTATGTTCAGACATAACGCGTCAAAAAATTCTGCAAGCTGAATCCAGTCGTCTGCATATCTGACCCAGGCAAGATAGTAAATTATAGAAACGATGTGGCCACAACTTCCTAATGTACGGCGACTGTGTATATCAGCTGCAGTAATGTTCCGAGATTCATTGTGCCCACAATATTTCGAAACACATGATTTTATATTTTTCTTGACATAATTATAAACGTTATTATAATACATTTATATACAAACTTACTATTCTACTTCTAATACTATAGTTACAAACTAAATTATTATGTACAATCAAGTATAAAAACACGCCTAGGAGTTGCTTCGCTGCCGACTCTGAGTCGGCGCGTAATGAGCATCATATTTCTTAGCCAACTCGGCGGCATGTTTTGAAGTCAGTTTTCAGTTTTTTTGTTGTCAGTTTGGGACGGCTTTGAACTATCGCTACTGGCTTCACAATTGGAACAGTTTTTTCTTAAAGTTTACAGGTCCTAGGCACACCGCCTGAGTTTTCAATATTGTTGTTTCTGGTCTTCCTCGCGCCATCGATATAATGAACGCATACTACGTACGTACTTTGAAGGGGCGAGTATTTTTCTCCCGTTCTTCCTCGCGAACACTCATTTTAAACAAAATAACTGCGTATTTGCTGTCGCTAAAAACTATTTTCATTTTGTGTGTGGCGTGACAATTTTGGTATCTTCTTTCAAATCAGGATTAAGTTTACTCACTTTTGACATTGCGTATAGCATCGAACAATATTATGTTCTCATTTGAAAGTGTCTTATATTTTATTCCGAGTGTTTGAGTATACCATTATTTCTCACGAAAAAATTAATTCTTAGAATCTTAAAGAAGCTATTACCTTGTTGCTGCAACAAAGTGCTAAACATATACTCCACAAAATCTCGATGAGACTCTAAATACTCGAGATACAATGTCACACAACTTTTCAGCCATTGCAAATAGTACTTGTAGTCAAAGAAAGTATAGATAATTTTAAGGCATTTCCTTTGGTATAGAGTCGTCATTTTAGGTTCAAATTCTTTACGAATTGTACATATGTAACACGTAACATGCGTCGAAAATCGTCTTTTCAGAACTCCATATTGCCGTTCCACTACCTACATTTCTTTTGTCATTGTTTTGATGTGAGCATCATTATAGTTTTCCTGGCCCTTACTTACTGAATTGAGATAAGGAGTCGGAAGATGGCCCTGAAAACATAAACCACGACTTATTACTTCATTTAATACAAATATTTTATTTGTTTCAGGTGGAGGCATTACTTTAAGTAATTTATTTGGTTTTCAAAATGATAAAAAATAATAATACGATTAGACAGTTAAAATGTTCAACTGCCAAAGATGTTCAATGACAGTCCGGGACCTACAGTTTAACGTGCCCTCCGAAACACAGTCATTGTTGTCCAAGATATTCTTAATTTTAAAACTTAGGAAAGTGGCATTAGGCCACCACGACTTTGTATTTATTACTAATAAACGTGGAGTCGCTTCCGATAACTTTCTGTTTTTAATTTTTTCGTTGTATCTCGTGTACCGAATTCAATTTTTCTAAAAGTTCTTTAATATTTTTTGCGTAGACTGTCAACAAGACTAGTCGTTAACGAAAGCATAAATGCAGTTTTAAGTAGGTATGTACTTCCATGTACTTTTCGCTTTTCATACGATCTTCGCAAACAAACATTTTGCCAACCCCGCCAGCCGCCTTGCAGCCCCACATCATTATGCTGCCTCCTCCATGCTTTACTTTTGGAACGACGCAGTCCGGATGGTATTCCATGCCGATACGTCGCCTGACGAAGGTCACACTCGGTGTTCCAAATACCTGTTCGTGAATGATAAAAAATGTTTTTTTTAAAGGCCTTATCTTTTAAGGTGTAGATTCAATAGGGGAGAGGTGTGTCAATAGTAACAAAAAAAAAAAACAATCCTTCATAACATTTTAATTAAAAATCACAGCCCAATAATTTTTGGTCACAATATAGTTCAATTATCTAATTATAAAATCAAATACAAAAAATAACAAAAAAACGATACAATTCTAAGGAATGCCACTTAATGAGATCAACGAATAGTGTTACAATTGCTGCACCGAGGGAGTCAATTTTAACATACAGAAATCGTCAACTATAAAACCATAAACCTTTCAAAATCTTGTCAGCAGTGTCAGCTCTAAACACTTAAAATACTTAAATAAAATAATAAAATCAAAAAAGTCATTCCGACAAACAGTTTAACGAGTCCCGGTAAATCATATATGGTCATTCTTTGTCCTGGATGATTTTTCATCCAATGATCTGCAGCAGTATTAAATCTAGTTTTGAACGGTTTGTTGAAATTCATAGCACGAGCAAGACTTGTGGCTTCAGGACGTCTGACAGACAAAGTTGAGTGTCTTTTCATAAAGGCCTTGTACCAATCAAGGCTAGCGAGAGAAAAATACTGAGATACACAAATTGAAATAAACAAACTATAAAAAATTTATTACTATACTAAAATACAATACAATAGTAAGTAGGTATTTACTTAGAACAAATTATAATAAAGCTAGCCAATCAACATTTTTTTTTAAAGAGGAGAACTTTCAGCTAAGCAGTTAATGACTCGATCGTAAAAGCTGTTGTTTTCGTCATCCTTGATTAGATCCGATTCTGTATTTAATATAATCAACGAATCCAACAGTTCTTGCCCCAGTAAAGAACGAAGTCTCGTTTTAATGCGCTTCAATATGCAACATATAAGGTGGTTTACGTTCTGATATGCATATTATACTGTGATAAAAGTTTACATGCACATGGTATGCAACTTTGACAGACGTCCAAACCACTTCTGGAAAAACACATGGCGTCCTTTGCTGCCTGGTCTAAGTCTAAAACATCTTCGTCGTTTTCTTCGTCGCTTTGTGAATCTGAATCTTGCTTATGCTGCCTAGGAGAAACGTGCTCATCCCAAAGAGTTTTAGACAGTTCAC
Organism: Helicoverpa zea x Helicoverpa armigera; assembly: GCA_033682625.1. Taxonomy (NCBI): domain Eukaryota; kingdom Metazoa; phylum Arthropoda; class Insecta; order Lepidoptera; family Noctuidae; genus Helicoverpa; species Helicoverpa zea x Helicoverpa armigera. The sequence goes on along the minus strand of JAWIIS010000053.1, from coordinate 3,418,477 downwards.
TAAACTTATTTGCAAAAGATCCCAGTTCTTTTGACAGCAACTCTCGATCGACATTTGCAATTGATGCGATAGACTTTAGCGCGTCATTAGGAATTCCATTTTCTTTGATTTTATTGAAGTTTTTCGGGTCCAAACAAGCGGCATCTTTCATTAAATCTTCGTTGCACATGAATTTTTCGTTTATTTTAACTAAAGCTGTATTAATAATGACTTTGTAGACAGAAATAGAATAAAATCTCTTTGGGTCTGTAGCCAATAATGCTACTTCATCTTCACATAACTGCTCATGTTTCTTCGGTTTTTTAGAAATTCTTCGTAACGGTAACGTGGTTTGTACGTCGAGATCAATGTTTTCAGCGTGCATCAAGTCTTGAACATCGGATGCAAATAAACTTGCAGCTTTGAAAACATCATCAAAAGTATCTAAATGCCTTCGTAAATCCATGTCTAAACATTTGATGAATCCCCAAGCTTTAAGATAATCCAATGTAGGGGTTTGGAGATATTGACTTACTGGGGTTGATAGGTCAAATATTTTCTTGAACGTGAAGGCTGTCAGGATAGTTTCGAATTTCAAAAAAGAATCCAACAAAGCTTTTGCTTGGAACGAAACCTTTGGCTCGAACTCCGTGCTTGAAGATATGGCACTTAAAGTTTTTATCAACGCCTTATATCGAGTTTTCTCCATAACAGTGGTCAAGGCTTTGTCTTTAGCCCACCATCTTGTTTTTCCGATATTCTGTAATCGTCTCAATTTGTCTTGTCCAGCTGTTAATTCTGAAATTTTCTCCACCCATAGAGATGTGCGCTTAAATGATTCATGAATAAATACACTGGTAGACTCCAAGAGCCCAAACAAATTCTTGGCTTCAGTACGGCTTGACGTCGCGCCTCCCAGCACTAAATTTAAAACATGTGCATAACAATGTGTGAAAATTAATTTTGGCACTTCTTCCTTCAGTTTTGCTTGAAAACCATTATACCTTCCCGCCATATTTCCGGCGCCATCAAATGACACGCTAATAATATCTTGCAAATTTAAGCCTAACTGGGCTAATTCATTGCTTACAAGAGCTCGGTAATCTTCTCCTGTTGATTTCCGGGCAGGGACCATGCTGACCCTGTCATCCTGCTGTGTCTCAGCATGGAGCCACTCACACTCACTCCCACTGGGAGCTACTTAATTATTAAATCAGCCTCAAAAATTCTATATCAGTCTGAAATCTACTTATTATAAATTTTAATATAAACGTTACTGTGTAACTTTAAGGATCTAAGCAGAAAACGCAGATATAATCAACCGTGCTCCCAGAACCAGAACATTGTTTATGTGCCCATTGACTGCAACTTCTACAACGGTACCCACATCTCATTTTTTCCTGCTTCACAGCAAATAGCACACAATGTCTCTTCTTCTAAATATTCTGACTCATCGTCGCAAATATTCTGAACCTCTTCGTCTTCATACGTGTCAGTTTCATCCTAAAAAATGAGGAATAAAAAGGTAAAATATTCTCTCTTTGATAGAGAGAAAGGAATTCAAGGTGTAAAATCAAACAACAGTTTAACATTGAAATAGTTTGTGGTTTTCACATTGAAATATACTAAAATCGAGATCCACATGCATGATTGTTGTTATAGTTGTTTTTATGTTGTCAAATATAGATTTATTTTTAAAATAAAAAGTAACAATATCTTGTATTTTTGAAAAAAACATTATTGTCTCATTACTGGGATATGTTACATAGGTTTTCCCTTTCTGTATTCTCTTATTTTTTAAAAATCGCTTCCACTGTTTTGGTCATAAAAACAATCTTTGCATTTTTAAAATTTTTTGATGTTTGCTCTCGATTTTTTTATTATATAACCAGTTACGTACTGTAAACTGGCTAATATTCTAGGGTTTTTTGCTTTCACCTCAAAGTCTGTGTATTGGACTTGATCCTCAAAATCTACAGTGGTTATGAGTATGGACGGCTTCTTATCGTTTTTAAATAAAGTTTCCATGGTTTTAAAAATTGTTTCGCAACTATCTTCCCCACAGTTGGGACCAGGTGAGTGCTGGCCACTTAAATTATTAATTAAAAAATAAAAATAAAATTTATTTATTTCAGGCGTTGTGCCCATAATGGATTAAATGAAAAATTAATAGTGCAGCAAAGGACGATTCGAAGCCAGCTACAGTAGGGTTAGTGTTTCTGCAATCCAAAGAAATTCTCTAGAGGATCTTGATTAAAATGCCTCATCCACACAGATTTAATAGCATATTTTTTTTTAAGTATTTCTATTAGGTACTCCACATTGTTTACAGTACGTTACCAATTTTTTGCTGTCGGAACTGTGACCTGCCTGACCTGTGAATTATTGTTTTTACTTACAAATTTTATTGCCCTTAAAACTATTTTAGATTTAGACCAAACGGTACCATGGTCTGATTTTGGAGTCACTTGCATCAATAAAGATTTCCCGGATCTTTTTTTTGAGATATCATAGCTCCCATTTAGAGAGTCGAAAAGTTCGTCAAAAAAACTTCTTTACTTTCATTTTTTGAAATTTATCAGGATTTATGTGTCGATCTGTAAGTTTGTCAACTAGTCGTATTCCTTTATATGCTGGGTCTTCTTCATATAATTTGGTTATATGTTCCCATTTTGCCAATTTTGAGGATCCATTTATGGAACTTACTAAATTTTTGGTCATCATGTTATTTCTTATTCCCTTAATCAAATGTGGCGGGTCGTATAAAGGAATCACCTCTTTGCCGTCGACTTCAAATATGTCTCTCCGTAACTCTTTATTTTTCCTTAAATAATCAGCTCTCGTCTCCTTAATCAAAGAGTTTATCGCACTCACGTTTGATGAACCTTGGTCACAGACTGTAGCTAGGACATTTAGTCCTACACTGTGCAGTTTTTGTATCACAGCTTTTATTTGTTTAGCCAGTTCAGCTGAATTTGTACAAAATAAATATAAAATAGGTTGCTTGTAATTTTCTGAACGCCTCTTATCATAAACACAAGAGCATGGTCAGCTAATTGATTTTGTCTTGACTCGCCATTATTTACGAAACCTGTAATTTCATCTTTTCTTTGATTATAATCAAAATGTGGCGCAATGCACATTTCATCTATACTTTATCCCTCATCGTCCCTCTGCCTGCTTAGACGACAGACCCGTGTAACAGTCGAACGACAGTCTTGTAAGCACATTTTCTTTGTTCTTTCGACCACTTTTCGCCAATCGTCAGCTGTCACTTGAGCCCAAGCTTCTTCTAATAAAACCATCATTTTATTTGCCGTGAATGGCGGAGTTTTGTTACGCCTGCTGTATAACCTAAAAATATTTGTACATTTAGTTATAAAAAAAAGCCCAGCAGTGGGACAATAAATGCTAAGAAAAAACAAATAGATACCTTTGACCTGCTCCCATATCAACTCGATTGCATTATATTGGCAGTGGTAGGGTAACCGAAATACTGTGTGACCATTTGATTTGGCCAATTCATCCAAAAAAAAAGATGGGTGCGTCTGTAGTTTTTGTAAGTTCAATAGTCTAACCCACTCTTTTTTTAACATTTGACTGTCAGCTTCCACACCATTGCGTTGTAACCACTCTAAAATTTTTGCTTTTTGTTATTGCTGCTGGGGGGTTTGTTAATTTGAACAGAGTGATATGGCGCATTGTCATTTCACACATTCAAACACAATCGTAATCCACATCCACACCCCAAAAACGTTCACGTATATCTACGCCTGGGAACTCTTTTGCAGAATGCCAAATTCTCCAACAGTCCCCAAAACAAAGATATGCGTCACACGTGATGCACCTTGAGTGAACGGCTTTGGATTTCTTCTGCCGTTGACAAATCACACATCTCTTTGTATTCTCACGTCCCATCAAGTGCTCTGGCTCTTGCATGATATTTCGCCTCAGCCTCACGTTTTCCACTGGTGCCTGACTGATCCCTATTGAACGGGGGCGATGCCGTTTAAGTACAGATTCAGCAAGCGCATAATCATTTTTTGTCCTTATGACATGTATCATTGGGGTCCCAAATAATGGTCTCCGCTTGCAGAATTTCCAGGAACAATATAATTTGTCAATTTTATTATATATACGGATTATGTAAAGGTAAAAAATAATAATTTGACAATTTGAAATTTAATAATTGTAGTAACGGCCACGACGAGCACTTTTCGATCAGAGAAGTATTTGCACAATTTTTGGGTAGTTATTACACCAGAACAGTTTTGCACAATGTTTGAGTACCAAAGTTTTTCCGAACACTGCTTGGAGACGAACCAGGGATACCTTGTTGGAAAACTACACTCAAGGACAAAGTACCTATATTTAATAGTGTCATCACTACTAAAATACCAAATCTATACTACTAAGCATTTCATAAAAATTTCAACTAAGTAAATCTAATTAATTATGGAATTATAAAAATTTGCGTAAAAAGGGGGATAAGTCCTTTAGTGATAAGATCTCTTAAATCCCTTTTTTTGTTGAGACTGCCTTTTCGTGTATGCTTTTTTTAGTGAAATTTCTGTTACCAGGTTCATCTTCTTCCTTTTGTTTCTTACTTCAATTTCCTGGTAACAATAATCCTTGTATGAAGTTTTGTAATAAATACTTAAAGGTTTCTCTTTCTTCACCATTAACACTTTTATATTATTCCAAATAACTGGTTGTCCGTCCGTGTTTATGTTATAATTGATTGTTGATTTCAATCAGCATTTTCCTTTCCAGAAATAGTTGCTTTTTCTACTTGCTCGTTGCAAGTATCTGGCACAGAGTTCGTATTGTTACGAACAATCACGTAATCCGGATCACGAATAGGCTTATTCCTAGTGCGCCTGGGGTCGACAAGTTCGAAAGAAGACAGTCGTAATAGAATTTTAACAACTTTGGGTTCCATCTCTTTTTTCCAGAACGCGTCATCCTTTTTAATATTTTCAGTTTTTATTTTATTATCGCCATACCAAATACCCAATAAACAGCTATCTTTTTGCAATATCTATTTGGCTTTGGATCTGAAATTACCAATCTTATCTTTGGTTAATAATAACCACCTCACCGTTAGTTTTTTTCTATAAAAATGCATTTTTTTATTTTGTATTGGATCTTTTAAATGGTGATTCCTTAGCCCGCAAACAAGCTGGTCCCGTAAATTTTCTTCTAACACGGCCTTAAATTCGCAATATTTTGAAAGTTTTTTTAATTCCGATATGTATTGTAAAAAAGATTCATCTTCATGTTGCCGTCTTTGGCGGAAACGAAATCTTTCCGCCATGAACGATGGACTCGGTTGAAGGTGATCTGTCAACATTTTTACCACTGACATATAAGTTTTTTCGCACGGCTTCTCCGGGCTCGTCAAATTACTAAGCAATTCATACGCTTCATCGCCCATTACTGCTATTGAAGTAGGTAGCCATAATTCTTCCTTTATCTTATTTACCTTAAAAAACATTCCCCGACGTTCTACGTATGAGGTGAAATTGCCTGACCTCACATTAAATTCGGAAATATTTCCGATCGACATGATGACTTCCAGAGTATTATGCTATTTTGTTTAATAGGTTTATCCTCGTCGCCACTGAGGTGTTTGCGAATATAAGGTCCAAGATATCATTAAAGGTAATAAACTCTTTTGCAAAAAAAACGGGCACCTATGCGAAATCTTACTTTTAAGGAATTTACGTGTATTTCAAAGGGTTTTAATGATTGTAGTAGGTTTCTAGCATCAATAGGGTTAGCCAAGCATGCGTGAGAGTGTATTCTAAATTTGAATTTTGTACAATTGTTAAGAAATTGATTAAACCTTGTTTTGGACTAATTGCTGGCAGAAAGTTCGTCGGTGTTTTGAAAAGTTTTTGAAGTGATTTTCAGAAAAATGATAATGCAGTTTTAATTAGTGATTTATGTACCTTTTTGTTAGATCAAAACATTTTTTAAAAACTATGCGTATTTGATAAAATTTTCACCTGCTCTATATGGACTATACTGATGATTGATGGCAATGTTAAGAGTTTCGATATTTTAGTGTAAAGCGTTCTATTGTTTAGATATTGTACCCACGTATTTTAAAATATCGCTTTTTCATAAATAAACACTATCTAGAGGAGTATCAGTACCTTGGGCTGCGACAAAACCAATTTAAAGTAAGCAGTGCCGAGCACAACTCGTCTCCTATCAGACTTTGACATTTTTAAAAGTCTTGAAATTCTACAAAATACAGAAAATAGCGCATAGACTGTGAGCACGAGGTCTTAAGGTCTCGTAATCACTGATTTTTAAACAACTTCGTCTCTTAGGAAACTCCGTAGACCTCTGAAGATCTATGAGTCTGAACGTTCAAATAGCGTGTTTTCATCCCACGGACATTTTATTAAATAAACTTGCTTGCACCGAGATTTTCTGGCATCTACAGCACTTTCCTGCTAAAATCATAACAATAATTGGCTATCTGCTCATTTCTTAAGAAACATACGTTTGGCCAATAATTTTGAATTCTTGACTCCCTTTCAGCTAAATCATCGTTTAGTAACCCGATATCTATGGAGTTATCGAGAGCTTCAACGCGGCTATAATTTGACTTTTTTAGATAGCTTTAACCTTCCTCATCATTTTTCATGTGGTTAATTTTAACATTTATCTCAAAATTTAGTATTTTTTAAATGTCAAAGTCCGATAGGAGATGAGTTGTGATCGGCACTGCTTACTTTAAATTGGTTTTGTCGCAGCCCAAGCTACTGATACTCCTCTAAATAGCGTTTATTTATGAAAAAGCAATATTTTAAAATACGTGGGTACAATATCTAAACAATAGAACGCTTTACACTAAAATATCGAAACTCTTAACATTGCCATCAATCATCAGTATAGTCCATATAGAGCAGGTGAAAATTTTATCAAATACGCATGTTTTTTAAAAAATGTTTTGATCTAACAGAAAGGTACATTAATCACTAATTAAAACTGCACTATCATTTTTCTGAAAATCAATTCAAAAACTTTTCAAAACACCGACGAACTTTCTGCTAGCAGTTAGTCCAAAACGAGGTTTAACCAATTTCTTAGCAATTGTTCAAAATTCTAATTTAGAATACACTCTCACGCATGCTTGGCTAACCCTATTGATGCTAGAAACACACTACAATTATTAAAATACTTTAAAATACACGTAAAGTCCTAAAAACTAAGATTTCGCATAGGTGCCCGTTTTTTTTGCAAAAGAGTGTAGTTTGGCTATTATTTCGGCTTTTCTTTCTTTGCTGACCCCTCTAACTGACATTTTACTTGAGACTTCCGATAAAGTTTTTTTTTAAATTATTTTCATTATAAGGAAGTCCAGAATTTTCCACTCTGCCTGACTGTCTTTGCACTTTATTGAGAATTGACCTTTCTCAGCTTTGACTGACATCACATCTTTCAAATATACTCTGGGCACTGTGTTTTTATCTTATGTTGCGACGATACGTCGGTAAAATTAAAAAAAGTTTACGTTCATAGTCTTCACGGTATTATTTTTAGCATTGGATCTTTTAAGAGAATCTACAAAATCATCATAATCGTAAATTTTCTCGTTTTTCATAGTCATTTCCACCTGATGGTGAAAGTGATCCGCCGACATAAAAGTGTGTCCTGGCTCGAAATATTTTATTGTTATGGTTTCTGTGACAATGGTCACGCTATTAACCATGTAAACTAGAAAACAAAGAAATGCCCAGTTTTTGTTTTGAGCTGCGCAATTATCAGTCCATATAATTTTTTTTTTGCAATATGTAGTTGGCCTTGGATCTGAAAATACCAATCCTATCTTTGGTTAATAACCACCTCACCATTAGTTTTTTCTATAAAAATGCATTTTTTTATTTTGTATTGCATCTTTTATGTCATTTTTAAATGGTGCAATAGGACATTTTATATCCACTAACATTATCACTAGTGGTGATTCCGTTAGGTGTAGCACCCAAAAAAGGAAATTTTTCATCTTTTTTTGCAATATGTATTTGGCCTTGGATCTGAAATTACCAATCCGATCTTTGGTTAATAACCACCTCACCATTATTTTTTTCACCATCATTTTTTTATTTTGTATTGTATCTTTTATGTCATTTTTAAATGGTGCATTAGGACATTTTATATCCACTAACATTATCACTGGTGGTGATCCCGTCAGGTGTAGCACCCAAAAAAGGATATTTTTCATCTCTGAACAAGCCGCAATTTTTTATGTTGATTTTATGCATTGAAGACAGTTGCTCGAGTGCTACTTGATATAGATTGTTGGACGCTTTAAAAAGCATTCCTCCACTCTACCATTTAAATACTTGTATTATGTAGTAGATAGTGTTACTCTGTTCTTCTGTTGTCTCTGTTCTTCTGTTGTCTACTACAAGTTTTAAATATGTCATGTAGTGGAAGATTACTGTAGAATAGAACTAAAGGCTAAAAATCTAGTTTGTGTTTTTTATAATCATTTAGCTTTTTTGCTTTTGTTTGCAATTTGTCCTCACAGTCATCAACGTCTTTTCTCTCAGCGAATATTTTATATATATCTTTGCAGTTTATAGAATCAAACAAATAAACATACTCATTGATGTGTTCATTTTTCATTTCATTAATTAAATCCTGAATATTCGAAATCGTCGAAAAAGTGCAAAGCCATCGTCGGTCTGCGAATTCCCTATATTTAATGTATTATATTTTTTGAAGTAAAATCATTGCAGCAATCTGTGCACGCTTTGGATCATCACAAAAGTCTTTTTCGCAGTTTCTGCGGGTGTGGACAGTAATTAAATTATTTATTAGTAATCTGGCGAAAGCCGACTCAAATTGGTCGCAGGTAGGATTAGTGTTGCGGCACCCTTGGCTTCTCACTGCCCAAAAGAAATTTTCCAGGGGGTCCTGATTCAGATGCCGCAACCATATTGACGACACATTAAAATAATTTTGTAGTTTTTTTAATAGCGTTTGAATCCCGTTCAGTGTCCACACCCAATTGGTAACGGAAGGAATTGATTGTTTCTTACCGTTACTAGTGTCGTGATTCATAATTCAATTTATTTTCAATATAATATTTGTGTCCTTTAGTAGTTCATTTTTTAAATATGACAACACTGCTTGCGTCAACTGCCATATTATCAACCAATCAGAATAATCAGCCAATGGGAACCGTTTACCCCTCACCTGTGGCGGAAAAAAAGAAACGAGGCAAAAATTAACGACGGACGAGTCAGTTCGCTCGAGGCGGTAAAAGTGATCAGTTGCTTTGGCAGCACCTTGTCCACGTCATTTTTAACCCCCGACGCAAAAACGACGGGGTGTTATAAGTTTGACGTGTCTGTGTGTGTGTGTGTGTGTGTGTGTATGTGGCATCGTAGCTCCCAAACGGATGATCCGATTATAATGCGGTTTTTTTTGTTTAAAAGGTATGTCAGTCGGGAGTGTTCTTAGCTATGTTTGGTGGAAATCGGTTCAGGTCTTCAAGGTCATCAGCTCGATTGTTAGGTGTGATAGGAATGTTACACGCTCAGTTTACTTGCAAGCATATGTGGGATCTGAAATTTGATACACTAATGTCTTCTGGAACCACTGAGCTGGTCTGCTGGTAGGGCACGAAGGTAGGAGACGTAACCCTGAACTGCCTTTTAGGAAACCCATCGAGTTTGGGCTCGTTGAATTTGTCTTGACGAGTTCTCTTCATGTTTCTGATTAACGAGAACCTGATGCTGGAAATGGGATGTGGCGGATGAAACCCTGGAATGCCAGAATGAAATGGATAAACCGATTTATATTTTTACTGAAAATCTAGAATGACCAAAGGTTAATCTTTATTGTTCCTCAATCTGTGCAATTCTCCCAGAGCCAGTTTGTCATGAGGATTGTTAAACAGCTTTCTTTGGCTGAGATCGCATATAGCGACCCCATCTTAAGATAAAAGAAATTAAACGAAAGAAGGAAAAATTAAGGAGATCCTTCAAAAAGCATGAAAAAAAATTAAATTATAAATTTAAAAAAACCCCCGACCCAAAAAAAGTACGCAATAATTATGACAGAAGGTAAAAACGCTGAACCCTATAAAAAAGCATAAAATAACTTTTAACACTACGTAAGGACCAACTAAAGCATGTCAGACTAAACTAAATTTTGACATGTCGGGGGACCGCTTTTTACCTTCAAAAATACTTACATAAATTAAATGATACCTACCTAATTACAACATTCGTATAAAAAAAAAAAACACGTATCTAAAGTAATGAATTAGAGCGGTCCCCCGACACGACAAAATTTAGTTTAGTCTGACATGCTTTAGTTGGTCCTTACGTAGTGTTAAAAGTTATTTTATGCTTTTTTATAGGGTTCAGCGTTTTTACCTTCTGTCATAATTATTGCGTACTTTTTTTGGGTCGGGGGTTTTTTTAAATTTATAATTTAATTTTTTGTAATATAATTATTAAGTACTTTTGTAACTGGAATTTATAATAAAACGAATTCTTGAAAGTTTATCTGGAGTTTGAATTTTATTAAACTTCAGAAGTGGTACGAGATATCCGCAGCTCACAAAAGGTAAGATTCTTATTTATTGATATTTAATACTAATACATATTTCTTTGTGTCATTTATGAGTAAAAAAAAAAAAAAAAAAGATAGGAAAAATTTTAAATAGCAAAACGGTTAGATTAACATTGCGGTCAGGCCACTCTTGAACAATGTTAATCTGATTAAAGGGCGAAGAGATAATTCTGGCCGGGATACGTCTTGGCAGAGTTTCTCTACGGTTTTGATTTTGCTTTATTTAGAATATAATAGAATGGTATTTGATTTGAGATGTGCTCGAAGCAAATATTATTTTAACTGTTGTACTGAATTTTCGTTGGAATCATTGGGTCGGGGCTACTCCCTGATAATGTTTTCCGGCGATGATATTAGTACAATTGATTTTGATTTAATTTAAATACTTCATTACAATTGCATTTGATTCGAGCCGCGTTCGAAGCAAATGTTATTTTAATTTATTGTACTAATTTTTCGCTTGGACCATTTGGTCGGGGCTACTCCTCGATAATGTTGTCTGGCGATTATATTGGTATAATTTTTAATTTAGAATATATTAGAATAGTATTTGGTTTGAGATGTGCTCGAAGCAAATATTATTTTAACTGTTGTACTGAATTTTCGTTGGAATCATTGGGTCGGGGCTACTCCCTGATAATGTTTTCCGGCGATGATATTAGTACAATTGATTTTGATTTAATTTAAATACTTCATTACAATTGCATTTGATTCGAGCCGCGTTCGAAGCAAATGTTATTTTAATTTATTGTACTAATTTTTCGCTTGGACCATTTGGTCGGGGCTACTCCTCGATAATGTTGTCTGGCGATTATATTGGTATAATAATAAATATATATTTTTCTTTCTTTTCACCTATAAACTCTGCACATAAATGACATAAAGATGAAATTACTTAATATCAAAGTGGTTAATCTTACTACTATTAATAATATAGAAATGTGTAATTAGTGGATCAAGTGTGTTCTAGAATGTAGTGCATGACCAAGTGTGTCGTGCATATGGGCCAAGTATGTCCATAGTAGGTGGCTAAGTATGCCACATGACCAAGTGTGTCGTGCATATGGGCCAAGTGTGTCCATAGTAGGTGGCTAAGTATGCCACATGACCAAGTGTGTCGTGCATATGGGCCAAGTGTGTACACTGTACGTGTGGGCCAAGTGTGTCCATTGTACATGTGGGCCAAGTGTGTCCATTGTGCGTGTGGGCCAAGTGTGTCCATAGTAACTGGCTAAGTATGCCCAAGCGGCCATGTGCGTCGTTTAAAAATGGTTTAGGGTTCAAATCCCGGCAGAATTCAAGTTTTTGATTCCTTATTTTTATTTATGGAACAGGTGTTTATTCGAGAAAATTATATTGTAAAGAGAACGTAAAATATTTAAATTTGCAGTTTACTGTTACTTTGCAGTTTTGCAATTACTTTACTATGCATAGTCATAAATCTTAATGAATGTTAATTACGCTTTCATGCTTTAACCGCTTTAGAGGAGAGGAAGAACATAATGATTAATGCTTGTTTTATTTTACGAGGTGATGGAAGATCCCGAGGAAAACGTACGAGGGCGGCCTCCACTGCGTAGGCGAAAGCGAGGACCGTCAACGTCTCCTGGATTACAGCATCGGCGAAGCAGAGCGAAGAGAGAATCGTCAACGACGCCTTGGGTCGTTGAAGAGGTCAGTCACAAGTGTTCTGTTACAACGCCTAATTCTTCACCCGTACGCAACAAAGAACAATCTATAGGGTTTAGTACTGATGAGGTTATGAAGCTTCTTACTTCGGTACAAAATAAAAAGGATAAGGCGCATCTTCTTAATAATAATCAACTCAATAACGTTGTCCCCGAGTTCGACCCGGCAAGCAAAACTCAAAGCATTGACTGTTGGCTTAGGAAAGTAAACGAATGTGCTAGTATTTACGAATGGGACGAGAAGCAGACCATACATTTTGCTCTTCAGAAATTGTCTGGTCTGGCAAAAAAGTGGTTTGAGGCTTTACCCACCCTCGTTTTTAGCTGGACTGAGTGGCAAGATAAGTTGACAAAGGCGTTTCCTAATGAGCAGAATTATGGTCGACTTCTCGAGGAGATGCTGGCCCGAACGACTCGTAGTAACGAAAAATTTCGTGAGTACTTTTATGACAAGTTGACATTATTAAACAGGTGTGATATTGTAGGTAAAAAAGCTGTGGATTGTGTAATCCACGGTATCACTGACAAATCGATCCGAAACTGTGCACAAGCTTTGAATTGTGACGAACCGGAGGGCTTATTGAATTTTCTCAATTCTCAGAAGCCTCTACTAGATTCTCCTTTCATTAAAAAAAGACATGATGACTCATTCAAACGATCAACTACTAATACTTCATCGAGTTTGAATGAAAACACGGTTTGTTTTAACTGTCGAACTAAAGGACATACTTTCTGGAAATGTCCTAGTCCACTCGTGAAGTGCCAGAAATGCAGAAGGGTAGGGCATGATAGCATAACTTGCAGATTAGAGCCTTTAACTTCACGCTCAGAAATTAAGCCCACCAATAATGAGGAACGCAAAACTTTGATGATCTCTACTTCCAGTAATAGTAATGACAAGTTTTTCAAAAAGGTTAACATTGGAGAATTTAATTTTGTGGCTTACATAGATTTTGGAAGCGAGTGTAGCCTGATGCGTGAAACTGATGCTCAAATGTTGAATTTGACGAGAAACTTTAATTACTTACCTGCTATAAAGGGGTTTGGAAATTCTTGTGTTACTCCACTTTATAAAAGTTTTATTTCCTTAAAAATCGACGAAATTGACGCCGAATTAGAAGTTTTGGTAGTAAAAGACGAATTTTTACAAACTTCATTATTGATTGGACAAGATTTCACAGAACTTCCATTTGTAACTATTCTCAAGGATAGCAACAAATTACTTTTCTATAAGAGCCCCGATACTGAATGTACCAATTTCGACAAAAATGTGAAATTGACAGTTTTGACGTCAGTCAAACTGAAAAAAATAAATTTGGTAGAAGTTTGCACGGAAAATTCTCTTTTTACGGGCGATGTTTACGTCGAGGGTTATAGTAACGGTGAACCAGGAAAAGAATATCATCTCCACCAGGGAGTATACAAGATATCGAATGGTAAAGGTCACCTTGTGCTTTCAAACTTGACAAACTCTCAATTGGTATTAGAACCACAAACCATATTAGCCAGAGGAATGCCTTTTATTGAAAAACAGACTCTTCAAGTTAATAGAATCACAAAAGACATATCCATGTTGGAACCTCTCGCTAAGTCCGATATAAAGGTTGGAAGCCAAGTCGATGAAACCTCTTTTGATAAATTGTATACACTTTTGCAATCATATCGCGATTGTTTCGCGTTAAACCTCTGCGAGGTAGGTTGTGCTAAAGGAGTGGAGATGAAAATTCATTTAACTGACGATAGGCCAGTGGTTTACCGCCCATATAGGTTATCGCATTCAGAAAGGGAACAAGTACGCGCTATTATAGATGACCTTTTGCAGAACGGCATAATACAGGAATCAGATTCCGATTATGCAAGCCCAATTCTATTAGTAAAAAAAAAGAATGGCGAACCGCGACTTTGTATCGACTTCAGAGCCCTAAATAACAAAACTCAAAAAGATTGTTTTCCTCTCCCCTTGATCGATGACCAACTGGCTAATCTTAGTGGAAATCGGTTTTTCTCTACTCTGGACTTGGCTTCAGGGTATTATCAGGTGCCCATGGCGCAAGAAAGTCAACGTTATACGGGATTTGTGACACCAGATGGTCACTTTGAATTCAGAAGGATGCCGTTTGGTCTAGCCAACGCTCCAGCTGTTTTTCAACGTTTAATAAACCGGATGCTTGGTTCGAGACGCTTCGAATCAGCACTGGCATATTTAGACGATATACTTGTGCCATCCGTGGATTTAGATGAGGGATTCAAAAGATTGGAGGATGTACTGATATTGCTTCGTGAGAATGGTCTGACACTTAAATTGTCCAAATGCCGTTTCTTTGACGATACAATTAGCTATCTCGGCTATGAAATCTCTGCCAATGGTATCAGACCTAACGAGCAGAAGATCTTGGCGGTAAAACACTTCCCTGTTCCACGAACCGTACACGAGATCCGCCAATTTTTGGGTCTTGCCAGTTATTTTCGACGATTCATCAGAGGATTTGGAGAAATAGCTAGACCTCTTACCAGTTTACTAAAAAAGGATACTCCATTTTGTTGGACTGATAATGAGTCACGCGCATTTACTAATTTAAAAGAAAAATTGATAGATCGACCAATACTGGCTCTTTATGACCCGAAACTCGAAACTGAACTCCACACCGATGCGAGCTCTCTCGGAATTGGTGGCATACTTTTGCAATGGCAGAGTAGTCCACGTGTTTTGAAGCCTGTTGCTTACTTCAGCAGGCAAACTACGACAGAAGAACGACATTTACATTCTTATGAGCTCGAAACGTTAGCCATAGTGTGCTCATTAAGAAAATTTCGTGTTTATTTGCTAGGAATAAATTTTAAAGTTGTCACAGACTGTAATGCAATCCGTACCACTCTCAGCAAACGCGATTTAGTTCCTCGCATAGCTAGATGGTGGTTGCAGATTAGTGAATTCACGTTCAACATAGAATACCGACCCGGTACTCAAATGGGTCATGTTGACGCATTAAGCCGTAACACGAAATTATCAGAACTGATGGAAGAGCACCTTTCTACTGTATACAGTATTGAAAAGGATAACTGGTTGTTGTCCTTACAGGTAGCAGATCCTGATATATCACGTATTTTTAAAATTCTTAAGCCAGAAAATGACGAAGAATCCAAAGATATAAAGACACATTACTGCATCAAAGACCACAAAGTATACCGTAAAGTAGATGATCATTTACGTCTTGTTGTCCCACGTAGTGCAAGATTTCAAATTTGTAGGTCCAACCATGACGAGATGGGTCATTTAGGTGTCGCAAAGACAATTGAGAGAATTCAAAGCCTTTACTGGTTCCCAAAGCTTAGACGTTTTGTCAAAAAATATGTGGAATCGTGTATTGAGTGCGCTTATAACAAGGACAATGTTAACAAAAATAAATCCGGATATTTGTATCCAATAGAAAAAATTGATATTCCGTTTCACACGATCCATATTGATCATCTCGGTCCTTTTGTAAAGAGTCGAAATAATAATTGTTATATCCTAACTGTAGTCGATGGTTTTACGAAGTATTTATTTGTAAAACCAGTGAAGAACACAAAAACAAAAACTACATTAAAGACTCTTGAACAAATCTTTTATGACTTTGTTATGCCATCTAGAATTGTATCTGACCGTGGCACATCTTTCACTTCCACTGCATTTAAAAACTTTTGTGTTCTTCACGGTATAAGGCATGTGTTAAATGCCGTTGCCTGCCCCAGGGCGAACGGACAAGCCGAAAGATTTAACCAGACAATTTTGAGTGCTTTATCTAAATATAATGTAGGCAATGACGAACGTACCTGGGACTCTCATTTAGGCAAAATACAGTGGGGCATTAACAACACTGTTAATGCTTCTACAAAAAAAACGGCAACGGAGGTTTTGTTTGGGATCAAGTTCCGCGATATTCTTTCTAACAAGCTTGATGTTGAAATTGGATTACCAAAGAATTTAAATGACATTAGGAATGAAGTAAAATCGAACATTAAAATTAACCAAGAGAAACAAAAACGAACCTACGATTCCACTCGAGCCCCTGCCGCCGTTTATAAGGAAGGTGATCTTGTAAAACTTGCTAGAAGCAATTACTATAATCAAGGAAACAGCACTAAATTACTATCAAAATTTATTGGACCTTTTAAAATCGTACAAATTCTAGGAAATGATAGGTATAAAATAGCAGATATACCTGGTTATCAGCGTAACAACAGAAAGTTTGAAAGCGTGGTCGCAGCTGATCGAATAAGACCCTGGATTAATATAAATTCATTGGATCCTGATTCAAATCTGTCTTCGGATAGTTCAAACTCAGAAAATGACAGCGACGATGATGTCCCTCTTTCAGAATTGCGAACACACTTGCAAACTAAAACATAATTATGTATTATATTTGAATAAATCTATGTATAGACTGCACTACGGTATATTTGTATGTGTGCACGAATGTCGTGATATAGCTTAAATTAATATTAAATTGTAAATAACAGATACTATTTTTCTTTTCTCGGTGCGGAACATCCATGGATAATGGATTCCAGCCTGGAGGAATAATTGTTTCATATTCTTAGTAATTAAGTTATGCAGGAAGTTAAGAGATTTTTGTTTATATACCTACCTAGCCTTTATCTAGTATTAACGTTAATAGGTGAACTGACTCGTTATTTGATGGTGTGCACCGGGAGTTGCACATATTAGGACGGCCGAATGTCGTGATTCATAATTCAATTTATTTTCAATATAATATTTGTGTCCTTTAGTAGTTCATTTTTTAAATATGACAACACTGCTTGCGTCAACTGCCATATTATCAACCAATCAGAATAATCAGCCAATGGGAACCGTTTACCCCTCACCTGTGGCGGAAAAAAAGAAACGAGGCAAAAATTAACGACGGACGAGTCAGTTCGCTCGAGGCGGTAAAAGTGATCAGTTGCTTTGGCAGCACCTTGTCCACGTCATTTTGTAATATAATTATTAAGTACTTTTGTAACTGGAATTTATAATAAAACGAATTCTTGAAAGTTTATCTGGAGTTTGAATTTTATTAAACTAGCTACAAATTTCATGGATTGAAATATTTGTACACCCTCAAGCCATATTTTGTGATGTGCCGAGTTCAGCGTTGCTGGGCCTAGTAAAGGCTTGGCGTTCTTATTTTTCTATTGACTGCCATTCATTGAGTCAAATATGGTGTCCGTAAACAGCAGCAGATCAGCAGTGTCCTTGCACTCTGTGGGAAGTATGTTCTTATCTAAAAAAAAAAACACAGTTACAAAACAGGTCAATCATCTATAGTTTTAGAGGGCTGCCTTTTAAGTTGTGTTGTGTCGTTTGAAATAAGTATAGATAATCCAATAGGTTATTACCGTTTATTGTTTTCTTAAGAATACTCAGCGATATTTAATGCACTTTTGCATGCGTTCAAACCAGTTTTTAAATATTTATTCCATTCCAAAGTCGGGGTAGTCAAAATGGCCGATTTGTATAAGTTCACACATTTTTTCTTTATTTTGGGGAATGTAATAAAATCATTAGTGCTTAAGTCAGAGCTGTAAGGTGGATGATCCAATATTTCAATATATTGGGAACTCAAAAACATCTTTGTTTGGCGCGCGGTGTGCGAAGTTACATTATTATGGTGCAGGATCATTCGACTTCTTGGATTATTTATTTTTTTATTAGGTGCTGACTTTTGGCAAACAAACAGTGGTATACGAGTCAGCGGTAACCGTCTCGCGATATTTTAGTACAATAGTGGCGACATGATCACCCTTTGCCACAGACGAGGCAACTATTTTTTTTAAAGTGCTTTGCGAGCGTACGACTTTGGTCGGTTTTGGTTCGTCTTGGGAGACCTAGACAGCTGACTGCTGCTTAGAATCCGGATCGTAAGCGTAAATCTAGGACTCGTTACCACTAACTATATCATAGACCTGCTTTGACTCTCCTCGGTCGAATCGCTGCAGAGTTTGACGACACCAACTCACTCGGGCTGTTTCTTGGTCGTCGCTAAGAAAATGTGGTATCCTTGGTGGCGCCTTCTATGGTATAGGTATTCTATATTTTTAGTCATGAGGTTGTTTAGAATTCCTTTGAGAAGGTGTGGGTAATAAAGTGGTACAATTTCTTGAACATTTATTAAAATTATATTATCTTTTGGTTCTTCTCCTTTTCTTAAATAAATTCCCCTTGTCTCGTTAAGTAACAGGTTGAGAGCCTGTCTATTATTAGTACCCTGGTCACATATAGTAGCAACCACTTTGTACCCTGCTTCTTGCAAGTTTCTTGTCATTTTCTTAATTTGTTTAGCTAGTTCAGGTCCCTTAGTAGCACTTGACGCAAATGTGTAGGATACTGCCTGCTTATAATTATAAATTAGACCACGTAACATAAAAGCTTGGGCGTGATCTGCAAATTCACTTTTCCTCTCTTGCCCATTGTCAACAAGACCAGTGATTTTATCATTTCTTTCATTATAATAAGTAAGATTTATTCTTCAAAGAAACTTCGTCAAACATAACAACACATAGCTTTTCTTCTAATTTCATGTTGTCAGCTTTATTTTTCAATTGAGAGAAAACATTTTTGTTAATCCCAGGCTTTATGTTACTTCTGTACCAATTTAATAAGTGTTTGCTGAGCAGGTAAAATATTTTTTTTTCGCAAAAATCTGTATCCTGTGGGACTTTGTTTGAAAATAGATAAGGAAGCAATTTTTTCCTTTAATGTAAACCGTCACCCGTTTTCCTTTTTGTGGTCCTCTCGACATTGCATACTTATTACTTATTTTGCTGTACTTGTACAATATATCAAATACTGCAGGATTTGATGCAATATTTTTGCTGCTTTTACATTAGCAGACAGCTTTTTAACTTTGTTTTTCATTTTGCTTATCCTAATCCTTGCAGCAACAAGTTTTTTATGTAATTCCTTTTCTGTATTTGTAAGGAAACTCGGTTTTTTGTATTCCTAACTGTTCTTAGTCTTCTTGTAAAAATATAAATTAAAATGAGTTATTAATTCATTCAAAACAAACTTACAACATACAACAACCATGTTAGTTAGTTGTTAGTTGCATATTAGTTTCTGAAGTACCGTAAACCAGGGTTACTTTGATCAATTTTGAACTTCAACTCTCTGTAACTTTTCAATCTGCGGTTCCACAAATTATTTAAAAAATTCCTGGTAATCGGTTTTTATAGATCTCTCTATATAAATTAAAAACAAATAAAAATATGAATCTTTTTTTTTTGTAGCACAATCAAATCTCTTTTTAATTTCGGATATGATTCGATCAAATACCATCATTACCACACCATATTCAATTCGTCTTCACACATCTCGTCGATTTTTTTTTTTCGTTTTGGAATTCTTTTGTTTTGCACAATAGGGTCAACACCAAATTTTTCAGCTACTTTGCCAGCTTCTTTTATCCAATATTACATTGGATTTTGTCTCATTTTTTGCAAAGTTTTGAGCAGACCATCTTCTTTCTGAATTTCTATATTCACTCGATTAATTTCGCGGAGAATAATGGCTAAGAGATGATTCGCCTCGAAATTGGCTTCTGGACACGAGAAAATTGTTAGTGGGAGCTTCTTCCCACCCCAGAGAATAACGCACAATGGAATTCACAATAATATTTATTTAGGTATTTAGGAGAAAATTATAAAAACATTTTTATGAAAGCACAATGACATGACACAACACAGACAACCACTTTTATATTATTCTTTTTAAGTACTCCAAATTCAAATTGGTTAATAGGCCAGTAGGCCGACAAGTAGTAATAATTGAAACTTTAACACGCCCCCTCAATTTTACTATACTAGCCCCAAGCCTGAAGTACACTTATAGTGTTTAATCGCGGGTAAAGCTTTAGTTAATACATCGGCTAACATCAAATCTGTCGGCAGATGCTTCAACTCTATAACATCACCCTTCAATACATCCCTAATAAAATGATACCTTATATCTATATGTTTGCTACGGGCATGGTAGCCGGTATCGTTTGCAATATATATCGCCCCCTGGTTGTCAGCATACATCGTAGTTTTTGCTAAGTTTAACAGACCTATTTCTTTCAACAAACTACTGAGGTAAAGAGCCTCTTTCATACCTTCGCTAAGACTTATATACTCAGCCTCGGTTGAGGATGTAGCTACTGATCTTTGCTTTTGCGATCGCCATGAAATTGTAGCTCCTCCTAATATGAAAGCGTAACCAGAGTATGATTTCCGATCAATTAATGAGTTACCCCAATCAGCGTCTGAGTAACCCGTTAACGACTTTCCTGTTTTTCTAAATGTTAATCGGTAGTCAATAGTCTTCTTTAGATATCGAAGAACTCGTTTTGCGGAAATCCAGTGAGTATGATTTGGACAAGTTGCAAATTGAGCTAACTTTGAAACTGTATTAGCAATGTCAGGCCTTGTGGCAACACTCAAATACATCAATGTTCCTATGAGTTCGCGATATGGCCACGGTTCCTTTTCCTTGTATTCTTCGTGACGCTTTGGAGCTGCAAAATTTAGTCCCACCTCAAAAGGCGTCGATACGGTTTTGCAGTCCGTCATTCCAAACTTCTTTAATGTGTCTTGGATATATTTACGCTGAGATAGACTTATTACACCGTCTTCCTTCTCTATCTCTATACCCAAACAATATTTGGCTGGTCCAAAATCCTTTAACTCAAAATCATCAGCTAATTTCTTCTTAAATTCTTGTATCAAAGTAAGATCATCACAAGCAACTAAAATGTCATCAACATATATAACAACTATCAAAACTGTTCCATCCTTCCTCCGCTGATAATATAGACACGGTTCATTTTTGCTTGGTTTCAGATTCATTCGACGAAGTGTTTCATCTAATCTAATATACCACTGTCCTCCCGCTTGCTTTAAACCATACAATGAACGCTTTAAGAGACAGGCATCTCCTCCAGCTTGAAGATCCACTAACATTTTATTAGCACGCTTTCCAATTTCTGAGCCTTCTCCCTCTCTCTGGATCAGCGTATGAAGGTTTTCTTCTAACATCTTTGGTATCTGCATATATACCTTTTCGCCGATTTTGCCGTTTAAATAAGCAGTATTGATATCTAGTTGATGGACTTCTAAATTCAATTCTACCGCTAGTGCCATTAAAAGTCTGATAGTTTCAAGTCTCGCTACTGGGGCATAAGTTTGGTGATAATCTACACCATAACGTTGACTATAACCCCTTGCTACTAGACGAGCTTTCTTCTTTGTTGTCATATCGACATTCAGTTTAGTTGTCAAGATATAGCGACAGCCCACAATCTCTCGATCTTTTGGTTTCTTAACAATATCCCAGGTTTCGTTCTTCACTAAACTTTTGATCTCAGATAAAATTGCTTCTTGCCATTTTTCACTCTCATCGCTTGATAAAGCCTGTTCAAGTGATATTTCAACCATCGCTGAGAAAAACTCTTCATCATCTACATTTTGATTATTATCACCCTGTATACCTTCTACAGGTTCCATTGAGTCCGGATGCATTTCTTCATGCTGTTCAGTTTCTTGTTCTTGAACTTCTACCATATTATATACTTTTCTTGGGCGACCACGTTCTCCCTTTACAAGTTTCGGTCTTCCAGCCGCTCTTTTCAGGATAACTTGTTGCGTATTATTTCCCTCGTTAGCTGGCTCGACCTCTGAATGTACATCACCAGGACAACTATCTCCATTCCCGTGACAATCAATCTCAGGGGCACAACGTACAACATCCGTATGAATTCTTTCATTGGATTGATCACCAGCGCCTGTCAATGTCTCATGCGTGGCAGGTAAATAAGTATAGAATTCAGTAGTAACTGGACTTTTCGCATTTGAATGTGTATCTTCAACTTCCAGTTCAACCTTCTGATGAAACTGTTTTGGTTCCTCTTTGGAAACAAATTTAACATCACGAGCTTCAACGACTTTATGTTCACCTGGTATCCAAATTCGGTATCCTTTCGTACATCTCGGATACCCGACAAAAACTCCCTCCTTAGCACGAGTATCGAATTTGTCTTTCGTTGGTGTCTTGTCTAAAATATAGACTTTTGCTCCAAAACTTCTTATGTTGGATAAGTCGACTTTAGTTCCAGTCCATTTTTCAAATGGAATACCACCATTTAGACTACTCGTTGGACAACGATTGCGTATGTAGCACGCAGTCACAACAGCATCCGCCCAAAATCCTACGGACAAACCAGAAGATAATAACATGCATCTAGCCATTTCAAGTAAAGTTCTGTTCATTCGTTCACTGACTCCGTTCATTTGAGGTGATCGCGAAATACTCAGCCTTCTTTGAATGCCTTCTTGATTTAAAAATTCATCAAATTCACGACTGCAGTATTCACCGCCGTTGTCAGATTGAAGGAATTTAATTTTCTTTCCGGTGAGTCTTTCAGCATGACTTTTGTATAGCTTAAATGCGCTAAACACCGCACTTTTCTTTCCAAGTAAATATACTTCACACCAACGGGTACTGTCGTCAATAAAAGTTACAAAATATTTCGCTCCGCCAATTGACTGTGTTTTTAAAGGACCTACTATATCGGAATGAACAATACGTAATAATTCATTACATGGACCACCCGATCTCGAAAAAGGTAACGAACTCATTTTTCCCTTAGCACAAACATCACAATTCGATATTTTACGTAAATCTGCCTCCTTAGTATTATATCCGCAATGGTTCAACAACTTTAAGAGATCTTTACCATTTAAGTGACCTATGCGACTATGCCACTCTACTATGTCGATTGGATCAGCAATAAAATAGGCTTGTTCATCCAATCTCTTAAAAACGTAAAGATTTCCTACACGTTCGGCTGTCATTACGGTAATTCCGTTTGACGAATTAATACAGGCCCTATCTTCATGAAATTGAACTTCATACCCATTGTCTGCAATCCTCGCTACAGATAATAAATTACTACGAAGATCTGGTACATACAGAGTATTCTTCAAAATAAGCCTCCTGCCTGATGCTGACAACCTTACGTCACCTTTGCCCTTTACATCCGTCGACAGATTTGATGCTAAGTTCAGTTTATCCTGTAAAATACAAAAATTATCTGTAAATTTATATAAATCGTTACATAAATGCGATGTACAGCCACTATCAAGGACCCAGTCATTCTTTTTAATTTGTAAATTATTAGAAAAGTTTGTACAATTAAAAAGAATATCAAAAATACTGTCCTCCTTGTTGTATTCTGTTGCACATCTCGCGTCATCATTCTTTTTATTCATTTTACATTCTGAATATTTATGTCCAACTCCATGACACTTATAACATTTATATATAAATTTATTCTTTGTATTTTGTTCTTTACGGTTCGAGTTCTTTTTAAATCCTTTATTCTTCGCATACATGACTCCTTCAATACTTTTCATTTCAGTACAAGTCGAGCTATTAGCCTTCTCCAAGATCTTAATCTTTAGTACCTCTATGTTTGGTAGTTCGTCTCTGCTCTCCATAGAACATCTAAAATTTTCGTAACTCTCTGGCAAGCTATGCAGTAATAAGATAGACATCAAGTCTTCGTGTATTTCTACACCCATATCACTTAACATATTCGCAGCTTCGAAGAAATTATTCAGGTGACTCTGTACGTCATCTCCTTCCTTCATGCGGCTCAACGTTAACTTCTTTAACAGACTTGCCTTTCTTACGGGACCTTTAGATGCATACGTTTTCTCCAATTTTCTCCATATCTCGTGCGACGTTTCACACCCTCTAATGTGTTTAAGCTCACTTGGACACATTGCCATTATCAAATCAGCCTTTGCCATATCGTCTTTATCAGACCATGCGCACGACTCCACTGCTGAGTCCGGCTTAGGTATAGTTCCATTTACGTATTTCCATACCTGATTTCTCGTGAGCAACGCCTGCACTTGAACCTTCCAGGTTTCATAATTTGTGCCATTCAAATTCTCAATTTTCGATGTAAACGTCGTCTGGGCCATGACCTGTTAGTGGGAGCTTCTTCCCACCCCAGAGAATAACGCACAATGGAATTCACAATAATATTTATTTAGGTATTATTAGAAAAACACTTACGAATTCAATGATAATATATATATTATATGAACTTAATCAATTTTCACAATATCGCAAGTCGCAACCGCCATGCCTCTTCGAATGGCCGCCTCCGCGCGCCTCTTCACCCCCGCTCTCTCTTGGGGTTGCCAGCTTATTCTTTTAAATTATTACTTTTTGAATAATTTAAGTTATACAGCTAATAGACGGCCGTCCTGTTAACGGAATGACCCTATTCCGTGTCGGCCATTCGAGCTGTACGTGGTATGTCCTCATACAGTTTCATGATAATGATTGTGAAGTAAATCAGTTTCCATAATTTCTTCAAGTTAACTGCTTTACTCCTATAATAATTTTGTCTATTTTCTTCCGCTCTTTTGAAGTTTATTTCTCCATCCGCCTTTTGTAGTCGTCCAGAGATTCGGTTGGTTTAATCCAGTAAAGGGTCTGTGGATATGAGAATTAAATTAATTAGTTAGGTTTTGGTGTCAGTCAAACAAGTTTAAGTTAATGTCTGGCCACTAATTCAGTGAATTTTATGATTTCCAGAAGTAAAATATAATATATTATTATCTTTACAATTATTGTAAAATACTTGAGGTTGATTTGTAGCGTTATCTCTAATATTTAATTTATTAGATTAGTTAGTTACGATAACAATTAATGGTTCTCTAACGTATTATTAGAGAGGCCAACTAGTAAGTAAGATACAAATCTGCATCGATTAGTGCCGTCTTGTAGTTTGACGAATTGAACGTCTTAGGAGAGCGCCCCGATAAATAAGCATCCTTCCCCAACGTTTTCTTTGTAGTGTGACGAGCATCGCGTGTTTCGGTATCCTTCACTAGTTTCAGTGAGCACCTTACGCCACAGTATTCTTTAACGAGTTGAACGTCATAGGAGAGCGCCACAATAAATGAGCATCCTTCTCCAATGTTTGCTTTGTAATGTGACGAGCACCGCGCGTTTCGGTATCCTTCACTAGTCTCAGTGAGCACCTTACGCTACGGTATCCTTCAGTCATCATCACTCAGACAATTAGGTGTTATAAATGTCGGTTGGTGACCTTCACCACCAATTTATACGTACATGGTTTGTATCCATTTCCACCAACAAAGTATACGTAGTGGCAGATTTTATTCCTCCCTTGACTCCGGTATATCCTGGAATGTAGCCTTAGAGGAAGGGGGAAGTTATCTAGGTAATATCTACTATATTATAATAGTGAGTGTTGTATGTACATATTATTAATACACACACATGTATGTAGATGTGTGATGCCTGTAAAATATTAGGTAAAGGAGTAAACTGGTGGGAAAGATATCATAAGCTAGTGATACATATAAGTATTAGTTTCAGCTAATAATATAATAAAACCGCTATAGAATCTGTAAGAGTAGTTTTATTTAAGTGTTTGATACAGTAAACGAGTAAGTGTCAGAAATCACTATTCAGTTAATGTCGGAGTCGTTGTCGGTTAGGTCGTGTGCGTCACTATTGTTGTCAGTATTAAACGTGATCCACTTCTTTAGTTGATCAGCAGGATATATGCTTTTATATTTCCGTTTTGACAAACCGTCAATACTGGAAATTTCATACCGATCATTTTTGAGTACCGCCGATATTTTATATGGTCCTCTAAATTTAGGAAGAAGCTTCTTACTTTTTCCGGTTGCGGGGAGATGATGGTTGGGGATCATGACTAAGTCCCCTAAATTAAACATCTTGGTAGGTGCCTTGTTGCTGTCATATCTTAACTTCATCTGTTTCTGACTATCTTCTATATTTTTATTGGCTAGCTCGCGAATTATAGATCTTTGTTTTTCTCTGTCAAGTTCGTATCTACTCGGTTCGTTTCCATTCGGTTCTTTATCAGTTGATTCTTCCGTATTCGGTTCCTCGTCATTGTCAGTGTTTACGCTGTCGTCTTCCCGTAAGGCGTTAAGAATGTTCCCTTCGTTGGGTCCAGTCGTTCTTTTACCAAACACGATTTCGGACGGAGAGACTCCAGTAGTTTTGTTTCGGGTATTGTTCAGGCTCCACTGCACATTTTCTATGTGCATGTCCCAATCTCGTTCATCCTGACCGTGGTTGGATGCGGCTAGAGACTCCAGTATGGTCCGGTTATATCTCTCGATCTGCCCATTTGCTCGCGGGGTTGCCACGGAGTTTTGAACATGTTTTACACCTATAGACTGGACGTATCGTTTAAACAGTAGGGATGTGAAACTTGTTCCCCTATCGCTGATTATGATTTTTGGGACACCTATCACACAGAAAATGTCCTTTAAAACTTTTATAGTCGTTTTGCTTTTGAGATTTCGTACCGGTTTAATGAATATAAATTTACTATATCCGTCAATAATCCCTAAAATGTATTCGTTTCCATTTTTGCTTCTTACAAATGGACCTAAGTGGTCCATATGTAAGGTATGAAAGGGGGTGCGCCCTTTGGGGATAGGGTGCAGGTAGCCGCTGCTTTTGCCAGTCGACGCTTTGTTATAAGCGCAGTTGAGGCACGACGACACGTATTTTTTTATGAATTTCGTCATTTTGGGGAACCAGAAATCTTTTTGTATCTTGTCGAGGGTTTTATCTACAGAGAAATGCCCAGATTCGTCATGACCCATCTGGCAGATGCGCCACCTAGCCCCGTTAGGGACAACCCATTTAAGTTGATCTCCAATTTTTCGGTATATCTTATCATTTCGTAAAACATAATTTTCCATAATATCCTTTATGTCCCTCTTATCGGTGTTTAGTATCGATCTGACTAGTTTCAGATGTGGATCCGCCAATTGTACCGACTGCAACCAGTCAGTGGTCCCAATATTCATGATCGCCAATTCGTCCCCGTCCAACAATCCGGGGTCATCTACCGATGTTATGGGATTGCGGCTTAAAGCGTCCACGTGTCTCATACTCTCTCCAGGTCTGTAGTCTATTGTAAAGTTATACTCCTGAAGCAGAAGCCACCACCGTGCAATTCGAGGAACTAAGTCCCTCTTTGTTAGTGTCGTTCTAAGGGCATTACAGTCGGTGTATACCTTAAAGTTAATACCGATGAGATATATGCGAAACTTCTTCAACGATAGAACTACGGCTAGAGTTTCTAACTCATAGGAGTGCAAAAACTCCTCTTCCTTAGTAGTCTGCTTACTGAAATAAGCTACCGGTCTCAGAGGTGACTTTTCATCGGGTTTTGAAGTAGAATGCCTCCTACTCCGTGCTTACTTGCATCGCAGTGTACTTCTGTAATGAAACTAGGGTCATAAAGGGCCAATAAAGGCCGCTGAATCAATTTGGCTTTAATTGTATTAAACGCTTCTTCTTGAGGTTGTTCCCATGACCAGGGCACGTTGGCCTTCGTGGAGACTAGTCAACGGCTTGGCGATAGCACCGAAGTTCGGAATAAATCTTCGGAAGAAGCTTGCCAAACCGACAAATTGTCTCACATGATGTATATTTGTTGGGACCGGAAAAGACGCGACGGCGTCGATTTTCTTGCTTCCAGGCCTTAGGCCGTCTTTGGATACCTCATACCCCAGATAGTCTAAAGATGTTTGAAAGAAATAGCATTTCTTAACATTGAGTGTCAAACTTGCTTTGCGTAACGACTCCAATATTTTCCTGAGTTTGTCCAGCCCGTCATCTATCGTCGTGGCTGGGGATAACAAATCATCCATGTAAGGCATTGCCAGATCGTATCTATCCTTACCCAGAGCCTTGTTGATCATATGTTGGAATACAGCAGGAGCGTTCACGAGGCCAAACGGCATCCTGGTGTACTCATAATGTCCGTCTGGTGTAATAAATGCGGTTAAATGCTTGGAATCTTCCGCGACGGGAATCTGATAGTACCCAGACTTAAGGTCGAGACTGGTAAAATAGTTTTTACCGCTCAAACGATCTAACTGGTCATCTATGACCGGCATTGGGTAAGAATCCTTGATAGTTTTCTTATTCAGGGCTCTGTAGTCCACACATAAACGATACTCGCCGTTTTTCTTTTTAACAAGGACTATGGGGCTCGCATACGATGAATTGGATTCCCTCACAATGCCAGAATCAAGGAGCTCGTTCACCAAATTTCGAACTACCAGTTTCTCTGTATAGGGTAAGCGGTAAGGCTTATAGGATATAGGTACATCGTCCTGTAATTTGATATGCATTTCAGAAATAGGGGTCCTACCGAGTTCGTCTAATTCTAACGCGAAACAGTCCCTATAGTCGTTCAGTAGTGTTAGTAGTCTATCACGTTGGTCATGCGTAGCGTCGGCACCTATATTTAACATGTCCATAGTCAAAGGTTTATAACTATAAGAATTAGTACTGTCAGACTCTATTATGTTATTTACCTCTAAAACTGGTGTATGCAAAAGCGTAGGTATATTAGGTATAGGTAATGCACGAGCTATAACTTTGTCTTTTCGCATAAGGACTTCTTTTCCGGAGTAATTAATTACTGGCAACATCCCTACACCATCACCAACCTGATATATGCCAGGAATTGTAATAATTTCCTCGTCCATCTTGTAAGATATATTCCCAGGTATGTATATATATCCAGTGTGTTGGTTTGCGTAGCGGATTTTGATGTTAGTCATTTTACCAACCGTAGTATCTTCCGCGATTAACAAATCAACCTTTTCGGGGAAATCGGAATATAGAGTTAGGCTTGTGCTAGTTTTGTATACTACCACACCTGGTCTTTCCGTAAAATTTTGGCCAATTAGTAAATCTGTACTTAAATACTTGTAGGAATAAGCGAGACGTGCTTATCCCTAATTTTTACGGGAATCGAACCCGCGTCTAGCGTACGGTGAAGCTACAAGCTATGCGATCTAGCAGCGAAGCGGCAGCAAGAAATGAAATCGATGAAGGCGAAATGAATAATATTATTAACAGAACAAACTAATGATTTAATGGAATTTTACATAAGCACTAAGTATTAAATATAAAATTGATTAAGCACGACAAAAGCGATTGCGAGAGGTACAGCGCGTAAGCTAGCTCGATGCGGACTGCCCGGTGGTCGCTCCGTCGTCGTTGCTCGCGCCGGTCTCCCAAGGCCATTCTCGGCTGCCTCCATACAAATGTCACGCGCTCGCTGCGTGCGCGCGGCACGTGTAAGCTAGCGGCCGTCGACCTCGCTCCGAACAAAGGATCTCCTGAGGTGGCGTGACTTTGAGGTGCGGTCACACTGTCATCAAGCGGAGCGATTCCGCTCGTGTTTTGAGGTGGGGTCCGAGCGTTCTGGACCGCCACATATTCCCCCCGGCCAGACCGTGACTACGGTCGATAGAAGTCAGGGAATTTCACTCGACGTCCACTTCTTGTCGTCTTCTCCGCGTCGCCAGCAGCCGGAGTGTTCGAGTTGGTAGTAGTGGTAGTGGTCGCTGGCCCAACGTCCCTAGTGTCTTCATGCATCACGTAGGCCGGTTTGAGACGATCAATGGAGACGTTGTTTGGTCTACCTTGTACATCAATGGTGAAGTACTTTGGGTGTCTTTGTATCACCCTGTAGGGTCCAGCGTAG
This sequence comes from Helicoverpa zea x Helicoverpa armigera, assembly GCA_033682625.1. Classification (NCBI taxonomy): domain Eukaryota; kingdom Metazoa; phylum Arthropoda; class Insecta; order Lepidoptera; family Noctuidae; genus Helicoverpa; species Helicoverpa zea x Helicoverpa armigera. The sequence continues at coordinate 3,388,587 of JAWIIS010000053.1, read as the reverse complement.
GGTGGTTCCAGCGAACTCCTGACGTGGTCTCGTCGCAGGAACACATGAGAAGAGCTGTGCAGGTCTCGGGGCACATAGAATGGCGTAGCCGTCGTATGCCACGCAGTTGGTCGGGGAGCGAGTTTGACCATATGCTGGCGCAGCCGGTTGGCAAACTCGGTGACGTCAGCGGCAGCGTAGTCCTCTCTCGGTGACAGGAACTGGCCAGGAAGATGGAGTGTCTCCCCGTAGACGAGCTCGGCCGGCGTAGCTTGGATGTCGTCTTTCCAAGCGCTACGCATTCCGAGCAGTACCAGTGGCAGGGCCTCGGTCCACTGGGAAGTATCGTGGCACATGATAGCAGCCTTCAGCTGCCGATGAAGTCGCTCCACGATGCCGTTCGCCGCTGGATGATAGGCAGTGGTGCGAAGATGGTGCGCGCCAACCAAGACTGTGAGCGCCTTGAAGAGGTGGCTCTCGAACTGGCGACCACGGTCAGTGGTCACCCGTGCAGGACAACCGAACCTGGCTATCCAGCCAGACACCAGCGCGGCGGCGCAGCTCTCCGCCGTGATGTCCTTAAGCGGGTACGCCTCAGGCCATCGGGTGAATCTGTCGATGACGGTAAGGCAGTACCTGTAATCATTAGAAGATTTTAGGGGGCCGACGATATCGATATGGACGTGGGAAAAACGAGAGGAGGGGGTAAGGAAGGATGTAGGTGGGGATTTGGTGTGGCGTGCCACTTTGCACGCCTGGCATTTTACGCATTGCCTTGCCCATTCTCTACAATCTCTACGAATCCCTGGCCACACAAAGTGTTGCGTGACCAGTCGCACTGTAGCTGCTTTTCCCGGGTGATGAAGGTTGTGCAGTGAGGTGAAAGCCTGTTTACGTAGAGTCGGAGTAACATACGGGCGAGGGATCTGCATCGACACGTCGCAATACACTGGCAAGTAGTTGCTGCAGGTAGTGGCTAACTTCTCTAGCCTCAGTGACGAGCCGTGACGTAGTAGATTTTGCAGTTCTGGATCCTCGTCCTGAAGTTTTGCAAGATCCTCGAAATTAATGCCAGCTGCAGATATCCCTTCCACACGCGACAGTGCGTCTGCAACAACGTTCTCTGGCCCGGGTAAGTACCTTATGTCCGTCGTGAACTGTCCGATGAAGTCAAGGTACCGGAACTGTCTCGGTGAGCAGCTCTCCTTATTTGACTTGAAGGCAAAGGTGAGGGGCTTGTGATCCGTGAAGACAGCGAACGCTCTAGCCTCCACCATGTGCCGGAAGTATTTGATGGCCTCGTATACTGCTAGCAGCTCTCGGTCATACGGGCTGTACTTCCTCTGAGCACTGCTGAGCTTGTGAGAGTAGAAGGCTAGAGGTTCCCAGTTCTCACCTTTGCGTTGTTGAAGAACAGCTCCTATGGCAGTGTCGGATGCGTCGGTCACGATGGCTAGTTCTGCTGTAGCGTCAGGATGAGCCAGGAGAGTCGCTTGGGATAGCGAAGACTTGCAGTCGTCAACGGCCCTCAGCAGTTCCGGAGTCATATCTACCGGATGTGACCCTTTTACCTTGGGGCCAGCAAGGACAGCGTTCAAAGGTGCTTGAAGCTTAGCTGCGTTTGGGACGAATCGGCGATAAAAGTTTATCATACCCAAGAATCTGCGCAGCTCCTTAACCGTCTTGGGTATTGGGAATTCCTGGATTGCCTGCACCTTTGTCTCCAGGGGCCTAGTCCCTTCGGCTGACACTCGGTATCCTAAAAATGCAACCTCTGTTTGACCGACATTGCACTTAGCTGTGTTAATTACTATGCCGTACTGTCTCAACCGGTCAAATACTAGGCGTAAGTGCGTCTTGTGCTCTTCAGGAGACGCGGAAAATACTACAATGTCGTCGATGTAGCCATAGCAGAAGTCCAAGCCAAGTAACACCTCGTCTATGAACCTTTGGAAAGTCTGAGCCGCATTCCTCAAACCAAAGGTCATGAAGGGGAACTCAAACAAACCAAAGGGTGTCGTGATGGCGGTCTTCGGTATGTCGTCCGGGTTTATCGCCAGCTGGTTATAGGCCTTTACGAGGTCTATCGTAGAGAATACGGTACAGCCTGCGAGCTGGTGAGAGAAGTCGTGAATGTGGCGGACGGGGTACCTGTCAGGTATTGTTCGCGCGTTAAGTGCCCTGTAGTCGCCACATGGTCTCCAACCGTCGTCTTTCTTCTTCACCAAGTGCAGCGGTGCGGACCACGCACTCTCCGAAGGTCGTGCTACTCCACTGGCGAGCATTTCTTCGAACTCCTTCTTCGCTGCCTGCAGTCGAGCAGGGTCTAGACGTCGAGGCTTGCATGCTACCGGGGGTCCTGGCGTCGTCCTGATGTAGTGCACCGTGTTGTGCTTGCCGGGTAGCTGTCTGCCTGGTGGGCGGGTAATCTCTGGGTACTCACGTAAAATTTGGTGATACTCGCTGTCACCAACCACAGCCTTCACAGACGCGATGTCCCCGGAGTTGCCATTCGTAGCAGGAACAGATAAAGTCGTGGTATTGTCAATCAGACGTTGGTTCCTACAATCCACCAGCAGGTCATAGAAGTTGAGGAAGTCCACACCGATAATGGCTCTCGATACATCTGCGATGGTGAAGGTCCAGCGGTAGCTCCTTCTGAGGCCTAGATTCAGCGTGAGGTGTAAGGCACCGTACGTGTGGATCACGGTGTTATTGGCAGCTACCAGATCATACCTCGATCGAATGCAGGGCGTCTTCACAGCAGACCGGGGGAAAACGCATAAGTCTGACCCAGTGTCTACGAGGAACTGCGTTTTCGATATCCGGTCGGTGACGAACAGACGGCCTGAAGAGATGGGACAGTCGTTGGCCGCTACTTGCGACTGCCCTTGCAGTTTCCCGCCGAAAAGTCACAAGGGTTCCTGCATTTCCGAGCCTTCACCCCGTAATTAAAATGGTAGAAGCAGTGCGGATGATTATCGGGTGGCTGCTTCAGTCTAGAGCTAGATCGGTCATACCTTCGACGGCTCCCGCCGGATCGTGAGCGCGAGCGATGCCTCCCTCCGCTGCTCAGTTGCGACTTGAGCGCGGCAACCTGCCTTGTCAGCTCGCTTACTTGAGCCGCCAGGTCCGTAGAAGCAGCACTTGCGGAAGAGGAGGTGCTCGCGACTTGCGGTGTCATCGGTGCTATCTCGTGCACACGGTCTGCGATTTCCGCTAACTTCTCCACCTGTAATTCAGAAATTTGCGACGCGATGACAGTCTGAATATTCTGGGGTAACCGACTAGTCCAGACACTTTTTACAAAATCGGAGCCACCTGAAGGGCCTGCGAGACCCTGCAGGTGTCGCAAGAACTGAGAAGGTCTGCGATCACCCAGCTCCTCGTGAAGTAGGAGTTGCTGGATCCGCTTTTCCTGAGACGCAGACAGCCTACTGATAAGTGCGGATTTAAGCTTCTCAAATTTATTCGTCTCCGGAGGGTTGGTGATTATATCTTTAACTTGCTTGGCGTATTGAGTCTCAAGCTGAGTGGCCACATAATAAAATTTGGTCGAGTCGCTAGTTATTCTAGACAGAATAAATTGGCCTTCAAGCTGCGCGAACCATAATGCTGGTTCCTCCGGAGTAAATGCCGGACAGCGCAATGGCATTCCAACCTTCGCTACCTCTCCAGAGATAACGGGATCGTCCTTACTATCGGCAAAACTGTCTGACTCTGCCATGTTAAAAAAAAATTAAATCGCTCACCGCTTATGAGTTGTGGGACCACACCCCTATATTATCCGCTTGATTGTTTACTAGATTAGCGTTAGGTCCGCTCGTTGTCCTCAGGATACTCCGCCGCTCTGGATGCACCGACGTTCTGGAACCGGGATGTTCCGATGTTCGGGAACCTGGATGCACCTCTGGAGATCCTGGATCTTCCTGGAGTCTTCCGTAACACGACGTCGCGACGCGGGTGACGATCACGTCGGGGTCACCAATGTAGGAATAAGCGAGACGTGCTTATCCCTAATTTTTACGGGAATCGAACCCGCGTCTAGCGTACGGTGAAGCTACAAGCTATGCGATCTAGCAGCGAAGCGGCAGCAAGAAATGAAATCGATGAAGGCGAAATGAATAATATTATTAACAGAACAAACTAATGATTTAATGGAATTTTACATAAGCACTAAGTATTAAATATAAAATTGATTAAGCACGACAAAAGCGATTGCGAGAGGTACAGCGCGTAAGCTAGCTCGATGCGGACTGCCCGGTGGTCGCTCCGTCGTCGTTGCTCGCGCCGGTCTCCCAAGGCCATTCTCGGCTGCCTCCATACAAATGTCACGCGCTCGCTGCGTGCGCGCGGCACGTGTAAGCTAGCGGCCGTCGACCTCGCTCCGAACAAAGGATCTCCTGAGGTGGCGTGACTTTGAGGTGCGGTCACACTGTCATCAAGCGGAGCGATTCCGCTCGTGTTTTGAGGTGGGGTCCGAGCGTTCTGGACCGCCACATACTCATCTGGCACTATGTATATGTCTACCTCAGCCTTCACAAAATCCAGTACTATCTCAGCCTTTGCTTTCCCAATAGGCTGAATTGTTCCAAATGCGAAACCTCTAATGTGTAATAGATCCTTAGAATCTAGTTTTAGGGACAATTCGTCAGCCAAACTTTGTTTGCCGATTGTACATTGGCTGCCAAAATCAAGGAAGGCATGTTTCTGGTGACCGTTGATGGTCACCATCTTGTTATATATGTTTGTTTTTTCATTGTTACCGGTAATATGTAGTACTTTATTTTCTGAACTTCCTTTCTTATCGTCGGTGGTTGTTTTAGTAATCTTATTGGCTTGATCTCGCCTACAGTGTTCTGCTATATGGCCCATACGATTACACTTTACGCATCTTTGCCATTCTTTTGTGCATCTTGGTGCAGTATGCCCATTTTCGGAGCAGTTAAAGCATTTAATACCCGAAATTCTACTATTTTTGCTTGTATCCGGCCCTTTTCCGTTAAAATTGGATTTATTTATTCTATTGTTTGGTTGCGTTAGAGTCTTCCGATTATCTTTAAACGTTTTAGCAGTAATACTGCGCAGATATCTTAGGAGCTTGTTTGGGCTTCTAAAATTCGCACCCTGCGCGTTTAATCTAATATTACTATCATAAATCCCATGTATAACGCAGTCTACTGCGTCCTTTCCCTTTATATTGCAGTGGCTTATCAGTTTAATTTTGTCGTAAAAATATTCTTCGAGAGTTTCTTCGCGCTTGCTCCTCCTATCCAGCATTTCTACTAAACGGTCGGCGTAATTCCTGTCATCCGGAAAATTTTCTAGAATCTTCCGCTGCCATTCCCTCCAACTAAGGTTCACTGATGATAAACCTTCATACCACCGTCGTGCTAGACCGTCGAGTTTGGGCAATGCGTGAAAGATAATCTGCTTATCACTCCAGTTGTACATATCAGCAGTCTCGTTAACCTTTTTGATCCACGATTTTGAAGTTTGCGTTTTCAGTCCTGGATCGAATTTAGGTATTATATCGTGCGCTCCTACAAACGTATTGCGGCTGTGGTTACTAATCGCACTAACGAGTCTTTCCATTTCTGAGTGACTGGATCGCCTTGGTTTAGTGCGACGGTCGCGATGACGGCGCCGAGAGTCGTATGTTCTGCTATCCCTTGACCTCGATCGTGATTCGCGTTCAGCTGACGACGTAGACAAGCCGGTGCTCCATTCGTCAGAGCTATGAGTAGTCTTAGACTGTAGGCTGTCTGATCGGTTACTAGTGGAGTCTGAGAAATAACTAGTATTACGCCGGCGGCTGTGAGATGAGTCACGACGGTACCGTGAACGGCGGTTTCTTGAAGTGGATCGTGACCTACTCCTGCTTTTCCTCTTAGTGGTTCTCAGCCTAGATTCGGAACGTCGATGCCTGCGACGTTCATGATGACCACTTTTGCGACGTGGTCGTCCGCGACTTGGGCTGCGTGACCTACAACGCTTCTTTCGAGAGTACATGTAACTATCGTCTTTTCTCTTGGTTGACCTTGAACATGTTTTACCCGTAGGTAACGGCGGCGTGAGACCGTCACGTGCGTAATTCTCCATCGGCTTAGCGATAAATATATATATTTACTTTCTCTCTATATATTTTTTTTTTTTTTTTAATGCAAATTCCAAGTTCAATTCGTTAAGTGGATAAGTTTGTAAGATTAATTGATGGTTAAGTGATATAGATTGTATAAAATGAAACGTAAATATATATTTGTAAAATAATTATCAAGAAGAGAAAGGTGGAAGGCGGAAGGTGGAAATAAATTGGTGCGATTAGTAAATTGATTGTTAGCAAAAGCAAACAATAATAGAAAACCCAATAGCTAAAATATAAGTCACTATAAAGTCAAACATAAATAACTATATTTAGATAATTCAGTCAAAAGTTAATCAAAAGTTTTTTTTTTATTTTAAATAGGCCTGCATGAGAGCCTCTCATGAAAAGTCGGTCATCATTTATCAGTCAAGTCATCTTTACATGTCTGAGACAAATGGGGTAGAAGCAGTAAGAGAAACCATACTAAAGTTATACAATACAATAAAGGAAATCTTTATTTTCTTTAAATTATTATATGCTAAATACATTATTGTATGTTGCATCTAAAGAAAGGTATCTGAATTAAACCTCCTCTGTGTTATAGATCACCATTTATCGTTCTGAATTTGTTCAGAGATTTAGTTATTTATTGTTTTTGTTTTTATTCTTAAAGGAAAAATGGAGACAAAAGTTTTTGCATTATAGCTCAAATACCCTATAAATTTAAGTAGGAACAATAATTTCAGATGTTTATGTTTATGCTATAAATTTATTAAACTCAAGCTCAAATTTATAACAATGATTTAGTCAAGGTTCAGCTAATTAATTACCACACTTGAGATCAAATCAATATGTTAATAAAGTTAGCTTAAGTAGCTTTGAATAAACTTTGCTTTGAAGACTGGGTTAAGGAAAGTAAACAAGCATGCCTATGTAATTTTACAGTGAACATAGTATGATTAATTATTATCAATAAAATAATAGAAGAAATATCATATCAATATCAAGGAATATCCTTTCTATAAATTAGTATTTATTTATAGACACATACTACTAAATAGTTGTGGTGCCCTAGTGGGTAAAGAACCAACTTATCAGGTATGAATGTGTGGGTTCAATTCCAGGTCAGGAGAGTACCATTGCTATTTTATTATTAATTATTTTGTAAATACTTTTTATTTGTTTAACCTAAAATGTTTACTCTATTCCAACTCTTTTTATTTTTTTGGAAATCTAAATGTACTATCTTAGTATATCTTGCACCAGGATTACTGAGTTTTGGAGGAAGTGTTAACTGTAAGTCTCAGCTGTCATCGAACATCCTTGTTGTTACGGGTAGTTAGAATTCAGTAAGTCTGACATCGGGTCTGCAAGCGGTATTGGGTACCCCTAGTAACAGGTTTTAGAAGGTCAGATAGAGCAGTTGATCCTTGTAAAACATTGGTATAACCCAGGTGAATCCCATTAGACTGGAAGACGAGCCCAACGTAGTTAAGAATAAAGGTCTAGGGAGATGACGATGATACATACATGCTGTAAAACACTTGTGTTGCTATTTCAATTCAATTCTATATTTTATTGCACTCCATAAGTTTCATGAAGGTTGTTTTGGTACACTATGGACCTTGTAAGGCACGGCAACATAGAGGAGCTTGACCGTGGGAGCTTGTTTTATAACTATTACTATAATTTCATATATACTAGTCGAAACAAACAGTTCAATAAGTAAGTACTTCGTATATTTTGTGATTCTATCTATTACCTATTTATTTTTAATTTTATTTTTACTTGGTACTAATCTAGAGGAAACTCCGCCCCTAAGACGACCCACTGACCGAAATGCATACTTGACGCGTCGATTTTCTATGATTACGGATAATTACTTGGGTTATATGTTTCGTTACTAATTGTGTACTATTTGTGTGGTATTTCTTAAATCGTTTGAATGCAACATGTTATTCTATGATGGCTTCTCGGAATTCGGAATATATGATACTTAGTCAAATGTTGTCGATCTATTTACTGAACATCGATGTAATTATATTATTGCTATATTCAATCCTCTACGTACACAAATAAATGTGTACACGGAGTAATGCAGTTAACTAATTATTCGATACTTAGAAGAAAGAAAACAAGTTTTGTTTTGTCGATTATACTACTTATAAAATGTGTTCAATAACATACCAAGTTCGTGGAGCGATGTGTACTTGTCACTTCTGAAATATTAGAAAAACACTTACGAATTCAATGATAATATATATATTATATGAACTTAATCAATTTTCACAATATCGCAAGTCGCAACCGCCATGCCTCTTCGAATGGCCGCCTCCGCGCGCCTCTTCACCCCCGCTCTCTCTTGGGGTTGCCAGCTTATTCTTTTAAATTATTACTTTTTGAATAATTTAAGTTATACAGCTAATAGTATTTAGGAGAAAATTATAAAAACATTTTTATGAAAGCACAATGACATGACACAACACAGACAACCACTTTTATATTATTCTTTTTAAGTACTCCAAATTCAAATTGGTTAATAGGCCAGTAGGCCGACAAGTAGTAATAATTGAAACTTTAACAAAAATAAATTCAAAAACTTGACTACATCCTTTTACATGGTCAGAATTTAACATGAGTTTGATATCTCGGAGAGACGCGAGACCTGGTTTAGACGATTTTCCATATTGTATTATTAAAATTTTAGATGAATCTGCGCATTTTTTTTTTCTTAATGTTCTTAATCTCCTTTGGCATTGTAAACGTATTTCACAGTCATGGAAAACACAATGTGTCATTCTAATACTAAAAAAAAAAAACACTTTTGGAGTATTAGTTAGTAAATTCCGAATATTTGAAAAACCTATTCCTTTAATGCCGGAAACTGTGGACAAAATTATAAAGGCATGTTGTGTTTTGCACAATTGGTTAAGAACTAGATCAGCGTCCTATATTCAACCAGGGTTGATTGATGAAGAAAATACAAACTCAGGAGAAATAATTAGAGGTTCATTCAGGCCACTCAGGAGTTTTAGTAGAAACCATTCCAGGAATGCCCACAGAATAAGAGAACATTATAGTGACTACTTTGTTGGACAAGGGCGTTTCAAATGGCAAGAAAGAATGATTTATTAAATTAAATAAAAATAATAATATCTTACCATATTTTCTGTATTCTCTCTGGTGTAACTATCAATGTTTTTCAAAAAATCCATATGAATCAACCATGGTATTTCAGACACATACACCTCATTAGCTCCCATACCCGTCTTAGTACATTTTTATCTTTTCAATAATTCGTTGTTATAAGTATTACGAAGTATCCGAATTTTGCTTACAACTTCTTTCACGGTACCTACCCATTTCCGTGGTTTCCATAATAACTTTGTAGGCTGCCTCTCTCGCCTCTCTATTTTAATATAGAGGGTGTTTTGGATCCCAAAGACACTCGTTCCGCTGGTATTCATTAAAGAATTTTATATTTTTGTCGGGTGTAGGCTCAGCTCGCCCCTTGGATCTCGCCCCTGATTGCCTAAGTGCATCAACTCGCCCCTTAAATTATTAGATACTCCAACTCGCCCCCGATTGTTGGTTAGTTAAAAGTACTGTCACTGAGTTTATAAAATAATGCCTTGGGATTTAATAGTGAAAATTGAAATAAAACTGCATGTGGAGTTAAAAAAGTGTAATATATATGTTACGGGTAATGCTAGAAGGTGGAGTAAACCTAGGTTTACCCGGGTTGACTTAGTATTACCCAAGCTTCTTGGGTAAAGTCCGAATAATAAGTAAAATAAATTTTAATTCGGGGTTTACCCATGCTCACCTAGGTTTACCCAACTCTGACTGGGGCGGGTCGTTATGTATATATATTTATAGTATGTATATAATAAAACTTAAACAACAACAATAAAATCACAATTTAAAAAGTAATTAAAAATTAACTTATATTTTAAATACAAAATAAAAAAATAAAAATAAAAAAAAACTATCAATATCAAAAAATATAAAAAAAGAGAAATAAAATATCAAAATTACAACACAGCAGATTATCCATAACTATAAATTAGTCATAAGTACGTACACAGTTTTTCTAAGCATAGCCTAATTTCTCCGTTTATTAATTTAGTTATAATATAATTCAATCTTTGGTCTCGTTCAATGTTTTCTTTTTTTCGATTCTATGCCACTTTTTACTTTTTTTATTTTTTCTTCGGTTATTTTAGATTCTTTAATTAAAATAATGCAGAATTTTAAAATATTTAAACGTTCTTTATAATTTAGTTTTTTGTTTATGCGAGAATGCCAGCATTCCACTTTATTATTAGTACGATGGTGTTCGCCAAAGAAGCTCCACATTCCCTTCATCAGCTAAGATGCAATTAGCCCGATCCCCTTCAGGGGTTTGGTCATAATCTTGAATAGATATCTGCTCGCACGGGACTGGACTTGTTATCCCAGTGACAGGAAATCCCCACGATATTTCTCGGGCCTTGGAGGCAATCTCGAATGAGCAGTTATTACTTTCCATAAGGTCGGATATCAAGTGTTGTTCCATGAAAGAAGAAGGAGCTTTTCTATCGAACCGTTTTTCTAATGTCTGAATTGCCTCCTTGTCTTTCATGAGTCCAGCTTGAAATATAGTGTCGTGTTCACCCGGCTGCTCATTTATCATTCTATTTATTGTTTTCAGATTGTTAAAACTACCAATAAGTTGAAGATGAACTCCCTCATTTGAATTCCTCAGAATCTCGTGTGCGAGATTCGCTATGTAAGGCCTAATTGTTATTAATATGGTACACAACTTTTCCAGGTCCGTTCTAGACGCTCCCAGAAGTCTGACAACTTGTGGATTGGTGACGTAATCTGGCAAAAAGTCCTCCACTATTTCTCGTGCCTTCTGCTCTAAGTTGGGTATTCCAACGATATTCAAGCTATACATGTCCTCTACTAACCGGATAGGGTCCATGGGATACTTTATCACGCAAGGAAGTATCCTTATAAGTAGACGAAATACTTCTATACTGTTCGCTCTTATAACCTGCCAGATAGTAAGAGGATCAAGACACACTCTCTGACAATGCTGGTATAAATTAGACAGAGGGAGTCCTCCGAATATGGAAGGAGAGTTGAGGAGCACAGGAAGTCTCATCTTATCAGATTGGGGTCGAAGGAGCCCCTTTCTCCTCATTATGTTTCCAGATTCTATCGAGTACAATAGAAAGGGAACACATGGAGAGTTGCAATTTCTTGATATGTTTTCGGTAGTTGTTGAGGCACTTGTTAAAAGAGATTGTAGAGAAGGGAAACCCTCATTAATATCTGGGACTAATCTATTAAGATGCTTCAGACTATCGTCATCTCTTAATGCTTTGAAGTAACGAACCTTCGAGTACTCAAAGAGGTTTCTTGAATACCATTGCTCCACAAAATAATTATTAAATTTTAATGTTTCTGCATCTGTTGGACTGTCCTCCATAATATATAGCCATCCATCATCTAACATTTCTGGCGGAATCAAACTTAAAGCTTTGCATAAGTCCACATGCCGTCTTGAATATCTTCTTTTTAAGAGGTTCAACTCTTTGGCCTTCTTTTTGAGGGCTTGTGCAAAATGGAAATAACATCCCTTTATATTATTAGCATTTGGATAAACAGCAGCTATCGAGTTAATAATTGCTGTCTCAAAATCAAGACGAAATTGATCTGGACACCAATTAGGCAGGCGACATTTTAGCATTTCAAACAATCTTAAATAAGTTTTTTCTTTTTTGTTTGGCAATAAAGCATAAACAAGTGGTAAAATATTGTTACTTGATGCAGTGCTACCCAAGTCACCGTGTATTGTAATAATTGAATAAATGGTTTCACAACAAAAAAAAGTGCCATCAATGTACACAGTTTTGCATTGTGTAAGTTGCAGTATGCATTCTTCTGTTGCAAATACAATTATGCGTTCGTTTCCATCATTATAATCACACAACAAGAATTTCTCAAATTTCTTTGGTATTTCTAATTGGGTTATATTCTGATTGTGTATTTTATTTATCCCAAAAGCCTTTTTCCTGTAATTTGCCAGGCTACACTTAACATTTTTTTATTCAGGACATTTCTGAACAAGATCGTATCCTTTTTCTTTATATGTCAATATTTCACTTTCAAACATTTCTTGAATTGAGGTGCTTGCATCTTCTGCTATCTTATTTTTACAAGTATTTATAATACTTTTGATTTCAGTTTGTTCAAAATTTGGGATACATGAATGTCGTTTATTTTAAAATTGTTTCACCAGTAATGGTAAGTGTACCTTTTTTATATACTTTGGTTTAGCAATAGGTATTTTTGCCGAGTATGCCGCCGTAGGTGCCTGGAGACGCTGTTGACTTTGGCGAGATCTAATTATAAAGCTGAGATCCACGCATTGGTTTTCGCAATCAGCACTAAACCCGCAATTAAGTTCAATAATTTTTGGCTTCTCTCTTTTGACGTAAGCTGAACTTACTTTTGTTATTGGAATTTTAATGGTTTTTGGCAAATATAAATCTGCAAATTTTTTTCCTCATTATGCTGCAAACAAGTTGAGCAGACGTCTGTTCGGGGAGAGCCAAACCCTAAATTAAAATGCGTATTAAACATTTTTCTGAAATATGCCTTCACTTTTAAATTATTTTGTGCTTGAGTGTTATACATACGCCACATCTTGTTAATGTTAAGTTCAGCGGCTAGATAAACTCTTTTTGTTGTCCCCCGACAATATGAGGCTCATCGCAATTGAAATTACAAATAAATCCCTTCACAGCAGCAACTTTTTCTTTGAATGGTAATTCTTAGCGGTTACCACCACGCCGTTCAGTTACCAAAGAACCAGGTTTCATTATTGCTTGAACTTTCTTTGTAATTTGCAATATAAACTCTTTTGCAAAAAAAACGGGCACCTAAGCGAAATCTTAGTTTTATGATTGTTATGATATGTTTTTATGATTGTAGTATGTTTCTAGCATCAAAAGGGTTAGCCAAGCATGCGTGACAGTGTATTCTAAATTTGAATTTTGTACATTTGCTAAGAAATTACTTAAACCTTGTTTTGGACTAATTGCTGGCAGAAAGTTCGTCGGTGTTTTGAGAAGTTTTTGAAGTGATTTTCAGAAAAATGATAATGCAGTTTTAATTAATGATTAATGTACTTTTTTGTTAGATCAAAAAATTTTTGAAAAACTATGCGTATTTGATAAAATTTTTACCTGCTCTAAATGGGCTATACTGATGATTGATGGCAATGTTAAGAGTTTCGGTATTTTAGTGTAAAGCGTTCTATTGTTTAGATATTGTACCCACGTGTTCTAAAATATCGCTTTTTCACAAATAAACACTATTTAGAGGAGTACCAGTACTTTGGGCTCCGACAAAACCAATTTAAAGTAAGCATTGCCGATCACAACTCGTCTCCTATCGGACTTTGACATTTAAAACATACCAAATTTTGTGATAAATGTTAAAACTAACCACATGAAAAATGATGAGGAGGGTTAAAGCTATCTAAAAAGTCAAATTATTGCCGTGTTGAAGCTCTCGATAACTCCATAGGTATCGGGTTACTAAACGATGATTTAGCTGAAAGGGAGTCAAGAATTCAAAATTATTGGCCAAACGTATGTTTATTAAGAAATGAGCAGATACCCAATTATTGTTATGATTTAAGCAGGAAAGTGCTGTAGATGCCAGAAAATCTCGGAGAAGGCAAGTTTATTTAATAAAATGTCCGTGGGATAAAAACACGCTATTTGAACGCTCAGACTCATAGATCTTCAGAGGTCTACGGAGTTTCCCAAGCGACGAGGTTGTTTAAAAATCAGTGATTACGAGACCTTAAGACCTCGTGCTTACAGTCTATGCGCTATTTTCTGTATTTTGTAGAATTTCAATACTTTTAATAATGTCAAAGTCCGATAGGAGACAAGTTGTGATCGGCACTGCTTACTTTAAATTGGTTTTGTCGCAGCCCAAAATACTGATACTCCTCTAAATAGTGTTTATTTATGAAAAAGCGATATTTTAGAATACGTGGGTACAATATCTAAACAATAGAACGCTTTACACTAAAATACCGAAACTCTTAACATTGCCATCAATCATCAGTATAGCCCATTTAGAGTAGGTAAAAATTTTATCAAATACGCATAGTTTTTCAAAAATGTTTTGATCTAACAAAAAGGTACATTAATCATTAATTAAAACTGCATTATCATTTTTCTGAAAATCACTTCAAAAACTTCTCAAAACACCGACGAACTTTCTGCCAGCAATTAGTCCAAAACAAGGTTTAACTAATTTCTTAGCAATTGTACAAAATTCAAATTTAGAATACACTCTCACGCATGCTTGGCTAACCCTTTTGATGCTAGAAACATACTACAATCATAAAAACCCTTTGAAATACATGTAAAGTCCTTAAAACTAAGATTTCGCATAGGTGCCCGCTTTTTTTGCAAAAGAGTGTATATTAAGAAAGGCTTTCTGACAAACAGGAACAATGCACTTCTGACTTAAACAAATTACCTTAAAATTTAGTCTGTAGTAATTTTCTTCTATTTGAATTCTGCTGCCCTCTGCGCCTTTTTATTTGATTTGGATTGCAGTATTAAAAAAAAAATGCATCTTTTTCGGGTTTTTTTATAAAATATGTTGTAAAAATACTTGATATCCACCATAGATAATGTTCCGCATTTAAAAGCTTTTGTGTTGTGTTGACAAACTGATGTAACAGAATCTGATAAAATACTCATTAATAATAATAAAATAGTTTTCAAGAATATTTTTATTTTATTAAAAAAAGTAGGTGTTTTAAGTCGTTACTCAATAATTTCTCGAACATCACTGTACAGTTCAAACTAAAGAAGAACGTTGACGCCCAGAATTAATGTTTTACTCCTAACAACATTCATTTCTTTTTTAGAAGTAATCAAATAAAAATTACGTTGATTTATATAATCATTTTTTTCTAAATAAATCAAAAGTCATTACCAATAAAAGTTTAAAACAATATTTAAGTACCAAAATTGTGTAAGCACTTAATACGCACCTTGCCCGTTTCTTGATGTTTACAGTCTATTTTTTTCCTTGACTGTCTGGGTAGACAAGGTGTTACAGGATGGTCCATAGTTTAAAATAAACACACATTTTACTTAATTCACTAAGATTATCCTAATAAAATCTTAAAAATACCACGAGCAGTTTCACTTTGTAACGAAGCCGATCCTAGACTAAATACTCCGCTCTGATTGGTCGAAGTGGAGACTGCCATGTATCTCGAGTGTAAGTAACAACCTACTTACACTCGAGATATGTTTTGAGCTACAAAACTCACAATAGGTACAGTGTTCGTATTAATTTATAAACGTAACGATTTCTGTTGTAAAAATCATAAAGTAAGTATTAATTTATAAAGAAAAAATGCATTACTAGATAAGTACATTAAAATGTTTCTAAATACCCATAAATATTTCCTTACAATCGTCACATACAAACCAACACAAATCAAAATTGTCCATCAGTTTGTTGGTTAGATAGCTTTAAAAACCTAATAAATAAAAACATCACATAACTGGCCACGAAATAAAAATTTGTAACGCGCGCGGCGCGTGGGACTGTTGTGCGCCCTGAGTCGCGCCTGAGTCACGTGGGGCCGGCGGCGGCCCACCGAGCGGTAGGCATTTATCGCGCGCAAGTAAGTCGAGTGACAGAGGCCTGGTTTTAGCATTTGTTCCCAACGAGTAAAACCCTCAAATGTCACACTGTTACTCGATGGGAATGTTTTTAAGAAAAAATTCCCAACCAGTCACACTGTTACTCGATGGGAACTTTTTATTACTAATTTCCCAACCAGTCACACTGTTACTCGATGGGAACTTCTTATTAGTAATTTCCCAACCAGTCACAATATTACAGTAGTTAATGAAAAGAAGAATTAAATCGGTTTTTACTTTAAAAACATTTATTCGTCATATTGCTGGTGATTCTCCTTTGAACGTTTTATTCTTAAATAATTAATTAAAATTACAATACCTAAATACATACATACATACATAGACTCACGCCTGTATCCCCGAAGGGGTAGGCAGAGGTGTAATATTACACCCACATCTCGCCATCTATATTTAAGTCCCACGTAATAAGGGGGGGGAGGTACCTAAATACAATCAGCTTTATATAATATATCAGAGTAAATCATCACATTTTACAACAATTATCAGTTCTAATTTCTAATGTTAATTTGAACTTTAAAGAACAATTTTCTAAATATAATCAACCTTATGTTTGTACCTATATGTATGTATCACAGTAAATCACCACATTTTACAATAAGTATCAGTTCTTAATTCTAGTGTCGTAAAATCTCCAAAGCATGGCCAACTGAAATAAGACCTTGTGTTAATACCTGAATAAACTCGTCTCTTGATATAGATTTCTTACCCCGTTTTCTTTTTGACGGTTTGCCTTGTTGTTTCAGAACATTTCTGACAGTATTCTGAGAAGAATCTTCTTCAATTGTGTGCAAGAAATGCATAATATTCGGGTGTTTTGTTCCAATGGTCTTATTTAGTTTATTATGCCAAGAAACGAGTGCATTTGTTGTGCGATGGGCGTCACCAAGAACGCACCACACTTTTAAATATTCCTCAAATTAATCGAGTAACAGTGTGACTGGTTGGGATTTTTTTCTGAAGAAATTCCCATCGAGTAACAGTGTGACTGGTAGTGTGACCGGTTGGGAATTTTTTCAGAAAAAAATCCCATCGAGTAACAGTGTGACATTTGAGGGTGTTACTCGTTGGGAACAAATGGGTTTTAGTGATAATATGGACATATAAAAGATAAAATTGTATTGTTTTGACAAGCTTTTACTTGTATGATCTATGGCCAGCTGTGGGAAAGACGGTTAAAGTAGGTAGGTATCTACGGCTCAATACATAGGTATCAAATGAGCCCAAATATGTTTATCGGGTGTTAAAATGGTGAAAATAAAACAGCTTTAGATTTCTACCAAATGACGACGATCCTAGACCGCCTCGGCTGCGCTCTGACTACTCGCAAATAATATTTATTTTGGTTACTTACGAAATAATTAGGTATATCCTTATACCTTCGTAGATTAAGGATATTCGCTTTTTACTGTCGAACTTTAAATATTTTACCAAGAACTCAGTAGGTAATCCTCAATCGCTCAAGGCCACGTTATGAATCCTTACCGCTCATTACGACGTCGTCGTTACAAGTGACGATCGGCAACCCGCGCCGCTAAATCAAGGAACCGCCCGCCACCCCGCCCTCGTGCACCGCGTTTCGCCGTCGGACTCGTACCGCGCGCATGTTGCGTTGTTTGTTTCGACTCGCCTCATTATCTCACGTCACATATTTTGGGATGGCTTCGCGGACCACTTGGGATGCCTCCAGGGACCACCAGTGGACCGCGGACCACCGGTTAAGAACCACTGGTCTAGAGCTTCCCTGGTGGCTCTAGCTGTATGAGCGCGGGCATTATCGTGCATTAATTTGAATTCCGCACCAATTCTTTGTGCGAATGGCACCACATAGGGTCTTATGACCTGCTCAATGTATCGCTGAGCCGTTACTGTGCCTTCATTGAGAATTACAAGCTCTGTTCTACCAGAAAGTGAAATTCCCCCCCACACCATTACATTAGGACCCCCAAATCTGTCACTTTCATGGATGCAAGCATCTGAAAATCGCTCACCTTCTCGTCTCCAAACCCTAATACGACGATCATCACTGAAAAATTTCACTTTGGACTCGTCTGTGAATAATACCGTGCTCCAATCACTCATGTCCCATTGCTGGTACTGCCTTGCGAATGATAATCGGTTTGCACGATGCGCACTTGTCAATGGAATGCGTACTACGCGCCTCCTAGAGAATTGTTGATCTTCATGCAACCGATTTCTGATCGTTTGGTCACTAACGCGGGTACCCGTCGTCTGCCGCAAGCGGTTTTGTAAGGAGCGAGCGGTAACGAATCGCTCTCTGCGGGCAGTCAGGCGTATATAACGATCTTCCTGTGATGTGGTTGCTCGAATCCTGCCTGATCCTCGTCTTCTGGTGACACTCCCAGTCTCTTGAAATCGATTCCAAGCATTCTGGATCGCACGTCGTGAAAAACCTAGCTGCAGAGCTACAGAACGCTGAGAATGGCCCTCCTGAATCAATGTGATGGCTCTAGTTGTGGTCTGCAGGTCCATATGTCTTCGAATCCTCGGCATTGTTCTCTCAAAATGTTAATTCACGCTTAAACTCAGCAAAGTTTGTCTAATCACGAAGCAATCCAAAGTTGAACTGACTCAAAAGTTAAAAAATAAAGTCTTAAAATAGGGTAAATTCAAGTGGTTAAACAAAACTAACACATTCTACCCACTTAAAAAAAAGATGCAAGTGGTATTGTCGCATTAGTGATTGTTAACACTTTAGTGAACACCACAAAAAAGAATTAGCCACTTAGGATCGCTTTAAAATTATAAAATTGAGTGAGACTTCAAAATAATCAAGTGGCCCTTATTTTGTTTTGACTAGTATACGTGTCTCGGCAAATATCTATTCTCTCTTGATGCTTTTTAAGAATTCGGAGAGATTTTGGCTAGTGTGCCTGTCACTATATTCAACTCAACCAAGTGAGTGTAATTTAGTTGCATCTGCCATAGATATTAAATAATGGCCCGTGACTGCTATAAAGCTGTCGTTATTATCAGTCAGAAGTCCAGCCGTCAGTTGTAAGGCAAACTGCGTTCGCATTTTCCATTTTAAGCTTCACATTTCCCTCTTGTTTTTTGAACATTTTTGGGATTAGTGATTGGGATAATGTTTTTCTTGTAGGTAGCTTGTAGCCCGGGCACAGCATATATATAAATTTTTTAAATTCTTCATCCTCCACTAAACTAAAAGGATAACAACCCTTCGCAATCATGCGCACAATCTGTTCGTCATAAAGTTCTGCACGACGAGTAGGCACGGATTTCATGCTGTGTGCATATTCCCTGATGGATGGCTGAGTACGCACTGAGGGAGGTAATCCAGCGATGAAAGGTCCAGCCCCAGTGGCACTGGAAGTGACTGAATCAGTCGCTCTTGATGTCGATGTATTTGTCTCCTGTGGGGCCTCTGAGGTAAGTAACGGCTGCGATGGCTCCCTTTCAGGAACTAGGGGCACTCTGGGATGTTTGGTTTTCAAATGTCTGCCCAGGTTACCAACATTTCCACCATCTATTTTTGTTAGGCGCAGAAACTATTTTTTTTAATATCAGCCATCCTGATATCAGAATGGCTGTCGTCACCTTGGGATGCTGAATATCTTCAAAACCACGAGGGTAGCAATTGGTAGCAACTAATGGTAGCTGGTAGCAATAAGGTAGCAACTCTCTATATCTATTTCGAGAGGATCGGTGATTTGTGACGGCGGTCCTGACGCAGAAAATAGTGGTAAATAATCTGTCAGAAAACCGTCTAATGCGATCAATGCGAGTTTTAAAAGTAGATACACTAAAAAGAAACCTGATGCAAACTGTCTACTTACCAAAATAACTCATTTCAACGTAGAACTCTCTATTTTCATTACACAATACACACACGAACTATGTTATTTCCAAATGATACACACACTAATAAATTCAATTAATAC